>OX382315.1:16333684-18733684 GCA_947507805.1 Aporophyla nigra
TCCACTGCTGGACATAGGCTTCTCCCATGCTGCGCCATGTTCGAAAAAAAAATCGAAATAAAGAAAAGAAACAAAAAATGTTTGTTGTGGTAAACATGACGCAAAGAAAGACCAACGACACACAAAAAAGAAAAAGCTGGGGGAAAACATGAGTCACATGCACGCAAAACGGCCATCGCTCAGCATAATGCTGTGACCTATTGGGAGACAGAGCCAAAGCGCTGGTTTTCAGCGACAGCCTGTGCTGATTTGATGACGTCGACTGGTGCAGTAAACAATCAGTAAAATAAATAGCAATACTTATTCTACCGTATCAAAATCCGTCGCGTAACTTAGAACAACACGGTCACACATCTAAACGCGAAAAGCGATATAAATTTATTTAATAATACTAGACTAGTTAGCCCGGAATGCGTTGCAAAGCTTTTTTTTCTTGTTAAGTACCTTCGTCGGCACGCACACAACAACTCACCAAAGCTTATATATACATATATAGCTATAGCTAATTAGCTATAGATTTTTATAAATATACTTAGAAGATTAACAGATCATTCTACTATATTAAATAGCTGTGGTATCTTGCAATGTGTATGTAACTGGGTCGAGCCTACATCTACATGTATATTTAAATCAATTCAGTTTAAACGGTTTTATACATAAATATCAACAAAGGTGTCGATATTGAAAAGATGAAGTCATATTTAAGGCTGTAATGACGAAATTAATACGATGCCATTCGAAACACCTAAGATTAGATGAAAATTAAAAATGAGAACGTATTGAAACAATGTGTAAACTCAAGGTTTCTTTCAATCGTTTTGTTAGAGTCTATTGAATTGCAACTGTAATATACTCTTATTAAAAACTAAATAGAATGTTCAGCTTGAGCCATTTTGGGCCGTACTAGGAACCTTAAACCTACCTAGCATGTACTGACGAAACTAATAAGCCGATAGTCCGATGATGAATAGGCAGATATTTTCTCAACACACATAACTATAAGATATTAAAAGCATTCAAGACTCCCTTGGATGTAATAACATACAACCATTTTGCAGGCTTACAGCAGTTCATATCCAGACCTTCTAGTTCTAAACTCTTGCATGACGACTGCAAAATTCACAAGCCAACAGTTTTGGGCTGTTATGGTTCACCTGAGCCTCGTGGTCAATTCGTTATGAGTAGACAACTTACACCACACTGGTAAGGAAGGCTGGTTGTATTAATCAAGCCATACAGAGATAATATCACTGTTACTTGTGCTTGGGTCCATATTTATGTAAAACCTTATTTAAATATGGGTACTTTGTGCTCCCTTACCTATATTGTACTGGTCTGCAGTGGGTCCGCACGTCTCCTGCACAGCGGTCTCACTCCACCCGGCCGGATACACCGCCACGCCTGCCACCATACTCAGCGCTGGAATCAGAAAAATATAACGTTTATTATACGATTATAAAATATAGAACTTATCTACTGAAAATAATGATCAATTCTTTAATTCACTGACAGAGAACGCCCTGTCTTTACCGATGGGTCTTGCAGAAGAGACGAATTTTGCAGAAGAGTTCCTTACACAGCACAAGTGAGCCCTAAGAAAGGATTTTTGAAAATTCATCCCTTAATGGAGGATGAAACTTTGTAAGGGATAGTTCGGGATAGGAAGTCCCATTGGGCTCACGGCTTGTATCTTATAGAAAGAAATAAATTATGCTGATGACTTAGTAAGGGAAATTGAAGATGAGAAAAGGAATTTATAACTGAGTAGTTAGTAGGTTGGTAGCAATATAACCTGAAGAAGGGCGGAGCAGCCTTACACAAGCAAACGATTTGCTTTAAAGGCATCTCCCCATTATAACTATGTAGAATCTATACTAATATTATTCAAGCTGAAGAGTTTGTTTGTTTGATTGAACGCGCTAATCTCAGGAACTACTGGTCCGAACTGAAAAAATATTTTTGTGTTGGGTAGCCCATTTATTGAGGAACGCTATATAACATCACGCTACAACTAATTGTAGCGGAGCAGTAATGAAAAATGTTGCAAAAACGGGGAAAATCGCATGGGTAGGCGATTTGGCGCGACGGGAAGGATCGGGGGAACAAGAAATTTAACGCGGGCGAAGTTGCGGGCAGAAGCTAGTAAGTTATATAAGTTGATGCCATAAAGTTTTTTTTATTTATTATTATTCCTCTGACTTTTAAGTGCTTTACAATTGACCTTGCCAGACACTTGAAAGACTTGGCAAGGATCGAAGGTTTCAAATCAAATCAAATCAAATAGCTAGCTATAACAACTACCACCACCTAGTCATCACGGCAAACTACGAGGGTTGCGAAACGACACTTAAAGCTAAGTGGTAGGTATCCTAATCCTAAATATATGATACACTATCTTTAGGAAACGCCTACTTCCATGCAAGTTAATGATGGTCTATAAACTTTCGTGTACTGTGGTAACAAACAAACAAATGAACATTCTTCAAAGGTTAGTCAAGGTTTAGTACCTAAAGTTAAATAATACCAGCATAGTTGTATTACGGCCCTGCCAGGGTCTCAGAATTCCGTGGCCCTGGCATATAGGCAACTAAAGGAACACGGGTGGGTTTAAGTCAGTAAAAGTGTGACACGCCCTTCCGCTTCTACTCGGAAGACGTCATTTGATGATTTCCCACCCACAACAAAAAAGGTGTATTACGGCCCGTTCCCTCTCACAAAGGTGGCCTGAGTCACAGGATTGACCGTACATTTAATATTATTAGAATAAGAATTAAGGAAATGCGAAGGTCTGGTAGAGGCACCGGTGACTGAAAAGTTGTGTGAAAATAGGTTGTCAATGTATGGGCATGTGATGCGAAGGATCCAAGAAAATTCGCGAGGCTAGTTTTAAGTATGCAAGTCGATGCCTATATAGTCCTCTAGACCGTATTTCGCGGCCAATCTCAACGTAGACAAGTCATCAGCGCTGGAGAAGTTATAGTGCAAGCGTGTGTACGCAAATACAGGGGCACTCACGTTTCCCTCACTCTCATAGTCCGATGGGACAGCAATCCGACACGACCGGTGAGAGATCAGGCGCACGCACGATTTGCGATTTGCTGTCATTTTTTAAAGAGTTCCGGTGTCTGTCTCCCGAACTCATCATCAGATCTATATGAAAATTATAAGGGACCATTTCGGAATAAACCCCTTTCGAACAAAAAAAGAATTTTGCAAAACCGTCTATATATGACGGAGTTATGGCCGAACATACATAAAAAAAAAACATATAAACATCCGAATTGAGAACCTCCTCCTTTTTGAAGTCGGTTAAAAATGGCTATAAAGAGTAGAGGAAGACCAAAGAAACGATGGATGGAGTGAGTGCAAAATACGACTAGAAAGGGGTGACTACTAAGATGAAGACTAATAGATAAGTATGGAAGTAAAAGGCATGTTGTGCCTTACCCCAAACAAATTATGACCAGGACAAGAGAATTATGAAGATCTTATGAGTATCGATGCCAACAAATAGGATCATAATTCACTTGTTTCCCACAAAAAAAAACAAAACAGAATCATGTATTTTATTAAGCAGTCATAACAGGTGTAATTGTAACGGGAGCCGCAAAGTAAGCAGATCGAATTGAAACGGAAACCGACAAGCTATGGTGGGAACTACAGGTGGTAAGTACATTGTATTGTATCGAGGTACCTTATTATTGTATTGTATTGTTTGTACAGCCCAAGGTATTGAGACGCAAGTGCCGCTACTTCCCATGCCGCAATGAGAGGCTGCTGAAGAATTTTAGAACTAATTGGCTGATTGAAAATGTATTCTTTTGGTGTAGAGACTTTTTTTTTGGATGGGAAATTTTGGATCGTCAAATGACGTCTGCCGCTGTGGGTGGAGCGGGAGGGCGTGTCGCACTTTTACTATCAAAAACCCTACCGTGTTCCTTCAGTTGCCTGTGCCAGGGTCACGGTGACTTTTTCGAATAAATCTACGACCTTGACAGCTGGTGTAGACTGGTGATGTGATTTTTATTGCAGGAGAAATTCTATTGGAGTGACAACTTATGTACGTAGTACAGAGATCGGAAGCGTAAACCGCCAAACGGACGCAGTACAGGTTAGTAAATGTCACATGTCTTCGAATTTCTGTTTCTAAGACATACGGGTTTCCTCACGATGTTTTCCTTCATCGTTTTGAGAGCAGTGGTTATGAAATAATTTACACAAAGTAAAGCCCCTAAGACTCGGCTGCTACCACTGGCCACCACTGCTACTTGCAGAAGCAAGAACAAGCAACGGAAAAATATACTTTCTCTAGCGAATTTTATGGGCATGTAAGTTAGCGAAGTTTTCGAAAGTATGCGGTATTTAGATAGGGTATTGACTGTCCATCATGGCCCCCTTTAAGGATATCGTGATATCAGTTTCACTTGCGTATGTAAACTGTTGTTATGTACAAACAAGTATGTGTATACATCAAGATATGCAAAGGTGTGGAAATTCAAGATACCAACGTACTTTAGGTTTCCATGCATTAGTGCGTAAGACTAGAAAGTTAGTCAACATGCATCGTTATATCGAATTCCGAACGTGTAATTGTTTATGCGCAAGACTTCTTTATCTTTGGCTTTACTGAAAGGAATACTCAGTCTGTTCATTACTTTTCCTTTGACAGCAATGACAGTAGCAACTGAACAGCAACCTTATTATTACGATTATAAAGATGTTTTTGATATTGCCAGACTTATTAGTGGCAACAACCCAAAAGCAACCATAAAGTAACGTAATTAAGATCATTTTGATTTAGGCACTGACACAAAATCAGAGAGTGGATGGACGGTATGCTCAGAATTATTTTTTCGTTCCAAGTTCAAATACTGACTGACTGTATCTGGTATGGTTCTTTCCCAAGGAACTTAAATCCAATAAATTCCTTGCTCTTTCCTCAAACGGTCATATTTTCAGACACCAATCCATATGGTTTTCACATGATGTGACCAAGATTAAGTCTGGACTATAAAAGAGTGTTTGTTTCGTCGCAGAGTAGTTAAATAGGAAAAGCCGATCTCATCTAGTTTTAAAAATAGGTGGACATGTAAAAGTGTTTGTATAAACCTAATTACAGAAATAAATCATTTACCATTTATAATAAAAAAATAGCAGCTAAGGTACAAACTACCCACGATTTTAGTTTCCTCTACGTATTCCCTGAAATATTTCTAAATCTTCTGCTAAATATTTATGTTCAGTCACATAAATATTCATTACACCGTTTACAAAATATCCCGTAATCGCAAAAACTAAATTCGTACACCATTCCATTTTCGTATCATCTCATAATGTCAAACTCTCAAAATGACAACCAGACGCAAAATGTCCACTTCGCAGAATGTCAACTTCTTAGAATGTCAAATTCGCATAATGTCAATTTCTCAAAATGTCGAATTCTCACAATGACAAATTCGCATAACGTCAAATTCGCATAATGTCAATTTCTCAAAATGTCAAATTCTCACAATGACAAATTCGCATAACGTCAACTTCTCACAACGTCAACTTCTTAAAATGGTAAATTCGCTTAGTGACACCTCCACGTAATGTCTATTTACGTAGGTATACAAAGGGGCATATTAAGGTAGGTTTAAAATATTTGTTGACTTTCAAAATAAAATATTAAAATTTATAATCAATCCACTGTATGGTGTGTCACCTTACACATATACAAAAAAAAAAAAAAACACCATAATCAAAATGACGAAAACATACCAAAATTAGAACAAAACTAATAGAAAAATTTGATTCTCCTTGGGAATAGAAAAACATGCATAAAGCTGCTTGATTTAATTTACTTTATGAATAAAGATAGCCGCTAAAGTGTAATCTTAAAAAAATGCCATTTTCAGACTTGCATTTTGCAGTGCAGTTAATATTTATATTATTCAATATAAAAATAATGTCACGGAGTCCTTTCCTATTTCTTAGAACTTTAAAAAGACGGTTCGTTATTCTCTGATCCCAACATTTTGCTTCTTTTTTTTGTTTAACACGCTTTTATTAGCTTCATTATGTATGTTATTATGTTAGTATGTGCCTATATAACGGAAACTTTGAACATGATTATGACCCCTTTCAAAACGTCGGCTTAACTCGAAATTTGCCACACTTATCTAGGACCAATGACAATACAATAATTTCATAAATTGTGCCATTATCCTTGCCAGAGTTACCAGGAAAGCAAAAAACTACGCTGACATATGTCACAAAATTCGAAACACCCTAAAAAATTTAAAATAAATAATAGTTAAAAAGAAACTAAAAAACACGCTTCCATAGAAAAGCAAACTAAAAAGTAGAAAATAATGGAAAAAAGCTATATTCAAAAGACCTTGTTAAAATAGATACTACGTGAAAGTGTTACTAAGCGAATTTACCATTTTAAGAAGTTGACGTTGTGAGAAGTTGACGTTATGCGAATTTGTCATTGTGAGAATTCAACATTTTGAGAAATTGACATTATGCGAATTTGACATTCTAAGAAGTTGACATTCTGCGAAGTGGACAATTTGCGTCTGGTTGTCATTTTGAGAGTTTGACATTATGAGATGATACGTCCATTTTCAGTGCTACCAACATTGCAATATCATCCAATTAACAGGCGCAACAAAATAATCAAAATTAAAGGAGAAAAGCGTTCCGGTTCCATTACGCAGTATTCTTTCCGTTTCGAATAAGGAATTAGCAGATGCTTGTCATTCAGTTTCCCTTCATTAGGCCATGCCAGTGTGAAACTAAAGCTGTGTTCACACTCAGCGGAGCGTGACTAGGCCGTTCGCGGTTCGCGCCAGTGCTTCTTGACTTTCGATGACGATTAAGATTTTTACTCTATGCTGTCAGCTGTCACCGGTAAATGGAAACGCGGGAAATTGGAGCTGAGTGGTGATGATAATTTTGCTGATTATGTATATAATGTTGATTTCATTTTCATAATATTCATTACCTTGGTGTTAGTTTGTGGATGCAGGTTCCTCTCAAACTGGTAGAGCTATGATTAGAGATAGGTAATTACAATATAATATTTGCATAATTGTGGACGTTGTTTTTTTCCGCTCGCAAGTCGTCGTAGAATAACAGAATCAAGTTTACAATTGTATAGAATTAAGTTTACCTACGCACAATATGAAATTTTTCATTATTTTATGAATCCAGTCCAGAGTAAGTAAAGTCCAGAACAAAAGTAAGCTAAGCGAGGATTTAGCAACAATAATTAAAGTTGTAGACATTCTTATACACACCTACAAAAAGACCAGCCGGTTAATTGCGTAACACACAAACAGTAGGATTGACTTTCATTGTGACAGTTCAACAACGTTCATTGGGTTATTTAGCAGACAAATTTGTAGAACATATGAAGCAATGGATTAGCAGTATCTTTCAATTTGATTCAGATTTTGTTCGTTTATTAGGGTTCCGTTGCCAAATGGCAAAAAACGGAACCCTTATAGATTCGTCATGTCTGTCTGTCTGTCTGTCCGAGTATGTCACAGCCACTTTTTTCCGAAACTATAAGAGCTATGCTGTTGAAACTTGGTAAGTAGATGTATTCTGTAAACCGCATTAAGATTTTCACACAAAAATAGAAAAAAAAACAACAATATTTGGGGTTCCCCATACATAGAACTGAAACTCAAAAACAATGTTTTCATCAAACCCATACGTGTGGGGTATCTTCGGATAGGTCTTCAAAAATGACATTGAGGTTTCTAATATCATTTTTTTCTAAACCGAACAGTTTGCGCGAGAGACACTTCCAAAGTGGTAAAATTTGTGTCCCCCCCCCCCCCCCCGTAACTTCTAAAATAAGAGAATGATAAAACTAAAAAAAATATATGACGTACATTACCATGTAAACTACCAACGAAAATTGGTTTGAACGAGATCTAGTAAGTAGTTTTTTTTTAATACGTCATAAATCGTAAAACACAATTTACCTTTCATTCAGTCAACCCAAATATAAAAATTAAAAAAAAACATTTAATTTCATAAACATAAACCTTATGCTTAAACCGTGAATACCTGCAGGTTTGTACGGAACCCTCGGTGCGCGAGTCCGACTCGCACTTGGCCGGTTTTTATTTAAGGATTGCCAACAAATGTTACATTCAACAATTACACAGATTAGATTACAGCAATATAACATACACTAAATGCACATTCAATTATACGCAACCACAGCTTGCAAACCACAGTTTGATAGCGTATTTCTTACAATCATTTTGCTGTGCCCTACTGGGACCACAATGATCTAAATTATACATATAGTTTCCACCTAAGTACACATTATGGTAAACCAATAAAGATATTGGTGCCTATTCCCTTATTCACAAACTAAACTAAATTTAAGTTCAGTGCATCTTTTTCTTTCTATTTCCTTAAGGAAAGGACAGAAGATAAATTTTAGTTTAGTCCTGTCAAATTAATCAGCGCTTGACGTAAATTGACGTAATTTTAATAGGCAAGTTTTTAATCACGTCTAAACTTGTATGGAGCGCTGATTAATTTGACAGGACTAAACTAAAATTTTTCTTTTGTCCTCTTCTTAATGAAATACAAAGAAGAAGATGCACTGAACTTAAATTTAGTTTAGTTTGTGAACAAGGGAATCGGCACCATTGAGTATTGAGTTTAGTTTTAGCATTTTCCATGCCATGAAGCAACGACGCAAACTCAAATCAAAATTCAACTTAAGCTGAGAGTCAGCACTTTAGGACGTAAAAATGACATAAGACAGTCCCCAAAACGCCCGTCCTTCTCCACTTCCTAGTGCTTTAGCTGGGAAGAAGAAGTAGCGCAACAAACTCCCCAGCAACAGTGTGGTGTGTGCAACGTTGCACACTTCACACAGTCGTGTAACCAGCCACAGTTTCCCACAGCGATCTTTCAAGCGTGACCCAACAACCTACCGCTAACAACGTTTATATTAACAGCAGTAATTAAAGTATCTAACCGACAGCCGCATGCGCATATGTGACGCTTTCACAAACATTATCACATTATGTGCATCTAACGCGTGACATAAGCCTATAATGTTCCCACTGCTGGGCCACAGGACTCCTCTCTGAAAGAGGGGCGTAATCCACCACGTGGTCAGTACGAGTTGGAAGATGTCACATATTGTCGTAGAATTTTTGGTTCTAGGACAGTTTCCTCACGATGTTTTCCTTCACCGTTTTGAGAGTAGTGGTGATGAAATAATTTATACAAAGTAAACCGCCTGCTTGGGTTCGAACTCACGCCCTACAACTCGTAAGTCGCGGCCTATAATGTTGGGACACAAGTCTCCTTTAATAATAATTCCACCACGTGGTTCAGGTGTGGGTTAGTACTGCTGGTTGATGTTCACATACATAGATAAATTCACGCCTTTTTCCCATGGAGGTAGGCAGAAACTACGGAACGCAACCTACTACGTTCCTTACATACTCCTTTTGTGTTTAGATTCATAGATCTGGTCATACAGACACGCTGGTTGCGAGTACTACGCACCGGCCCTTTCTGAAGAACATCACCAATAAAGTCACTATATGTCATTGCAGGGCGTCCCCTCCCGGCATTTCCACTCACATCTGCCTTGTAAATACCTTTTGAAAGCCGTCCTTCAGTCATCCTCTCAACATGACCAAACCATCTAAGCATTCTCATGTATGTGATGTTCAAATGTCGAATTTTTGGTTCTAGGACATGTCGGTTTCCTCACAATCTTTTCCTTCACCGTTTTGAGAGCAGTGTTGATGAAATAATTCCACTAAGTAATGCGCATGTCTGGGTTTGATCCTACGACTCTTAAGTCGACTATTACCACTGGGCCACCACTACTCTTACATAATGACATGCTAGACGCGTGACGTAAGGTTAGCAAAGGTCAGTTCTAATGCCTAATTAGCTACAGGTGTTTTTTAATGTGTTTGGCTGTTATTAAGACTGTCTAAAGTAGAATCTTTAGTGAGCTGATGAAATAAGTGATTAATTCTTGAGCCTTTTATCATTATTAGCTTTTACCCGTCGCCGTTTTGAATGTCAGAAATTATCCCACAAAAACGTACTACTGGGATAAAATGTATCTTATGACCTAAACCAAGCTATGGTCTATCTGTGTGCCAAATTTAATCCAAATCCGTTAAGCCGTTTTAGCGTGAAAGCGTAACAAACAAAGAAACAAATTCACTTTCGCATTTATATTATTAGATAGGATGGAATAGTAATTGTTTCTAATTATACAATTTTTTTAATAACAGAAGTAGAAAGCCAAAGTGACCTCAAATTAAACCAAGTAACTACTTATGTTGCCTCAAAAAAACAATAACACCAACAAAGAGTATAACATAACTAACAAATTTTTGTACCTAACAATAATCCTGACCAGCCGACTAATATTCATTATCTTCATCATTTCAGCCGAAATACGTCCACTGCTGACCATAGACCTCCCCCAAAGGGGATGTTTGCCTTAATTGCCACACTTGACAAGCGGGTTGGCTGTCGCAGTATGGTGGTAAAATGCATAGAGAACGCTGCTGCCCAACCCTAGTAAGTCCCTTAGTCGCGTTTTACGACACCCACGGGAAGAAATAGAATGGTGCTATTTTCTACCGGCAACACACGGAACTAATATTCAAAAAAAGGATAAAGAATAATAACGATAAGTATTGAAACAATGACGAAATCAAACTCGTAATATGAACCAATTTCACAAATAGACTTAAAAATAACTTCATCTTACAGAGCATTACCAAATCACCTCTCACACACTCGATAAATCTAAGTAATAAACTAGATGTGCAAGTCACTACTTTCGACGACTATTGTGAGTGGCTGCAACACCTTCACCAGTGCAAACTATACTATAAAATAAAACTAAAAGTGCAAAGGTGAAGTGGCAAGCGTAGCCGGCTCGTAACGTAACAGATTGTGTAACACAACTGTTAAAACAAATTGAGATCTTTATTGACTCTGACTTATTAGATGAGCTAAATTGTAGATAAATATTGCTGAATATTAGTCTCTTAAAGCCTGCATTAACGGTTATTGTGCTCATTTATTTAATGCAGTTTATCAGAATCTACTGCTGGACATAGGCTTTGCCCAAGTTGTGACATCTACATGTTTTTTTACCTATAACTAACCCAACCTATACCTGAAAACCTTCTCAGGTCCTTAATCTACAAGCCTTATCAGTATTACAGTACGCCATATTCAGGGACCCTTTCCCTATATCGGGATGGTGTTATAAGGATGTACAGGATCCTGCCAGGGTCGCGAGATTCGTTCGAAGGAGTTACCGTGGCCCTGGCATATGGACAGCTGAAGGAACACGGGTGGATTTTAGCCTGTAAAAGTCTGACACGCCCTTGCAGGAGAGCGGGAGACGTCACTTGATCATTGACAACCCAAAAAAAAAGGATATACAGGATCTAAAACGCTACATGCGACGCAAACATCACACTGACGTCATGTAAAATCCTGCATCGCGCAAGCAGAGTTTACCACTGAACTAATACAACGTCCCATCAATCGTCAGGCAGTTGCACACCAAACACAACATCTGTCGGTTCGGAAGAATATCCCTTTTCTACTTAAGATGAGTAAATTATCACCGTTTTCTTATACCTTTATACTGGTGACAACGATGTAAGGTAGGAGCCCTAATAAAAAATTATCACCTAAATATCAGGCACTAAATATCTTGTAGGGTTTTACCAGAGTGGATCCTGTGCTACATGACCAAATACTAGTTCTAATAACATAACATAACAAATAACATAATATTTATTCAAAAAATAAAAGGCTTAAAAATATGTACAGTTTGCTTATAATATGTAAATTATATTCTAATATTTACGTGCCTGAACTAGGTAATCCTGTGTTTCAGGCAATCACTATGCTTGGCGAAATTTGATGAATAGGTTCTTTTCAGCAGCACAAAAGAAGGCGGCCTATACTCAGAAGTGGATGATAACTCATCAGTCATCAGCACAAGACAAGAAGAAGCTACTTTATCTGGAACTGTAACCTACATTACTTTAACTCCTACATTCAGTCCAAACGCTACTTTTCGCACCCAAGCGCTAACATTTCGTTGCAGATTTATAGTTTTCTAAAGAGCATGACAACTTCACAAGTAGGTACTACATTTTAGATTGCCTCTCATAAAGCTGCTATTTATATAAAACTACCCACCTCGTGTACCGGAGAAACTTTAATTACAACTTGTACAGTTAATGTTGATAGTTATGAAGTGGAGAGCGTTGACAAATTATGTTCGCTTTCCAACTCGATTAACTATAGTGACGGAGGAGACTGAAATGTTGTTTGTGTGGCACTGAAGTTGTTACATGATCTCTGAATCAGCCTATCGCAGTCCACTGCTGAACATCGGCCGCTCGTAGGCTACGCCATTATACCCTGTCTTCCGCCTCCAGTCTGTCCCGGCCTCCTTAAGAAACGATGAATGGACCGTGTGAATTATGATATGGATAGAAAGGTGACTACTGAGATGACTACTAATAGAGTAGTGTGGAAGAAAAGGACATGTTGTGCATAAATTAGGATAAAGACGGGAGAGTGATGATGGATAGTTTGTTACGCAATTAGGGTGTAGGACCTCTGAAAAGATGTTAAATGGGATAAGCGATATACGCAGATATTGAGTTTTCCGTATCCTTTCAAAATCAAAACTCATTTACTCGAACTAAGCTGAGAGTCAGCACTTTTTGAACGTCAAAGTTACATAAGACAGTCCCCCCAAAACACCCGCCCTTCACCTCTTCCTAGTGCTTTAGCTGGAAAGAAGAAGTGGCGCAACAAATCTATACTAATATTATAAAGCTGAAGAGTTTGTTTGTTTGTATGTTTGTTTGGTTGAACGCGCTAATGTCAGGAACGACTGGTCCGAATTGAAAGATTATTTTTGTGTTGGGTAGCCTATTTATTGAGAAAGGTTATAGGTTATATAACATCAAGCTACGAGCAAAACGAGCGGAGCAGCGACGAAAAATGGTCAAAAACTGGCAGGCAATTTGATGCGACGGGAAGGGTCAGGGGAGCAAAAATTTTACGCGGACGAAGTCGCGGGCAGAAGCTAGTCTTTAATATCTCTATAGTTAGTTTGTCTTTTTGGAAAAGTAAAGTTTATTGGTCAATAGAAGCGAAAATAGTTTGTAGATTCTACGTTTTCCAAGTCAACAGACAAAGTAGCGGGATTGCCAATAACTTTGCAAGCTCATAGTGCTTATAAATGAGTAAGTGGTTTGTTAGCTACTTGCTTTCTAGTCCACTTTCGATGTTATCGACTTGCGGTCACTTTACTTGCTTAGACTGCTCTCGGTAATTGACTTAGCGTCGTTTAGCTAATGAAGCGTTGGCTTGTTTAATGAAAACTTTAAAGAAATTCTTTGTTGGTCTAGTTTTCTTCTTCTTTTCGTGTCGTTGGTACACTTTATACTATATCGTTTTAGCCCAGTAGGTGGCCACGTTTATTGCGGCATCAGTGGCATTTTTTAAATCATCTGAGGTACAGGTGTTGGTCTAGTAATCGTAAGTGGTTCTGAATTCGGTGCGTAAGTGGTTCGAAATTCTGAGGTCAGGTTGAAGAGTTACCGCGGCCCTGGCACAGGCTACTGAAGGAACACGGGTGGGTTTTAGTCAGTTAAAGTCTGACACGCCCTCAATGCCCAGAGCGAGAGAAGACATAATGGTGACTTCCCACCCAAAAAAAGGGGTAAATCCTTTTCATCAAGCATTTCTCAATAGTTACTGTCCGGAGTTAGGATTTCTGCTCGGTGGATGGCAAAAGGGTCGCCCCTTATTACATTTGACTTAAATATAAGGGGAGATATCTGCCCTGGTAATCGAGAGGGCAGTAAGTCGAAGGCGATTTGGAATGTAAGTACGTCAAACAAGCTTTCTTCCTATCTAAGTTTTATATTTTTACGTACTTCCTATCTAGGTTTTATGTTTTACGATAACCCTGATGAAGATGTTAAAACAATATAGAACATAAAAATCGAGTGTATAGTTTTATCACAAACGCTCAAATTGTAACCAAAATATTAGCGCGCCGTTTTCTCGAAACCGCCTTTTTTGACTTACTGCTATATCGATTACCAGGGCAGAAATGTGGGTGTACTATAGGTACACCTCTGCCTAATCCTTCGGCAGTTACAGGCGTGATGTTATAAGTAGTAAGATAAATGTTTGAAGAGAATAAAATACATGACTTTGCTTATTACTTGGAACTCTTGAGGCAAAGAAAGTATCCACAGCAAAATGCTACATAAGACTGAAACTCAGTTTCTCAGTTCAATGGAGACCGATCATTCACTTGGGATAAATCTATGGTTTTCACTTAGAAAACCTCAGTTTCTCTTCGTGTTAAAATGTTGTTCAGACAAGACGACCAAAAGTTTTTCTAACTTTACAGACTGTTGAGCTTCTGGAGAGTTTGTCGCCTTCTTTCCAGCTAAAGCACTAGGAAGTGGTGAGGGATGGGCGTTTTCGGGGATTATCTTATGTAATTTTGACATTCAATAAAAAAAAACTGACTTCTAAAACAAACACCAAAAAATAATGCAAAGTGAAAAATAAGTAAAAAAATCGAAAGTACAAAACCAGTGGTAGGAAGTATTAGAACATGATCTAGATACACTAAGTGTATTAAATACGTAGATAATTTCCAAAGACTATATTTTCTATGGTAATTTCAAATCAAATAATACTTATTATTGAGGCTAACTCTAAAACCATTAAACAAAACTTGACCAAATTTATATGGGATCACCATTTAGGTAAACCCATTCAATTAAAAGATTTTTATTTAAAAAATACAACCGAACTGAGGAACCCTTTTTGAAATCGGTTAAAAAGTGTTGATTTTCAGCTTCATTTGAATAAATGTTTTATTTTTATTTTGAAAGTCATAATCGTTTCGATTCGATCATAACATGTAGATCAGTTTGCCTAATGAACAATTTTAATCAGACTGTTTTAAGACTAGATTTCTGAATTAATTTCAATATTGTTACATAATATTGGCGTCATCAGTTTGCATATCTTCTTACAATATTCCTTCCTGGTATCATGACACGTTTCAAGTCTTAATAAAACATGATTGATTTGAAATGGGAAATATGGTACTGCATCCGTATGGTGATGGACGTAAAGAATAGCATCATCCCATTTCTTCCCCTGGGTGTCGTAAGAGGCGACTAAGGGACTTACTAGAGAGTGGACACCAGCGTTCTCTATGCATTTTACCAACATACTGCGATCGCCAACCCGCCTGCCAAGCGAGGCAAACCCCCCAAATTGGGGAAGGCCTATGGCCAGCAGTGGACGTGTTTCGGCTGAAATGATAATGTTGATGATATGTAACTGCACCCTAATTGTGGAACGCACTATCATTCAGAATCTGAATCGTATTGAAGATTATTTGTAATTCATTGCATCATTTGTTAGAATAAATTGTCCGCTCAACAACGTAAATAACGCAATGAATGTTGTTTAACTATGGAAATGAAACAGATTACTATTGATAGCAAGTTACGCAATTACTGTATGTGCACATTTTTTTAATAATGTAGACTTCTTATGTTTCTAGCCTTTTCTCCGTGTTGGAAGCAGTAACTAAGCCAGGCTACATCGACCAAACAGCACCTTAATTGCGTAAATCACTATCGATCACAATCTGAAACATTTTGAAGGATGTTCTCAATCCATTACTTCATATGTTCGAAAAACTACACAACAACGTAAATATCGCAATGAATGTTGTTGAACTGTCAAAATGAAAGCCGTTCCTACTGTTGGTGTGTTATGCATTTACCTCGGATGGCAGGTAAGGTTCGAACTGTGATGACGTGATTGTGAGAAGGGAATTCTCACCAGTTTGGGGCTGCGTTGAAGAGTGCTTAAGTGCCCCCGGTACATGTGTGCGAGAGAACACGGGGTGGTTTCAGTCAGTACAAGTCGGACAGACCCCTCCGCCAGCCCCAGGGTAGAGGACATCCATGATGGTGTCCACCCTAATATCGAAAATAAAGGAAGGTTAGGTTGGATCTATGACTAACCACGCGAGTCGAATGGGTCGCAGTAAATAAGCTAAGGAATCCCGACTAAATGCATTAGATTAAGTTACATCCAAATTTTTTGCAGTTTTATTTTAGGTCCCAATAATAAGAATAAAAAAATATGAGTTTCACAAAAAGATCAGAAGTTTCAATCATTTTATTAGAGTGATAAATATTTTTTTAGACCGCAAAAGTTATTCAACATTATTTCAGCCGAAAAACGTCCACTGCTGGATCTAGGCCTCCCTCAAAGGCAGTGAGTTAGCCATAATCACCACGCTTGGCAGGCGGGTTGGCGATCGCAGTATGGTGGTAAAATGCATTGAGAACGCTGTTGTCCTCTAGTAAGTCCCTTAGTCGCCTTTTACGACACCCACGGGAAGAAATAAGATGGTGGATTCTTTATGTCCGGCACGAAAGAAAGGTTATTAGAGTTTCGATTAAATACAAGCAGTTTCAAAGTCTTGATAGTACATGATTGATTTGAAATCAATCACGTTCCAAGTTGATAGTGAAAATGATTGATTGGCTTTACTTTGGTACAATGTGACTTTCTGCTAACCCGGAACTATCGGCCAGCACTGAACATATATGTGAATAACATTATGTACCGTGGGTGTCGTAAAAGGCGACTAAGGGATTTACTAGAGAATGGGCAGCAGCGTTCTCTATGCATTTTACCACCATACTGCGATCGCCAACCCGCCTGCCAAGCATGGCGATTATGGCAAAGCCCCCCAAATTGGGGGAGGCCTAAGTCCAGCAGTGAACGTCTTACGGCTGAAATGATGATGATGATGATGACACGTTACATAATATTTCGCCAGGATTCTCCGAAGTGTTGAGCAGAGGCGTAACTATAATACACCCACATTTGACCAGTTATGTGTAAGTCCCATCCCGTTTCTTTCTGTGGGTGTCGTAAGCGGCGACTAAGGGAGTTACTAGAGGATGGGCACGTCCTCTATGCATTTTATCACCTGATTGTGATCGCCAACCCAATTTGCTATATTTGCCACGCTTGGTAGGCACCAAGCGTGGCAAATATAGCAAATCCGCCCAAAAAATAAACCAGTCAAAGTGGCGGTTCTTGGAGGTGGCACATGTCCACCCGTGAACATCTATTGGCTGAAATAACGATGATGTGTAAGTCCCAAAGAACAGGGGGCATAGCCTTATCTGGACTCTGCGCTGGTACTTAGATATTCCCACCAACAACTTAGGTACCAGATTCGGGAATCATACCCTCGTGTAGTAGCGCTTCTGAGCTTTCCAATCAGGCAGTTCAACAAGCATGCATCGCGGTAAGTTCCACTTCCTCGTTTCATTTTGAGTGTTACATAAAATTCTTCTTTTGTGGTCGTCGTGATGCCACAGATAAATTATTTGATGGTTGACTACCGATCCGACAGTTACGCATTGGCGCCGGATATGCTTCAAATTATAACGGTAACAACAGAGCGAGCCGAAATCTAAATTCAAATCTATACTTCTTTACTAATATTATAAAGCTGAACAGTTTGTTGTTTGAACGCGGTAATCTCAGGAACTACTGGTCCAAATTAAAAAATATTTTTGTGTTAGGTAGTCTATTTATTGAAGAAGGTTATAGGCTACATTACGCTACGGTCAAAAGAATCGGAGCAGCAATGAAAAATGGGCGAAAACTGGCAGGCAATTCGATGCGACGGGAAGGGTCAGGGGAGCAAAAATTTGACGCGGACGAAGTCGCGGGCAGAAACTAGCTTTAAAATAAAACCTTAAAACTAATAAAAACCGGCCAAGTGCGAGTCGGACTCGCGCACCGCGGGTTCCGTCCAAACCTGTAGGTATATAAGTAAAAGTTCACCCATCACGACAATCGAGTCGTAGTTCTGTTCTGTTTCTTGGCTTGCTTTTATTTCTGTCTGTGTTTTGTTCTGTTTATTATATGATGTAACTAAAAATTTACGGTTTTCGCAATTTTTCCTTTATTTGTGCTATAAGACGTTGCTTCATCCCAAATTTCAAAATTCTAGATCGACTGGAAGTACCCTTTAGGTTTTGATTCCCTTGCGAGTTTCGAAAATTTGTGGAAATTTGCGGTATAAACGGCTATATCTTTTGATTGCGTTAGCTTAGAAGTTTGATTTTTTTGACACAGCTCCAAGGGACAGTAGACTTGAGTATTTGGTATAAATTTCAGCTTGATACCTCCACGCGTTCCTGAGAAAAAGGGTCTTGACAGACGGACGGACGGACGGACGGACGGATGGACGGACGGACGGACGGACAACAAAGTGATCCTATAAGGGTTCCGCTTTTTCTTTTTAAGGTGCGGAACCCTAAAAATTAAGCAAAAAACAATTAAAAATAATTATAATAATGCCAAAAAGGCCTCAGCTCAGCATAATATCAGACGACAACACAAGGTATGCCACCTGACGCTGATTTTCAGCTGCAACCCACTGTAGCACTTCGACCCTTGCTGACTTGCAAATATGTGCACTATGACATGAGTTTACATTGTTCGGACGTAGTCGGACGAAGTAGCGGGCATCTTCAATAAAATTCAAAATATTTCATCCCTACTAATATTATAGAAAAGTAAAATTTGTTTGTACGTAAGTTTGGATGTAGGGGGTATTTCCTGGAACTCCCAGTCGGATTAATTTGAACCTTTGCTCACTTATTAAGGACCGATGACAAAACCATAATTTCATAAATTTGTGCCATTAGCCTGCACTGGATCACCAGAGGGGTAATTGCGGAACTTTTTATCGGTAGGAATTGGTTTAATATTCATAGTTAAACAACTTTCATTGCGTTATTTACGTTGCTGAGCCACAATTTATTCGAACAAATGACGCAATGGTTTAGAAATAATCTTCAATCCCATTCAGATTCTGATAAATTGTGCGTTTCGCAATTAGGGTGCGATAACGAAAAAACACGCTTTTGTAGCTGAACTAAAAAAATAGAAAATAACTAACAGATATCAGATCAAAATAACTCAAAAGGCACCCACGCTTTTTTTCCATTATTTTCTACTGTTTAGTTTGGTTTTGTATGAAAGCGTGTTTTTTGTTTTATTAACTATTATTTATTTTGGAATATGATGGCCCAACTCATGAGCAAGATAAACACGCTAGGATACTGAGGGACCGAGCAAAACGAAAGCCAGACGGAACACACCCTTGGCCTCGCCCGCGTGGATGTCGGAAACTATCCCACGTCTTCGTACTCCCGGAACAAAAAAAAAGACTATGTCCTTCCTCAGGACGCCATCTATCTCCCTGCCAAATGTTATAGAAATCCGTTCAGTAGTTTAGGCGTGAAAAGGTAACATGCAGACAGACTAGCTTTAGAATTTATAATATTAGTATGGCCGTGGATTATTGACATTAGTAATGCGATTGGTATTTGGTTAACATGGCGCAACTTGCAAGACCTAAGCCTTATTATATAGGTACAAGTTGTACCAGAATAACCCGAAGTCTTCAAAGCAGTTTGTTCATAAATGACTACTGAATCGATTTCAGTAACTTTAACATCGGCTATTTTAAAAAAAAAAACCTTATTAACGCTGATTGAGCCAAAAAAAGAACAATCTTATTCCAAGACATTAAGACTCAATTTTAAATGTGTCAAGTAAAACTAGGGTAGTTAATTTTAAGAAAATACCAGTGACTATTGGTTGAGGGTTATGAGGTCTTACGTTAATTATGTTACACGTGTATATAATCTTCGGAACTACTGATTTGATTCCGAAAATTATTTTACTAATGAGAAGCTACAGTACCTATTGCCGACTGCCATAGTATACCTAGATTTGGTGTTAAAACAACAAATTAAACGCGATAGAAGTTCGCTAGTCGGATATTCGGCGAGAGCGGTGATGGCCCAGTGGTAAAAGTCGGGACTTACGAGTTGTAGATTGGAACCCTGACAGGCGCTTTACTCTGTGTAAATTATTTCTTCACCACTGGTCTAAAAACGGTGAAGGAAAACATCGTGAGGAAACCGGCATGTCTTAGAACCAACAATTCGAAGACATGACATCTACCAAACCGCACTGGGTACGCGTGGTGGATTATGGCCCGCTCCCTCTCACCGAGAGGAGGCCTGTGTCCCAGCAGTGGGAACATTATAGGTTAATTTTAAATTTAATGTAACGTCGGCTAAGTTACTCAACAAGTAGGCATGTAGTTCACAGAAGTAGCCATTAGGGCCATGCACTAACCGTCATTTTCACAATGCCTATTCTGCTAGTCACCCCGTTATCTAAAATGCGCGTGAAGGCACAGATGCACACAAAACGGTCATGTTTACATTCAGATGCGTGCGCGCATGTCTTCGGCTAAATGAGGAAAACCGCTAACCAATCAGACGCGGCATAGCAATGACTCAGAGAATTTTGGTTAAAGATTCTTTTGTAAAACTATGCACTAATATTACTAAACAACTGTTTGGAAACTGCAAAAGTCTGAATTTTTTCTTCATCATTTGATTGCTCCCAAGTATTATCTTGATCTCCTATTGCCAGGAATTCTTATTAATTAGAGTATTCTACTTAGAAGGTTTTTTTAAATGTTTTATTGTGTGAATAAACTGAACTCAACCTTTCGTGCGAAGCAGTGGTAACCCAGTGGTATCGTCCCCGACTGACAAGTTGTAGACCGTAAGTTCGAATCCAGAGAGGCGCTTTACTTTATGTATTTAATTTCATCACCACTACTATCAAAACGGTGAAGAAAAAAATCGTGAGCAAACCGGCCGGCATGTCCTAGGACCAAAAATTCGAAGACATGTCACATCTACCAACCCGCACTGGAGCCGCGTGGTAGATACCTGTGACTAGAGGAGGCTTGTGTCCCAGCGGGGGGAACAATATAGGCTGATTATGCAACCTATCGTAGTCCACTGCTGGGCATGGCCCTAGTAGCGTCATAACACCCGGTTCTGCTCCTTTCATATCTAGTTTTTTTTTTATAAGTTCTTCGTAGAATTTATACACAGTATTTGCTAATAATTTTGAAGTGATTGAGTATCTTAGTCCTAACATACTTCTTCTAACCTTTAAGAAAACAAGTTATCTTACTTATAAATTCCAATAAATGATGATCCAACATCTTAGTCATCGTCAAACGCTGGCACGTATTGAGTTGGGTAATCTGTATGTTGAAAACATTTTAGTGGTAGTGGTTATTAGGTGTATCTTCAGGTTAGATAGTGGGTAGGTACGTGTCCTTTAGTGGAGCAACGAATCGGGAAACGTAAGGGAGGACGCCCTCGGGCTAGGTGGAGCGACGGTCTTCGCAGGGTGGCTGGTAGCAGCTGTATGAGGGTTGCCGAGAATCCAGCGGAATGGCGAGTAATTAGAGAGGCCTATGTTCAGCAGTGGACTGCTGTACAAATGGACAACAGTACGGTGGCACAGTGGTAATCGCCGCGATTTGCAAGTTGTAGGCCCTGAATTCGAACCCATGCAGGCGCTTTAGTCTGTGTAAATTAAAACATCAGCACTGCTCTCAAAACGGTGAAGGATGATATCGTGAGGAAACCAGCATGTCTTAGACTTAAAAATTCGAAGACATGTGACATCTACCAACCCGCACTGAGCTCGCGTGGTACATTAAAGCTTACTCACTGTCACCAAGAGGAGGCCTGTGTCCCACCAGTGGGAACATTATACATTAGGCTGATTATGTATGTAGATAGGAACTTTGCTGACTGGCTTTTCAAAAACGTGTCAATACTTCCAGGGCCGGATTTGGGGGAGGGCAACCGGGGCTACAGCCCCGGGGCCTCCACAAGTGAGGGGCCCCCACAATGAAAACAAAAATAAATAAAAACTTTTTTGCAAAAAAAAACAACCGACTTCCTTAAAAACACTACAAAGTGAAAAATAACTTTAATTTCGGTAGTCGGTGTCTTAGGATCTGTATTTATGGTTTTTTTGCCACCGACTTCCGAAATTAAAGTTATTTTTCACTTTGTAGTGTTTTTAAGGAAGTCGGTTGTTTTTTTTTGCAAAAAAGTTTTTATTTTTAAATTTTTAGTTGTGGTATTCACCCTGCACTAATTCCAAACAAACAATGCATATTTATGCGATAGCAGAAATCGCGGTTGATTTCCTGTCATTTTTTAAAGAGTTCCGGTGTATGTCTCCCGAACTCATCATCAGATCTATATGAAAATTATATGGGACCATTTTGGAATAAACCACTTTCGAACAAAAAAAGAATTTTGCAAATCCGTCTATATATGACGGAGTTATGGCCGAACATACATAAAAAAAAAAAAAAAAAAAAATAACATATAAACATCCGAATTGATAACCTCCTCCTTTTTGAAGTCGGTTAAAAAACATGTTACCACTAACTAATAAGAATTATATATTCTTATTATTTAATCATTGGTCTTGTAATAAATTATTGAAGCACTACAATTCAAAAAATTTATTCAACAATTTGGAAAATTGTTAGGGGCCTCCACTCCTTTCTTGCCCCAGGGCCTGCAGACCTCTAAATCCGGCCCTGAATACTTTAACTTAACTATATGCATGAATGTATGTATACATATATGTAACATTTTGCATCGTTGTATATGTAAGCGGGCACGCCCTTTATGCCTGGAGGCTCTTATTTAGGTTTTAAGTTCTGTTTACGATTTTGTTTATTATTCGTTATTTCAGCTTGAGTTTAGTTTTCAATGTTTTGTTGGTAAAAAGTGCTGACTCTCAGCTGCATGATTTGATATGATTTGAATACGTGAGGGTGAGAAGATCTTATCTCTAGTCACTATCTTCCATTTGATCTTGTAAATCATACAATTTACTCAATTGTGTGCGTCTACTGTTATAACGTGAACGCACGCGTTTACGTGACGGACGCGTTACATCGCGTGTCACGTCGTCGTCTACTTACAGATTAAGTTAGCATTCATTTTAATAGTTAACTGTATCTCTAAGTGACTGGCCTTAGGAGATTTTGCTTGGTATCGAAAAAAATCACACGTTTCGAGATAACAACCTTGGTAATTTTGTAAAAGTCACCAATGAACATTCCGTCTTGCAAAAATTTCATTTCATGCGCGTGAAAAATGTAATTCCTCATGCTCATGTCAGTTATATCAGAGAGCAAAAAAACAGACTGGGATAAACAACATCTTGCGGAAAAATTAACATTTTTACAAAGAAAAAACATCTGACTTCCAAAAGAATCCCTACAAATTTCGGAAATCGGTGGCATAACACTAAAATACATATCCAAAAACTCCGATTTCCGAAATTAAAGTTATTTTGTAAGTAGGGTTTTTTCGGAAGTCAATTGTTGTTTTTGTTTTGTAAAAATGTTTTTTTATTTTTTAACTTTCATTTATGCCACACCAATTCGAATGCCACGAAAGAAAGTAGGTAGTTTTTTTTTTTGTAATTTTGTTCCTTTGATTTTTTTGATATGGAAGCTACCCCACACCAATTTGAATAACACAATAAAAATCCATCAAATTGACAACGTCTTCCTTTTTACACTCGTTTAAAACATTAATAATATCAAGGGTGTTCTAACTCAAGAAAAAAAGATTTAACACACGCAGAATCACGCCATCAGTAATCAGAGAAGACGTATCATGAATCCTATTATGATGCCCGTGAGAACAGAAGCGATCCTGATTAATGACAAACAGACGGCTGCATGCCCCATTACATACATGAATTAACGCTTCCGTATCTACACTTTCTAATGTAGTCTTACATGCAACTAACGCTAGATTGTCATGTGAAGGATGCAATAAGCCGGATTTGACATGCAGAAAGTTAGTGCTGTTCAAAACGTAATTGTAAAAAACTCATGTATAGTTGTACCGGAATGAATTCATTCAATAATAATAGTGGCAAAATAAATTACATTAAAAAAAAATCTAGTTCGAAAAATAAATTTAATTTTGGAAGTTGGTGTCTTTGGTTTTTGTGATTTTCGTCATTTTGCCACCGACTTCCGAAATTAAAGTAGATAAACCATTTTTTTGTTTATTTTGGTAGCCGTTTTTTTTTTTAAACTATTTTACAAGTCGTTATTACAAATCTTGAGTCAGTTAATTTTTACTAACAGCGCCCTCCTGTCAATGTCAATCAAGTGTCAAAAGATCTTACTAGAACTTTAGTACTTTGGTCACTCCCTTACTAGTCATATTATGTTTCACACACGCCATCCATCGTTTCTTTGGTCTTCCCTTATAGACATCCACATTCATACCTAAAGCTTTCGTCACGACATTGGTAGTTATTAAAGTCATCATAAGCAGCATCATTTCAGCCGAATGACGTTCACAGCTGGACAAGGATCTCCCCCAATTTGGGGAGTTTGCCATAATCGACACACTTGTCAGGCGGGTTGACGATCGCAGTATGGTGGTAAAAAGAATAGAGAACGCTGCTGCCCATTGTATAGTTACGTCCCATAGTCGCCTTTTCCGACGCCTAGGGTAAGAAATGGATGATACTGTTCTTTACATCAGGCACCACACCGAAGTACCTACTGTATATTCGTGAAGTTCTCATAACATATGAGAACAGTAGATTATCGAGGTAATTAAAACGTTGCAGAATCTTCCACGTCTTTGTCAAATGTTCGGGGTTACATAATTTTCCCGTTGATCTGGGTCGGTGTGGCACAACCGCAAATATTTTAACAATGAATGGATCACTTTATGGGAATGTTACAACAGATATACAGATCTTATAATGATGTGTAGTAGAGGCTTTATTGTCCCTCTTGCGTCGTAAGGAGTGAATGGTGAAAACTTATACCTAGTTGACACTTCACTCACTACGTCACTACTATAAACTCGTGGCTTAAGAGCTGGTTGTCTATTCTGTAAAAATGTCACCGTGAGAACCTAGGTAAGGTGAGCTCTAAGTGAGTTGTTATATTGACACTATTGACAGCTTACGTCAAGCTCACTTCACTCAAGTTTTCACGGTGAGATATTTACAGAATACCACTGCTGGACCCTAATTGCGTAATACACTGTCAATCCGAATATTGAATCATTAAAAAAAATATTGCTAGCCCATTTGTTCATATGTTCGAAAAATGGGTCTGGTTAACATTGTAAATAACGCAATGAATATTGTAGAAATGTCTAAATTAAAGTTTTTGCAATAGTGAGTTACGCAATTAGGTATCCTAATTTCCCCAGTCGTCGGGAGTCCATAACGAACTCCCGGCTACCGTACGGGCGAGTTTGCGAGCGACGAGCAATGGATAGCTCGCCGCCCGCTAAGGATCAGGCGCGATGTGTTCCACGCGTGCCTCAATGAGATGTCAGCAAAAATGGATGGCGTCCGCTAGGACCGATGCCTGCCAGGGTCGCGAAATTGTTCGAAAGAGTTACCGTGACCCTGGCACAGGCAACTGAAGGAACACGGGTGGGTTTTAATCAGTAAAAGTCTGACAGGCCCTCCTGCTCCGCCCAGACCGGGAGAAGTCGGAAAAGAAAAAGCTGAGAAATTTAGATTACCATCTGCTGAATGCAAACTAATGGAAAAGTATGGGAGAAAGAGACACACCCCGAATAGATTGGGATAGATGATGATCGGCTAAGAATGCTCAGAAGATGCGAATCAAATTCACATCAAAAGTTGAAAGAAACAACTAAATCGCATGTTAATTAGAAACATGAAAGCGTAAAATGAGGAAATATACGTCAATAAACACGGATGTATTAGACGAAATGTTAAACACAAAGACACAATGCAAACATGAACAGCAAGATGTGTCATAAACGTGCAAGTTTGTGACATAACAATTGTACAGACGCCAGCACATCAAGCTACCCGAAACTGTCAAGTTTTTCCAATCAATCTTGAACCTTATACGTAAGCGATAAAGTTGAAAACCTATTAAAGAAATTTTACAGATATGTGCTGGCGTCCCTTTTTCGTGAAATGTCAAAAAATGTCTAACTTTCCAGTTCGTGGTGGGGGAAAGGGTACATAAAGTGCACACTTCGGTGTACCAGTACAGTTAATCTGAGAGAGGAATACAATTTCAGTTATCTGAAAATTACTGAAATTTCGATATGCTCTATTATATGAGTTCCATTTGGGTCATAGCGCGACTGAAGCACGTCGAGCAGTAAACTCAGCAAGTTAAGGCACATGAAAGAAGCTCACTCCTGTCTTTTTATCATACAAATTCACCTGTTCGAAATACCCCTTCTACTCCTGTACCCCTTTCTATTGCTCTCCTAAATATTTTTAATGGAAAATGTACTAACTACTGACAATTTGTAAAGCAACCCCTTAAGGCGAGGTTGCAGTACTTTTTAACTTTTTTAAACCTCTGTAAATCGAACAAAATGGCTAGTTTTCGTAAAAAAAAAAAAAAATTTAGGAAAATTGAACATATTGTTAAGGGCTGTGTGAAGATAGAAACGTGAATTAAAACAATTGGCTCGATAAAAAATAATCATAAAGATGACACTAAATCGTCATTTAAAACGTGTACCTTGAAGAGATTCCACCATTAAACCATGTAAAACTTATACCAAAAGATAGGTTTTATTGTTTTTTAGGGCATGCTGAGAAAATATTTTATAATTTCCTTATCATTTTGTCTCCACGAAACAATTATACACAAAATCTAGCAGCTCAAGCGCTCGCAACGACCGGCCAGTGTTCGCCGAAACGTCTTCAACTACAAGAGGGCCTTAAAGTGTGAGATGCCCTAAGGTAGCCCGCGAAATTCAAACTGTCTTGCGTATTTTTTTAAACTTGCAGGGTCAGTGTCATGTTGTAGCTTCATTAAAATGTGAATAGCGGCCGTAATAAATATGGCTTTACAGAATTATGCTCAAAGCCCATTGACTAATGAGAATCTAAGGATCACTTAATGGAAACATAGCATATGATATAACATGCTTACTAAACGATAAGAAAAAACAACCCGGTCTGGTGCAAGGTAGAATACAGTTAGTTCTCATTGCTTCAAATTAAAAACTGATCATTATACAAGCAAAATTAGAAGCGGTTGGAGGAGGCGTTGAAGTTCCAAGCGGGAAAGTACGAAATCCACGCAGAAGAAGAGCTAGGAATGCATTTAATTATTACGATTCCCTAGAACTGCTCACACGCATCTATAAGTTAAGGCGTGTATTAACAAAATCTGGAATGCAAAATATGTTTATATATTATAGGTCTGATCATCTGATATCAACTGAAACTATCTGTATTAAAAAAAAAAATAGAATTTGTGTTCTATTTAGAATGTTCCTACAGGTAGTTTTAAAATGAAACGTCGCGCGTCGATTCGATACGGAAATTTTAATAAGGTCCCATTTCACGAAATGGCTCTTCTCAAGCATTTGCAAATTCCTCAGGCGTAGGCAAATGTGCTCGAGCTCTAGCAAGTCTGTCCTGGTCAATACTGAGACTCTTTCTTTTACATGCTATGTCTTTCTCCAAGTCTCCTCTATACTTCATCAGTTCTGCTCGCACCGACTCCGCCTGTCTCATCTGGGTAGTCAGGGACTCGGCAGTTTCTTTGATAAATTTAGCTTCTCCCATCAAGGCATACTGCGCCTCATCTCTACAGTTTTCTACATTGGGCCGACCGTAATTCCTGCTTCTTAACCTCGTGTTGGACAATTTATCTCGCTCGTCTACTTGCCTCAACGAATCCTTCAGAAAATCGATAAGCTTTTCTACATTAGCGATAGTTTGCAAATTGTCTTTCAAGTTTTCTTCTAACTTCGCACATAAGTCTTCAGTAGCAGCGACAGTTTCTCGTAGCGCATGATTGGTTCTGTCAGCTTGTATTTTCATATCTTGAGAACCTTTCACAATTACATTCATTAAATCCTCTCGCAATTTAGCAGATTGCTCTCTAACTTCTTCACAGTTTTTGATGCTTTCTGCGCAATAGTGTTCCCAGTACTCCAAGGTGGTTGCGTTTTCAGGCCACCGAGCCACTCCGGGGTGATGGAGTATCAGATTTGATTCCGGCGTCAAATTCAAATTTAAGACATCTTGTTTTAATGTTGTCACCTTGTCGCCCCAGTCTAATTCAAGACTAGCTTTGGCAGCTTTGTTGTTGGCCATCTGTTTTTCAACCCTCGCCAGAGTCTCTTGGAACACTCGCCTTATCTCTCCGACAATGGCTACCTCTTTTATTAATTCTTGTTCCGCATCGTCCCTTACCAAATCTGGTTCATATCTGAATGTGCGTAGTTCCAAACATTCTCTCGAAATAGATTCAGGCAACATCAAAATTCTACTAGCACTCTTTAGTTTAGCTCTATAATCATCTAAATTCCTAATTTCCTTACTCATAGCTCTTATGGCCTTCTCAGCTTGTTTTTTCCAATGTGCCAAGGTTTTAACTCTTTCACTTAGCTTTTTGTTAGTCTCAGACTGCTTGTTATCCATGCCCTGGAAAGCTTTTTGCAGATCAGATTTAATGGACGCTTCTACTGCTTTAGCTTTGTCGGTCGCTCTTGGGGTTAAAGTAAATTGATTATTCTGTCTCCATTCTCCAGCAGAGTATCGAGTGATAGAATACTTGTCGACGACAGGCCTGACGCCTGTCATACCGGCTTGAGGCGTCCAGTCTACGTGACCCGGTGCCCAAGGCCCGATGGGGCCCATGCTAAGCATGTCGCCGCTCGTGCTGTCGGTGGGCTGTGGGAGGTACATAGGCGGTGCACCCGGAGGGTAGTACTTCTGTTCTGGTGGTACTATAAAACCAGGAACATAGGTGGTCATATTCATGTTCTCAGACGGACGTACCTCACCCGCTTGCAGGTAAGTTTGCTGCACCGAAGGGTGACCAGCATTTGTTGGACAAATAAAAGGGCAATGTAACTTAGACTTGTCATCGTTTGGATTAGACATTTTCACGAGAATTTAAAGACAGCTGTATTAAGAAACTAAATAATATCAAATTAAACCTAAGAAATTCTATTGCTGAAGCAAAAAATTACATTCTAATGACATATCAAATTATATGTTGTCTTTAAATTTGTCTTTTATGTATGGCCAGAAATGTTATTCGCCCATGATACAAACTTTTTGACACGTCCCTTTGTAAATGTAATTCAGGCGTCAAAACCTCCTTGTCAGAACTTTACACTACAGCTGTGCTGCTGGGGAGTTTGTTGCGCCACTTCTTTCCAGCTAAAGCACTAGGAAGTGGTGAAAGGCGGGCCTTTTGGGGGGACTGTCTTATGTAACTTTGACGTTCAAAAAGTGCTGACTCTCAGCCTAGTTTGAATAAATGACTTTTGATTTTTATTTTTATGCTAGTCTAGTCTTTATGCTCGTGTTATTAAGTAAGAAAATAGACTATGTTAAAGTACCTTACTAGTTTGTGATAAAACCTAAAATCGACGCGGTCATCATATTGCACTCCAAATTTATATACTACACTATCCGCTGTTATAACTGCACGTAGACATACTCTTGAATCCCAGTCCAAGAAAGAAAACCATCGGTTCAAAGAGCCATTTCTATTTATAACTTTTCTATATCCAATATAGATCACAATCTTTCTCCAACGCGGTTCAACGGTTCTACTATAAAAGCTGTACTTTAATTGCGTAACAGAATCAGAACCTTTTTGAAAGATTTTGAGAATCTACTTTTTCATATACAGGGTTATTTGTAAAACACCGGCAACCTCTCAGGTCTATGTTACTAACATCATAATCAACAACTTTTGTTCTGTGACTTTTAAAAATTCATCATATTTTAGTTCATCAGATTTTCAAACAAAAATAAAAATATTTAAATTGAACGCTCTAAATGTTACGGAGTCTATGCGAAGCAAAAGAAAGCGATAGTATATTAGCAAGGGGAGCGGGGTTAGGGCGGCGGGGGCGCTTGAACTTGACCTATTTACAGGCAGCCGATTTTTGTATGAAAATCTGATGCACTAAAATATGATGAATTTTTAAAAGTCATAGAACAAAAGTTGTTGATTATGATGTTAGTAACATAGACCTGAGAGGTTGCCGGTGTTTTACAAATAACCCTGTATAATGTTCGAAAAAATCTTAAATAATAATATCTTTGGACAACCAATACAACGTTATCTGATCACAAACTAGGCAGAGCCTGGACTATGGCAACCAGACAACTGATAAACAAACTTATATTTCTAAATACATACATATTATAGATAAATTACACCCAGACAAATAACAAATGATTGTGCTCATCACACAAATATTTGGCCTGGGTGGGAATCGAACCCACGACCTCAGTCTTAGCAGTCAGGGTCACTAACCACAAATAATAATATCGCAATGAATGTTGTTTAACTGTCAAAATGAAAGCCATTTTTACTGTTAGTGTGTTACACAATTACCCCTCTGGTGTGTAATTTTAACAGTATCTAAGATAAAATTTTGAGATTCACTATCTTCTCGATGGCGTGTTGCGTTTGCCTGCTTCAAACAAAAGGTCAGTATAACGTACTCTTTGTTCTTCGGTTCTCATCGCTCGTGGGAGACTGCATTGTTCAGTAATGACAACTTAGACATGTATAGTTTTTGTTTGCAGAAGGTTCCTTCGCTCAATAGGTTCCGTTTCCGTACTTTTATTCACTTGTCACACTGTTCTTCAGTAGGTATTTACCGGACCACCAAAGAGTGGCAACACTTTGGTGGTCCGGCCCATTACATTGATGTCACACAAAATCCTGAATCGCGCAAGAATAGTTTCCGCACAACTAGCATTAACAACGCCCCGATATCAATCGTTGGGCAGTTGTTAATGCCGTTGCCGTTGTTGTTGTTGCTTCCTTTACTATAGAGGTTGAGTGAACTTTACACCCTGTTGCTCATACCTCCAAAGTGCCATCAACCGGGCAATAATCCAGACTCCGGGCTGCTGCTGCAGAATGCATGGGATCTGTATACTATTCTGTCCCGGGCTCTTGATTTCAATTCCGATCGATTGACATTGGAATGTTGACGTTTCGTATTCTTGAGTTCGACGCTAGCGCTAAAATGTGTTTAAATTGGGTGTCCATTCTGGAGAACTAAGTGGAATCAAGATCGGGCGTTTTTGTTGTTCCAATGTTGACACTATTGTTTTCAAGAGTACCGAATCACGTGTATGCAAAATGAACATTCGAATCGTATTGGCTTTTTTATTTTTTGGGTGGGAAATCATCCAATGACGTCTCCCGCTCTAGGGTGGAGCGGAAGGGCGTGTCAAGACTTTTACTGACTAAAACCCACCCGTGTTCCTTCAGTTGCCCATATGCCAGGGCCACGGTAACTCTTTCGAACGAATCTCGCGACCCTAGCAGGAATCGGTCCTAGCAGACCCCTTCAGTATTGCTGACATCTCTTTGAGGCGCGCGTGGAACACTACGCGCCGTCGACCCGAGCCTGGTCCTTACCGGGCGGCGAGCTACCCATTGCTCGCCGCCCGCAAGCTCGCGCCTACGGTGGCCGGGAGTCCGCTATCGATTCCTGACGCCCGGGGCGTCTCCTCCTGCGGCGGCTACGGACGTGAGGGCGCAGAGACTGCCACTCCCTCACGCGCCCCGCCTCCTCCTTCGCGAGCATTACTGCTTCGCAGAAGGGGGTGACGGCTTCCCATGCCCTCTCGCTCCGTACCATGGCTCGCACGCAAGAGGGCCGGACGCGAGAGGTCGCCGCTGCCGATCATATTTGCTTTTTTTTTTGGATGGGAAGTCATCAAATGACGTCTCCCGCTCTTGGGCGGAGCGGGAAGGCGTGTTATCAGACTTCTACTGTCTCAAACCCACCCGTGTTCCTTCAGTTGTCCATGTGCCAGGGTCACGGTATCTCTTTCGAACAATCTAGCGACCCTGGTAGATGTATTGGCTTTAGATTGGAATTAAAATTAGGTTAAAGAGTAAGCCCCCGTGTTATATCAAAATCTTTCTAACATTACAATTGTTTAAATTTTTAAAGCTTCGCCATGTAATAGTTGTTGCTCGTTGCACAATGCGTACTCCCGAGTAAATGATGTGCAAAACAATAATAAACAGTGAAAGGTTGTGGCAAATAGCACTTCGTCACGATGCTTATGTATGAAATGAGGTACGACTGCCTACTTATGTAAGTGCTTTAATAGATTTGATGCCTCTGTAATACTTGAGTGTGGTGTGAACAGTTCCGGTCTTCGAACACAAGGCCTGCTGACGGCGAAACGTCAAAACACATAATTGAAATAAAATTACGTAGTATACGGAACATTCAAAATTACGTACAGAAAGTATAATAATAGTTAATATATTTGGCTGCCAAAACGGAAATACAAATTAATATTCCAAATAACATTAAGCATACAAAATATTCGATACGATTCCAAAACGTAAAAGTATTCTAAACAATAATTGTTAGAAAATTCAAATGTAAACATGATAAATTCAGAATCCAGCTAATTCTGACGCTGAGGGGTAGTGAGAGCGAACCATCCCACAACGATCCCGGTCTATATTTAGAGTCTTCCTCTTTGCTGCTATCGCTTCTTCCACTTCGGTCCTTTTCTGCACCAAGTCCCGTCTCAATCTCTCAGCATTGTTCAGTTGACTAAGAAGTGATGTCACCGTATCATGAATCTTCTTTACTTCTTCAATCAAACCCACATGTGGCTGGTCTCTAACAGCTTCTCCATGAGGTCTCCAATTATTTCTATTGTCAAGTCTGGTTTGAGCTAATTTCATCGCTGCGTCCATTTTCCTAATAGACTGCTTCAGGTCTTCTATCAAAGTTTCCATATCAGCAGTTCTTTGCAGTATACTTTTCAAATTTTCCTCAAGTTTTGTACACATTTCTGTAGTAATAGCTACAGATTCAGCTAATGCCATGTCAGTTCTGTCGGCCTGGGTACGCAACTTTCTACCATTGTTTACTAAAATGGCGTTTAAGCTACCTCTTAAGTCAGCTGACTTTTGTCGAGCTGCTTCACAGTTTAGTACATTTTCTCGACAAAAATATTCCCAATATTCCAATGGTGCGGTAAAATCACTGAATCTCGCAGAGCCAGGTCTGAACATTATGTTTTTAGATTTTGGGTTGAGACCTAAATTAATAGTTTCTGTATTATATGCCATAGTTTTATCACACCAATCATATTCTATTCTGTGCTTCGCTGCTTTGTTTACTGACAATTGATCTTCTATGATATCGAGTGTCGTTTTCAAAGTAGCTCTGACTTCATTTACAAGTTTCATTTCTTTAAGCAGCTCCTGCTCTGCAACGTCTGCCACCAAATCTGGTTTAAATCGATTTGAACGGAGGTCTAAACATTCTTTGGAAATCGCTTCAGGTAACATTAATACTCTTGCAGCACCTTTTAACCGTTGCCTATCGATTTCTAGCAATTCTACTTCTTGGGTGATTTCCTTACAAGCTTTCTCTACCTCAATTTTCCATCTGAATATATCTATTGCCTTTTGCTTTAATCTTTTATTATTCTCCATTTGCTGTTTATCAATATTTCCAAACGCTTGCATCATAGAGGTCTTTGCGTTGTAATCTACGATATTAGACTCATTTATTACTGTCGGGTCTAAAATACTCTCGTTATGTTGCCTCCATTCGCCGAGAGAATATCTACATACAGAATACTTATTAACATCCGGTCTTGTACCAGTCATCGCTCCTAGCGGAGTCCAGTCAACATTACCATCTAAACCTGGTTTTAAATTTGGCAAGGGCTCATCATCACCCCTTGATTGTGGTGATTGCATTATATCTGGTTCAGGCGTTTTCTGGGAAGCTTCAGTAGGTTGCACAACACTTGGGATCGTCTTCTTTTGCACGGCCATTGGAGCATCTTTAGCTTCCTCTAAAGCTTTTTTGGAAGTCTTTTGAGCTTTCTTAAAAGCTGTCACTTCTCTTTTGGTTGGACAAATCAGTGGATCGGGAAAACTGGTGGCTATCATGATTGCTGTTAAAACGATGGTATAAAAAAAACTAATTTATAAGATAAATCATTGAATAATTATAAAAACCCAAGACGCGCTATGCGTCTGGCGAAATGACTTTTGTCGTTATTTCAGTAACGTCAATAAACAATTCTATCTTTAAAAAACTAATTTTCATAATTCATAGACTAGTAATTACATGAGACAAGGCCGCCTTATTTTCCGCGGAAACTTCTTGGATTGTACACATTACACACACTGATAAGATTGAACATAGCTGGTTGTCCTGCCGTAATGGAAAGCAATATTTACGGAAATACGCCATCCTCTCGACCTCAACATTAAATGATCCTTACGATATAACTAACAATAATAATCAACTTAAATAGCACTATTGTTACTAATTTCAAAATAATAACAAAAATATGGATCTTAGTCTGAAATAAAGTTTTATTATAATTAATTTAATTTAATACGATCGTCGCAAACATTTTGTTCCTCGAACCCAAATGCTTTGTCGCGCGTACTTTCCAGTTTTGCGAACAAATCTAAATACAGGGTGTGGCGTAAGTAGTGGTCCACCGTTCAGGATTCGATGAACCAGATAATTAACTATAACAATTAAAAATTTTAAACATTTTTACCCAAAGGTTCCGAAAATATTTCATTTTTGTCTTTTATTTAAGAAATTTCAACCTTTTATTACATATTTGTTTGTAGTTTCAACAAAAACCATTATTTTTTCATTTTGATTTCTGTTAATTACTGCTGAATACTAGAGCTATCATGATAAATTATGTTTTTTTTTTTGTAAATTCAGCTCTTTTGAAGAAAAAGTTGGTTCTTCTCTAATTTTAACCCCAATTTTTAACACACCATCAAGTTCAAGAGGAACTTTTGTAAAAAAAAAAAATTGGGTAAAAATGGTTAAAATTTTTAATTGTTATAGTTAATTATCTGGTTCATCGAATCCTGAACGGTGGACCATTACTTACGCCACACCCTGTATATAAAAGCAGGCAAACCTGACTGACTCATCTATCAACGCACCACCGAACTACTGAACGGCATACATATAGTTGTAATAACGTAGGAATCCGCTAAGTAAGGATTTTTGAAAATTCGTCCCCTAAGACAGTGTAAAAGGGGTTAAAATTTTCTGTGGAAGTCCGTCATTTTTAGAGCTAGAAGCCTGAAACTTTGTTTTTAAGTTAACGATTAGAAATAAACAAGTATGTGTTCTAGGGTTTTTGAAAATTCAACCCCTAAGGGGGTAAAAAAAGGCTTGAAAATTTGTATGGGGAAACAAGATTAGTTAAACTATTTTATTCGAAACCTCACAGGAGTACTCCTATCAATAAATGAGTAAACAAGTGTTTCAGGCTCTTTCAGATATCAATCCCTAAAAGGTGGAAAAAGGTGACAAATTCTGGAAATCAACATGGGTATAGTTTTTGTGATTTATCGGGTCGCTGATAACGAAAACAACAACTATTTCACAAAAATTGCACAAAAACATAAAATAAAATAGACAAAAAGATTTATACAAAAAATTTTGCACAAAATTACACCAGAACAAAAAAAAAACACTTAAAATTTTTAAAACAATAAAAATAAACAACCAAACCAAATATTATTTTTTTCAAATTAATAAAATGGCAAAACCAAAAGAAATACTTAGGTACCTACCTATTTTGTATTGATCTTCAAGTTCCAATCGCTACCAATAGATGGCGTTGCTATCGTTTTAGAACGCGGTAATGTTGTGTTTTTCGAACTAATCTATACAATCTATACAAATAAATAAAATTGGAGTGTCTGTTTTTAATATTAAGATAACCACTTTTTACTAAGTGTATATGGATGTATACACGATACATATACCAAAACAACATTTTTTACAATTTTTGTCTGTCTGTCTGTCTGTCTGTCTGTCTGTCTGTCTGTCTGTCTGTTCGTTCCCGCTAATCTCGGAAATGGCTGGACCGATTTTGACGTGACTTTCACTGGCAGATAGCTGATGTAACAAGGAGTAACTTAGGCTATTTTTATTTTAGAAAGATTCTTTTATTTTAGAAAAAAATAACTATCTTCGAAAACTACGCTGACATACGTCTCAAAATTCGTAAAACCCTGGCTGAATCCTACGAAATAGATCAAAATAATGTACTACAGTATTGTACACCTTAAAAAGGCCTACAGAAATGTCCTCAATGGTATATGTCTATCTCTTAGGGATAACCCACAATAACCATTTTTTATCTTTTACTTTTTACGAGAAATAAGGGCTTATTTACGAAGCGATTTTAAGCAATACAGCATTAATCCTTATCCAATTAAGTACCTTAAATACATTGTGCATTTAATATAGATCAATATGGCCCTTTACAGCATGTAATTTAAATAAATATCTTAGAAGATATTAGAGATTTAAAAAGTGGGCGCAGAGCGCGTTGGCAGGGGCCGGGTAGTACAGGATAAGTAGGATTGTAATTCATATTACTTTGACTTCAAAGTAATTGCGAATATCATGTGTGTTCATTATACTCAAAATAAACCTAATAGTATTATTTCAAGTAAGAGACCGCGAAATTGCTTAGATGTTTAGATTTTTGGATGTTTGTTTCTCAATGATGCAAAGACGGCCAAACGGATTTAGATCGAATTTGGCACAAAGATATATTATATCATGGATACGTAACAGATAGGATACCTACTTTATCCCGGTAGTAGGTTCCCGGGTGTTATTTTCCGACAGCTATACGGGCCAAGCCACTGGCAAAAGTACTATTCCTATAATTAAGTTCGGTGTCTGGTAAATGATTGAGTGTCTGTATAGGTAAAATAGGAGCGTTAAGAAAAACCAGGAAGACTTATATTCAACTAAACCAAGCCCTATGTCACAGTCTTCTTACTCTGAATACTATTACTTTTATTTTAAAAACACCAACACACATGATGTTCTCATAAACTATGAATCCTAAGTAATATGAGTTATAATCCTACTACTAATAATATTATATATGTGAAAATATGTATGATTGGGTGTTTGTTTCTCAATCACGCAAAAATGGCTGAATGGATCTGGATCGAAAATAGCACACAGAGTCTATATTACCTATATAAAACATCGAATAACACATTCTTATCGCGGTAGTACGTCCTCTTGCATTAATTTCCGACATCCACGCGGGCGAAGCCGCGGGCAAATAATATTATAAATGTGAAAATATGTATGATTGGGTTGTTGTTTCTCAATCACACAAAAATGGCTGAATGGATCTGGATCGAAAATAGCACACAGAGTCTATATTACCTATATAACCTGGAATAACACATTCTTATCGCGGTTATACGTCCTCTTGCATTAATTTCCGACATCCACGCGGGCGAAGCCGCGGGCAAAAGCTAGTACTTAATAAAACACATATTTACAGCGTGGGAGGAAACTCAATATGCCATAAGAACCTTTACTCTAGAATCTTGAGCATTATGGACTACGTGAACTTAAAGGTGTCTTTTAACTAATTTAAAAAATAAAAATGGTTGTTCTACAAGGCTCGATATTGGGTCCTTTTCTCATCACTTTATTTATGTAAATATTAATTATATACCCTGTTTAAAAAAAAATACAACCACAATTCGTCGTGAGGAAACCTGTCTGTCTTAGAACCAAAAATTCGAAGACATGTGACATCTAACAACGCGCACTGGGCCCGCGTGGTGGATAATGGCCCACTCCCTCTCACCGAGACGAGGCCTGTGTCCAAGCAGTGGAAACATTGTAGACTGTATGATGATCACAATTGGTATTATTGTGCTGACGACACTTCAAGTCTTAGCAATGTAAATAACGCCAAACCAAAATTTGGTGCGACGCACACAAAAACACACAGAAAATTAAATCCTGACGGAACGAATGTCAACTTCGAAGAAATACAACACACACACACACCCACACACACACACACACATGGCCATATGGAGATGACCTGACATGACGCTTCTATCGTTAATAAAAAATGAAATCTACAATATCTTAAAAGACCAACAGTAGTCGATACGCATGGAGGAAACGCATGTTGACTCTATGAGTCGCCTAATAACCAGTATAATTATCATGTTCGGTACATTTCTTCTTTTAAATTTAACTTTTTTATACAACATATTTATTAACTTTACGGTACTAGAGAGCTTTTTTGAATTTGTATCTTTGTTATTTATTTGTTAACATTAGATTATGTAACTATAAATTACACTAGATTAAGTTGTATCGATTTTGTCTTTTAACAGCTAGCTATTTTGTAAAATAATCTGTGGATAACGTAGTTAGTAGTGTATATTATGCTACTTCTATAGACTGTTTTGATCATTTTATGTTTACTGCTGTTTGATGTCCCTAATAAAATAAAATAAAATACTCAATTGCTCAAAAACTCGTAGTAGTTTAGAAGTTATGAGGAAACACATACATCATCATCGTCATCACCCACAGCCCGACTTCAACCACTGCTGGGTATAGACTACTCTTTTCTTTTGCCAGTCCCCACGTTCCTGTGCCAGCCGCATTAATACATACACAGCCTGATAAAATCATATTCACCAATGCAATGAAGGCTTCAACCTGTACTAGTTTTAAGACTTACAGCGGGAAAAAAACGCCACGTGAGAGTAAAACTCCGTTTTACATATCATTACAGCTATTATTAATCAAAAATCTATAATAAAATATTCTAAATATCAGTAACGTATGGAAAACTACATTAACTAAAAACATGTCATGTCATAAATTCAGAATCCAGCCAATTCTGACGCTGAGGGGTAGTGAGAGCGAACCATCCCACAACGATCCCGGTCTATATTTAGAGTCTTCCTCTTTGCTGCTATCGCTTCTTCCAAGTCGGTCCTTTTCTGCATCAAGTCTCGTCTCAATCTCTCAGCATTGTTCATTTGACCAAGAAGTGACGTTACTGTCTCATGAATCTTCTTTACTTCTTCAATCAAACCCACATGTGGCTGGTCTCTAACAGCTTCTCCATGAGGTCTCCAATTATTTCTATTGTCAAGTCTGGTTTGAGCTAATTTCATCGCTGCGTCCATTTTCCTAATAGACTGCTTCAGGTCTTCTATCAAAGTTTCCATATCAGCAGTTCTTTGCAGTATGGTTCTCAAAGTATCTTCCAGTTTTGTGCATAATTCTGTAGTAATAGCTACAGTTTCAGCTAGTGCCATGTCAGTTATGTCGGCTTGATGCCGCAACTTTCTACCATTGTTCACTAAAATAGCGTTTAAGCTACCTCTTAAGTCGGCTGACTTTTGTCGAGCTGCTTCGCAGTTTAGTACATTTTCTCGACAAAAATGTTCCCAATATTCTAATGGTGCAGTAAAGTCACCGTATCGCGTTGAGCCAGGTCTGAACATTATGGTTTTGGATTTTGGGTTGAGACCTAAATTCATAGTTTCTGTATTATATGCCATGGTTTTATCACACCAATCATATTCTATTCTGTGCTTCGCTGCTTTGTTTACTGACAATTGATCTTCTATGATATCGAGTGTTGTTTTCAAAGTAGCTCTGACTTCATTTACAAGTTTCATTTCTTTAAGCAGCTCCTGCTCTGCAACGTCTGCCACCAAATCTGGTTTAAATCGGTTTGAACGGAGGTCTAAACATTCTTTGGAAATCGCTTCAGGTAACATTAATACTCTTGCAGCACCTTTTAACCGTTGTCTATCGATTTCTAGCAATTCTACTTCTTCGGTGATTTCCTTGCAAGCTTTCTGTACCTCAATTTTCCATCTGAATATATCTCTTGCCTTTTGCTTTAATCTTTTATTATTCTCCAACTGCTGTTTATCAATATTTCCAAACGCTTGCATCATAGCAGTCTTAGCGCTGTAATCTACGATATTAGACTCATTTATTACTGCCGGGTCTAAAATACTCTCGTTATGTTGCCTCCATTCGCTGAGGGAATATCTACTTAACGAATATTTATTAACATCTGGCCTGGTACCAGTCATCGCTCCTAGCGGAGTCCAGTCAACTTTACAGTCTGGACCTGGTTTTAAATTTGGTAGGTGCTCACCACCTCCACTAGATGGTGGTGGTTGCGTTATATTTAGTTCAGGCGCTTTCTGGGAAGCTTTAATAGGTTGCACATCCCTTGGGGTTGTCTTCTCTTGCACAGCTAATTGGGCTTCTTTAACTTCTTTCAAAGCTTCTTCGGGTGTGTTTGGAGCTTTTATAAAAGCTTTGATTTGTCTGTCCGTTGGGCAAATATCTTTGTCAGGAAAATTGGTGATTGGAGACATCATGATTGCTGCTGGACACAATACTGTTATAAGAAAACTAAATGAACTTATTCAAAAAAATAAACTTAAAAAAAAATTAATATATCGTTATGAATATCGTCAGTATCGCGTATGCCGAAATTACTTTATTTTCTGTCCTAAACGTCATACAATTCCATAACTAATTAAAAAATATTTCATAAATAATTGTAGATTCATGATCCGTTCTAAAAAGTTGTTTTCTTTAGAAACTTTTTGGATAATGTAACACACACAAGAGGTATTTTTTAAAGGTTTTTTTTTACCGAGACATAAAGTGGAAAGGGAGGCCTTTGCCCAGCAGTGGGACAATACAGGCTAGTTAGACAAGATAGATTCTACCGAGAGATCTGTAATACCAGGGCTAGTTTGAATCTTTGACCCTGGTAACATTTAGACTGGCCTGTTAATCTAGTGGTTAGTAACCGTAACTGCAAAGACTGAGGTCGTGGGTCCGATTCCCACCCAGGACAAATCTTTGTGTGATGAGCACAATCATTTCTTCTGTATCTGGGTGTAGTTTATGTATAATATGTATGTATTTAGAAATATATAAGTATGTTTATCAGTTGTCTGGTTGCCATAGTACAGGCTCTGCCTAGTTTGGGATCAGACAACGTTGTGTTGGTTGTCCTAAGATATTATTATATTATTATTGGTTCAAACTGGGTTGTAGTCAGTAAAAGTCTGACACGCTCTTCTGCTCCGCCCAGAGCGGGAGACGTAATTTGATGATTTTCTACCCAAAGAAAGAGTAGCCCGCGAAATTCAAATTATCTTACGATTTTTTACAATTTGCAGGTCAGTGCCAGATTGTTTGTAGATTAAAATTCGATTTACGACTATAACAAATTTGAAGTTACGTAATTATAATCATGTAATCCATCAATACAACACTCTAACTTTATTTAATTCGGTTGAATGATGTTTTCATGACATAGTCATCGAAAATTCAGTCGAATTCCTAGCGTGATAACTGGGATGAAGTGAGGTCTCATTCTACATGATGCTATTGGGATTGACACTATTGACAGCTAACTTGAAGCTCACTTCAGCTGAGATCTCTCGCTCGTTACAAAATAGTTCGACAGATTCACGTCAGTTTTTTTTTTTTTTTTTTTTGAGAAATAGAAACAGACGACACATACTCTTTCATTAATTTTTTTTACCTAATTAGTCCACGATCCTAATTAGTCAGCAATAGGCTCGCCCCCTATTACATGGGACTTAAACATAACAGGCGAAATGTGGGTGTACTATAGGTGCACTTCTACCCAACCCTTCGGGGAAACAAGGCGTGATGTTCTGTATGTTAAGGCGGAAACACACTTACGTGTCGTGGCGTGTCGTGACGCGCCAGAAGCATTCAGTTTCATACATTCGACAGAACGTGTTGCGACACGACACGAAATGCAAATATGTCCCTAACGATATTAAATGTATGAAACCGATATGCTTCTGGCGCGTCACGACACGCCATGACAAGTAAGTATGTTTCTGCCTTTATGTGTTAGTCTAGTCCACGATCGCACAGTTGTGAAAATATCGCAGAGAGTTTTTGGCATACTGAATCTTCAACAGACTGCTTAAGGGGCGTCCATTAATTACGTGAGGCATTTTTGAGAATTTTCAACCCGCCCTCCCCCCTTGGGGGAATATCGTAAGATTTTCCTCAACTCCCTCCCCCCTTCCCTAATCTCACCCGAGATTCTTCAGAACTTCTATTTAGGCTGTAAACGTGTTGGAAAATTTTCTTAAACCAAGAATAATTTCTTAACTCAACAATTTATTCTCTTGGCTTAAGTAAATCATTTTCTTAAAAATATTATTCTTGGTTCAAGATTTTGGCTCTTGAGGTGAAGTTAATTTTTTTATCAGTGTACTATTGTCTCAAATTTGGCCATATTTTACAGTAGAAATAATTTTTCACGCAATTCTACACCGTTTTCTGCGAGAAAAACAATTACGTTATATTTGCCAAGACCCCCTAAGTGAGATTTGGAAAGATTTAGCTTGATCCACTCCCCCCTAGAACACCTCACGTAATTAATGGACGCCCCCTTCGCGCCTGAAAGTTGAAAATCGAACAGTTTGTTTTTTTTAGGCGATAGGATGCACTCTGTTGGACTCTGAATGCTCCGTTCAACACCGAGAGTTCATAATCCAGGGAGCGAAAGAAACCCGCCGCGTTGTTTTTCGCGCGAACGTGGTCCTAGTATTAATTACTAAGACTTAGATAATACAAGTACGTGTTCCGTGTGGTAGCGGACGTAAAGAATAGCACAATCCTATTTCTTCCCGTGGGTGTTCTAAGAGGCGACTAAGGGACTTACTGGAGAATGGGCAGCAGTGTTCTCTATGCATTTTACCATCATACTGCGTTCGCCAACCCGCCTGCCAAGCATGGCGATTACGGCAAACCCCCCAAATTGGGGCAAGCGTATGTCCACCAGTGGACGTATATCGGCTGAAATGATGATGATGAAGTGATACAATGTCGTTACAATAATAAAAAATAAAAATAAAAAAATTCAAAAAATAAATTCAAAAAATAATAAAATAAAATTTCGGGACATCCTTATACATACTATGTAGCTGTTTGAAAAGTCGATGTACTACCTACTCAAGTGCAGTCTGGACGACTTTCTAACAACCGCTTTTACTGCAATCCGCTAGTCAAGTTAGGTACGTATTTCAAGTGATTAACGTGAAGCCGCCCGCGCCACGCCCGTCCGTCGAGTTTTCTAGAAAGGAAACGAAAAGTAACCGAAGGATGTACGATTAAAAGTTACCTAGTTGTAAGTAGAACTTACTAAGACGACCCACTGACCCAATGTTTTTATTCGTAAAAGATTTAGAACGAAAGATGGACGGAAAAATAGAGCAACGTTAGAATCCTATTGATCCCGTATGTAATAGATAGCTAAGATTACACTTTGTTACCACACCTAGGATAGTTCTCGAACGAAAACTATCGCGAAGTTCATGCGACTTAAATAATTGAACCAGTCACAGCAATAATATATAGGTATTTCGTTCGAGAAAATGGTGCCAAGACCCCTCGTGCCTATACTGCAGAAGCCAGGACTACAGGCTTCAATTGGACGGAGTTAAACGGAAAGGATCCAATCCACATTCAATTAATTTTGAAATATTGACGTTTGAAGTTCAAGAGGTATTTTTTTCATTGCTTTAAAAAAAAATATCTGTAGAATATTAACACGTTTTTTTATTAGTAATGGTATATTAACATATATTGTTACAAATAATAGTTAAGAACCAGAAACTTTGAACATCAAATACTGAAAAAAAAAAATAAGAAGCACCATTACCATTGGTTATAAAGTTTAAAGTACACGAAAAATAAAGCTATTTTTAGCTAGGTCGTTTTTAGTGACTCGTCGTATATATAATTTGGATCAGTTTGGTGCGTTTAACTCATTTTTGACCAAGTTGTGGATTGGACCCTTTTTGCTTAACTACGTCCAATTCACTTTCAAAAACTTTGCCGCCATTTGGACAGGCTGACAGCTGCCGCCAGCACGTTAATTTTTGACACTAGTGACAGTACAGCAGGTGCATAAAGCACTACAAGGATCTTTAGGCGTGTGGCCAAAATTGGAACTAACGCTGTCATCTTGTTTTTTAAAACATTTATTTTCATAATGTTTAATGTTTGTTCATGTGTTTTCATTTGTTTTATGTTGTTGTTGTTTTTCATGTTTGATGTTTTGTAATATTTTGGTATGAAAGCTGATTGGAACATAATTTCTGAAATGACCAATTATTATATAACTGTCACTGTCAAAAGAACTGTCTTTCACGTTCGTCGATGTTTATATCTTGTAATCGATTCGCAATAATCATCGGATCATTCGTTATGGGCCAAAGAGAAAACGGCTTCTCAATTTTAAGGCGAATCAAATTTATACCCTTGCACGTAATCGATGGAGATAGCTAGGTAGGAATGGACCGGTATAGAAAAAACCTATGGAATGAGCAAGTCGAATTTATAAAAAAAAAGCTTATGAATTGTTGCTAGGTCATGGAGTTAGTAGTTACTTTTACAGATTTTATTCCTAAACGAAGTCTAAACGTCAGTTTTCTTTGAAGAATTGGGGTTAAAACTTAAAACTGACCCTTGATCATTTCAGATGTCGCTGATTATGTAAAATACGATTAATGCTAGAATTAACGTCTCTGATTTTTTTTTCACAATCGACTTGGTTTTGAACTCCGATCTGGTTATTCGTATCGTACGCTTCCAGGCTCCACTAAAAATGAGCTTGAAGTAAACAAACACAAGATAGCCTTTAAACTTCCTATAAATTATAAAACGTTCACAATTTAATATCTTTTCCTTAGCTCGTCCTTAAATAGTGCTTCACTCCGAATCTCATATTATTTTCTAGTTTTTGTTTAATTTCTAACCGAAACAAAAGTAAATATAAACAAAAAAATGACTTTATTTGAACTGTGCTGCTAACTGCATAGAAAAATCGTAATCGCTGAATAAATAACGAATTGCGGGAAAGTTACGGAAAGTGAAGTTACGTTAAGGTCGCTGCACCGATTACCTACCGTACATTTATTTATGACTACAATATAATATTACAAAAAATATGTACCTAATCAATAATATTTATACCGTCTCTTTATATTTCCGAAAATCCTAATTAAATATCACGGATATAATTTTCTTATCTAATTAGTCAGGCAAGCCTAACTAGGCAATTATGAACGAGCAACACAATGGTTCAATGGAATAATCACCGGTATGGTTTCCGATGCACTTAGTGTAAGTAATCAGTGTCTAATTAAGAATAACAGATGAGCAAAGTTCCCACGACGTCAACTAATAATAACACTTGCAAACCTGTCAGGCTTGCATTGCTGCAGTTATGCCGTGTGATCGGGATAGCTTTTTCCTACCAATTAGATACTAATATCATACTAATTTGCAGTCGAAACTAAAGAGATCATTGGCTACTTATTACGATTCAATGTATTGTAGCGTAGCCATATTTTTTATTTCTAGTGTATAAAAGATGCAAAATATGGTGCAAAAAGTACGTCGTCTCACATTTTCAGTAGATTCTTGCACTATATTGTAGATTTCATTCAATAATTTTAACAAAGTTTCGAACCGCTTGAAAAAACGTGAAGAAAATAAAATCAGGGTGACGCAACCAATTAGAGGAACTAGTTAATAAAATTAACACACTCTCTAGTCTTTTTAATGACTGATGGCGCTAGAAATACCAATTTATGACTATTAAGTGAATCGCAAATCCGTGAAACAACTACCTATTCGTATGAATAAACGTGGTTATAAAAACCTACCTACCATTTTTCTTTAACGCCGCTTGTTGGTACTTTATGGCGTGGAACTTTAATGCCCGTCATCATTATATCACAGACAATCGTAGTCGACTTTTACTTTTTATGATGCCAAATTGGACAGAGCGGCAAAATTATTGTACGTGCGTAGTATTTTATTTATACCTTTATAGTTATTATAGTACTTACGCAATTTTCTCTGGAATGTACCCAGAGACAGAATAATCACTTATCTGGATCAGAATGATTGAAGTTATTGGAAAGGTGGCCTTGATTCGAAAATGCATGTAACATTATTTCAAACCCATTTTCGGTTTAATACGGCTACTTTAATCATTCTTAGATTATCTTTAAATAGAGTGACTTGCATCGATGAAGAAATGTTGTAGTCTATGTGGTCGGTTGAGAACTTAATGTTGGTCCACTGTTGACCTAATGCTGGTCTTTAGAAGTTCTGATACTGGTCCGGTCTTTGGGTGAGAATAGTAGGTAAATTAAGAATAGGCAAAGTTAAGGTGATCGTTATGGCTTATCTAGCACCCCTATTGCGAAACAAACTATAAATCAGCATCTGAATCATGTTAAAGCTTCTTGCCAATCCATTCTAACAAAAGTTTTAAAAAATTGTCTGCTTAACAACGTAAACAGTGCCATGAATCTTGTAGAACCGTCAAAATGAAAGCGCTCCTTACTGATAGTCTATTACGCAATTACCCCTCTAATCTTCTTGAATACTCAATATGGATATAATAGTATTTACTTATTAATTCCTCCGCTAATTGAGAAAGCAGAAAAATACCTTTAACATTAAGAAATGTTATGATTTCCTGGCTACCAATTAACACATCGCAGAAAATCTAGTCCGCCGCTCCTCGCACATATTCAATAGAACATTTTTTCCGGTCACGTAGCGGTTTACGAGTAGTGAACTCGCAACTTGATGAGGTCAGACATACATGGGGCTTCGCAATTGTGCGATATTATGTTAAAAGCGGTTGTCCGCATCAATGACTGCTTACAAAGGCTTTACGGCTTTGTAACGTCTATTTAAAGATCAGTTTGTATCTCTGGTGCCGACAATAATTTGGGTAATGAACTGATCTTTCTAGCGTTGCTCTAGATTTATCTTCCAAAAATTCCATTCGATACAGAAATTTTACTAATGAAGTCTATTTCATTTAAATTCATAAGCATTTGGATCGTTCAACTTCGACAAATTTTGCTTTTCATGAATCACTGTTGCATTATGTGGAACATCAATTTTCAATTCATAAATAAAGAATTAGGAGGTTACATAGACCAGCAAACCTGTCCTTCTACTTAAATAGACATCGTAAGGCGTGTTTTATAACAAGTTGCGCTTCATTTTTGTGCAAAATTTTTGTTGCATGACAAAGGCGTTTTACCGGTTTCATGTACACACTTCGTTATATCTCAAACGGTTTCGGATAAATTGGCGTTGTCTAATTCAATTTGTTCGAGTGAACGCTCAAAGTTAATTGTAATAAGGAATTTGACTACTCACTCTATTGTATCCGTATCAATAAATCCTAAATCTGACCAGGAATTAGGAATTTCATTCGGGAGAGAGATTCACTTTTTCAAGCTATTAATGACTCCGGTTCTTTATTCCTTCATCTACTTATACCTACCCATACTTTCGACACCGACTTCATCGGCGCGCCCTTTTCTCGTAAGAGGTACGTGATAGAATTCCATAAAGTGCCTATATTACAAGGTGTGCTAAAACCGTGTTATATCTATTGAAGCAAATTAGATGCACTCAATCACAAAAGTATTTCAGAACTGGGCTCTTAGTAAGCCTGTGTCACAACATTCTATGTCCTAACCCACATAGTAAAGATACGTCCACTTTTCACAATATTTTTTATGAATTTAAAATGAATCCTAGACAAATATATTGCTTTTGACAAAGACCACTTAACATTTAGAAAATGGTTTCTAGCCCAATAAAATAAAACGAAAATTGAGTGATTAACTGATTACATTGTAATCTCAAGGATTTTCGCACATTCAACTCTATAGATATTAAAATTTACCCAAAGATGCAATTTTTACTTGTGTACTGTTCCTTCTTAAAGATGTCAAAGCAAGTCACACTTATTGGATTACAGCTAAAAGTAAGCTTTACCTGTAGGTACCTACGTTATATAAATTGCTTATTCGGTGATACTGGATACATTACAATATTGTATTCAAAGAATTCTAGTTTAGATAAAACGATGCCTATAATGCACTCATTACGACTATGCTGGGAAGCTCATAAAATTAGTCTCCCGTTGTGTATGACTAGTCTCAATCTTCTCAAGATTTCAAATGGTTTTAATGGCCTCTTTTAGACTAGTATATTGAGATTTGTTCATCATTTCCTGATTTTTAAGTACTTCATGATGGCATTAATACGACTATTGGATTTCCTTAATAAAGTTATAAGTAAGTAAAAGTAACTTCTACGGTGTTATTGATAAAGACCACAGCGCGTAGCCAAACAATTCACCCAGAGACCACATGGAATTTTTCATTTTCTAATACTTTATCCACAGTTCAACAGAGTCTATAAATCCATTGTCCAATGTCCTCAGTTGTTAGTCACGTCAACTTTGGCATTATAAACGCCTTTCATTTTTGCCGTTCGCAGGTAACTCCAGGATAAAGAGAATATTGGAATCTAGCACCTGTCCCGTACCGGATGTTTGGTGCTTGGTACGCACCTGTCTGAGGTACATACTGCTGTATATCACCTACGTCTGTTCCACTCAAGACTTGTTCAACGACCAACTCAGAGCAAGGTCAATCGAAGTCGGCTATATGTAGAACTTTCACTCAAGACAGTTTTTAACTGATTCTGAAGTCGATAAAAATGACAATTTGTGGGTCTAGTGTCCCAGTTCCCTCCTTTATAACTGGTTTATAACTTTTGGAAAATATTAAAAATGATATCTTCCTTTGTGGTCTAAAGTTGGAGGACAGTAAGGACTTGGTTAGATATAAGTATTGAGGAATTAGTAATCAAACCTTAGTGCTAGACATGCTTTTACCCATAAATTATCACATTAGAACTTACCAGACAAAAGTTGCAGCCAGCCGCAGATATGAAACACCGTCGTCGATTGACAAAAGAAGAATAACAACATTGCACAGATCGTAAACAGGGCCAGGGCGACCGCTATGCCTACTAACACAGTCGCAATCTTAAAGACGAGCCCATTTATCGATAGAAAATCATCGAGTCTTCCTTTACAGTCCTCTAGAGCCTCATCCGCTCTGCATATCTGCCACAACCCGAACTTTCTCGGGTATTCAGTCTCTAAATCACCAATCCACTCTGGGGTCACAAAAGCCACAACGCTTATAATGGCATAGCAAATGGTGAATATCGCCCAAAGCACACCGATAGCTTTCGAATTGCGGACATAGTTGGTCGCGTATAAATGTGATGAATCCACGTACTCGATTTTTGAACCCATCTTGTTGATATCCGGTTGTTTACTTAACTTTTTTCAAACACTACACAAAAAACAAATCACACGTTATTGATAACACATTTTTCGAAAATAGTTCTTGTGCAACAGTTCTTAAGGCTTGTCTGTTTGCGTAGCACTGATTCCATTCATGTCTCAAAGGAAAAGTATTATTGCAAAGTACTCGAGGACGCGAGAAACACGACACGGAACGGACGAAACACAAGTTGGCACAACCTCTCGCCGCGCGCCATGCGGTTTAGTGAGTCAGAGTGGGGATAAGTAATGAAGCTGCAAGCTTGACCTATCGCCTTCGAATAGCACCTTCATTTGTGTTTTAACTGTTATTTATCATTGTTACATCTGTAATTAATGCTTTATACATTAATAAAAAATAACAATACCAATTCTGTAAAGAAGAACTGCATGGAATCATGTTATATTTTAAAGTTTCCAAACCAATAAATACAGTAAAGAAGCGACACCTAGGCTGTGGAATGGAACAACAAAAGCGTCAAGCAATCGCGACACCTATTGTAAAAGTTAATAACTAACCACAGGCTGACCTATACCTTCCACCATAGACTACCTTCCACCCTGTACTGTGCTTCTACCGGAATACATTCCAGTAATGCTCTTAGCCGTAAACCTAAATGTAATAACTTATTAGAATTACCATGTTGTTGATATTTTTAATAGCAGTGAAGAAAATAAAGTAAATACAAAATATTCTGTCCTATACGAGAAATCCGAAAAATAAACAGAATTTAAATTTAACATGCCCAAAAACTAGGCCTTTTACCCTAATTTACTTTTAAAACCTTCCAAACAACCTCTAACGGCTAGATTCACAGCTTTTCCGTTTCATTTCAAGTATTGATCAGCCTTCCAAACCTTCCCATCAACATCCATACGCATTATAATGTGAAGGCCTTTTCTATCAGCTTTACAATGATGACGTAAAAATAAAAATAAAAACAACAAAAAACTATACCTGTTCCTAACGCTTTGACATAAGGTGCATTTAGAAAGAGACACGCTCATCGTATTCTCATAAGAAGAAGAGAAATAGAAAATGCGACTGTTTGACATTTAAGATAACATATGTCAGCTGGAACGCGAATGCAAATGCAACTTTTTGTGTACCAGTTTCTACTAGTGTTCGATTATTCAGTTTTGTGAATTTATCAAGTTAATTTAACTTAATTTCAGTCATAAATTATGATCTTTACGTCGTATACGATTTGTGTTTGTGTTAGACAGTGATGTGATAGTGTAAAATTAAGTATAACTAGCGCATTTTGCAATGTCGGCTAAAGACAAGTGGGTTCGCCGGTTTTCAGTTGACGAAACAGCAAAACACAAGAATGGGTTTACTATTTACAAAATTACTTCATTGGTAAATATTCCGATATATTATATCGTAGGAATGACATTCTATTACACCGTACGTCGATCCAAACCTGATTCTAATTGTATGAAACCAAGCCAATATAATATAATTTTATTGTACTATTACTTTTTCCTTTTACTTTTAATATTGATTTAATAAGTAGGCCAAACTCTCTATTCAGTGTTCACGTTAGTAAATGGAGATATTTTTACGCATAGTGACTGGGAGGGTTGAAGATAGCAGAAGTCAATGTTTAATTAATTTATATTTTTTAAATAGTGTAATGGCAGGAAATGATTCATCAATTGCACAATATTTGCATGGTTCCCTTTCTGGTTAGCTAACTTGAAGCAACAAATCTCTAAAGAAGAAAGCTTGCATTTTTAAATGCAAACTTAAAGGGAAAGTTCCAGGAATAAATCTTTTGAAAATAATGTAATAACTGGCTCCTATCTTAAACATATAATTTACAAATTCGTAAATAAATTGTAATTTAATCTATTCCTTTCCTTCATTTATTTGATTGAGTAACAGAAGCATAATATGGTAATAAACAAATATTATAATGCTCACTGATTGTGATGAGGAAGTAAACAAAAACAATAATGAATTTGCGTGCATGGTTCTAAGCAAATATTAGGCCATGAAACTGTTCATAGTATAGTGTGTCAATATGATAAATAGTACATTTCTGTGACTGTACTCGGCTACACATCAAACTATACATGTTCAGTTTTAGTTGGCCTTACATTTTAAAGATTTATCACACAATGAGAAGTATGAAACGAGGCAAAAGGAGTGTGTAGAGATCATAGTAGGTGGCGTTCCGTGGTTTCTGCCTACCCCCATGGGATAAAGGTGATTGTATGTTATATGTATGTATAATGAGAAGTCAGCTTATACTGGAAATGTATAGTGATTTCTCGTCGTGTGTACATGAAAGGGTAGCCATAGAATTTTTAATAGAAATTTTGTTATAATTCCAGCTGTTCCTCTTACAGTCTCCAGAAGCCCTGACGGTCATTTCGGTGTGGAAGCGGTACAGTGATGTTCAACGACTACACAAGAGCATGCGGTCTCTGCACGCTGGGCTGCATCTGCGTGGAACCTTCCCATCTCTGCCCCGATACAGTTTCTTTAAAAGATTTCAGCAAGAGGTTAGTTTTCTTAATAAATTGAGATTTAATTAAGATGGTTTGCCAACCATTTTATCATTGACTAACTTCTGCCCGCGACTTTGTCTGCGTCAAATTTTTGCTCTCCTGACCCTTCCAGTTGCATCGAATTGCCTGCTAGCTTTCGACCATTTTTCGTTGCTGCTCCGCTCCTTTTGATCGCAGCGTGATGTTATATAGTCTATAGCCTTCCTCAATAAATAGGCTAACCAACACAAAAAGAATTTTTCAATTCGGACCAGTAGTTCCTCAGATTAGCACGTTCAACCAAACAAACTCTTCAGCTTTATAATATTAGTATAGATTCTATAGAATTGTTAATGTCAGAAATCAGAATTTAAAAAATTAATGAATTAAAAATCATCATCATCACTACTAAAACTATTATTAAACCACTAAGTATTATTTTTATTAACTCTTACTATTACTTTATACAAATTTTTATCCTTTAAATAATATAATTTTTGTTTTTTAAGTCTTAACAATTCTGTTTGTAATATGTATGCGATAGGTATCATAAAGTAAAAAAAAAATGATGAAGTAGGACCTGGTTGTCATGGGGAAACTAGGTAGTTAAAACAAATTTACATAAGGTAAGGATAAACAAAACATATTTAGTGAAATACTTATACCTAAAAATATGAACTTTACCTGAAATTGGGTATGGAAATATGGCTAAAACAACATGTCCTCTTTGAATGCACAGGCGTCATACAGATTAGGACAGAAACCCTCGGGGCACCCAGATCTTACACAGACATTCTCGAAAGTCCAAGAGATATAATGAAATTCTGGAGGGAGGTGGGCTGGTTGTAGTGGCAATTGATGCCCGCCATGGCCCACTCACAATGGTCCACCGGAAGGACTAAGAGTATAAACCAAACCCTCTTACATAGAATATGGTTTAAAACATCTATACTAATCTGCCCTACCAAGCGCAGAAGCGGTATCTCAAAAAAATCGTAAAGTTGATTTTAATGCCATCGGATAGCTGTAAAAAATACGCATCTAATGAGAAGTCATCTGGGAAGAAGTCGTGAGTTTATGTCTGTGTAATAATATTTTTACAATGACATCTTCCAGGTGATCACGGAGAGAGCTAAAACGATCAAGTTTCTGTTGGAGTTCATCGCTGAACATAGACTACTCTTCACCAGCACAGACTTCGTCAACTTTCTACAGGTTTGTTCATTAACTTAAAAAATAATAAGGGGCAGGCCCTTATTGACCTCGATCACGCCTAATGGAAAACGATTGATGAGGTCTATGATGGAACAAGCGCGTCTAGAAGATGTCTTTTCACTCTTCAAAGGCTTATTAACAAAATATTTTGATGGATGAAGAAGTATTATCTATATTTGATTTAAATGTAATTCACGAACGGAACATGTAAAAGTCATTCAACAGCAATAGGATTCATTAAACTTAAAGGGTTGTATTGATGATTGTAATTCTGTATATATATACATTACACACGTGTTATGATGGCGAATTATATTTTGTTCAACATACAGTCTTACACTGACCTGCAACTTAGAAAAAAATTTTCAAGGAAATTTGAAATTCGCCACGAGCCATGATTCACCAGTCACGACTCCCGTCTCGTCGAAAGATCTTCTCTTTTCTACGGAGGTTGAGGGAACTTTACAACACCCTGTTCCTCATACCTTCGTACTATGAGCTGATGCCTCTGCCAATTACTCTTCCAGACCGGCTACCCCGAGCCGCAGCCTCAAGCGGGCGGTGTGATCAACGCCATCAGGTCGTCGCTCCACCTGCCCATAGAAGAGACCCCGCCGCTCGAGTATCAGACTGACGACGATGACGCGACCAGCCCTGCACACACTGGTACGTTGTACAGATATTTATAATTATAAAAATTAAACATTCGAGTGCAATAGGGTATAGTTGGACCCAGTAACTAGGTTTTAAGTCAATGGGTAGTCGCTCCATGTAAAATACTGATATTAAGCTGCTACCGGTCAGATTGGAAACCGACCCAAATTTTATTGGGAAAAGGTTAGACTGGATTTACCGGAAGTAAATAAACTACAGTAAAATATCAACTTTATACGTATTTTTAGTTCCTTTCTTCTTGACTGTTTATATATGTGTAGTACTTTCATAAAAAGTGTGCGGTCTGGAAGCCCAGTCAGGTACGACGCGATACTCGATACAGAGCCATCTAGTATGAGTTTTTAGAATCACTCATAAAGTTGTCTACGTCTTGGATTTTCATTTTGTCGTCAGAATCGGTTTCAGGACCCTCGGAAACCAAGAAAATTATCTCACTCTCTGTAAAGAAGTTGCATCAACCCCTCCATTGATTTTTTTTACTTTAGAGACAGCATAACGCTTTTTCGTAACGTGGCGATTTTACTCCTTTTTTTATCTCGAGGTGAAATCCTCGTGGATGTCCTCCGCCCTGGGGTGGGCGGAGGGGTCTGTCAGACTCTTACTGACTAAAACCACCCCGGTGTTCCGTCCCACACCTACGTTGGGGACCACAGGAACTAATGCGTCTTCCGCGATCCCCGACTGGGGGAATCCTCACGTTGGGGGGGAGTGAGCTGTTAAACTCCCCCCCATACATCACAGAGAGGCGCGCGTGGAACACTACGCGCCACCGTCTCGGGTTCGTAGGAATAGGGGGCGACGGATGTCCCCAGATCCGTCGCCCCTGGACGCATTGCGGGGGACTGGAAGAGGGCGTTGTCCGCCCTCCGCCGACGCCCGGTGCGCCTGCTTCGGGCTGTCCCGGCCCGCTCCCTTTCCGCAGCCTCCTTCTGCGACATAACTGATTCGCAGAAGGATACCACCGCGTCCCAGGACTCCTCGCTGCCGACCATCGACTCGACCACGGCCGGCAGTGACAGATCACCACCTACTCCTGAGATGAGGGCACGGCGCGGCTCCTCCCAAGCGGCACACTCTGCCAGCGTATGCCGCGCCGTGGCCGATTTTACTTCTACCACAAGCTGCGATAAAGAATTTCGTTCCAAAATTATTTGTATCATAAGATTTGCTTGTACTTTTGGCAATGTACAAGCAAATCCTTTGGAGATGAGGTCCATATTAGGAAGTAACAGCAGTCACGGTCTAAGTGAAATGATCTGTTACTGGACAGATCACTTTTCAAAATGTTGACTAAAAAATATACAATATTATTCTGGCTCGTTGGTCTAGTGGTCGCAAACGCTATTGCGGGTGCGATTCCTGAAACGGGTTAAGTGTTATTGGGTTAACCCGTCTCGGAGAGTCTGCATTTGTGCCCGGTTGATGACATAGGACTTAAACATAACTGGCGAAATATGGGTTCACTATAGGTAAAACTCTGCATAACCCTTCCCTTGCTCTCCCGACCCTCCCCGTCGCATCGAATCGTCTGCGGGTGCGCGTTCTTCATATTCGTGTCATTTTTCTTTTTGTTCGGCTCCTAAGGGTCCTTGCGTGATGTTTTTAGTCCTAGCGTGGGGCTACTCAACACAAAGGTAGTTCTTCAGATTAGTACGTTCAACCAAACTCTACATAATCAACAACAACAACTGCCCCGTTGGTCTCGTGGTCGCAAGCGTGACTGCTGAGCGTGGGGTCCTGGGTTCGATTCCCGGGTCGGGCAAAGTGTTCTGGGTTTTTCCATTAGGAATTTCTTAGTAACAGCCCGGAGTTTGGAAGTTGGCGGTGTTACCCCCGTGCCTCGGAAAGCACGTTATGCCGTTGGTCCTACGCCTGATCTCTCTCCGGTCGTGTCAGATTGCCGTCCCATCGGACTATGAGAGTGGGGGAAGAGTGAGTGCTCTTGTGTCTGCGCACACACTTGAGCACTATAATATCTCCCGCGCCGATGGCTAGTCTCCGTTGAGATTGGCCGCCGTGGCCGAAATACGGTCTGGAGGACTATACATAATATTACAGCTTTATAATATTACAGTATAGTATTTAGATTTGATTACAATTAAAAAGTTATTAAGGGGAACAATTCCGTCATATATGATTGTTGCTTTAGTTTAACCGTTTACGCAGCGCACGCAACGGAAGCTCACAAAAGGAGTAAATTTTCCCAGTTTTTGCAAGATTTTTATTGTTTCTCCGCTTTTATTGATCGTAGCGTGATTTATTATTATTTATTTCTTTAATTAAAACGGTTTATAACCAATTACAGAGATTAAAACACAGTTTGTAGGTAACTCATGCACAAAAATAAAACAAAATAATGTTTTAAAAAAACATAAAGATAACGTTAACAATACTTTCATTTATCCCTCTCGCAGTACCTACTTCTGACATGCCGATGTTAAACAGCAGCCTTCCTCGAAAAATGGTCTACCCAACACCAATAATTCAATAATATTTTTTTGTATTCGAACCAGTAGTTCCTGAGATTAGCCGTTCAACCAAACAAACTCTTCAACTTTATCATTTAAGTTCAGATATTGAATTTATATAAAATCATGCTAACCAATTAGCCATGTCGTAATATTAAATCGTTCCACTTCTAAAAAAGCATTCTCTAATATACAGGTCATTCAAATGAATCATTCATCATAAGTTGATTAGTTTTTAATGTTATCTGAATTATGGGTAATTAATCCAAAATTAAGGTTAAACTTAAGTGTAATTAACAATTGTATATAATACCTCACTAATTAATAAAAGCATTCTTTTCTACAAGCCATGTGTCCGATGGGATTTCCATTTTGTTAAAATGACAAACTTTCATCCCCTGTTTAACCACTTTAGGGGTTGAATTTTCAAATATCCTTCTGTAGTGCTCACTTTCGTTATAGACGGAACCTAGTGCAATATTTCATGCTTTTAGACTCAGTGGTTTCCTGCCAGGGTCGCCGATTTACTCGACAGAGTTGCCCTGGCACAGGCAACTGAAGGAACACGGGTGGGTTTTAGTCAGTAAAAGTCTGACACGCCCTTACGCTCCACCCAGAACGGGAGACGTCATTTGATCATTTCCCACCCACACAATATAAAAATGACCTAGTGGTTTTAGGCTGTGATCTGCATTGTTTGACAGTGACTGAATGAATGAATATAATATTTTTATTTTGTAGAGTCTGCATGTAAAGCACCTAATCACAGAACCATACAATTTCAGCACGCGCCGCCACAGAGTCCTCGCACACTTCCCTCACGAGTCGCGACGAGACCGACTTCATCTCACAGATACCCATCTACGAAGCTGCAGACGTCGAAATCCGACACTCACCCAAAAAGATCTCGCTTGCAGACAGCTTCGAATCCATCAACTCCATAGAAAGCATAGACAGTGACCTCTATGACGAACTCAACAAACTAACAGTGAGCAAAAAGCCTAGTGTCAAAACAAAATCAGTGTTGCCAGACTTAATAAATTTCGATGCACCGTCTACGTCAAAATTCGATGATTACCACACTATGCGTAAAAAGGTGGAATCAGATACAGTGTCTCTAAATTCAAATGTTTGTTCGTCGACTTCGTGCGAGGTCGACTCGAGACGGAGCAGTTCGCGGGTGTCGTTGTACAGTAAAAGTGTTTTATCCCTGTCTAACGCGGAGTGTAAGACGAAGACGGAGGATAGTTATGTGTTTGAGGCCGGCTATATGCTGAATTTGGCGGCGAGGTGCGAAGATATGGCGGATTATCAACGAGCTTTTGAGTGTTACAAGTCTGGTATTGAGAAGATGCTCATTGGAGTTCAGAGTGAGTATCATATAACTTACCTTAGCAGTTTCCTTGGTATTGTGCTTGGTTAATGTGTGAATGAAGACCATGAGACAGCCGACCATCCGACTACAAGGTACGGTGGCCTAATTGGTAAACTTCCAGAAGTTCAGGGCCGGCTCAGACTTCTGGTTTGTATGCAGCTACTCTGCACAGACATTGTCTCATTGACCTCCCATCTTGCACCGCATGCCCTGTCACCTGCACTTCACCATCATCATCATCAGCAGCCTATAAATGTTCCCACTGCTGGGACACAGGCCTCCTCTCGGTGAGAGGGGTTTTCACCTGCACTTGAGAGGTCCTAATGGCTGCGTCAGAGAACGGTATTCGCGTTTCTTAATTTTGGGGCCAATTTAAAAAAAAACTGTACATAAGTACATACATTTTTTCGTGTTATTTTTGCCATTGCCACGCTAATAAAATAACTTTACTAATTTCGAAAGTCGGTGACTTTGGATCTGTATTTTAGTTTCTCTCACCGACATCCGGAATTAAAGACTCCGGAATCTGCTTACACCTTTCATTTGTATCATGCAATCTCCTTAGATACATATAAAACTACAAATCTACTCCTTACCTATGTAGGCACGTAAAGTCAGAGGACTTGAATGTAAATATTAATTGTTTCTTATCTGGTGTAGTGAAGAGGTTGACGTAATGCCGGCCACTTCACTTCTGCAATACTGTGGAGTATGGCTAGTATATAAAATGGGTACTAATTAAATCTATGGCTATCATTTATCATCATCGTTTCAGCGGTAAGATGTCCACTGTTGGACATAGGCCTTCCCAAATTTTTGCCAGGTTTGCCTTAATCGCCACACTCGACAGGCGAGTTGGCGATCGCAGTATGGTGGTAAAATGCATAGAGAACGCTGCTGTCCCGTAGTCGCCTCCACCACACGGACTTAGTTGCTAGAAACTATGGTCGCTTTCAAGATAACGCTGTAAGCAGCATGTAGGTATAAGGCCACATACGAACATCGCGTTGTATCTTACTTCATACAAATTCTATATCGCGTAAGCAAAGTTATCCTCGCGATTAGCATATAGGACATGAAGACGACGTCATCATCTACCTAGCCTTCTATGTTGGAGTCGGCTTCCAGTTAAATTGGATGCAGTTGAATACCAGTGTGTTAAAAGAAGTGACAGCCTATCTGACCGCCACAATCTAGTTACTGGGTAATACCGACACCCCTAAGTAAGACTGGTTGTTACTAACGACTGCCGGGACCAACAGCTTAACGTGCTTTCCGAGGCACGGAAAGAAATAAGTAATTTAACCTCGTAATAATATTTTACATGATTAAAATTAATAAAATGAAACCTTTTTACATCTATTTTTAGTAAATAATTAAACAAAAAAACAAAAATAGCAAAAAGCCAATTAATAAAATGAAACCTTTTTACATCTATTTTTAGTAAAACAAAAATAGCAAAAAGCCAACGTCACGCGGTGTTCCCAGGCGGTCACCCATCCAAGTACTGACCGCGCCCGATGTTGCTTAACTTCGGTGATCGGACGAGAACCGGTGTATTCAACGTAGTATGGACGTTGGCGAATGGTATTCCGAAATATTAGACAACTATCATACAAATACTTGTACTGTAAGCAAGTTGCCAATAAGTACTGTTAATCCAAGCTTGTCATTGCTTAGGAATATTTTCGGCACTGAATCTTCATCCCACTGCTCAGCGCCGATAGTTGAAAATCGAACAGTGCCGTTTTTCGACGCGCTGATATCCATTCGGTTAGATTCTCAATGATCGGTTCAACACAGACGGTTCAAGATTCCGTTACATACATACATATCAAGCTTACAAAAGCGTGTTAAAAAATTACAATCGCGATTAAATAGTAGTCACTTTCGATATTGGAGATTCATCATCATCATCATTTCAGCCGTAAGATGTCCACTGCTGGACTTAGGCCTCCCCCAATTTGGGGGGCTTTGCCATAATCGCCACGCTTGGCAGGCGGGTTGGCGATCGCAGTATGGTGGTAAAATGCATAGAGAACGCTGCTGCCCATTCTCTAGTAAGTCCCTTAGTCGCCTATTACGACACCCACGGGAAGAAATGGGGTGGTGTTATTCTTTACGTCCGGCACCACACGGTACTGTAGATTAGCGGTATTGGAGATTAGCGAAAACGAACTATCGAGTCTGATGCAGTCACATCTGCATAGAACCCTAAACAGCCTATGGGCCTTGATGCCTGAAAATAAAATATTTTTATTTATAGAAAAGCCCTTGCATCCATTAGCGATATTTTTCGCGCACAGCTTACCCCGAGGGTTGAGAATCCAAGGGTGAGTTTCTTGACGAGCTGGGGTGGACTGTATTGGATTCTCAATGCTCAGTTCAACACCGCCAGTTGAAAATACAGTGCACGATAAAAAATCTAGCCTGGGTTTATACATAGGTACAGATGTGACTGCATGGGACTTCCATAATATTATGCAAATTTTGTGAAGTTAAGTATTAAGTTGATTCATTGATGAGTGGTTATCCAGGATGCGCTTCACGTATTTCTGATCATAGCTGTTGTAACTTCGTCCTTGGTAATCCTCATGAGGATTAACAAGATGTGTATAATATTACAAATTAGTTGCTGCGTGGATATTGGAAATCATCCTACGGGAACGCGCTCCCGGAATAAAAAGTAGTCTATGTTACTTCTTGTAATATCAACTATTTGCCAGTAAAAGTCCCGTCAAAATCGGTCCAGCCTTTTCAGAGATTATACTGAAAAGACACAAAATTAAAAAAAACAAAATTTTGATGTAAGTATGTACCGTATTTAGTATGAAAGTACATTACAAAACATAGCTCAAACTATTGATATAAATAGTCTACATAATCTACATTTGAAACTGCAATTTTACAAATTATTGCGTAAATCGCAAATATTAGCAAAACATCTTATTTTATCAAAACAAATATACAAAATTTAAATTTATGTTTGTAACACCACAACAATGGCGTCGCATCGAGTCGTCTCCTGCGCGCGCCGAGCTAACGTGTGCGAGCCCCTCGCCCCGCCGTACGCGCCGCCGTGGCCCTCGGCGCTTATAAAAACCCAAGCCCGACCCGATTAAATCAGTCTGCGTTCGGTACGGTTCGGGTGCACTACTACGCATCGACTTAGGTCGGTCACCTCCTGCCCCCGCACCTTATCGGATATAGGCTCAGCAGCGTGTGTTGTTTGTTTATTGTGTGGACCTCGTTAGCGAAACCACACAATCGGCTCATAACATACGACTGTTAGGACTTTCGCATAGGACTATTTCTTTTATTGTAACTAGAATCATTTTATTTCATAAATAAAGCCTTGTTGTTATTGATATTGCGCGTTTAGTTATCTCCTCACACATTCCCCCCTTACAGTTGGCGTCCCACCGCGGGCTTATTCCCATATTTTTAATCTCTTTTTTCGTTTACATCCATTGTTGGATTATCCATTTTACTTTAAGTTTTTATTTTCTACCCACATTTTTTTTGTTTTTTTAAATATTTTTATATTCGTTTGTTATCATTAATCAATACAAGTATTAAGTCTTAATTAGGTTAGGGAGTGTTTATTGTAGTCCAGGAGCTAGGCAAGTTTTGTTATTTCTTTTAGTCCGGGAGTTATTTTCTTATATAGTTCATTAGTTAGATTTTCTTTCTATATTAGTCCGCGAGTAAGTCTTTATCGTTAGTTAGTTTTATAGTCTAGGAGTTAGGTTGTAGTTTTAGTATAGGAGCATAGGCATTTTTTATAAGTACTGCTTCTTGCTAAATTCTCACAACCAAGATTGATTATTATCATATTTTGCCTAGACGTAGCCGAAGAATAAAACAAAACATGGCTAACGTTAGTTTTACTGATGATCAGTTCCGTGATCTGTTAGGAGTCCTGGCCAATAGGAATAGTTCCGTAGTTACGAAAACAGGTAGTTTTGCTACCTGTACCGCCCGTTACGATGGATCTCGTGACGTAGCAGCAGTCGAGGCATTTTTATCCACTTTATGTACCTTCAAGAAGATCGAGTCGATTACTGACGAGAATGCCATTGAAGGTCTGACACTGCTGTTGATCGGAGATGCGTCAATCTGGTGGCTTGGAGTCAAGGACTCTATTACTACTTGGCGTGAGGCCATTTCCTTGTTAAGGTCGACATTTGCGCCAAAGAGGCCAGCCTACAAGGTTTACGATGAGATCGTCATGGATAAGCAACAGTCCCCATCAGGAACAGAACTGTTTGTTGCGAAGAAGCGAGCATTGTTGGCAGAGTTACCGAAACCGTCTCTGTCACAATCACAAAGCTTGGATCTATTGTATACATCTTTACACATCAATGTACGAGACAGAATACCACGAGACTCAGTCGACAATTTTGATGATTTTTTGGTGAAGGCTCGGCAGCTGGAAGAGGTTGTTGCTGAACGATCGGCGAGCAACAGCGGCACCACTCCATTTGAGAAGAAGCAAAGGTGTTCATATTGTCGCGCATACGGACACAATGAGAAGGAGTGCCGGAAGAAAGCCGTCAAAAGTGAGTCGAATACGACACGCCAACCTTCCATGCCTGACACCAGATCTGTGCTCAAGCCTAAACTCACTTGCTACGGCTGTGGTGAACCCGGCGTAATAAGGAGTAAATGCCCAAAATGCACCAACATCAAAATAGGACCAGTTGGAATTGGATTCTATGCATTAAGTCCCACAGCTGCATCAGGAGCAAGATCCAGACCAACCGTGGAGATATCAATCAGTGGTGTCAAGGGTCAAGCTCATATTGACACAGGAGCAAAGTTGAGTGTTGCCTCAACTTCACTGTACCGGGTATTGCAGCAAAAGGGTATCCGGTTCAATCTTGAGAATGCTGCAATCACCCTAGCAGATGGCTTGCGACGACGTCAGCAAATCCAGTCTGCCTTGGTACCTGTCACGCTTTGTGGTCGGACCATCCCCACAAATTTTATCGTGCTGCCAGAATCGCACGATAACCGAACGCTCTTAGGAGTTGACTTCATCCAAGATGCCAACCTAGCGCTGAACGTACCGCAGCTGCTGTTCCATTTCTTGGATGAACCCAGTCGGAAGTACGACCTAATTCCGGAGGAAGAGGAAGAAGATGGAGCACCCGTGTCCACGGTGCAGACGGAGCCTGAGGAAACCGAGACGGCGATTGGTAAACTAGCCAAAATGACGTCTCTGGAACCATTTGTGAGCCCGATGCTCATGACTCCGTCCCCACCTTCAACCCTACCTGAAGAATGCGCAATGGAGGATTCATATGGGCCACCGCGCTTAATCCATTTTTATACTCCTCCACAATCGCCCTCAAGAACGGAACCTACCCTATCTGGGTACTCACCCAGATTTGTCGGGTCATTGTTCCGAGATGCACAATCGAGCATCAACAACGCTGAGGTGACCCTATCACCACAAAGTAACGCGCTGTTTGGTCCAAACATTGAGTAAGCAATGATTGCAGTTGCATTGCTTATGCTACAAGAAATATTTTCGTGTAGGGGGAGGGTACAGAAATGCGACGACGACGTCCTGCCCGTACCTATCTTCCGACCGACCTCCAGAGCAACGCAGCTCGCTATTAAACAGCGAAGCTAGCTTGCTCCTATGAAGTTGCACATCCAGACGACCGCAACACTCCGTGGGGTATTTACTACTCCTCAGCGTTGAGCCCCTACTAAGGCTCAGCCGTCTATCCACCTAATCCTTACAGATCTTTGCAGACCACAAAAGCAGAAGGTAGTTCCAGCTCAAGAAACTGGTCTCCTCGCCGGGACGTCTTCGGGACCAGAGGGGGAGTCTGTAACACCACAACAATGGCGTCGCATCGAGTCGTCTCCTGCGCGCGCCGAGCTAACGTGTGCGAGCCCCTCGCCCCGCCGTACGCGCCGCCGTGGCCCTCGGCGCTTATAAAAACCCAAGCCCGACCCGATTAAATCAGTCTGCGTTCGGTACGGTTCGGGTGCACTACTACGCATCGACTTAGGTCGGTCACCTCCTGCCCCCGCACCTTATCGGATATAGGCTCAGCAGCGTGTGTTGTTTGTTTATTGTGTGGACCTCGTTAGCGAAACCACACAATCGGCTCATAACATACGACTGTTAGGACTTTCGCATAGGACTATTTCTTTTATTGTAACTAGAATCATTTTATTTCATAAATAAAGCCTTGTTGTTATTGATATTGCGCGTTTAGTTATCTCCTCACACATTCCCCCCTTACATGTTCGTAATTTCAAATTAACTATTTTCAATAAATGCATATGAAAATGTATGTACTTTTATATGCATTTATTGAAAAGCTGTTTAAAACAAACAAAAAAAACATCCCAGAAACAGCTCTCGATAAGCTAAACAACAGGATGTATTTCATACTACAGCAAAAACTTGATGAAGACCATACCACCAGAGATCTTCTTCAAAATTGAACGAAATCATTTCAGATCCCGAACTTAAAGATATTCGTTTTTGAAACTATGCGAGATTACAGTGTTAGCAAGGAAGTGATAAGCGTCCAAGTCCACGCTTATTATCAAATCGACCCAGTATTGCGCTGGCCAGCGTCGCGATTAGATACCTACATACCTTTAGTTTTTATTTACTTACGCGATTATTCAGAAAAAGAATATTCATATGAGTAAAGTTTGTACTTTTTTGAATGTGAAAATGTGAAGGACATAAGATTTTGGCTACTCTGTTAGGATGTGAATATATGTGATATATAGTGAAATTAAACAAAGTGTAACTAAATATTTTTTGCCGGTAATTTTAAAGAAAAAAAAACTTGGTTTTAAAAAGTGGTGAACTAAAAGGACATGATCAGTTTGGTCATTTCAAAGTGTTGTCTTACAATTTTTATATATTAAACTAATAATTTTAGTGTTAATTGCTCAATGTTAAAACACACCAAATGGTATTACCACACAGTAGCTTAAAAAGTGCGAATGTGTACAGTCAACTACTAAACTCGTTAGTTTTCATTCATAAATCTCTTTTGAAACTTTTAATAGTGTTACTTCACCAACTATTCTTACGAATTGTACCAATAATGAACAATTTAGGCTTGAGAATAAGATTATTTCAAATAAAAGAACATGATATAAGATAAGTGGAATTCCTAGAAACTAAATACTTGTGTATAGTGTGTATCGTGGTCGCCCCATTTAAAATACTGGTATCCAGTTTTATCAGGTTAGACTGGAAACCGACCCTATCATAGTTGGGAAGGCAAGCCGGTTGAAATTGTGAAGTGGTAAAGATGGACTTCCTACATTTGTGTCACTATTTGAGGGCATACGAAAAGTGTGCCAGCATTGAGGCAACTGAAGATCCTGATATTCTAGCAGTTCCCTGTGAATTTGGTTAGTATTGACTATCATAATTTTATTCAGTACCTGGTACTTGTTGACAGGCCTACACCGTCCTCCCATACCTATTAAAACTGTAATTTGAAACCATTAAAAAGACAATTATTTTTAAAAGATTAACCTTGGAATTTCTTGACGGCTCTTCTCCATAGGAATCAACAAATTTCATAAATGCCCACGTAAGTTTATTTGAAATAAAAATATATTAATTAAATTGATTTGATAAGATCCTACTAATATAATAAATGTGAAATTTTAAATGTTTGGAAGTTTAGATATTGTTTGAATGTTTGTTACTAAATCACGCCACAACAGCCAACCGGATTAGGACGAAATTTTGTACACAGATAGTTTATAACCTGAATTAACATATAGCTTTTTTTTTATCCTGGTAGTACGCTCCCGTGCGATAATTTCCGACAAAGGCCTCCAAGCAGGCGAAGCCGCTGGAAAGCTAGTACGTAAAATAACTTTATGTTTTTTAACCGGAGAGTTAGCCAGAGACCTACTTATAGTAGGGACACTAAAACTTAAGACAACGCAACAAGGTTTTTTGGCGCGTGGCCAAAACCGTAACTAATCACTGTTTGTCTTGTTTTTTTAATACAAACAATCATGTAATTTATGATATGTCGGGTTTTTTATATATGTTACTTAACACATAATATCTTATTTTTATTTAATGTATACTCTATATTTGTTCGTGACATCACAGTAGGCCCTATCAGACAGAATACCGGCGCTGCGACACTTATTTTTAAATGTCGCAGCATCATGCTGAGATGGGGTCTTTTGAGCTCGTAGTGGACTTTCTGATTTATTACACGCTTTATATTAGCTTCACTTGTATGTTTGTTTGTAACCGACTCCTTATAGCGCGATTTTGACCCACTTTAAACGATCAGATTTCATTCAAACTTTGCACACCTCGGCTGTGCTACGGAAAAACAAAGCAACTAACGTATTTTTCAAAATCAGTTTTTTTACATATGGAACATTTTGCCTATAACGGACACAGCTACATTCACAGAATCATCGAAAAGGCTTTATTTTTCGAGATAAAAGTTTGTAAAATAAAGTAACTGCAGGTACTTGTCTAACATATCTACGGTAAAACAAAGTAAACCACAATGTCTAAGCAAAAACAAAGTAATTGCACGTCGATTACATTGTTTTTACGTTGTGAAATGATTTAATTGGCTTCTCATTTCATATAAATTTCTTTTTAAGCCCCTTTATCTAGCTATAAGAAAATCAAACAACTTTACTTTGTTTTTGAATTGTTAAAAATGGCCAAAATGGCAAATTTGTTAACGTAAAAATAAAGCAAGTACAATGACAAATGTATTAAATGGCTTCATTGTCTTTGTTAAAAACAATTAAATGCATTTGCTTTGTTATTAAAACTAAAACTTAACTTGTCCATCTCTTTTTAAATTATTTACAAAACAAAGTAACTGTATCGGCGATCCTATCGCCAGTGACTTGGCATGAATTCAGACTCTGGGCTGCTACTGAAAAAAATCCTAGTTCCTATTTAGTCTATTCGCTGTTATAATTATTTAGGTAATTACACTCATGCAGCTTCATTGGCATTATAAAGTCGTCAGTAATTTCGTCGTGTAGTAATTATTATAGATGTTTCATTATTATTTTATTTATGATGCAATATTTTCAACACAATGTATTAGGTTGGGGAAAAAGTCTTTTCGCATTATAGTATGTATGAACTTGTAATAAAATCTCTTTGGCTATACTATTTGTATCTGGCTGGTTTTGGTATCATTGAAAGTTTAAATTTTAAAGAACATAATTCCAAATTCAAATTAGGAAAATGTGTGATTTTCATTTGTTTTTCGTACCGTCAAGATGAGTGAATCTAATGAAGAAATTCGATACATTTTAAAATTTTACTACAAAAAAGGTAAAAATGCAACGCAAGCCGCGAAAAAAATTTGCGATGTTTATGGACCTAGTGTACTGTGAGAGTAGCACAAATTTGGTTTAAGCGTTTTCAATCCGGAAATTTTGATGTCAAAGATGCACGTCGCTCTGGTCGCCCTATTACGGATAAAATGGATGCCATTTTTAAAAAAGTGGATCAAGATCGGCATACCAGTAGTTACGACGTAGCTGAAGAACTGGAAATTGACCACAAAACAGTTTTGGCGCATTTGAAAGAAACTTGGTACACAAAAAAGCTCGACATTTGAGTACCTCACGAGCTCACTGAAAGAAACCTAATGAACCGTGTACTCATTTGTGATTCTTTATTACGACGTAATGAAACCGAACCATTTTTGAAGAAGCTGATAACTGGTGATGAAAAGTGGATCACGTATGACAAGAACGTGCGAAAAAGGCCGTGTTCAAAGGCCGGTCAGGCTTCACAGACTGTGGCGAAACCCGGGTTAACTCGTAACAAGGTGATGCTGTGTGTGTGGTGGGATTGGAAGGGCATTATTCATTATGAGCTGTTACCACCAGGCAGGACCATCGATTCTGAACTCTACTGCGAACAACTGATGAGATTAAAGCAAGAAGTTGAGAGAAAGCGGCCGGAATTAATCAACAGAAGGGGTGTGGTTTTTCATCATGATAACGCTAGACCTCACACATCTTTAGCCACCCAACAAAAATTAAGAGAGTTTGGCTGGGAGGTGTTAATGCATCCGCCGTATAGTCCTGACCTTGCACCTTCAGATTTCCTTCTGTTTCGGTCTCTTCAGAATTCTTTAGGCAGTGTCAGGTTAACATCACGAGAGGACTGCCAAAACCACTTGTCGCGGTATTTTGACCAGAAGTCCCAAAATTTCTATAGCAATGGGATCATGTCCCTACCTACAAGATGGCAAAAACTTATCGAACAAAATGGTACCTACATACTTTAGTTAAATGTAAATAAACTTTATTAAAAAATGTATTGAATTTTCTTAAAAAATGCGAAGAAACTTTTTCCCCAACCTATTATTTTGTAAAGAAATAAATGAGTTATGACTAATGAATGATGTCCCACCTTTATGTGGCAACTATGACAATACTATTTTTGAATGAAAGTGAGGTATGCCTTGTAGTGGGAAGTTAATAGGTAAGGCTCCAAACGACTTCAGTTTCGTACAATGGTGCATTTTGATACAAGTGTGCAAAGTTTTTCATTACACTCGAGGCGGGATTGCAGACTCAGCCAAGTTTGAACCTCAACGCGATGCAATTAGTACCACTTTTCGGGGCGTGTGTGTTTTTTTTTTTTGCATTATCTTCTACGATTTATATTAATTACAATTATAATAATAAATCATTTTATCTCAGACAAAGACTGTTAAATAAATTAAATTTAAGATCACACGTACACAATACGATAATGCACAGAAATTCAATTAAAATACACACATCCAAGTCAGATCAAATAAAATTACATACAAATGTCATTAAAGAAATAGATACAACACTTACTAGTGATGTGCCGGAGCGTTAAAAATGTATATCCGCGGATAAGGATCCGAATACGGATATTTGGTGTCAAGATCCTCGAATACTGATACGTATCTTACTTTCTTGCTCAATCGATGTCGATGCGCGTCACCTTGAACGATAGTTGATGCCTCTTGATGTTTTGCTTGACATGTTTCGTCTTTCTTTTATTTTGTTTAGTTTGTTTATAGTTTAGTCACTAAATAATTGATTTTAAAAAATAATCTGAAAGGAATTTAATGGTACCGATTCCCTTATTCACAAACTAAACTAAATTTAAGTTCAGTGCATCTTTTTCTTTCTATTTCATTAAGAAAAGGACACAAGATAAATTTTAGTTTAGTCCTGTCAAATTAATCAGCGCTTGACGTAAAATGACGTAATTTTAGTAGGCAAGTTTTTAATCACGTCTAAACTTGTATGGAGTAGTGACAGGCGCTGATTAATTTGACAGGACTAAACTAAAATTTATCTTCTGTCCTTTTCTTAATGAAATAGAAAGAAAAAGATACACTGAACTTAAATTTAGTTCAGTTTGTGAACAAGGGAATCGGTACCATTAGCTTTTTATTGCTGCGTAATCACCTATATAGAGAATTCCATTTAGTAGTATTGAAAATTAATAAGGTAAATGATCCGTAAAAGATCCGCCAAAAAGATTCGGACACGGATCTTTCTTCTTCGTCAGATATCCGCGGATACGGGTACGGATATCCAGCACATAAGTAATACTTACACACATGTCATTCAAATCAAATTAGCCTCGTCATCGAAAATGGCGCTCTTCTACTTACACCTTTATAGGCCGCACCCCGAAACTGAACGTACACTGTTAATTCCGAAAAACTCGTTCATACAAGCTTATCTTTGTCACACGTTTCCTGAACTAATCAAACAAACATCAGTTTTAAGATTAATTAATTGATAATGTCATTTTGGTAAAGGAAACTAGATTGTCCCGATATTCAGCCTTAGGCTTCGGTTCAATGCTCAAAACTTTGTAAGATCTATAGTAATTTTATTCTAGATACATTGAGGGAGGCCATTGTCTAGCAGTGGATGTTTTTCGGCTGAAATGATGATTATCTACTATACTATATTACTAGATATATAATATTATAAAGCGCGCGCTTATCTCAGGAACTACTGAACCGAATTGAAAAATTCTTTTTGTGTTGGATAGACTATTTATCGAAGAAGGCTATAGGCTATATAACTAAGAGGAGCGGAGCAGTAATGAAAAATGTTGCAAAAACGGGGAAAATCGCACGGGTAGGCGATTCGACGCGACGGGAACAAGAAACGGATAGGGGAACAAGAAATTTAACGCGGACGAAGTCGCGGGCAGAAGCTATGGTGAAATACATCTTCATCACATTTAGCAACACTTATTAGGTTTTAATTGTCCGTATTTATGCAAAATGGAACCATACGACAAATTTAGTTTTTTACTTTTTTTTAAAGAAAAAAGTGGTCTAAATTCTTAAACAAAAAAATAGTATACCTTTTTTCCAATGAAACAATCATGTGATTCTTTTTTGTATAAGTATTTAGACAACTTTTAAATAAGTATTCTTCAAAAAAAGTTAAAAACTAAATTTGTCGAGAGGTTCCATTTTGCATAAATACGGACAATTGTAGTAGGGGAGAGCGGGGTTAGAAGTGCCGATTTTTGAATGATCTCAAAAATGACGTAGAAAATGTGATATTGGAAAAGTTAAAATTAAGGTAGAATTTGTTAAATATATTATATTTATTATTCTGAAAGTCTTTTGGGTATATCTTCAACAGCTTTTTATGTATACAGTTTTATACGCGGAAAGTTGGAAAATAACAACTTGCCCCATCATGGGGCAAGTTGTTAACGAGCTGGGGTAAGTTGTTACGAGGTTTATTGGGGGTAAATTTGATAAATAAAAACATGGCTTGATTAGGTATTCATTTATTTATAGACTAATTAACATGTCTTTAGAGTAATAGGCAACTTTTTACGTAAATTTAACACAAAACAAGTTATAAGGAACATTAATAGAATTAACTTATTATGTTTTATAATCTATAAATTGTACTTTTAGGTTAAACATTATCTTAATTTGACATTCACAGCTTATAATTATCATAATCAGCCTTTAGAGTTGAGGACATACATTAAGAGCTTAGCATATAATCAGACTTTCATCAATCTTTGGAATAATAATTAAGAACAATTAAAACAAATCATCACAAGACGCATCTGAACCACAATTAGGGCACACGTATGTGACCGAGTAAGAATTTTTCGGACATTTAGAATGGGCCCAGTTCTGACATTCTTGGCACTGAACCCATTCTTCACCAGCACGCGAGTTGGAGTAGCTATCACAGCACATAATACAATAATACTCCAAACTATCATCTTCGTCAGAACTTTCATTCTCACTTTGTAGAACTTGTTTTTTAACAGATTTCCCTGTTCCCTTACCCTTGCCTTTCCACTTTCTTTTATCCTGTTGATTTTCTTTGTCCTTATCCTTGCCCTGATCTTTAGACAGTTTCTCAATGGTTTTCTTTTTCTTCTTCTTGGTTTGTTCTGCTGCTAGGGCTTCTTTCTCAGGCGTGTCTGTTAAAACTGTACATTTTCTAATGCGTCGTTTGCTGTTTCCAAATCTTGGTGGTGCCTTTGGAAAGGGTCTAACTATTTCTGGGGAGAAAACAACAGTTGGTTCTTCACGATTTCCAACCCAAGACGGCCCTGGCTGATTCCAGATTTCCTCTTCAGTAATCGGAGCACTTTCAGAATAATTATTATTCGGCACATATCTTCTGTGCTCGTCCTCCAGCATCCTCGAGTTATTAACTTCCGTATTCACATCACTGTTGCTCGGAACTACATCTCCTATGGGTACTTGAGGTTCCTCCATTGCAGGCAAAGGGCGATCAGTGACAAAAGAAGGAGCAAAGTCATCATCGGTGAATATGTTGGGATCATAAGGCCAAATGCCAGTCTTCCTGAAAGAGCTCATTATATTGATGGGAGTTGCAGCTAAGGGCAGTGCATATTTGACGATTTCAGGAATTTCATAAATAGACATAGTCTTACCTGGGTTGCTACGTAGCCAATTGTCTTGGGCTTTAGCGCAGTAATTTTTGAATGGCGCATTCACTCCGACATCCAGTGGTTGTAGACGGTGAGTACAATGAGGAGGAAACGACAGCACAATAATTGAGTTAGCTTTGGCTTTCTCTACCACATCAATGTCAATATGAGATTGGTGATTGTCGAGCAATAATAATACCGGATCTGAAGGAGTTGGTCTGGTGTGCTTTATAAAATGATCTATATATATGCTGAACTCGGTAGATGTCATCCATCCAGAGCTGTTTCCTGCTCCAATAGATTCCGGTGGCCCACCTTTGATAAACAAATCCTTGTATTTAAGTCTTGGAAAAATAAACATAGGGGGAACTGTGTTTCCTAAAGCATTTGCTGCCAGTTCCACGGTAACTAACGTCCCTCGTTCAGCGGATACTATTGCACCTACCTGCTTGGCACCTTTTTTTGCGACTATTTTTGTAGGTTTCAGTACTGTTGTAACGCCAGTCTCGTCTAAATTATATATTCTCGATGGTGGAAACTTGTATTTATCCAATACCGTGCTCAGTTTTGTAAAAAAATCACTAACGTTATGTTTATTAAAAGATGTTGCTCTGCTCGCACTTGTCGATTCCGGGGATCTAATTGAAAGCTCTGGATTTCTTATTAAGAAACCAGTCAACCAATCTGGGCCAGCTGTTTTGTTCTTATGCCAAGACTGTGGAATATTAGGCACGTCGAACTTCATCGCACACTCATAAGCTAATTTTCTGACTTCGTCTGGTAATAGACCAAAAAAAATTAATGCACATTTCAGTAAATACTCTACAATCTGTTTTTCCTGTTCTTCACTAAAAACCAATCTTACTTTTTTGTAGCCAACTGTAGCACTTTCTCCCGATTTTAACTTCTTTACAAATCTGTATAGTGTCATATGACAAATTTCAAGCTCCCTAGCAACAGTTTTTATTTTTCTTCCTTCTTTAATGACTGCATCTGCAGCTCTTTGGATCAACTGTTGAGAGATTGTACCCCGACTTGATATTCTCTTATATGTACGCACGCTGAAAAAAAAAACATAGGATACACTTGTGGTTACAATTCAATGGGGTAAGTTGTTCCGAAGTCACAACATGCCCCAAAAACACGGAACATCTAGCCCCGAATGACATGCTCCTACCTAAAGGCAAATGTTAGGTTCAGTTATAAAATGAACTTAATTTTGCCGTTAGAATATGATTACCAGATGTATTTTTACACAAACACACAAAAAACCTAAAAGCGAATTATCGTAACAGCTGAAATATACCAAAAACATTAAAAACGAAAATATTTACTCACGTGGGTCAGAGGTATATGCACACACACGATGACTTCACAGGACGCCACTGGCGTTACTAAGATGGCGGCCGTCAGTGCGCTGCTTCGTACCTTTTGACGACACACTTCGTGCATATATTTATCTCTTTTCTTCTTAGAGCTATTTCAGTCGGAACAACTTACCCCGGTAACTTCTAACCCCGCTCTCCCCTACCTGTGCAGGATCGTAGCAGGTGGCGTTGTGTAGTTTCTTCCTACCCCCATGGGAAAAAGGTGTCAGCTTATGTATGATTTTGTATGTAGTATGCAAAAATATTGTAAAAAAACATTAAAAGAGTTACTTTCTTTCTTGCCCATCTTCTTCATACGAAACTACCTTTTGAATTATACCTAGGATCAAGTCTTTATTTATTTTTTACCTAAGAGCTTTTTAATGGCTTTCTTGAAATAAGTTATTTGACTTTGACTCTTGAGCGTTCTCCGCGATACAAGAGCATAAGGCACCGCTCCACAGCCAGAGCCGAGGTTCGTACCCCACAGAGGATGCCCTTGGCGTGCAGTCGCTTAGAAAAGTAGAAATTTGCCTCTGGCTGGAGGCATTTATTTATTTATTTATTTATATATACTTTATTGTACACCATTAAAATACAAAACAGAAAAAACATTACAATGACTACAAAATATACAATGGGCGGCCTTATCGCTTTATGCGATCTCTTCCAGGCAACCATGGTATGGACAGTGATAAGTCTGGACATAAAATGGGTATGTCAATGGTGTAAACATACGATGTGCTAAAACTGCTAAACAGATGTTTATATTCTAAATAATAGATACATAAATACATACATACTAAATATATAAAGCACGAAAATAAATGAAGACAGTACATAGAAAATTACAGTTAGATTAGGAGAACAAGATCACAACGACAAGTAGTGTTCCTTTACGAGTCTTTTAAAAACATGTAACGTCTGCGCGCGTTTAATTTCAACAGGCAATGCATTCCACAACCGAGCGGCTTGGACAGTAAAGGAATGGTCGAGGAAAGTTGTGGAATGCATAGGCATTTTAAGCTTCAAGTTATCTGATGACCTTAAGAATTTCGTGTGGGAGTCACAAAGAAACTGAAAACGTTTTTTGAGATAGAGAGGAGTGGAGGGCGTAAATAGCACATTGTACAAAAGAGAAAGAATATGAGCATTCCGGCGAAGGCGAATTGGTAACCACTTGAGCTTCACTCGAAATTCGGAAACATGGTCATATTTGCGCAAACCAAATATGAACCTTATACAAAAGTTTTGAAGGCGCTCAAGTTTGTCCAGTTGGTCTTGGGTAAGGTCAAGATAGCTGGCATCAGCATAGTCAAGGATGGGTAGAAGAAGTGATTGTGCAAGCGCAATCTTGGTGGCAGTCGGAAGAAAGTTACGTAATCTCTTCAAAGACGCAGCGGATGCAAATAGCTTGCGGCTAACTTCCTGTAGCTGGGCAGTCCAAGAAAAGTTCTTATCAATAAATATTCCCAAGTTTTTGACTGTATCGCTGAAAGGAATAACTGTGTTGTCAAAAGAAACTTGGGGAAGAGTACTCCAGTCAATCCTTGAGACCGTCCTTGAACTGCCTACCACCACAACTTGCGTCTTTATTGGGTTAACCATAAGTCCATATTTCTTGCTCCAGTCGCATATACGGGCCAAATCACGATTTATTTTTAAAATAGCCTCGGACAGATTCCCAAGAGGAGCTCGTGAGTAAATTTGTAAATCATCTGCATAAAGATGGTAGGAAGAAATAAGTTCATCGGAGATTGAGTTTATAAAAACTGCGAAAAGTAAAGGGGATAAAACACCACCCTGAGGTACACCGGCAGAAGTATTACTCCAGGAAGACAAAGTGTCACCAAGGCAAATACGTTGCCGGCGACCGAACAGGTAACTGCGAAACCAGTCAATTACCGATGGAGATATATTAAGAGAGCATAGAATCCCAAGCAGCACATCAAAATCCACAGTATTGAAAGCATTACTGAAATCTAATAAAGCTAAAACTGTAAGATTACCGCTTTCCATCGATGACCTTATATCATCCGTAATGTTCAGAAGCGCTGTAGTGGTGCTATGACCAGGACGGAAACCAGACTGGAAGGGGTTGAGGAGATTATTTTTAGTGAGGAAACTACTAATTTGATTGTGAATCAACCGTTCAAGGACTTTGGATAGGAATGGTAAAACGGAAATTGGACGGTATTCAGAAAAGGATTTAGGATTTGACTTTTTAGGTAAAGGAATTATTTGAGCTTCTTTCCATGCGCACGGAAAGGCACCACTAGCCGCAGAAAAATTGAGGATGTGACAAATGACAGGGAGTATAACATCCAGCACAGGGACCAACATATTACGGCTGATACAGTCACTTCCCACTGCATTGGAAGTAATCGATAGTATGCTCTTCTTAACATCACATGCGGAGAACTGATCAAAAACAAATGGAGAATAACTGGGAGTCGGAAGAGAAGAAAGATAATTCAGTGTTTTTTGTTTTATTGTCCCATCATAATTGGACGAAGCAGTAAAATGATTATTCATTGCATCGATGTCTATATCTTTTGGAATTGTCTCTTGTCGGGTTTTACCGACCCCCAATGATCTGAGAAATTTCCAAACTTTGGATGTGTCCCCATTTTGGACAGAAGTGTGAATGTGGTGGCGATTAGCATTCCTACACACCTTATTGCAGTGATTACGGATTGAGAGATATCTTTCCCTGTTAGCGTCATTAGCCCTACGTTTAAATCTACACTTTGCCGTTACTTTCTTGTGCATAAGTGTTTTAATATCATTTGTGAGCCAAGGCGCCGGCAAATGTTTAACTTTAACGGCTCTAACAGGTGCGTGATGATCGTAAAGCTCGATAAGCTTTGCCGTAAAAATGTTAACTTGCTCATCGACTGAACCAGAGGCAAACAGGTCTGACCAATCTATATTGTTGGCATCCTTGCACAGATTGTCAACGTTCATTTCACCAAAATTGCGCTGCATGAGTATCTTAGCTTTTGCCTTAGGTGGGCGAACTTTGTATGACAGGAAAATTAGGTCATGATAGGAAAAGGCGTCGGCTGAACATTGACCATGCTTAGCGACATGATCAAGAGAAGAAACAAAAATTAAGTCAAGAAGTGAAGGGGTAGAGTTAGGAAAATGGTGAGTGGCACTCAGTGGAAGAATAGAAAGATTATTGGAAGCCAAAATATTGGTCAGAGAAGAAGAGCGATGGTCTTTTTTTAGAAGACAAGTATTAAAATCACCCATGACTATACTATGACTGTAAGAAGGTATCAGCATTTCTAAGAGATTTTCAAAAGATGAAAAGAAATTTACGCGTAAAGAAGGACAATAATAGACACCAAGAAGTAATTTAGAATGGTGTAGCTCAACTTCAAGGAAGAGATGTTCACCAGCATTCGATGGCGGTGGCTGCGCTGACACATTGACGACTGAGTAGGGAATATGTGTGCGAAGATATATGGCAACACCACCACCACCACCAACCGAGCGGTCATTTCTTATAAGCTGGAAGCCAGGAAGAGAATAACTAGTTGAAGGGAGACAAGGTTTAAGCCATGACTCGGAAATAAGAATAGCATGTACGTTCTTACAGTCAAAACTTGCCAGCATATCGTGGAAGTGAGCCGGAATACTCTGAGCGTTGATATGAATGACATTAAAATTTTTAGGAACATCAGAAAACTGCGCTGCAATACTGTCAGCAAGAGAAGGAATACTCACAAAACTGTCGTCGTTGCTTGTTATAGAGAAAAAACTACTATTATCACTGCTTTCATCGCTAGACATAAATACTACCTAATAAAATAAAAATATATAAATATTATTTAAATGTGTTATTTAAAATGGCATTGAGTTCGCTTAAGGCAGTCACAAGAAACTCCGGTTAAGTAGTTACAACCTCTCAAGATCAATTACGAGATGCCATTTTTTAATATTTTTTTCATTAGCCTACACTGTCCCACTGCTGAGCAAAGGCCTCCCCCAAATCCCTCCGGGCATTCTTGTCCAGGGCCACCTCGATGCAACCCTTGTAGTACGCGTCTAGGTCGTCTCGCCACCTCTTCTTGCCTTGCCTTTCGGCCTTGGAGGTGCCGTCCATCCTCAGGCACCCACTGTGTGGAGACTATTCCCCAGCGAGATGCCACAACTAAAAAAAAAGACCAATATAACAAAGACCGCGCGCTCTAGATAGACCCCGATGTAAACGAGGCCTTTAACGACCACAATCTTATCAACATTTCTAATTTATTGAACTATATAAAAGTGTTATAATCATATCGCACGACTGCTCGCACTCAGATAAACATTATGAATTTTACTGAGCGGCTTATGTTTATTATTGATATCGCTTATCCATTGAAACAAAATAAAACAAGTCGTTTGTATTCCTGACCAGTCGCGATATAGAATAGTTAGCATAGAAACACTATTTAAACTGCCATAACTAGGATAGAGCAATAGAGCTAGAGACATCGAACATGGACATCAATATAGCGTCGATTTTAATCGACTGTATGTAATAATCCCTAAGCTAGAAGTGATCTTATGTTTTTTTTTAATGACCTCTCATATTTGACCTTGAGAGGTCCTTATTATCAAAACGCGGTTACCTGCGAATTCCTAAACAAATTAAGGCCTCCAGCCAGGGCTAAATAAACTTAAAAATTAAAGCGACTACTCGCTAAGGGTACCCACTGTGGGGTCCTCGGCGTGGGCCCAAGTATCCTTTGAAACTGTACTAGGATTTTTGACGCGTGGCCAAAATCAGAACTAACGGCACCATCTTAGTTTTTCAATACATTTCACAAAACATTATTGCACGAATGTTTACCGATAGCACCCACTTGTCATCGTCATTCAAGTGCCAAAAGATCCTTGTAGGAAGTCTGTCTTTATCACTGTCCGAGGCATCTGAACTTTGGGCTATAAGGGATGGGAATAGATTGGGGTTGTTCCCGTTCGTCCACACCCCGTCGTCCACACTGCGGACGACTGGGAAAGATGCGTTCTGTTCGTTCACAGTGTAGACGAACAGAACGCAACATTCCCAGTCGTCCGCACTTCGTTTCATGTAGTTCTAGTTTAAGAGTCAGTGTAAAGAAATTTTAAATTAAATGAATGATGTAATTAATTTAAAAACAACATAACTATTAAGTTTTTTATTTTTATTTAAAATCATCAAATGTTAAAATAATTAACAACAATTCTAGTTTTTATCACAGATCAACATAATTTACAATAATTAAAAGGCAATATTTTAACAAATATTTTTTTGGTATTATATAAACATTTTTAAAGTATATAATAACAACATAATATGTACTAAGTAGTGTTTAAATACAACAGTATTTTTCATCACAGATCATCTTATTTTACAATAATTGAGGGCAACAACAGAGTAATTTGTATCACAGATCAACTTAATTTACAATAATTTAAATATACAATTTTTACAACATAACTATTTATAATTTTTGTCAGAAAAGCTCATCGTCACTTTATTGCCATATACCGTGGGCTTGCAATATGCAGCGAGCTGATTGGCTATTTCAAGGCCATGTATCTATTGTTCATTCCCGGAAGCGTCGTCAAAACTGATAAGCAAAGACTATCTTTTGTTGGAGGATCGACAGGGTGCAGTTATAATAGTTGAGTATATCCAGGCGATTGTAACTTTAAAACTTTTTACATAATAAATGTATTTAAACTGATATTGATACAATACCCAATGTGTAAAATTAAAATGTGAAATATTCTTATACCTATTATACATTTAGTATAAAATACGCAAAAAAGCTTTAGATTTACCTACTAGGTATGTACTTTTAAAGTATTTGCCTTACTAAAGTAATAAAGCTAAGTACATAATATTTTAAAAGTATGTTTATTATATAAGGAAATACTATCATCATATTTTCTTTACTAACTCTTAGACTAGACGTGAGATGACGGGGTGTGGACGACTGGGAATAATGCGTTCTGTTCGTCCACAGTGTAGACGAACAGAACGCAACATTCCCAGTCGTCCGCAGTGTGGACGACGGGGTGTGGACGAACGGGAATGACTCATAGATTGCTTGCACCAATCTCTTCTTTGAATACTATAAAAGTCGCTGTTTTCCTTTGTCTGTTTCTCCGCTTACATCTCTTAAACCAAGCAACGGATTTTGATACAGTTTTCACTATCATTTAGAGAATTATTTCTGAAAGATTTATATGCATGTTATAGTAGAGAAAAGCCTTGAATTTCAAAGATTTGTAATGATGTCGTAAAAATCATATTTTTGGGCGCTAACGCTGGGTAAACCTTTTTTTTTATATAAGCCTACACTGTCCCACTGCTGAGCAAAGGCCTCCCCCAAATCCCTCCAAGTATCCTTTTCCCGGGCCACCTCGATCCAACCCTTGGAGTACGCGTCGAGGTCGTCTCGCCACCTCTTCTTGGGCCGGCCTCGCCGGCGCCGTCCATCGTCAGGCACCCACTGTGTGGAGACTATTGCCCAGCGGTCGCTGTGCATGCGGCTGATGTGACCCGCCCAGTCCCATTTTAGCCTGGCAGCCTTTTTGCCTACGTCTAGGATTCCCGTTTTGGAGCGCAACGTGGTGTTTCGTATTTTGTCAGTTCTTTTAACCCCTAAAATGCTGCGCTCCATTGCTCTTTGGCAAACCCCAAGCCGGAACTTTTGTGAATCGGTGAGTGACCAGGTCTGAGCACCGTAGGTTAGGACGGGCAGGATACACATATCGATGAGTTTTCGCTTCAGGGAAATCGGTAGATCACCCTTCATTAGCGTCTTCATGGACCAGTAGCTTTTCCAGGCATTTTGGATGCGGCGATCGATTTCCTTTCCTTGCCTGTTTCCGAAAGAAACTAACTGGCCCAAGTAGATGTACCCATCAACATACTCTATTTTCTGCCCATCTACCTCGACCCTACGCTTAGTGCTGTTGGTCATGGCTTTGGTTTTAGACCGATTCATCGCGAGTCCCACCTTAAGACTTGCCGTGCTTAGGTCTTGAAGCATAATATATAATATACCTTACGACATATAAAAAAAAAGCATAAACCTTACGACATATAAAAAAATAATGTATACAGAATGGTATAACGTACGTACACTGTACACCCGTGCAAAGCCGGGACGGGTAACTAGTTTTGTATAAAACTAAGGAGATCGTTCACTGTCCATACACATTCGGGCTAGATGTGAAAATGGCGAACAAAAAATTTCTCTTAATTTCTTACTTGAACTGTAACGGCCTAAAAGACTGCTACACACGGAACTATAGGAATTCATGTTTAAATATGTTATGTATGTATGACGTGGCAAATCTAATTTTGTAATATCGATTAAAGTAATATAATGCATCAATGCGCCAGATATGATTTTATCAAAAGATTATGTTGAACTATTCTTTACAAGTGTCTGTTTTAAGAAATGTCTAGCCTTATCATAATGCTACGTACTACTATTGATAAGAAACTATTACTTTGCCAGGGAGCCGGAACTGCGATAATTTCCTTGAAACTTTATCTAGCACTTGCTTCATCTTGCATATTGGTAGTTGAGACGGACTTTTCTGTTTTTCACTGAGTGAATTTACAAGGAATGCTTTGTCCGGACGTAAAGAATGGCACCATCCCATCTTTTTGCGTGGGTGTTGTAAAAGGCGACTAAGAGACTTACTAGAGGATGAGCAGCATTGTTCTCTATGTATTTTACCACCATCTGCGATAGCCAACCCACCTGCCAAGCGTGGCGATTATGGCAAAGCCCCCCAAATTGGGGGAGGCCTATGTCCAGCAGTGGATATCTTTCAGCTGAAATTATGAATGATGAGATGTTATCATTGATTAAGTTAGGATGGGCGCATTAATCTCTGTGGGTTATCCTGTAATGTAGATTAATAACTTAGTAAATAAATCTTGTACAAAGTCTCCAACATTGTTCTTTGATAACAAGCCGAATTGCGATTGATGTGATTTCCCAGCAGCAACTCTGAACTCTCTAATAAGCGATGTGTCGTATTGGAACTTGTAAAGGCTGGCCTCGTTATCTGCTTAGCTTTTTAATAGTTATATTTACACATTTTCAGGTGACACGGACCCACAGCGGCGAGCGTTGATCAAGGAGAAGACTAACAAATACCTGTCGTACGCTGAGGAGATCTACAAGAATCATCTGTGTGATACTGAACAGAGTGTAAGTATTATCTATATCATTTAGTGAACATTAGTGGTATGGTCACGTGATACAGAGGAATGAGGAAAATGTCGTGAGGACAGTATTGAGTACGAATGTCGATGGCTATAAGAGTAGAGGTAGACCAAATAAACGATGGACGGACTGTGTGAATTATGATATGGATAGAAAGGGGGCGACTACTGAGATGACGACTAATAGAGAAGTGTTGAAGAATAAAAAAACTTAAAAAAAAGCGTGGGGTGCTTTTTAAGGTATTTTTTTATTGTTATCAGGCACCCCACGCTTTTTTTCCATTATTTTGTACTTTATAGTTTGGTTTTTAATGGAAGCGTGTTTTTTAGTTTTTTTAAACTACTATTTATTTTCTATTTTTAGAGTGTTTCGAATTTTGAGACGTATGTCAGCGTAGTTTGTGACGTATGTCAGCGTAGTTTGTGACGTATGTCAGCGTAGTTTGTGACGTATGTCAGCGTAGTTTGTGACGTATGTCAGCGTAGTTTGTGTCATATGTCAGCGTAGTTTGTGACGTATGTCAGCGTAGTTTTCGAAGACAGTTTTTTTGTTGTCCTGGTAACCCTGGCAAGGATAATGGCACAAATTTATGAAATTATTGCATTGTCATCGGTCCTTGACAGGTGTGCAAAGTTTGATGAAATCTGGTCGTTTAAAGTGGGTCAAAATCGCGCTATAAAGAGTCGGTTACAAACAAACATACAAACATACAAGTGAAGCTAATATAAAGCGTGTAAAAAGCCATGTTGCACCGACTACAATTAAATTGGGATAAGGGGAGGAGAATGATGATGATTTAGATTAGAACAACTTGTGGCTAAGTCAAAACGGCCGCATGGGTCGATCGATCTGCTTAAGCTACGCTTCTGTTGGTCCGTGGATGGTTGACTATCTTCACATCCTGAGCTCCCATGCCATGCCTCGGAAAGTACGTTAGGCCGTTGGTCCCGGCTGTCTTTCGTGAATCTTTGATAGTCGTCTCGGGTCGTCATAAGTCTGAAAGTCTGACAACCAATATTACTGTAAAGGGTATCGTATTACGCAGTAGCTGGGTTGTGGAGATCTTATAGGCAGTCGCGCCATGTAAAATACTGGTATTTAATTAATGCATCCGGTAAGACTGGAAGCTGACCTCAACAAAGTTGCAAAAAGGCTAGGCAGATTTCATCCAAATCCCTTGGTAAAACCGATTGTCAGACGTTTGGGGTTCTGACTACCCGTAATGATAGTCAAAGATCTACAAAGACAGCAGGAACGTACAGTTCTAACGTCTCGTCTTCTGAGGCATGGTGGGCCCTCGCTACGGACCGACCTCTGCAAGCATAGCTTAACCTTCGACCGACCCGTGCGGCTGTTATTACTTAGCCACGAGCCACTCTCCATAACACTGACTAACCACCCAACATCGTTTACAGCTGCTACCCGACCGCGATGACAACCTGCGACCTCTTCACTGTCCCATCCCGATCTCAATGCTGAAGCGTCCGTACGAGGAGCTGTCACTATACAGAGTGCTGGATATACTGGGAGCTAGTATCATGTTAGTGCTGCATCGACGGGAACAGGCGTATTATGCTATGAAGGTAACACCAACAACCAAAACTTACAATGATACAAAAATACTTAACATTAGCCAATTATACATATTTAAAACATGCACTCTAATACATAAAATCATAACACAAGGTATACATTTACAATTTAACTTTAAAAAGACAACTTACACATACAACACAAACTAGAATGAAGACAACCCGAACGATAGAACTAACTATGGAAGGAAAAATATACTGTACAACGGAGCAAAACTGTATAATGCACTACCTGATGATATAACCAATAGTGACACTATATCGCACACCTAAATCTAAAGTAAGACAACTCAAAAATTGTGAATTTTGAGTTATCTTTGTATTCATTTGTTTAGGCGGGAGGGGGTGACATGCGTTGATTCAACAAAAGACTAATGCCATCTAGCGACGAATCTTTCAAGTTTTTATTGAACCTGTTAAGTTGGATAGCTGCGTAGGGTTATCGAGCATATGCAGAAACACACACACCCACGTGCAGAAATGGGAACAGTGTTCAAACAGTGCCCGCTCATTATAATGTCAATATTAGCAAAAAATATGATGTCATTAGGTGACACACTTACGCTGTCCCATAGATAAAGATAGTTTATCCGAATTTGTATGATGTTGATAAGGAGATAAGGCGGAATGTGCTCTGACACAGTGGGTCAATATGCCGTAAGGGGGATTTTAAAATGTATAAGGTTATCATGTGGCATTCCATATACTGCCGGATGTAAAGAATAGCATCACCCCATTTCTTCCCGTGGGTGTCGTAAGAGGCGACTAAGGGACTTACTAGAGAATGGGCAGCAGCGTTCTCTATACATCTTACCACCATACTGCGATCGCCAACCCGCCTGCCAAGCGTGGTGATTATGGCAAACTCCCTCAAATTGAGGGAGGCTTATGCACGTTTTTTCGTAGGAACGGTCAAAATATTATAAATGACAGATAGCCCAACGTGTTGCCAACTTGCTTCATGTTGTGAATGGATCGCTTATCGGGCGCTAAAATTGATACTTTAATTTTCTTATTTGTTTTGATAAATTAAGATAAAATAAATATATTGGAACTCCGATAATTCGTGTACTTATAGGCGCGGGCCCACCGCAGCGCATGCTGTGCATGGGCACGCGGCGCATTTTAGCTGCGTGTATTAATTTGTTCGACAACGTGGGTCTACGTTTCCATTGGAGTACACGAAGACCCACGACTATGTATAGCGTGGCACGGCGCACGGAGAGGCTACGATAATCTGGAAGTCTTGTCCGGATAGTCGATAGTAATTTTGAAACTTTTCATCACTAAATGTCTATAATGTTTTGTATTCTACATGTTTATTTCTGAATTTAATATGATTTTCAATCCAGAACCGGTGTTTTCTTTTCTTTTGCAATTCACCCAAGATTAGATCATCAATCTCACTTTCGAATTCATCGTCAGAAGAACTGTCTAGCTAAGTCAGTGCCAATACCATTCTATGAGTAGGTACCTCGATAAGATATACCTATACGAGAAACATGAAACGCGTCCGTTCCACAAGGTGTGACTGAAAACTGCGCTGCGATAAGCGAGCTAGCTGTACATAATCGTGGGTCATATTCGTGTACTCCAAAAACGTGTGGAAACGTAGACCCACGTCGACAGCGTTGAGCTATGTAACCGCCTACTCAAGCAAGCCACGCATGTATCAATGACGTAAATTCATGCTTAGCCTCTCCGTGGGTTGCAGTGGACACAACAACATACATTTTCTTACAAAGCGAAGCTTAATACACGTGCATAGCCTCTCCGTGCGCCGCGGTGGGCCCGCGCCTAAAGGCGGAAGAAAATGTATGTGGTTGTGTCCACTGCAACCCACGGAGAGGCTAAGCATGAATTTACGTCATTGATACACGCGTGGCTTGCTTGAATAGGCGGTTACATAGCTCAACGCTGTCGACGTGGGTCTACGTTTCCACACGTTTTTGGAGTACACGAATATGACCCACGATTATGTACAGCTCGCTTATCGCAGCGCAGTTTTCAGTCATACACCTTGTGGAACGAACGCGTTTCGTGTGTCTCGTATAGGTATATCTTATCGAGGTACTCGTAGAATGGCATTGGCACTGACTTTTCTAGACAGTTCTTCTGACGATAAATCTCCCGCAGTGAAGCCCGTGTCCGTGGATTGCAGTGGCATGTGCGTAGCCTATCGGTGCGCCGTACCACGCTATACATAGTTGTGGGTCTTCGTGTACTCCAGTGGAAACGTAGACCCACGTTGTCAAACAAATTAATACACGCAGCTAAAATGCGCCGCGTGCCCGTGCACAGCATGCGCTGCGGTGGGCCCGCGCCTTAAAGGCAATAACTTCGTTCTCACTATCTTAGACGATAATCACACGTATTTTTTTCAAGAATTCGATTTGGGAATTACTTCTTTATAATGACTAGTGGTCGCCCAGAGGTCGAAATTCGACCATAATTAATTTAAAACTTAATGTATTTGTTTTGCATTATTGTTTAAAAATACTAGCATCTGCCCGTGACTTCGTCCGCGTCAAATTTCTTGCCCCCCGTCCCACTCTGTCGCATTGAATCGTCTGCCTGTGCGAGTACTTCGTATTCGTGTTTTTTTTTTTCTTTTTGCTCGACTCCTAAGGGTTCTAGCATGATGTCATATAGACTTCCTCGCAACACTAAAAGAATTTTCAATTCAATCCAGTAGTTCCGGAGATTATCGCGTTCAACCAAACAAACTCTTCAGCTTTATAATATTAGTATAGATAAGTCATGACTTCTCTATATAAACTTTAATTGGTCCATATTTCATAGTCCACGTAATTGTCGTAGAAAGGGCACAAAGTTTTTGCTTCTTGTAACAGTTACTGAACCTCCAATTTCGAGTTAACGCAAAATTCCAATGTCATCCTATACATATATCTCTATCTCTTTTCATTCACAGGTCATCCAGAAAGTACCAAACAACCTAACAGAATTCGACGAATTCTTCCTCCAAAGAACGAACGAGACCAGACAACCAGTCTTACCAACCGTTATACCATACATGGTGCCTTTACAAGCATACATAGAAACCAACAACTTAATATTCCTTATTCTCTCTTACGCACCTGGGAAGAAACTATTCGAATACATCAAAAACTATACGAAATCTTTACCAACAACGCCAGCAAGAGAGGTTAACCTAGAAAATGTGTTTACGGAACCGAAGAACAAGAATGTGGAACAGAACGACAATGTTGGTACTACCAATACCGACGTATTAGAGAAAGTCGAGCCATCTAACAATAATGAGAATCTCTCAGTGAATGAATTAGTTTTGAACTCTCAAAAGCTCTTGTTGACCGTTGATAAAGTACTGTGCGAGGTGCCCGAGGCAGTGACTGATACGCAGACTGATAACATTGATAACGCTTGCGATACTCCTACTTTCAAAAGGGTGAGTTGTTTTCTTGATACTTTACATTTTCAAGTGTGTATTTTGTTTTATCGTGTGTTACTGGACGTAAGAGCAGTGGTGGGCAGTGGTAGATCGTGAGTTTGAACCCAAGCAGACGCTTTACTTCGTGTATTTCATCACCACTGCTCTCAAAACGGTGAAGGGAAACATCGTGAGGATACCGGTATGTCTTAGAACCAAAAATTCGAAGACATTTGACATCTACCAACCCGCACTGGGCATGCGTGTTGGATTATGGCCCACTCCCTCTCACCGAGAGGAGGTTTGTGTCCCAGCAGTGGGAACATTATAGGCTGCTAAAGATGATGACCGGACGTAAAGAATAGCTCCATTCCATTTCTTCCTCTAGGTGTCTTGCGACTAAGGGACTTACTAGAGAATGGGCAGCAGCGTTCTCTATGTATTTTATCACCATACTGCGATCGACAACCCGCCTGCCAAGCGTGGCGATTATGGCAAACCCTGGGAGGGTTTGTTTGGAGAAGAGCCGTGGACGTGTTTCGGCTGAAATTATATTTTTAAAGGAAGATTTCTTTGAATGTTTAGTTGGCAGCAGATTGCGTACCTGTTTTATTTGTCATACAGAGATAAGATAATGTTCTAAAGGAACCGACAGTTTTGTTTTCTAGGTACAACAGTAATAAAATATAGATTAAGGACGCTATAACATTTTTCTACAAATATCGGTGGTTTTCTGGTACCAATTACATCAAGAGGAATCACAACTGCGAGGTCAATTATGGTCTTTAATTAAAGATAATTTATTAATCTCCATAATGGTACCATAAAAATTGTATAGTCCCATACAATATTTTCACAAAAATACGTTTTCCCAACCGCAATAATCGAAGAAAATGAAAAATAATGGGGTCTGGAAAGGTACCTGTATAGTGAGATCAACTGCATATTTTAACTTCAACATGACAACAAATTGTGGCTGGTATAATCTTCTACGTTTTGCCAAAATATTTTGTAATTAAATACATAACTTTTTTATTTATGAGAAAAATAAAGAACGTTCTCAACTTTCTTCATACATTTTCAACTCGCGGCTTCTCATTCCGCGCTCAGACGCGCCCTAGGAAGCACGGGCGTATCGCTTTTTTGTACGAAATAAATACGATCAAAATAATAATAAAGTGAGTGCCGTGCTGTATACTGTGGTTGAAAAATGTTGATACTTTTCGGACCAAAACTATGAGTACCAAACTTATTATCAGATTTGATTTAGAAATAAATAACTCAAATTCTATTGGGATTATTGAGGTAGGGTAATTATGACTATGTATTTATTTTCAAGAATTCAAAATGGCGGATAATTATTCAATAAAAAGTTTTATTTTCAACGTGGTAATTAAATTATGCAAGTGTCGTCCATTTTTGGAACGAAATTCTTTAATGTAGCTTGCGGTAGGGGTAAACAAGGGTGCTGAATCTGATTCAAAATCAAAAATGGTGGTTACGAAAATTTTCAAAATTTTCATCATGGGTGTCGTTTTCAAGATTTTCGAAGGTGCTGAAGCCGAAAACTCCATACAAATTACATTTGGAGCCAAAAAAAGGCGACCCCACAAGTTTTTCATTCAAAACGACGAATATTTTAATTTTTTAAATAAAAAGTGGGCATAGCTATCAAATTTGGATAATTTTAGGATAGTTATTACGAATGATTCATCCAAATTTGATCCAAATACGGCGGGTATTGTTTTTTTATAAAAAGATCTTTATCCATATTGGGGGTAGGGATTATAAAATCTTCGATTTTTAATTTAAAATGGCGGATGTACTGTTATGATGAAATGTCGACATGGGTATCAATTTTGGGGGTTTTGCTAGTATGTAGTCAAAATATTTAACGTAACTTTAACTATTTACATAAATTGAAAATCATGTAGTTAATCACAAAAATGTTAAAGTCATTTAGAATTATAAATAAGTAAAGAGTACAAAAACAGCCTTCATACAAAAATGTATACATTTTCCTATTGTGTATTAAAAATTCTGAATACGCGCAGCAATCTCATAGGTGAGGGTCGCGCGCCACACAATTTTTGCTTAGTTTTCTTTAAGGAATATCCTGTATATTTTCAACGATTACAACGATATTCTACGATCACCATCAGTTATATTTGTTTATTATCCAAAAATATTGTTAAAGTATTTTATTGTTACACCTCGTTTTTTTTAGTTGTCAAATTATACGTTATCCCAAAAATATTGATGATCATGGTAGTAAAAGTTATTGACTGTCACTAAATGCAGATAGTAAAGTTACTTTACTACAAATTTTACTCAACAGTGCTAGTAAAATAAAATAAATAATACCTTCGAGTATCAAGATTAGTTAACTAATGTTTAAAATCGAGCAGACAATGGTTTCAATGTGTGCGTGCGCGTAATGTTGTTGTGTGGCGACTCAGATACCTAAACTTGAGTGATTCAAAAAATGTTATAGCGTCCTTAACACTATCTAAAGTTTCTGGAGAGATTTTTGGATAATATGAAAGATTTTAATTTACTGTTTGATTAGAATTGCCGACGGTGGTTTATATTCGGATAAATTCTATATTAATACTACTCACCAAATATATTTAAGTGTAAATATTTTGATTCTTTAACATGTGCCAAAATCATCGTATCGTATCGGCATCGTAAGGAAACCGGCATGTACTAGAACCAAAAATTCGAAGACATGCGACATCTACCCGCATTGGGCCCGCGTGGTAGATTACAGCCCACTCCCTCTCACCGAAAGGAGGCCTGTGTCCCAGCAGTGGGAACAATATATGTTTTGATTCCGATGATAATGATGGGGACAAATCCAGAAACGAAGCTGCTCCTGAGGAAATTCCCCCTCAGTTTCAATTCCAACTAATTCGCCTTATTTGTGACATTTCAGCCAGCATTACGCGGTCGTGACGTATTGCCTCCCTCAGCCGTGTGCAAATGGGCGGCGGAGATACTCACTGCCATTGAAAGCTTACACAACAGCGGAGTTATTTGCAGGTAACATTCACTTAAATAGGGTCTAATTAACTTAAAAATAGCAAATTTAAAAAAAATTCATCATCCAACTTTGTTCAAAACTTTAAATGACCCTTACATGTACATTCATTCAGGCAACCAAATGTCTGTTATGTTATGGTTTTTGGAAATTCGTAAAAATGTCTACGTTCTAAGAAAAATTACACAAACAGATGATTAATTACGGGCGTATTATTGTTTACGGCCGATTATTCACCTACGCCCATCGAAAGGTGAAAAATAAAAAATATTGATCCATTAGTTTTCGCTATCAAAAATTGCCAGCTAATTTAATTTAGCCCTGTATACAGCGTCCCAAGTTTAATCGTAGGGTAGTAGCCGGCCAGACATAACAGAGGTCAGAGGAACCTCCCTTTTCTATAGAGGATGAGTGAACTTTACTTCCGGTTCCTCATGTCTCTAAAAGCTGACAAAATCTTTCTTGTTTCAAAAGTTTCACCAGTTTATAACTTGACTCATTATACGTGTTCCTACAGATATTCTGTGAATCTGGAATATTAATGAGACTATGTCAAACTATCAACTGGCATGTTTTTTTTTTTTTAATTAGGTAAGTAAGGTTTTTTCTTGCATAGGTTTTTTTTTGGTAAATACGAGAAAATCATTTTCATTCAAAGGAGATGTTTCATTTTTATATGGGGCTCCGGCCATAACGTGTACCGTTTAGCGAAGCTGGGTAAATTACTCATGAATAGAATAAAGTAACATTTTTTTCATAATATCAAATGGTTTTTATGTACAAAATAAAAATTAAAAATGTTTGACGTTTGTCCTACGAGTTAGCAAGTGGTTATTTTGAATTCGTTTAGAAACACACTTCAAGAATGGAGACTAAAGATTTTTGTAACGATGAAATGGTCACACTTAATTATGTTTACTCAAAAATATTTACAAGAGAATAATAGTAATTTATTTTTAACACTACAAGAATACACACATTTTTTAATTATTTTCTACTTAACATTGATTTGATGAGACATGATTTCAGAACGAATTAAGTCTGCAAGCAAACGAGACGCCATGTTGAATAAAACATGGTAATAATTGAAAAACTATTATTTTTTGTACACAACAAATCAGGCGCAAATTAACCAGGGAATATTTTTCCCTAATTTGTAGTATTTTTTCCTCTTTTTTGATAAATGTACATCTGATGGCCGAAAATGAAACATCTCCTTTAAAGCTAAGAAAATGCGACGTTATCATATTTCAGGTAAGTGTGTTTTACATAAATAAATCGGGACCACGAATAATATTGTATGATAAAAATAAAAATTCATATGCCAGTTCATTTTTGACATGGTCTCACTAATACCCCTAGAGATATATCAAAAGGAAGAGTTTATGTTGAGTCTTTAACACTTTACTTACCAACAAATTTTTGTTCCCAGAGACCTAAACCCCTCAAACATTCTCCTAGGCGACCGGGGCCAGGTCATCCTAACATACTTCATCCACTACCCAGGCACAGACATGAGGTTATCCAAACTGAGGAGTTCGCACACAAATACCATTAACATGTATATAGCGCCCGAAGTCTACGTCAATACGATGGAGGAGAGTGCAGACTTGGATCGGGTTTGTGACTTCTGGAGCTTCGGAGCGGTTCTGTATGAGCTCATGTGTGGTGTGGTGAGCTATTTATTATTATTAACTAGCTTTTTCCAGTGGTTTCGCCCCGGTATTTTGCATATAAACCTTCCTCTTGAATCACTCTTGTCTGGTAACGAATACCGTATTCAAATCCGTTGTGTAATTTAGAAAATCTAAGCGTACAAACACGAAATGTAAAGACGGTCGCCCAATGATCGAAATTCAACCATAAGGCACTTAAGTTTTAATGAACGATAGTCAAAAATATTCGCTTTCTGCTCTCCCTCTTCATATAAACTTTAACTGTGCCACATACTCCTCTGTCCGCGTGCTAAATAATTTAATTTGACCCTGTATAGTGATTCTTTGAGGGTCATAGATGCTTGGTTGAATGTGGAATTAAATGAATTTTACATGAAGCTATTGCCTAACTTCCACAACCCAGTCACTGAGTAACATAATACCTTTTGGCAAGACTGGTTGTCAGACTTTGGGTGTTCTGACTGACTACCAGTAACAAATGTCAAGGATGAACTAATAACTGCCGGGATGAACTGCTTCAAGCTGGTTTTATTTAGCCATGAACCCCTCTGCACTACTGTAATTATTTAACTTATAATATATTTATATTCACATTTCCCATTTCAACCCGTGGGTGTCGTAAGAGGCGACTAAGTGACTTACTACAGAATGGGCAGCAGCGTTCTCTATGCATTTTACCACCAGACTGCGATCGCCAACCCGCCTGCCAAGCGTGGCAATTATGGCAAAGCCTCCCAAATTGGGGGAGGCCTAAGTCCAGCAGTGGACGTCTTACGGCTGAAATGATGATGATGATGATGATTTTATGAAAGTATTAACCTACTCCACGATCCTGAAACACTCAGTATATTGCCCTGTATCTAACAATATTTATTTTCCAATTGCAGCCCCTATCACACTACCACCGCAGTGTCTTCACATCCCACACGATACTGCAGCTGCCAGACGGACTGCCGCTAGAAGTGCAGTCTCTACTCACGCAGGTAAAATACTCTTAGCATTGTTCTGAACCTGCCAGGTTCACGAGATTTGTTCGAAAGAGTTACCTTGAGTTACATTTCGCCAGTTATGGTTTAAGTCTCATATAACAGGGGTCGACCCAAATTTTTTATCAATAACAAGCTTAGATTCATATGTTTGCATCTTGCCCGCAGTACAAGTATTTGTCTGATAGTTATCTAATATTTCGGCTGAACGTTCGCCAACGTCCATACTACGTTGAATACACCGGTTCTCGTCCGATCACCGAAGTTAAGCAACATCGGGCGTGGTCAGTACTTGGATGGGTGACCGCCTGGGAACACCGCGTGACGTTGGCTTTTGCTTTTTGTTGTTTGATTAATTATTTACCTCATTTTTTATATTATTTAATATAGTTAAAACGTAAAATTATAAGACTGACAATTTAATCCGGTGCTAAGTTATAATTTTTGTATTATGAACTTTAACCAAATACAAATAAAGTTAGAAAAAGCAAACATTCCATCACTTCATTTCGTGCACTGATTTAAAATGTGTAACATAATTAACGCAAGGCCTCGTACACCCCAATTAGAGTATTGAGTCAAAAGTATAATACCGATGACCAACAATTTTTTTTTTTTAAAGCTAACTTATTATTATGAAAATCGTGTTGACCCAAGTTTATGCATTTAAAATTGGTTCTAATTGACTTAAAATATGTTTCAAGTTTCTTTGGCTCAATCGGCAGCAGGTATGGCGACTAACTAAACCGATTTTGATGACATTTGGTACGGGGTAAGTTTGAACCCCAAGAAAGGACATAGGCTACTTTTCGTTCCGCGACTTCGTCTGCGTCTGCGATAACCGACATTTACGCGGACGAAGTCGCGGGCAAAAGCTAGTAGGATATTTTTCATGTTAAAAGATTTAACATACACGAGTAAAATTTCTTTTTCCGTGTAACTACCTGTGTTTACAAATAAAAATTTCTTATTCTTATTCTTCTTGTTCTGATTTTAATCAAGAAATTACTATCGAAAAAAGTCGTGGGTATTATCTAGTATCAAGTAACTACCAAGCGTATTGATAACATGAATCGAATCAGTTCAAAGTATAGATCTCGAAGATCAAAAGAAATCAAACAAAAGTGTTATTATTGCCTTCATTGTAATCAGTACAACATTTTGGATTTCACCTGTTGGTAATCAGTCTTCCATAAAATCTTAATTGAATGAATAAAAAAAAAATAACAGAACAGAGCTAGTGATTTCATACACTCCTTGTGTATGAAATCACTAGCTTTGTTCTTTAAAATTTCTTGTTTAAACATAAATTCACGGTCTCGGCAATATTGTAAATGATAATGATAAATTATCATACATCCTAATAATATTATAAACGCGAAAGTTTGTATGTATGGATGTATAGATGTATGGATGTTTGTTCCTCTTTCACGCAAAAACTACTGACCCGATTTAGATGAAATTTGGCACACAGATAGTTTATAACCTGGTTATTTATTTATTTATTTTTATTTTAAATAGAACGGCTGAAGCCAATTACACTATTTAAACATAATATAGTAAAACTATTTTGATATTTACAATTCATTTAGCACAGTCATGCATTCTTCTCACAAAAATTCAAACATTCTGACAGTATCATCTTCCATTCATTTGCAAACATATCAATATCTGTGTTTGAATTCAGGAGAGCGTTAGTAGCTGCTAATGTCCGAGTAATAGGTGACTTGGGAGTGCGCAATAGTACGGCAAGTTGGAACAGCCAGCAAGCGGTGTTTTCTGCCACGACAGTAATTGTCTGGGACAAATAGTTTACAGATATCATTGTGCAGATCAGGAGCATCAATAATCCCCCTAAGAATTTTAAATATTACAGTCATCTGATCGCGCGACCTTCTTACTTCTAGAGAATTAAAGCTTAAGCAACCCAACAGAAACTTTATGGGATACAAGAAAGGATAAAACCCGTACAAGCGCTTGTAAAGGAATCTAAGGAATGCTTTTTGAACTTTTTCTAAAGCTAACGCATACTGCTTCTCAAAAGGATTCCATACGCACGCACTAGACTCAAGTTTGCTACGAACCAATGCCCCAAAAATAAGCTTGATAACGTGGGGGTTATGAAAATCACGACAGTTCCTTAAGATGAAACCAAGGCGCTTGAAAGACTCTTTAGCAGTGGATGTGATGTGGTCGTGAAAAGTGAGCTTACTGTCGAATATGACTCCCAGGTCTTTCATGGAACCCGTTCTTGTGATTGCCTCTCCATTCAGCTTGTATGTAAAGTTGACTGGGTGCCGCATTCGACCGAAGCACATCACGTAGCATTTTGATTTATTAAATTCCAGATTGTCAGATACTAGGTTTTGAAATCTAACAGCCGCATTATTGAGTAGAGCGATAGGCGCGATCGGCTGAGTTGATTGATTATTTAAAGAATTTTCGGAATCGAATTCGTAGTTCCGAAGATTTCATATAAACTTACAAATGTTATCTCTTTATAATATTTAATTCAATTTTGCGATAACTGCATAATATTAATAGAATATGTATTGCTAAGATTACAGCTATTGATGTGATACCGTATTTCGACATGTTACACATCGGCCCATTAGCTCAGTTGGTTAGAGCGTCGTGCTAATAACGCGAAGGTCGCGGGTTTCGATCCCCTCATGGGCCACATTTCTCTTTTTGTGTTTTTGAGGTTAGTGGATCCAAGTTTTTATAAAAGATTGTTATATTGTGATAATATATTATGTTGATAATATTGTTTTATATGGATTAAGACATGTTTAAATATAGAATGACTGCATGAATGAGGGAATATTCTGAGAAGGAAGAGAACAAATTTCTACATGATCAAAAATGTATGAAATTGGATTAACAGTGATCAAATCTAATTAGACTCATGTTTATTTATGCACGTAGATTAAAAGTTGTTACACCACTATAAAGTAGATATCACAATATCCTGCCACAGTAAGTGAAATACAAGTCTGTGGTGATTAGGATGTAAATGATAAGACATTTGATAGAAATATATTCATTTATTTATGTATACTGTACCTAAGTGTTATAGAAGGCTAAAAACTAAAATACAGATATACTAAAATAAATAACTAACTGTACAAATAATAAATACAAAAACACATTATCTCATATAAAGCTCATTATAAAGCTAAAGAGTTTGTTTGTTTGGTTGAAAGCGCTAATCTCAGGAAGTACTGGATTGAATTGAAAAAATATTTTTGTGTTGTGTAGCCCATTTATTGAGGAAGACTATAGGCTATATAACATCACGCTACCACCAATAGGAGCGGAGCAGCAATGAAAAATGTTGCAAAAATTAAGACCATGCACGGGCAGGTTATTCGATGCGACGGGATGGGTTGGAGGAGCAATAAATATAACGCGGACGAAGTCGCGGGCAGAAGCTAGTTTAATATTTTAATTGTTAGTTTTTAATTTATTACTAACTTAATTGATTTTATTATTATCAACCTATTTGATTTCGCTGTAATTTCCATCACTTTAACTAACTTGGTTTAATTTTGTGCAAACCATTTAAGCTCTGTGCACACCTATAAGTGATAAGTTCATTGTATTATCAAATAAATTAAAACTAAACTCTCTGTTAATGTTTAAATGTGAACTAGTCGTTGGAGTGCTATATTAAATAAAAGTCATTCAATGAGATATATGAAATTAGAGAGTCGTGTAGTTTTTGTGATAGTGTTACGGTCGAGAATCAAATTTTCTTTCAACATAATGCCTGATACTGTACAAAAAACGTACCGTGGCAGAATATACCTATAGTACACCTAAATTCAGCGGACTCCTACGGTCTTTACAAGGTCATCACCAGTCATATAAATTCCGATGTACTAAGGGGGGCGAGCCCATTGCATCTAACAGACAAAAACCCAGATAAATATTTTTTGTTTTCATTGCAAATGTTTTAATTTAATGTTTTGTGTCTTTTAATGATTACAATTTTTTTTTGGATGGGAAATCATCAAATGACTTCTCCCGCTCTTGGCGGAGCGGGAGGGCGTGTCAGACTTTTACTGACTAAAACCCACCCGTGTTCCTTCAGTTGCCTATATGCCAGGGCCTCGGTAACTCTTTCGAACGAATCTCGCGACCCTGGCAGTAATGATTACTACTTACTGTTGTATACAATTATCATCATCATCCTATATCAGTCCACTGGTGGACATAGGCCTCTCCAATTGTACGCTATTTAGCTCCATTTTCGTCAACTCTCATCCAGGGCTGCTACCAGCCACCTTGCGAAGATCTTCTCTCCACTTTGCCTGAGGGTGTCCTTACGTCTGTATAGAATCAAGTTCTTCTAACTTAACAGACAGCTGTGTTGCTGGGGAGTTTGTTGCGTCACTTCTACTTCTCAGCTAAAGCACTAAAAAGTGGTGAAGGGTGGGCGTTTTTGGGGACTATATTATGTAATTTTGACGTTCGAAAAGCGCTGCTCCTCAGCCTAATTTGAAGAAATGACTTTTGATTTTGATTTCGAAATGACTTTTGATTGAATTAAACGGACATAAATCCAGATTAACATATTTTTTTGGATTAACTCCTTAAGAATCGATTTTCATCTAAACGTAGGGTATGAATGAAAATGTATACGGAGGAAAATCAAACTTTCTCCGTAACGTTACGTTACGTTACGTTATGCGTTATGTTATGTTTACTAATCTATATAAATATAATCGTTCGTTAGGAGTGTTTACTCCTAACAAACGATTGTATTTCGTCCTGAAGCACGACTGGAGTTTTCCAGTCGTGCTTCAGAGCTGACACACACGATTTTTTTACACTTTTTAACACTCCTTTTTCTGATTTCCAGCTTCTAACCTACGAGCCATCAGAACGCTTAGGCGCTGGCAAGGACGGCATCCAGGAGATAAAGCGCCACCCATACTTCAAGCACATCGACTGGCAGTACATATATGACAGCTGGACGGTACCAGACTAGCTGTGACGTCACAGACAGGCTGTAGAGTACATTGTAGTGAGAGTGTAGTGGGTGTCGTGTGGCTTTTGGATGTATTGGTTCTCGAAGGCTCATGGCTAAATAATAACAGCCGCACTGGTCTATCTAATCATTCCAATCTGTCACCCTGTTAATAAAAGTTTGATCTAGCAATGAGGGGACAGTTTGATTTTTATTCACTCCTAACTGTCCCCCTACTAGTGATAGTTGCTAACAGGGAAACAAATCAAAGTTTTTTTTTTTCTTTTCTGTTCCCTAAGGGGACAAAGCAGGGTGACAGATCGGAATAAGTCGGTCAATAGCGGTTGGGCCATTACATAACGAGAACTCTCCGTGGCTTCTGTTATTTGAAGATCTTTGACAGTCATTGCGGGTAGTCAAAAGCCCATAAGTCTGACAACCAGTCGTACTAAGGGGTATCCTGTGTTAGGTAGTCACTAAACACAAATAAGTTACACTGAATTTGGTATTTTGTTGAAAATTTAGAAATAGTTGACATTGTAGTATAGCGCCATCTATATAGCCACATATGAACTACGCATCACACTGACGTCACGCAAAGTCCTGCATCGCGCAAGCAAAATTTATCGCGCAACTAGTAAATATACACCGTGACATTTTAGTCGTCTTACAAAGGTTGTCCACTCAATGTATCCGACATAATATACCTCTAGGCGTGATTAAAAATGTATACTATTAATTAAAATAATAGGTACTAAGAAAAATAACTACTGGATTAGAATTATGAAACATCCTGTTAATAATGTTTACGTATCATACGGTAGAGAACATACCTACCCAGTGCACGAGTCGGCTAGATCATTCCGTCTCCATTTTCCATGAGACAAAATATCAAATTTAAACCACGTCATGCGTCATCATAATGAATTATATTTTTATTTTTTAGTAATTCACATGTTCATTTATTTCTTATGGATGTGCATGAAGTGGGCTGCCGTTGTGAGACGACTAAAATGTCACGGTGTATACAACATCAGTCGTTGGGCATAATTCCGATTCCAGCCCGTCCCTTGCTGCCCTCTACTAGCGATGCTCTAAGCCGAGGTCCGTACCCCACAGGGGGTGCCCTTAGCGAATATTCGCTCTAGTTTTAAGTTTTTAAGCCCTGGCTGGAGGCCTTCATTAAGTAAGGTAGTCACAGGCAAGTCCGGTTAAGCAGTTGACGACCCTCCTAGGTTGACAATTACGGCGAGATGACAATTTAAAAAAAATCCTCTGGTAGTAGTCCTCTAGAAATACCCGCCTGGTCGGTGGAGGTCGGAGGGTCGGAGTCTTTATAACCTCTTCTTCTCAATAACATTTTTTTCCAATATGTCCAAAAGCCACAATAATAATCTTAATGACACAGTATATATTAGATCTGTATAGTACAACCAATATTCCTATGTTTATCTGAGAACGAAAAATATTGAAATATACTATAATTCAGTCTAAAATGAATGGTTTAGTCAGCTCCAGTAGTTTATTTTAGACATATTTTAAGTTTTTAAGTTACTTTATTTGTCAGTTTTTAAATGTAATTTATTATTTATATCAATTACACGTTATTTAAATTTTATTGTTATTTTAAATGATATAATTCCAAAAAATTATGTACACACGGCTACAGGTCAAGGCATACACTTCCAGTTTTAGCTGACCTCGCATTGTATAGGCTTTTCGTACAGTGAAATGTCAGCTTATACTGGAAATTTAGCTTGATGTGTGGCCGTACGTCATACTTATTGATAAAAAATCGTAAATATGATCCAAAGTGAAATTAACAGAATTTAGAACATATTATTACGCCTATATATAAGGGGTTAAGCAGGGGTGTATATAGCACTCTAATATTTCGTCAGTTATGTATTAAGTATCATGAAATATGTAATAGAAGAGCAGTAGCTTACAAGTTGTAGGTCATAAGTTCGAACCTACACAGGCGCATTACTTCGTGTACATTATTACATCACCACTGCTCTCAAAACGGTGAAGGAAAACATCGTGAGGAAACCGGCATGTCTTAGAACCTAAAATTCAAAGACATGTGACATCTACCTAGTGTTGCAAAGGACTCGAGTTCTCGAGTCGTAATTTTAAAGACTCGACTCAATTATGCAAGACTCAGTGTGCTCAAAAAGCTCGGAGTCTAGAGTCAAGCCGAGCCAGAGTCATTCTCGAATCTAAAAAAGGGACTCGAGTTTTAAAAAGGACTCGGGTCTTAATAACGACTCGAGTCTTAAAATGAACTCGAGTCTTGTAGCTCATCATTCGAAAAAACTCGAAAGAAGGCAATAAATTCAAATAAGTGGTTATGATGTAACTTTGCGTACAAAAAAATCTGACGAGTTAGTCCATTTTTAAGACTCGAGTCCTTTTTAAGACTCGAGTCCTTTTTAAGACTCGAGTCCTTTTTAAGACCCGAGTCCTGTTTAAGACTAGAGTACTTATCTGTAGACTCCGAGCCTTTTGAGCACACTGAGTCTTACATAACCCTTCAACTGCCAGCCTCCGTACTACGGAGGCTGGCAGGTAATTATCCTAATTAAGCATCTTGTGTTGCGATTATAATCGCAAAACAGTGTGACCACGAACTAGCCTCTGTACAACGTAGGGGAGCGAACTTGTGGAAATTCTCATCCTCTGTAGTACGGAGGCTGGCAGTTGAAGGGATAATTGAGTGGAGTCTTTAAAATTAGGACTTGAAGACTCGAGTCCTTTGCAACTCTACATCTACCAACCCGCACTGGGCCCGCGGATTACAGCCCACTCACTCTCACCGTGAGGAGGCCTGTGTCCCAGCAGTGGGAACATTATAGGCTGATAATGGTATAATAAAAGGAATTTAATTAAAAATGGTGTGAATATAATATCTCTACGGAGCTTATACATGATAAACTGTAGTGTGATATCATAGACGTAAGTCGTATATGTGTAGGGCTAAATATATTTATAGACACATAGTCCTCACGTTATGTAGTGTAGTAAAAATTATAGTTGTATATTTTTATCACTTGCCACTTCAGATTATATCACTAAGGCTGGCTTGCATCACAATTCATTGAATGATTTTGGCGCTAAATGTATTTAAAATGTAGGAGTATGTCAGGATCGAAGCAGATTATGTAGTTTCTGCCTACCCCCATGGGAAGAAGGTGTGAGTTTATTTCTGTATGTATTTATTTAAAATAAATAATAGTTTAAAAAACTAAAAAACACGCTTTCATAGAAGACCTAACTAAAAAGTAGAAAATAATAGGAAAAAAAAGCGTTGGATGCTTTTTAAACTATTATTTATTTTCTATTTTTTAGTTGGGCTAGCTACAGAAGAGGTTTTTTAGTTTTTTTTGGCTGTTCTGGTAACCCTGGCAAGGATAATGGCAGAAATTATTGTATTGTCATCGGTCCTCGATAAGTCTACAAAAAATGAAATCTGACTGTTTGAAGTGGGTCAAAATCAAGTCCTAAGGAGTCAGTTACAAACATAGTTACATACAAACATACAGGTGAAGCTAATAGAATAATAAGTATAAAGTAAAAGTGTGTTAATAAAGTGCTAATTTTGTTAATTATTTGAATATGGCAAAAGAATTGATGTTTTAAATATGTTTAGCGCTAAATATTTAGTGATTGGTGGTGTTAGCGTATCTAAGATTTTATCACAATTGGAAGACAATATATACCGCAGTATTACAATGTTGAATGGAATATTGGTGTTTGATGAAAAAATGCATGAAATTGATTAATTGTACACTTTTGCAAAGCGTTCTAGCATATTGGGCCGAACGACATTAGCTGGCAATTCTTTCCCCTCATTTTGTGTATTGATATCAAAAACTAATGGAACAAAAGCATGTTTTTTTTTGCATAATGCGATGGATGAAGGTCAATGCCCGTAATTGATCAGTTGGTTTTGTAAAAAATCAAATCAAATCAAAAGTCATTTATTCAAATTAGGCTGAGGATCAGCACTTTTCGAACGACAAAATTACAAAAGACAGTCCCCCCAAAACGCCCCCACCCGTCGCACACTTCCCGTTGCGCTTTCTTCTTTTAAAACGTGGAACATAGATATTTTTGACGTGACAACGTCTTATAAATTGGTTTGCCGGGTGACACTTCAAGAAACTGCGTTACGCTCCGCTCACGTTATGCGCTCACAATGAGAGCGAGTGAGAGGCACGCGTCCCTTCCACTCGGGCATGGTTAGCCCGCCTAAGAGCGAGAGAGACAGACATAAAAAGTGAAAGGCACGCGTCCCTTCCACTCGAGCACAGTTAGCCCGCCTAAGAGCGCCTTAGATGAATAAATTGTTACTATTATTTCATCCTTCTTCCTACTATACGAATGAATATTCACATTAAAATTATTTTACCACTCAAAGTCGTTGTCACGTAAAACTTTCGCCCGTATACCGACTTTACAGGCAACCAATTTTTTTACGAATTTTGTTGTTGTTTGGTTGCCTTAATCAAGCTTTTACAATCTGGCAATTTCTTTAATAGGTTTTCAACTTTAACGCTAAAGCATTAGGTTCAATGTTGATTTGGAGAATTTGACAGTTTCGGGTACACGTCAGCGTCATTTAAAGTATGAACAGTGGTTGGATATTCGGATGCATATTTACCTAATGTTTCTATTTAGCTGTGAAATCACGGAAGCGGCTTCATATTTTTTTGTTAAAGCCGGATTTCTTGGATCATATTTATTTAAAATTAATATTTAACCCCAGATGCAAATACATATGTGTGTAGGGTGGTATGTGTTAGTTAAAACAACACACAAAACACGGTAAAAACGCGCATTCCATATTAGCCAACATTTCAGCTTTAGGTGAATCTCTAGTTATGAACAAAGCAGCAAAGATACAATTATTATTTTTCGATAGTTTTCTATATCGATACCCAACAGATGGGTAAAAAATTGCCTGCTAATTTAACCCTGTATGCATATTTGAAATTTATGAAATACAATGACAAAAAAATCTCACCTACTTTTATTTATGTAAGTAAAATATTTAGTTTAGAAGATCGAATATTTGAGTGTGTTTAATATAATTATTATGTATTTTATGTTAAATTGTGTGCATCTAGTCTGTATGTTGATTATCCTATGGTTACTTAAGAGTATTATTCGATATGTTTGTTTATATTTTAAGTAGATTTTAGTACAAAAATATTATATAATCTTATGTATGTATAAGTTCATTATAACGTACTTATATGTTGTCATTTTGAATATAGAAGAACAATACGGTCGATGAATCATGGCCGATCTGAAGTTTGCGCAGAATGCTGTACCGATAGCATGTTTTAGGAATCAAATTATTTTTTCTTTTTTTTAAATCTTTTAATATGTTTTATATATTTATTTATTACAAAATAAATATAAAGTAGGTTATAACTAGGATCATAATTAATTCAACAATGAAAAAATGGTTTATTGGAATCAACAAGTTTTGTACTTACATGAGGCGCGTGTGAATGAGAAAATTCGGAGAGCCTATGTTCAGACCGGCAATTTTATTCATCGACCGTATTGTATTTCTATGTGTAAGTTGTAATTTTGAAGGAGTATGTAGTTTTAATTAGCAATTGCTTTTTTACAAAGAAATTAACAGTTGTTCACGTTCCTAATAAAAACAATCGTAGCGCGAACACGCGCACTTCGCGTTCATTTTGTTCGGAGTATCAAAATCTTTCGATTTTCCATACAAATGAGTGACTTCTGAAAGTGACGAATCACGTATTCGCACAAGTATTTGTTTTGGTTAGGATGCAAAGACAAACTGCTTGGAAAATGACAGAAACAATACGCGTTACTAGCAGTTAAAGCGTAATTTCTTTACTTGCCACAGAAACGATAAAAAAAAGATTTATGTAACAAATGGATCGTTAAAAATCCTAGGGCTTTTTTTTTACAATTATTTTGAGCATTTTGTTGTTAAAACTAGCTTGAAGAAATACGTCGAGAAGTTAGAACCTGAGCCATGTCTTATTCATCACAAGAGTTACCAATATTGATAATAGCTTTTAATACACAAACCGAAAAAATACATTCATAGGCTAAAAGTTTAACCCAAAAAAGCCAAACATCTTCAATTTTTTTTTAGTTCGATCGATCAGGTTAAGCTACGCTTGCCGCGGTTCGTCCGTGGATGGGTCTTTACATACCAAAATCCCTTCATGTCTCGGAAAGACGTTGACTAGAAGCCAACATAGTTGGGAAAAGGCTCTACAGATGATGATCTTCAACAATCACGTCATCTACGACAGTTTAAACAAAAAGGCTTATTTTTTGGTTTGTTTTTACCATAAATATCAATGGAGTTTAAATATAATGGTGTCGATAACGGATAGACAGCACAAAAATATCACTGGAGTATTGAAGATTTTTGAACTCGCATGCTTATATGTACTTCATTTTGCCTAGGGTTCAGTTCAAACAGAACGAAAAAATGCTCGAGCAATTTACTATAGTCTGTGCCAGATGTGAAAAAAATAAACGTCGTTGACACCCGCCTTCCAATGTATTCAAATATTTCAAAACGATACGAAAAAAATGTAAAGAAAGTGTCGCTAACACGGTCAAAACGGTAATTTGAATACATTGGTAGGCAGGTGTCAACGACTTTTATTTTTCTCACATCTGGCACAGACTATAGGTCCATTAGAAGGACTGTATTACTATAGCCTAAAGACGAAAAAGAAAAGTAACCGAGCCGCGACCATGCGCCGGCTGTGTCGATATTCATACAACTTTTCTACTTTATAGTAGTACGGTCCTATTTTCAATGGAGCGAGTAAGTTGCTCGGGCATTTTTGCGTTCTATCTGCACTGACCCTTAGTCACCTCAATGACATGACAGCAGAATGAGGTTTTATTTACTTTAATTACAAAGTTTTTTTTTTTTTTTAATTGTAAATTCAAAATTGTATGATCTCATTTTTGACTTCACTCATTCAGACCAAATTATTGCATTTTATTTCAAACTAAATAATGATAATATTGTGAGTGTGATATTTAATAGGGTTCTCTCTAAATAGAATTTGTATGATAGAATAAATGAATACGAGTAAGTCATGTCTTTTCATTCTCATAAATTGTTGTAGGTACCTATTTTATTTTACACTGAATTTGAATGTTCACTGGGGCTTGTGGTTAAGCAATAAAAGCCTTCGGACCCATCTTTCAGGTTAAGCTACGCTCGCCGCGGTTGATTCGTGGCTGAGTGACCATCTTAAGGCTAGGTGATTCGACACTCATACAGATTTGAGGGGGTGAGGTGCGTGGAAATCCGCGGGGCGCCTCGCGCGCGTCCTTCTTGTCGAACACGATAGCGCGCCAAAAGTTCGGGCGGCGCGGCGGCGGCGGCGGGCGTAGCACAGACAGGTCATAGTGTAGCGACATCAGTATGTCCACAGTATTAGAAACCACAGAAGAAACGATAATACAAGACTAATATTATAAATGCGACAGTTTGTGAGTATGGATGTATGGAAGTATGGATGGATGTTTGTTATTCTTTCACGCAAAAACTACTAAACGTATTTGGATTAAATTTAGTTTGCAGATAGTTTATAACTTGGACTAATATTATAAATGCGAAAGTTTGTGAGTATAAATGGATGTTTGTTACTCTTTCACGCAAAAACTAATGAACGGATTTGGATATAATTTAGCACGCACATAGTTTATAACCTGGAATAATACAAAACACACAAATAACTTACACAAAAGACTTAGTCACACAAAAAACAAAAAAAAAAAAATATAATTGCGAAAGTTTGTGAGTATGGATGTATGGATGGATGTTTGTTACTCTGTCACGCAAAAACTACTGAACGCATTTGGATGAAATTTAGCACGCAGATAGTTTGTTTAGTTTTGGTTTGTCTTGGCATTTATCAATCATGCCATCGATTATATGGACGAAGTCAGCATCTTGCAGATCTGCAAATCCAGCTACAAGGAGGAGGAGATCAGTAGTGCCAAGCTGCTGCTGTTCCAATCGCTCGGCAAAGTCGAGCAGATGCAGTCCCGCCGCAGGGATGGTGGCCAGAAGTGTGTGCAAGACATCATCACGATGTTGAAGAGCACCGACCCGGATGACGTTCCCGCTTTTGTGGCGAAGGAGCTACATAAGTTGCCCCCAGTCACGTTTGACCACGTCGATGTCACCAGGTTGCTGAAGGACATTACAACTCTCAAGGCAAGCCTGGCCGAGGTAAAGTCAACATTGGAGGTGTCAAATAACACCATTGGTGAACTACGTGCCGAAGTAGAGTTGTTACGCAACTCTGTCAAGGTAAATAGGTCGCCTGTTGCCTCCAACGTGGGCACACGTCGCGGAGCTAGTAACGCTAGCATCGGCAGTTTCGAGTCGGCGAGCTCCACTGCGTCACCCGCTGCTGATATTGCGCGCGTAGCAACATGCGCCGCCGCCGTCGCTGACTCGACACCGGTCGAGGTAGTGACTCGTGTAGGTACGTCGACCCCTAAACGTGCCTACGCTGCTATCGTTGCCACGCACAAACCTGTGTCGCGAACCAGAAAGGGGGATGAGCAGAGCTGCTGTGAACCTGACAACAGGGGCTCGAAACAGTTAGGCCCGGCTTCAGGCACGTGTGACAAGGATGGCTTCGTGAAGGTGGAGAGGAAGAAGAGGAGGAAGCCTCCTAGTCGGAACCAGTGCGGGACCGCGCTTGCAGGACCCAATATGCTGCTGCGTCCAGCTACACCGACGACGCAGCTCTATGTGTCCCGTCTACATTACACCACGAAGGTTGAGGAGATCGTGGAGTATGTACGAGTGAAGACTAACTGGACCTTGAGGGTTGAGAAGTTGGAACCACGCCATAACACGAACTTCAAGTCTTTTGTAGTGCGAGTTCCAACTCTTCAAATCGAGACCTTCCTCAAGGAAGAGTTTTGGCCGAGGGGTGTCGTGTATCGGCGATTCCGCGGAAGGCTACGCGACACCACGCAGCGCAACACGACGCCGTCACTTCGTGTACAATAGTTTTATGTTACCATTGTTTTTTTTTATTTGTATGTATGTTAGTGTGTAAGGTATTTATGATGTGGGTCTTTGTAGCCCGAAATAAATTGATTTGATTTGATTTTGATAACCTGGACTAACATTATAAATGCGAAAGTTTGTGAGTGTGGATGTATGGATGGATGTTTGTTACTCTGTCACGCAAAAACTACTGAACGCATTTGAATGAAAAAAAAAAACTTTAGAGGTGTCAAGGGACACCCGGATGGAACGAAGTTCCTTTCCAGGATTCATAACTGTTATAATTTTTTTATTATTTATTCTGTACAAAAACCTGTATAGACTCAACAAAAATATTCTCTCTCTCTCTCTATCTCCCTCTCTTCCTCTCTCACTCTCTCTCTCCCTCTCTCTCTCCCTCTCTCTCTCTACTCACAACAAAAAAAAAAACAACAACATACAAACAAATACAAACAACAAAATATACACGGTCGAATTGAGAAACCTCGTCCTTTTTTTGAAGTCGGTTAAAAAGTGTCGTTATAACTTTTCGTGAGATTTTTTTCCGTCTAGCCCCCTTTCACAATGCGCGATAAGAAACTTCGTTCCAATTAGCAAGCAGATAGTTTATAACCTGGACTAATATTATTATGAAAGTTTGTGAGTATGGGTGTATGGAAGTATGGATGGATGTATGGTGGTGTGTGTCTCTTTCACGCAAAACTACTGAACAGATTTGGATGAAATTTTGCACCAAGATAGTTTATAATCTGGATTATCACATTGGGTCCCTTTTACCCCGGTAGTACGTTGCCGCGGAATAATTTTCGACCTCTTTCTATTCACGCCTACCAAGATACTCATCAAGACGAATCAAACGAGCCCAAATTTGATGGGGTTACGTCGTTTAATTACGGAGTTACTATAGCCACCTTCAAGCTCCATCATCAGACCCTGGTTACCATATAGTATCAAAGTACTCGTCAAGACGAATGAAACGAGCCCAAACTCTATGGGGTTGCGTCGTTTAATTACGGAGTTCCTATGACCCCTTCCAACTCCATTATCAGACCCTGGTTACCATATAGTATCAAAGTACTCGTCAAGACGAATCAAACGAGCCCAATCTCGATGGGGCTGCGTCGTTTAATTACAGAGATCCTATGGACAACTTCCAGCTCCATCATCAGATCAGCTCTATGTCATAATAATATTGCATTGGATTGCAACATTGTTTTTAAAGTTTTACAAATATTTACACAATGAGAACCACATACACAAAACAAAAGCTTAACCAACTATGGTCTATATAAATTCTTGAAAACAATATTTATTTACAATTTATTTTGTTTTCTCTTATTATTACTTACGCAGCAGAAAGGAAGCGCGCGCGCAAAAATTTGTCACAGGTCTCACCTCGATAACGTCTCGCAGGACACTGGCAAGTAGTGGCAAGCGACGCGCCGATCAAAAATCACTTGAACGATCGATATTTTTTTTTTGAAATAAAATGAAAAAAATTGATCGGGTTCAATCGATTCTAAAATAAATTACCTATACATTGATACTAATTATAGAAAAATAAGAGTATTAGTACTTCTTTAAAATGAAATTAGGCTTGTTAAAAAACTGCAAATCGAAGTAAGTTCGGCTTTTTTTTCTATCGAGTAAATTTGATTGTATCGTGTTTTGATCGGGTACAAGCTAAGGAGAAAGAATGTATCTTAAATATATATTTTTTTCAGATTCTGGACGTAATAATTTGCCTATTAAAAACCAATTCTAAAACAGGTGAAAACCGTGCCACCCGGCCTTAACACGTTAACTGCCATGTCGGACTATGTGTCCGAAACTTTGTTCCATTCAGGCCTTGTCGGACTTATGACCGATAACACGTACAAAATCTGAAAATGTCGTTGCTGCGTGGCGGCCATGTTTTTGGAATATTGACTGGCCTGTAAGTCTAGTGGTTCGTGACCCTGACTGCAAAGACTGAGGTCGTGGGTTCAATTCCCACCCAGGACAAATCTTTGTGTGATGAGCACAATCATTTGTTCTGTGTCTGGGTGTAATTTATCTATAATATGTATGTATTTAGAAATTTATAAGTATATTTATAAGTTGTCTGGTTACCATAGTACAGGCTCTGCCTAGTTTGGGATCAGATAACGATATGTTGGTTGACCTAAGATATTTATTTATATATAATTTATTTCTGGAATAAATAATATATTTAAAGTGAAATAACAATAAGTACATTTTTATGACTTTTTCTGATTTTAACCATGGCAGAGCAGGTGTTAAGGAAAACGGTTAGAGGTGTGTGCCTTTACTGCCCCGTCTCAAATATCCGCACTATGGGTCAGACCGCCTATTGGCGTAAGAATAGCACCATCCAATTTCTTACCGTGGGTATCGTAAAAGGGACTTACTAGAGAATAGGCAGCAGCGTTCTCTATGCATTTTACCACTTTATTGCGATCGCCTGTCCGCCTGCCTAACGTGGCGGTTATGGGAAACCCCCCAAAATGCCTGGTAGAGGTCTATGTTCAGCAGTGGATATCTTTCGGCTGAAATCGTGATGATGATGCATCAAATAATCTACTGTACCTTTTGTGTAGCATTTTCACAAAGATACCCGCCAATTTGACGTCTGAATACCGCTTTAGATATAACGAGTGAACAGTTGAACGAAAAGCGTACGTAAACTCCTGCCATTAGGTGTTGATAACTCATTCAAACAATCGCATTATTTTACGCAGGTTTGACAATTTAACGAATTAATATTGTCGACAAGTCTCTCTCTCGTTACCACTACAACGGCTTTACGATTAGAAGTACCTATCGGAGTATCTGGAAAATTACAGTTTGTGATAAACGTTATTTATGTGCCCACGTAAACAAAATGATGAGATAATTATATGGGTTATATATGTTACGGCTAAAGGTGGGTGTGAACATAAACTTAAGATTAGCCGGCTAAACTTAGGTTTATCTTCGAGGAGGTGTTAATGTTAGTTTCTTCTATCTTTAGCCGGCTAAACTTAAGTGTAACTGGAGGCCCTTGGCTAAAAATGTAGAAGGAAATGAAAAAGGAAACAATGTAATAATGTTTACTATTTATAATGTTTAATATGGAGGTATTTGTTGGAACATGATAAACTAGAATGGCATATCGAATTACAAAGGAAATTATTTATTCGGCAGCGGCATGTACACGCAATGTACCACATATTGTCTTGCAATTACATCTTTGAAAGCAAACTGTAACGGTTTACCAACAGTCGATTGGTCCATGAACCGTTGGTCAACATTATTTTTAACCCACTAACTTTTCATCCAAAGGACTTTTCACCCACGAACGTTTCGCCAACATAACTCAACGTCAGTGAATGCTTTACCAACAGAATGTTTTGACCAAAAACTCGAGCTCACATAGTACACTAGGTTAGGTTAGGTTAAAACTGTGACCTCCTACGCACGAGCCGAGCGAGCGAAGCGAGCGGTGCCGCGGCAGCGGCCGGCGAGTGCTAGAAACGACTTGATTCAGTGTGCCGCACAAGCGTGCATTCGAACTATGTCAGTCGCAATACAGTTTTGTCGCTCAAGTGTTATTCGCACATCCATATTCTGTTGGTAAAGCATTCACTGACGTTGAGTTATGTTGGCGAAACGTTCGTGGGTGAAAAGTCCTTTGGATGAAAAGTTAGTGGGTTAAAAATAATGTTGACCAACGGTTCATGGACCAATCGACTGTTGGTAAACCGTTACAGTTTCCTTTGAAAGCCTTGTCCACCTGATGTTGACTGTTCATTAGCAAGCTAGCGAACAGTCATTTTCACTGACGACACTTTTTCCAATTCTACGAATTTTTGTTCACAAACTGTAAACTGATTTTGCGGAAATTTTTAGCCGTTTCATTTCGGTTAATGTGCACATTAGCCGGCTAAAGATGGAATATCACGACGCAAACTAACATGATATCGAACTTTAGCTGCTTCTCGAAGATAAACCTAAGTTTAGCCGGCTAATCTTAAGTTTATGTTCACACCCACCTTTAGCCGTAACATATATATGGTCGCTGGATATGAGTTTACATGATTTACAAAACGATCTCTGGTAATGGTTGACCGTTGATTACTACGATCATATTCATCTAACTAACCTATCTATCAGGGGATTCCGAGGGGACGGCGCGTACGCAGTCCCCACTATCAAAAATTACGCATCCGAGTTATCCACATTAGGGATAATCGCAAGGGTCAACCTAACCGCAGTGCAATGGGAAGGCCTCGCCCTGGGGGAACCGCCTGAGTGATCACGGTGTCCCCTATGCCAGGTAAGTATGAATTGCGTACAGAAATTCTCGAGGGTCATTCAACGGCGGAGATTCTTAACACCGCGGTTCACAAACGTGACGTAAATGTAAAGCGCCATCTAGTGAGTAGAAACTGTACTAAACCACGATTCCTCAGTGGAAAGCTATATTTTTTTTACAAACAGGGTGGCAGAGGCATCGACGCACATCTGTAACTATAAGTTTAGCAAATAATTCTGGACCCCTAGCATAGAAATTACAAGTCGGTAATAACATAAAACATTTCTTCCATATTGTACCGTAAAGGAGGAAGGAAAACACTTTACACCACTTAAAAACAAACGTATAATTTAGATAAGTATATAAAAAAACGACAACGATTTATAAATATAAAAGGTATTAAATTATTTTGATACACAACCTATCCCAAGCGATTCCAATGGATTAAATATAGGCTTATGCACGCCAATAAATACGTTCCCTTTACGGTAACGAACGCTTAGTTAAACCGTGAAATACTGATTATATTAAAAAGGGTTACTTATTAGCTAACAAATGGAATAGACTAATAGTAAATCTATTGGCTACAGTAAAATAGAAAATAAGTAATGTAAAAAATAATAGTCCTTATAACTAGCCGGGCGTTGCACTCCAGACGGATACCGTGGGTGCCGAGTATGGTGACGGCAGTTTCTAATTCGGTAGGTGCCGTGCAGGAGGCTCTGCGTCAGGTCTTCTAAAAAATTGGAACGTATTTATTGACGTGCATAAACCTATATTTAATCCAAAGACTACAATATAAGGGTTAGACGATTACAATCGCTTGGGATAAGTCGTGTACCAAAATCATTTTCCTTAAACCTGATTAACCACTAAGTTTGACACGTTATTTTTTTTAATTTTAAATCTGCAGTTATATTTTATATCGTTGTTGTTTTTTTTTATATACTTATCAAAATTATACGTTTGTTTTTAAGAGGTGTAAAGTGTTTTTCTTCCTCCTTTACGGTACAATATGGAAGAAATGTTTTTATTTTAATTCCGACTTGTAATTTCTATGCTAGGGGAACCAGAATCACTTGCTGAACTCATAGTTACAGATGTGCGTCGAAGGCTCTGCCATCCCGTTTAAAAAAAAAATGGCTTTACATTGAGGAATCGTGGTTTAGTACAGTTTCTATTCACTAGATGGCGCTTTACATATACGTCACGTTTGTGAACCGCGGTGTTAAGAATCTCCGCCGTTGAATGACCCTCGAGAATTTCTGTACGCAATTCATACTTACCTGGCATAGGGGACACCGTGATCAATCAGGCGGTTCCCCCAGGGCGAGGCCTTCCCATTGCACTGCGGTTAGGTTGACCCTTGCGATTATCCCTAATGTGGATAACTCGGATGCGTAATTTTTGATAGTGGGGACTGCGTACGCGCCGTCCCCCCAGAATATTCTTTAAAGATAGGCAGCGTTGGTTGATTATTGATGGATTAAAAAATAATGTAAACTCCCTATTTTGTATAAGTAACAGACAAAATATCGTATATCACCAACTATAATTAATATTTGTAGATATTCCGTTACTTTTTTTTGTCATTGTGTACGCCGCCATAGTGGTAGCGAGAGAGACTTCGTCAGTTGGTAGACAAGAACAATATTGCATGCAGATAAACTCTTCTGCAAAAACTGTCATGCCGCGTAATATACTGTTCACACGTAATAATTGTTTAACAATTACCAAACAATAAACTGTCAGATAATTTCTCTTTTAAAGTATCTGCTTACATCTTCACATTATATAATCGCGGAAGTAGCCATTAGACAGGTAATTAACAGTATTTGCAAAGTTATTAGTCGCTAAGTTGAAAATTATCGACGCCTCAATGCACGTTCGGTCACGTATGTTGACGGAAGTGAATCAACCGACTACGTGAGTGACAGTAACTGGTTTCTATTCTAGGCGTATTTGTGACTCATTGGCCTGACACCTAAGGAATGTTAGAACAGCAATTGGCTTCGATTATTATGCTAAAAATAAAAACGTATCGTTGTAATTATTGTGTTCAGGTGTTAGATTATTTTAATTTAGATTAACGCCATCTAGCGTTCAATAGCTGAAGTAAGAAAACGCAAGCTTTCTTAAAATAATAATATTATTTGAAATAAAGCCTGAAATTATAAAAGTATTAAAGTATATTATTTTAATATAAATCATCTCACAAAATACCATGATAACTAAGTTCATATAAATTGTATTGTTTACTTGATGAAATATTTATTGCGCGCCTAGATGTCGCTAGTTGATAGAACACAATCTAACTAGAAAATATTTTATATTAAATTGAATGCAAGTCGTTCGACACTTAATATTCTTTCTATAATAAAGGCCGTTATCATTTCAAAATTACCTACAATACATGAATTGAGAAACAATAGAAAAGTTCAGCAGGTGTTACATCATGTGCGATGATAAAATATCAAGATTCTGCGCGGGCTTTCGGGCCACTCAACTATGCACTGCACATACCACTCGAGGCCACAGCATTTCTTCTAAGGTGATCAACTCAGCATTAACGTAAACATGCCATTTTAACCACTATTCTTTGAGTCATAAAACTCAAAATATCTCCCATAAAAACTCTCATTCATTTTGTTACCTGTTAAATAAATATAAATCTTAAGCAACCTGCTCGTAATATCAATTTCCTATAGCAATGTCACGTCAACACTTCAAGAAAATAAATACGGGCAGAAAAATAGTCTGAATCTTACTGCTGTGGAATAAGATTGCTTTTAGTGTGTTGACAATGAGAAACAATTGTATTAGCCGGTTCTACAAGAACGTATACTCAACATAGCTTATTTACGACAGCTGACGACCATTCAAACTCGTTTGTGTAATAACTCGATCTTCGGAGAATGCAACACGCCGATTGGCTCAGACAGTCGCACCGTCGACGAAGGAACGCTCGTTTGTTGTGCGCATGCGCGGTGACGCCGAAGTGAACGTTTCTAAATTTGAAAAAGTAAACTTGAGTGAGTGTAAATATCGATTAAAATTGTTAAATGAATCGATTATTTGAAGGATTTGTTGTGAAATATCGAGTTTGAATCGACTCAGTGAATATTGGAAAGGCTAGGAATGTCATAACGTGGAAACGGGTTCGCATCCCATGATTGTTTGTTATGGATTTTGTAATAATTTTATATCTACGATTCTTTGCTAGTTGTTTACGTCGCAAAACTGAGGATTTTTGATTGAAGAATACCGACCCTCTTACTGGATTCCAATTGGAAAGGTAAGTTTCTTATATTAACACTACTTCACTAAAATTTAAAATAAGTTAGAAAGTGCAACTCATTAGAATTATGGAAGTAATTTGAAAGTGTATTAATTAGACTTCTTTATTAAATAATTACTGCATACTGCATGTATTTTGCTTTTAATTTCAGAGATATATCTCTAATTCGAAAGTTCGTAATTACTTCGTAGGGATTATTTTATCTGAGTTTAATAGCATTCTCTTATTTAACTCAAATGCATTGAAAGCCGAGTTTAGACGATTATATTTTATTCTTTAAAACCTATTTTTTTTTTTCATAAAACCTATTTCATGGCTACTACAAAAGCTAAATAAGGGTTAAGTTTTAGTATGCCAGCAGTAAATTTAAGGGGTGAAGACGGGTGGGAAGGGAGGGGGGGGAGGTGTAGAGCCTCCCCTGTGAAGGAAAAGTTGCGCAACCCCCCCGTTTTTGAGAAATATTTTTTTTTTATATTCTAACCTCACTTTCGAATTTTCGTATATCGACATCGATTTAAAGGCCAGAAAAGGTGTGGGATTGACGAATAAAACGAATGACTCACCCTTTGCATCAGTTTAAGGATTTTCAAGGCTTAAAATATAAATAATCACATCCTAATTACACATAAACCATGTCGGGTTTGGGCCGGGAGTGTACGACTAAACACCGACAGACTTTTCGCCGATAGGGCTTATCAACGTAATCTAGTCGTTTCTGGCACTCGCCGGCCGCTGCCGCGGCACCGCTCGCTCCGCTCGCTCGGCTCGTGCATGGAAGGTCACAGTTTTAACCTAACCTAACCTCCCCAAACCATGTCGTTTCTGACTCGTGGGCTGGCAAACTAAAACTAAGCCTAAATAAGTACCTAAAAAAATTGCAGCATGGTCAATTCTAAGTTCTATTCTAAATTTAAATGACAACCAAATTCGAAGTTCAAAAGAGAAACGTATTGACCATGAATTTCTATGAATAATACAGGATACGATATTATTATTTTGAAGTTACGACATGTTGTGTGTAAATTTTACTAAAAATTAATTAAAGCAAGTTGAAGGACTGTTGAGAAATATGTGTTGAAAAATTAGACATAAAATATTGTCTAGTAAACCTTGAAATTTGCTTGTAGGTTTTCTACTTAATACTAACTTACAAAATTATGGAAATTACCAATTAAAAAGGTAATTGGATATTTAGTGTTGGATTTTGGTAAGCTTTTCGATTAGATGGGTGTAGACTGTATGACTATACTATAGTTTATACGAAAACCATCTCCAGAAAAAGTGAAATTATAAGAATTAAATCCCATTATTCAACAACTTGTTTATTCTTGTCACGTAACGCCTTTCGAAACACCCATTGAATGCCAGTTACAAATTTATTTGACAGATTCCAGTATTCAAGGAATTTTTAAATTCTGAGAATACACTGCATAAAAACTAACATCATTGTCGATGCTTTACGGCACATGCCGGTCATAATTCTTGTCATTCGATGAAGCTGATACACAATTTAAGAGCAAATTGCGTGAGTATTGATAATGGCTTGAAGAGCATCCATATCAAGTAAGCGTGCAGCGTGCATAACGTGTTGAAAAGCGAAAGAGATTATCTTTGAAAACATGATTTTTAACTGCCAACATTTAGAAGTGCAGTATAAATTTCATGTGTTTATGTTTTATTGAAAATTATTACTTATTTCAAATGAAAATTAAATGATTTACTTGCTAAACCATTGAATAAATAAGTGGGACGCCCGGGGCTAAGACTCTCTTAATTAAATGACTAGGTATTCGACCAATACCAGCCTCAGAAGTATCAGAAATGTTCTAGAAATCATTCTAGGCAGTTGCTTAATTTAATTATACATAAAAACAAGCAAGAATAGAATTTATCTTGTTTAGTTTGGTGTACAATTTAGAAATTCCAACTCTCCCAGCAAATAATTATGAATGCTAATTGTTAGTTCAGCCTACTCCCAGTTCTACCTTAGTGCCTTGGATTGATTTCCTTTATGATTATTTGTAACAGGGTAAAGGCTTCCGCAGACCAATGCGATCAATTTCCATGAAGTTTTCATAGAGTTTCTATTAGAGACACATCGCGTTTGTCTGCGGGAGCTTTAAAGTTGTGTTCAATTTTCATTGAATATTGACATGAGATTTACACATAACTGGCGAAAAGTTCACCTCTGAATGTGCACGTCTGCCTAAGCCTTTAGCGAAACAAGGCTTGATGTTATGAGCTCAGCAAAATACTTAAAACTTTTTGCTTCACATATTATTTACCTTCGAGTGGTAACCGAACACAGCCTTTTTAGTTTTTTAGCACCAGCAAGCAAATAGGTATAAAAACTTGCTCAAAAGCCTGGTTTTTTAAACGTTTAGCTTTATAAGGTACCTGCGACCTGTGGCGTGTGGATCATTACGTAATTATCATAAATAATAATGTGAGTCATGTATTATTGATATTTGCCATTATCCATACATTTGTGCAAATATATATTTACGTGTTGTTTGTGTTTCTCAGTGTGACTACTGACTGAGATTATCATGAATCACTTAGGTTTTGATGTTTTAGTGCCTTAGTTTTTATAAGCAATGATAATAATGTCGAAGTTATTACTGCGATGACATAGCGTACCTACACAAACTAGAAATCTGATTAGGATGCTTCAGAAGTAACCAAAACGCTATGCGAAGCACTTACAAAACCTTCTCGAGGGAAAAGTTTTAGAGAAGTTGAATAACTTTTTATAGGGTTACGTTTTTCATTCATTCATCTGTAGGTATACGATATAATCGAGAAATTTAACATCATACCTCGAAAAAAATTATGTGTTTATAAACGTATGTTAAACAATTAAAGCGTCATCTTATTAACCAAGACCACAAAATGACTGATTGAAACATTCACCAAGATTCTCTTTTCTGTCACCATAGCAACTTAAAACAATAAACACCACTTGTTAGCTAGCGACATGTGTAAATTTTGTTATTCACCAAAGTTTAACCACTTTCCCTTACGTAACTGACTAGTTTATATTATGTAAATTGGAGTCGCGTTAATCTTCTCCGCCACGCCTCACGCTCCGCGGAGATGATATCACATGCCTACCTGCCTGCCTCTTGGGTCCCATAGTGGAAAACGGAACTCATTCGCATTGCGAAAATTGACGCTAAATATAACTTTGACTACGTAATCTTTTTGGTTTTGGCTAACTAGAAGAAGCCTTTAAACATGAACTGTCACGGCAAGTTTACAAGTATCTTTTCATTTAGAAGAATAAGCATCTTTTGGTAATGTTTTAGCTTTAAAATTGAATCTAAAAATCAAACAATGGATTCATTTCATATGTGGGTCAAAACGAAACATTAAAAAATACTATGAAATATAGAATTCAACTACGGAACGGAACCTTTACTCAATGTTTCCTATATTATGGTTGAAGATGTGACATTAGGCAATGTATTACGAAAAAGCCATTTGTATGCAAGAGCTGAGCTTAGGGCCAGCGACATCTCATAATAAATTGTGTATTGTAGTTTCTTAGAAATCGTTGAAAATTATGAGGGACGATAAATAATGAGAATACGAATCTTTAAACCTGATCCATGCTAGTAATATCATGATACCAATTGCGGTCTGTTGGTACATGGCTTCAGGAATGTTCAAATTATGTAATAATTGCCTATTGCTGTAGGTATTTGCAGTCTACTGTTGAACGTTGAGCATATTTGTCCTAAAAAGAGTTCATAGTAAGGCAATACTAGACAATGAAACTCTAGATAAAGGATAAAGCTACTATGACCATGTCTCATGGATCACTGAGAGCCGAAAAATGGCATTGGTTCACTCCGTACTCCGTCCCTGAATAATTAATCTCTAAGTTCGTCAACGAAAATAGTTGATACATCAAAATAAGTGTCAAATTTAATTTTTCAGATGGGCATTTACTGATCGGGAGAATACAATAGTCAAATCGTATTGTCATTCATTCTTAGTGCGGGCTCCGAACTAATCATACATCCGGAAGCGATAAGCACGAAATTCGGTCGATACTACGGATTTCGTGCATAGGGAAGGGACAGACTCCCCTGTACTTACACGCAATAATTATTGCCATCGACGTAATTTTCGCCTAACTTGACCTCTGCTGATCTCTTCTGAGAATAATTAATGAAAGTAGTGTGTGAAGAAAATGTTTGCACCTAATGGTCATCTATGTGTCTTGACTTACGCTAAAAAAATCGAAAGTAAGTAAAGAAAACGCTCTAAATGTTTCGACTTGCTAAATTCGGTTAGCGCAATAAGCAGTCTTCTATGATTTCTCTTTTCTTCAAACATTCCAATATCAATAAGGAATCAAGCTCAGTTGCTTACCCGTGTTACCCTGTTTTAAGCTGGCATATTAATTAAAACCAGTATCTTGTAGGTAATAAATAGCGTTTTATCGTTTAATAAGATCATCTGCGGTAAATGGGTTATTTCACACTATTTTACAAGCTAGGCATGAGCATAGGCTTTAAGGAAATAATTTTAATTTTAAAATTTTGCTGGAAATTATACATCAATATAATAACGCAATATCTCTCGAAATTGTCCTAATGATTTACCATAGTTGGCCACCCTAACCATTTGACATTAATTCTTTTTTGTGTACCATTATGGCGACCAAAACGGTAAAAATAAAATAAAATATAGGTTCGTCCCATATTCCATGGGACTTAAGGTACTTACTCTTCGGCCTAACTTTTACAGACGTGATGTTCCGTTATATTTTATCATATTTAAAAAGAAATTGTTTAATGTATTGGACAATGCAATATTTTAAAATTTTCGAACTGCATACAGAAGCGTCAGTTCCGAGGCTTGATGTGAAGCCAATCAATTGTTTATGTTTATTGATGAATATTCCCAGGCGTTCAACCGATCTCCCATAGACACGGTCAATTAGTGATTGTTTATTGTCAAAGAAAAAGTGCGGAACACGGGTGTGTGAGGGGGCTATTGAATGCTAGACTTCGAGAAAAAACGATAGGCAATAACCTTTGTTCGAATAATACATAAATTAAGTACTTATTACCTGTGGGCAGTGACTGCCTGCTTAATTAATGTGTACATTTCTATGTAAAGACTCTTGCCCTTTGATGTAGGTGCGTAAATATCGTCCCTTCAGAATTATACAGACCTAATTGGAAATTAATATACCTATTAAAAAGAAACTGATTAAAACACACATTACTGTCAATGAATGAAGTAAGTGGGGCAATAACTTCCCAGTCGCCACCTAGAGGGGTAATTACGGAACTTTTTAGGTAGGAATTGGTAGTTAAACAACATTCATTGCGTTATTTACGTTGCTGAGCCGACAATTTATTCGAAAAAATAACGCAATGGTTTAGAAATAATCTTCATTCCCATTCAGATTCTGATAAATTGTGCGTTTCGCAATTAGGGTGCAGGTGCAAATGGGAATTTTATTCCCGATTGCTACCTGGTGGTAATCTATGTGTAGGCGCCTGGGAATATTTGATAAATTGCGTCAAGAAACATGATATTGTATTTCGTATGTGTAATATGAGCAACTAATTAATAAATGAATGTGCTTTGGAAAGCAAGCATAATATCTATGCTTCGGTAAACTAATATTAGTTCGTAGAAATAGTGAATTCATTACGATAATATCTACTTAAAGTGTAGCAATACAATTACAATAAGTAGGTACCAGTTCATTAGTATTAGAAACCGATAGTTGAAATTGGAAAGGTGTCGGTAACTAAGGACCAACTATTTCAAATTCTACTATTATACTATATTATAATCCTACTATCCTACTAATATTATAAATGTAAAAGCTTGTATGTTTGGATGTTTGTTTTTCAATCACGCAAAAACGGCTGAACGGATTTGGATGAAAATTGGCACACAGCATTATAACCTGGATTAACACATAGGATATTTTTCATCTCGGTAGTACGTTCCTGTGGGATGTGATTTTCGACCTCCACGCAGGCGAAGCCGCTGGCAAAAGAAAGTTATAAATAATCGCTAGTCGAGAGCGCCGATTTGAATTGAAATGTATTTATTTGAACTTACGATTATTTCCATCTTGAGATCCTAAAAATATTATTAAACAGTGAAGGAAAACATCGTTAGTAAACCGGCAAATCCTAGAACCAAAAATTCGCAGACATGTGACATCCGCCAACCCACACTGGACCCTGTTCCCCAACAGTGGGCTCATTACAGGATGCTTATGCTTGTACATAAGGGTTAGGGTGACCATGATTGCGTTTTATTGCGGACAATTCTCAAAATTGTAGAAATGCTTTTATGCATAAGGTAGTTCGCTGAGAATGAAAGTATGAAGAGATGTAACATGATAATAATAAATAAATAAAACAATAAGTAAAACAGTTTTTTATTAAAACTTTAGAAATTGTTCTACCTAAATCGCGTAGGCCCGTGTCGTGCCGTGCTTGTCTGTAGGAGCCTTAAAGTGTGTGTCTCCTTTATGATAACTAATTGATGAGATCATAAGGTAAACCTTTAATCATCTTCAGAACCAGATAGGCATCTATTTCCTGTTGGCACGACTTCACAAGAACACGGACAATATCTACTTCTAATCTAGATAAATGATCTTGTAGATTTTATAAACATTTTCACGATTGATCGATTCAATTCAGCTTTAGTCTATTTTGTAGAAAACAAATTATAAGAGACTTAAAATGTAATTCGGAAAGTTATAGTATGAATGTGATTGGCTATAGGAAAGTAGAGAAAGATCAAAAGGACGATGGATGGACTGTGTAAAAGAGGATATGGCTAAAAAGAGGTAGGAAAATACATGTTGCACCGACCTCAAATAAATTGGGTAAAGAACAACGTGAATTACTACTTTCTAGCTAAAATGTGTGACCTCGATGTGCCATTAGAACTATTTACTTTTAATGAACGCCAAATAACGAAACAAAAAGGCTTCATTACCTACTTAGAAAAAAAAAGTCTCGGAACTAAGAGTCCGCATTACAGATGCCAACGAGGTTGTATGTAACTTTCCTGCGTTATTTAAAAAGTGAACGCGGAAAACGGTTAGTGTACCTACTAAACTAAGTGCTATGTATGTTAGTACTAATTATAGTAAATACCTCTTCTTGTGGGAACTTTGGCCAGGAAGCACTTGTAGGCGCTATGTGATTAGAGCAATCACTGTAATTTAGTCAATCGTTCTGAACTTTAAATTCATTCTATGTACGTTGGTTTGAGGAGGGGCTCATGGCTAAAAAATACGAGTTTATCGAAATTTAAGCTATGCTTGTAACGGTCGGTTCTCAGATGCATAACCATCCATTACATATCGAGACTCCTCCGTGACCCGAAAAGCACGCTAAGCCATTGCTCCAGGTCTGTCATTCGTAGAAAATTGACAGTCGTGACTAGGTCGGTAGTCAGAAACCCAAAAGTATGACTATCAGTATTACCAAGGGGTATCGTGTTATGCAGTAACTGGGCTGTAGGGGTCATAATTAGGCAGTTACTCTATGTAAATATTGGCATTCAGCTGCATTCGGTTAATCTGGAAGCCGACCGAAGACAGTTGGGAAAAGCCTAGGCAGATTTTATAGTGTACGTAAGATTAAATTTTATTAGCTTGTAAAATGAGGAGTTGGCATTAACATTGACTACTTGACCGTGGCATGGAGCCAGGATAATGCTGCAATTTCTGTGCAACTTGCATTGAGATGTAGTTTAACCTCGAATAAGTAAGCTGCCTTAGAAGTGCAATTTGGAATGTTTTAAAAATGAAGTGCTCGTCACGAGTCGCCGAAAAAGTAGATAAAAGGAAACTTTTTTGCGACTATGCTCCACGTCTTATTCTCCCTTCTGTATCCCAAAACCTGTAGGCAATGTAACCTCTGCGCTGCCACGGAAGACGTAGTGGAAATGGCAAAGTTTTGTACCAACAATATCTAAAATCAATGAGATTTTATACTAATATCATTGTCTAAAATACAGTCTTGTCATTAACACGAAAAAGGAGAAGAAGGGAAGTTTTTAATGTCAGTCATATAAAAACCGAAGCAATGTCATCTTTCAGATTTTTCATTGATCATGCAAACAAATATTGAATTCTAGGGTGTGGCTAGCAAAAACACAAAATTAAACAATCAATACGAGTTCTATTGTGCAACTATTCTGTTTCTTTCTCACAGAGTTACTCGAAACAAGTGCAACAATACCCTGCTGTGAGTTACGACCATTATGATTGAAGATGTGTGCCTCTGATAACGACGAGTTTATTGCGAGTCTATTGCGAGTTGTTGTAGAATAGTGTTACTTTCCGTTGGAAGTGTTTGTTTTATGGTCGTTCGAAGGTTGATGGAGATCTCATGGCTTGAAAGTTGCCGTGTTAAATTGAATAATGTGTTCTCTTCAATGACATGGCGCCGCACGGTGGATCGAAAATCGGCTGTAGAAGACATAGGATCTCGATTTCTTAAATGTTATTTTTTTTGCTGGAAATGACTTCTGCTGATCATTACTATGTACAAAAATGACACCCGAGTTAATTCTGCCCAAAAACGAAGGAAATATATTTTTTTTACGAAAAATTTGTATGAAGCTAGTATGAAAAATCGAATTATCTCCTAAACGGCATGTTTAACCGTAATATCCTTGGAGGTGGTCATAGTGCTAATTATTTATGATTTTTTGGTTGCCGATTTGACGAAAAATTTAATGCCGTTTTTTTTTAAAAAAATCGTCAAAATATTTTTATTTATTTTTACATGTAAAACGATCCCTTTTAGTGTCCAAGTTAAAAAGTTCGATATGTTATTAACCCAAATATTAAGAACACACAAAACAAGAAAAATTAAATTAAAAAATTGCTGTTTTTTTACACATTTTATTAATTTAAATAAAAAAAGATTATCAAACTCTTATTTAAGTAACATATAAAGTTATATTATATACAAAATAATTTAATTTAAGGAATTAATACTAAGCATTTGTAAAATAAAGTAAAATAAATAAAAAAAAAGACATAATATAATTAAATATTACAAAAAAAACCCAAACAGACTCAAATACAAATTTACAAATAAGTACATATATAATTTTTTTACAAATTTTCCTTATCACTCTCGTTGTCAGACTCCAATTCTGAGTCAGCACCCAGAGCTATCCAGATTGGATTTATCCAAAAACTCAGTTTCCTGTAATTGAATTAAGTCGAGAGTTTCAGCAAAAAAGCTCTGCTTTTTCTTAGCATCTAACTTAGGCCTTTGTGCACTTAGCAAAGGATCCGAAGAAACAACAAGCAAATTTAAAATGTCTTGATTGGAATCCTGCCTGCTTCTTTTCCGCGAATGATGTTCTCGAAACCTCCTAAAATCTTTGTTTCGAGACTCTGAGGCTTCTTCCGAGAGAGTCCCAATCGGCACAATATTATTTTTCTCAATTATGTCAGCCCCATGGATTAATAATTTATGAACGGTTGACGACATGTAGTACCAGTCGTATAATAATACGTACTTTTTTGCTGTTTTGCGGGCATAATCTCTAAATTTTATTATATCGACCTGCTCTCCAGATGTAATTGCTTGTAAAATTACGGCAAATCTTTTGATGAGGTCTTCATCCAAACCGGTTATAGCTGCGGTTTTATTAGGAAACTCAAAGAATTTTCTTGCAGTATTCCCGTCATTGGTGGTTCCCGAGCCTTGTTTTACTATATTAATCAACAGATTGAGCTCATCTTTGAATTTATTTTGAATTATTTTCTTCCTTGTCTGTAGCATTTCTTTGTGCTCATCACTTCTCGCTGCCCACCGTTTGAAGTCGAGCCTGTATGCAATGTGTAACAGATATTCCATACAATTTATACGGGCGTGTAGGGATGACAAGCCAAATTCATACAGGTCAGAACACACAATTTTTGATGTTACAGCATCTAAGCGGTTCATTTCTGTAGGTTTTGCGAAGCACAGGTAGCACGATGCATTTGATCTAGCTTCAGAAAGGTAAGTGCAAACTTTAGCGTCGATCATCGTCATCATTAGTTCATGAGTCACCCTATTATTATTATTGCACTCTGTGGGGATAAGGGCCTCAATTTCTTCATCCATTTGTTTTTTCAGCTCAAGGACAACTGCTTCACTCTCCTTTACAAAAGTAAACTGAACTGGACGACAATACAAAACTGAGCATGGTTTTGGGTTCGTCCATAAGATGTTGTCTCCATCTGTCAGTTTAAGTGGCACCAAGGAGGTCATGAAAATGCTCGAGTCATCTTCCTCACCCTCCATTTTCTGCTTGTATCGGCTTTGGTTAGAAGCACCATCAAATCCCCACTTGGATATCAGCTTCAACTGCTTGTTATGCTCTTCCTTAGAAAGGCTTTGAAGGATTCTTGTAACTGTGATATCAAGTAAAGCTTGAAGTGTAATCCTAGCCGATGAATCAGTAACTGTCACTGATTGCTTCGGAGGGTAACAATCAAGCTTAGTTTGTTGCACTTTATAGTAAGATGGATAAATATCCTTAGCACCTTCCCGAATGGCAGCCTCTCGCAACGTAATATATTGCCACTTTGAGAGTTTTAGCGAAAGAAGCAATCCAAGCGCCTTTTCTGACGTAAATATGATTGTTTTCGCTGGTTTCTTAAGCGTTTCATTTAATTTAGCGGCTGCTTCAGGATTTTTCATCATGTATTCGATGACAGAGGCGATATCTCCATGCCCTTCTTCTTTTAAACGTGCTGCAGCTGCATATGCCAATTCACTGGAATCTTCGCCTGTGTGTTCATCAGATCTTCTCTTTTTTTGTTTACTTCCCAGATCTTCGAATGGTTTACGGGATCTTTTCGTCATTGTTCCAATGGACGTTGATGTCGACGGTTCTGGAGAGACTGAGGGCGCTCTTGGTATCTCATCAACACTTGGTTCTTGATTAACTAAAGTTTGCACAAAACTCGGCCAATCAATATTTGCTCCCAACCAATTCCCGTCCTTTCTCCTGAAATTATCAAGGAATCGGTTGGATTTCTGCCACCTTTGTAAAGCGGCTCGCGTAAATCTCCGACAAAATTCTTTGAGAACAACACGATCTTCGTCAGACAGGCAATCGCCTATGCGGGATACAACTGCACTGAACAATACTTCATGATCAAATGAAGTACTCTCACTTCGTAGAAGAACAAACAAGTCTAAATTCGTGATTAAACTTTCCATTCTAATTATTTTATAGTCGCAGATTTAGTGTTAGCAGTTACACAGTTGTGAACAAACTAAATTATAAAACAAAACTGTAGCACTTTTATTGCAAAACGCCAATAATTAGGTAACTACCCTCATTAGTTATCTTCTCATTAGCTAATGAAAATTTATAATTGTCACTAACTATTCTTAGAACTCATAGCACTGCTAATTAACAAATTAGCTTACTTATCAGGAAAAGTTGAATGTAATCCATAGTTGGCACTGTCGTGAGATATTGAAAATCATTAAATCACCTATAAAGACTCATTAGAAGACCTAATCAGTGTAGTTACTTAATCACTTCTTTTCGGACTCATTAGAAGAGTAAACAATTGGTAATTTGGTTGTATGAAAAGTTTTAAAACTCATGATCATGATGTGTTGATAAATATCTAGCTCAAGCATAGTTGTCTACGTGTGGGTGTACTATAAACATCTGCCAACTCCTTCGGAAATATAGGAGTGATGCTATTTTATGTTACGTGTAGTTAAAAGTCCGTGTTCTTCAACATAAACACTAAAAGGAATCGTTTCATATGAAAAAACAAATGAAAATGTTTTGACGATTTTTAAAAAAAAAACGGCATTAAATTTTTCGTCAAATCCGCAACTAAAAATTATAAATAATTAGCACTATGACCACCTCCAAGGATATTACGGTTGAACATGCCGTTTAGGAGATAATTCGATTTTTCATACTAGCTCCATACATTTTTTTCTTATAAAAATTATAACTCTTCCATTTGTGCACATATTTACTTCATATGACATTTTATAGAACAGTAATGATCAGCAGAAGTCATTTCCAGCAAAAAAAATAACATTTAAGAAATCGAGATCCTATGTCTTCTACAGCCGATTTTCGATCCACCGTGCGCCGTGAGCCGCTTAAAATGTTCCAGTTTACTTCATATTGGCGAGTATTTATACTACAGGGAATAAACACTTTATAACATAACATTGCGTCTGTATTCCCGAGGTCTACATAGGTATTTAAAGATAAAATATTGCTATCATCTGGGCACAAATCCAGGTTCCGAACTGTCACTGAGAAAATCCAGATGGAAAAACCCCATTTTTTTTTTTGCCCAATTCGGAAATCGGACTCAAGACCTCATGCTGCCTGCCAGGGTCGCGAGATTGTTCGAAAGAGATAACGTGACCCTGGCACATGGGCAACTGAAGGAACACGGGTGGGTTTTAGTCAGTAAAAGTCTGACACGCCCTCCCGCTCCACCCAGAGCGGGAGAAATCATTTAAAAAAAAAAAAACACTTCATGCTCAGCAGTAGCGCTTGCAACCACAAGCCTAAGTACCACCACGTTTGACCACTAACACGTTTGACACTTTTGCCTTGTATTTCTTCCATCCAGAATTCGTACTAACATTACTTACATACAAAGTTGCTTAGTGATTCATCACATCTTCAGCGTCCTCGACAGTAAATATCAGTTATTTAAAATAATTACCATTATAACTTATTATCCGTTTTAAACTTGCAAAATTTAACCGCACAGTTTACGGGTTATTACGGTGACAGAAGACAGATTAACCCGTCAAGTAAACTCGCGGTTCTACTTACTATGATTTAAGTCAATTAAGTTTTTACAGTGCAAACCTCAAGAAAATTGTGAAATGTCGCGCATACATAAGAGTTTTCACATATTAGTGTAACGGAACTTAAACGAGGGGCTAACTAGCAAGTCAGTTACTCTAGCGCCAAAGATTACACAAGCTTGAGCCGTTTACTTGCTTATTTGACGGCGACCACGCAGTACGAAGGCGCAGAAGTCAAGTTAGCTACGCCCGCCACGCCATCCATCGCCAGCTTCGGTTGTCATTTTAAAAATGTTAAAATCCGGAATATCCGCAAAAAATTTTGGGATGGCTACCCTAACCAAAGTCTAAACGCGACTACATCTTGCCGGTATTAAATTCTTCATACTAAACAGAAACACTGACAGTAAACTTAAAGATGACTGGGATTCCTGTTTCAATTGTTCTGTCCCGAAGCAGTTACCTCATACATATTCATTTTAATATTGATAATTGCAAATTTTCGTATCATTTGACATTTAAGTTTGTGTACCTACTTGTATTCTAACTACAAGCTACAAACTTGCTATGGCGCTTGGGCAAAATTTTGAACTTACGCTGTCATCTTGTATTTTCAATACATACATTTCATAAAACAATTACACAAATTTTAACCAACAGCGCCCTCGACGTCATTTGAGGGACAATAGTACACACGGCTACACATCAAGCTATACATTCCCAGTATAAGCTGATTTGTCACTGTACGAAAAATCTATACAATGCGAGCTCAACTATAACTGGAAAAGCAGCTAGATAAATGTAGCCAGGTGTAAGTACCTTTTAACAGTTAAAGTTGCCCTTCTGTATCGTGTACTTTCTGGCGCGAGAGTCCGCCATTTTTTGTAGCGCGGCGCATGCGCGGTGACGCAACTCGCCGGTATGCACGGAACAGGTTTGCGACCGCCAGCTTGTCCGGACATTGGGAGTGCGTATACCGTAGGCGTTCGAACGTGCTTAGAACTTAGAACTGTTTAGAGAAAAAATATTGACTTGAAAGGTATTTTAGTCTTCGTAATACGTGATTTTGTTCTACGATACGACATCGTATTACATCCTTGACATTTGTCTATGACAACTGTCAATTACAACTTTATAATAGGGTTTCCATATTGCGCAATATGTCACCGGATACTCCTGTTTAGTAAAATCTTAAAATACATGTAGGTAGTTGAATTATAATGTCATTTTGTAGAAATTTTGTAAATTATTACTGTCTTATCGATATTAATGCAAATTTAGATTTCACGCAGTCTTTATAGTGTTTCTGATTTTTGACACTACATAGCGAGAAATCCTGCATGTTAAAGACCACACTTAGATAGTTGTTACTACTACTGTCTCTTTTCTATTTGTAGTAAAAACACGTAAATTAGGAATCTGCTTGTCCAGTGGTCGCAAGCGCTACAGCTGAGCATGCAGTCGTGGATTCGATTCCCAAGTTGAGCACACCGTTACTGAGTTTTTCTATCAGGAATAATGATAGTACCAGCCCGGAGTCTGGATTTCTGCCCAGTTGACGTTAAACATATCTGGCGAAATATAGATGTGCTATAGGTATACATGTACCCAACCCTTTCGGAAAACAAGGTGTTATGTTTTACTTATTATTATTTGTTCTAAGTCACTACTAAGTAACTGACTTAGTAGTAACTTAGAACACACACACACAAGCCGTTAACGCAAGGCAACATTTTTTCCTCGCAAGATTTAGCAATACGACATAGAATGCCTACTAATGGCGAACATAGCAAAAGGAATTGTGTCAGCATTTTAATTAACCGAGTTTTTTACGTTCACAGGCGATACTAATAAAGAGAATATAATGGCGTAGGATTCTGCAATGTTTAATTATTTATTTAATCTATTATGGAGTTTTAAAATGGTTTTATGTAATTAATTAAACATTTACAGTTTCTGATCAATGATCATACATAAGTGAGAATTACACCCAGTTAAACTAGGCTGCGATCAGCACTTTTAGAAAGGCAAAATTTCGTAAGAGTCTCCCAAAACACCCGGTCTTCATTACTTCCTAGTGCCTTAGCTGGGAAGAAGTGGCGCAACGCAACACAGGCATATCTTCCTAATCGACTGTTTCCCTGTCAGCTTCTTCTTCATTATGTATTTTGTTAGTGCTGGATAGTTCGTTCCGAGGAGTCAAGATCCCGACCTCCTCTCCTTGGGCTGCCGAGATGTCAACCTGTATGTAAGTATTGCATAACACACTAACAGTAGACATGGCTTTCATGTTGACAGCTCAACAACATTCATTGCATTATTCACGTGGTTGAGCAGACACAATTTACGAACATACGAAGCAATGGATTAGTAATATCGTTCAATATGATTCAGATTATGGATAGTGTATGTTCCGTGTGGTGCCGGACGTAAAGAATAACACCACCCCATTTCTTCCCGTGGGTGTCGTAAAAGGCGACTAAGGGATTTACTAGAGAATGGGCAGCAGGGTTCTCTATGCATTTTACGACTATACTGCGATCGCCAACCCGCCTGCCAAGCGTGGCGATTATGGCAAAGCTCCCCAAATTGGGGGAGGCCTAAGTTCAGCAGTGGACGTCTTACGGCTGAAATGATGATGGATAGTGTGTTACGCAATTAGAGTTCTGCTGATCGGTGTTTTTTTCAGCGAATTGACGCAGACAAAAGGCAATAAGTATTTTGTACACTTTCCAAACATCCATTCAATATCCCTAACATCATCGTCATCTACCTAGCCTTTTCCCAACTAAGTTAGGGTCGGCTTCCAGTCTATCCGGATGCAGCTGCACAACCTAGTGGGTAATACGATACCCTTTGGTAAGACTGGTTGTCAGACTTTCGGGCTTCTGACGACCCGTAACGATTGACAAAGATCCACAAAAATGACAGCCGGGACCAACGGGTTAACGTGCTTTCCGAGGCAGGGAGGGGTTTTGGTATGTTCACCCATCCACGAACTAACCGCGGCAAGCGTAGCTTAACCAGATCGATCGATCCGTGTGGCTGTTATTACTTAGCCAAAAGGCCCATATCCTGAACATAACGCAAGAAGGCGCCAAGAACGCCACCTTTAAGTTTTTTCGTTCATTATACATAGTAAATTAATAATCATGTAACAGTTTTATCGTCGATACAACTTGACACGTTCCGTTTTCTTGTTATTGATCACTTGACAACGTTTTTTTGGCATGTTTTTTGTTTCTGCATTTAATTAAGCTGAGAGCTACCTACTCTATTTAAACATTACCAGTTACACAGGAAGTTAGTTCATTAAATATACCACTTTGATTGAAAATATTTAAAAAATATGCACAAGTACAAAGTGTAACATAATTAACGAAAGACCTTAAGGGTTTTAATGAGGAAATTAGAGTATTGAGTTAAAAGCATAATACAATGACCAAAACTTATTCCTTTAAAACTATAAAATCGTGTTCACCCTAGCATTACTTTATGTATTTAAAACAGAGTCTTATTGCTCTGAAATACAATTGAATTTTCTTAGCAATAGGTATGGCAAAATACCTTATTTTTTAACAAAAATTTTTCTATAAAAAATGACTGAAACGGATTCAGCAGTCAATTATGAACGAACTACTTATAAGAACTTGAGTCTATTCTGTTACACCGTGTATACGGATCATAGTCACATTACCTTCCCACTTTTCATGTTGATTTAATACAATACAAAAACAAAAGAGCTTGAATACCTTTGTACTTTGCATCATTTCCGACGTCAAAAGTCAAGTACTTACGAGTAAGTGTATTATTGTTCTCAGGGCACATCTTAGCCCGTGACCTGACACACACACGCACACAAACAAACACAAGGCTGCCAACATAACAACCATTACAGACTAATTACACGTGTTGAGTAACATCTGCCCTATAAGGTCCACAGGTTACACATCAAGCGACCTTGTGGTAGTCTATGGTGTTTTTATAAGAGAATCGTGTCTATGGCATCCTGTTGAGTTATATAAATGTCTTGGCTGTAAATATATAAACGTTTTATGAAGCACTTCGTATCTCTCTAGGCTTCTAACTTATAAATGATTTTATTTTTGTAAGTAGGTTTGTACAAACACTTTTACACGTCAGTCATATTTTTAAAACTATATGAAGTCGGCAATTCCTATCTGACTACTCTGAGAAGAAAGGCCAAAACAAACTCAGAGGTCGCAGTCTCTTTTAAAGTCCAAACATAATCTTGGTCACATCATGTGAAGAGCATGTCGATTGGTGTCTGAAATGGTCTTTTGAGGAAAGAACCACATATTGAGAGGACCTGTCCAATCAGTACACGCATTTATCAGTATTCTAATCTGGCAATAATAACCAACCAATAAAGTTTTGAGGAATGATACCATTATTTTACTATATGGTAGAGAGATGACGGGGAAGGAAGAGCGATGTGTGGTGTTACGCGAGTGGACAGAATAAGAAATGAGTACATAAGAGGAAGTTTGAAAGTGGCACCCCGATGACTGAAAGGTTGTATGGAAATTGGTTGTCATAGTTGTCAAGGTATGGGCATGTGATGTGGGGGAATAACGAAGTCTTGAATATCAATGTGGATGGCTTTAAGAGCATGCAAAGGGTGGAGAGAGCTATACTTGAGTTTCCCTATGCGTTAGAATCAGAAATGAAGAGATCAGTAGGCGAACCACTGTAAGCGACATAGCACGAGGAATTACCAAATTTTAGTGGCAGCGGGCAAGACACATTGCTTGCAAAACAGATGGCCGATGGGGCCGGAAGGTTCTGGAGTAGCGACCGCTTACTAAAAGATGTAGCGTTGGAAGGCTTCCCACGAAGATGGACCCATGACCTGGTGAAGGAATCCGTTGAATGCGAGCTGGATAGTCGAAGTGGCGGTGCTTGGGGGGGGGGGGGGGGGGGGGCTTATGTCTAGCAGTGGTCATGATAACAGTATGGGAAGACCAAAGAAACGATGGATGGACTGTGTGAAAGATAATGGGACTAGAAAGTGAGTGACTACAGTCGACATGACGACCACTACAGAAGTATGAAATAAAAAGACATGTTACGCCGACGGCAAATAAATTGGAATAAGACCAAGAGGCGTATTGCAAGGGTCGGATCGAGGTGGCCTTGGAAAAGAATGCCTGGAGGAATTTGAGGGAGGCCTCTGCTTAGTACTGGGACAGCAAAGACTATAATATTCTCTTTGTGGGACAGTTTAGGTTATATAAATGGTTTAGATAATGATAATGAGGATGATGAGAGAGGAGTCACTTCGTTGACAGAGTAAGAGAGTAGGCTCCCAATTTCTGATGCATAATACTTCATAAAAGTCGTTATAGTAACTCATTAAATCAGTAAATTAAAGCCAGTTAATGAGGTTTTCTAAACGCATATACACGAACTATAATAAAACTGTCGACGAGGGACATACACACTGCAATGATACGTTATTAACAAATCAACACTTAGAGTTGGAATAAAATTATAATGAACATACTTGAAATGATACATAATTATACATTATCGGCCTATAATGTTCCCGCTACTGGGACTTAGGCCTCCTCTCGGTGAGAGGCAGTGGGCCGTAATGTACCACGCAGTGCGGGGTGGTCTTGAAAGATGTCACATGTCATCAAATGATCAAACGATGTTTTCCTTCACCGTCTTGAGAACAGTGGTGGTGAAATAATTAACATAAAGTAAAGCCCCTGTATGAGTTCGAACCTACGAAATTTGGTGCAAATGAGTAGATACGATAACGTCTGGGGATCTGGACGATCCTAGAGGATTTTTTTTAAGTCCAAAAATACGAGACCTGAAATAATCTGTAACAAATAATCAAAAATTTATTCCGTAAATGTTCAAGCTCATGTCTGAGCATCATTTAATATTCAACATAGATATTAAACAAGATTGTACTGATTTGTATGAAAACTCCAAATCTCGAATCGACATTCATACTTGAGCAACGTTCTAGACTAAGGACCTACCTCCAAACACCTTTTGTCTAATCCTAATTCCTAATGTCTTACTCTGATATTGATGTCTGCCTCGATGTCTAGTGGCATGAGGTTTCGATTCCTAGGTCGGGTAAAGTGTTATTGGGTTTGTCCTTCAGGATTTTGTCAGTAGCAGTCCGGAGTCTTGAATTATGCCCGGTAGATGGCAATAGGCTCGCCCCCTTTTACATGGGACTTAAATATAACTGACAAAATGTGAGTGTACTATAGGTATGTAACTGCACAAGGCCACATGCAAACTACGCATTACACTGATGTCCCACAAAATCCTGCATCGCACAAGCAGAGTTTACCGCGCATTTAGCATATATGTATACAACGTCCCGCCATCCCTCGTTGCTTGTCGTGATGTTTGTGATACTTGTTTTAACTCAAGTACTACCCAATGTAAGGTTTATTAATAACCTTTTCTCCCTCTGCTCATTTGCAAATACGAGACCGGTTAGCCATGGTAGGACGAGTCATTTCCGCGACTTGTAGGAAATCAAGTTTTCCAAGTATTGAGTTACAAGTATGCAGGGCTTGTTAGTCGATGCGCTCTTTACTTGCACGGTTTGTGCGAATCCACACTTTCAAATGATATATTATTTTCAATAGGCGAATCGCACTAAGTGAATTTAAAATTGGGCGAGTCGACCACTCCAGAAATATGTAATTGGTACGTTTTGAATTAGCACTATTCACCGCTAAAAAGTGGTGAAGGGCGATTGTCTTATGTAATTTAAACGTTCAAAAAGTGCTGAGTTTCAGCCTACTTTGCATAATAGACTTTTAATTTTACCTTTCTTCATAAGTTGATAACGTGCCCATTGTTTAAAATACGTATTTCTTGAATTGTCGATTCGCCCACAAAACATTTAACTTCGTGCGAAATGTCGATCACCCGAATCGGACAAGTACATCGTGCAAATCAACTAGGGTGAACACTTTTGCCTATAGGCACAACTTATTCAGACATTTCTTACGACACCGAAATAGCTTGCACCTGCACCGAAGTTGTTGCCCTGTATAATTTATTCCAATATACCAGTTTCATAGTTCCTGCAATATCTAACAATAAGTAAAGGTACGGTTTCCTAGAAGAGCGGTAGCCAGGTAACGGTCGCTTTCAGGAAAATGATGGCACCAGAGTTTAACTTTACGATGTCCAAAAACGCTCCCTAGGAAAACTATACCAACTTAATTTTTGACCTCATGCGATGATAAATTGGGTGCGCTTTGTGGCAGCTACCGCATTCTTACCCATAGCTTAACAGATAACTTCAAAAATAGAATCAAATTTAAAAAATATGTATAACGGAATCTGACAGACGAGTTTAAATATGAAACTGATGATGACGGAGTCTACGATAAATGATTTTATTTCTGTAAGGTTTTTTGAAGTGAAACTTCTAATGCGACTTCCAACAAGGTTGTGTTAAACGTTTAACGCTACCATGGAGGGGGTATGAAAGCACAATTGACAAAGTGCTCGTGCACACGCCAATGATATGACGGATAGATTTTTTGAAAAATCGAACATTTAAATGTTGTCATAAACGTTTACCACTTCCTATTTTCATTTCCACATTACGAAGTTTCACTTCTTCCGCGCGGAGGGACGCCACGTACCTACTATTTTTCATTTGATAAGTTTAAATATCGAACTGCTGATGACGGAGACTATGATAAATGCTTTTATTTCTGTAAGAAGGTTTGTCATTGCAAACACTTTTACACGTCAATCATATTTTAAAAACTAGATGAAGGTGGCGTTTCCTATCTGACTACTCTGGTCACAGTCTCTTTTAAAGTCCAGACATAATCTTTGTCAGATCATGCGTAGCTCATATGGATGGAAGTCCAGACATAATCTTGGTCAGATCATGTGAAGACGATGTGTATTGGTGTCTGAAATGGTCTTTTGAGGAAAGAACCACACAGATTGAGTGGAATTTTTCAGTAAGTGCACGAATTTATTAGTAATCATGCAGCACAACTCAGAACATAGGGAGCTCAATGATTTGACGAACAATGCCAAAGAGTACGATTGTCGCAACCCAGCGCTGGGCACGCCACAATTGCGGCGGTAAGTCCCCTCTTTGAGGAGTGGATTGAGAGGCGCCACGGCGTCCTCACCTTCCGCCTGACGCAGGTTCTCACCGGGCATGGGTGCTTCGGTGGGTTCCTGTTCAGGATAAAGCGGGAGGAAACGTCCGGGTGTTTCCATTGTGAGGATCGTCTGGAGGACACGGTGGAGCATACGGTGGAGGTGTGCCCTGCCTGGGCGGAGCACCGCCGTGTCCTCGTGGAGGCGATCGGCGGCGGCGACCTCTCGCGTCCGGCCCTGGTGCGAGCCATGGTACGGAGCGAGAGGGCATGGGAAGCCGTCACCTCCTTCTGCGAAGCAGTAATGCTCGCGAAGGAGGAGGCGGGGCGCGTGAGGGAGTGGTAGTCTCTGCACCCTCACGTCCCTAGCCGCCGCAGGAGGAGACGCCCCGGGCGTCGGGAGTCGATAGCGGACTCCCGGCCACCGTAGGCGCGAGCTTGCGGGTGGCGAGCAATGGGTAGCTCGCCGCCCGGTAAGGATCAGGCTCGGGTCGACGGCGCGTAGTGTTCCACGCGCGCCTCAAAGAGATGTCAGCAGCAATGTAGGGGTCTGCTAGGACCGATGCCTGCCAGGGTCGCGAGATTGTTCGAAAGAGATACCGTGACTCTGGCACATGGGCAACTGAAGGAACACGGGTGGATTTTAGTCAGTAAAAGTCTGACACGCCCTCCCACTCCGCCCAGAGCGGGAGAAGTCATTTGATGATTTCCCAGCCAAAAAAAAAAAAAAAAAGAAATGCCAAAGAGCGGACATTTGGGTAGACCGCAAAAATTGCTAAAACTAATGATGAAACAAGTCGTTATTCAAATAATTTTATACAAATCCTTGTTCCCATAAGTCATTCTCAAGATATGGGAAGTACACAATCTCAAGATTGAATTGCACGACCGGCAGGCAATCATGATTGAACATTATAAATTCATTTACGTTGAGGTCGCGTAATGTCGTCCGGTCGGTGACGGCCGTGACCGTTTACTTGCGTTTAAGGGCAGTTTCATTACTTATGGCATGACAATATGGTTTCTATGCGAAAATTAACTGCTTGATAAGGTGCTCAAATTTTGAGAAAATGGTTGGGAATCGAAATATAGGCCACTTTTTTTACTTTAACCCGCCCAGTCCGAAAAATTGCCAAATTTGGTGGCACTGGGCAGGGCAAATTACTCAGAAGAGTCAGAAGAGATGGCCGATGGGGTCCAAAACTATGAGTATTATATTTGGTTTCTATGTGAAAAGAAACTGTTTGTTTAGTAGATCAAATTTTGAGAAAACGGTTAGAAGTCGCAATCTGGGCGCCATTTTTACTTCAAAATCTGAACAAACCTAGTCTTAAAAACTGCCAAACTTCGTGGCAGTGGGCAGGGCACATTACTCGAAGAAGAGATGGCCGATGGGGCCCGGAAGACGTAGTGATGGAAGGTCTCCCACCAAGTGGACCGATGACCTTGTGAAAGCCGCAGAATTCTGCTGGAAGTGGGTAGCACAGAACTAGTCGAAGTGATGGAGCTTGGGTCAGGCCTATGTCCAGCAGACATCTTTCGATGATGCTCTAAATAACTGTAAATTACTTTCAATAAGTTCTTAAAATACAATAGGACCACCCTTAATACTTCCGAAGGTCAAGACAGAAATTCGTCTTGTCACTGACGCATATTTTTAGCACATATCAATAAAATCCCGAAAGCATGGTAGCCCTAAGCAAGAAATAAAATATATTTAAATTAAATATTGCTAAATACACGATACTTGCAACATCGTGATGTTTATAAAATAATCTGCACGGTATTGATGCGTGTGACTTGATCCGTAATAAAAGTTTAATGCTGTAGTGGTTAAGCAGTGAACTATCGCCGTAATTAACTAAGGTACGGACTTGCAAATATGAAGGGAAAACATTGTAAAAGATATGTGAATAGGCTTTTAAATACTGATGATTCCAGACCCCATTTCATCCCCTTCTTCCTGATCCCATTTCTTCCCGTGTCGTAGAAGGCAACTAAAGGACTTACTAGAGAATGGGCAGCAGCGTTCTCTATGCATCTTACCACTATACTGCGATCGCCAACCCGCCTGCCAAGCGTGGCGATTATTGGCGTGGCAAACCTCCCCTTTGGGGGAGGGTTATATCCACCAGTGGATGTCTTCCGGTTGAAATGATGATTCTGGAAAAATAAATAATACAGTAGAATTATTTCCATAGAGTAATCACTATAAATACAAGTGGTTTCTGTTCAAGAGTAAATTGCCTCATAGTCCGCACCGCGGGACCTACCTACCCCCCTAAACCGACTTAAGTATATCAAACACTAGCTTTTGCCAGCGGCTTAGCCCTCGTGGAGGTCGGAAATCATCCCGCGGGAATATACTACCGGGATAAAAAGTACCCTATGTGTTAATTCAGGTTATAAACTATCTGTGTGCCAAATTTCATCTAAATCCGATCAGTAGTTTTACGTGAAAGAGTAACAAACCTACATCTATACTCACTAGTAGTATTTGTGAAAGTTTTGGTGATGAATACTCACCATGAATTTAGTGCTACTAGCATTTTTACTAGATTTTTTGGAGTGATTTGTGTTAAAAACGTTTTTTGTGAGTATAGATTTTTGCAAATCTGCTGCTCCATTCATTTTGAGCGCGTAGGTATTGCACTGTTCTATGAAACAGCTAATTTGATAAGGTTTTGCTAACCGAGGAAGGATTTCTACGCAATCATGCTGAACTCATGGTTACAGTTTGCGTACTGCTTAAAACTTATTCCTGTATATCCCATCAGTATTTATTTCTCCCTCGTCCAACCTTGTGCCTAAAGCTTCAATTGCTTCATTCACAAAGGACCTCCATGGGACAAGTTCTGCATTTATCAACGACCATAAGAATGCGGCCAGCCTTGGCCACTGTGTGTTTTAGACATTAGAATCATCAACATGTCCCTATTGATTGCGGTAACCGATTGACAAAACGTACCAGCGACACAAATACCTACTTTAAAACTTAGGTAATATTGACATGTAGAGCCTACCTGCCTACTACGGTGACCACACTCACTGGTTTTGAAGGACATGCGTACACGTTGTATATGACGTGACTATATGACGTAATAGATTGAGGATGCTGTTCGTTATAATTTGCCTTTGAAGAGGTTTTTGTTAGTTGATAAAAAGGTATAGTTGTTTTTGCTCAATTCGGATCATAGTCGCCAGTCGGTTATTAATTATACTGTTTTGTTATGTTAGTTATGGAAGGGTTTTATTTTATTTAACTTGAAGATGTGTCAACTCTGCCAGGGTCGCGAGATTTGTTCGAAAGAGTTACCGTGGCACTGGCATATGGGCAACTGAACTGAACACGGGTGGGTTTTAGTCAGTAAAAGTCTGACACGCCCTTCCACTCCACCCAGAGCGGGAGACGTCATTTGACGATTTCCCACCACAAAAAAAAAATATTTTAACTTATTTCAGTCCTTGAATATGTGACCGTCTTTACATACCAAACCCCGCCCGTGCCTCAGAAAGCACGTTAAGCCGTTGGTCCCGGCTGTCATTCGTGTATCTTAGTCAGTCGTTACGGGTGGTCAGAAGCCCAAGAATCTGTCAGCTAGTCTTACCAAGGGGTACCGTGGTACCCAGTGATTAGGTTGTGGAGGTCAGAGAGGCAGTCGCTCCAAGTAGTATTCAACTGCTTCCGGTTAGACTGGAAGCCGACCCTAACATAGTTGGGAAAAAGGGTAGGCAGATGGTCTCCTGCTTTATCCCAATTGATTTATGGTCGTCGCAACATTTCTTTTTACACGCTTTATGTTAGCTTCACTTGTATGTTTGTTTGTAACCGACTCCTTATAGCGCGATTTTGACCCACTTTAAACGACCCGATTTCATCCAAACTTTGCACACCTGTCAAGGACCGATGATAATGCAATAATTTCATAAATTTGTGCCATTATCCTTGCCAGGGTTACCAGGACAGCAAAAAAACTGTCATCGAAAACTACGCTGACATACGTCACAAACTAATAGTGCCATTATCCTTGCCAGGGTTACCAGGACAGCAAAAAAAACTGTCTTCGAAAACTACGCTGACATACGTCACAAACTACGCTGACATACGTCTCAAAATTCGAAACACCCTAAAAAATAGAAAATAAATAATAACTGGTGCTTTTTAAGGTATTATTGATATCAGGCACCCCGCGCTTTTTACACGCTTTATATAAGCTTCACTTGTATGTTTGTATATTTGTATGTTTGTTTGTAACCGACTCCTTATAGCGCGATTTTGACCCACTTTAAACGACCAGATTTCATTCAAACTTTGCACACCTGTCAAGGACCGATGACAATGCAATAATTTCATTGTGCCATTATCCTTGCCAGGGTTACCAGGACAGCAAAAAAACTGTCTTCGAAAACTACGCTGACATACGTCTCAAAATTCGAAACACCCTAAAAAGTAGAAAATAAATAATAGTTTAAAAAAACTAAAAGACACGCTTCCATTGAAAACCAAACTAAAAAGTACAAAATAATGGAAAAATAATAGTTTAAAAAAACTAAAAACACGCTTCCATTGAAAACCAAACTAAAAAGTACAAAATAATGGAAAAAAAAGCGTGGGGTGCCTTTTAAGGAATTTTTTTATTGATATCAGGCACCCCACGCTTTTTTTTCCATTATTTTGTACTTTTTAGTTTGGTTTTCAATGGAAGCGTGTTTTTAGTTTTTTTAAACTATTATTTATTTTCTATTTTTTAGGGTGTTTCGAATTTTGAGACGTATGTCAGCGTAGTTTTCGAAGACAGTTTTTTTGGTGTCCTGGTAACCCTGGCAAGGATAATGGCACAAATTTATGAAATTATTGTATTGTCATCGGTCCTTGACAGGTGTGCAAAGTTTGAATGAAATCTGGTCGTTTAAAGTGGGTCAAAATCGCGCTATAAGGAGTCGGTTACAAACAAACATACAAATATACAAACATACAAACATACAAGTGAAGCTAATATAAAGCGTGTAAAAAAGCGTGGGGTGCCTGATATCAATTAAAAATACCTTAAAAAGCACCCCACGCTTTTTTTTCCATTATTTTGTACTTTTTAGTTTGATTTTCAATGGAAGCGTGTCTTTTAGTTTTTTTAAACTATTATTTATTTCCCATTATTTTGTACTTTTTAGTTTGGTTTTCAATGGAAGCGTGTTTTTTAGTTTTTTTAAACTATTATTTATTCTTTGAAAGAAAGAAAGAAAGAAAAATATTTTATTTGGGACACACACAGGACATAAAACAATAATTAATAATAATTAAATAATTAATCAATTAATTGACATTAATTGTCATCTCATATACCGTGTGGTGCCGGACGTAAAGAATAACACAACCCCATTTCTTCCCGTGGGTGTCGTAAAAGGCGACTAAGGGACTTACTAGAGAATGGGCAGCAGCGTTCTCTATGCATTTTACCACGATACTGCGATCGCCAACCCGCCTGCCAAGCGTGGCGATTATGGCAAAGCCCCCCAAAGTGGGGGAGGCCTAAGTCCAGCAGTGGACGTCTTACGGCTGAAATGATGATGATGAATTGTCATCTCAGTAGTCACCCCCTTTCTTACCGTATCTTTCTAAAAGTCCATCCATAGTTTCTTTGGTATTCCTATACTCTTCATAATCTTATAATATAGTTTTAATTCATGTATGGGCGATAAATAAACAATTTGCGTCGTATACAAACATTATGTAAGCAGTTACTTTTCCATTAGTTATCTAAACCGATAGATTTACAATGAAATCACCAGTTTTGCATAATGAAATTATTTAAACGCGTTGAATTATTTGTTTTACATATTAAATCTATTTAAACTCGATAATTTACCTGACAATAAATCACTAGTAAAAAATGAACTGAGATTTTCGTTTACTTGCGTCATCAAATTAAAGCTTCATCATCATCATCAGCCATGTTGTTCCCACTGCTGGGACACAGGCCTCCTCTCGGTGAGAGGAAGTGGGCCGTAATCTACCACATGGGCCCAGTACGGGTTGGTAGATGGCACATGTCTTAGAATTTTTGGTTCTAGGGCATGCCGGTTTCCTCACGATGTTTTCCTGCCATTTAATTAAAACTTGGGACTAAATAATAGCCGCACTGGTCGATTGAATGTTCTGCGAAGCATACCATGGTCAGGTCGTCGATGGGTGACTGTCCATTACAATATATCAAGACCCTTCCTTCCTACTGTGCCGTGTGGTGGCGGACGTGAAGAATAGCCCCATCTCAGTTCTTCCCGTGGGTGTCGTATCGTAACAGGCGACTAAGGGAGATTACTAGAGAATGGGCAGCAGCGTTCTCTATGCATTTTTCAACCATACCGCGATCGCCAACTCGCCTGCCAAGCATGGCGACTGTGGCAAACCCGCTCAAATTGGGGAGGGCCTTTGTCTAACAGTGGAATTCTTTCGGCTGAAATGATGATGTTGAAGACCCCTACATGCCTCGGAAAACACGTTATGCCGTTGGCTGTCATTTGCAAATATCTGACAGTCATTAAAGGAATCTGAAGCCCGAAATACTGACAACAGTCTTACCTAGGGGTGTAGTATTACCCAGTAACTTTGTTGTAGAGGTGGATAGACAGTCGCTTTATAGAAAATACTGGTATTCAGCTGCATCCGGTTAAAATGGAAACCGACCCCAACATAGTTGAGAAAACGTTATGCTGATTGACTTGCGTCATCAAGATCTCAATTACTCTTCGAGGTTTAATATAAGCGAAGCTGTTAATGGAATTCGAGCAAAAAACATCAAACTGATCGTGTATGTAACACATTATGTAGCAGATTGAGAATCATTATCAGCGTCTACGACGCAACGTAACATAATGGCATGTGGGTGTTAGAACGTCTTGGGATTAAGACCATGGAGTATGGACTTGTAATTGAGACAGTTAACGACAAAAACTGATGGGAGGAGTGGATGACATGTTTATAATGACAGGATACTGTTTTATTAGAGTATTTTAAGTTTTATATTATAGGTATTTATATTGATAAGAATGAATACAAGCCTTAAAATGGAGAAAAAAAGGCTTCTTAATTGGGTCGAGTTTTGAATATAATTCGTCAAAATATTAATGGAATTTCCCGTGGCTGTGAGACGGACGGTGAAGGACGATTTGGATGTTTGCAAATGTTAATCCAAATCGAGACAAACTATTTGTATCTAATTAACATTCTGAGAAGCTGAAACGCAATAGAATTAGTAATATTGGTGTGATATACCCGTGTCTGTGACCGATGCAATTCTTAGCTTTGCTAGTTTTAAGGTATTCTGAAGTTCGTTTTTTAAATCCCAAATACTAATCTGACATTTCCAGTATTTTATCTTTGATTTTTATAATAAAGGAGTTTAACATTACAGCTGTCAAGTTAGTATCTAAGTTGAAAATCGAACTTTAGAGGGCTGTAAAGTAGGAATTGTTCCTTTACTTAGAGCCTTTTCCTTATCCTCCTTTCCTTTCCGCTTACCGCAACCAGACCACATCGCAGCGACAAAACGTGGGCAAACAGTTGTTACGTACGTGTGAACAGTGACGCTGCAACATTTTGCAGTTGCGTTGTGGTTTCGTTGTCGCTAGTAGGTAGTTGCGATGTGGTTACGTTGTAGCTAGTGTTTGCTAACAAAGCGAATTCGTCTATGACGATGTCGTTGCATTGTGGCTGCGACGTCACCTTAATGGCCCGTGTCGCCCACAGAACTGATTTGCAAGAGGTATGAGGAACAGTCATTTTCCATAGAAAAGGGATCATCCTCTGACCAGACGAGTGTTATGTCTGGTGGGCTACTACCCGACGATTTATCTGTACTCTGCAATATGCTAGTTGCGCGGTAAACTCTTCTTGCGCGTTGTGCGATTTTCCGTGCCGTCAGTTTGATGCGTAGTTCACATGTGAATGGATCTATTTTCATACAATGTAGCGCCCGTCCACGTGGTATTTTTATGTAGTGGCAATAGTGCTTTCGAGTGATCGGACCCTCACAAAATACAAAGGATTTCTACACTCGTTTTCTGCCAAACAAATGCAACTGGTCGAACAAGTTCCTAAGCATTTCCTTTTTTGAATAACCACATTTTATTTTCTTCAAAAATGGAAACTGCAGAACGCGTCTAATATCTAGTGCGCACTGAATACTGTGAATACTCAGCTTTTAAATATGGCGGCTTCGAAAATGGCGCGAAGCCGATATGGAAACTTGATTACGACAAAATTGGATTTATATTCGTAATTTAACGCATTAGGGCAGTGTTTGTCTGAATTATACGTTGCATTAGGAAGATATGGCAGATAATATTCATTCCTTCGTTATTATTGACGTAAGTATCATGTCTGCGCAGAATGTCTTATTGACTAAGCATGTGCACTACAATTATCGTCACACCATATACACACGGCTACACATTTCCTGGTTTAGCTGATCTCGCATTGTAAAGGCTTTTCGTACAGTGAGAGGTCAGCTTATACGGGAAATGAATAGCTTGAGATATCGTCGTGCGTACAATGACGAAGTTAGCCACAAATCATGATACTGCAACCAGCATGTCCTAGAACCAAAAAATTTGCAGATATGCGACATCTACCAACCCGCACTGGGCGCGCGTGGTATATTATAGCCCACTTCCTCTCGAAGAGAGAGGAGGTCTGTATCCTAGCAGTGGGCACAGTAAAGGCTGGTTATGCTGCATGTTATGCTTATGCAATCAATTGCATGTTTTGACTTTCAGCCTTGATGCTGAACAAATATTTTAAAGTATATGATACTCAGTTATTAGTAAATAGCTTTTGCCAGCGTATTATACACATAAACTTTTCTCTTGAATCATTCTGTCTATTGATGAAAACCGCATAAAAATCCGTTGCGTATTTCAAAAGATCTAAGCTTACAAACACGAAATGCGACTTTAATTTATACTACATAAAGATATAATGAACAGAAAAACTTTTTCTTCGTCTTTTTTTTAAACTCAAGGGTCTTCCTGATTAAAACTTTCTTGTTTACGTAACCTTTTGGGATGTAATTCGTACATGAGTAAGTGCCGGGGTCGCGACTCTTTGGAGGGTGCGGCCGTGGCTCGCAATGACCTACTGTGGCAACTCCGTGTGTGTGTGAGAGATTTTTCCTCGAAACGTTTTTGCAATTCAAAATAAGTAACTAATATGCATTTTTATAGACACGCACGCGTACGTTGTGCAATCTTGTAATTTCCATATGAATCGGAATATTTGAAACACTCGGTCTTCCAATGTTTCTGTCACGTGTTCGGGTAAATTTGGTTTTCGAATGTTTTTTTAAAGCTAAGGAAACTTGCCTTCGCAGTGTTTGTGAGCACCATGTATCTATCTATACAAATTATATAAAATTGGAGTGTCTGTTTTTAATATTAAGATAACCACTTTTTACTAAGTGTATTTGGATGTATCGGTACATATACCAAAAAAACATTTTTTACAATTTTTGTCTGTCTGTCTGTTTATTCCGGCTAATCTCTGAAATGGTTGGACCGATTCTGACGGAACTTTCACTGGCAGATAGCTGATGTAACAAGGAGTAACTTAGGCTACTTTTATTTTAGAAAAAATAAATAATAGTTTAAAAAAACTAAAAACACGCTGAATTTTGAGACGTATGTCAGCGTAGTTTGTGACGTATGTCAGCATAGTTTTCAAAGACAATTTTTATGAAAAACTTTTTCTTAAATATCACGCGGACGAAGTCGCGGGTAACAGCTATTACCTATATTAATAAGCCTTATGCATAAACCGTGAATACCTATAACCTGAATTAACACATCTTACCGCGGTAGTACGTCCTCCTGCGTTAATTTCCGACATCCACGCGGGCGATGCCGCGGGCAAAAGCTAGTCATATATACATATAATTAATTTATCTCTCGTTGCTTCATTTTCAATTCTTTTACCTGTTGTGGTAGGTACGGTAATTTTATTCTAGGTGCATCGTCTTCACATAATAATGATTGTATCTATACAAATATTGAAAAACATCTTAAAAGAGTGACGGTGAAGTTTATTGCCCATTCTTCTCCATACGAATCTACCAATGATCGTTTATCTTGCACCAGTTTACTTGCATATTAAATTAAGTGTCACCCTATATCTGTGTACTTTATGTCAAATCAAATTCTGTTCTATTCTTTTAAACGCAACTAGAATCAATTTAAATGTTGACGTTCAAAAGTGCCTTATTGAAATAAATGCTTTAACTTTTGAAAAGCCCAACGAAACGGTTTTGGATGAAAACTATAAGACCACGTGGCACGTTCGTTGAGACGTTAAAATATCGCGATGAGATTTCATCGCGCAGGTACCGGATTGTCAAGTCTCGTCGAAAACCACACTGTTCGATATACAACTCTCGGCGTTATTGCGCAATACGTTGCAATGTGCTGAAGATCTAGTGCGCAAAAATATCGCGGCGCTAAAACAGAATAATATTAAAATTATTGCGAAGAGGACTTTTTCGATCCTCAGCTTTAAAATAGTCTAGTTACCATTTGTTGACCAATCATTCCGATCCAGCCAGTCTCTCGCTGGCCTCTACCAGCGGTACCCTCCCTAAGCCGAGGTCCGTACCCCACAGGGGGTGCCCTTAGCGAGTAGTTGCTCTAGTTTTAAGTTTTTAAAGCCCTGGCTGAAGGCCTTAATATATTTAGGTAGCCACAGGCAAGTCCGGTTAAGCACCTCAGAGATGAGAAAAAAAAAACAGTTGATCACCTAAAAATTCTTATAAAGTTCCTTGAGCGAAGATAAAACAGAAATGAAATGGTTTATTCTAAGACAACGGAATCATTTTTTTTTACATTATCATTATCTGCCTAGTCTTTATCCAACTATGTTGGAAAGACTGCCAATCTGACCTTTGCAACCCGGTTACTGGGTTACAACGATACCCGTTGGTAAGACTGGTTGTCGTTTTTGGGCTTCTGACGACCTTTAACGAGTAAAGATCCACGACGCCTGTTGCCTAATACGATTTTCTGAAATTGTCGATGCATTTCAGCACAAAGATGTCTACTGCTGGACATAGGCCTCCTCCGATTTGGGTGGATTTGCCATAATCGCCTCGCTTGGCAGGCGGGTTGGCGATCGCACTATAGTGGTAAAATGCATAGAGAACCCTGCTGCCCATTCTCTAGTAAGTCCCTTAGTCTCCTTTTACGACATCCACACGGCAAGAAATTTGATGGTGTTATTCTTTACGTCCGACAACACATGAAAAAACCTGTATCCATGCATTTAATTGTAACTTGTCTAAACAATAATATCGACCGCGCATCGAGTTACTTTCTAGCCAATAATCGAGTTCGAAACAAAAGAGGCGCCATTAAAAGAAGATGGCGCGGGCGGCTGTTAGCATAAGTATTTATTGGTCAGTGAAAGTGTCAGTTACGTGCTTCGAGTGTCGTATCACTATCGACAGGACTGCTGAGTCGATCGTAAAGAGAAAATACATTTATAAGCTATATTATGAATGTTGTTTGAATTTTATTTATTGTTAGAATAATATAAAATTGGCCATAAATTGTCTGTTTCATTGCATTTGCAAGGCAAAGGCGTTTTTTATAGTCATCTACGGAGATGGAACTACTCGGATATAAAATAATCATCATTTCATCAGAAAGATGTCCACTGCTGGTCCCCGGCCTCCCACAAGCTCCTCCACTTCGACCAGTTTTTTGCTTCCCGCCTTGTGAAGGCCGCAGGAATCCGCTGGAAATAAAATAATAGGCCTCCAGACAGTATTTCGTCGGCCATTTTAGCCAATCACAACGGTGACTAGCAATATACGCGAGAGATAATAAAGTGCATGAGTGTGTATTCAGACACAGGTGGGCTCGCTCCAATCACACCACAACGACATCACATCACTCCATCCCAAAACGTATACGGCCCTGCCAGGGTCGCGGAATTGTTCAAAGAGTTGCCGTGGCCCTGGCATAGGCAACTAAAGGAACACGGGTGGGTTTTAGTCAGTAAAAGTCTGACACGCCCTTCGAGCCCTTCCCTTCCCAGGGTGCTTACTCTTAATTTTAATTCCGATCGATTGACATTGGAATTTTGACGTTTCGTATTCTTGAGTTCGACGCTAGCGCCAAAATGTGTTTAAATTGGGTGTCCATTTTGTAGAACTAAGTGGAATCGAGATCGTCCAATGTTGACACTATTGTTTTCAAGAGTACCGAATCACGTGTATGCAAAATTAACATTGGAATCGTATTGGCTATAGATTGGAATTAAAATTAGGTTGAAGAGTAAGCCAGAGCGGAAGATGTCATTTGATGATACCAACCAAAAAAAAACGCAACTAAACCAATCTAAACATTAAAGAAGAAAAACATTTTAAACAAATACATTAATAAGAAACAAACTAATCGGAATTTGAAGGCAATTCAGCTCATTTTAGGTTATGTCACTAATAAATTATCATTTCCTAAGGTTTAACTTACAATGAACATGCCTAAACTGCATTCCGAGGCTGTTTATGCTTTTGGTAAATTAATTTAATTCATTTTCGTTTCATATTTCATTCGTGCACGAAGGCAAAGTTTGATAAGTCGACGATACACACCGACGTAATAAAGTCACGGTTGTATTAGAATAGCACCATCCCATCGCGTTTCTGTGGGTGTCGTAAGAGGCGACTAAGGGCTTACTAGAGAATGGGCAGCAGCATTTTATCACCATACTGCGATAGCCAACCCGGCTGCCAAGCGTGGCGGTTATGGCAAACCACCCAAATTGGGGGAGGCCTATATCCAGCAGTGGATGTCTTCCAGTTGAAATGATGATGAGGTTTTTAATGCACGCGCTTAGAGTTGAAAATCGGACAGCAAATATACACTGTTCGATTTCGATTCGTTGAGATGCACTTTGTTCAATTCTCAATGCTCGGTTAAACACCGAGGGTTGAAAATCCAGTGCGGGAAAAAAAATCCCACGATTTTATTACGATCGCGTGTATGTGACTTATTGTCCTGTACATAAACTTTTACTCTCCCGCGGAACTCAATAGCTCATTTTAACTATCTTATCACCAGCCTCGGTAGCGCAGTAGGCAGCGCGTAAGTCTCATAATCTTAAGGTCGTGAGTTCGATCCTCACCCGGGGCAATATTATTTTGTCATTTTCCCCAACACTTTTTATTCCTTATCCGTAATTTTTTCTCAACCAACGAGGCCATGGAACTTGTTTGCCACTAGTTCTGTTGCAACTATCAATCTATACGCACCTGGCGTTCATTGCGAAATGTTAACGCGTATGCAAATCCCATCAGCTTAAACAATGAAATGTCTTTACCGAACCAGCCCACGTCGTTACCATAGTATCTGTGATTGTTTACATTCATAAATAGTAATAAGTTTTGTAATTAAATCGCTACGCTATTTCGCAACTTACATTCCGTCACCACAATGCGTGCGACATTTCACAAATAGATTGTTGTCAAGATTAATTTCAACGCCATCTATTGACAAGTAGGGGTACTATTCAAATATTTAAATTGTTATTTTGCAATAAATGTAGGTATGATTATTTCATTCATACGAAATATAATGTAATCATGTCATATTTAATCATGTTCTTTAATAACAATAATGTAAAATAACCGTAATAATAGCTAAACATAAATTGATTTTTCTATTTTTTTCTTTCAGATCTTGCTGGAGCGCCTCTAAGAAGGATGTAAGTGCAAAATTTGTTTAGTGCGTAATTGTTTAAAACGTTGTATTGTTTATTTTTATCTCATTTCGTCATCTAAGCTAACAACCAAAGCGAATACCGTTAGCTTATCGATAGGCCATCTTTAACGAATTTATAAGCGGATGGAGTTTACCTTTCGTAATAGCTACACAATTACCACAACTTAGCTTTACTACATATTTGACTTGCAGCTCTTATGTTAGAGCATGAAGGGTGATTTTCGTGTATTTTTTTTTTTTTTTTGTTTTACTAGGGGTGTTCAGCAACAAGTGGCAAGAACGCTTACTCTTTTACGCACACTAGTAAGGTTACAGGTGACCAGTAAAGTATAGCGCCATCTCATTTTTTGAGTGCATCCCATCCACCCCGGTCATCCCGCCCCGTTAACGGGGCAGTTGGGAAAACTTGTGCCATCGACCCCGGTTGAGCCGACCCTGTCGTTTACCGGGGTGGATGGCACAGATCTAGTCGCAACTACCCCGGTGTATTTCTAACGAAGCGGACAGCACAGATTGAGTAGCATACGCGCCGCATAGTAGAAAGTACTATATTTATTATATATTATGTTCCAGTATTTGTTTCTTGGTGCTTACTAGTAATGAACATGTTAGTCTCTAATTTTAGATGGTATAATCCATTATTAATAAAAAAAAAACAATTAAAACTGGTAACATAACATTTTCGAGAATATTAAATATTATAATTACACTTCATATTTATTTTTATACCAATAACTAGCTGACCCAGCGAACTTCGTACCGCCTCAGAATCAATTAATTGTACTTTGAAGGCATAAAGCGTTTTCTAGCAGATATTCCTTTATTTGGTAACCTCCTGCCAAGTTATGATAACCTAGTACGTCGAAGGCATAAAAAGTTTTCTAGCTGACACTCCTTTGTCTGATAAGCTCCAGCCAAGTTATGACTACCTGGTACTTCGAAGGCATACAGCGTTTTCTAGCTGACACTCCTATGTTTAGCAAGCTCCTACCCAGTTATGACAACCTGGTACTTCGAAGGCATAAGGCGTGTTCTAGCTGACACAACGGGTTAGGTGAACTCCTATAGAGTTATGACCACCTGGTACTTCAAAGACATAAGTGTTTTCTAGCTGACATACAAAATGTGTAAGAAAATGAAAAATCTCTTTAAACACTACCGGGGCGTAAGCTACTCAATCTGTGCTGTCTGCTTCATTAAAAACACACCGGGGTAGATGAGACTAAATCTGTGCCATCCACCCCGTTAAACGACCGAGTCGACACTACCGGGGTCGATGCAACAATTTTTCCCAACCACCCCGTTAACGGGACGGGACGACCGGGGTGGATGGGATACACTCCATTTTTTCACGTGGGTGCCGTAAGAGGCGACTAAGGGACTTACTAGAGATTCTAGAGAATAGGCATCAACGTTCTTTATGCATTTTACCGCCATACTGCGATCGCCAACCCGCCTGCCAAGCAAAGCGTGGCGATTATGGCGAACGAATAAATGACCCGGTCAAAATGGCGGTTCTTGTGGAAGCCCTATGTCCAGCGGTGGACGGCTTTCGGACTGCTGAAATGGTGGTGGTGCACGCGCGGTCGCAGCCTAATATTTGGGGGGGGGGGGGGGGGGGGTCACCATGAGTACTGAAGAATAGTTTTAGGAAGGTACATCCTCTTTGGTCTAGTAGTCGCAAGCGCTACTGATCAGCATGATGTCCCGGGTTATAATCTTTTTGCAAATGTCCATCGGAGTCTCCGTGGCTCAAGTGAGAACAATTTTAAGATAGTTAGACAGACAAATCCTTCAGCGTTTCGACAGCATGACTGTCTTTGGGGTGGTCATGACCCCTAGGACCCCCCCTCCCTCGGACCGCGCCTGTGGTGGTGGGTGGTCTGACAAACTTTTAGCGATGTCTAATAGTATGCTTTTAGTTCACCGCAATAAAATACAAAAAATAGAAATATAATTACTTAATGTAGTGTCGATGAAAATTATTTTTCATTCATCAGTAAGGTCAAGCTAATCGTGATGGCTAATGGTTAAATCCACTAATTATGACCACAATGCGTCGGGATTATAGATCATAATCGTGGAGTTAATGACTAAATATTTTTTTTAAGATTACTGCAACCTTAACCTTATTGACCTATGAGGTGTAGGCAGAAGCTTAACCCACAAATTCTCACCATAAAAAATCTTTACGTTATTCTCTGCCTGTTGTTTTAATGTTTTTGAATTCTAGAGATACTTATCTTGAACATTTTTACTTACTGAGGTCAACACTTCCTTGCGTTCTTGTACCTAATAGATAACATGCAAAAATTGCAAAATTTCAAGAAGTCTCGACCTATGAAAGCAGAACAAACACACCTTCGCATTTAAATCACACTTGTATAATGTTTAGATAAGAATTTAGGATTTTAATTGTTGTTGAACATGGCATTTTCTCATCTTAAACACAAAGAAGTGAAATAGATCAAATATGAGTAATATTTCGCAATGTTACGACTTACTTACAAACTTATTGTTGGCGGCACATTGAAAGCATGCCGTGAGAATTCCCAGCCCCTGATTGGCCAACCGCTGATAGTAAAAAGGGCTTCTCGTAAACGATTACTGTTGTTGACTGCAACAATTTGTAAATATTGCGTTAATTGTTGAGAGTTAACTGGGGTTATTTGATTGCTTCATTCAATCTTGTGAGTTCAGAGGCCGTGTTATGGCCTGTTGGGTCTTTAATTGTTCCGATACAAAAGACTGGTGAAGTTCCATGCTTTACGGGACCTATGGGGTATTTTCTCCTTCGTAATAGAATATTTCATAATACAGACCCTAGTGTCCTGGTTCAAGTCGTTGTGCCGCTTGTGCTTATTATCACATTAAAATGAATCAGATCTATCTAAATCAAAATCAATTTGCCTAACCTTTTCCCAACTATTTTAAGGTCTGCCTCCAGTCTAAACTGATGCAGCTGAGTACCAGTATTTTACATGGAGCGACAGTCTGTCTGACCTCCAAAACCCAGTTAAGACCTAACGCAATAAGTACCCTTTGGTAAGACTCGTTGCGACAGACTTGGTCTTCTAAATACCCGTAAAGACTGTCAAAGATTTACGAATGGCAACCGTGACTAACGGTTAACATGCTTTCCGAGGCACGGACGGGTCTTGCTTGATATGTAATGGATGGACTTGGAAACCCATCCACGACCGGCATTGGCAGGTGGAGCTTAACCTTTGATCGACGTTTGCAACTGTTGCCTATTACTCACTTGTCTACTTATCAGATCTTCTAATTAACTCCTAAAACTATCTGGTTATCTAACTTAAGCGAGCACATTCCACAGAATGATGCAAGGACCTTTATCTCCCAACAATGCGGCCTATCTACATTCCAGACAAAAGCTACATAAGTGTAATATCAACATGTTTACGTGGTAGTCACGGCTACTCGCCGACATTGGACCGTGCGTGACAAAAAGTGCATGCCCAATGCATTACCGACAATACATACAGATTACGTGATGTTTTATTTAACAACGAACTCCTAATTTCGCTAACTGAGCATAGACAAGGACATTCCGTAAATGTTTCAAGATCACTTATTTTAGCAGCCTTTTGTAAGTTTTATGTAATATTTTTTGCTGAAATTTCAGTTCAGTACATAACATGTTATTGTAATAATTTGACTGTGTTTTATAACGGTTGAACTAGATTGGAAATGTTAACAAATGTCACAGAAAGTCCTTCAACGTACGTACTTTTTGTAGTAGACAAACAGTCCGACATTGCCTGATCATGATCAGTGATCATAAAATGACAACAAAAGTTTACAACTTCTTAGATAAGAAATCTTAGTGTTGACGTTAAGGCCCTCTTGTAGTTGAAGACGTCTCAGAGCGCTGGAACCGCTAGATTTTGTGTATATTTGTATCGTAGAAAAAAAAATTGATAAGGAAATTATGAAATGTTTTCTCGGCGTGTCTTAAAAAATAATAAACCCTATCTTTTTGTAAAAGTTTTACATGATTTAAAGATGAAATCTTTTCAAGGCACGTTTTAAATACTGATTTAGTGTCATCTTTATGTTTTTTTTATTTTATCGGACCAATTTTTTTTATTCTTGTTTCTATCTTCACACAGCGCTTGACAGTATGTAATTTTTTTTTACATATTTTTATTTGTACGGAAACTTATAATTTTTCTAGATTTACAAAGGAGATTTACAAAAATTTACATTTACATTTTAGATATACAGTTTAAAAAAATTGAAAAGTTCTGCAACCTCGCCTTAACAGAAATACTTTCTCTATCTTCGTAATTAATGGGTAGGGTGTTAAACGGTACCCATTAATCATTCAAAACCTTTGCCCAACCTCTTGTTTGTGTACAAACTTTTACTTTATAAATAAAAAATTCTTACATAAATCACGCCATATCAGCATTTCTGGATCAAATTACGCCATACTCGTGCCAGACACCTTTCATAAATACGATTTCATTGCAACCTACAAACTTGATGTAGCTGTTGATGATTTTTTGGCGAAATCACAATTTCACCAGCGACCAGAAAAGTGGGTTCTTTTTGCGCTGTTTTTCAAAGAAATCGCGACATTTTTGATGCTATCAAAACGAGTTATTATTCTTACTATAATACTGCGAATTTACACCTGCATGTGGTTTCACGTTATTAAATAAAAGTAAATGATGTGGAAACAGCAGCGGAAGTGTATATTCTTTTAAGTGTCTGCAACTAGTTTGAAGAGAAATGAAAGGTAGTCATTGTTACTGTGATGTAAAATGTTGCTTAGATGAATCTGTCACCAAGAATTCTGTTCTAGACCGAGAGTCCAGCTTGTTAATCATCTTCAAAACCGTCAGATTTCATTTGCATTCCAAGATTTGCGGTGGAACAGCTTTAATTCGAGTCTGCTAAGAAATAAAACTATAAAAAGTCGATGCTTCTTGCCAATAACAATTTGTCCTATTTGCCACAGCAATAACAGTTCCATCAATCTTCAGCAAACTGGAATTCTCACACAAATTTGTCATATTCTATTAACGGTGATCGGTTGTGTCATTCACGACCTCTTACGTATGTAGGTGCAACCTTGGAGTTAGTGGGTTATGCTGCGTCAGCGTGGGATGATCATTGTTCGCAATTAAGCACCCGCCTCCTCTTACTAATCTGTTTGGAGATGTGAATACAAAATATTTTTAGGTTGATGACCTTCATTAATTAATACTGCTAAGTAAGATTATGGAATAAGTTGGTTTTGACGAGACTTTGGCTTTCTGAATAAATTAAGAAGAACACGTTGTTGATACCAAGTATGTATTTTGTAGCTAGAAGATATAAAAACATAACGAGGTCCAATTTAAAATAGCCACGGTGTCATTTTCTGGCAAATACTATACGGTCTTTAACAGCCATTGTGACATCCCGGGCGATCTTACAAAACTATGACCACTCTTAAATCATTTCTCATGCAAAAAGTTTCTTCAAACTCTCAATAAATTCTCAGGGAAGGTGACTGCAAAGGACGCCGACAGCCCAATGTGTGCACCTGTACTTTCCTTCTTACGCAAGTATCAAGTAACCGCTGACCGATTACGTTTTATGGGCGTTTTGTTATGGCCGTAATTTTTATCTTCATGATTCTTTCGCGGTCCGAATCGGGAACAAAGATGAAATACGCGGAAATGACCATAAATACCGTGCATTATTAGACCTAGAATGTTAATGGCTACCAATTATTCATTACTTTCAGAATATGGCTGCTAACTCCGCATTCTTTAGCAGTTAGTTTTAGACGAAAGCGTATTAAGTAACTAGATTTTACTGCTGGATCACTTTGTAAATATTTTCTTTTTAAATGTGGTTGGTTGGACATTGTGAAAGTTTGTGCGGTAACAATCAGACGTCAATGAATTGCCCTACAGTAAAAGCAGAAGAAGAAAACAATACAAATTAATCATTCGCCTCATTTGGTGACATGGTTTGAGGCCTCCACTTCTAAATAAGGTGATGGTATCGGGTCTAATAATCGAGCTTTCTAATAGAGCAATTTGAGCCCGATATTATGAAAGCAAAAGTAAAACTAATGTGTAGATGTTCTTTCCAAGAACCACTTTCAGGATTCAGAGCGAAGGAACTCGTAAATAGTTGATTACGTAAGTGAACAAAACGCTAATTTAAAACAAAAAATGAAGTCCCAAAGGGACAGTTTGGTTGGTTTACGATATAAATTACATAAAGAAAACCGAGTTATTACGTCAGTTAAATCTTGCAGTGACCCAGCATGTTATCTATTTGCATAGAGGTAACGGATGTAAACTATACTGAACTCACAATTTGACAATACACCGGGTTCTTTGATTGTTATGGAAAAGTATGCGTATGATAATAAGAGAAAGGTGTCTATGGCCCCACCTTATAGAGAACTCTTGCATCAAAGGATTTCTAATAAAAACATCATTATTATTTGCAAACACAACACCTGTATTTGGGAATCAATAATAACTTTGACTTGACAAGTGTTTTATGGGGTATTGTTTAACCGCACCGCTGTGAATGGTCCTTCAATATTATAAATTTATAAGTGACTATTGAGTAAAATTTAGAAATCATCATACACTTAATAAATCTTAATGCTTAAGTATTATATATTACTATTCTATGCTAAAAGCGATCATAAATATTCATCTAATTTTGCAACAAATCTACACTGCGCTGTGCCAATGTCAGAATCATAATCAATCTCTTCTCCAAATCACGTATATTTGTAAAATCATTGTGAATGAGAAATGACTGTTATGTAATGAAACTTTGACTGACAGTGATTACTTATACTAACCCTTTGCGAGACACTGAACACCTCTCGAGGAAATAATAATAAAAATTCTATTCTGTCTCGTTCAGTGTCCTTCAATTGTTTAGTTACAGTAATTGGTTGGCTATGATTGGTGGTAACGCCCTCAGTGCTCACTTGACTTTAGTATAACTAGCGGTCACAGTTCCGCAAGCTAAAATGACCATGAAGATACTGACAGATAAAAATCGAAAGTGTCAGAACGACAGACAGGTGGGCGCGCACTGTCTTCATGTACCAGATCGGATTTACATTTTTCATTCTTGTGGGCGCGGCTGAATGTCTCATGCATGTCACTTGCATATTAACCGCTAATGTAGTGTAATCATTATTTAATTTCTTTTTAAATTAAACGTGAATTCTTAATTTATATTATTTTATTTTATTAAATTATGAAAAGAAAGAAAGTGAAACGAAAAGATACTTTTTTGGGATCTTATTTCCCTTTCCACATCTCAGTTCTTCATCGCTTTGACCAAAATTCTGTAGACTTATTTTTTTTTAAAGTAAATTTCATATTTTAATGAGAAAGTGTTAAGAAATTAGCTTTGCGAGTTAATTAAAAGACTTAAGCAGCAATAAATGTGTTCGCAGATGGTTTATGATATCTAGTTATTATTTATAAATAAGAAATACCAGTATTAAACAGTGTTTTAACGAGCAAATTCTAAAATGGTTCTTTCACTATAAAATACAGCCTGGTATTTCAAATAATATTAATTTTATATTTCCTTCCGCTTAGCAGTAAAACATCAACTTATATTTTATTTAATAACGAGACTAACGTTTTACAAGAATCACAGGTTGTAAAAACATCTAATCATTGTCACCGACTTTCACATATTTACCGCAGATTCTAATCGTTCAGTGTTGCCACAACAAAGCCTTTAGATACGATCGGGGACAATTTTGTGTAATTAGATCTGTTCAGCCATTGTTGAGTCGTGTGCGCTTATTACAGGGCAAGTGATACAGTTAGCAGATAACGGCTTCAAAGGTGAGTGTCGCGAGATTTTAATTACCACTCGTAACACTGAGAAAACTTGAACCATGAATGTCGTATACTATGAAAGGTTGTGTGAGAACAGTGAAATTATACAAGAAATACTCAACCGTTCTAAATCATTGCAATAACTATTACTTAAGAACCATTTGCGTTTCCACTAATGCACGTAACATTCAAAATTTCGCCATTAGATAATGCTAAGTAATAACAGCAAATACCGCAATTCATACAATGCTAATTGACAAAAAGACGTAAAATAAACTTCACTTTCGTCTATAATTTCTATGTAAACAAAAAACATGCAAACAAAATGCTTTCTTCGATTTTTGTGAGCGCTTTTCGTTGCGTCCGGCAATCTCACGTACGTGCCACTTTGCGACCACCGTCCGTCGCGCTTTCCAATCGCGAATTTGTATTTAGAAGACCGAAAATTAAAATTAATATTCGCGCCATCTATTGGCCAGTAGCCAAAGTAACCAGAAAAGGAGTAACTCTGAAAATCCTGATTGTTTGAAGATAAATAAAGGTAAATACTAGTATTACTACTTTAATTTATTGATGTACATAGTCAAAATAACATGTGGGCAATCAGATTGCGTTAAAACGTGAAAATAAGGCATTCGTAGCAATGTTTTTTTAAATAGCTTCAGCTGTCCCACTCCTGGGCAAAGGCTCTCCACTCCTTCCCTCTTTTGAGTTTTGACGGAACCTATCTACCTAACCAGCTCGTCGTCGTCGCTCGGCTGTCATTCACTGTCTGCCGTTTGAGTCTGGTCAGCTATATTTGTTTTCGAGCGCAGTATTGTGTATAGCAAAATTACAGATTACTATTAAAAGTAAAAAGAAAAAAAACGCAAGTTGAGTATATTTTATAGGTATTTTAGTATTGCTGTGATGACTAGTAAAAGTTATACTTATCAGACAGATAACAGTTATTGTTCAAAAGAACTGTTACCTACTCTGGAAAGTATTCAATGGTACCGATTCCCTTGTTCACAAACTAAACTAAATTTAAGTTCAGTGCATCTTTTTCTTTGTATTTCATTAAGAAGAGGACAAAAGAAAAATTTTAGTTTAGTCCTGTCAAATGTCACTACTCCATACAAGTTTAGACGTGATTAAAAACTTGCCTACTAAAATTACGTCAATTTACGTCAAGCGCTGATTAATTTGACAGGACTAAACTAAAATTTATCTTCTGTCCTTTCCTTTATGAAATAGAAAGAAAAAGATGCCCTGAACTTAAATTTAGTTTAGTTTGTGAATAAGGGAATCGGCACCAATATCAGTTATTTAAATCTTGTTCATTTATCAAGTAATTCCCATGTACTCGCATAGCTTCGCGTTTCGTTACGTCAGGTCAGCGAAAGTGTTTGTCGTACTGTTCAGTAGGTACATATTGATAAGTACTCACTTATTTATTCGTACCTGCACTGTGGAATTTCTCTCATTGGTATGTCTGTATCTGTAGGAGGGGCTTGTGGGTACAAAATAACAGCCACATGGAACCATCGATTGAAGGTTAAGCTACTCTTGACGCGGTTGGTTGGTGCATGGGTGACCATCCTTTAGTACCCATATAATGGATATGAGAGAGCTCGTGCTTCGGAAAGCACGTTAAGTTGGTCCCGGTTGTCATTCGTAGATGTTTGTCGTTATGAGTAGTCAAAACGCCTTAGTCTAACAATCAGTCTTACCAAGGGATATCGTCTTACCCAGTTACTGGATTATGGAGGTCAGATAATCAGTCGTTCTATGTAAACTACTGGTATTCAGCTGCATCCAGTTAGACTGGAAGTCGCCCTCACAACGTTGGATAAAAGCGGGCAGATTTATTGATTTTGGTATGTCCGTAGTTCCGTACTTAGTTACGTTATGACAAATTCGCATTGAGATTCCACATATCGTATTATGTTCTATGAATAAGTTTGCGAATCATTGAGCGCGAGTATCTTGGGTGTTCGACTTACAGACCGTATAAGGAACACAACACTAAAAAAACCAAGGTCACAGATGTCACCCATAAAGCTGCCCAGCTCAAGTGGGACTGGGCTCGAAATATCTGCCGGATGTCTGATGACAAATGGGCTAATAGAACCACCAATTGGGTCCCACTAAACGCTCGACGACATCGCGGCAGGCCGAGACGAAGATGGCGGGACGAGCTTGACTCCTACCTACCGAAAGGTCTGGCCAGCACTAGCAAAAGACGGAAAAGGGAGAGGGAGGCCCTTGCCCTGCAGTGGGACCATACAGGCTAATTAGATTAGATGAATAAGTAAGGAACATACTGATTCGGCATGTTAGAAATGCAATAAAAAGACAACACTAAGTCATAACGCGGGCGGGCGATGCGAGGCGATGGGGTGGTCATGAGGACGAAGTACTAGGTAGAAGCTAGTTCTAAAACTAAGCAAGAGGATATCACTTTGGTCTAGAATTTTACTTTACTACCCAGCGACTTTGCTTCAGTAATGTGAAGATCGCTTGGTTGATGAAGATGAAGCAACTCAAACAGTTTTAACATAGCTACGTTCGTTAACATTTAATATATCATAATCATAAGTATAACAGTTACTTTTATGTTTATGTATCTGTAACGTGTTAAATGATATTGCATCAATGTTGTTAATTATAATCTTTGTGTGTTAATAAGTTGTTCCCTTCTTAAAAGTTGCGAAAGAGAGGCTTTAATTTTAATGACTGTGGATCCTACTTCTCCACATGGTATAAAACAAAGTCGCTTCCCGCGTGTGTACGCTTAGATCTTTTAAACTGCACAACGGATTTTAAATCGGTTTTCAACAATAGACAGAGTGATTCAAGAGGAAGGTTTATAAATATGCGGGTGAAGTCGGAAAAAATGAGTAATATTATAATGTAAATATGAATGTTTGTTCCTCAATCACGCAAAATCAGCTGAACGGATTTAGCTGGACATTGGCCACGTAGGATTCCGAACTTTTTACCAGGATAATTTCCGACATCCACGCGGACAAAGCCGCGGGTAAAACGCTCTAATAATTGTTCTTTCTGAGCATAGCTTACCAAGTAACAACCGTATCAATCGTCATCATCATCATCTGCAGCCTTTTCCCAATATGTTGGGGTCGGCTTCCAGTCTATCCGGATGCAGCTAAGTACCGGTATTTTACATGTAGCGACTGCTTATTACACCTCCACAACCCAATTACTGGGTAATACGATACCCCTTGGTAAGACTGGTTGTGAGACTTGGGCTTCTGATGACCCATAACGAATGTCTAAGATCTAAGAAAGACAGCCGGGACCAACTGCTTAACGTGCTTTCCGATGCATGGAAGGGTCTTGGTATGTAAAGATAACCCATCCACGGACCAACCGCGGCAAGCGTAGCTTAACCTGAACGATCAACCAGTGCGGCTCTTATTACTTAGTCACACGACCTTCAGTAACAACCTTATCAACTTATCAATGTTATAGAAAACCACAATCATGCAGAATAGTGACTCAGTCTTATAAAAATGATTGCTTTGGTTATAGCCAAGAAACCATATCATTTAAACGTCGAAGTATTAATAACTGCTTTTACAACGTGTCGAGTTTCGAAACGTATTGTGAAACGTTTAAAATAACAAGCCATGGTCAAGTGTGAACCGTAAAGAGTAATTAAACCAACTTGGCTAACTCGATTACGTGTGTAAATCGTAAATCGATATAAAATTTGGCAATCGAATGAAATGAATTATTTTTCGTGTCATAATAGAGATGCTGTTTTGCGAAATTTTTTGGAAGAATGAGATCGTTCTTTGTTTAAAATTATTCATTTGATCTATACTAATACCCCAATCTTCAAAACTACGATTCGTTTCCGAAAAGCGTTTTACTAATGGGAAGCTGGTTCCCTGTGTACCGGATGTAAAGAATAGCACCATACCATTTCTTCCCGTGGGTGCAGTAAGAGGCGACTAAGGGACTTACTAGAGAATGGGTAGCAGCGTTCTCTATCCATTTTACGGTGATGCTGCGATCGCTAACGCGCTTGCCAAGTGTGGCGATTATGGCAAACCCCCCCATATTGAGGGAGGCCTATGCCCAGCAGTGGACGTTTTTAGGCTGAAATTATAATGGGAAGCTACATAATTCTATTTAAGTATTTGTGAGGGTATAGTTGGCTTCCAAACGGATGGAGTCGCGTGCAGAAGCTAGATAATGGTGATGGTAATCAGTCAGCTTTGTTCAATCAGCCTCAAAAAGTACTGTTAGTAAAAGAATCAATTTCTTTTTACACGCTTTATATTAGCTTCACTTGTATGTTAGTATGTTTGTATGTTAGTATGTTTGTATGTTTGTTTGTAACCGACTCCTTATAGCGCGATTTTGACCCACTTTAAACGACCCGATTTCATTCAAACTTTGCACACCTGTCAAGGACCGATGACAATGCAATAATTTCATAAATTTGTGCCATTATCCTTGCCAGGATTACCAGGACGAAGTGAAGAACGAGTGAAGCCTCACTTGCCTGAGCGTCTTTTGTATGTTGTCCGCTAGAGGGCGCTAGTTAGTTAGTTGACGTACGGCTGTGACGCGTTCGAGCGGTAAAAATCTAGCTAATTTGTGCCATTATTCTTGCCAGGTTTACCAGGACAGCAGAAAAACTGTCACAAACTACGCTGACATACGTCTCAAAATTATAGTTCATTCAAACTTTGCACACCTGTCAAGGACCGATGACAATGCAATAATTTCATAAATTTGTGCCATTGTCCTTGCCAGGGTTACCAGGACAGCAGAAAAACTGTCACAAACTACGCTGACATACGTCTCAAAATTCGAAACACCCTAAAAAATAGAAAATAAATTATAGTTTAAAAAAAACTAAAAACACGCTTATCCATTGAAAACCAAACTAAAAAGTACAAAATAATAGAAAAAATAATAGTTAAAAAAAACTAAAAAACACGCTTCCATGGAAAACCAAACTAAAAAGTACAAAATAATGGAAAAAAAGCGTGGGGTGCTTTTAAGGTATTTTTTTTATTGATATCAGGCACCCCACGCTTTTTTTCCATTATTTTGTACTTTTTAGTTTGGTTTTCCATGGAAGCGTGTTTTTTAGTTTTTTTTTAACTATTATTTATTTTCTATTTTTTAGGGTATTTCGAATTTTGACACGTATGTCAGCGTAGTTTGTGACAGTTTTTTTGCTGTCCTGGTAACCCTGGCAAGGATAATGGCACAAATTTATGAAATTATTGCATTGTCATCAGTCCTTGACAGGTGTGCAAAGTTTGAATGAAATCTGGTCGTTTAAAGTGGGTCAAAATCGCACTATAAGGAGTCGATTACAAACAAATATACAAATATACAAACATACAAACATACAAGTGAAGCTAATATAAAGCGTGTAAAAAAGCGTGGGGTGCCTGATATCAATAAAAAAATACCTTAAAAAGCACCCCACGCTTTTTTCTATTATTTTGTACTTTTTAGTTTGGTTTTCAATGGATAAGCGTGTTTTTAGTTTTTTTTAAACTATAATTTATTACACGCTTTATATTAGCTTCACTTGTATGTTAGTATGTTTGTATGTTAGTATGTTTGTATGTTTGTTTGTAACCGACTCCTTATAGCGCGATTTTGACCCACTTTAAACGACCAGATTTCATTCAAACTTTGCACACCTGTCAAGGACCGATGACAATGCAATAATTTCATAAATTTGTGCCATTATCCTTGCCAGGATTACCAGGACAGGCTTCACTTGCCTGAGCGTCTTTTGTATGTTGTCCGCTAGAGGGTGCTAGTTAGTTAGTTGACGTACGGCTGTGACGCGTTCGAGCGGTAAAAATCTAGCTAATTTGTGCCATTATCCTTGCCAGGGTTACCAGGACAGCAGAAAAACTGTCACAAACTACGCTGACATACGTCTCAAAATTCGAAACACCCTAAAAAATAAATTATAGTTTAAAAAAACTAAAAACACGCTTCCATTGAAAACCAAACTAAAAAGTACAAAATAATAGAAAAAAAGCGTGGAGTGCCTGATATCAATAAAAAATACCTTAAAAAGCACCCCACGCTTTTTTTCTATTATTTTGTACTTTTTAGTTTGGTTTTCAATGGAAGCGTGTTTTTAGTTTTTTTAAACTATAATTTTTTGTGTTCCTAGTGTAGCTCCATCTACACCGCCATACGATCTACGCAACACATTGACGTTCGTCACGCAAAATCCTGCATCGCGCAAGCAGAGTTTACCGCGCATTTTTACAACGTCCCGACATCGATCGACCGCGACGGATAGTTGCCTGTCAGATACAATATCCGTTTGGTCGGAGGATCCTCTCTTTTCTTCAGAGGATGAGTGAATTTTACCCCGTGGGTTCGCATGTGGCAGGATAGATGTCGCTACACTACTATTGAAACTAAAAACGAATATTTTCAAATAAATTACTTTTACATTTATACACACAAAAAAATCGCGCCTTTTCAGTAGGCAGAAATTACAGGACGCCACCTGCTTCGATTCTTACATACTCCTTTTGCCTCGTTTGAATTCATACATATGATCATACACACGCGTTGGTTACCCGTACTACGCACCTGACCCTTCTGAAGAATATCAACAATAAGATTACTAAATGTTCTACTGCCTTGTAAATACCTTTGTTAGCCGCCCTTCATTCATCCTCTCAATATGACCAAACCTTCTCATCTACACTTTTCATTTTCTGTCACTACACCTTCTTTTAAACATTAAGTAATTTAAACTTAACGCCTTTTAGATAAAAACTATGAATAACTGAAGCATATAATATGATCGACCACAGTTACATGAGCGCATCTTGCTAAATGACAATTTCATCATTGATGTCAACTGAAGACCCCTTACCTACTTGAAATGCTTCATCTTTGACTCAATCTCGATTTGCACAGAAATCTCCAGTAAATTGCGTGAAATAAAATTGATACTTATTGCGCTTTGGAGAGCAGTGGTGGTGGCCCAGTGATTACGGCCGTGACTTACGAATTGTAGGCTGGGACCCAGACAGGCGCTTTCAATCAACTCAGTCTATCGCAGTCCACTGCTGGACATAGGCCTCTCACATGTTGCGCCACAACACCCTGTCCTCCGCCTTCCGCATCCAGTCTGCCCCAGCCACTTTCCTTAGGTCATCGGCGCTTTGCGCTTGAAAAAATCGTGATGAAACCAGCATGTCCTAGAAACAATAAATCGAAGACTTGTGACATCTACCAAACCGCAATAGGCGCGTGGTAGATTACAGCCCACTCCGTCTCACCTACAGGGGGCCTGTGTCCCAGCAATGGGCACATTATAGGCTGAATATGCATTGGAATCCAGGCATACACTTAACTTGTTTCATTACCTCTACTCTCAAAACGGCGAAGAAAAAATAATCGCGAGGAAATCAGATCTCCTAGAATTAAAAATCTGAAGACATGTGACATCTACCAATCCACCCTCGGCCCGCAAGGTGTATTACGGCTCACTCCCTCTCTCAGAGAGGAAGCCTGTGTCCCAGGTAGTGGGAACATTAAAGCTGATTAGATTATGCTAAGGAATATACCTACTAAGAAATTCGAACTGTCTTGAGATATCTTTATGACTAGTTAGTTATGAGCAGTCAGAAAATTAATTATAGCAAAATGACACCCTATGTGAAGTTGCCGTGAAAAATAACCATTTTATACGACTGTCAAAGAATGACAGTTGTGATTTGCTTTAATTACGGACACCAAAAATTATTACTCAATTGGCTTAACAATATTACACAATCATGTTTTATTTGAGAATGACATCTAGCAGGTCAATCGGCTTGGTTGAGGCGTGAGGTTGTCGGCTGCTTAACTGGACTTGCCTATTGCTACCTTAATAAATGAAGACCTTCAGCCAGGGCTTAAACACTTAAAAACTAGATCGACTACTCGCTAAAGGCACATCCTGTGGGGTACGTACCTCGGCTTAGGGCATCGCTGGTAGAGGGCGACAAGGCTGGATCGAAATTATTACAATATTACTCTAACTTTCGACAGATTATATCTGCCTAATATAATACCTATTACCTATGTGACTTTTCTGTCTTGTTCTGAAATTCTACTCTCTCTAGTTGAATAATTAAATACAATAAAAATAATTATAGAAATAATTTACGCACGGCGACAGTTCTAGGTATACATTTCCAGTATAACCTGATCTCTCATTGTACGTAAAGCCTATACCATGCGAGGTCAGCTAAAACTGCTTGATGTGTACGTGTTGCGGTATCATTGTTGTAATCAGCCCTCAGCATTTTATCAAGGAAGGTCAAATTAACAAATCCGTTTGATCTTTCCCACCGTAAATGGACATCCCTACATAACAGTGACGGAAATAACAGTTCCTTCTAGTAACAATTGAAAAAAAATATGCAAAAATCATCTTTATGCTTACGACTTAAGAAACATATAAAACGCAAACGTAATATTGTAACCAAACATTACTGTCCCTTGATGTTCAATAGAATATAACCTTTATTGTGACGTGATAAGGTTCAATGCAAGTGCATTGCATATCTTTGTGTTGTAAGTAACCGTGAAGGCGGCATTGCTCTGAAGCAAATCATTTGGTCACGATAAGGGATCGTTCAACAATTACGTGATCATTTTTGGCCGTTTTTTTAACCCCCCCCCCCCCCTATGTGATCACAGCGTAATCTTTTGTTTTAACCCCCCCCCCTCGCCTTGATTACGTAATCTTCGTCCGTGCTTAATGTTTGCTGTTTTATTAGCACTGACACGTATGTCATGTTTGTATGGGTCTTAAATGACCTAAATTTGGGAAGAGGGTGTTTCATTTGTCAAAATGCAAAAGGTAAGAACTATAAAGTAAAATCAATAAAATAGATAGTTTTATTAGTCTTTATTGAAACGACGAAATGAAATATACGAGATAATGTTTTGATAACTTTTTACCTAAAATATATCCAAAATACTTACTTAATCCAATATACCTATAAAAATACTGATGCTTGGAAAAGTCGATAAAATATGCCGAAAAAGTATAAAATACTGAATCTGGTCACACTGTTCCACAGTTTGTCTATAGCAGGGGAAATCCCGTTCCATCTATCTAATAGTTAGTGTTACCAGTATAGACTTCAAAATTGGACGTAAATATTTAAATATTTAGTTATATAAATGATGACGTAATCATGGATTCTCTCCCCCCCCCCCCCCCAAATAATCCACATGTATATACAAGCACCCGACCCCCCCCCCCCACCCTTCGGTGATCACGTAATTGTTGAATGATCCCTAATTTCAAGCTTTTTATCGAAGATTTTACACTATTTTCACTGTTTCTGATTAATGTTTATTTTATGATTTATGGATTAGTGTAACACAGTGACGTCACTTATATTTTTTTATAATCATAAATTATTATATCTCACACTGCACAAATGTTCATAAAACACAATTTTTTCTGCAATAGTCACATTGCTCCCGACGACGATGGTTTTGATCTTTAAATTATTTTAACACTTGACAATAATAATTACCACTACTCGTCACTAGATGGCATTACGTAAGCGAATGACTAAGTTAAATAAAAAATAAAACATAATTATGTCTATGAACTGTATTATTTTGAATATTAATTTTAAAACATTCGTAGATATTTATTTTTGTAATATTTTATGGTGGCCGCCAAATGAGCACAATTATTTCCGTAGGTAATAATATTGTGATGTCGTAATGTCCGGGAGTTCTGTTTATTGACCGCTAGAGGGCGGTAGTGCCACGTATGTGCAATCAGTCGGTGATCGTTGCGCTATTATATTATAGATTTTAGATTAGTCAGAATAATAATACAGTAGCACTAACGACTAAATTACGGTTATTAAATATTTTATGAAGAAATTATTATACGCTAGTTAAGATTGACCAAGATAGAACAATATAAAAGTTGAGCAAAGATAAGAAAATGTTAGGTAATCTGTATAATAATGAAACAATGGTAGCAGAATATTTTCCGGTTACAAAAATACACTAAGTAAAAACGACAAAAAAGCATTTTCCGATACCGGGAATCGAACCCGAGCCTCCTGGGTGAGAGCCAGGTATCCTAGCCACTAGACCATATCGGATATTGAGGAATAGATTGAAAATAATGTTTATAAATTATATATGTTTTAAATGAAATTAGAAACAGATGATGTGTTTTCAAAAATAAAAATATACATATAGCAAACGATTAATTCTCAAGAAAAACAAGACAATCAAAAGATAAAAATTTAGTTTTTGTCTAAAGTTACATTTATATTTGTGATTTATTAAGTACTAGTTTTTGCCAGTGGCTTCGCCTGCGTACTTACACATTATGAACCTTTCTCTTGAATCACTCTGTCTATTGATGAAAATCGCATTAAAATCCGTTGCGTAGTGTAAAAGATCTAAGCGTACAAACGCGGGAAGTGACTTTATTTTATACTATGTACAGAATAGATGTATGTATACCTATATGTATAACACAACTAAATATTTACAACGAGGTAGGTAGGTACTAAATAAAAGGACTGAGTAACTTTAAGAACTAATAAATACAAAAACAAAAGGACACTAATATACCCAATTTATACCAGTGCCACAGAGAAGTCGCGTTTTGGTTATAGGCAACAGAATATCCCTTCAGCTTACTGCCAGAAGATCCTCTCATTATTCGAATACTAGGTACGCACAGCTACAAGTCAACCTATGCATTTCCAGTATAAACTGATCTCACATTGTATGCGATTTCCATATATTGAGAGGTCAGCTTAAACTGGAAATGTATAGCTTGATGCAAAGCCGTGTGTGCCTATACTGCCTACACATAACATTTATATAGCATCGTCATTTACATAACACTTACATTTGGACACGCATGTCATTGTTCTGTTGCGAGTTGCGAACTTACTACACAATGCTTGCTCAGAACTTCTATGGGAAGGGAAAACGTACTAACTAAGTACCGATTTCCCTCAGTTAAAGATGTAATGGATACTCAGTAGTGGCCCTCTTTTACGTATTTCAGAAAAGTGCATCGCAGCAACAAATAAGGCCTCTGCCTGGGTCGCGAGATTCGTTCGAAAGAGTTACCGTGGCCCTGGCATATGGGCAACTGAAGGAACACGGGTGGGTTTTAGTCAGTAAAAGTCTGACACGCCCTTCCGCTCCACACTAGATCGGGAGACGTCATTTGATGATTTCCCACCCAAAAAAAGGCCTTCATCCTCTTTTCGTGTCAATGGTACTCGTAAACTTTGTCCTAAGTGGCTTGTGGCTAAGTAATAAAAGCCGCACGGACCGATCGTTCAGGTTAAGCTACACTTGCCGCGGTTGCTTCGTGGATGGGTGACCAACTTCACATACCAAGACCCCTCCGTGCCTCGGAAAGCACGTTAAGCCGTTGGTCCCGGCTGTCAGTTGAGTGTGGATCTTTAGTAGTCGTTACGGGTCGAAAGAAGCCCGAAAGTCCAACAACCAGTCTTCCCAAAGGGTTTTGTATTAACCAGTAACTGGGTTGTGGAGGTCAGATAAGACGTCGCTCAATGTAAAGTAATCGTTTTCAGCTGCATTCAGTTAGACTGAAAGGTGACCCCAACATACTAGGGAAAAGGGTCGGCAGATGGTATGGTACTCGTAAACTTTCTTTATTTTAATATAGTTTGAACAGACTCCGGCCTCAGGTGGGCCGGAGTAGAGAAAACCTGTACAGATGGAGATTCATAGACGACTCAGCCCTGGAGTGTAAATGTGGTGCTGTCCCACAAACGAGGCACTTAATATCTTGTCCAGCATGTCCTGTTGTTTGCACGCCACAGAAGTTGATGGACGCTACTGAAAATGCTAAGCTCGTAGCCAAATTCTGGGCTAACTCTATTTAGATTGCTATCGACACGCTGAGAAGAAGAATATAGTTTGAGCCCAAAAGGCCCACGTTCATTCCGGCATCTGTGGCATTATTTAGATCATCTGAGGTACAAGTATACGGGCACTTGGTACACTCCAGCAACTGGGGCATGGTCTGATAAGACGTCCTGCACTCGCACTAGGTATTGCAATTGAAAACATTTGTTTCAGACATGATAACTTTGAAAGATTGAAGTCCATATGATGTTAGTTGGTAGATACTTATAGCTATGTTAGTAAAATTTAAAATGATTATTATTGTGGACATGCATCAGCGACCAATGCCTCAGGATTTGGCTGTCCACTATGTCCGATACCACGGTCAGAAGCGTGTTGGTGCTACCCTTTATCCGAGACCACAGGGAGGCTGTTCTTTTGCGAAGCACTGCCTGGAAGCCGTCTGTGCCGTGGTCGGCAAACATGCCAGAAGCACTGCACCGCCATGGGAGCCCCAATAAACCCCGGAACGCGTTGTTATACTGGACGCGCAGAGCATTGCCGGCTTTTTTTGTGTAATTGCTCCACAGGTTGCACGTGTATAATGTTTGGCAATATTTAGCTTTTGGATGAGTCCGTAATCCCCTACTTTGACAATTTGAGTCTACAGCGGCTTACTTGGGTACGCAACCGATTGAGAGCTTTCCATATAGGCCCCTACAGAATACGTCCGGAAGGCCAATGTTCCTGGATTTTAACGAATTCGGTGGTGGATGCTTCTTGGTACGTTTGCTTTTCACACTCTGTCTGTCCTGGATAGCCTGCGTAGACGGTAAGAACCTCTTACGTCTTTTAAGCCTGCCCGAAGTCGTTTTGTATTGGTACATAACAAAATAAGGTTCAAAATAGTGATGCATTTGATGTTTGATTCAATCAAGCTGAGACCCATTAAAGGTTGGCTTACCTACGATTTTTTCTGCCACAGACGAGGACAACAATCTTTGCCCGGAACTGAGACATCAGGATATTAGTTTTACCGTCCTTCTCGTATCATTGTATGCCCGTGACTGCCACAACAGCTGTTATCAATGGCCTCACGAAAGGAAGGAAATTTAGTCAGGGTCGCAGTCTTCGGATGCATCGAAGAAGATATACACTATCCATGGCGTAACAAATACACCAAGGAAACAATAAAATCATTTCATCTGCCAAGCCATTTCCCAAGATATTGGAGTTCGATTCCAGTATTACCGGGTACCAGGGATGTTTGGATGGGAAATCATCAAATGACTTCTCCCGCTCTGGGCCGAGCGGGATGGCGTGTCAGACTTTTACTGACTAAAACCCACCCGTGTTCCTTCAATTACCCATATGCCAGGGGACACGGAGGAGTCTTGGTATGTAAAGATGGTCACCCATCCACGAATTCGCCATGGCAAGCGTATCTTAAACTTCGACCGAACCATGCAGCTGTTTTTACTTAGCCACAAGAACAAAAGAATACAATACCAAACAGAATCGAAGTACACAATAAACAGGTAGTTACTGTCTTCGACCACTTTCACTACATTCCTACCGTTGATCAGCGGTAGGTAGACACCATAACCATGTCGCGAATGAACGCAGTAACCATTAGTCTTAGTGAGTAACTAACCCGCAGGCGATGACAGGGGAAATATTAGTTAGATTGCAAAGTTAATTGGGTAGATAGATAGTAGTTCTACGTCTAAGTGGTGATAGGTTCTTAAATGTGCGTGTTCAGGGCATTTTGGACTTTATATTATTATTAGAGAAAGTACTAATTTATTTGTTTGTAAGTGGGGGTATTCTCTGGAACTATATAAAAATGAAATTAAAAAGGACAGCTGTGCTGCTGGGCATTCCTTTTTCTCTTCCCAGCTAAAACACTGATGTCGTAAAGGGCGGGCATTTTGGGGGACTGTCTGACCTTTAGCGATCAAAAAGTGCTGATTCTGAGCCTTATTTGAATAAATGACTTTCAATTTTGGACTGGGACCAATCAGTCCTTCAACTAGTACTACCTCACGGCCAGAGACTATATTCTCTTTTCTCACGGCCTATCATACGCCACAGCTTGATTAACTTTTAGACAGGGTGACTTGTAATTCTACTTACTCCAGAATTTGATAGAGTGCCTACCAACCATCACTTTGCACCATTTAAATTCCTTATTAGTCTAGGCGAAAATTCATGAGATTTAAAAAAATACGAGACAAATTGTGTGTTTTTTAAAATTGCCCAAAATTCTGTCCTATAATTTTTCTATAGACTCTCAAATTCAATGGCCATCAATACTATTTTATTTGGTAGAGAATATGGTTACAAATCTCTCAGATCACTTAGCTAAACACATTATTATGATAACGTGTTATTATTAACTGTATTATTATTGTACAATATACGTTTTCATAGCCAGAGGCAAGTGGGCCAAACTGAGCTACTTGTAACGCCGCAGAGATCATTTAGATTGATGATTGGTCCACAGATAAACATTGCTATTTAGTGAGACTCACGAAATATATCGAACGTTTGCATTCCATCATGAGATATCTAATGTAACGTCACGAAGACTTGGCACTCTTGTCAGAAGCGATCGTAGCTAAACAATAGGACATCATCAAAATCTGCTTATATTGTTCCCACTGCTGAGACACAGGCCTCATCTCGGTGAGAGGGAGTGGGCCGTATTCTAAAACGCGGGCCCAGTGCGGGTTGGTAGATGTCACGTCTTCGATTTTTTGACTCTAGGACATGCCGGTTTCCTTACGATGTTTTACTACACCGTTACTTCGCCTAGGACATAATACACTTTTAAGGAATAGAAGCCAATGGTGTTAAGTCTGAAGACAACTGTTACATAATGTAGGTCAGCAGGGAACATTTACGGGCATTCCTGAAGCCATTGGCCAAAATAACAGTCTTAAGGAAATCGCAGCAGTCATTGCTGATTGAAGTTTGTACTTATTGTTTTGTTAAAACCGTTATTAGTGTCAGTGTCTAACAATTCTACAAGACCGCGACGCGGAGGATAACAGCATTAACAGCACTGGAGGACTAAGAAAGCGTTACATAGCTTGGGAGGAGCTAGCCAAGGCTTATGTGGCATTGAATTAGGTATTATCTTGGTAAAACATTTGTTTTTTGTTAGCATATTTTGTGCCCCATTGCTTTGTAAAGGCCTCCCCTTTTCCTTTTAAACCTCTCTGTTATGCGTTCTCTGGTCATGTTGGTCCTGCCTTCGCCGTGGTTGACCTTAACATCACATTCACATATAATAACAATATTCCATAGGTATTTCTTATCCGTTTCGTGACAAACGTAAACAATTGTATCACCCCATTTCATCCTGTGGGTGTCGTAAAAGGCGACTAAAGGACTTACTAGACAATAGGCAGCAGAGTTCTCAATGCATTTTACCACCATACGGCGATCGCCAACCCGCGTGCCAAGCGTGGCGATTATGGCAAACCCTCCCAGATTGGGGGAAGCCGAAGTCCAGCTGTGAACGTCTTTCGGATGAAATGATGATGATGATTTTCTTGGCTAAACAATAAAGTACAGTTTTCCTGGCTACCAATACCATATTGACGATAGAAAAAATACGAAAAAGAAAAACCCAATCTAGCTATTACTTCATGTACCCATTCATCTGTGGTGGTCAACAGCCAAGCTATAGAAAACAAAAGTGATTATGTTTATAAACAAGAACGGACTATTGTTGCGGAGAAAGTTAAGAGCTCCACAGACTGTGACGACCAGATAATCGACCTTCATGTAGGGATGGCACTAGAAGATGTGGAGGGAAAACACGGCAAAGAATGGAGAATAAAATATGGTTATAGTTGTATGGATTAGGGACTTTTTGAACGTTTCAAGTACATAAGACAGTCCCCCAAAACGCCCTACCTTCACCACTTTCTAGTGCTTTAGGTGGGAAGAAGAAGTGGCGCAACAAACTCCGCAGTAGCACGGGATAAGTGATACAAGGGAAGCAAGTGTTTGAAGTAAATTATTGTCCTTATAATGTCGAAATAACACTTTAAAACAACTAATGGAAATTTACACGAAACTAGTGGAAATATGTGCAGGTTTATGTGAAATACAATATTTTGAACTGAATTCAGTCTCCGAGAACTGTATCACGATAAAATTTGTCAAACAAATCAAATTGTAACGTATATATAACTTATTGTTAGCATCTTTGTCAACCCTAATCCTAGAAGACACAACATTCTGATACTGTCAAAAGATTAATAAGCTAAATCCAACCTTAAAGTTGACAAGTAAATTCTAAATTCACTTACATCCAAGCAACACTTTGGAGATGAGAATGAAAATGGCAAGTTGCACGCAACATCACGTTGATTGGCGTCAATTTGACGGTGTTTGTACACCTGGCCATGTACATACGTATATATATATATATGGAGAAATAGATGCCTATAGCTTGCAATAATTATTATCTATTTTGAAATCCTGGATAAAAAAAATTACAGTAAATACCACAATCCAATAACACAGTCCTTCCTTAGGATCTTAATTCCTCTTCAGTTCAGGTCCTTTTGGGAGGGCATTGGTGACCCCACAGAACAGATACTGTTTTCTCTTCAAGTAGTATCTTGATGGCACTTTACTTTGTGTTATTAACCGACTTCAAAAAAAGGAGGAGGTTATCAACTCGTCTGTATTTAAAAAAAAAATATGTTTGTTACCTCATTAATTTTGACTGAGTGAACCGATTTTGATGTTTTTTTTATTTGAAAGCTGGTGCTTTCCGAATGGTCCCATTTTAATTTGGTTCCATTCGGACAATGGGATCCATGTGAAAACCATATAAGTCTTAAATCGCGACAAATGAACGAATAACGCGATTAGATTAGTGTATCTACCATAACTAAAAAGTTAAAAATAAAAACTTTTTACAAAAAAATAACAACCGACTTCCTTAAAAAAAACACTACAAAGTCAAAAATTACTTTAATTTCGGAAGTCGATGGAAAAAAAACCTTAATATATATACATATAGTACTCCAGACCGTATTTCGGCCACGGCGGCCAATCTCAACGGAGACTAGCCATCGACGCGGGAGATATTATAGTGCTCAAGTGTGTGCGCAGACACAGGAGCACTCACTCTTCCCTCACTCTCACAGTCCGATGGGACGGCAATCCGACACGACCGGAGAGAGATCAGGCGTAGGACCAACGGCTTAACATGCTTTCCGAGGCACGGGAGTATCACACCGCCAACTTCCAAACTCCGGGCTGCTACTAAGAAATTCCTAATAGAAAAACCCAGTAACACTTTGCCCGACCCGGGAATCGAACCCAGGACCCCACGCTCAGCGGCCGCGCTTGCGACCACGAGACCTTAAATACAGATCCTATGACACCGAATTCCGAAATTAAAGTTATTTTTGACTTTGTAGTGTTTTTTTTAAGGAAGTCGGTTGTTATTTTTTTGTAAAAAGTTTTTGATTTCATAGACGCTGTTCTACAACGGTGAAGGAAATCATCTTGAGGAAAACGGCTAAAATTCAAAGACTTGTAATGTGACAACAACCAACGAGCAATGGGCTTGCGTGGTAGATACTGGCCCACTCCCTCTCATAGACCCAGCAGTGACCCGGGGGCTTGGGACTCAGCAGTGGGTACATTACAGGCTGATTATGCGTTCAGGTTAGATGAGGCAATGGCAGAAATTTGCAGACTAGTAGCTGAAGATTGAGTTAAATGGTGTGCTATTGGATATTTCCAGCATTTTACTACTATTCACAAATAATGATGATGACGATCAGCCCTATAGTCTGACAAACAGTCTTAACAAGGAGTATCGTGTTATACAGTAACTGGGTTGTGGAGATCAAATAGGCATGGTCGCAGGCATTGTAGATAAGGATAGTCGCTCCTTGTAAATTATTGGTATTTAGCTGCATCTGGTTAGACTGGAAGCCGACGCCACTATAGTTGGGAAAAGACTAGGCAGTGATGACGATGATGGCAAACTATTTGGTTGAACACCTGAATAAGATATACATATTTACTATTAATCTAATGTCTATTAGATCTGCGCAAGATAATATCAATTTGAGACACAATTTGTTAGAGATTATTGTAATGAAAGGAAGTTGATATCCTGCAGATAATGATTGTACAATGAGTACAAGTAATCTTGTGTTTGGATCTTGATCTCTTTTGACCTAATTTACTAATGATAGTGAGGCAGTTGCTATCTATTTATTATTGTAAATTAACTTTATCATCTAACTAGCTTCTGCCCGCAATTTCGTCCTCGTCAAATTTTTGCTCCCCTGACCCTTCCCGGCGTATCGAATTGCCTTCCAGTTTTCATTCATCTTTAGTTGCTGCTCTGCTCATTTTGATCGTAACGTGATATTATGTAGCCTTCCTCAATAAATAGGCTACCCAACACAAAAAGATTTTTATCAATTCGGACCAGTAGTTCCTGAGATTACCGCGTTCAACCAAACAAACAAACAAACTCTTCAGCTTTATAATATTAGTATAGATTTTGTTATGACTATAAGAGTTGTGGTAGACCAGAGAAACGATGGATGGACTGTGTGAAAGATGATATGGTCAAAAAGAGCGTGACTACCGAGTTGACAACTACGACCATAAATAAATTGAGACAATAGATAGAATAATGATGATCTAATTTTGTCATTAACTCATTATGTTTAAAACTGCTGTAAGTCATGAAATATTCCTGTTTCTGCACCTGAAATATGTAGTTTGTGTCTCAAAAGCAACAGGAGTCCATCCGTACCGTAGATAACAAGACATCTAATTTTGACACACTTTCTTGTTACAAATTAATAAAATTACATTTGAGCGGTGACTTTCTATGAAAGTGGGTGCTTGTACACGTACTATGTCTAACGAAATTGATCTTATTTACCGATACCAACGTTCAACGTGTAATGTAACTTGATTACTGCAATCATACCCTCGTTACTCAATTGTTTTCATCAACACCGGCACTTGTTTTTCTTTGCAAAATTGTTTTTGTAGACTTTCATCGTTATGAAGTCTTTTCCGTATTCGTTTGAGGTTGTCTATTATTCCAGTAATATTGTCAATTTGTCATCATATTCATCATTAAGCCTATAAGAATCCACTGCTAGACTTAGGACTCTCCAAGCTCTGTTTAACTCCATCCTTGGCTAATCTTCAGCTTCCCTTTGATGATCAAGTTCTACTTACTTAACAGACAGCTGTGCTGCTGAGGAATTTGTTGCACCACTTCTTCCCAACTAAAGCTTTTGGGGATTGTTCAGCCTTATTGGAATAAATGACATTGGGTTTCATTTGATCGTCATTCGTCACCTTTGGATGGCCTGCGGGTATCCTGTATGCCGATTCTTGGTCTCCACTCCAGTTCTTGTCTACGCAAACTGTCATCGGTTTAGTCTTACGACTACTATAGCTGGCTGTTTTTCTCTTCAGCTTGCTTATTAACTGGGCTATCTAACACAATTTTTTTATTGCTTGAAAGCACTGTCGTCTTCCTAAGAATCTTCTTCTTGTCTTTAATGGCAGTTAGAGAGAGCATGTTCTTCGCTAGTTGTCTTTAGTTCAGTCTTCTCCATTTGTAGATTGGAAAAATTCAGCCTTTATCCACTTTTTTCTGGGTGGTGCGTGTCAGACTTTTACTGACTAGAACCCACCCGTGTTCCTTCAGTTGCCTGTGCCATGGCCACGGTAACTCTTTCGAACAAATCTCGCAACTCTGACAATTTACCCTTGAGTTCGCTTTTCTTGCATTACTTTCAGACCACAACCATGTTTCTCTTAAATCACCATATCTGTGTCTGAAATATAATTAGCGAATTCGCAGCATTTAGAAGGCAGTCACGGTTGGCTGGCGGCGTGTAGACAATGGTACTACGTGGTGGTTGGTTGTTTCCTTGAGACCGACATCCTACGTATTGTTTGAAGTATGAGTGAGCGGCCATTATCTTCTCAGTGTTGGCAGAATGTGTGGGGGGTAATAATAGGCATAGGCATACGCAAGAAAAAGTATTTGGTAACCTGTAGTCATTGTATGATTATGTGTACTGTTTAAATGTATTACACGGATAAAGCTTGCGTCTGAGCCTGCAGCCATGTATTATTTGATCTAGTCTGGCGTCCTCTAAATTTGATTATGTAAAGTCACGATTTCACGAGCATAAATACATACTGCTTGCTTCTGCCCGCGGCATTGCCCGGGTGGAAGTCGGAAATTCGGACCGACCTATACAGCATGACCTTCCCCAGGATTTATCCATCTATATGTATATCATTGCCGAATTTTATCGAAATTCCTTTAGAGGTTTAGACGTGAAAATATAACATAACAGTCAGATCGAATTTGAGGATAGTGATAGGTTCCAATAATATGTGATTTCCATGATTGATTCAGTAAAATCTGTTCAAGTGGATCTTGGTTTTCGTGGATATTTTCAATTAGGTTGACTGACACTATCCTCCCATACCTAACAGCACTGTTATTTGAAAACATTGTAAAAAGCCAAATATTTTTAAAAGAGTAACCATGCTGGCTCTTCTCCATAGGAAACGACCTATTGGAACCGTGCACCTAGCTTCTGACGTTTTATAAGTGGCCATGTTGGTTTTTGTGAAATTATTTTTTATTAACCGACGAAAAAAAAACGGAGGAGGTTATCAATTCGACGCGTATATTTTTTTTTTGTATGTTTTTTTTTTATGTATGACCACGCATAACTTTTTACATAGTAGTCCGATTGTGATAATTCTTTTTTTATTGGAAAGGGTATACTCGGAGGGTGGTCCCATATAAATTTGAAAAACAAAATCAAACCCTTAGGGTCAGAAAACAGGGGATGATTGATTGTTCACTCACTGATTGTTATGTTTAACCACGCATAACTTTATACAGAGTAGTCCGATTTTGATAATTCTTTATTCGTTGTATAGGGTATACCTTGCCAAGTATTATAAGTATATTAAAGCCACAAAAAATTATAAAATAAAAACTTTTTACCAAAAAATTTAACCGCCGAAAAAACTGAAAAGCAAAAAATAATAAACCTTAAAATTATGAGTCGGCGCTGGAAAATCAATGAACAAAGATGACTCAAAGCGCCGATTCATAATTTTAAGGTTTATTATTTTTTGCTTTTCAGTTTTTTCGGCGGTTAAATTTTTTGGTAAAAAGTTTTATTTTATATTTTTTTGTGGCTTTAATTTTATTTTAGAGGTAGTACACACAGCTACATATCAAGCAGCGTTTCCAGTTTAACGGACCTCACATTGTATAGGTTTTCCGTTCAATGAGAAACCAGCTTATACTGGAAATGTGTAGCTTTATATTTCGCCGTGCGTACATCTAACCGTTTCTTCTTGTGCTTTTGCTAAATGATAATTTTATTAATATTATTTATTTTCTTTTTTACAGATCCTTGAAACAACAAACCTCGATCACCACTGTAAAAAAAGAGAAAAATAAAACAAAATGACGAGATAAAAAAAAGTTTATTACCAACAATGATTAGGACGTTCTAAATTCAAAAGTGATGAAGTGAGTGCGTCATAGAAGCAAGATGGCGTCGTTTTTAAGTGTAGTGTTATTATTAGTGTACTGTTGTGTGAGTGTGTATGGACATGTAGCCCTCACCTTTCCTCCGGCAAGGAGGTACGATCTGGATTTTCTGGATAATTCCAGAACGAAGCCGCCATGTGGAATGCCAAAAGGTAATTTTGATTTTTGTTAAGTTTTTCTCCGTTATTCATTAGTATTTCTATCAGCTTAGCGTTGTCCAATTTATTTTTAGGACTGCCATTATTGCTGCCATGGTCTACCTACAGTTACACTATAATTTATGTATCTGCAGAAATATAGTGTAAAATAACAATAACTTACAAAATACATTAACAAAAGTAGCACAGATCCCTCTGCATGCATAGCATGACCACCGTAGAAATGGGTTTTGTCTACGGAAGAATAGACAAAATTACAGATTGTAGAAGGATTAAAGACAGATTAAAGATTGTAAAAAGATTTGTACCGTTTTATGCTGGCGTAGCATGACAATTTTATCTCTGTTCTACCAAGAATAGACAAAGTTCTTTCTATGATGGTCATGCTACGCGTGCAGATGTGGTTACGGTTCAACAATTCAAAAAAGATTGACTTCAAGCAAATCAGTTACTATAACTTGTATAACTGAATGTTCCCACTTTCAACGGAAGTGATCATTTAGCCGACTGTAGGTTGCACAAAGATTATCTAGATATAAAAAAAAAAAACTGTTTGTAAAATTAACTAAAACTATTACAAAAAATAAAACTTCTTACCCCAGGCGGCATGTCTCAACCGTAGTCAGTAAATTAGACACACGGTCTAGTCACTAGTCAGGCCGAAATTCAGACCCAGATGAAAACGAGTCTGTTTACACACAGATGACCTCGGGGTCGTTGACCTCGGCTGAGTCATCCTCGTCATTGCATTGTTGAGAATATTATTTTGTACTGTAATCTTGTATTGAGGTAGGTTGCTCGATGGACGAATTTTAATCCAAAATGTTGGTGGCCAACTCCTGAAAGGACGAGGGTAAAGATTAGAACATTTTTCGCCTATCATAGTTGTAGAATCCTGTTAATTCCGTATTTAAGTTGTATAATATTACTTCACTGGCTCATCACCACATCAAGCGCTCACAAATGCAGACTCGCTTTTCAATCTCTGTTTCCCGCCATTGCTACTGACTGACAGATGACATTAGTGACAGGAGCTGCATCCGCTTACGGGCATGAGATAGTGTTATATATCTATGGAATAGATACACTACAATAGTCATGAAAATTCAAAGTATTTATTGACGTCATGTTTTTGTGTATATGTGAAGTTTAGGTATCGATCGACCTTTACATCTATTCTAAAATAGTAAGGAAAAAAATTGGGGGTGCTAGTACAACCTGTTGACTCACCCTCTAAACGGGTGTAGGCAAGTGAGTAAGTCGCCACCCTGTTTATTTATCTGAACTGAAGCCCAAAACAGGGAAGGTTAATTGTTAATTTTATTCATGTTTTTTAGTTTTTTGTTTTGTTTTCTATTCTAATTTTTAGGGTTCCGTTGCCAAATGGCAAAAAACGGAACCCTTATAGATTCGCCATGTCTGTCTGTCTGTCTGTCTGTCTGTCTGTCTGTCCGAGTATGTCACAGCCACTTTTCTCCGAAACTATAAGAGCTGTGCTATTGAGACTTGGTAAGTGGATGTATTCAGTCAACCGCAATAAGATTTTTACACAAAAATAGAAAAAAAGGAATAATATTTGGGGTTCCCCATACATAGAATTGAAACACAAAAAAAAATTTCTATGGATCTATGGATAGGTCTTCAAAAATGATATTGAGGTTTCTAATATCATTTTTTTTTTAAACAATAATATTTGGGGTTCCCCATACATAGAACTGAAACACAAAAAAAAATTTTAATCAAACCCTTACGTGTGAGGTATCTATGGATAGGTCTTTAAAAATGAAATTGAGGTTTCTAATATCATTTTTTTCTAAACTGAATAGTTTGCGCGAGAGACACTTCCAAAGTGGTAAAATGTGTGTCCCCCCCCCCGTAACTTCTAAAATAAGGGAATGATAAAACTAAAAAAAATATATGATGTACATTACCATGAAAACTACCAACGAAAATTGGTTTGAACGAGATCTAGTAAGTAGTTTTTTTTTAATACGTCATAAATCGTAAACCACAATTTACCTTTCATTCAGTCAACTCAAATATAAAAATTTAAAAAAAAAACATTTAATTTCATAAACGATGATGACGAATGATGATGATGATGACCTGCAGGTTTGTACGGAACCCTCGGTGCGCGAGTCCGACTCGTACTTGGCCGGTTTTTTATTATGGCAAACAAAGCCGATGTCGTCTACTCTGCCAATGTCTTAACTAGGGTTGCCAGTTACAGGCTTATCATTTCCGGGACAATTCAACAACGTCCCGCCCCGTGTCCAGGAATTACCTTTAATTGCCTCAAATGGTCATCATACCCACTTATTTAATGTTAATCCGTAAGGTAGGTCGTATACAGAACATAATTTACAGCATTTAGTAGGTAGACTTGACATTTGACTGAGTCGGCCAATCAACACTTCATAATAGTCACTTGACAGCTGTAATCTGTCACTTTGCATATTTGAATAGTTACCGGCATTGGGCAATATTATATTAGACACCGTATTCCTTGTGGTGTCGGACGTAAAGAATAATAATAATATATCCTACTAATATTATAAATGCGAAAGTTTGTGAGGATGGATGTATGTGTATGTGTATGTTTGTTACCCTTTCACGAAAAAACTTCTGACCGGATTTGGATGAAATTTGGCACACAGATAGTTTATAACCTGGAATAACACATAGGGTATTTTTTATCCCGGTAGTATGTTCCCGCGGGATAATTTCCGACCTCCACGCGGGCGAAGCCGCTGGCGAAAGCTAGTAATATAATAATAATATCGTTTATTTATAAAAAGGGGCACTATTACAAAGTAATAGCACTATCCTATTTCTTTCCATGGGTGTCGTGAGAGGCGACTAAGGGACTTACTAGAGAATGGACAGCAGCGTTCTCTAAGCATTTTACCTCCATACTGCGATCGCCAACTCGCCTGTCAAGCGTGGCGTTTTTGGCAAACGCCCCAAATTAGGAGGCCTGTGTTCAGCAGTGGATGTCTTACGGCTGAAATGATGAAGATGATGATTGGGCAGTATATAACACTTAGTGTTGGCCTGTATATTAATTATTATTATTATTTTCATATATATATATTTATATATCTCAGGATCCTAGGATCCCGGTCTTTTAGAAGGCATACGAGGGGCCGAAACCAACTCGCAGAGGCCCCTTAGAAAATTTAAATGAAGTGAGGCACTAACCGACGGTTATCCGCGTATGCACTGTGCAAGTGCACCCAAGGACAACCTCCGGTTGTTGTTGGACTATTGCAGGATATGGAAACCAAGATGTTGGACTATGTATTTGACTGGCTAAAATGGACTGGTTACCAAGAACTATGGAAGGTCTATGGCCCCTGCCGCATCAATGTTTGTATTTACACGGATTAAATGGCAGGGGGTGACTTGCACACTCAATAATGGGCCCCCGGAAACCGTCGCTGGCACATAGTAACGCAGCGACAAGGGGGCAACACTTCCTGAGGTGCTTGAGGAGTGGAGAGGTATTCCACGGCTTTCAGAACAATCCCAGAGCCCGGAAGATGGTCAATATCCCTACGAGCACTTACTGGAATACTTCCTTTCCCCGAGCACGTTTGCTCTTGCGAATCTCCACTCAAGCCGGCCAATAAAGGCAAGAATGAGGTGGGAGCTCTGAACCTCTTCATTGTTCACTCCAGTCGGCCAATAAAGGCAAGCCAGTGATGAGGAACAAGAATTCTCCCGGGAGATAGGGTCCGTGGGGTCTTATTATTATTAATTATTATTATTAATTATTATTATTAATTATTATTATTAATCATCATATCAATCATATAATTGTTAGTAAATCACACTTAATACTATGTTAGTTAGATTATTATTATTAATGATGATTACATAAAATTGCGCTACTTATCATTATACCGGGCACCCCCGGAGCCGTGAATGGCATTCCAGTGCCTCACAACTGGGCAATCCACCCTTCCCAGTATGGTATTCAGTAGGCCGTTGGTGCTGCCTCGCACGTGGCGCATCAGGGAGGCCACTCTTTTGCGCACTATCGCCCTAAAACAATCCGTGTTGGCCTTAGCAAACATACCTGATACACTGCAAAAACGAGGCAACCCCAACAGCATCCTGAAACCATTATTGTACAGGACCCGTAGGGCATTGAAAGATCCACGCGTATACCGGACCCACAGGCTGCAGGTATAGAAAGTCTGACAGTATGCCTTAAAAAGAGCAATTTTGACCTCTTGTGAGCACCGTGCAAACCTTCCCGCCAGCATATTGCATCTAACTGACAACGCCCTACGTTCCCGCTCAATATCCAAATCATCCGAGAGATCCTCGGTGACCCAGTGCCCCAGGTACTTGAATTTTGTGACCCTACTTATAGGCACTCCTTCAAGTCTGACCGGAGGAACGGTTTTCGGACACTTACTACCCGCCTTAAAAATAAGTATTACTAATTAGATCATACATATTATTAATTAGAACATAAATTAATATTTGACTAGCTTCTCCCCGCGACTTCGTCCGCGTCAAATATTTGCTCCCCTGACCCTTCCCATCGCATCGAATTGCCTGCCAGTTTTCGACCATTTTTCGTTGCTGCTCCCCTCCTTTTGATCGTAGCGCGATGTTATACAAGATCAGTTTTTATCCAGTGCCCAAACTGTAACCATGAATTCAGCATAATATCATTGTAGAACCCCCAGCATAGAAAATTTTCGCAAACAGCAGATTTTTTTTTTGTATAACCATACAAAAAAAAAATCTGCTGTTCCATACATTTTGACCCCGTAGGTAGTGCATTTTTCTATGAAACAGCAGATATTTTTTTTGTAACACTTACGAAAAATTTCTGGGCAAGGGGGTCTAGAATGATATGCTGAATTCATGGTTACAATTTACGCACTGGATTAAAACTGTATAGCCTATAGCCGTCCTCAATAAATAGGCTACCCAACACAAAAATATTAAAAGAAAGTTCCTGAGATTAGCGCGTTCAACCAAACAAACAAACTCTTCAGCTGTATAATATGTATTAGTATAGATAAATCGTACTTTATTGCTAGGTATTATTATACAGTATTGTATGCCTACATACTTGAAATATCTCTGAGTCACTGAGCTCGTCACGACAACACGAACGAAGGGAAATGCAAACGGCTCAAGGGCGTCCTTGCTTTATCGTGATTATTATGTTGGTATACCTACCTACTTGTGATTAAAGTTCTCTTCTTTGCTGTCAACAAATCTATATCTATACTTGTATTCTAATATTATCACGTTAACTGCCATGGGTAAAATCAGAAAAAGTCATAAATGTACTTAATATTATTTAACTTAAGGGCTCGGCGACGGACAGTCTGTCCATACAAACGTAATACCAAAATCATTTGCAATTTGAGCATATTTCCACCATTTTAAGATGATATTCGGCTTTAGACAGTATTTATCTAGGTTATGGTGACGTTTTTTTTAAAAAAAAACTAAGCCAAAACAAAGTTTGAGCAAATTGCATTTCGCACATTTTTACAACATAAATGACATGTTTTCTTTTTGTTTTTTCTGCATTAAAAACAACAATATCTGTAATAATGTTTTATCCATAACACAGATTATATTATCAAGATACTAAATAACAAAAAACAATTGAAAAATCATTAAGTTTTCATTCATCATTTTTGGTATTACGGAACACATCCAAATTTATCATAATTTTCAATAGCTGGTAGTGCTATCGCGTCTCACAAAAATGTCAATGTGTGCACGGTCGTACGACTCGCGGTAGGTGTGTTGTGTACCGCTCGGACATGCATTCACACTAGCGTAACATGCATTTTGGCCGTAGTTTTATTTGTTTATTCAATTGTATTGTGATATTTCTGACACTATTATTGACCTATGCTATAGAACTTGGTTTTTGATTTTTCTTCTGATCTGGTATCGAGTATAGAGTCTGAATGACTGATGAGAATGCAATGATGATGAACTTTGCTTTTTTTTTGGATGGGAAATCATCAAATGACTTCTCCCGCTCTGGGCGGAGCAGGAGGGCGTGTCAGACTTTTACTGACTAAAACCCACTTGTTAGTTAGTTCCATCAGGTGCCCATATGCCAGGGCCATGGTAACTCTTTCGAACGAATCTCGCGACCCTGGCAGGAACTTTGTTTACGGACCTGGATTTATTGTTTACGATTCGGTTTGGTTGCCAACATGGACTCCGAACGTTGGGATGTGTCTCACAGTAAGTGAGATAGATCGACATTGGAATTGTCAGACAAACGTCAGTGATTGGCTGGACTCACTGAGTCTAGCCAATCCCTGACGTTTAACTCAACCAACTGACGTTTGACTAATGTCGATCTATTGGAATTATATTCGAGAGTTAGTACCCAGTGCGGATTGGTAGATGTTTGATGTCTTCGATTTTTTAATTCTAGGACATGCCGGTTTCCTCACGATGTTTTCCTTTATCGGTGTGAGAGCAATGGTGATGACATAATTTATACATAGTAAAGCGCTTGCCTGGGTTCGAACCCGCTACCTATAACTCGTAACTCGGGGCCATTACCACTGGGCCACCAGACCACTGCTCTCGCAGATATGGTCAATAATTATTGTAATATTCTGTGTCTCGTAATTACTTTGCCTACCTACTATTGTATAGGATCAAGTTTATGTAACTAAACAGTGCCGCTGGGGAGTTGGTGTCGGGCGGGCGCGGGCGGTTTGTGGGACTGTTTTATGTAATTTTGAAATGAAATGAAATGAAATGAAATTTATTTTGCAAGAATTGTAGTACATTACAGATGGTCGGGTTATTTTACAGTATCTAATACAATTCGCTAAACTTAGCATGCAAAGTAATTGATAACATTAATTAAATAAATGAAGATATTAAATTAGAACATAAATCATAGTTATTAAATTAAGAATAATAAAGTCAATCATATTTCAAATTATAATAGTAATAAATGTTAATCCTTATAGTTTAGGTACTCATTCACAGAATAGAATGATTTTTCTATAAGCCATTTGAATAAAACTGTTTTAAAGCGATTGACAGGAAGTTCCCTATATAATTTAGGTAATTTATTATATATCCTTATGACCATTGGAAAACAACTTCTGTGATATAAGTGGCTTTTCATTTGAGGAATAATTAATCTGTCAGGATATCTTGTGTTAAACGTAACACTGTCTCCAAGACGTTGAAATAATTCGGAGTGCATTTTAACAAATTTACAGCACTCAAATATGTACATACCGGGAACAGTTAATATATTTAAATCTTTAAAAAGAGGTTTACATGAAGTCAATGGTGGCACATCACAAAGAGCACGGATACATTGTTTTTGGGCTATAAACACCCTATTTATAAGAACAGAATTTCCCCATAGAACAATACCGTATCTAATTGACGTTCGAAAAGTGCTGATTCTAAACCAAGCTTGAATAAATTACTTTTGATTTTATTTTATAAGGTTTTTAGTCAGGAGAGTAACGTGTAAGAACATTACAAATAAATTTTAATTAAAAAAACTAAAAACACTAAAAAACTAAAAACACGCTTCCATTGAAAACCAAACTAAAAAGTACAAAATAATGGAAAAAAGCGTGGGGTGCCTGATATCAATAAAAAAATACCTTAAAAAGCACCCCACGCTTTTTTTTATTATTCATTTTCTATTTTTTAGGGTGTTTCGAATTTTGAGACGTATGTCAGCGTAGTTTGTGTCGTATGTCAGCGTAGTTTGTGACGTATGTCAGCGTAGTTTGTGACGTATGTCAGCGTAGTTTATGTCGTATGTCAGCGTAGCTTGTGACGTATGTCAGCGTAGTTTTCGAAGACAGTTTTTTTGCTGTCCTGGCAAGGATAATGGCACAAATTTATGAAATTATTGCATTGTCATCGGTCCTTGACAAGTTTGAATGAAATCTGGTCGTTTGAAGTGGGTCAAAATTGCGCTATAAGGAGTCGGTTACAAACAAACATACAAGTGAAGCGTGTAAAAAAAACGTTGTTTTTTATTAATCCTCTTTTATCGCGTAAATATGTATAAATTATTGGAATATTTGTCTGTTACTAATATTTTGCGTAACACTTTTAGTAACATTTATTCATTATTTATAAGTAGGTAACTTTTGCCGGCGGCTTCGCCCGCGTGGAGGTTGGACAATGCATCTAAACCTTCATAAATCACTCTATCTATTGGTGATAACCGTACGAAAATCCGTTCAACATTTTTTGAGTTCTTCGCAAGTAGACAGACAGACGCAGCGGGGGACTTTGTTTTATAATATGTAGTGATAACAATTTTTAAAATTAGTAAAAAGAATACTTACTTATACATAAATATGACAGAAAAAGCCTTCGTTTACAGGGTTCCGTTGCCAAATGGCAAAAAACGGAACCCTTATTACCTTAAAAAATCGTCATGTCTATCTGTCTGTCTGTCTGAGTATGTCACAGCCACTTTATTCCGAAACTATAAGAGCTATGCTGTTGAAACTTGGTAAGTAGATGTATTCTGTGAACAGCATTAAGATTTTTACACAAAAATAGAAAAAAAAAACCAATAATATTTGGGGTTCCCCATACATAGAACTAAAACTCATAAAAAAAAAACATCGAACCCATACGTGTGGGGTATCTATGGATAGGTCTTCAAAAATGATATTGAGGTTTTTAATATCATTTTTTCTAAACTGAATAGTTTGCACGAGAGACACTTCCAAAGTGGTAAAAAGTGTGTCTGACGGGAGGGGTCCCGTAACTTCTAAAATAAGGGAATGATAAAACTAAAAAAAAAAATATGATGTACATTACCATGTAAACTTCCACCGAAAATTGGTTTGAACGAGATCTAGTAAGTAGTTTTTTTTTAATACGTCATAAATCGTAAACCACAATTTACCTTTCATTCAGTCAACTCAAATATAAAAATTAAAAATAATAATAATCATTTCATAAACATAAACCTTATGCATACACCGTGAATACCTGCAGGTTTGTACGGAACCCTCGGTGCGCGAGTCCGACTCGCACTTGGCCAGTTTTTTAAAGTTGAGACCACTCCATAGGGAATGAACAAACATAAATAGGCTTAAAATTAGTTTACAAGTACCAAGTTAGGAAAGGTATGTAAGACTCTCTACAAAAGGCCTAGATCTCGAGATAAATTGTAATAATTTGAGATACGGACATTGTAAAGAAATTTCCACAAAACGCATTACTAGTCTATACATTTACTAACGATTCCCCAAAGTAGTCAACAAAAAAAAGCAAATAACGAACTGTATACCTAATTATAAGTAAATAAAAATGTCTTCGAGTCGTTATGCATAAAGGGTAAATACTATGTACTACTCACTCACACACGGCTGCGCACCGCGTCACCGTTGGCCTCCTATTGTCAAACAGAGATAGCAATATTCCGACCGAATTTTGCCCTTGCGCCGGCTCGTGGTTTGCGAGTTTAGGGCGCCACGTTCACTGACTACGATTTTAAATGCTACAACTACATGCTACAGCTCCAACAAATAAGGTTGAAAATTGAATAAATATTTGGATGACGATGTGACTAAGCTGCGAATTGGCATTTATTTTACGGGTTTTATTTAGATTATTCGGACTACACACATTAAATTAAATAATTGTCTGGTTAAAGTTTTAAAGTAATGTTTATTCTATTGAACTCTTTAAAAAAAAATGTTGTTATCGCTGAAAATACAGAGATGTTCGACGTCAAAGTTTTTTTTGTGAAACAATTTTTATTGGGAATATCAAACAATTTTTCACTATTCTATTCAGTTAGAATTTTTCTTTAAACCCTTCTCTGTCCACTGTATTTTTTGTGTCGTATATTTTCATTGCGTTACGTCATACTCGATTGTCAAAGACACCAGTGTTTTGTGAATATTGAGGTAACACCGCGCCTTAAAGTCAAATAACACTAAGTACTTAGTGTTATTTGACTCAAGTCAAATAACACTAAGTACTTTGTGTTATTTGACTTTAAGTCGATTATTGATTACAAAGTGTCGGACACATAGTCCGACATGGCAGTTAACGTGTTATATATGCGAAAGTAACTCTGTCTGTTACGCTTTCACGACTAAACCACTGTACCTACCCATTTTGATAAAATTTGGTACAGGGTATATTTGACATAGACTACTTATTCTGCAACTTCGTCTACGTGCGCGATTATCGACATTTACGCGAACGAAGTCGCGAGCAACAGCTAGTTACCTATAATGTTGTTTGTAATGGTGTTAATTTCAATACCCTCAAACAGGTTTTTTACTTGGTAACTTTTTATTATGGTCATCTGAATATTTTGATGAGTAAATACATGAGTAGCATTTTAAGAAATATATGTCCTGCATGTTGGTAGATTTAAAATATTATATTGATGAATTGGACGTGTAGAGATTGTTTGGCAATTTCGCACTTGTCACAGAAGCAGTCGTGGCCGAGTGGTTAAGGCGTCTGACTCGAAATCAGATTCCCTCTGGGAGCGTAGGTTCGAATCCTACCGGCTGCGAATCTTTTTGTGCTTCTTTTTCTACAACATTTAAAAAAAGAGTTGAGTATTATTTGTTTATTTTGATTTATTTTTGCTTTATTGTAAGGATTTAGAAGACGTAAAGTTGGAAGGCTTCCCTCAAGGTGGATTGATGGCATTGTGAAGGCCGCAGTATTCCGCTGCATGCGGGGTGTACAAAACCGGTTGAAGTGGCGGAGCTTGGGGGAGGCTATGTCCAGTAGTGGACTTCTTTCGGCTGAAATGATGATGATGATGAGGGATCGTTCAACAATTACGTGATCATTTTTGGCCGTTTTTTTACCCCCCCCCCCCCCCCTATGTGATCACAGCGTAATCTTTTGTTTTAACCCCGCCCCCCCTCGCCTTGATTACGTAATCTTCGTCCGTGCTTAATGTTTGCTGTTTTATTAGCACTGACACGTATGTCATGTTTCTATGGGTCTTAAATGACCTAAATTTGAGAAGAGGGTGTGTCATTTGTCAAAATGCAAAAGGTAAGAACTATAAAGTAAAATCAATAAAATAGATAGTTTCATTAGTCTTTATAGAAACGACGAAATGAAATCAACTCTTTCTCACTATAATAAATGATGACGTAATCATGGATTCTCTCCCCCCCCCCCCCCAAATAATCCAGATGTATATACAAGCACCCGACCCCCCCCCCCCTTCGGTGATCACGTAATTGTTGAATGATCCCTGATCATGATGAAGTATTTAAAATATCTCGCAAAACAGTAAATAAAATGAATCTTTAAAAACGATCAAACTTTCAAAGTTTTTTGCTACACTTCTTAAATCCGGTGTACCGGATCAGTAAAATCAACTATGACTACATGTTTAAATATTTGTATATCAATCATTTTTACAACAATATGTTTTTTCGAAGTGTTGAGATTCACTTGCACTATACTCTGTTGCATTCTCAATACTAGGGCTAACACCGCGAGTTCAAAGTCCAGTGCGCGACATAATCTCAACACGATTTTTTTACGTCCGTGGGTACAGTCAACACATCATCTGATATGATATTATGTATACTGATCTTTAGTATTTTTGTAATATAATTTTATTGAATGCTGACAGGATTGCTTATTCTTCTACTTACTTTACATTCTCCCGTAATGGTGATTTCCGGTTCTAGTCTTCTTTTTGTTCTTCGTAACACTATTGTAAGAACGGGCGTGGTCCTCATGAATTATATTGTCTAGATCTAGAGGCTGATGTGATTCGCCTCACAATTTCTCGCAATCCACTCCGGTTCTTGTACAAACGCCAGCACATTAAGCTACCCGAGACTGACCAATTTTCCCACTCAATCTTGAACCTAAAACGTTAGCGATAAAGTTGAAAATCTATTAAAGAAATTTGACAGATTGTAGTAGCTTTGTGTGCTGGCGTCTGTACTAGAACCGGAGAAACCATAAACTGTCACAATTTTGTCGTCTCTGACGGCTTCCAAATATATCGTTTCTTCTTCTATCAATACTTTGTCCTTTGTACTTTCGTCCATCAGTTCTTCTAAAGCTTTTAAATTTGGAATCTGTTAATCCCTCTCAATTCATAAGTTCCTTATTTAAAGAACTTACTAATTCTGTGGAAATACATCGTCTACTTTTTGGGTCTTCAATTTCTTTTATTAGATGCCGTATTCCATGCCATAGTGAGATGAAATAAATATTGTGTTTTCTTAAACTACGTTCTGACGTCACGAATCTGAATCATTTTGAAGGTTATTTATAATTTATTGCTTCTTATATTCGAAAATGCTGCTCAACAATGTAAATCATCATCTGCAGCCTTTTCCCAAATATGTTGGGGTCGGCTTCCAGTCTAACCGGATGTACCAGTATTTTACATGGAGCGACTGCCTTTCTGACCTCCAACAACCTGATACCGCTTGGTAAGACTGGTTTTCAGACTTTCGGGCTTCTAACGACCTGTAACGACTGTCTAAGATCTACGAAAGACAGCCGAGCGTTGGTCCCGGCTGTCTTTCGTTCGGCTAAGCATGCTTTCCGAGGCACAGAAGAGTGTCGGTATGTAAAGATGCTCACCCATCCACGGACCAATCGCGGCAAGCATAGCTTAACCTGAACGATCAACCCGTGCGGCTGTTATGACTTAGCCACAAGACTACTACGCATTTACCCCGTAGTTTTGAGTTAGCAAGACGAATACTTTGCCAATATCATTCACAAAGTGAATTTCTTTTGTGCGTTCCGAACAACTTTGGATTGGAGGGGCTAATTGCTAAGCAATATTAGCCGCACCGGCTGATCGATCAGGTAGAGCTACGCTTTCAGGGTCGTTCCGTGCATGGGTGAGCATCTTTAGGAACATACTAAACGAGAGCTCTCCGTGACTCGGAAAACACGTTAAGTCATTTGTCTCGACCGTCATTCTTGGATCTTGACAGTCGTTACGAGAGGTCGGAAGGCTTTTTTTTTGGGTGGGAAATCATCTAATTATTTCCCGCTCCGGGAGCGGGAGACGTCATTTGATGTAATCCTTGTTTCCTAGCCAAAAAAAAGCTATCAAGTACTGAGGACTTCTTGCATATCAACGCTCTTCTCTGGTCTTTCATAAGGGCCCATGTAGATTTATGTGATATTAGATAAGAAAAATTTGAAATTATTATTAAAAAATTTGAAGATATGTGACGTCTACCAACCCGCAATAGGCCCGCTTGGAGGAGACATTACAAAACACAACATCACACGTGTGTTCCTCAAAGGGTTAGGCAGAGGTTAGGCTCTATACTTAGTACAGTCACATTAAGCCAGTTATCTTTAAGTCCCATGTAAAAGATGGCGACCCTATTGCCATCAACGGGGCACAAATTCAGAGTCCAAGCTGTTACTGAGAAATTCCTGCCGGAAAATCCCAATAACACTGCCCGACCAGGGAATCGGACCCAGGACCTCATGTTCTACCAGGGTCACGAGATTTGTTCGAAAGAGTTACTGTGGCCCTGGCATATAGGCAACTGAAGGAACACGGTGGGTTTTAGTTTTAGGTTGTTTGTATACCAACCAAATGGACTTTAAGGTCTGAAACCGGACTCCCGGCCACCGTAGGCGCGAGCTTGCGGGCGGCGAGCAATGGGTAGCTCGCCGCCCGGCAAGGACCAGGCTCGGGTCGACGGCGCGTAGTGTTCCACACGCGCCGTAAAGAGATGTCAGCAGCACTGAAGGGGTCTGCTAGGACCGATGCCTGCCAGGGTCGCGAGATTGTTCGAAAGAGATACCGTGACCCTGGCACATGGGCAACTGAAGGAACACGGGTGGGTTTTAGTCAGTAAAAGTCTAACACGCTCCCCGCTCAGCCCAGAGCGGGAGACGTTATTTGATGATTTCCCAACCACAAAAATAAGGACCCCTTGCTCAGCAGTAGCGCTTGCCACCACAAGACTAACAAGACAATCAGCACGCGTAGCATGGCCACCATAGAAAGAACTTTGTCTATTCTTGGTAGAATAGAGAGAGAACTGTCATGCTACGCCAGTATAAAATGGTACAAATCTTTCTATAATCTTTAATTCTGTGTCTTTAATCATTCTACAGTCTGTAATTTTGTGTATTCTTCCGTCGACAAAACCCCTTTCTTCGGTGGTCATGCTACGCATGCAGGCTGTTTTAAAGTATTTCGTAATAAGCGTAGCATGTCCTTAAGTCTACGTACACGTGACTACACATCAAGCTATACATTTCCAGTTTTAGCTGAGCTCGCATTGTGTAGATTTCTCGGGCGATGAGAAGTCAGCTTATACTGGAAATGTATAGCATGACCTGCAACCGTGCGTACAATCGGACTGAAGAAAATAGCGACGGGATTTTTCCGCACAAAGAATCTTCAACCCACTGGTCAGCGCATAGAGTTGATAATCGAACAGTAAATAAAACACACTGTTCGATTTTTGAATTGCTGAGATACTGTTGGATTCTCATTGTTCGGTTCTACACCGAGAGTCGAAAATTCAGTGCGTAAAAAATACCGCCTCAATATCGAGCAGATGACTTTTTCAAACATATCAAGGAGTACATTACAAAAATACTTATAAGGAGACGGCAAGAGTGTGGGGTCCTTAAATCGAACGGAGGTTCCGCGTGTAGTTAGTACCTACTCCGTGAGTGTATTCATATACTCAAATCCTAGAGTGCACTACTTCTTCATTGCCGAGAAAAAAGATCCTGAAGTTTGAAGAAAAAAAACTTTTTTTAAATAAAAATTTACTAACTCGTTGTAAACAATTCCTTTCAATCATTCATCATTAGCAATACACAAATCTGGATGATATTTAAACCCCACATTCTTGCCGTCTCCTTTTTAGTAAGAAGTTTCGTAAGAAACCAATTGATGTTTCCGAAATTTTATTTGATAAATGAACTGTTTGTTTTCTATTAATTTAAAATAATTTTATTCTAAAATACCCATCGGTTTCTTACTAAACTCCAACTATCTGAATCCTGGTTACTTATCTCTTTTGGTGACTGTACGTCGGCTTATTAACCCGTTACTTGCCACCCCTGGCCCTGAAATTCCATTGCACTATACCCAAGCAAATGATTAATTGAAATAACCTTGAAATATCAGGTGCTTTTCAAATGAGAAGCGACCTGACAGCTCCACGCAACTCTGGTAGGCCAATTTTTGCGAAAACTTCAAAGAAATTGTTCTACCACAGAGTAATTTCGTAATTTGCTATCAGTAGGAATCGGTTTTATTTTGATAGTGAAACAACATTAATTGCTTTATTTACATTGTTGAGTTGACAGTGTATTCGAACAAATTACGCAATGGATTAGAAATAATGTTCCAAACACAAAATTCAGATTCTAATTGATAGAGCGTTACGCAATTAGGGTGCAGATTCGCATGAACCTTACCACTGTGTATAAAGGGCTTTACAAGTCCATGGCCCACTAAAACTACGCATATTTTTCTCTGCGCGCGCATGACTTCGGAAGCTACCCTCTAACCGGCCTTCGTCTTCATAGGACCGTGTGGCCTAATGGATAAGGCGTCGGACTTCGGATCCGAAGATTGCAGGTTCGAGTCCTGTCACGGTCGAAGCCTTTTTGTGGGTCTTAGGTGAAAGGTCACTATGTTTATGTGTAGAACTTTGTTCTTGATAATCTTAAATTAGGAGGAAAATACTGTTTTTGGTCAGTAAATAGGTTAATTTACCGTTTAAAAACTCCACATTAGTACCATAACATAGAATTATTGATATCACAATATTTTAAAATTTATGTATATTATAAATAAGTTAGATTTTTCGTGTAAATGCAATTTATAATAAAGGATAAGTACTTACTAATTACTAGTTCGGTAAGAATTTTACAACTAACGAAAAGATTAGGTGGTTTTAGTATTTTGTAAACAACATTTTATAACATCACAGTACTATTATAAAAAGCTATATTTTCATAGTGTTATGTTCATTTAGGGGGAAAAAAACGGGGAAAGACTTTTTTAAAACAACAAGAAGATCGGAAATTCCTTCTCAACGGACCTATGGTTTCTACAGTTACACCAAACGTAAACCGTAGGCAAAGAATACTCAATTAATTCATTAGAAAACCAGTTTATGTAATAAAAAAAGTTAAGTTAGGCGCAATAAATTCTTAACAAGATATAAAACCCGTTCCCACCGATACCGGAATGTTACGTCTAAAACCAGTTGCGACATCTACATGTCATTGCGTAACAACTATGCAAATGGTGTCACGATAAGAGTTTCACCACTCGATACGAGATGGCGTTGATAGCAATTTAGACTGATCGTTCGTCTTTTGATGATAAAGTAAAAATAAAAATTATTATTTTGGATGGCTTTTAAGTTAGTTATGAATTGAATTATGAATCTTTTTATTACTATTTAAATAAAAAATTTATCAACATTAACCACGATATTTTTTTTTGTTTTTAAACAATTTGTTTTCTTTTGTTTCAGGAACCTTAAAAACATCGTTTTTAGCTGGGTCAACGTTCACAGTACATTGGCATTTAGCATACGCACATCGAGTAATTAATCACTTCTTTTGCCTTAAGTATTACAGCCCGGCTAGCTCAGTCGGTAGAGCATGAGACTCTTAATCTCAGGGTCGTGGGTTCGAGCCCCACGTTGGGCGAAATCTTTTTGATCATGTTTTGTTTTCTTTTTTTTTCAGGGAGGATTTAGTTTAAGAATATTGGACGATTTGGAAAGACCACTGCTTGATCTGACGCCGAGGGCAGGTGGAACCGAATTTGTTCGAGATGATGTTACGTAAGTTCTTTTTGCAGTTTGTTCTTCAAGTGTATAGGGGGCCTACTCTCTAAGTCCGTCAACGAAAATACGGGACCGTTCGGAATTAATTTGATACTTCGGAATGAACCCTACTCCCGATTAATTATTTTTTTCGAACGGGCTAAAACGTAGAAGTGTCATGCATGTGATATTATACTGAGGCCCTTTTGGCATTATAATCAATGTATTCTGTTTTTTTTTAATAGTTACTTTTAAAAAAAATATGATGCCAATTACCGCATTTTCTATCTTTCTTTTTAAGAAATTGCAACACGATCTTACTTTAATTTACAAAATGGTTATTCGACCTTGCACGGTTTTATGATTTAGCAAATCAAATATTTCAATATAAATAAATACACTCGTAACTCTTCCACAATATTTTCTACACAATTTTGACTTAAAACCGCATCAAAAATCAATATCCGAATTCAATATTAGAAGAAAAACATGGTCAGACAAGAGAAGTGACTTTGTTAACTCGACTACGTTTATATTATACCTATCTAATGTTTGTTTTTCCAGCGCCCAAAAGTACGAGGTGCGACTTCCGAGCGACTTCACGTGCGAGAACTGCACGCTCCAGCTGCAGCGGGAGGCGGGCGAGTGGGGCAGCAACTACAGGTTCTGGTCCTGCTCCGACATCGACATACTGCCTCGTGAGTATCATGTTTAGTACGAGGTGCAACTTCCAAGCAACTTCACGTGCGAGAACTGCACGCTACAGCTGCAGCGGGAGGCGGGCGAGTGGGACAGCAACTACAGGTGCTGGTCCTGCTCCGACATCGACGTACTGCCTCGTGAGTATCATGTTTAATACGAGGTGCGACTTCCAAGTGACTTCACGTGCGAGAACTGCACGCTACAGCTGCAGCGGGAGGCGGGCGAGTGGGGCAGCAACTACAGGTTCTGGTCCTGCTCCGACATCGACATACTGCCTCGTGAGTGTCGTGTACAAGTACTCTCTCTTATGGGACCGTCAATAAATTACGTTGAGGGGGTGGATGAATTATGACATTGTGAAGGGTACAAGGGTAGGGGGGAGGAGGGGGATTTATCGTGCACCGTACACAATACAATAATTAGAATGTTTTGGATGTTATTGTTTAGTACCTAAGATCAGCGGGATTGTAAGTTGGTGTTCAGCTTACTTTCTAGAGGGCCAGACCACAATATGAATTGAAAGGATAGGTCAAAACCTCCCAAAAGCCATGAATTTAAATTAAATAATTTATTATCTCACTTCTCCGACATCTTAATATTTAGCAACGAACTATTATAAATGCTAATATATGAATAATAAAATACTTGACTGTCAAGATGTGGCAGTAATCGTTTGGCATCCGAACGATATGTTAAGAACTAAGTCAAGGCAATCTTGCTAACACTTCAAAATATGCAAGGCTCATTAGAGTAGATAAATTCTCTTGTAGTATTTTGACAGCTAAGATATATCATGAGAGAACTTGTAGAATTTATGCAAGCTTATGCATTTTAATAGTAAATAGATCTGCATCCTAATTACGTAATAATCATAATGTATAATTACATAAAAAACTTTTTCTTTTATTTACAATTTTAATGATTTACATGGAAATGCATGTTGGCTATATTTAGGAGTCCAGGGGTGTATTACAACGGCGCGTTGTCTTCCACGCGCGCCTCAAAGAGATGTCAGCTGCTGTTCCATATATATTGAAGGGGTCCGCGAGGACCGATGACTGCCAGGGTCACAGATTTATTCGAAAGAGCTACCGTGGCCCTGGCATAGGCAACTGAAGCAACACGGGTGGGTTTTAGTCAGTAAAAGTCTGACACGCCTTCCCGCTCCGCCCAGAGCTTGAGACGTGATTTGATGAGTTCTCACCCAAAAAAAAAGTAGGGGTGTATTACAAACAGACAGAAAATACAATGGTTTGGCTTTATCAAGCCTCTTTAGGGAGAATAAAAAAACAAACATATTCTTTAAGCATAGTTTATGATGGCAATTTAATCTAGTCTATGGTCAAACTTTAACAATTCAGTTATATTTGTGTAACTACATATTAAGCATGGTACTCCTATTATCGCCATCTGATTGAATACTCTGTTTGCATTTAACAAGCCACTGTTCGGAATGTTAACGAATGCACATCTCATTACAATAGATTAGACTGACGGATAGCAACGTTTGGTCTGATTGACAAGGCTGTAGGTATGTCATATAGAGATTGGAAGATAAGATTTGTTTTAAAGCTTCCAATGATGTTGTTATAATTAGCTACTGTACTGACCTAGTGTCGTTTCCGGATGATTTATGTGTAGTCAGTTTGAATTTGCAAAAAAATAGTCTAAATTTAGAAAAAAGATAGTCACTATAGCTAGTAAAAAATTGGGTAAACCCTAAACGGCGAATCATTGAGTAAAATTTAGTTTCTTTGAAAAAATCATTCGCGTTTTTTCAGTATTAGGATTAATGTGATATACACTTTTATTGCCAGTGTTTTCATTTAGGTATTGTCTGATTATCGTCTCCTAGCAATGGCATCATCCCTAAGAAGATTCATATCTTATTTAGATAGATAACTTTGTAAGCCTTGCTAAATTCTTGAATCGTAGAGATCTTTACCCCTAGCTTTATGCTACGAACACAATGCAACAAAAAGCTTTTTTGTACCTAGTCCTTTTTTGGTCGCCACCGAAAAAAAGAAAATGGCATCTCAACTTCTGAACAATATACTAACACTCCAAAATTAAGAATTAGTCAACTACATGCAGTCAAAGTCCTTCATTTTTGGAGGTAATGTCGACTCAAACTAGTTTTTTTTTTAAATAGGACGTGTTACTCCTAAAGTAATTCCGATGTCATATTTGTAGAATAACAATTTCATTTCATTTATTTACACCTTTACCAAGTAAATAACTTTTAATCTTATTCTCCTTTTTTAACTCCAGGCAAAGAATACCACGAGACGTGTTCAGGCCACGGCTTCTTCATCCTGGGGCGCTGCAAATGCAACAAGATGTTCTCCGGGCCGCGCTGTCAGTTCAGCGACGAGTGTTCCGAAGACAACGACTGCGGGCTGAGGGGCAAATGCATCGACGTCAACGCGACCGAGTCCCCCACCAAGATGTGCTACTGCCCTTTTGGGTTCTACGGGAAGGGATGTAATAAGAGTGAGTATTTTTTTTGTGCTACTCTGTGGTATAGGAGGAGGCATTGCCCCATTGGTCTGATGGTCACGAGTGCTGAGCTGAGTGTTTACCCGGAGTTTTGAAGTTGGCGGTGTTATACCTCCGTGCCTCAGGGCGTACGTTTCGCCGTAGGTCCTGCGCCTGATCTCTCTCCGGTCGTGTCGGATTGCCGTCCCTTAGGACTATGAGAGTGAGGGAACAGTGAGTGCCCCTGTGTTTGCGCACACACGCCTGCACTTTAGTCAACTGAAAATGTATAGCTTGATTTGTAGCCGTGTGTACATATGCATACCTGTTACCTCAGAAAAGTGTCTGTTCATTTATACAAAGTTCACTAATCAACAGTACTCTCTTTGCTAAAAAGTATTATGGTTTGTGTAAGTATCCCATACTGTTAAGAAATTCCTCAAATATAAGTGAGCTCTCCTATGATGAAATAAATCAATTTCGATGGTAGTATTTAATGGAGTGACTTTGTATCAATTTATAAATCTAAAATTAATGTAATTAATATCCTCAGAGGGGCCATGGAAGGACAAGAAAGTGAACCTCGGACTGTACAACAAGAGGGAGCTGTCTAAACACTTCAACCTGTACTGGAGGATCCTGAAGGAGGAGGCCGAGGTCGAGTTCATCATGATGGTCAACGGCACGTCGTATGCTGGTCAGTGACTTCGTCAGTAGGCATATGAACCTGCCCAACCTGTCATTTAAATAAAAAAAAAACAAAATGTCTTATTCCACTTATTTTGGTGGGTACTGGTAGGTTCACAGTTGGATTCCTATGGAGAAGAGCCGACACGAAATTCCACGGTTACTCTTTTAAAATGTTTTCTTTTTTTAGAAAGAGACTAAGAAATTACGGAATGAGAGGTTGCAAACTTTATGTGACATCTTCGAATCCGCACTGAGCCCGCGTGGTGCATTTTAGCTTATTCCCTTTCACATAGAGGAGGCCTGTGTCCCAGCAGTGAGAACATTATAGACTGATTGTGATCCCGAGAAATTAAAATTTTCTTAAATATTTGTCAATTTGCAGGACAGTCTGTATATTGATTCAAATATGATTCGTGACCGTAACACGTATAATATTTACAGAATCATAAACATTAATAGCATCAATACAATCCTATGGAATGAACATTTCATGAAAAAGTATTTTGAACAAGTTCATTTAATCCCACGGAATGATCAATGGGATTAAATGAACTTGTTCAATATACGGCCCGACACTGCAAATCGCACATGACGTAACAATATTTGAATTTTGTCGGTCTGGCGCTTCCACCGTATTTAGGAAGCATTTAAAATTATCATTCAGGATATCAATATGGCAATATTCTCTGATATTATGCACTTTTCCCATTCTAAACTACCTTTTGTTTGTATTTCAGGTGTTGGTTGGCGACCAAGTGGGATCACGAAACAGTGCAAGAACTTCCCAGTGCTAGGACCCCCTATGGACGCTAAAGGTAATTATACAATTATGTTTGTACTAGAAAAAAAAGTAAACCAAGCCCTGGTTTACTTTATACATACATACAAATAATAAAATAGAAGTTTCTGTTTAAAATGTCAAAAAAAAAGACATAGCGACGAATTGAGAACCTCCTCCTTTTTGAAGTCGGTTAAAAATAACAGCTTCTTGTTAAATGCACATGAAAACATATACTGTACAAATAACAATATTTATATGTGTAATTTTGTCTGTCTGTGCGTTTGTTTGTTTGTTCGGGCTAATCTGTGAAACGGCTGGAATGAGTTTGACAGGAATTATACTAGCAGATAGCTGATGTTATAAGGAGAAAAATACGCTATTTTTAATAATTAGAAAAATAATTATTCAGATCCTATTGTTGCCATTTCGAACTTTAAATTTTTAGTTTTTTTAAACATTAACGTGTTTGTATAAACTTACTTCTTGAAATGAACATAATTTGTTACAAAATTAATCAATCATGTAATGTTATTTCTTTAATTCCAGCTACCACACCAAAAACCGAACCACTACCCCAACCAGAACCGAAAGCAGAGCCAGAACCTAGTGTAGAACCGGAACCTAGTTCCGAACCAGAGCCAAGCCCAGAACCGTCATCAGAACCAGAGCCTAGTCCAGAACCGAATTCCGAGCCAGAACCGACGGCAGAACCTAGTTCTATTCCGGAACCTAGTGCTGAGCCGGAACCGAAACCTGAGCCAGAACCGAGTTCTGAGCCAGAACCGAGTCCCGAACCGAGTGTAGAACCGGAACCGACGAAAGTGCCAGTAAATGACAATAGGAATAAGAGAGTTGCTATGCATTCACTTGACGGCTTTGATTTCAAGAATCTTGGCGATGACGTCACGGTGAAAACTAGTGTTTCTTATAAGGTGTCTAGTTCTAAAGGTAAGAAAATATTTATTTTAAAAAAAATCCTGATTTAAAAGTGATTTGTGTGAAGAGTAATATTTTATACAGTTGCTACTGTAAATGGTAATGAGATGTAAAGATAATTATTATAATTTAGTACCAAATGCCTATTGTCTAGCTAGTCTACTCGGAGTTTAGTCATTTAGTTCTTCACAAAAATCTATATTATGATGATTTTGAAAAATGAGAAGTTATTTTTCAGACAACCTAAAGTAAAATATGGCCAATTCAAAAGTTACTTCTAAAATTCCATTGCGTTTTTTTTTTTGCCGATGACCTACTAAATACTTAAGGTCCCGTTCGCGTCCTAACCAACGTGATTGTCGGGCGGGTGTACGATCGTTTTGTTTTTTTGACGGTTTTCAGAAATCAAACTCAAAGCATTTATTACAAATAAACCAATTTCGGCACTTTTGAATAGTCAAGTGGTGGGGAGTCAGAAAAATGAAGCTAGTTGCCCATTCTAAAGCGTAGGTACCTATGGAGAAAAATGGGCAAGAAACTCCATGGACACTTTTTTCAATTGAACAAAATATGAGCGACATAATTAATATCTAAATATCTGTATACATTGTATGCCCTATTTCTTGGGTGGGAAATTTCCATTGCCCATGCCAGGGCCACGATAATTCTTTCTGTCAAATTCGCGACCCTGGCAGACATTGTATGCCCTGGTGCTGCCTTTCAAAATCCATTAGGACCAAAACTAAATTTTCTAAACCTTACAGGTCGTAAAAAGCGAGCAGTAACGGAGCCCACGAGTGAGTAACCTAACCGCCACAATATAATTACCGCACCACACTTAACACAACGCTAAACAAATCACCACAGCCAAGCGACACTCCGCACTTAGACTTTAAATATAGCAATATATGAGGCTACTAACTGCGATATTGTATTATGTTCTAGCGCTACCTGATATCTACCTACTTATTTTTTTTTTTTCACTAATGAAAAAGAAATTACTTGGCGATGAAGAGAATTTTATAAAAAAAATATATATTGTACCAAGACGAACCGCTATACAAACTTTAACTCTGCGTTTAGTACATCACCTAGACCCTTTTTTTTTGCTGGGTAATCATTAAATGACTTCTCCCGCTCTGGGTGGAGCGGGAGGGCGTGTCAGACTTTTACTGACTAAAAGCCATCCGTGTTCATTCATTTTGACCGCGTTTATATTGCACTTATTTAAGAAACAGCCAATTTTTATTTTGTTAATCGAAAAATGTCTACTACTAGGACGACAATCATGTGCTGAAATCATGGTTGGAGTTTACCATCCTGTATATTTTTTAAATTTGCTCTTAAGTACCTATCAAAACATAAAAAGGTTAATTTGAAAGAGAAAATCTACGAAAAAGAAATGTCACAAGTGTAAAAAAAACACAGAAAAGGTATCTGCCCAACTAAAGTATCAGGTAGCGATGGAATAAGCTGTATTATATGATGCTGCATGATAAATTATTTTTGCAGATTCGGACACTACGACAACTCTTAAATCCCATAATCACTCTGTTGTATCCACTTCAGAACCCATAGCTTCTCCTGAACCTACTTCCGAGCCAGAACCCTCACCTGAACCTTATGCTGAACCGACATCTGAACCGGAACCTAACCCTGAGCCTAGCCCTGAACCCACCCCAGAACTTAGTGCGGAACCCACCCCAGAACCCAGTGCCGAACCCACCCCCGAACCCAGCACGGAACCCACTCCCGAACCCAGTACAGAACCTAGCCCCAAACCCAGTGTAGCACACAAACCAAAAGTTACAACTAAGTCAAAGTTCAAACCAAAGTCTAAACAGTTAGCTGAACTTAGATCAACCCCTGTACCCACACCAGAACCTAGTTCGGAACCGGAACCGACATCAGTTCCTGAACCGACGGTAGAACCCGAACCGAAACCAGAGCCGGAACCAACTTCCGAACCAGAACCTACCCCAGAGCCTAATTCAGAGCCTGAACCTAGTCCTGAGCCAAGCTCTCATCCTGAACCCGCCCCTGAGCCTACTTCTCACCCAGAACCCAATTCTCACCCAGAACCCACTTCTGAGCCAGAGCCCAAACCAGAACCCACTTCTGAGCCAGAACCTAATTCTCATCCAGAACCAACACCAGAACCTAGTTCCGAGCCAGAACCGACCCCAGAACCTAAATCTGAACCGGAACCTAGTCCCGAACCTACTCCTGAACCTGCCCTTAAACCTATCGCAGCATTGGAACCTGAGACATTGCTAGTGAAGGGACTTACAGACGAAGCAGGTAACGCCACATGCTTTGCACTATCTTACAGATTCATTGGTATTGAATGCAGCAAAAGTAACAAACAAATAAATAGAGGACCTCCTAAATAACTAAAGGGTTGAATTATCAAGCTGTTCGCCAAAACATAGACAAGATAATTCTTTTCTGTATAAAAACCGCGAAAAAATCACAAATTAAACTGTAATTTCCGTTTCAGCGAAAGGAAAAAAAAATCTATGGTAAAATTTAATCTTGATTTCTTAATTGATCTTTTAATTGTATCAATACCAATGAATGTGTGTGTATATATATTAGATGTATTTGTATAGCAATTTGTAGCACTTGTCAATAATTATGTAATTAAATATTATTGTGTTTAACATTAGTATTTCATGCTTTCTTCAAGGGAGTGAAATAGATGACTCGGAAAGAATGATTCTTCTTTTGAATGGAATTATTTTAAAACTTAGAGCATGAAAATTTGAGATGAATGAACCTACCTGAAGTTCGATTTTTAAATCCCAGATACTTATCTGACATTTCAAGTCTTTTGTGTTTGTTTTTTTTTATTACAGAGGTTTGACATTACACTAGTCAAATTAGTATCTGGGTTTAAAAAACGAAGTTTTTCAGTATTTTTCATAAAAATTTGACCAATTTTAATAATCAAAGTTATTTATTTACTTATTGTTTCCAATATTCATGCTCTATTTATAACAATACTATATTTGCCTACCTGTCATCTGACTCTTGCATGCGAGAAAGGGATACCAACATTCACATTATCTAAATCATCCATTTTAGTAATATTCGCTTTCAATTTTCAGTTTTAATATATTCTAAGCTTTGCCGGGCTTTTGGGTGCCACCTCAATTCCTTTTTCCTCTGTTCCTATTCTTTTAATATTAAACAACTGATTTTCTACAATCTTTTTTATCTTTACTGACATACCTACTTATCTTTTCCCTTGTGTTTCTTTTGTTTGTTTTTTTTCTTGTATCAGTCATCAATCTATTCTTTTGTTTTCTTTTACTTCCTATTAGGTACCCTTAACTCCATCATACCTTTAAAACAAACTTCATAGTAAGGAGGAGGTGAATCTTTTATTAATTTCGGACAGAACTGTTTTGTATGATTGTGGCTCAGTTTCTCGAACAAAAATCATCGCAAAATGAATTTGACAAATTGTCAAGCGCGCGTAAACTGCTGTGATTGGTTGAATGATTTATCAACAGCCAATCACAGCTTTACGCGCGCTTATAAATTTGTCACATTAATGTTACGATAATTTTATTTTCCTTCGATAAACTGTTTTGTGTTTGAAGCATGGAGTATAGAAAACATATATTTCTATACGCTGTGGTTCAAAGAATAAATCTTTATTAAGTTTGTACATAATTATAATGGTAACAAAAATAATAATGTTTTAACCTGTGGTTTAGGCTGGTTTCAGGCAGAGGTAAGATGTTTGCTGTACCTGTAGGTGCAGAATGAAGAATAATGTTACGGAAATAATGGAAATTTCTTTTCTGAAAATCCCTGCTCTATTAAATCTAGGATCAAATAATTTATTTTATAGATTCTCTTGCTACATAATTTTTAAATACTCTATTAGTACCAGAGTAAAATGATTAGGGGGTATCAATAATTGGTACCCCCGCCAATAATTGGGGGGTGCCATTTATTATTAAAAATTATTAAAAAAATCTGTTCAAATAAAACATTCAAACTAAAAGATATAGAGTAGTCAAAATTACTTCTATGAGATAGTCTATGAGATTAAATAATTCTTGAAAGGGCGGTATTCTTCCATAGTTCCCACTTCCCACCACAACTTAAGCTTGTATTAAAACATAACTGGTACATTTTAGGTAACTTCCCCGACCACGAGTACGTCCCTAAGTTTGACTTCAACCCCATGGACTGCACCGACATCGTCATTGGCTCTGCGAAGGGCAACTACCATCGAGTCCTCGACTATTATACCAGAGACAGGTAAGATTTCGATCTTTATTTTAGGTATATTTTTGTTTCTTCTGCGATTTATAGGGTTCTACTAAATTTGATCTGTAAAAGATCCTTAGCAGACAACGGTTAACGGTTTACTTAGTCGTAATTTTTAAATCACGCTCAAGTGTAGGAAATTGCGATAAGCGATGATGTTTAAAAGAAGTTCAAAAACGAAATCTAGTGTTTCCTATAGCAGACATCCTGTTAGATGTCTAATAAAGCTCGGGTCAGGTAAAGGTTTGATGGAAGCAAGCAAGAAAAAAGCAAGCAAATAAATAATATATTTTTTGTGAGCATATATTATGTCCCACTATTGGGCAGTCTCTTTCCCGTTTTTCTTCCAAACCTCCTTGTCTTGTGATCTCTGGCCAAGTTGGTCCTGCAAAACTTATTAGTTCGTCACACCATCTATACCGTGGTCTTCCTCGAGGGCGATGTCCTTCCTCAGGGGTCCAATGAGTAACGATCCTTGACTATCTCTCCGAGTGCATTTGTGTGACGTGTCTAGCTCACTGCCACTTCAGTTTGGAAGAAAAAACAGTCTCCAACAGCCACTACTTGAGTTATGGAGCGCAGGGTAGTGTTTCTCCTGCCACGGTTGCGGATTTGTTTCAAAGATTTAACGTGGCCCTGGCATATAGGCAAGTGAAGGAACACGGGTCCCACCCGTGTTCCTTTAGTTGTTTTTAGTCAGACGGCTTTTGCTGATTTTCCACCCAAAAAAAAAAAGCGTTGGTTTTTCTAACTCGGTCTGTTAGCTGGACACCTAATATGCTGCGCTCCATTGCTGATGAGAAATATTGGAAATTGATCACAATGGCGGTAGTTTAGCCGAAAAAGTAGCTTCTTTACCTACATCTTTTGAATTCAGGTCAACTCCTCGTGTGGATACGTTCTGGGGAGGACACGATGACATCACGGCGGCGTCCGGTTACGAAGAAAAGGGTGTCACCACCATTATGTTCAGGAAGAAGATTAAGGTAACAAACGCTATATTTTACCACAGCGATTGATTTCAAGATCTTTTTGTCTTGTGAACGAATTTTAATTTTATTGGTTAAGGCTCAAAAAGTGCAAGATGTGGACATGAGGTTGACGATATTTAATGCATTTTCTGAGCCCATACGCACAATAAGTTTTTCCAATAATGTGTTAGTTCTGGCATTTCGTCCTTTCCTTGTATTGGATAATTTAACTTCGTCTATCTCGAGCAGAAAATATTCATTGATCAGATGGGTAATTGCGGAACTGTTTATCGGTAGGAATTGGTTTAATATTCATAGTTAAACAACATTCATTGCGTTATTTACGTTGCTGAGCCAACAATTTATCGAACAAATGACGCAATGGTTTAGAAATAATCTTCAATCCTATTCAGATTCTGATAAATTGTGCGTTTCGCAATTAGGGTGCAGAATGTGCACCTCTGGTTTTTTGTTTGTCATTATCCATTCGTCCTAATGGCAACGGATGGTTAAAGTCCACGATGTTATTAATGCACTCAGTAGGGCTTGGTAACGTTACCAAATTCACACTATAAGTATCGTTAAGTAACGTTATTTTCATAAAGTTAATATTTTAACGGTAACACGGGTAACGATACTTTGGTATCGAATCCATAAAGTAACGTTACCATTACCGTTACTAGTATCGATACTTTTATCGTTACTTAATGCGTTGTTGTCAACCCGCGCAACCTAAAGGTGTCTTCACACAGCGAGCGGGGCGTGACGTGACGTGACGTGGCGTGGCGCCGGCGCGACGCCGGCGCGGCGGGAGCCTTCACACTGCGGGCGCGATCACGTCCCGTCCCGCCGGCGCACAGTGGATCGTCCCCATACAAGAGGTCGGACATAGAATCAAAAATTGAAAAAGTATTTAATTTAAAAAAAAAAAATTATACAGTTGCATTTCTCTATTAAAGAACAATACACATGTGCAAAACACACAAAAATAACTATAACTAGCAATGAATTTGATAAGCTAATTATGACATGAGCCAATCACACTGCAGAGCTTAAGGGCTGTGAACATAGTAATTACAATAACTAATTAGATTAAGCAAGTACTGGTAGTCGTTACTTAATGACTCATTAACGCTTTTGTTATGTTGCAACAAAAGCGTTCATAAGTCATTAAAGTCCTCAAAAATGCACCTGTTATTTAAGGAACTACTTAGTGATGACTAATTCTTAGTAATAAGTATACTTAATGTACCTCCATTCCATCAGTAATACACATACAAAGATAGTTACTATAGGCAAAATATCTCGGTAGGGGCACTCTGGGGGCACCATGTGTCCTTGAAGAAAATGTGGCATAAAATGGGTAAATAACAGTAGTGAAATCCACAAGTCGAACAAAGAGGGAATCATGAGATACATACATTTTTGTGTTCGTTTCCATACAAAAATAAAAGTTTTCATCGAATAGCGCCTAAAGTGCTGGTCAAATAAAAAAAGCGTACAACATTTTTTGTTGTTCTTTAATAGAGAAATGCAACTGTATATTTTGTTTTTTTTTAAATTAGATACTTTTTCAATTTTTGATTCTATGTCCGACCTCTTGTATGGGGACGATCCACTGAGCGGCGCCGCGCCGCGATTCATTCATTGAAAAAATGTTGAGCGATTCAGACGTGGAAACGCTCTTGCTCTTATTTTTTAATGAAGTATCTAACTAATATCACAGGTCAGCATATCATCGACCCGTGCGGCTGTTGTAACTTAGCCTCAAGCGCTTTACAAAATTATGAATTTTAATCGTATTAGTAGCCGTTATACTTTGAAATTGACTGAGGCATTTTACGTACCTTTCTAAATCTTTTGCGATCTTATGAGGTTTGGCTTAATTTGTCAAACTGTACTCCATGCCTTTCATGCGAGATTCAGAAGGATGCCGGAGGTTTGAAAATCTGTCTCGGTAAATCCACAAAGCAAAAGGAATAGCTTTGCCACGGGCTTCTAAACACATCAACATGTTACCGTTTTCACGACCACTGTACACGTATTCAGGCATTGTTTATCACAACAAAATCAATAAAAACAAAACACTAAAAACGTAATAATAATAACAAGACACAATTTTAAACTAAAGTGTTAAATGCGACCCAATATCTATCAATCAGTTCCACGTACCACTTTCGCTCACGAACTCAGTCGGACAGGAACTAACTAGAGGACTAACACAATATCAAAGATACCGCCTGCACGTGGAGCCGACAAAAGCACCACCGTGCCGGCGGCGCCGCGCTGGCGGGCGGCGCCGACGTACGGTGGGCTGCATATCGCCTTTCATAGACATAGAGACTCGAATTTTGAAGGGTCTTTTTTTGGCTAGAAATGGATTCTGCTGATCATTACTATTCTATAAAATTTCGTATGGGGCAATTGCGTGTAAAAATGAAGGAGTTATAATTTTTTAAACAAAAAAAATGTACGGTGCTGACATGAAAAATTATTCTATCTCTGGAATTATAAGGTTCGCCATTATATCCTTAAACACAGATAGTACCATTTATTTTTAATTTTTTGACATACTTCATATTGCGCCACCATTTGTGGCTTTTTAAAAATCCTCAAAATTAAAAAAAATATAATGTTGATGATTAATTTTATGGTTAAATGCTTTAAATATGAGTATGCTTAGTCAAGTTCACAATATTTTTTTATACTATAAGCCAAGACAGTCTAAAAATCACAAAATTTCGTTTCACTAAATTGAAATCACATGGTAATTATGAATTACCTTTCTTATCTCGCGATTTGCAACCCACTGTGCGGCGCCGCGCTGTCTTGTCATGTGAATGATCTAAAAGTTACAGAGACAAAACAGAAAACCAAATCATTTCAATTGTTAGGAAATTGGTCCTATGCTTTATACCGAACTGTTTTAATTTTTTTGACTTTTCAATAAGATTTAACGGGTTTCTTAGATTAAATGTATCAAATTATTCAGTTTAAATTAATTGAGTTTACTTACTAAATAAAGGATACAGTCATTGTAATAAACAAGCTTGCGTCGTGTGACTCTAATCACATTGGCATAAAGTTCAAATTCAATTGATTCACGTGCGCTAGTTGTTTGAAACTGTACTCGTAATGAAAATGTTTTAGTCAATCACAGCTAATGTCGGCGATCGCTCACTTTCATTCACTATCCATTACTCGTATCAGCTAACATACAAAACTGTTATTGAATGTAAGACGCAGTCAATCAATTTAAAACTTGTGATACTTCTGCAATTTATCGCCGTCCTGCCGACGCGACGCTGCGCTCGCGCCCCGCTCGCGGCACGCCGGCCTCTGAGTTGTATTCCGACTCGGCGCGGCGGCGGCGCACGTACGTCCTTCTCATCAATTTATGCGCTCAATATTATTTTACATGATATTTCGCGCAAAAAGGATTCCATTGTCGTATTTAAGAAACCTTATAGTATCAGTAATATAATTTAAGCCAAATGAAAGTTTAGACATGCACGTGGGGGTTCCGTTTTCTGTATTTTCCATCTAAAAATTCTAATTTTTCTAAGATGTGTCCATTTTTAAGTAAATAAAACAAATTGTAGCGAACAAGAAAGTATATTTTTCACAATTATTTACATGACGAAGTAGGTGTATAGAAAACAATTATTTAGTCTGCGTTTATCTCAGGCACATCCAGCAAATCCAGAACTGATTGAGGTATGCAGCCAGTGTGTTTGAACCTAGCTTTTCGTAAACTCGCTATAAGAGGGTCCGATGATATAAGCAGCATGTGCAGAATATCTTCCACATTTTGTTTCCTTGAAAATTTGCGCGCGTGAAATTCACGATAATTTCTGACATCTTTATTTCGAGCCTCTTGGGCTTCTTCAGATAGTGAACCTATCGGCATTATCGCTTTTTCCATTATTAAAGTACCGTGGATCAGTAGCTTGTGCACGCTTTGAGGCATATAAAACCAGCTGTAGGCTCTAACATACAATTCAGCTGTGTCCGCCGCAAATGCTTCAAATGCCGGGAGGTTGACAGCAAAACCAGAACATATAGTTCGCAGAATCGTAGCGAGTCTATCTATTAGCTCCTCATTTACGCCTGTAATTTGTGAAGCTAGTTGTGGATTTTAAAAAAACTCTCTTGCTACATTTCCTGTGTTTGAGCTGCCATAGCCTTGCTTAGGCAAGTCGACAAGGAGATTCATTTCTGTTCGAATCCTCTCTTGTATATGTTTCTTTTTCGCATATGTGGAGGCCTTGTTTTGTGTAGAAATTTGCCACTTTTTTATATCTAACCTGTACGCGATATGCAGAACGCATTCTAAACACTTTATCCAAGCATGTAGGCTAGACATGCCAAGTTGCAGAGAATCTTTATTGGTTGGTCTCGCACGAACTAGGTCCAATTTGTTCATCATGCTTGGAGTGGCTCCACATACATGGCAGTTTTGATTGGCAGTACCTGAAAGTGTGCTGCAGGTTTTACCATCTATCATAGTTAGCGTCAAAATTGGGTGAAAAGTATACTGCTGTCCTTCAATATCTATTTTTGTCGGAACCAACCTCTCGATCTGTCCTTTGATATTGTCAACTTCCTGCTTAACAAAGCCTGCAGTCTCCTTATGAAAAATCACTTTAATAGGTCTACAGTACTTTGTCGAAGAGGGTACTGGATTTTGCCATAGAACCACGTCTCTACCAGCTTTGATTTGAAGAGGTACTATCATTATTAAGAACAAACTCGAGTCATCATTGCTGTTGTCTTCAAAAGCTTGATGATATCGACTCTGTCCCGAAGCACCATCACAGCCCCACTTGAATATGACGTTGATGTTACTGGGGTCATATTTGTCTATGTTTGCTGTCAACACTTCTTGTAGTGCAAAGGCGAGTCTCTGTATAGTGTGATTCAACAGAGACTGAAGTGTCACTGTGCCAGATATTTCAGTGATTTCTATATCGACAGGGTATGTCTCTTTCTTCGCTTCCAAAAGTCTATTATAGGATGGAAATATGTTGGCCTTATACTCTTTAGATGTCTGTTGGATATCTATGTATTGATCTTTAGTTAGCTTATTATCTACGTACATGGCTAAAGCGCGTTCTTTGGTCATCTTGATTGGTAAATTTTCTGACGGAGTAAGGCGTTTTTTTACTTTATTGGCTCTTTGAGGTGATGCTGTCGGACTTGAAATATGCCTGAAAACTCTTGCAGTATCCCTTTTGCCATCTGCTCTCAGACTCATTTGAGTGACTAGTGCTAGTTCCTGGCTAGAGGCCTCTCGAACGAGCTTTTGTAACTTTCGCCTTTTCGATGACCGACTGCATTCTTTAAACAATTTTCGTGGGCGTCCTCGCCTCCTAGTCACATGTTCACCATCACCAACTATATCTCGTACTACTTCACAATTTACATCGACAGTCAGGCGACCATCTAACCATTCTTTGTTTTGTTGCAAAAATGTTTTCTTGGTACGATAACAATTTTTCCATTTCACGAGCAATTGCACACAAAAATTGTAAATTTTATTTTTGAATGTGCCCCTCAATGCATCGTCGAAGTCTTGTAAATTTGTTGTATCTGTCAAATATTTCAATACAGCTTCAAATTTTAAAGAAGAAACAGGTTCATTTCGCCAGATGTCGAACAGCTCACCCCTCTTTACTCCTTCCGCCAGGTCTACATAAAAATAGTTACTGCAAGTTGCTGCAGCCAAAACGTAATTTGCCAGAATGTCACTTAGTTACACTACACATACATAATAATTTCAAGACTAACAACTACCAACAAAAATAGTTGCGGTCCAATAATCATGAAATAATAACTTTTTTTTTTACTAAATTACTAGTTGGTTCTATGGTTCCGTTATGTAATTTTAAATGCAAAAATCGAATTAAAAGTTAAATACTGTTGATGCACATACCTTTACGCGTTTGTTCCATGGCACCAGTTGATCACTTCACATGCGAAAGAACCGTTTGGTCGCCTCGAAACAAGTGGACCGACTGACCGACGACGCAACGCGTAGCGCTTTGTGCGCGCAAACATGTCGCGACTTGTTTGTTCTTTCGTTCAGAAGCGCGCGAAATGTCAAAACACTGCGTTTTGTGAGTTGCCTGACTATCTGGGTATTTGGAAAAAAATACTGTAAATAGATCGCATCAACTAAAATTAAAACTTTTTGCGCACATAGATTGCCAAAAAGGACGTACGTGCGGCGTGGCGCGTCGCGCCGAGCGCTCTGTGTGAAGTCGTCCATACTATCTAGTACATTACAACTACTCAGCGTCGCGTCGCCGCCCGGTCCCGCCGCGTCGCGCCCGCTATCTGAAGACACCTTAAGCGGCACGCCATGGGCGCCGGCGCTCTACGGCAACATCGCCAATCAAATGATGCAAATGCAACTTTATTAATGTAGACGAAAGAAAGAGATGAAAGAAAATAAATAAAAATTTAACGTTACTCAGTTACCGGTAAAACGTATGCCAAGTATCGTTACCAAGCATAACGTGACCTCTACTAATAACGTTATCTTCGTCCGATGAAAGTAACGATACCAAATTTTTAACGTTATTCAAAGCCCTGGCACTCAGTAGCTGTGAATTCACTGTCAGGGCTATTTGCACCCTGCCAGGGTTGCAGTTTTGTTCGAAAGAGTTACCGTAGCCCTGGCATAAGCAACTAAAGGAACACGGGTGGGCTTTAGTCAGTAAGTCTGACATAGCCTTCCACTCCACCCAGAGCGGGAGACGCTTTTTGATGATTTCCAACCCACAAACAAAATGGCTAAAAGCACCAAAAATCACCAAATCCGCGTTCTCCCATACGTAAAAATATTATGGTGAGAATTTTCTCACGCATTCGATCTTAAACGGACTGCTTTGGGCTGAAAGTTGAAATTCGAATTGTGTGCTATTTCGAACCGCTGGGATGCACTGTATTGGATTCTCAATGCTTGGTTCAACACAGAAAGGTGAAAATCCGGTGTGCAATAAAATCCCACTGCGATATTTTTATGTCCTTGCGAACATATTTTCAACGATTGACAGAAATAGAATGATGTTTTAAATACGTTTGGTTTGGTTTGCGCATAACGCATTTCGTGATTTATGCTGCAAGCGGGCATTGCTGCTTTAAATTCGAGCACCAAGCTGGGAGTTGCGACGAGCCTTAGCAGTTTTGTCAATTTTTACAGCGCTCTGCAGGGTGAGCAGGACCTTTGTGATCCAAACTGAGATAAAAATGTGTGACTCAAGCCATCACAGTAGGCCGTACTCGCTAATCTACTGAAGTTTTGTGTCGTAATATCAATGAAATATGTGTTCTAGTACGCTGAACATAAGACATAAAAAAATCAGCTTTAAAAATCTTTTTCCGTGGCCATAAGTCAAAATCAAAAGTCATTTATTCAAACTAGGCTGAGAGTCAGCACTTTTTGAACGTCAAAAGTTTACATAATACAGTCCCCCAAAACGCTCGCCTTTCACCATAAGTGCCCAAAAAACCATGCTTTTTCCAGGCTAAGGAACCAACCGACCACTCAATCGTGGACGACGCTATGCACGTAATCTGGGCTCGCGGCCAGGAGCCGGGCCAGTACGTGCACTCGCCGCCCTCGGGGCTGGAGCGCGGCGCGGCGGCCACGGGAGACTTCTACAGGCCCGACGAGCTCAAGTACCACGGCCACGGCGCGCAGAGGGGCGTCGCTAGCATCAACTTCTTTGGTAAGATACGTAACTTTTAAGACAAGTGATTGAGATTCTGCTAAGTTTAAGAAAATTCCAGGGAATTCCTTAGCACGTTTTTTTTTACAAACAAATAAATAAATAAATAAATAAATAAATTGTTTATTGGGTCTCAAACGATTACACTTTCAAAATTTAAATGAAACAGCCCCAGTAAGTAATTAATAATACTTGTGTTGGGGTTGCCTCGCTCCTTCCCAGGATGCTAAACAAAATTGAGACTATATAAACAAAAAATGAAATGAAATCAAAATTAAAATAAACATCAAAATCGAAAACAAAATTAAATAACATCAAAATCAGAATCAAAATCAAAATTAAAATCAAAATTAGAATTACAATAAAATAAATTTTAAAAAAAAGAAGATAAATTTGAAGTAATTATTTAAACAGAAAAAAAAGGAACAATGGTCACAAACAAGGTCAGAGTTTGGTTGGTTCTAGGACGAAGATTTAAACGGGAAGTCATAGGTTCGAACCCAGCAGGCCCGTAACTTTGTGTAGTATAATTTCGTCACCACTGCTCTGAAAACGGTAAGGGATAACATCGTGAGGATACCAGCATGTCCTAAAACCAAAAATCGAAGACATGTGAAGTCTACCAATCCGCACTGGGCCCGCTTGGGCCGGCCCACTCCCTCTCACAGAGAGGAGGCCTGTGTCCCAGCAGTGGGAACATTATAGGCTTATCATGTTATAAAGTAGGCAGTCATCAACATCACATCGCGTTTGCGAAAAGTTTGGTGAGTACCAGAATGCACAGACAGATTCTTGAGTGATGAGTCAAAAATCACTAAAGGTCTTTAAGCAGCAGTTTTGGTAAGTCTTTATATTAGGTTGGGGAAAAAGTCTTTTCGCATTATAGTATGTATGAACTTGTAATAAAATCTCTTTGGCTATACTATTTGTATCTGGCTGGTTTTGGTATCATTGAAAGTTTAAATTTTAAAGAACATAATTCCAAATTCAAATTAGGAAAATGTGTGATTTTCATTGATTTTCGTACCGTCAAGATGAGTGAATCTAATGAAGAAATTCGTTACATTTTAAAATTTGACTACAAAAAAGGTAAAAATGCAACGCAAGCCGCGAAAAAAATTTGCGATGTTTATGGACCTAGTGTCTGTGAGAGTAGCACAAATTTGGTTTAAGCGTTTTCAATCCGGAAATTTTGATGTCAAAGATGCACGTCGCTCTGGTCGCCCTATTACGGATATAATGGATGCCATTTTTGAAAAAGTGGAGCAAGATCGGCATACCAGTAGTTATGACGTAGCTGAAGAACTGGAAATTGACCACAAAACAGTTTTGGCGCATTTGAAAAAAACTGGGTACACAAAAAAGCTCGACATTTGGGTACCTCACGAGCTCACTGAAAGAAACCTAATGAACCGTGTACTCATTTGTGATTCTTTATTACAACGTAATGAAACCGAACCATTTTTGAAGAAGCTGATAACTGGTGATGAAAAGTGGATCACGTATGACAAGAACGTGCGAAAAAGGTCGTGGTCAAAGGCCGGTCAGGCTTCACAGACTGTGGCGAAACCCGTGTTAACTCGCAACAAGGTGATGCTATGTGTGTGGTGGGATTGGAAGGGCATTATTCATTATGAGCTGTTACCACGAGGCAGGACCATCGATTCTGAACTCTACTGCGAACAACTGATGAGATTAAAGCAAGAAGTTGAGCAGTTCTGTCACGGCACTCGTGTAGATCGCTCGCACGCGCCTTTCGACTACAGTGTGTATAGAATTTTAAAGTAATTATATTTACGCGCTCATTAGTGATGCAGGATTATATATAATTATGACCACAAATGATCGCGAACAAAAAATAACAACTATGGATCAGACTGATACGAAAGAAGTGACTCAGTTCGATGGATGGATGTCACAAATAGAAGATGTAGAAAACAAAAGTGAGTCGTTGGATGATATTATTGAATCGAACTGCTGTGAGATACAAATTATGGAAGAAGATATAGTAGTAGATAAATCGTCAAAACGAGAGAGAGAAGAGGATGAGCAGAGCTGGACTAAAGTTGAGAGTAATAGAGGAAAGAAACAGAAACAAGTCAAGAAACAGGTTTTTATCTGGAGTAAAGAGAAACTTCCTAAACAGTTTGCTATCGCCAAATTGTTCAACAGCATGGGCTTGACCGATATTAACCATATTAAGTATATTAACCCATATAAATTAAAAATTGAGGTTTCAACTGAGGAATGTGCGGGCAAGTTGTTAGATTGTCAGGAGTTCCAAACAAAAGGGTGGAAGGTGTATAGTGCAATGGATGTGAATGTTTCGTACGGAATTATTCGCGATGTTGACCTTGAACTGTCTAACGAGGAAGCATTACAAGTTATTAAGTGTCCTAATGATATTGAAATCATAGCATTAAAAAGACTAGAAAGACGAGGTGAAGAAGGCGGCTGGGTGCCTAGTGAGGTAGCCAAGGTGGCGTTCAGGGGTTCATACCTGCCAGCATTTTTATATGTAGACTGTTTACATGTCAAGGTTGAACCATACATTTTCCCGGTAACGCAGTGTTCAAACTGTTGGAAATTTGGTCACGTAAAAGCAAGATGCACGTCCAAAAAAACGATTTGCCCTAAGTGCACAGAAGACCACAATAACTGTGAAGTGACAATACATATTTAAATGCGTGAACTGTCGGGGTGACCACATGGCGTTGAATAGAAGTTGCCCAGTATACGCTCGCGAAAAGCGCGTGAGGGAACTTATGGCAGAATATAACTGTACATATCACGTTGCCTGCAATATGTATGTTAGGCCTAAGTCACCAATGTGTCTGGAAATAGTAAGAGATATCGAAAAAGCCAGGGCCTCAAGTCTGCTATTTTTTATAAATTCGTCATTCCAACACGATCCCATTGTCATTTTGCTAAAAGTTCGTAATCTGCTAAATTCATAATGGTGGATCATTGGTCGGTCAGTGGTCTCGTAATAGAATCGTGGTATAATGACATTGTCGTATTGCCATTATTATGAAACCCGTTAGTAGAAATGATTTTCAAAAAACTACTACTAAATTTGAACATTTAATCATGCCAAATTTCATTTATATATATTATTTATTAATGTTTTAAACAATCTGAAGTAGTAAGAAGTTCGTAAATAGCAAAAACATTGCATTTACATGTATAACGCGGATAAATGTGAAAATAGACAACTCAATAATATTTTATCTGTTTAGCTGTCAAAGTCAAAGGTGACATTACTACCGACGTTAATCTGTTTTAATTCTAGCGGCCGGTGTTTTGTTAGTTAATCATGTATTAAATATACAAAATGGTTCTAATTGAACAAATTTCGGCTCTAATTGATTTAAGTAATAAAAAATATAACATTAATCAACCTATTTCGTGTTTATAGCTATAGAATAATAAATCAATGTCAAATTCAGTTTTGCTATCGCTTCGACGCGGTCTGGCCATAAGGGGAATGAGTTCTTCAATTAACCCCCTTACTCCTTTCCAAGGCGAAACGTTTTTACAAATTCCGCTTCGGGAATATCAATAAAGGGGTTTGTAGGTACTCATTCTCGTCAAGCGACGGGTTTGACGACGTCTTTTGCATTCCGCCCATCTTCTTTCCCTAGCATCCACTGCGTTGGCTAGCTCGAGAATATTTGCTCTTATTGAATACATTTCTCCATTCAATATACACACAAACACGATAGCTAGCAAACACTTTTTTTGAAAACCGAGCTATTACAAGCAATGACTGCACAATGACGGTCCAATGGTAGGTCACTGATCAAAGGAACTGTCAAAGTTTTAGCAGATTACCGCCTAAGTCAGTCATTAATTTGTCATTATGTACGAGATTACCATTCTAAGCCATTTCTTTCAATGGAGTGTCAGTGGTTGACCATTGGAAAGTCATAATGACGCCATTATATTAGTAGATTACTAAACTTGTCAAAATAAACAATTATGAAATCAATGATAGACCATTTTGACACTATTGTAATAGCAGACTTGAGGCCCAGGTTAAATGACAAAAACAGCTTTAATGGTCTGCTATTGGAAGAATCGCAAGACATTAATAAATCTCCGAGTGAGTTCCCACCTTTGTTTACACATAATCGACCGAAATCACCACAAGCAAGTAATTCAAATAAGCAATCACATTCGCAAAAAATAGGTAAAACGTCGTGGTGGGGACAACGGGAGTCGTCGGACCGCATTCCTAAGCAAACAGCTGCTACTGATAACGATCTCGGTGACAACGTAAACAACAAGCGGCAGGTACATTTTGACGAGTTAATTACACGATTGAGGGACATTATTTATATGCGAGATCTTAGTATAAAAGAAAAGTTGAATAATGTTATTAAGTGTTGTATTGAATGGTTAGTTCTAGTTGTGGTAGATCATATGTCTGAGTGGCCTATTTTGAATAAGTGTTTAGAGTATTTTTTCGGACTAAGTAAGTGATGGAAATTAAAGACAAAATTGTTAAATTAAAGTTATTGCAGTGGAACGCACATAGTTTAAGACCTAAAATTAAAGTCTTGGAGAATCTATTATTGATAGATAAAAAACTTTTTTACAAAAAAAAAAACAACCGACTTCCTTAAAAACACTACAAAGTGAAAAATAACTCTAATTTCGGAAGTCGGTGTCTTAGGATCTGTATTTATGGTTTTTTTGCCACCGACTTCCGAAATTAGAGTTATTTTTCACTTTGTAGTGTTTTTAAGGAAGTCGGTTGTTTTTTTTTTTTGGAAAAAAGTTTTTATTTTTAAATTTTTAGTTGTGGTATTCACCCTGCACTAATTCCAAACAAACAATGCATATTTATGCGATAGCAGAAATCGCGGTTGATTTGCTGTCATTTTTTAAAGAGTTCCGGTGTCTGTCTCCCGAACTCATCATCAGATCTATATGAAAATTATATGGGACCATTTCGGAATAAACCCCTTTCGAACAAAAAAAGAATTTTGCAAATCCATCTACATATGACGGAGTTATGGCCGAACATACATAAAAAAAAAAAAATCCCCTTCTTCATCTCCTTTTTGAAGTCGGTTAAAAATATAATAAATGGCCAGGCCAAAATGATTAAGGCTGCTTTTTTTTTTTTTTAAGCAGACAGTAGAGTGGGTAAGAGCCCACTCTAGTGTCTGCTGAGGAATCAATTCTCGATGTCAACGAGTATGTCTATCTAGGACAAGATATCTTCTAACTCCTGATCGATAAGGAGTTGTACCTTCCATCATCAGCTCAACGGAATATAAGAATACAAGTAACGGTCTAAACGTGCCTATAATATTCAAAGAATTATCCCCTAACCTTCTAACCTTTCACTGTAAATTCCTATATGTACTGTTCACCGATGAGGAGTTCCATGCGGTATCTTCGAAGACTATAATTAGTTCACCACGGATGGATAGATAGAACAAGCAATTATTTTTGATCTTTAGTACAATATCCAAATCACATTACGTGTACTGTTTGTTTTTGAGGAGTTCCTTCGTTTATCTCCCAAAGTATACATCAAATCTTCACAAAATTAATATGGGACCACCTCAGGAGTATACCCTTACGAATAAAAAAAGAATTTTCAAAATCGGTTGACAATTGGCGGAGAAATCGGTGAACATACATAAAAAAAAAAAAAAAAAATACATACAGTCGAACATATAACCTCCTCCTTTTTTTGAAGTCGGTTAAAAATTCACGTATGCATTATATCTGAGACCTGGCTGGAACCAGACTCTCATTTGAAAATTGGTAATTATGATATTTTTAGACAAGACCGAGACGATTCATACGGCGGGATTGCAATTATAGTCCATAAATCCATCAAAGCACAGGTAACCAATTTCAGCTTATGTAATCGAAACATTCAAATTCTCCATATTAAAATATTTAACTGTAACTTCTTAGAAAATATTGTTGCGGTGTACTGTCCTCCTAATATTCACACTAGTGATGAAGATTGGAAAATGTTATTTTCTAAATGGTCAAATAAAACATTAATAGGGGGAGATTTCAACGGGCATCATACAAATTGGTCATACAAAAGTGATCGCAGAGGTTTACAAATTCACGATGCAGCTGATGATTGGCAGTATGTTTCCCTCAATACTGGAGACCCTACCAGACTTAAGTTAGTACTAAATCAGCTACAAAAAAGTTCACCTGACGTTACGTTTGCGTCAGCAGATATCGCACTTCAGTTCAAGTGGAGTGTTTTACATGAAAACTTAGGTAGTGATCACTTAATGGTTCTTATTACCACAGAAATAACTGGTAATCATTTAATAAAATCGAAACGAAATTTTAAAAAGGGAGATTGGCTGAAGTACAAGGAAATAATTTCAAGCAACATTAATAGTATTAGTTTAACAGGTGACACCCAACAAATGTATGATGACATTATAGATTTAATTAATATAGCAGCTCAAGCATCCATTCCGGTCATTAAAATTTGTGAAGACCCTACCAGGAAGTTTATTCCAAGATCGTATTGGTCTCCCGAATTATCTAGGGCAGTTGCGGAACGTAGATTAGCATTAGCGCAGGTGAGAAAAAACCCCACCCCTACGAATTTTATCATTCTTAAAAAGAAGATTGCTACAGCACAGAGACTGATGCGTAAGGCTAGTGCAGGATCTTTTCATCAGTTCTGTGATAGTATGAGTGAGAGCGTGTCTAGCAGCGAGTTGTGGAATAAAATGCGATGGCTTAAAGGATATCGTACAAATAGAATTCATTTGGATGCCGAGAGGGCTGGTGAGTTCTTACGACAATTAACACCAGATTACGTTGTACCACTATGTCCTGCCTTTAGTTCAACTAATTTACAATTGGAGGCACCGATTTCGGTACAGGAACTATGTAATGTACTGAAGCTGAAGGATACCGCTCCAGGGGAAGATGATATTTCTTATTCAATGATTTATAATTTTCCTAGCAAACAGTCGATAGTCGAGTTATTTAACAAATGTTTGTCTAGCGGTGAAATTCCAAGACAGTGGCGGAATGTTAAAGTAGTGCCTGTACCGAAACCTGGCCGCGATCTAAATAACATAACGTCTTTGAGACCTATATCACTCATATCTTGTCTTTGTAAAACCTTACACAACATTATAACGCGACGTCTTGAATGGTATTTTGAAAAAAATAGTCTTTTATCCAAGAATACAGTAGGATTTAGAAGATCTCAATCATGTCTGGACAATCTCGTACGACTAGTATCACAAATTCAAATAGGTTTCACCATTAATCAAAAAACTTTGGGATGTTTTGTGGACATAGACAACGCTTATAATAATGTTAATATAATGAAAGTCGTGTCTAAGCTGGATGAGATGGGGGTGGGGGCTTCTATATGTAGATATTTATGGGAATACTTAAGGGAACGACATTTAACCATGTCACAAGTAGGGAATAATGTTTCGATTACAAGATGGACATGTAAGGGATTGGCCCAAGGAGACCCTATGTCTCCGATTTTATTTAATGTAGTTACTAGTGATATTTGCAAACAGATTATGAGTGTGTATGTATCCCAATACGCCGATGATTTCGTCCTCTATATTTCTGGACAAGACATTCGTTTTATGACCACAACTCTCCAGGAGGCCATAGATAATTTAACAAATTTGTTGGGAATACTGGGTCTGGACTTATCTCCCACAAAAAGTAAAATATGTTTATTTTCTAGAGGTAAGTCATTACAGCAGGCAAATGTTAATATCAACAATATCTGTTTAGAAAGTGTCCCGGTAGTTAAATATTTAGGTCTCTGGCTAGATTCATCTTTGAGATGGCGCAAACAGATCAATGAAATCTGTGAAAGAAGTATGAGATTTTTAAATGTTTTTAAGGTGCTAGCAGGTTCGTCATGGGGAGTCCATCCATTGCATTTAAGACGACTATTTATTGCCATAATTCGCAGTCGGTTAGATTACGCAAGTTTTTTGTTCGATAATAGCGCTAAGACCAATATTTCTAAATTGGACAAAATCCAAAACCAAGCCATGAGAATAGTTGGCGGTTTTTTAAAAAGTTGCCCAATCCACGCGATGGAATCAGAGTTATGTCTGCCACCAATGTTTGTTAGACGGAAATATTTAGCTGGTAAATTTTGTTTAAAAGCTAAGTCTATTGTTGACGGTGACACCATTTCAATGATATCAAAATTAACATCGATATGCGAACAGGAATCATATTGGCGCAATAAGAAAAAACCGTTGCTAACTATCGTATACAGTGATATGAAAAACCAAACTTTACATCGTTCTAAAGTTCTAGAGATGTTCTCACTGTCGACATGGATGGCAAATATTGATATTAAGTCACACATTAACCTGAGTATGAACGATATGACAAAACCGAAAAGATCTCATACTTCTGTAGCACTTTTAAGGAAATCGGTAGAAACGATTGCACGAAATTATGACGGATTCTATCAGATTTACAGTGATGGATCCAAGGACGAAAATGGGACAGGAGCAGCCTTTTTTGATCCTCAGTCTAACACGGGAGCCTGTTTCACATTGAACTGCAAAGTATCCATAATGACCGCGGAATTGTATGCTATTTTGGAATGTCTGTCGTACTTGATGTCATGCAGTTGTGCTAAATTTGTTATACTTTGCGATTCAAAAAGCGCTTTGCAGCATATAGCACGGTGCACCTCGGTTAGACGAGGTCTGCCCGTTGCCTATTCTATACTAGAGATGTATTTAATTTTGAGGGAAAGAGGCAAAACAATTAAATTCCAATGGATTCCATCACATGTGAGTCTGATGGGAAACGAACAAGCAGATAAGCTGGCAAAAACAGGCACCTATGAAGGAATATCTGTCAGTCATTCACCTTTCTTCACAGATTTATTAAGAGAAGTTAAAACAAGTTGCAATAAGATGTGGAAAGAATACTTTGACAAAAGATCTGAGGAGAAGGGTATATGGTACAGAACAATTCAGTCTGAACCACCAAGGATTCCTTGGTTCTCTGAAGTACGGATGAATAGACAATTGTTGGTAACAAGCATGCGTCTGCGATCCGGGCACATTCCGTTGAATGCGTTTGGAAATCTTATGAAGGTTGTCGCCACGCCAAACTGTCTGATTTGTAATATGAGAGAGGACGCCTACCACGCTTTGGTGGAGTGTGCTCGGGTTGGGACAGAACGGAGAACTTTGGAATCAGAAGAGGGAATTAGGTTAAGAGATGTTGGCATGTGTAATTTGATATTGTCCAAACCTACATCCAAAATAGCTATTAAGTTATATTACGTGATTGTTAAATTAATTAAGTTAAGATCCTAGATAAAACCTTTATACATATTTTGTAAATCTACGAGGCTGGCATAATCGCTCAGCGATTAAAGCCTTTTTTCCAATAAAGATTTAAAAAAAAGAAGTTGAGAGAAAGCGGCCGGAATTAATCAACAGAAGGGGTGTGGTTTTTCATCATGATAACGCTAGACCTCACACATCTTTAGCCACCCAACAAAAATTAAGAGAGTTTGGCTGGGAGGTGTTAATGCATCCGCCGTATAGTCCTGACCTTGCACCTTCAGATTTCCACATGTTTCGGTCTCTTCAGAATTCTTTAGGCAGTGTCAGGTTAACATCACGAGAGGACTGCCAAAACCACTTGTCGCGGTATTTTGACCAGAAGTTCCAAAATTTCTATAGCAATGGGATCATGTCCCTACCTACAAGATGGCAAAAAGTTATCGAACAAAATGGTACCTACATACTTTAGTTAAATGTAAATAAACTTTATTAAAAAATGTTTTGAATTTTCTTAAAAAATGCGAAGAAACTTTTTCCCCAACCTATTATAATTACACAATGTTATACTACGTATGAAGTAGTCATAGCTTATCTATAGTATTGATCTTATCCATTTTTAACCCCCGACGGAAAAAGAGGGGTGTTATAAGTTTGACGTGTCTGTCTGTCTGTCTGTGTGTCTGTCTGTCTGTGGCATCATAGCTCCTGAACGGATGAAGCGATTTCAATTATTATTATTTTGTATTAAAGGTGACTTATGTGCGAGTGTTCTTAGATATGTTTGATGAAAATCGGTTGAGCCGTTTAAAAGTTGTGGGGGGTGAAAGTGGGGAAGAATAACCGAATGTCTATAAATATACTCGAGTGGGGTCTCAAATGAAAGCGCACTGAAAGAGAATATTGATGACTTAATTGAGAATGTTCTTAGCTTCGCTTGATGAGAAAATTGGTGGTGGGAAAATTGGGACATGGAAATCCGATTGTCACGTGAGAGTATCAATGACTACATCTCAGTCTTTGCAATTCTGCTAAAGATGATTTGTCATGTGGGTTATTAAATAGTTTTCTTTAGTCGAGCTCACAAATTGCTTGCAATTGCAATTGCAGAGTATTTTTACTCTGCTTAAGGCTACATAGGCTTGGCCTTTTGCGAAAGTACTTTTACCTAAGTAAACCACAGCTTTTTCAACTGTCGTCCCTTGCAACTAATATGCCGTAATCGCCCAACATAAAATATAGGAAATATAAATAATAAAATGATAGGAAACATTGTTCTTTCAATATTTCCATATCCTCTAAGACCTTGAAAAGTTACATTATGTGGCCTTATCAGAATCCATCCATTCTCGTCAACACAATTCCGGCCAATAGTGGCATCATCAAATTGAATTGATATTGTTTTTGGAAGCTTCCCATCTTCCTGTTGGCCACGGCGAAGTTCTATGTATTTACAACTTAACAAAATCTACATTATAATAAGTATACCTATAAAAAGTATAAAATAAAAAGTTAAATTAAAAATTTAAAAAAGCCCCGACACAAAAACCTAAAATCCCTTTAAAAATAAAAAAATAATATAAAAATCAATCTTGAAGTACCTAAGTATGTATTAATAATACAAAAAAAAAAAAATACGTCGCGTTGGGGGACCGCTCTGCGAGGGCAGACGTCGTTGACGGTCGTATCCTAAATGCAATATTTAGAAGTAATTTTATAAAAGTTTTCTTCAGTTAGGTAATAGACTATTTGTAATTAAATTGTTAGGTTTGGAGCTGTCCCCCAACGCGACGTATTTTTTTTTTTTGAATTATTAGTACATACTTAGGTACTTCATGATTGAGTTTTCTATTATTTTTTAATTTTTAACGAGATTTTAGGTTTTTGTGTCGGGGGTTTTTTAAATTTTTTATTTAACTTTTTAACCACCCCGATGCAAAAAAGGGGTGTTTTAAGTTTGACCGCTATGTGTCTGTCTGTGACACCTTAGCAAAATCTATTCAGCTGTTTCGACACGACGATCTTTTGATCAAAATATTAATGAAGGGTCAATAGTCAATACGTATATATTTTTTTTTAACTTTTTGGAGATTTTCGTTTTTGTCGGGATTTTTTAAATTTAACTTTTGCTTTACATCTCCATGTTTGTCTTTACAGAAGAAACAAAAGTATCAATCTCTGGCGGAATTTTACCTCTCCCGGACAAATGTGGAGCACAATGGCGTCTGCCAGCCGAATGTGACCCTTCGAACCGTACATCCTGTGACTACGTGGCCACGTGGGAGTACCTCGGACAGGTAAATATTATTCTGTGACTTTAACTCTTTATTAGTGGCTTTTGTGGACATGATATCCATTTAGATCAGCCTTTCCCAAAGTGGGCGATAACGCCCCCCTTGTGGGCGCTGCAGGCCTAAAGGGAGGTGGTAAGATACCCAGAAAAGACTGTGTGGGGTGTGTAGACTCTATACAACGCCCCCATTTTTTACTCTTACCATCCCCCTTTAGGCCTGCAGCGCCCACAAGGGGGGCGGTACCGCCCACTTTGGGAAAGGCTGATTTAGATTTCGTTAGGGTCGGAAGCGCTACTGCTAAGCATAAGGTTCTGAGTTCGATTCCCAGGTCGTGCAAAGTGTTACTGGGTTTGTACAAGAAGACGCATAAATTCTTGGATTTGTTGTCCTTTTTAGGGTTCCGTTGCCAAATGGCAAAAAACGGAACCCTTATAGATTCGTCATGTCTGTCTGTCTGTCCGAGTATGTCACAGCCACTTTTTTCCGAAACTATAAGAGCTATGCTATTGAAACTTGGTAAGTAGATGTATTCTGTGAACCGCATTAAGATTTTTACACAAAAATAGAAAAAAAAACAATAAATTTTGGGCTTCGAAATAATTTTTTTTTTTAAATCAAACCCATACGGTATCTATAGGTCTTCAAAAATGATATTGAGGTTTCTAATATAATTTTTTTCTAAACTGAATGGTTTGCGCGAGAGACACTTCCAAAGTGGTAAAATGTGTGTGTTCCCCCTCTGTAACTTCTAAAATAAGAGAATGATAAAACTAAAAAAAATATATGATGTACATTACCATGTAAACTTCCACCGAAAATTGGTTTGAACGAGATCTAGTAAGTAGTTTTTTTTTAATACGTCATAAATCGTAAACCGCAATTAACCTTTCATTCAATCAACTCAAATATAAAAAAAACCATTTAATTTCATAAACATAAACCTTATGCATAAACCGTGAATACCTACAGGTTTGTACGGAACCCTCGTTGCGCGAGTCCGACTCGCACTTGGCCGGTTTTTTCTATTTTGTTATGTATCTAGTAATTGTTGACAGGCCTACGCTGTCCTCCTATAAAAATATTGTAAAAGCCAGTAAAATTATTTGTGAAAGAGTAACCGTGGAGTTTTTGTACGGCTCTTCTCCATAGGAAACGACTAATTGGAACTGTTCATCTAACTCCTGACATTTCATTTGTGCCCTTGTAGGTTTATGTGAAATTAATTAGATATTTAGATTTCTTCTGGTTTGAATTTTTAGGTGCGAGGCAAGGACTCGGTGCGCTTCACTATCAGCACCAAGCAGAGTAAGCACTGGACGGGCATCGGGTTCAGTGAGAACAGGAAGATGGTACGTTATTTAAAAAGTTCTTAGGAGGTTTCAAGGGGGCTACTTGATTGATCCCCAAATCTCTGTCAAAAAACTGATTTGGGGAATTACCGGTGACGGCCTAATCAAAATCAAAATCAAAATCAAAAGTCATTTATTCAAACTAGGCTGAGAGTCAGCACTTTTTGAACGTCAAAGTTACATGAGACAGTCCCCCAAAAACGCCCACCCTTCGACACTTCCTAGTGCTTTGGCTGGGAAGAAGAAGTGGCGGAACAAACTCCCCAGCAGCACAGCTGTCTGTTAAGTTAGAAGAACTTGATTCTATACAGTATTATGTAAGTAATTAATAGTATAAAACAAAACAAAACATACATCAAATTATGCGTCATATGTCAGCTAGCACACGCCAATATACGAACAAAACATTTAAAAAAACTAAACTCAAGCTGAAATAATAAAATCGTAAATAGAGCTTAAAACCTAAATAAGAGCCTCCGGGTATAAAGGGCGTGCCCGCTTACATATGCAATGCTGAATGTTCACATAGCTGTTACGACCTGAGTTACAACTCGAGGCCACAAATGATAAACTAGGACCATCGACGTAAAATAAATTAAACAGGTAAGTAATATTAATAATAATATCAACATCAAAGTCAGCAAGACGACCAGTCACCACAAGCAGCACCCGTTCACGAGCATAACGCAAAGATCAGCCATTGCCCCCCTCGCCATATTTGAGGGAAGGGGGCAACCCGACCCCCGACGCTACCGCAAGCATTGACATCTAAGGGAGCATGACGAACTTGCTGCCGGTTGCTCAAGCAAGAATTGAATGATTACTTGTCGAGGTCGCTAGCTAACCACATTATGCAATACTAATAAAATAAAATTGGCATAAACAGGAAAAAAAATATGGAAACAATTATATTGAACCTATCACTAGGTACGCTAATACTGGAGAAAGAACATAAACATTGTCTTGAGTTAATCACAGCGACCAACTATTCTTATCATTTAAATAATCGTTGATGGAATAGTACGCCTTTTGACAAAGGTTGGATTTTACTTGAGCTTTAAACGCATTAAAAGGTAATTCTAGTAAAGAAGGTGGTAGCTTGTTGTAAAATGTTATACCAAGCCCAACAAATGAGTTATGCACCTTATGAAGCCGGTGAAAGGGAACACGTAGTTTGTCCTTACTTCTAGTGTTAACAGTGTGAATATCACTGTTTTTAGCGTATAAGTGTATATTTTGCCTAATATATAAGATGTTGGCGAAAATGAATTGTGATGACACCGTAAGAATACCAATATCTTTAAAAAAGTCCCTTAGGGAAACTCTGGCACCTAGCTGGTAAATTGCTCGAACAGCTCGTTTCTGAAGGACAAAAATATTTTGAATATCAGCTGCAGTACCCCACAGTAGAATACCGTAAGACATAACGCTGTGGAAATAACTAAAATAGACTAACCGAGCTGTATCAACGTCAGTATATTGTCTTACTTTTCTGACGGCGTAGGCAGCTGAACTGAGCCTTCCCGCTAGGCTTGAAATATGTGGGCCCCACTGAAGTTTGCCATCCACTGTTATGCCCAGAAAAACTGCCGAGTCTACAGTTTTAAGCACCTCTTTATCTAAGACGATGTTGGGACCTAGATTTTTAACATTCGGTAAGGCGAACTTTACACATTTGGTTTTCTTGGCATTGAGAACTAGGTTATTTGCCGTAAACCAATCGGTAACCATTGAGAGTGCACTGTTCACGTCGTCAAAATCTGGTCTATTCCTGTCTACTTTAAAAATAAGAGATGTATCATCTGCAAACAGTACAACGTCACAAATACCCTTTAAAAAGAATGGTAAGTCATTGATATACACTAAGAACAAGAATGGGCCGAGTATAGAGCCTTGAGGCACACCTAACTGAACCGGTAGCCCGGCAGACTTTACACCATTAATATCTACACATTGGAACCTATTATGTAAGTAAGAATTTATTACGTTTATAGCTTCGTTATGGACACCGTAATGACGTAGTTTACGCAAAAGCGTGTCATGGTGCACGCAATCAAAGGCTTTGGAGAGATCACAGAATACTCCGATAGCATTTTGCGAGTTCTCCCATGCGTTAAAAATGTGTTTCAAGAGAGCAACACCCGCATCTGTAGTTGAACGACCTTTTGTAAAGCCATATTGCTCATTATGAAGGAGGCTATTTAAATTAAAATGTCTTAGCAACTGCTTGAGGATTAACTTTTCAAATATTTTGCTAAATGCAGGTAAGATAGAAATAGGCCTAAAATTAGAAACGTCATTTTTATTACCTGATTTAAATAATGGTATGACTTTGCTACTCTTCATGAGGTCAGGAAAAGTTCCGACATCAACACATTTATTAAAAGTAACAGCCAAATAGGGGGCTACGATGTCTATTATATTACTTAATAGTTTGATGGAAATGCCCCAGAAATCACCAGTGTTTTTAGACTTAAGTGTGTTAAAAACATTAACTACATCACGAGGCGTTACATGTTCAAAATTGAATAGGCAACTACTTTTTGGCACACTACTATGCAAAAGATTATCAGCTTTAGACGGGGACGAATTTAAGGAGCGAGTCGTAGTTACAGGTATGTTGGCAAAAAACTCATTAAAAAACTCATTAATGGTGACGGCCCCGCCCTCTAACACAGACAGGCGCTTTTTTTGTGTAAAAAACTCATTACCACTCAAAACGGTGAAATGGCATGTCCTAGAACCAACAATTCAAGACATGAGACACCTATAATACTAACCCGCACTGAGCCCGCGTAATCGGGCGGCGAGCAATGGGTAGCTCGCCGCCCGGTAAGGACCAGGCTCGGGTCGACGGCGCGTAGTGTTCCACGCGCGCCTCAACGAGATGTCAGCAGCACTGAAGGGGTCTGCTAGGACCGATGCCTGCCGGGGTCGCGAGATTGTTCGAAAGAGATACCGTGACCCTGGCACATGGGCAACTGAAGGAACACGGGTGGGTTTTAGTCAGAAAAAGTCAGACACGCCCTCCCGCCACAGATTACTAAATAGTTACTACGTAACTCCCGCTCCGCCCAGAGCGCGAAAAGTCATTTGATGATTTCCCATAAAAAAAAAAGATCGCGTAATAGATTACGGCCCAGTCCCTCTCACAGAGAGGAGGCCTGTGTCCCAGCAGTGGGAACATTGGAGGCTGTGTCTTCGGATCCTATACAATATTTCGAGGGAGACAATTTCTCCATGGGTAATAAAAATAAAACAGATAAATTCTCATAAAAAATATAACCATCCCATTTCTTCCCGAGGGTGTCGTAAAAGGCGATTAAGGCACTTACTAGAGAATGGGCAGCAGAGTTCTCTATGCACTTTACCACCATACTGCGATCGCCAACCCGGTTGCCAAGCGTGGCGATTATGGCAAAACCCTCCCAAATTGGGCGAGGCTTATGTCCAGAAGAATTGATGAAGTTGATGATTCCTCAAAAAATCGAAAATAATCTTTGGTTGAGTTAGGCATATTCTTGTATTACTTTGTAACTAAAACTAACACTTCCTACCCAAAAAATAGAACAGAAAATACAAAAAACCGTATTCTTCCTCCTCAGTCACAATCCGACGCCGTAATAGGCTGGGTGGACGCGCGGTCAGGTCGTCCGTTCCTGATGGACACGTGGGTGTCGGGCTACTCCGCTCCGCGGGTGGACGCGCGCCAGGACCTGTCGCAGGAGAGAGGCAGCACTGAGGATGGAGTCACCACCCTCAGCTTTGTGCGGAAGAGGAACACCACAGACCAGAAGGTAACTAACTACCAAAGACATCAGCAGGGTAGTGACTATGCCTTTAATTTTGACGACTCAACAACTGTTGACTTCAAGTTCTGAGTTGAGATAACTGCATGCATTGACTGGATAGATCTGATCAATCTGTGTGATTTTTTTTTTTTCCTACCATGAAACCTAATTTGGACTATTAGGAACATTTAAAACAAAAAATTGCTGAAACGCTTCAGCATTTCTAAGTAATACGCTCTGACACAGCATTTCATTTTTATTCATATAAGAAAACAAATGATTTATGTTTGTATTAAATATACATAGTATAAAGTCTAGTTACATATAATTAGAATGCCACAAATATGATCAATCTTAGCATGCAAAAATGAAGGACCTAGTAAAATATTACAGGGCATTAACATTTTTACGTTGTCAAGCAGACAATTTTTTCCAAACTTATGAAGCTGTGGCGCCATCTATATAGCGGCTTACGAACTACGTATCACACTGACCTCACGCAAAATCCTGCATCGCGCAAGCACAGTTTACCGCGCCACTCGCTTATGTAGATACGAAGTGACACTATTGATTTTCCATAACTCTAGGACTCTAGGGTATTATTGAGACCATGTATAAATATCAATTGGCATATGATTTAAAAGAAAAAATCTTGAATACGGGTGTAAGTTTCATTGATAAAGTACGAGGAAATCATTTTCATGTCATGGAAATCATTGTCCTTCAAATTTAGAGCTAAGAATATGCGACGTTGTGATATTTCACGTCGTTTAACATTCATAAATAACCGTGATGTCGAATTATTTTCTATGAAAAATCATATTAGAAGAAAATATTCATTTATGCCAGTTGATTCTTTGACATGGTCTCATTAATACCTTGGAGTTATAGGGTATCAAAAGGAACATTTTGTATAACGTGTCGAAGTCAATCGTAGGGCAGTTATAGCCCACCAGGCGGAGTTCGGATGAGTGAAGTTTCCACCCTGTTTCTTACACCTACTCTATCACTACCTCTATAAAGCAAAGGATGTCAAAATGAAACGCAAAAGCATAGCGATCGATAGGCATTTTATGTGTGTTACGTAAATGCAAATGTAGGTACTTACACTCAAAAATGAATGTCGAAAAAAAATATTTTCTGTTTTTAACGGTTTTGACTGTCTTGTAAGAGGATGTTTTTATTATGGTACTTATAGATATTATTTTAGATGCACTTCAAGTCAGACTCTTCAAAAAGATATAAACAACTACAGTATAAATGATTTATTTCAGTATAGTGACGTGACTTAATAATTCTAAGATATTTTCTTGTTGGTATATTGTTTGTTTTTTCTTATCAACCATCTTTATAGGACGGTTTGAGTTCTTTAGAATGAAAAAAAAAAGTCTAAAATATCTTTAGATGGTAAAAGGAAAGGTTTATTATGGCAAAAAACTGTACCACTTTTGTTCCAAGTTTAGTTTAAAAAAAAAAATGCAAAAAGATATGCGTCGGCCGGGAATCGAACCCGGATCAACTGCTTGGAAGGCAACTATGCTGACCATTACACCACCGACGCATGTGATAGACTACTCCAATTTACTGAACCAATTTTCCAAGATCCTAATAACTTCTAATATTTATACAGTTTGTTATTAATTTGAGATTTAACAGTTGTGTTTGCTATGATTAAAGTTGAGATTTTTACTTCTAGATAGGTACGTTGATTTTAATCTCTTTACGCCTGATTTCAATAATTTTGTTGCCTGTTGTAAAAAAATAATACAAAATGTTTTATGGGCAAAAGGAAAAGGTATAGACTACGTCAGATTGTTATTAACACAATGGACCTCATTTGTAGTCTGTAAGCAAATAATAATAATAATTGGCTGACAGACGATAATGTTACTTATTCAATTCAATTTCAGATTAATTACAACCGTTAGTATAAGCCATTATAATAATCCATACATGTTTTATTTTATTATAATATTTAAATACGAGTAATATAAAATGAATAAGGACTACACAACAGAAACACTGGATCAAGACTCGTATTATACTAGCTTCTGCCCGCGACTTCGTCCGCGTTAAATTTCTTGTTTCTCCGACACTTCCCGTTGCGTCGAATCGCCTACCCCTGCGATTTTCCCCGTTTTTGCAACATTTTTCATTACTGCTCCGCTCCTCTTGGTTGTAGCGTGATGTTATATAGCCTATAGCCTTCCTCGATAAATAGGCTACCCAACACAAAAATATTTTTTCAATTCGGACCAGCAGTTCTTGAGATTAGCGCGTTCAATCAAACAAACAAACTATTCAGCTTTATAATATTAGCATAGACGTAGTTTTGTCCAGTGCTCCATGAAAGAGCAGTCAATGGTGCCGATTCCCTTATTCACAAACTAAACTAAATTTAAGTTCAGTGCATCTTTTTCTTTCTATTTCATTAAGAAAAGGACAGAAGATAAATTTTAGTTTAGTCCTGTCAAATTAATCAGCGGTCCATACAAGTTTAGACGTGATTAAAAACTTGCCTACTAAAGTTACATCAATTTACGTCAAGCGCTCTGATCACAGTGGTCAAACAGTAACATTTTGCTCGTACATACCTCTACAAAAAATTCAAATAAGGTTTAGGCCAATGACATGTAAAAATCTAGAGAAATTTAATCATTCTTTGGCCAGTACATTATGTGTTCACAGTTTTAATAATGAATGTGACCCAAATGAGTTCTACGCCGAGTTCTTCTCATTATTAAACACGCAATTTAATGACAATTTCCCACTAAAGACTAAAAGTATTTGCACAAAGTTCTTATTTAGTGATTGGGCAACTCCAGGTATACGTAAAAGCAGAGAAAAACTTTTTGAACTTTATGGCCTAAAGCAACATATGACTAATAGAAGCTTTCATCAGTATGTTGCAAAATATTCTAAAATTTTTAAAAGTGTGTGCAGCTTGGCTAAAGCGCTTTATATTAGCAATAAAATAAAATCAGCGGATGATAAAATAAAAACTACCTGGCAAATAATAAATGATGAAACAGGTAGGAAAAAACAGCGTAATACTGAATTTAATTTAGAGACTGCACATGGGCCCATTAACTCAGATATAGAAATAGCTCAGGAATTTCAAAATTTTTTCGTTAATATTCCCGTTAAAACTACTGAAGCTTTAAATTCGTCACCCGCGCTTTCCGCTGCCTTACTCAAAAAGAATGTAGGGGCATGCCCTTTAGAGTTTAGGTTTCAGCATACTAACCCCCAGGCTATTATAAAAGCTTTTAAAGATCTTAAAATTAAATCAACAGAAGATCTTTGGGGAATGTCTGTCAAATTTTGTAGTTCTATTATTGAAACCATTGCACCCTATTTAGCTTTCATATTTAACACCAGTGTAGACCAAGGAGTCTTTCCGGATCTGATGAAACACAGCAAAGTAGTTCCTTTGTTTAAATCCGGTGATAGTAAAGAACCAAACAATTATAGGCCCGTGTCAGTTCTGCCAGTTCTCAGTAAGGTGTTTGAAAAGTTAATGCTCAATCAAATGTTACGTCACTTTAATAAAAACTCCATCTTTCATGAACACCAGTTCGGTTTCACCAAAGGGCGTTGTACCACCGACGCTGGTGTTACCCTAATAAAGAACATTTTTAACGCCTGGGAAGAAGCACAAGATGCCATTGGAATCTTTTGTGACCTTTCCAAGGCGTTCGATTGCGTAAACCATGAGACACTTTTGCTGAAACTAGAGCACTATGGAATTAGAAATACAGCTCTTGACTTAATAAGATCATACCTGAAGGATAGAATGGTCAAAGTCCAAGTAAACGGCGTAAACTCATTGGGGTCTGAAATGGCAATGGGCGTTCCTCAAGGCTCGATATTGGGTCCATTCCTTTTTTTAGTATACATTAATGATCTACCCCATCTACTTCCAAACCAACCGAAGATGGTGTTATTTGCAGATGACACATCATTGATATTTAAAATCGACAGACGGTCTCAAAATCTTGACGACGTCAATAACTCCATTCTTCAGGTCCAAGACTGGTTTACGGTAAATAATTTGGTACTTAATAAAAAAAAAACCAAGTGCATTAGATTTCAATTGCCTAATGTCAGAGGTAGCGAATGTGACATCTTGTTGAATGGGGAAAAACTGGAATTTATTGATCAAACGGTTTTCCTAGGAATCACGCTAGACGAGAAATTACAATGGGGACCTCATATAACATCTCTTGCGGGGCGGTTGAGCTCGGCCGCTTATGCTGTTAGAAAGATAAGACAGTTAACAGATGTAGAAACCGCGCGTTTGGTCTATTTTAGCTACTTCCACAGCATTATGTCGTATGGCATTTTACTGTGGGGTAGGGCTGCTGACATTGAATCCATTTTTATTTTGCAAAAGCGAGCTGTCAGAGCCATTTATAATCTATGTCGCGGCGAATCCCTCAGGGAACTATTTAAAAGGATTAATATTATGACGGTACCTTGCCAATTCATTTACGAAAATATTATGTATGTTAGAAAAAATCTACATCTTTTTAATAAAATAAGCGATAGACATAATTTTAATACTAGAAATAAAGACAAGATAGATCAACCATTTTTCAGATTAGCAAAAGTACATACATCTTTTATGGGGTACTGTGTTAAATGTTACAACAAAATACCTTCTGATATATTGCAATTAAATGAAAGGAGGTTTAAAAGTCATATTAAAAGTACACTTTGTAAACGAGCTTATTACAAATTAGAGGACTACATCCAAGATAAGAACGCTTGGAAACATGCTGGTCTCGCTCCATAGGACAGTCTTAGAGTTTATCAAACTAGTTGCTAACTTAATTGTGTAGATAATATTTATTTTTTCTTCTATGACACTGTTTTACATTCTGTAATTACTGTAACTCACACACTGACAGTTTATATGGGTAGTTCATATAATTGTTTTTTTATTTTATTTTTTATTTAACTGCTTTTGTTAATTTATTTTTATTTTCTTTTAATTTCATTTGTTGTGTATATGTATCATTTGCATCGTTGTATATGTGAGCGGGCACGCCCTTTATGCCTGGAGGCTTTAGTAAGGTTTTAAGTTCTGTTTACGATTTTGTTTCATTATTCATTTCAGCTTGAGTTTAGTGTTCAATGTTTTGTTGGTATAATGGCGTGTGCTAGCTGACATATGGCGAATAATGTATGTTTTGTTTTATTATATTAATAACTTATACAATATTGTATAGAATCAAGTTCTTCTAACTTAACAGACAGCAGTGCTGCTGGGGAGTTTGTTCCGCCACTTCTTCTTCCCAGCCAAAGCACTAGGAAGTGTCGAAGGGCGGGCGTTTTGGGGGGACTGTCTTATGTGACTTTGACGTTCAAAAAGTGCTGACTCTCAGCCTAGTTTGAATAAATGACTTTTGATTTTGATTTTGAAAGAAAAAGATGCACTGAACTTAAATTTAGTTTAGTTTGTGAATAAGGGAATCGGCACCAGTATCTACTCTCCCTGCAATAAGCTGCAGGAAGCTGTTGGGGCTGCCCCGTATGCGGTGCATCAGAGACTTATACACAATTTATTCCGTACATCATAATTTTTGGTTTGATCGTTGACCCCCAAACTAAGCAGGGCTTGTGTCTTGGGGGCCAGAGTACGAATGAACACAAAGGAAATATGTCTATTTACAAAGCAAAGTTTGGCAAAACGTGTATTATCAAAGCAGTAATATCATAGAAGGGCTTGTGGCTAAAGGATAACAGCCTCACAGGTAGATCGAAGGTTGAGCTATCCTTGCCGCGGTTGGTTTGCAGATGGGTGACCATCTTTATACCAAGATCTCTCCGTACCTCGGAAAGCACGTTAAGCCGTTGGTGCTGGCTGTCTTTTGTAGATCTCTGACACTCGTTCCAGGTCGTCAGAAGCCTGAAATTCTGACAGCCAGTCTTCAAAGGGCTATCATAGTACTTAGTAACGAAGCGACTGCCTACCTGATCTCCACAACTCAGTTATTAACATTGCACAGGATGTGGATACAGGTTCGATAGCGGGATGTGAATGAGTAGGTGCGTCGTAGGTGCAATGAGTAAAAGAATACTTCTTCAGGACACTTTTCTTTATTTTTCACTTCGCCCGCGACTTCGTCCGCGTTAAATTTTTTGTTCCCCGACCTTTCCCGTCGCGTCGAATCGCCTACCTATGCGATTTTACCCGTTTTTGCAACATTTTTCATTACTGCTCCTCTTGGTTGTAGTTTTTAATTTTTTTTGTATGCGTTTGGGTGGCACCCTGGATGGTTTAGATTCAAAAATCAGCCCGACAGATGGCGCTGCGATCGAATCCTAGGAATACAGGACAACGTCTGTAAGGTCAGCTAGTATTAGTATAGATATCCAGTGGAGGTCAGATAGGCTGTCGCTCCTTGTAAAATACTAGTTTCCAGCTGCATCCGATAAGACTGGAAGCCGACCTCAACATAATTGAGAAAAGGCTAGGCAGATGATGACTCTAGCTATTTTGATATCTTCCAGTTTTTAATCTATTTAAATTTGTTACAGGACCTCGCTTTCACCGACACGCAGTGTCTGTACATGATGTTCATCACTCACGGCGGAGGCTTCGACGCGGTGAACAAGAGGACCAGCAAACATATGCAGACACCCATTATTACTGAAGAGAGGATCTGTATCAGGCCTTGTGGACCTGGTGAGTACTTTTCCTTTTGTTTTAATAAATACTAGGAATTTCATCAGTGAGAGGAGCAGTGGTAGGTTGGATTTGAACCCAGCTTTACTTTGTGTAAATAATTTCATCACTACTGGTCTCAATACAAATAATTGTAGAGATAATTATACTTTAGGTTCACAATTTTTTGTAATTTATTTTAGAGAACATTAAACAAATAAATATATTAGGACAACCAACACACCGTTATCTTATTCCAAACTAGGCAGAGCCTGTACTATGGTAACCAGACAACTGATAAATGTACTTATATATTTTTAAATACATACATAATATAGATAAATTACATCCAGACACAGAAAAAATGACTGTGCTCATCACACAAAAATTGTCCTGGGTGGGAATCGAACCCATGACCTCAGTCATAGCAGTCAGGGTCACTAGCCACGAGACTAACAGGCCAGTCACATACCTATAGATGAAATTCCTACATAGCCAGCCTATATCATTCCCTCTGCTGGAACACAGGCCTCCTCTCGATGAGAGTGAGTGGGCCGTAATCAACCACGCTGGCTCAGTGCAGGTTCGTATATGTCACATATCTTAGATTTTTTTATTCTAGGACGAGAGCACGTTATGAGAGCAGTTATGATGAAATAATTGACACTAAGTAAAGCGCCTGCCTTTGTTCGTATCCACAACCTACAACTCGGTATTCGGGGCCGATACCATTGAGTAACCACTGCTCTTACACATCTCATTGCTTCTAAAACATAATTAGCGAAATCTGGGTGTACAATACTTTCAACTTTTTTTTTTATCTCGAGGTGGAAATCCTTATGGATGGCCTCCGCCCTGGGGTGGGCGGAGGGGTCTGTCAGACTCTGACTAAAACCACCCCGGTGTTCCGTCCCACACCTACGTCGGGGACCACGGGAACTAATGCGTCTTCCGCGATCCCCGACTGGTGCCTCGTCACGTTGGGGGGAGTGAGCTGTTAAACTCCCCCCCATACATCACAGAGAGGCGCGCGTGGAACACTACGCGCCACCATCTCGGGTCCGTAGCAATAGGGAGCGACGGATGTCCCCGGATCCGTCACCCTTGGACTATAGTTGCACCAAAATCAAAATCAAAAGTCATTTATTCAAACTAGGCTGAGAGTCAGCACTTTTTGAACGTCAAAGTTACATGAGACAGTCCCCCCAAAACGCCCGCCCTTCGACACTTCCTAGTGCTTTAGCTGGGAAGAAGAAGTGGCGGAACAAATTCCCCAGCAGCACAGCTGTCTGTTAAGTTAGAAGAACTTGATTCTATACAGTATTGTGTAAGTTATTAATATTATAAAACAAAACATACATTATTCGCCATATGTCAGCTAGCACACGCCAATATACCAACAAAACATTGAAAACTAAACTCAAGCTGAAATAAATAATAAAACAAAATCGGAAACAGAACTTAAAACCTTAATAAAGCCTCCAGGCATAAAGGGCGTGCCTGCTTACATATATGATGCAAATGATACATATACACAATAAATGAAATGAAAAGAAAATAAAAATAAACTAACAAAAGCAGTTAAATAAAAAAAACAATTATATGAACTACCCATATAAACTGTCAGTAGGAAGACTAATTCTGGATTGAAAGAACATAAACATTGTCTTGAGTTGATCACAGCGACCAACTATTCTTATCGTTTAAGTAGTCGTTGATAGAATAGTATGCCTTTGAACAAAGGTTGGATTTTACTTTAGCTTTAAACTCATTAAACTGCAAATCTAGCAAAGCAGAGGGAAGCTTGTTATAAAAGGTAATACCAAGACCAACAAAAGAATTATGAACCTTATGAAGCCGGTGAAAGGGAGCACGTAGTTTATCCCTACTTCTAGTATTAATATCACGAATATCACTATTTTTAGTGTACAAGTGTATATTTTGCCTAATATATAAGATGTTGGCGAAGATGAATTGTGATGCCACCGTAAGAATACCAATATCTTTAAACAAATCTCTCAGAGAAACTCTCGCACCTAGTTGGTAAACCTTGGCCCAACCCTTTGTGTATATACAAGTGTGAAGTTATGTAACCCTAACATAATTATTTCTTACCCAACAGAACCAGTCGAAGAAGAAATAACAACGGAAGTCATCGTCCCGGGCCAGTCGTCGTACACAGTGCTGATCCGCATCACGGGGCTGGGAGACAGCTTCAAGCCTCCCGCGTCGGGCAGCAAGGAGTATGACGAGCTCAGTAAGCAGGTTGCCGACAACCTCGCCGGAGAGCTGGCCAAGAACAAGGGATACCACGCTGTTGTCGTCAATGGGTTCATGCAGTGAGTTGTGTAGTTACTGATATTAACATCGGCTTAGGGTCTCGAGCAGTTTTATTACTGACAGACCGCGTGCCTAAAGTAACAATCTTCCATCCCTTATTTAACCCTTTTAGGACACGAATTATTAAAAAAAAAGTTAAGACTGTGCGGTGTAGGTCAGTGAGTTTTTGCTAAATAAAGTATCACATTAGATGATACTTTATTCACATTACAATCTAGCCTTTGAGGTAATAAGTAATTTAGGTAAATATTACTTAAATTGGTAAGTTACTATAAAATTAAGAAATCGTCGAATAACGTCTTTCTTACTCACTGTAAGTTAAGGGGAAGACACTTGATTAACGTGTTCTTTATAAAAGTTAGCACTTTCACTGCAGTTCATGTTCACTTACACTGCACTACACTAACTCAAAGGCTTTAAAGTGAATGCTCCAACCAGCCCGCGAAATTCAAATTTACTTACGTTTTTTGCAATTTTGGCTCATTTGAAAAAAACTGGGTACACAAAAAAGCTTGACATTTGGGTACCTCACGAGCTCACTGAAAGAAACCTAATGAACCGTGTACTCATTTGTGATTCTTTATTACGACGTAATGAAACCGAACCATTTTTGAAGAAGCTGATAACTGGTGATGAAAAGTGGATCACGTACATGACAAGAACGTGCGAAAAAGGTCGTGGTCAAAGGCCGGTCAGGCTTCACAGACTGTGGCGAAACCCGGGTTAACTCACAACAAGGTGATGCTATGTGTGTGGTGGGATTTGAAGGGCATTATTCATTATGAGCTGTTACCACCAGGCAGGACCATCGATTCTGAACTCTACTGCGAACAACTGATGAGATTAAAGCAAGAAGTTGAGAGAAAGCGGCCGGAATTAATCAACAGAAGGGGTGTGGTTTTTCATCATGATAACGCTAGACCTCACACATCTCTAGCCACCCAACAAAAATTAAGAGAGTTTGGCTGGGAGGTGTTAATGCATCCGCCGTATAGTCCTGACCTTGCACCTTCAGATTTCCACCTGTTTCGGTCTCTTCAGAATTCTTTAGGCAGTGTCAGGTTAACATCACGAGAGGACTGCCAAAACCACTTGTCGCGGTATTTTGACCAGAAGTCCCAAAATTTCTATAGCAATGGGATCATGTCCCTACCTACAAGATGGCAAAAAGTTATCGAACAAAATGGTACCTACATACTTTAGTTAAATGTAAATAAACTTTATTAAAAAATGTTTTGAATGTTCTTAAAAAATGCGAAGAAACTTTTTCCCCAACCTATTATTTTAATCAACATACAACCTAGCACTGGCCTGCAAATTGCAAAAAACGTAAGAAAATTTGAATTTCGCGGGCTAGTTGGAGCATTCTCCTGTTCTCCTTAACCCTTTTTAGTCTGCACACTAATTCAGTGTTGTCAAGGAGTCGAATCGCGTCGACATTCACGTGATGATGAAGTCTGTATTCATGAGCTTCTGCATATTCTTGTATAACTATATTTACGACATTCATTTTGAGGTCCCGGTGAAGGTCGCTGTTTCTTATGTACCAAGGCGCGCTGACTATATCCCTAAGTACTTTGTTTTGAAAACGTTGTGAATAAATGAATTTAAGATTTTGATTAAGTACTTATATAAATTAATTATGAACTAAATAAAAAAATAAAATCCAAAAAATAGAATCCAAAATTGCGTTCAAGAGACGGCGTTATGATGTGTGATCGCACTGATCGCGCATATTTTCATTTAAAACTTAGCAGTAAAGAACATGCTCTTCGATTTTTCAGATTTTTCTACCCTGACCTAAGAGTCAGCTTAGATATAAATTGAAATAGACGAATTTAGTTTTTTTTTCCAATAACATAAATAGGTAAACCATTTACACAAAATAAATACCTACCATTACACACAAAAGCATATTTAAATAATTACATATTAGGTTCATGACTGTAGAAAGTATCGAATGTCTGGAACTAAAATATTCATATGTTCAGTTGTAGTTTAATTTCAATATGTAAATTATTGTGAATGTGAAGACTATGTGGGTCTTTTTTAAATTTTGTTTTCTTTCTTACTCAGTAATCATGATCTGGCAGTTTGAGTAATTTATGTGGCCTACCCAAATGTCCTTTCTTTGGTATTGTTCGTCAAAGCGCTGGGCTCCTTATGTTCCGAGTTGAGCTAAACGATTAGTGACAAATGCTTACACTGACTGGACAGGTTCATTCAATCTGTGTGGTTCTTTCCTCAAAAGACCATTTCATTCGCCAGTCTACATGGTATTCACATGATGTGACCAAGATTATGTCTGGATTTTAAAAGAGACTGTGACCTTTGAGTTTGTTTCGGCCTTTCTTCTCACAGTAGTCAGTTAGGAAACGCCGAACTCATCTAGTTTAAAAAAAAATCATTGATATGTAAAAGTGTTTGTACAAACCTACTTACAGAAATAAAATCATTTATCATTCAAATTGTACTAACATGACCTTTGAACTTAAATTTCAAAAATTCTGTAACCAACGTTCCTTTACAGAAATGAAACCAAGGCTATCATAGCTGAACTGACTCTTAAGTCAATAGAGTTGAACATGATAGAGGGCTCCACCGGCCGTGCGTTAGACGGCGACAACGCTACCGTGGCAGAGGGAGACGCAGAGAGGTGGGAGAGGGTCGTGAGGGACACGCTGGCGCAGGGGCGGGTCGGGAACCTTAACGTGGACCCCGAGTTTCTGGTGTTTGAGCCGATGAGCTGTGAGTATCTTAAACTTAACTTTGTATTTTGTGTATTGCGTATTTTGTGTATTGAAAAAAGAAGTCTGAAACCGTATTGTGATGTGGCAATGGGCCGGTCATATCTGCCGTAAAATCGATTAAGTAATCCATGGATTAGACGTCTTCTTCATAATATAATACAATAATTTTATTGTTCCAAAAACAGTGTTATAATGTATGTATATGTGTGTGTGCGTGTGCGGGTGTGTGTGTGTGCGTGTGTGTGTGTGTTTTAGCTGACCTCGCATTGTTTAGGCCTTTCGTACAATGGGAAGTCAGCTTATACTGGAAATATATAGGTTGATGTGTAGCCATGTGTACGTCAGATTTTGAAATCGCCAACGCGTCACTTAAGTAGCTGCATGTGTATTAATGTCGTCTGTTGAGTGATTCACCTTCGAATACTTGGATGTCACTTAAATTTAAGATCTTCTTACATTTATTTCAGTCGTTACAAGCCACAGTAAAGTGAAAGAGACTGCATGAAACTTAAGTAGTGCATTCAGCCAAAATCAACTATTTTAGTATAAGTTCTTCCTGAATACGCAATGAGAAAGCTTTGTGTTCAATGTCGATTAATTTTCTATGAAGATAGATCGTCTTATGTCCCGCAGGCTTAGCATGACGCTTTCTATTTCTATGAAGAATAGACACAGCTCTTTCTATGCAAAGTGACATTTTGTTTCTCCACTTTTGATATCGCACAGTAGAAATCCTGCTAGAATCAGTCATTTTGTCTTTCGTTTCTAACGATCTTTGTCTGACCTTTTTATGTAGACAATTACAGAAGAAAGTTTTCTGCTCCAAAATGTCAAAATCATACTGTCAACTGACAGTTGTCTAAGGTAGTATAGACAGTTTGATTTTGTAATAGATGGTGCTAACGACACTAGAAAACTTTCTACTGACTACACGGAATTTCATTTTTGTCTACTCTTCCATCGACAAAACGGTGCTGTAGAACATTCCCAAACTAATCTAATTATTATTATTTTACAACAGTAATTTCGGAGCGCCCAATAGAAGAGTCAACCGGCAACGCGCGCACTTTCTTCGGTCTCGCAGAAACCAAACTGTACGTCGTAGTGGGATGTGTGGCCGCCCTTATATTAGTGGCTTTACTGCAGGCAGGATGTACGCTGTATCGCAGTGGAAGTACCGCGCAGAAGACTAAGGTAACAATAGATGACATTAGATGATACTATATGACATAGAAAGAAGAAAGAAAGAAAGAATACCATTTATTTGACACAGTTCGTAAAACACAAAATAAAGAAATATGAAAAAAAAAGTTAAAAAAGAAAACAAGAAGTGTGTGCCTCACGGCTGCGCCAAAAAGGTTCATTTCAGCATTAATGCCAGACAGATGCTGCCTGACACTGGTTTTCTAATGAACCTATAGGGACAAGTGATGAGGAGTACAAAACAGTTTCAACATACATTATTTAATACTTATAAATAAATAAACTAACCATTAAACATACTTACAGACACAAAACAAAACTAAACGAAAACCACAGAAACAAAAACCAAAGTAAAAACCCTTTACCGTGCGTGACACAACGGGTTGACATCTTAGGCGTTAATAAAGATAGAGAAGTGATAAAGTATAAATCTAAATACAGGACCAATACATACGGCGTGCCTCAAGGTAGTATTTTAGGGCCATTGCTTTTTCTTCTATACATAAATGATTTGTCAACAGTGACGAAGAATAAATGCGTCTTGTTCGCGGACGACATCTCATTGATCATAAATAAGGATAATAAAGATGAACGATTCGAAGATAAAATAAATGCTGCCGTAGAAACTATAATAAAATGGCTTGAACAAAATAACTTATGTGTGAATGTTTCCAAAACAAAATATATTAAATTCTCTAATTACAAAATGATAAATGATGCATTAAACATTTTTGGACGTGACAATGAAATTGAAGAAGTTGACCATACGAAATTTTTAGGCATACTAATTGATAAAAACTGTAATTGGAAAAAACACATTGAAAATATGTGTAATAGGTTAAACAGCTTTGCATTTGCACTAAGAAATCTCAGGAAAACTGTTGGAAGTAATGCCGCTCTACTGGCTTATCATGGATATGTCTCATCTGTGCTAACATACGGTTTAATTATATGGGGAAATTCTACTAACAGCAATAAGGCATTTATTGTGCAAAAAAAGTGTTTACGAGCTGTGTTTGGTGCAGATCCACTAGAATCGTGCAGGCCTATTTTTAAAAGACATAAACTCTTAACATTAGCATGCTTATATATATTGGAAATGGGAGTATTTGTAAAAAAACATCCTAATTTATTCAGTAAAGCTGATAGCGAAAATGTTTATAAGGTGGGCAAAATGTCTAGGGATCCAACAAAATTGGCAATGCCAAGATGTAGGACAGCATACTGCCGTAAAAACAGTAGTCGAATGGCAATAAACATATTTAATAATATACCGAAGGTTATTAGAGAACTGCGAACTAGTTTATTTCAAAAGCATCTCAGAGCATGGCTCATCGAAAATTGTTTTGCTATTAGGGAATTTCTAGATTTTAAGACAAATGGGAAACTTACATGAGATGAAAATTAAATGTGACAATTTGTAATTTAATTATTTTTCTTTGGCTTGTGTAATTTCTTTTGACATTTGTAATTTTAATTATTTTTCTTTGACATTTGTAATTTAATTTGTTTTCTTTGACATTGGTAATTTAATTCTTTTTCTGTGAAATTTGTAATTTATTTCTTTTTCTTTGACAATTGTAATTTATTTATTTTTCTTTGACATTTGTAATTTAACATGTAGGTAATTTTTTTTTTTTGCCTTTGCAATTTAATTAGTTTGTTTAAAGCAAAGAGAATATAACCACTAGAGAGCGTATAGGCCGATTTCTGCTTAGTACACGACTCACCACTGCGGGCCGGGGGACGAGGAAGAACGTGCGGCTGCAATTGGTCAATTCAAGGTCAAGTTGCGAAGGTATGCCCATCGTAGGGCTGCTCTACTTCATTAAGGGAAAATAGACGATATCGATAAAATGGATTTTAAAATTGTGATAAATACTCAATTAAAATCAAAGACATCATATTTAATCAAAATCAATCACTAATAAAATGAAAACTAGAGAATCCAAGAACAAAACTTTCGCCACTATCATATTCGACGAAATAGCAATCAGAAACGGTGTCGAATATCATCCCCAAGGCAGAAAGTACTATGGCCACGGTAGTTTTGGCGCCAGTTTACAAACGGATTGTCAAGACAAAGCTAAAGAAGCCACAGTATTTCAATTGAATAAAATTTTCATTCATTTTAATTTAAATTTTCGATAAAGACTTTCAGCTATTAAAGGAAACAGCACTAATTTTTACGATAAAAATACAAAGTGAAAGTAAGGGATAGATGCATTAGAATTGTCTAATGAAAGAACGAGACTTTTCCAAAAGACATCAACGCGGGACTCACACAGTGTGCTGGTTTACCCAACCACCATTTTAAATAGACCCCTACGGTGGATCATAATCTGATTAAATCACAATAATTTTTCGTACTGTTTATTTACTGATGAAAAGTTATGCGATCATTTTTGTAACTAGAAGTCTTGGAATGTTTCCCACACCACTTCACCGCGCATGAAGGTATTTTGATGCGTTATAATTGCAGATTTAGTTATATTATTTGCAATAATTTAGCGTGCACAGAGGTCTAACAATTGGTCACAACTAAAATGGCTACTTGAACCGAAGCCTATGCATAGGCGAAAAAATACTAATAGTTTTCGAGCGTCGGAGCACTGTATGCGCAGTCAAGTGGTTATATAGTCTTTGGTTTAAAGTTATAAAATTAGAATCATCATTATTATCACAAAATTTGCATGGCGAATTTAGTTGGAGGGATATGAAGAACTATTGAGTGTGTTATAAAATCTGTAAAATACCATATTTCAGGCAAATAAATTAATCTAATCTAATCTGATGCACTCACACCGCAAAACCACCGCAAATGGCACAGCATCGTCATCCAGTCAAGGACATTTGAGGCAGCACAAGATAGAAACTGGGTGACACAACGGGAATTATGTATAGAGTAAACATTTAAAGTAAACGTTTCATATTAGTGAAACATTTAAGGCAACCATATCAATTTTCCGTTGCGAATCCATCAGATACTGCCGTAAACGTGTTCTGAACGTGTGGATAGAGTTCAGAATCCTTAATGGTGGTGGGATATTATTCCACACCTTAGATGCAGCGTATCGGAAAGTGCCTCTGAATGCCGCTGTCCTATGAGACTGTGTTGAGAGCTGCTGTGCACACAGCCTGGGCGCACAATCCCGTCTACTAGCCATCCAACTAAGCTTGTATACAAATACTTCGGTTTCTTAAATTTAATGACACCAAAGAGTAGGCACGCTAAGTGTAACTTTCTTCTCGACTTCATCTTGAGAATAAAGTGATTGTTAAGAAAGGGGGTAACATGACTTCTCGGGGGAACATAGTAACAGAAGCGCGCACATGCGTTTTGGACTCTTTGTATAAGTCGACCGGATCATACTATATGACATAAGATGATATTTTATGACATCAGATGATATTTTATGACATCAGATGAACGTATGTTCACAAACTGAACATGGTAGTGGGATGTGTAACAGCCTGTATTTAGTTAGAAGCATTACAGGTGGGGTGTACATTTTACCGCAGTGGCAGTATCACGCAGAAAACAAAGATACCAAAGCGAAACGACATAAGGAATATGACGTGAAGTTGCTTCATTGAAAAGAGATATCCTCCGACTTGACGGGAGTTTTCTGACGGTTGTCGAGTGTCATTCATTTTTTTTTTAAGGACATCTCTTAGTTAATCTGAAAAAGATTCTGACTACTTAAACGTATTCTTGCCCGGCGATTTCTAAAAAGTTAACTTTTTAGACCTCTAGCCGGGCCATAAGTAAAATTAAAACTAAAGCGAAAGTCCTAAGGGTAACCCCGAGGGGGGTTCGCACCTTGGCTTAGGCGATCACTGAGGGAGGGCAGCAAGGGACAGGCTGAATCTGGGTTAAATTATTTAGGGGAGTGTCATTCAATTGCGTGTGGTGTATATGTATGCGTGATGCATGTACGTATTAGTGTCTTGCTTGTAGTAGAGTTAAAGAGTGAGAGACTTGCGGCAACACGCGTTCTACTACAAATCAGGAACTATTTCCTTTCTAATCTCTTTTATCTGTTTTGTGGTTTTCTGTATAATATATTCTCCAAAACCACATTCATTCCAAAGTAATCAAACCGGCTTCTCTTCTCCAGGACCAACTGATCCCCAATTCAGCTTGGAAAGACTACACAAACGCGAACACTAACTACGCATTCGAGCCCTTCGAGAACGACGACAAATACAACAGCACCGCGTCCACCGCCCCCCTGCGCACCCGCGCCGCGCCCCCCCTGCGCCCCACCGACCCGCCCCCCCCGCGCCCCAGCGAGCGCGCCGCCTCCGCCGCCCGCGCCGGGAAGCCCAACGGACAACATGACCAGAACGGCCAGCACAGACCCAACAGCCAACATGAGCCCAACGGCCAGCACAGGGGCAATGGTCAGCACATGCCGCACGGTCAGCACGTGCCTCACGGCCAGCACGGGGCCAACGGGCACGGGGCCAACGGGCATGGGGCCAACGGTCACGGGACGAATGGTCGCATGACGCCGAAGCATCAGAACAGTGCAGCGCAGTACTACCATGAGACGAGGTCGCTGCAACGACCTAGAGGAGGCGGACAGTATGGGTGAGTTTCTTTTGTTTTAATTTACTCGCATTCCAACTTTAAATAGACTTAAAATTTATTGATATAAAAATATTTTACTTTGGTCTTTTCCAAAAATATCTCATCAAATTGTAAACAAATGGATTAGAAAACATTTAACCCCATTTTCATAACTATGCACCTGTCCACGTCAAAATATGGACATGATTGATGCATTGATAGCGTCAGCAACAGTATTTTAAACTAAAATAACAGTGCAGACGACACGGGAGTGTAGACCTTACTGGGTGCTTACTCTTGATTTTAATTCCAATCGATTGACATTGGAATTTTGACGTTTCGTATTCTTGAGTTCAACGCTAGCGCCAAAATATGTTTAAATTGGGTGTCCATTTTGGAAAACTAAGTGGAATCGAAATCGGGCGTTGTTGTTGTTCCAATGTCCACTTTTGTTTTCAAGAGTACCGAATCACTTGTATGCAAAATTACCATTGAAATCGTATTGATTTTAGATTGGAATTAAAATTAGGTTGAAGAGTAAGACCCTTGATAGGCGTCAGCAATGAGGCAGCTGTCAGGGTCGCAAGATTGTTCGAAAGAGATACCGTGACCCTGGCACATGGGCAACTGAAGGAACACGGGTGGGTTTTAGTCAGTAAAAGTCGGACACGCCCCCCCGCTCCGCCCAGAGCGGGTGAAGTCATTTGATGATTACCCACCCAAAAAAAAAAAAAAAAGCAATGAGGCAGGAAGGGAAGCGGGCGGGTGAAGCCAATCTTGTCAATATTCTGACTTAGAGCTATGGAGCTATCGAAATGCACAATTTCAATAATCGACCTATATTTGTGGACGCCAATTTGTAGTGCCACTTACGATTAGAATGCGATATGATTAATTGAATGCTTAAACTCGAAATTAAAATTTAATTAACTGTTACAGTTCTTGGTTGATAAGCGAGGTTAATTTTACTACCTGAATTTTTGTCAAAATGTTTCTTAATCACTTTACAATTTTAATGTTATTCTAACAATTATAGCTGAACAAAGGACTCCCACAATTCCCTCCACGCATCCTTTTCAACAATTATTATTGGAAACAGTGATGAGATATAAGAAACAATCTAATTTCAAATGTATATGTTACAAATTCCGTTTAGTGAGTGATTCCGTTAGAATTCAACCTGAAGAGAATCTGTTTACACTTTTATCTGACACTTCTTAAACAAACCATACTTATATTCCACATTATATTTTTACAGTAACTTTGTTTGTTGTTGTACATGGTCTTCACATGAGCTCACCAAGATTATGTCTGGACTTTAAAAAAGTCTTTGACATTTGAGTTTATTTCGCCATTTCTTCTCGGCATTAGTCAGACAGGAAATGTAGACTCTATCAGCTATATAATTTAATTTTTTCATATGACGTGTGCAGTTGATTTTACAGGATAAACAATTGGGAATTTATTATCGCGTCGCATTGGTTCACTAGGCTTTTCGTACAATGAGAAGTCAGCTTATAGTGAAAATGTAATAGTTTGATATGTCATTGAGCGTACATGTATATAAAAATAAATAATAGTTTAAAAAAACTAAAAAACACGCTTCCATTGAAAACCAAACTAAAAAGTACAAAATAATGGAAAAAAAGCGTGGGGTGCTTTTTAAGGTATTTTTTTATTGATATCAGGCACCCTACGCTTTTTTTCATTATTTTGTACTTTTTAGTTTGGTTTTCAATGGAAGCGTGTTTTTTAGTTTTTTTAAACTATTATTTATTGTCTATTTTTTAGGGTGTTTCGAATTTTGAGACGTATGTCAGCGTAGTTTGTGACGTATGTCAGCGTAGTTTTCGAAGACAGTTTTTTTTGCTGTTCTGGTAACCCTGGCAAGGATAATGGCACAAATTAGTTTGTGACGTATGTCAGCGTAGTTTTCGAAGACAGTTTTTTTGCTGTCCTGGTAACCCTGGCAAGGATAATGACACAAATTTATGAAATTATTGCATTGTCATCGGTCCTTGACAGGTGTGCAAAGTTTGAATGAAATCTGGTCGTTTAAAGTGGGTCTAAATCACGCTATAAGGAGTCGGTTACAAACAAACATACAAACATACAAGTGAAGCTAATATAAAGCGTGTAAAAAAGATAGAAAACATTCACAAGGCTTGAAAAAATCCGTCTGCGTCTCTGTAAATAAGATAAAGTGCCCTGGCAGCTTTCCCACGTTATATGGTGATGCTGATTCTTTGGCCAAAAAATAGGCCAGCGCTCTTGTCCAACAATATCATTTCATTTATTACTTTTTCAATGTTGAACAGAAACAACGTGTTAAATGGTCAATACAATGTCAATTCTATTTGAATATAAAAGGTTTTGCCAATAACAGTAGTTACGCACTAATACAAACCTACTTATGTCTCTACAAAGGGTTCGGGAGCTTGAACGGGGTTGCTCCGAGCGATATATTGATTTTAGACCGCATCAGTGAGACAGAAACACTATGACTGAGTTTAACATAGTACATACATACATACATACATACAATCACGCCTTTTTCCCATGGGGGTAGGCAGAAACATAGTATTATTGTAAAAAAGTCTATGGTAGAGACACCGAAAGAAATAAGTAAAGAGGGTAATCGGACATAGTTGAAGTTTAGTGGGAAACCGATGGTTGAGTTCAAATAAAATAAAAATAATAGACAACAAACAGTTCATTTATCAAAATAAATTTCATTAGAAAAAATCCATCAGTTTCTAACTAAACTTCAACTATGTCCCACGATCCTGGGTACTTATTTGTTTTGTTGTCTGTACTTTTTTTTCTTTTTTTAGCCTATACTGTCCCACTGCTGGGCAAAGGCCTCCCCCAATTCCTTCCAGTAACTCTTGTCCCGCGCCACCTCAAACCAGCCGTCGCGGAACGCATCTAGGTCATCTCGCCATGTCTGTACTTAAAGCATAAAAAAAAAAACGAAACAATAGGACCGTGATTACAGTGATAATTTAAATCATTACATATTTAACCGCTCTGTAGAAAAGAAAGAAAATTCTTATTAAACACTTGTCTAAACATAATTATCAATCCAAGCTAGAAACTAGCTCACTCCGTACACGTACAAAATCCAATATTTACAACTCTGTCAAACTACTAGGAACAAAACCACTCAATTATCAACCTTATTTTCACTTCACTAACAGCGTTGTCACTATCAACAGTGGGGGTGTCTAAGGGTTGTTCTGTGTACTCAACCGTTTTACAATTTCGCACTGTTATCTACCAGACCGTGTGGCCTAATGGATAAGGCGTCGGACTTCGGATCCGAAGATTGCAGGTTCGAGTCCTGTCACGGTCGACAAGCAACTTGTGATTGAACAGCAGAAAATATGTGGCACAAGTTGGTTTTGATATTTTTTTTAGAAGTTGTTCACTGTTTTGTTATATTTTTACTTTGAAATTTTTGTTATAATTAAAAAAATAAAAATATAGGTAGATTAATTCCTAATATATAATATAATTTTACTAGTATGGTGATACACTTTATGTCACTGGTCTCTATGTGCAGATTTTGAATATCTGTGTCTAACTAGATATCGAAATCTTCAGACATCACTTTTCCCGTTGAAGGCAATTTTTAGGAAATAAATTTGTTTGACCTTTACACACATTTAGAAGCATAAGTAACAACAAAATAATAATCATAAATGAAATTACAAAAAGTAGATCTTAAATTTTTATCTTCGACTATCTTTTGCCAGCGGCTTCGCCCGCGTGGAGGTCGGAAATTATCCCGCGGGAACGTACTACCGGGATAAAAAGTACCGTATGTGTTAATCTAGGTTACAAACTATCTGTGTGCCAAATTTCATGTAAATCGGATCAGTTGTTTTTGCGTGAAAGAGTAACAAACATCCATACTCACAAGGCTTGCCCCCTATTACGTTCGTCACGGTAGGATTTCTTCCCGTCGTTGTCGTAAAAGGCGACTAAGGGACTTACTAGAGAATGGGCAGCAGCGTTTTCTATGCATTTTACCACCATACTGCGATCGCTAACCCGTCTGCCAAGCGTGGCGATTCTGGCAATTCCTCCCAAATTGGGGGAGGCCTATGTCCAGCAGTGGACGAAATGATGATGAGGCTTGCCCCATTAGAGGCGTGGTGTTATGTAATCTTTACATAACCAAGCAGATGATGATGTTTTAAACCTCTAATAATATCTGTTTCCAGTTACTCCAACCGTCAAGACCGCAACACATACTCGCTGCCACGCGGAGTGCGTCCCGAGCCGGGTCTGTCGGCACATCCTGACTTCTACTTCATGCCGTCGCAGCGAAAGTACGAAGGTGAAGTAGTCAGGGTTTACGTAGCCAATCGCGATAGGCGACAGCAGTAGTGGGAGTAGAGGGCCTAATGTAGATTGATATTGAAGCGGGCAGCTTGGGACTGTCAGCAAAAGCTATAAGGGGGTAAAGCTAACTTACAGCATGTTAAGTTTCTTAATGTATGATTCCATAAATCTCGGTATTTGGTGTCTCTAACGACAATAATCGCAAACTTAGTCGACATGCGAAAATAATCGCAAAATTTGTCGATATTCATACGGACGTAAGAATATCGCGGTAGGTTTTTTTGCGAACTGAATTTTCAACGCACTACTTAGCGCTGAGAGTTGTAAATCGAACAGTGTGTTTTTCGACACGCTGTTGAATTCTCAATGCTCGGTTCAACAACGATGGTTGAACATCCAGTGCGCAATAAATCCCCCTGCAATAATTTGCCGTCCGTTGTTAATGACGACTTAATGTGACAAATTAAATGATTTATCAGTTTAGCAGTGTCTTAGACTAGGAACAGTGGGGTAATTGCGTAACACACTAGTAGTAGGAATGGCTGTAATTATTACAGTTCAACAAAATTCATTGCGTTATTTACGTTGTTGAGCAGGCAAATTTTTCTAACAATTAAAACAATGGATTAGGAATGTTCGCCAAAATAATTCAGATTCTGATTGATAGTGAGTTACGCAATTAGGGTTCTGGTTTTCAGTATACAGGGTGACTGAATAATAGAACTGAATAATAAGTATGATGTCAAATTATTGTCAGCGTAGATAAATGTCAAAACACTTTGGGCAATCTTTAGTGGGTTAACTTTAGATTAGAATTAACAATCACTTAGTTTGGACTTCTGAGGGGTAATTTTCGTAATTTTAAGAACGTTCACATTCAGATCTTAGATTATCTGTCAAAAATAATAAAATAGTTTCCATACATTTTTGATAAGTTTTTGACATTTAACTGTCGCTGGGATGAGACTACGCCTAGATTTTGAACTTTTAAATTACGATAATAAAGATATTTTAAATTAATATTGCTAATTGTCGTAGTCGCTTAGATCACGTTCGCACGAACGTCAAAATTTCGCGGTGAGATTAAATCGCGTACTGAATTTTCAACTTTCGGTGTTGAACCGAGCATTGAGAATCCAACAGAGTACTTCCGAAAAAATATACCGTTCTATTTTCAACTCTCCGTGCTAAACAGTGCGTGAAAAGATACAGGTAGGTAAAAATCTTATCTGAAGTATCTGTAAGTACGTGTTATGGTGGTTAGCACAGAACTAATTGTTCTGACTGTTCTCCGAACTCTTCCCCGTACTAGTATAAACTGTATTACGGTGGAACAGATTTCCTTTTTCTCTGTAAATGTACAGTTTATAGTAGAAGACTTGTGACAAAATCAATTTTCCTAGCTGCAAAAAGAATCTTACTTATTATTAACAGAGCAAAGTAGGTGCAACATAATTTGAAATAAGGTAGGTAAACAAAAAAACATAATATAATGACATGGTAAATTTGATTTTTGTTAAAAATTTGTAGGTAGATGTTAAAGTTGACATAGTATATGCAAAAGATCCCGCCACGGTAAATTTAAGTTCGTGCGAAAGTGGACTTAGTTTAGAAGCTTTTAGTACAAATTTTTGAATAAATTAATACCTACTGTAAGCTTATGATTAATTAGTACTTACTTATAATTACTTAGTATATTAACTGCTTATGATTTATAAATGTGCCAGTATAAATACAATATAATAATACGTACTAAACAATATATTTGAACATTGTAATAATATTATGTAGATAGTAAGTAATTATGTATTTTATTTTACTTGGATATGTCAAAGTGTAGTCATTTAAATTCGTTATGGTAATTTAAGTAATTTTAATTTCAAATATTTATACAGCGTGTAAAAAAGTGGTGCATGATTTAATCCTATACTAATATTGTAAATGCGAAAGAAACTCTGTCTGTCTGTTACGCATTCACAACTAAACCGCTAAACCGATTTTGGTGAGATTTAGTACAGAGATAGACTAGACCTATGCTACCTTTTGTCCCGTAAGCATGTTCCCGTGGGATAACTTTCGACACCCACGCGGGTGAAGCCGGGGGCAGAAGCTAGTATTGAATAATTGTTTAAATCACATATCAAAGCCGGGTTTCTTTTTTCGCTCTGTATATTATAAGAATGACTGCATTTTGGCACCTGGGACACTCTTGACTATTTTATGGAACTGCATGAAATGTTCTGTAGTTATGTCGTACTGTGTACTTTGCTTCTACCGCTTGGGATATTATTAACAATATCTATTTAAATCTCTAAGGACCAGTTTCTGAAACGAAAATTATCCAAAAATTAGTGTGACAACCGTCAAACGTGCTGCGATTGGCTGATGATAAATCGTTTCACCAATCACAGCAGCTTACGCGCGCTTGTCAAATTGTCAGACTAATTGGAAAGCGCGCGAAATTCTGAATTTTCTTACGTTTTTTTGCAATTTGCAGCTTAGTGTCAGGTTGTATATTGAACAAAATATGATTCGCCACCGTAACAAATATTGCTTTACAGAATTATCGTTACTAGAATCAGTAATACAGCCATCTAAGTTCATATAATCCCATCGGATGACTATTTCATGAAAAGTTACAATATACCGACCGATAGAAGTCTACTTTAAGGCAACCGCAACCGTGGAACATCGTTAACTTAGCGATAATTTTCGTATACCTATTTAACTACCCAGGTAGTATTGCAATGACTATTCAAAACGCGTATGAATATTCAACTTACCTCTTACTTTAGTCACCTACAATATTGAAAAGGACATTGCTGCGCACATAAATTAATAACAAATGTTATAAATTCAAAATGTATTTATATATTAACATAATAAATATTCTAAATAATGTAGATTCGGGATTTTTGTAAGAGTGTGTGAGTCCTTGCGCAAATATTTATAACCGTTAGAAGTAATGGCAAACTAGTCGGTAGGTAATTTAATACAAAATGAAAATTGCCCTACGTAAATTTTAAAACTTACAGGCTGTTTATTCGTTTATTGAGGGCAGATTTTTTTCTTCGTCATTTATTCTTTATCCGTGGAATTTTGAGTCTGACCATTGATATACAAAAAACTCAAGATACCTACTCACTCAGTGTTTCAAAACTCTGCGGTTAGAAACAATATTACGTCAAGAAAGTTATAAAAAGATGGGATATTGAATTTTCGTTTTTTTTTTGTATAATTATGCGTCTGACAATTTTTGTATGGAATAACATGATTCCTCGGTTAAAGAAATCTGGCGTTAATAACCAGCCCTTAATAGGTATATTGTTAATAATGTCCCGTATTTAATTACTAAAGGCACGTAGTTTGATTCGCTGCATTAATGTAGGCATGTGCTGTGATTGGCTTATTATTTACTAGAATGCACTTTCGTTTAGTATGTTGTCGTTTGACTTTTTGAATCAATAAATCATTTTTGATATTTGTTCATCTGACGTACAAAATAAAGGTAGGTACAGTCTGTAACATTCCTTTAAAAAATAATTATTACCTATGTCTTTCAACTACCTGTTTATCACAAAAACAAATCCAGTTTGAGAAAAAATTAGCAAGAGAAAAAACCTTATTAAGTATACTCATAATTTTTCATCAAATTTTTTGTGTAGTAAATAATAATGTACCTACAATGTATGTACTATGGGCTTTTTTAGAAAAAAATATTTACATAATTAAAATTATGTTTCGCTCAAAAAGTTAACACGACGTAGGCTAACAATACCTCATTAACATTAATTATTATCATTATATTTATTTTAACGAATTTATTTAAATTTCTTGTACAATAGTACTTACGTGAATTTAGAGCCAGTTTTACGAACGAAAGTTATATCAAAATGAATGTGACAAATTTTCAAACACGCGTAAGTTGCTTTGATTGGTTGATTGAATTATCAACAGCCAATAGCAGCAATATACGTGCACGACAATTTGTGAAATTAAAATAAACAAAGTTTTACCATTTGTTGGTAAACCTAATATTTATTTTTCATTTGCATTGTGAATACAGTGACATAATATATTGTTAACGTATATTCTTAACATTGAGCAAATCAATTACTTATAGTTAAAAGCCACAAGCATAAAACCATAAATTGGAAAATTAAGTTAGCTAAGTTATAAGGCGCCAATATAAAAAAAAAAAATTTGGTTCGAGATTCTGGCTCTTAATGCCGTAAGGCATTTTCTGCGTTAAAACCCTACACCGTGTATTTATTATATTCTATATACATATTACTATTTAAATTGACAACTCACCAGATCTTAACAACTATTTTAAACAAGAAAATGTTCTTAAAAAAAATAAAAAAATATTTTGTCGTTATTTTATGCCTTCGGTTTGTTTCTTTACAGATTTTTGAAGGAGACTTCGCTGAATTCTGATTATTTTTAGTTACCAACATTACTCTGTAACTTTTAAAAGCACCGATTTATTTTAAGATTTTTTATTTTATTTCTTACAATGAAAATAATTATTTTATATTTTTTATTTCCAAACCAGATCTAGTCTCATGTCACAGTTTTAAAAAATAAGTTATTTTCACTTCTAATTATAAATGTACTTAATTATTTTATTCTCTTCTTTTACAAAAAAAAGTTGTAAATATTATGTAAAATTATTTGCTGTAAATTGCACTTTAGTTGTAAGATGTAAAGAATAAATTACATTATTCTTGGTCTATTGATAGCTTAGTGATAATAAAATATGAGACAAATTCACAACGTAAGAAACGTGGAATGAAGGTAGTTATAAAGGTAAACTAATTTAATTTACAAGATTAATATTTTAGTTTGAAAAATAGTAATAAATAATCAAAAGGAGGATTTTTCAATTTAGTTTTAAGTACTAGGAGCCTTTGTATAAAAGCCTTTATTTTTAATAAATAAGTATAATAATATTAAGGATGCAATTAAAAATAATGACTAATTTAATTATTCCGAGCCCAATTAAGTAAAAATAACTGAAAATGAGTATTACAACAAACAGATGTAGAAATAAGTTATTACCGTACCTAAGAATGTAAATGAAATAAAATATTTTTATATAATTTACAAATTGTTTTATTAATTTTAATACTTTTTCCCTTAACATTAGCCCCTGAATCAGTGTATTCTAATTATTTCACTACAAGTTGCTTCGGACACCACGCACTTGCTTAGTTTTTATCCGCCACAAGTCCTGAAAAAAGGAACAAAATATAAATAATTTTGAGGTATATCAACACATATTATGCCCGGGTTCGTAAAAGTGAGAAAAATGTCGGCGTGAACTTTTATATGAACTTTTGGTTATCGGCTTATGTACTCATCTATACTTCTATACTTATAATAATATTATAAAGCTGAAGAGTTTGTTTGTTTGTTAGATTGAACGCGGTAATCTCAGGAACTGCTGGCCCGAATTGAAAAAATCTTTTTGTGTTGGATAGCCTATTTATCGAGGAAGGCTATAAGGCTATATAACATTACGCTACAACCAAGAGGACCGGAGGAGTAATGGAAAATGTCGCAAAAACGGGGAGAATCGCACGGGTAGGCGATTCGACGCTACGGGTAGGGTCGGGAGAACAAGAAATTTTACGTGGACGAAGTCGCGGGCAGAAGCAACTATATTATATGTTGGAAGCAGATTTAAATCGATGGAAAAATAAATAAGTGTTAGATAAATGGTGCTCACATACTCGTATTTACAAATGTTATAAAAGTAGACGATCTTCCTAAGAAGTTATCAAATAATAAGTTACTATGTGAGTTAAAGTAATCAGAATCACAGAATGTAAAATTAATGTCGTAATTTTTTGTATTAAAAATTAGCAACCAGTTTGATTTTGTCTAGTCTAAATTGTCGGACCAGCATTCTTATCTTGGATTCTAATTGGAAATATGTGTGTTTACAAAATGTTCTTTCAATACGAATTTAACAATTTCTTACATTGAATTGTAGGGGTAAACTAAACTCAAATAAGGGGTAAACTTACCACATAACTGAGGTCGCTGCCCCTCCGTCTAAGCTCGGCTTCCATTTGCCTCGCCAGCTCATCCTGTCGCGTGCCATGCACCTCGATGTAGTGACAACTACTGTTTGCGTAGTGACATGTCATAGCTTTGCGGTACAGCTGTGGACATTCACATACATAAAGTCAAGCCTTCTTCCCATGGGAGTTGGCTAGAACTACAGAACTGCCCCGTTGTTAGGGGCTATCCATAAATGACGTCACACGAATTTCATGTTTTTTTTACCCCCTCCCCCGTCCTTGTCACAGCTGGTCACATTTATGAGGACCTCTCCCCTCCCTAGTGTGACGTCACATATTTTACAATTTTACATCAAAAAGGAATTATTGAATTAAAACAGCAGTTCTGAAATTAGTTTTATTTCAATTCTAATGATTTTTTTTATTAAAATTAACATCAAATCAAACATTGCAAGAAATTTGAACCTACAAATAGAGTTGGAAATGTTTTGAGTTTTTCGTTAATGGTTCAAAGTTCGTGTTTTACTTAACACTTTGATTTGGATTTTGAAATGTGACGTCACGAAATTTAGGACCCCTCCCACCCCCTTGTCACACAATATCACACGTCGTCAACCCCTTCCCCCCTTAACGTGTAACGTAATTTATGGATGGTCCCTTATTATTACAGACGGTAAATCGTCTTACCGTTGTAATGATTTTTTACAGTACCTACTGTGATTCCTAAATCAAGTCCTACATGGAATATTTTTCTTTTTAATGGCACATTTACCTTTTGTTGTCCGTTTAAATATTTGAGTTCTCTGCTATAATCATTAAGATATACCATTTTAAAAATGTAGAAACAAAAGTGCGATGTTCCGCGATTTAATTTTTTGACTTACTGTAGTTACAATAACGGGTGCAGAGAACGCTACGTTCCTTAGATTCTTCTTCTGCCTTGTTTACGTTCAGGCCTCTGATCATACACACACGGTTTCGAGTACTATGCACCTAACAGTTCAAAAGAACATCACCAATAAGGTCACTACGGAGTCAAATTAAATTAGCTTTAAAACTACACTAAACAAAAAAAAAAACTTTAGAGGTGTCAAGGGACACCCGGATTGAACGAAGTTCCTTTCCAGGATTCATAATAGTTATAATTTTTTAATTATATATTATGTACAAAAAATCTGTATACACTCAACAAAAATATTCTCTCTCTCTCCCTCTCTCTTTACCTCTCTCTCTACCTCGCTCTCTCTCTCCCCATCTCTCCCTCTCTCTCCCTCTCCCTCTCTAACTCTCTCTCCCTCTCCCCCCTCCCCCTGTCATTGCAAATTATATTTTCGATTACATTCTTCGAATTTTTAGTTTGAGTTTCTCACGATGTTTTCCTTCACCGTTTTGAGAGCAGTGCTGATGAAATAAATTACTCGCTTATCTGGGTCTTAAACCAGGATTTACAACTCGTAAGTCACGGCTGTTACCATAGTGCCTCCACTATTTCCAATAATAATACGCCACCCTCATACTACGGGGTGAGAGCCTGGTGATCCGTCACAGAGGGTATCCTAGTATGGACACCAGTCTCTCACAAAGGATCATGTTCGTGAACTTTTGTTAAAATGATATCATTCCTGTCTCTATGCTATGTGAAGAGAGAAAAATAAAGATATATTATATCATATTATACTAAACACCTATCAAATTAGTAATAAAGGTTTTTTGGTGGCTAATTATTTGTCTTTATTTTTTCAACCTGAGGTAGTTAAGCACACTCAGTTAGTTTTGAGATATTGACGTTTGTTTGTCTTTACTTTTTCTCTTTTGTCAGTGGAATATTAACACATTTTTTTAGATTAAGTAGTTGGTTTTTTTTGGTTGGGGTGTTTGGGTTGGGTTGGTTGGTTGGTTTGTTTTTTTATTCGTCATGTTAGAAATACTAGTCAAGAACCAGAAAGTTTGAATAGTTTATGCTGAAAAATAAATAAGAAGCGTAAGAACTATTGGTTCTAAAGTTTAAGTACACGAAAAATAAAGCAATTTTTAGTTAGGTCGTTTGTACTGATCCGTAGTATCTATAATTAGGATCAGTTTGGTGCACATAACTCATTCTTGACCAAGTTGTGGATTGGATTATCTGCTCTCTACAACTTACCTTTGTGACATTAGGCCTGGATCCATGCACAACGTTGGACTGGAAGAACACGGTGTCCCCAGGGTCCATCTCCAGGTACACCCGCCTGTGTTCAGGAGCCACTTCGGGGTTCACGATGCCGAAGAAGAATAGTTTCGCTGCCTGAAACAAGCAATCATATTTTAGGCCTTTACATCTAGCGCTGACACTTGGACACTTGACACTAACGGAGCGTCAACGCAGTCAATGTTTATGCTAGATAGCTATAACTTAGTAGACCTACCTCACAATATGTGGGCCATGGCGGTCAGTCTCATCGGAGACTGGCCATCTACGCGGGAGATGTAGTGAACAAGTGTGTGCGCAGAAACAGATGTAGGTACTCTTTCTTTCCTCTCTCCGGAGCGAATTGGACCGGAGAGGGATCAAGGGCAGTGCACGGCTTTACGTGCTTGCAAAGGTTCGGGCGAAGTTCTAAACATTGGGCCGCTACTGAGAAATTCGTAATGGGAAAACCCAACAATGGTACCGATTCCCTTGTTCACAAACTAAACTAAATATAAGTTCAGTGCATCTTTTTCTTTGTATATCATTAAGAAGAGGACAAAAGAAATTTTTTAGTTTAGTCCTGTCAAATTAATCAGCGCCTGTCACTAGTCCATACAAGTTTAGACGTGATCAAAAACTTACCTACTAAAATTATGTCAATTTACGTCAAGCGCTGATTAATTTGACAGGACTAAACTAAAATTCATCTTCTGTCCTTTCCTTAATGAAATAGAAAGAAAAAGATGCACTGAACTTAAATTTAGTTTAGTTTGTGAATAAGGGAATCGGCACCACTGCCTTACCTGAGAATCGAACTCAGGAGCCGTCGCTCGGTAGTCGCGGTTGCGACTATGAGACTCAACTTATAAAACACCGAATAACTTATAACACAGCTGCACACTAAAGGCTGTATGTAGGAACTTAGTAATGGGAGAAGCCTAGACTCATGGGGCCTATGTTTACATTACTCACATTAACTTGCTCTCTGTGCTCATACAACTCATCCGCCTTGTGTGAGCCCGGCAGCATATAGAGGCATCCATTGTCTCTGCTCACGGGGTCTATGGCCGTCCAAGTGGCCAGGATCTTGTCTGCGGGCCGGAACGGGAAGTATAGCAGGTCCTAAGGACAGATAGGAAACCATTTTTTTAATTAAAAGTGGTAAAAGAGACTTAGTTTAGCTGTTCTTATTAATTAAGATTAGGTTAGTGCGAAATCATTGTGCCAGATGACACATTTGACACTTTGGAGATATGAGAAGCAAGGTGTAAAGTAGACTTAACCTCCGTAGAAAATAATTCTGCGACCAGATGGATGTCGTGTCTGATGAGCAACTGCCCAACGATTGATGTCGGGACGTCGTAACTATATTCATACCCAGCCATCATCCCCCATGCCTGTCATGCCCTTTATCCCAGAGGACAGAAAGAAAGATTTTTTTTTTATATCATCGAAACATTTACATTTAAGATAAAAATAACTGGCTTTTATTTTGGTATTATGCTATAATAATAATAATATGTCTTAGTACAACCAACACACCGTTATTTGATCCCAAACTAGGCAGAGCCTGTACTATGGCAACTAGACAACTGATAAACATACTTATATATTTCTAAATACATACATATTATAGATAATAATACACACAGACACAGAACAAATGATTGTGCTCATCAGACAAAGATTTGTCCTGGGTGGGAATCGAACCCACGACCTCAGTCTTAGCAGTCAGGGTCACTGGACTAACAGGCCAGTCTATGTTACATTACAGTACATTTTTTTTTAGCTTGAGTATAGTTCTCATTTTATTTGTTGGTATAGGTATTGGGTTGGCTAGCTTACAATGGCAAATGATTTAAGTTAATGTTCTGTGTCTCGTTATGGTAATTTTTTTATCTACCTACCACTGTATGGAATCGAAAAAAAAGTTTATCTAAGTAAACAGACAGCTGTGCTGCTGGGGAGTTTGTGGCGTCAGTTCTCCCTAGCTAAAGCACTAGGAAGTGATGAAGGGCGGGCATGCGGGGGACTGTCTTATGTAATTTTGACGTTCGAAAAGTGCTGATCCTGACCTTATTTGATTCAATTACTTTAGATTTTGATTGAAATCTAGATGATTCACGCCAAGAATATCAGTTGTCTGACAACCCTGTTGGTCTACTATGTGCGTACCTGATGTGGGGGATGTTCGGTAGTCCCCGGTGGTTTGTTGATAAGCATGCAGTTGACAGCAGTGAGGTCTTCCCCTATGAGCTGCGTTACAATGTGCAGTAGACGAGGGTCTTCGGAGTATGTGCTGTACACGTCATCGAATAGCAGTTCCTGGATCTAAAAAAGACACAAGGATATATTTATAATTATACCTACAATTTCAACACCAAAACACACGGCTACAGGTCATACCATATAAAAATAATTCAATTTCCAAATATTTGGAAGAAAAGCCTTGACTAGTTTGTGGTTATATGGATAATATTAACACGTTGACGGACAGAACGCCTCTCGACGTTCTCTCTGGATAAAATAATACGACAGTACGCCTATCGACGTCAATCTTTTGACTTGCATGCAATCAGTACGCCTTGCGACGTTATATTTTATATACTAATATGATACTAATAAAAGGAAGGGCATTCTGTAGTTTCACGACGGATAGAGTTTTAATCTTTTATTACTGTCTTATCGTACGTTAAAAAAAATGTTAATTAAAATGAAATTTTGTAGTATCTCAACACGATTAACCAGTAAGGGAATACTGTCCGTCAACGTGTTAAGTAATTAATAATTCTAACTCGTGTCCGTTTATAGTCTTTGTGTTTTTTCTTATACAGGTACTTATCTTACTGTTGAAATTTATATTCGTTTTAAAGTTACCTATCAACTTATCAAGGCCAAGTAGATGTTATCGTTAACGATGTACCTACTCATAATTACCTACTTATTTTTGCGTGTTATTTAGTAAGTCTAAACCATATAAGGTGTATCTATTCATACACGAAATATTTTAAGAGGCACACCTGTAGGTGGTAAAGAAGCTATAGAAGCAAAAAGATTTTTTTTTATCTAAGTGTTTTTGAATTTGAGTGATTATTATAATTTTAAAACTGCTTGAGACGTTTTGCATAAAACCTTTACTCCAAATTCTATAAATGGCCCACCTGACGCTGCGAGGGCGGCGACCGGACAGCGCGAGCGCGGCCACTATAGAAACTAGAATAATGGATGTTAAAAATAAGAAGGAGCCAGTATTTCTAATGTGCGTCAAATAATTTATAAATATTAAATTTTGAAAAAAAAAATACACTTCGGAAAAAATTTTTTTTCGTTGCTATAGCTTCTTTACCACCTACAGGTGTATCTCTTTAAATATTTCGTGTATTAATAGATATACCTTATATAAACTCACGCCTTTTTCCCATGATGGTAGGCCAAAACTACAGGATAAGTTTTTAACCAGTGCGCAAATTTTAACATATTAAACTTAAACGAGTTATAATAACCATGCAATTTTTATTTTGATATATCTTAGTACAAAAATAATAGTTTAAAAAACTAAAAAACACGCTTCCATTGAAAACCAAACTAAAAAGTACAAAATAATGGAAAAAAAGCGTGGGGTGTTTTTTAAGGTATTTTTTTTATTGATATCAGGCACCCCACGCTTTTTTTCCATTATTTTGTACTTTTTAGTTTGGTTTTCAATGGAAGCGTGTTTTTTAGTTTTTTTAAACTATTATTTATTTTCAATTTTTTAGGGTGTTTCGAATTTTGAGACGTATGTCAGCGTAGTTTGTGACGTATGTCAGCGTAGTTTGTGACGTATGTCAGCGTAGTTTTCGAAGACAGATTTTTTTTGCTGTCCTGGTAACCCTGGCAAGGATAATGGCGCAAATTAGTTTGTGACGTATGTCAGCGTAGTTTTCGAAGACAGTTTTTTTGCTGTCCTGGTAACCCTGGCAAGGATAATGGCGCAAATTAGTTTGTGACGTATGTCAGCGTAGTTTTCGAAGATAGTTTTTTTGCTGTCCTGGTAACCCTGGCAAGGCTAATGGCACAAATTTATGAAATTATTGCATTGTCATCGGTCCTTGACAGGTGTGCAAAGTTTGAATGAAATCTGGTCGTTTAAAGTGGGTCAAAATCGCGCTATAAGGAGTCGGTTACAAACAAACAAACAAATATACAAACATACAAGTGAAGCTAATATAAAGCGTGTAAAAATATGATGATTTATCATTTTATTTTTTACCATTATGTATAAGACATTGTTCTTTTATCAAATTAGTTATTCTGACTATGGGAGAAAATGTGATGCTATTACAAATCTACGCAGGCACACAGTTACACACGTGTATGGGTCTACCTTAGTAGGCACTACGTCCATTTTGATTTATTTTAACTGTAAAACGGAAGTCTTGTGTGAATATAATTTACGTATTTATCTTAATTTTTAGGGTTCCGTACCTCAAAAGGAAAAACGGAACCATTATAGGATCACTTTGCTGTCCGTCCGTCTGTCTGTCAAGACCCTTTATCTCGGGAACACATGGAGGTATCGAGTCGAAATTAAAGCGATATACTCATGACTAAAATTTCTTGAAGCTGTGAAAAAAACAAACTTCTAAGTTAACATGAAAAAAGATTCGGCCGTTTATGCCGCAAAAAACGTATATTTCGACACTCTCAAGGGGATCAAAATGTATAGGATATTTCCCGTTGACCTATAGCTTTGAAATTTGGCAAGTAATATCGTTTTATACTACAAGTATGGGGAAAAATCTGAAACTACACATTTGTAATTAAATCATAAAAAAAAATATTTAAGTAATTAAAAAACTATTTTTGATAATATGTACGTACAAAGTACGGAACCCTCAGTGGGCGAGTCTGACTCACACTTTTCCGGTCTGGTTTTTGGATAAAAATGACCTAAATTACGTAAAAATTTCAGAAATGGATTCAGTAAACGATTTTAAATAATACTAACAGTAGGAATGGCTTTTTTGATTTTGACAGTTGTAAATGTGTCTCTCAACAACATAAATAACGAGAATGAAATGAAAGTTGCAGAGCAGACACATTTTTCGAACATGGAGCAATGGATTAGCAATAAACTTCAAAATGATTCAGATTCTGATTAATGCTACAGACGCCAGCACATCGAGCTACTACAATCTGGCAAATTTCTTTAATACATTTTCAACTTTATCAATGAAGCAATCAGGTTCAAGATTGATTGGGAAAATTTGACAGTTTCGGGTACCTTGATGTGCTGACGTCTGTACATTACGAAATTAGGGTGCAAATCTTCATTGACTTAAATCGGAATCTAAATATTTTATTTCACATAAACCTACATGGGCACTTACAAAACGTCAGAAACTACATGGTTCTAAATGATTAATTTCTATGGAGAAGAGCCGTCAAGAAACTCAATAGTTACTCTTAAAAATAATTGGCTGTTACAATAGTTCCACATTACAGTGTCAATAGCTATGGGAGGACAGTGTAGGTCCGTCAAAAAGTACCAGGAACTTACTAGAACAGAAAATGGTCTACAAATCTACAGTGTACAAGGACTATAACGTCCGCACCCAACCATCGAACCACTCAACCGCTAATAAAGAGTTGAAATTGCACACTATATAATACAGAAGAAAAGAGAAGAGAGAAAGCAGGTTGAAGTGGCAGTGAGCTGGCCATGTTTGGCGAAGGAACAATGGTCGATGGAGCAAATGAGTCCTGGAGTGGAGACCGCATATCGGCAAGCGTAGTGTGGGACGCCCTCCAGCTAGATGGACTTCAAAAAGGTGGCTGGGATAGACTGGATGCGGAAGGCGGAGGACAGGGTGTTGTGGGAGAGACCTATGTCCAGCAGTGGACTGCGATAGGCTGAGTTGATTGATTGACTATATCTATATATATAAAAATGAATCCCTATTTCCCTTGGTCACGCCATCACGCGTGAACGGCTGGACCGATTTCACTTTTTTTTTGTTGTTGTTGTGTTTGTAATTGTCAGGAGATAGTTGTTATGAAAGAAAAAAAAATTAAAAAATGCGCGGAAAATTAGAAAATTTAAGAACACTTATTTAAGAATACTTAACAACCATATAATAGGACAATGTAAACTTTTTTAGTGTAATATTATGACATTTGACATAGAATTGACAGAATGCGTGCTCAAATATCATCAAAGAGACAGGACAACGTCTGTCGGGTCAGCTAGTACTCTATAATATTATTACTATCTTTACACCAACCTTATTGATATAATCCTCTGGCTTGGCTTGTGTCCTGCTTAGCGAGCGATCCTTAACCACGGTGACGCGTCCCTTCTCCACCCGCCCTTCGCAAACATCGGTGAAACGTTGTCTGCAAAGAAAACAATACAATATAATAATTTAATTGTAAAACATAGATATTTGATATTTTGCATTTCATAGCCCAATTCTTGAAGAAAGTTTTAGGTTATTTAACATCACGTTACGACCCTTAGGGGCCATCCATAAATTACGTCACAAGATTTTGATGATTTTTTACCCCCTCCCCCGTCCTTGTCACAGCTGGTCACATTTATGAGACCCCTCGTGTGACGTCACATATTTTACATCTAAAAATAATGATTGAATTGAAACAGCAGTTCCGAAATTAGTTTTATTTCAATTTAAATGATTTTTTAATAAAAATAACATCAAATCAAAAATTGCAAGAAATTTGAACCTTCACAGATAGAGTTGCAAATGTTTTTGAGTTTTTCGTTAATAGTTCAAAGTTTGTGGTTTTACTTAACACTTAGATTAAAATAGATTTTGAAATGTGACGTCACGAAATTTAGGCCACCCCCTTGTCACATAATGTCACACTTCGTCAACCCCCTCCCCCTTGACGTGTGACGTAATTTATGGATGGCCCCTTCGGTGCCGAGAAAATTGTAAAAAAGTGGATAAGAACAATACTTAGACACGATAATAGTACGGACGACTTGCGATTACGACGTAATAGCGCGGGCGGGTGATAGGATACACCGAGACGGGTCGCAAAAGTCAGGTCGGGTATCAAAAAAAATTCAGGCGCTTTTAAATTGTCAAGGGTTTGGTCATTCAGAAAGATGAAGCTTATTCCAAAGCATAGTAGATACCTATAGAGAAGAACGGACAAGAAACATCACGGTCGTATCTTTTTTTTCCGCTCACACTTTAAAAGCGCTGTAATAAAACATTTTAACAAAAATAGGAATAAACAAAAGTCGTTACAACTAAAAGATGACCACTCCCTACTGACGACGCCTGATCAGGAACATGACGTATTGAGCAGCACGATGCAGCAATGATAATGAAATGATTTAAAAATGCTGTTCCTATACTCGTTTCTAGCAATTTTTCGCCAACCAACTAACCAGAAGGGTAATTGCGGAACTTTTTATCGGTAGGAATTGGTTTAATATTCATATTTAAACAACATTCATTGCGTTATTTACGTTGCTGAGCCGACAATTATTCGAACTAATGACGCAATGATTTAGATATAATCTTAAATCCCATTCAGATTCAGATAAATTGTGCGTTTCGCAATTAGGGTGCAGTTTTGAGAAATACTACTATCATTGGCAAAGTTTATCAGGTTACTGGCTCTGACAGAAACTATGTAAAACAATGTATTATTATATATACGATACGGTTTAACTAAAGACACTAACCTCACTAATCAAAAAATCACTACAATTAAGAAATAGTGTATTGAAAGGAATGAAGGCTTTTTAATCTATACTTCTGTACTTTAATATTATAAATGCGAAAGTAACTCTGTCTGTTTGTTACACTTTCACGACTAAACCGCTGAACCGATTTTGATGTAACTGGTACGGGGTAGGGGAGAGTAGAGGGGTAGTTCCGGAACTTTTTATCGCTAGGAATTGGTTTAATATTCATAGTTAAACAACATTCATTGCGTTATTTACGTTGCTGAGCCGACAATTTATTCGAACAAATGACGCAATGGTTTAGAAATAATCTTCAATCCCATTCAGATTCTGATAAATTGTGCGTTTCGCAATTAGGGTGCAGGTAGGATTCGTACACTTTTTACTCCAAGCCGTGCTAATAAAAAACTATAAGCTATTTTAAAATACCTTCATTGCTGCTGTATACCCAACATATTTGGTTTTATTTTATTATTAAGTGTAGTTTAAATACACACCAGCATGGCGAAGTTATAATGACTACTGAAAAATGGAAAACGTACGAAACCACCCTACACGTGCGGTAATAGTTTCGTACCTACATAGTTTGGGGCACATTCATACATACTAGGGAACCTTCGAAACGTCAAACAAAAACCGGCATTGAGTGCCGTGGAAGGTCTAGTTGAGTAAGCTCTGTTTTTGCTAGTAGGGTTCCTGGCACATTGGCATCATGGCCTCCTGTTAAAATTGATTGTCAACCTTGCGTGGATTTTAACGGCTGTAGTGGTAAAAAAAAGAAAGGACATAGGGTACTTTTTACTCCGCAACTTCGTTTGCGTCCGCGACAACCGACATTTACGTGGACGAAGTCGCGGACAAAAGCTAGTATTTTATATTTAATTTATTTATATGAATACGGTTGAGTTACCTGTAAGTATTCAACGCCGGTATACCAATGAGTCTCTTGATGACCAGATATCCGTTTTCTTTGTAGAATTGGAGCTGATAAGGAGATAACGGGTATGAGGCTGCAGACTTCGCTCTCACCCTGAAAACGAACACACTTTATTATGTGGAAAAGTTCCGTTGTTTTACCGATGTTCTGCTGACTTCAGAGGCAAAGTTGAATGGTTTTAGGATATTTTTAGTAGGTAGCAGCTAGGAGCTGAGGTTAGGTTGAGAAGTAGAATGCAAGAGCCAGCAAAGGGAGTCGATCTTTTTTGCATCTCGCCTCGAATGGTTATATTTTGTATGGTATGGTATGGTTATTGTTTTATTTTGTCCATGGACACAGAAAGAGGTTTAGCTGTGTCGAGTTGGGTACATGTATACAATGTGTAGCAGAGTAAACGCAAGATCTAAAAGTAAGTAGTTTCAATTTTTAATCGATTTCAGTAAAAATGCGAACTTTTTGCAAAATATATGTATTTTTTTGCCATATTTATCGCCGATTCAGCCACAGAAAAGTCAATGTTGTTTTAAGACGATAAGACTAAATTTAGGTTAATGAATAAACTAATGCTAGGGTCAACACCAGGTCCCATTTCTTCCCATGGGTGTCGTAAAAGGCGACTAAGGAACTTACTAGCGAATGCGCAGCAGCATTCTCTATACTTTTTACCACTAGAAACGCCAACCCGCCTGCCAAGCGTGGCGATTATGGCAGACCCTACAAATCGGGGGAGGCGTCTGACCAGCAATGGACGCCTTCCGGCTAAAATAATGATGACGTGGGTGCAAGAGCGAGCGAAACCAGCTCGATAATGTTAGCACTCCGTCTAGACGGGGCCCCCGATTAAATTGTGTACTGGGAGTTCGCCGAGTGCGGTACTAAGCTGATTAATGCACAAAAGTTTACAATTGAGAGATTTCAAAATGCAAGAGCTCCGTCTCACCGACAGGAGGCCTGAGTTCCAGCAGTGGGAACATTATTTATAGGTTGCTAATGTATGTATACGTAGAATGCAAGAGCAAGCGGAGCGAGCTCGAAATTTTTAAGATTCCACGCTGCTTTTGTATTAGGCATTTTCGGATACATTTCACGGGGAATGTACGTCATGTACGTGCTTACTCTTGCATCTCTCCCTTCCTCTCCTGGTGCATACGTGTAGGTACTAAATTTGCCCCTGAATATCACAATTTTACACGTTCAATGACATTTAGCCCGAACCATAAAACAGCCCACTATTATACATTGTAATCCAATTAAATAAGAAAAAACAAAAAAGTATTTACCGTTTCGGAATTACTTTAAAATTCCCACTCGCCATCTTGCAAAATATTATTTCTATTGAACCACACACAAGCTAAATTGTTTAAATTAATGACTTTATTATTCTAGTAACGAATAAGTTAGGTACTGTCAGTACAAAAACCGTTGGCCAAATACTCTTTTGTCTGACCAAGTTGATGATAATCTTTATTTAAATAATTCGTTACCTATTGTTCAACGAATTAATCATGTTTTAGGAATCCGCAGGTTAGTAATTGAATGAAACAATTGGTTTATTTTTATATAAAAAACAAAATACCAAAGAAGTGCAGAAAATGATAAGGTTGTCCATTGTCTGTTTTGTAGTGTTAAATGTATTTTTTTTTGTTATTAAAGTGGTGTAAAATAAAGTGAATACTTATAAATAAACTAGCTTTTTCCAGCAGTTTCGCCCGCGTATTATACATTACCTAGGTTTATAGGCGGGGCGCGTGAGGGAGTGGCAGTCTCTGCGCCCTCACGTCCCTAGTCACCGCAGGAGGAGACGCCCCGGGCGTCGAGAGTCGATAGCGGACTCCCGGCCACCGTAGGCGCGAGCTTGCGGGCGGCGAGCAGTGGGTAGCTTGCCGCCCGGTAAGGACCAGGCTCGGGTCGACGGCGCGTAGTGTTCCACGCGCGCCTCAAAGAGATGTCAGCAATACTGAAGGGGTCTGCTAGGACCGACGCCTGCCACGGTCGCGAGATTCGTTCGAAAGAGTGACCGTGGCCCTGGCATAGGGAACTGAAGGAACACGGGTGGGTTTTACTTAGTCAGTAAAAGTCTGACACGCCCTTTCGCTTCGCCCAGAGCGGGAGACGTCATTTGATGACTTCCCACCCACAAAAAAAGGGCCATAGTTCTAATTGCAACGGGTGTCCTCCAGAAACTATTTATGACGTGTGAATCATCATCTGCCTACCCATTTCCCAATTATGTTGATACAGGATTTTTTTTTTAACCATGCACATTTTTTTTGATGGTTCAGTATCAGTAGTAGAACTCGTTTCAATTAATTTAGAAATACTTTTTTTAAATTTTTATCCAACCTTAAATCAGTAAACTGTGGACACCCTACATATTTCGTAATATGATATCGAAATAGTAATAGGTCAGTAACCGCGCGCCGGCGCGCAGCGTACGTACTTCGAACTTCTTATAATTTTGACCAATCGAACAGCTGGTAGATACTTGTAGCTACGCTCGGTTGTTCACCTTCGCCGCCACGCTGGCGCCGCGCGCAAGTTACCATAAAAACCAATATCAAAATAAACATCTTTCGTTAACGATAACTTAATTTTTTTGTACTAAGATATATTAAAAAAAAATCGCATGGTATAACTCATTTAAGTTTCATTTGTTAAAAGGACACTGGTTAAAAACTTATCCTGTACATCTACAAACGTAGGCTCTATTGATAACAATGTCAATTGCTCAACGAATAATTTGCTATTCTAGTTTATTCTTAGTCTTCTCTGGCCTGTTAGTCTAGTGTTTAGTGACCCTGACTGCTAAGACGGAGGTACGATTCGCACCCAAAACAAATCTTTGTATGATGAGCACAATTATTTGTTTTGTGTCTGGGTGTAATTTATCTTATAACTAGATTGTACCCGCGACTTCGTCCGCGACAAATTTTTGCTCCCCTGACCCTTCCCGTCGCATCGAATTGCCTTCCAGTTTTAGTCCATTTTTCGTTGCTGCTCCGCTCCTTTTGATCGTAGCGTAACGTTATATAGCCTTCCTCAATAAATGGGCTACCCAACACAAAAACAATTTTTCAATTAGGACCAGTAGTTTATTAGAACAAACAAACTCTTCAGCTTTATAATCTATACCAGGGCTGTCCAAACTACATACCTTCGCGGGCTAATTAAATTTACTACAAAAGCTGGAGGGCCGCAGAAACAGATATTTTCAGTTTTCAAGTAAAAAAAAAATACAAGTTCTTTATACGTTTATTGGTTCTTAATTAATTAATTTATCTAATAATAATATTCATTCGGACCTGATCTATACTAATATTATAAAGCTGAAGAGTTTATTTGTTTGAACGCGCTAATCTCAGAAACTACTGGTCCAAACTGAAAAATTCCTTTTGTATTGGATAGCCTATTTATCGAGAAAGGCTATAGGCTATATAACATCACGCTACAACTAAGAGGAGCGGAGCAATAATGAAAAATGTTGCAAAAACGGGGAAAATCGCACGGGTAGGCAATTCGACGCGACAGGAAGGGTCCGGGGAACAAGAAATTTAACGCGGACGACGTCGCGGACAGAAGCTAGTATTAGTATAGATTTATCAGTTGTCTGGTTGCCATAGTACAAGGCTCTGCCTAGTTTTGGGATCAGATAACGGTGTGTTGGGTTATCCTAAGATTATTATTATTCTTCAATTTGTCAACAGTTTTACCCCAGTTGGAAGACTATCGAACTAGCCATTCTTCTCGTGTACCCGTGACTAACTAGAGAATGGGCAGCAGCTTTCTCTATTTTTTTTATCAGTACCATACTACGATTGCCAACCTGCCTGCCAAGCGTGGCAATTATGGCAACCCCCCCCCAATGTGGGAGGCCTATGTCCAGTAGTGGACGTCTTTCGGCTGAAATGATGATGATGATGATGATCGAACTAGCCTGTATTGTCCCACTGCTGGGCAAAGGCCTGCCTCTCCCATTTCCACAGAATTTTGTCTTTTGCTAGTGCTGGCCTGTCCTTTTAGTAGGTAGGAGTCAAGCTCGTCCCGCCATCTTCGTCTCGGCCTGCCGCGATGTCGTCAAGCGTTTAAGGTGTCTTCACACAGCGGGCGCGACGCGGCGGGACCGGGCGGCGACGCGACGCTGAGTAGTTGTAATGTACTAGATATTATGGACGACTTCACACAGAGCGCTCGGCGCGACGCGCCACGCCGCCGCCGCGCCGAGTCGGAATACAACTCAGAGGCCGGCGTGCCGCGAGCGGGGCGCGAGCGCAGCGTCGGCAGGATGGCGATAAATTGCAGAAGTATCACAAGTTTTAAATTGATTGACTGCGTCTTACATTTAATAACATTTTTGTATGTTAGTTGATACGAGTAATGGATAGTGAATGAAAGTGAGCGATCGCCGACATTAGCTGTGATTGACTAAAACATTTTCATTACGAGTACAGTTTCAAACAACTAGCGCACGTGCATCAATTGAATTTGAACTTTATGCCAATGTGATCAGAGTCACACGACGCAAGCTTGTTTATTACAATGACTGTATCCTTTATTTAGTAAGTAAACTCAATTAATTTAAAGTGTATAATTTGATACATTTAATCTAAGAAACCCGTTAAATCTTATTGAAAAGGCAAAAAAATTTAAACAGTTCGGTTTAAAGCATAGGACCAACTTCCTAACAATTGAAATGATTTGGTTTTCTGTTTTGTAACTTTTTGATCATTCACGTGACAAGACAGCGCGGCGCCGCACAGTGGGTTGCAAATCGCGAGATAAGAAAGGTAATTCATAATTACCATGTGATTTCAATTTAGTGAAACGAACTTTTGTGATTTTTTAGACTGTCTTGGCTTATAGTATAAAAAATATTGTGAACTTGACTAAGCATACTCATATTTAAAGCATTTAACCATTTTTTTTTTTGTGATATTAGTTAGATACTTCATTAAAAAATAAGAGCAAGAGCGTTTCCACGTCTGAATCGCTCAACATTTTTTCAATGAATGAATCGCGGCGCGGCGCCGCACAGTGGATCGTCCCCATACAAGAGGTCGGACATAGAATCAAAAATTGAAAAAGGATCTAATTAAAAAAAAAAAAAAAAATATACAGTTGCATTTCTCTATTAAAGTACAACAAAAATTGTTCTACGCTTTTTTTATTTGACCAGCACTTTAGGCGCTATTCGATGAAAACTTTTATTTTTGTATGGAAACGAACACAAAAATGTATGTATCTCATGATTCCCTCTTTGTTCGACTTGTGGATTTCACTACTGTTATTTACCCATTTTATGCCACATTTTCTTCAAGGACACATGGTGCCCCCAGAGTGCCCCTACCGAGATATTTTGCCTATAGTAACTATCTTTGTATGTGTATTACTGATGGAATGGAGGTACATTAAGTATACTTATTACTGAGAATTAGTCATCACTAAGTAGTTCCTTAAATAACAGGTGCATTTTTGAGGACTTTAATGACTTATGAACGCTTTTGTTGCAACATAACAAAAGCATTAATGAGTCATTAAGTAACGACTACCAGTACTTGCTTAATCTAATGAGTTATTGTAATTACTATGTTCACAGCCCTTAAGCTCAGCAGTGTGATTGGCTCATGTCATAATTAGCTTATCAAATTCATTGCTAGTTATAGTTATTTTTGTGTGTTTTGCACATGTGTGTTGTTCTTTAATAGAGGAATGCAACTGTATATTTTGTTTTTTTTTTTTAAATTAAATACTTTTTCAATTTTTGATTCTATGTCCGACCTCTTGTATGGGGACGATCCACTGTGCGCCGGCGGGACGGGACGTGATCGCGCCCGCAGTGTGAAGGCTCCCGCCGCGCCGGCGTCGCGCCGGCGCCCCGCCACGTCGCGTCACGTCACGCCCCGCTCGCTGTCTGAAGACACCTTTAGTGGCACCCAATTGGTGGTTCTATTATTTGTTTACTTATATTATAATATTTTCTGGACATATCGTTTTTTTATATATTTATTTTTTATTTTATTTCATAAGGGAAAACAAAAAACAGACACAACAAAAAATAAACAGAAACAACTTAACATATAAATTAACAAATATACTACCCGCTACATTTTCCACAGATTCCACAATATAATTTAGAATATTAACTAATTGTGTTAAATCTATAGTTAATAATCGATGTTTCGAAAAAAAATCACCTACCGGCTGTCAAAGTTAGAAATTTTGGATTGAATATAACGAACCCGGGAAGTATTTTGTTTTATAATTAATTATTGCAGTTATATTTACACACAATACCACATTTGCAAACACCGCTCAGGGTTATGAGCGACGTCCCGTATACACCGGCACCGTTGATGAATCCTTTTGCTTGACAAATTGTGGAAGCATAATCGAAGACGAAAACATTTGCCTCAGACAAATAACTTACACTACAAAAGTTACTTCACACTTATTTACCCGTAATTAGCAGGTATAATCTTTTGTTTCAAATCCACTGCATTGTCGAAATTATGAAACTTTGTTGCTTCTAATCTCATGTCCTTATTTAACAGTTACCTACATTACATTCTTAGTGGAAATTACTTAGCCCAATAATTATTTTATATGGAAATATTACTCTTTTTGTAAACAGTAAAAATTGTGATATGCCCCAGAATTAATTAAATAGCTTCTTACTTTCTTATACATACCTCCAAATTTTCATATTCTATTCTAAAACTTAATCTTTTGCTTTTTATTTTTTTTATTTCTTTTTAACTGTCCTACCCTCATACCTTCACAAGTTCTCAACTCATATAGTTTCCTCAGACACTCAACTGTCTCTTGTCATATTCCAGGTGCCTTTTGGGGACATTTTTCAATATGATGACCCGCGGAGCCACAGCTCGTGAACTGAGTGACAATTTGAAAGCAGCGCTGAAGGAGCTGGAGACATCAAGAAACGAATGCAAACAGCTGTTGTGGGAAAGGGAGGATAGTGAGGTTGAAGTAAAGAGGATGGTTGTCAAAAACTCTCAACTCAAGAGCCAGCGTATATTTCATACCCAGCACGCGGACATATTTGACCATCATCACCATCTCCGTCAACTAGTGTCTGACTTCCAACATTGCAGTGACAATCATGACCAGGCACTGAAACGCATATCAGGCCTTGAATCAGAACTAACCATGAAAATTGCCGGCAATATTGCCAAAGTTGCCAAAACTGCCGGGAATGTTTCCAAACTTGCCGGCAACATTCGGCAAGAAACGTATAAATTGAAAACAACTTTTACTATTATAAATGCTTAGTGGAATAAAATTGCCGTATGCAGGATGGTAGTTGCTATGCTTATCTATAATATCCAACCTAAAATTTTCGTTTTTACATTTATTTACTTACTGATAAACTAAAGAAAAGAAACAAGCTATCCATGATTGTTCATTGGTGATGAAACCACAACTATTTTAGACATATCGTAATTTTTTTTCTTTTACGTTCTTATAATTTAACTTCACTTGAATGTAAGAAAGTATATACATCTATATGTTTACAAATCTGTATGTATAGAATGGTCAAACCTTGCAAGACGATCAGCAACAACAAGTTGATGTTTTTAACCGATTTTAAAAAGGAAGTTCTTTATTTGATATGAATGTATGTATATATGTATTTTTGTTTGTTTGCGATTTTCTCAAAAGGTACTGATCCTATTTTGAAAATTCTTTTGATGGCATGATTTGTGCAGTGGGTAAGCGACTACTGTGGGGTATGTATTATTCAACATTTAAGCTATCGTAAAACAACATAAGGGTACAAGAACTAATGTGAACAAAAAAAAATCAGTAGGTCATGCTTATTTATTATAATCAGTAATTAAAGGGGATTTTGATAACGTAAAAAATATTCTGTAATCTATACTAATATTATAAAGCTGAAGAGTTTGTTTGTTTGTTTGATTGAACGCGCTAATCTCAGGAACTACTGATTCGATTTGAAAAATTATGTTTGTGTTGAATAGCCCATTCATCGAGGAAGGCTATAGGTTATATAACATCACGCTGTGACCAATAGGAGCCGAGCACCAACGCAAAATGTTGCAAAAACGGGGTAAATTATTACGTTCAAGAGCTTTCATTGCGTGCACTCCTTAAACGGTTAAAGTAACGGAACAATTATGTAAGCCGTAATTGTTCCTCTTAAAAAGTTCTAAAAAAAGTCCGCGACAGCATATCGCACACGTAGATCTAAAGTAAGACAACTCAAAAATTGTGAATTTTCAGTTATCATTGTATTCATATGCTCGATAACCTTACGCAGCTATCCAACTTAACAGGTTCAATAAAAACTTGAAAGATTCGTCGCTAGATGGCATTAGTCTTCTTTTGTTGAATCAACGCATGTCACCCCCTTCCCGCCTAAACAAATGTATTGTGAGTTGACCTTCGCTAGTCCTAAGGAGTGCACGTGTTAAAACGAACGAAAACCCGGACATTTTGAATTGTTATAGTTTTGATGAAAAAATACGAGAAAAATACAGAGTTAATTAGAGTTGATACAGTGTTTCTGTCACATTACATCGAGAAAATTTGACTTGTTCCAGTTTTGTTTGATAAGGTACGATATTTTTTTGTTATTATTTTGACTTCAATTTGTTTTGATGGATCAACTTGTAAATTTATAGTTGACCTACTTTTGTTGAAACAAATTTATTTCAATGTTTTTACATACAAAATGCGTGGTTTTACTTGTTTTGGCTACAAAAATCATGCTATGGTATTATAGTGTTTCATTTAAAATTATACTGTTTTTATTAAAGCTGTCTACTGATTTGTTATGAAGGGTTTTTTGAGTTAACCTACTATTGTTGGCAACGTAAATCTTTATGTTTGATTCCTTTTTATAAAAACGAAGTGCAACCTTTTCATTTCCTACAATAGCCATTTTTCTTTTCAGAGAAAAATGCAGCGACGCCGTTTTCTTGTTAATATTATAAAAGAACGTATAAAGATAAACCATTACAAGTTGATGAACAAGAGATAGAAACGTCAATGAATGTTGAACAAGAGAATAATAAAAATAAACAAATGAACTCTTCCGAGCTGACCAAACCATGCCACAATCGGCAAATTGAAAAATGCAGACTACGTTGCAATACGAAAACGAATGTCTTTTGAAGCCAATATGTTAAAGAATTCGTAATAGTTTTATTTTTGTTTATTTGAAACTTTTTCTTTTCTTGTTATTTAGTTTAATAATAAGAGACTGATTTTTTATGAATGGGAAAAGTAATATTCCCCTAATTTTAATTGTTGATTTAAAATGTGCCATACCGAATTAAAACTTTAAGTGTTTGTACTGATTACTATTAAGTATTTTCGAATGTTTATATTTTTAGTAATGATAAGATTATGTGATATTGATGGAAATCTTAAAATTAAGCACTTTAAAAAAGTATTTTCTTTAGAAAAGTTTTCTGTGCAGTATATTTTGAGATTGAGTTTTTGTGATTTTATTTGTCTAACATTACAAGAAAACTTACAAGTATTTTATTTGTTCCTAATAGATTTTAGAGATTTTTGTTTAGAAAAGCATTAAGTATTACAAATAAATAACTTCTATATTTTTTTGTGTTTTTTTTTAGACCAACAAGAAAAATAAGAACACAGTGTTTATAAATAAAATAATGAAATAAAAGTTTTCTTAACGAGTTTAAAATAGTTTTTATTCATTACTTTAGTTAAAAGTTTAGTTTTGTTTGAAGAACTTTGTATTTATTTTTTGTTTTAATGTAAGGTTAACTCAAAATGGTTCAGTAAAACCGGATTAAGTCGAAATGTGATTCAATATTCATACAAAGTCATTACTCTAGAGTGTAACAACTCAAAAATTATCAATTATCAGTAAAAATAATTGATTGTTAGCCCCAGTCGATATACGATGACACTTTAAAACCTATCTAAGATCTAAAATAAAATTGAAATTCATAGCTTCCCTAACAAAAAAAGGAGCAATACGTTTTTTTCCTCTCCTGAAAAATGTACTTTTTTGACTTGTCTTAGTTTAGATCTAGGAGTGCGATATGTTCACCTTTTAAGGTTGGCGAACTATGTTTTTTCAAATTCGTTATAAAAAATGCATTATTTGCGAAGGTGTTTTCATAAGACATGGATATAATCCTTATCCATTGAGAAGTGTTTAATTTGGAACAAAGTTGCCCTTACATTATTTGAGATTAATGAATATCTTACGAGATATAACAACCTGATTGCTCAACACTACGTATGGGCCGACGCGCGGCGATTTGATTCGACGACGGGGTGGGTCGCGGGAGCACGAAATTTGACGCGGACGAAGTCACGGGCAGAAGCTAGTGTAGGATATGTGCACGAGTGCTAAAACTTTTCGTTCGGCATAACGAAGGCTCTATGCAAGTTGAGTGAAAAAAGAGGCCATAAAGCTATGCATAAAATACTACATTTTGTCATGGAGAGTACGCGGCAGCAAAACAGTGGCGATCACGATAGTCAATTCTCTAAACTAAACTAAAAATCACTAAAACTTGGTTTATTCCTGTCAAACGACAATTTCCTGTTCTGAAATAGACTATAGTGACACAACTTAACTATATTTTAGTTTGACAGCACTAAGATTGCACTGAGTTATTAGTTTAGTGAAAATGACAATTTTGCTATTCTGAGTTTGCCGGTTTTCACCAAAAATTTTGACAATAATCATTTATTTTGACTAAATCTGACTATTTTTAATCGCGATTAAAAAGGTGTGGAATAAAACTAGTGGTCATGAACAAAAATTCACACCAACGCCTCGCCTTCACGTGCAAAAACAGTGCTGTATTTTATATTTTTTCTTTTGCTTATATCTCGAAAATGGCGTGTCCTATCGCAAAAATAATGAAATTTTCGACCCCCTTTGTTAACCCCGGAACATATAAATCTCAACACGTGGGTAATATTTTTTGTATATTTTTAAACAAAAAGTGAAAAATTCCATATAAAACACGTCCAGGCTGCCCCATTGCGCGCGCCTTCGTCTCTAAAAAATTCATTGCGTAGCGCACACAAGTACCACGTTGCGAAACCAAAAGAAAAAAAAAAACCACGTTGATTGTCAAATTCGTTTTTAGTCGTGTCAAAATAATTTTTAAATTTAAAGATTTTTTCTTGCAGAATAGCGTTAAAATTCTCATAGCCAAAAGTAAGGAATTTTAGAGATAGTTTAGTTAGTTTAGTTCGCTGTACAACAGAATCGGCACCAATATGAATAAATTTTATTGTTTTATTTGTTTTTTTTTTTACACATTAAATTCTCTGGCAGACGGAAGACACAATAGACCTAAAACTCATGTACCCACCACAAGAGACCAATCTAAAAAGCCCAATCTCGTTTGGTTTAACAGAGCGTAGATCCTATGACCACCTTCCAACTCCATCATCAGGCTGGCACAAGGTCATCATAACATTGCGTTCTAACTAGACATACATATATATTTATATATATAATTTTAGCGCTATCAGACTTCAGGAAATAGATTAAAATCGATTTTATTTCAAACAGATGAAGTTCTTGATGACAAGTTGAAAATATTTACAAAATAACACTACACGGTTGTTTGATTTATATTTACTTCATTTGGTATCAATACCCTCTTTCATTTTGTATAAAATATATAAGTGATATTCTTAAAAAACTATGGGTTTAGCTATCATGAAGTTACCAATGGCATAATTTAACTTTATCTTCACATATAAGCATGGATAATTAAGAAATAATTATAATTATGAATTAATAATACAGGCTTACTAATAATACGTATAATTACACCATTACATAAAACTTCAGGAGCGCACAAACTTTGAAAATGGCATTTGAAAAACCCTATGTAATCTGGCAACTTTGGCAACATTCCGGCAATATTGCCCAATATTGCCGGCAATATTGGAAACTTTCCTGGTAACTTTCGGAAACATTCGGCAATTTTCATCCCTACACACAACACAATATCCACCATCAACTCTGTAAAAGCCAGCGAGCAGGTTGCCCAAACCAATAGCCTTTTCGACGAGCTGGTACGTAGTGTATCCAGACCGGAGTATGAGGAGTCCACCGTTTCCATAGACCTAACTGGGGCGATACCTTAACTAGATGTCCAACTCTCAGAGGTCACAGTCTCTTTTAAAAGTCCAGACATAATATTGGTCACAACATGTGAAGACCATGTAGATTGGAGACTGAAATGGTCTTTTGAGGAAAGAACCACACAGATTGAGTGGACCTGTCTAGTCAGTGCAAGCATTTGTCACTAATCGTTTAGCTCAACTCGGAACATAAGGAGCCCAACGCTGTGACGAACAATACCAAAGAAAGGACATTCGGGTAGGCCACATAAAATACTCAAACTGCCAGATCATGATTGCTGAGAAAGAAAGAAAGCAAAATAAAAAATAAAAAAAGACCCACATAGTCTTCACATTCACAATAATAAAATTATAAAAACTTTTTACCAAAAAATTTAACCGCCGAAAAAACTGAAAAGCAAAAAATAATAAACCTTAAAATTATGAGTCGGCGGTTTGAGTGATCTTTGTTCATTGATTTTTCAGCGCCGACTCATAATTTTAAGGTTTATTATTTTTTGCTTTTCAGTTTTTTCGGCGGTTAAATTTTTTGGTAAAAAGTTTTTATTTTATATTTTTTTGTGGCTTTAATATACTTATAATACTTGGCAAGGTATACCCTATCCAATGAATAAAGAATTATCAAAATCGGACTACTCTGTATAAAGTTATGCGTGGTTATACATTACAATCAGTGAGTGAACAATCAATCATCCCCTGTTTTCCGACCCTTAGGGTCCGATTTTGTTTTCCAAATTTATATGGGACCACCCTCGGAGTATACGCTTTCCAATAAAAAAAGAATTATCACAATCGGACTACTATGTGAAAAGTTATGCGTGGACATACATAAAAAAAAAAAACAAAAAAAAAAAATACGCGTCGAATTGATAAAAAATGTATGAAGAAATTTGAGAGCGTTCTTTATTTTTCTCATAAATAAAAAAGTTATGTATTTAATTACAAAATATGTAGGCAAAACGTAGAAGATTATATTAGCCATAATTTTTTTGTAATTTTGAAGTTAAAACATGCAGTTGATTTCATTATACAGGTACCGTTTCAGACCCCATTATTTTTCATTTTCTTCGATTATTGTGGTGGGAAAAACGTATTTTTGTGAAAATATTGTATTGGACTACACAATTTTAATGGTTCTATCATGGAGTTGATTAAATTATCTTTAATTTAGACCATAACTGACCTCGCAGTTGTGATGCCTCTTGATTAAATTGGTACCGAAAAACCACCGATATTTGTAGAAAAACAAAACTAAATGTCTTAGGTTCACATTACCAAATGTTCCCCAAGTAGATCTTAATTTAAAACTTGATGGCAAGAAACTAGATGCTACTTCGGAAACTGTATTTCTTGCATTTACTTTATATTCAAAATTGCAATGGGGTGCCCACATTTCAGGCAGATTAAGTTTAGCTGCATATGCAGTAAGAAAAATAAGGCAGATGACCGATATAGCTATAGCTATGGCGTTCTGCTGTGGGGTTCGGCAGCTGACGTAGATTCAGTTTTCATTTAAAAAAATAAAGCAATCCGCGCAATCTATAAAATGGGGCTTCGCGAGTCTCTTAGAAACAAATTTACAGAAATCAATATACTGACTCTACTCTCTTTATCTCTCTTTATATCTTTTAATGTATTTTGTATGTTCACAAAAACCAAGGCCTTTTCAAAATAAGAAGCGATTTCCATAACATAAATACGCGCGTAGTAAAAATGGAATTGTGATACTAAAATTTAGATTAAGTAAAATTAGTAAGTCATTTCATATAAACAGTATTCGGTTGCATCCGGTTAGACTGGAAGCCGACCCCAAAAAAGCTAGGCAGATGTGACGACGATGATGGGTGTTTTTGCATTTTTCTAAATCAAAATCAACTTTCGACCTTATAGACTACCCTCCACATACCAGGCTAGCAAAAACTCCCAGAAATTAGTCAAATACGAATTTACACAAAGTCGGAAATCTAGTATCTAGAGCAAAAGTTTAGTTCTACAGAAATCGTTTTTCGGCTCTCCTGTAATATTTTGTTTTATGCACATACTGGGTTTTGATATTTCACAGCCGAGATCTTCCAGTCCCAGTGGATGCAGCTGAATTCTAATAACTGGTGACATGCATATGAAAATAAAAGAAACACTTTGAATATAAAAATATTATAATATTTATTTAGATAACACCACAACGTCCAAAACCAAAAAGTACATAATCAAAAATAATTTAATTTGAATGCTGCCAGCTTTTTGTATCGGAATAAAACAATGCATAATACATATAGACAAACAAAAACTTAATATTAATAATTTCAATTAATAATCACATCGTTATATCTTTGAATTGTTCATTATATTATAAACTTTATTAACTATATAAACAGTTGGACTATTATACAAAATGTATCAGAAATACATACATAAATTCACGCTTTTTCCCATGGAGGTAGGCAGAAACTACGCGAAGTACGCCACCAGACACGATCCTTACTTATGTCTGGTCATACACACACTGTTACCAGTACTACGCACCTGACCCTTCTGAAGAACATCACCAATAAGGTCACAATATGGTATCATAGGGCGTCCCCTTTAGGCGTGTCCAGTCACATCGTGTCAGAAATGTGTGTTCATATTTGAGGATGTGGTACAGACCATCAAATTGAATAATTTTCTCCATGGGATCAACAGCGTAATTCAAAAAGTATCAATTGTCTCATACAAGATTGCAATACCTACTCGGACCGTATGGGAAAACTGATATTTTTTCGGTTTATTGCGTGGCCCGAAGCGTGCGAATAAATGTGTGAAATTTTTTTAGGCGATTCGCAGGAACTTCATTATTTTTTAGGCGAATTGACATTGGTTCGTAAAATAAATTTTCTTTCTTAATCATATTGCATAAAATTCAAAACGTGTCAATTGCCAAATACGTATTTCTAGGATTGTCACTTCACACAAACTGCGGTCGTACGAAAGACCTACAGAACAAAAAAAATTAAATGGTGATTCAGCTGTTTTGGGCGAGTAAAGTAAAAAATAATCAGCTGTTCCATATACGAGTAGGTATTGGAGTTTTGTATGAGACAGACAAAATTATTTGCGATTTCTGATGCATACAGGTAGACAATTACGTAGGTACTATTAAAAATATTTATCTTTGATACTTTTCATTGCACAATTACATTATATCATCGGCTAAGTATTCTAAGCTGCTAACTCCGTTTTTGTCTAAACTGAATTTTTGGTACCAAATCAAAAAGAAAAAAATTACGCGTAATCGTCAAAGATGCTAACGCTACAAACTAACCTCAAATCACAGCTATCGTGCCGCAATATTTTATGCTAACTCCGCGCCTTTCAAACTACGCGCGCAATTTTGACAACTCCCGCCAGTCGACGCCATTTTGTTCGAGCGTAAAGTTTGGTGAGAGTGAGCTGTGGAGTTTAGCTTACGTTTTTTTGAGATTAGCCTACTAGACCGGAGTTTTTTAAGAAATGTAAGTACTATTATAATATTTTGGTAATATTGAGACCTTTAACTAAGGTTAATTGATTAAAAAACGCATACAAAATGTGCTGGTACACATAATGGGAGTTAGCAGAATTTCATTTTTAGTTGTCGTTAATGTTTGGGGAGTTGACTACTTTTATTTTGTATTTTTTTTTTTGTATACTATTATTGTTGTTTATTTTTTTTAATTTTCGGGGGCTTTGTTGGCGCAATGTGCTAAGTTTGCTTTTGGCATGCAATGGTCCGGGTTTGATTCCTGTCAATTTCTGCTTTTATTTGATATTTAACTTAATTTTAGTAATAAACTAACACTTGATTTGAAATTTTTTTCGACCGCACATTAATAAATTCTACAAACATTGTAATAATTGTAAGTAGGTATGGATACAAACACATCAGACTACCTAAATCTAAAAAATGTATTATTTGATATTGATATAGATATGTATATAATAATATGCTACATAATTCATAATTAACTTAAACATGGGTTGAATAAATTTGACAGACTTAGGTAGGTTGATCTGCTGGCGTACCTAATGTTGTTGCATTTTTTTGTTCTTGTCTTGTTGCCTGTTTTCTGTCTGCTTGGTGTGGGGGTACAGATTGCTTTTGTTTTGTTTACAGATGGCGTCTGACAGAGCTAAAAAGCTAATCAGTTTAGCGCTTTCTAAAGAGCTAAATTGCGATGTCATAACCACGCAAGAATCGGTATTGTCTAATCTGGAAAATAACAATCTCCTTAATAATTATGATTCCGAAGGAATAGATATTAGGTGTACCGACATATCAAACAATCTTATTGAAATGATACGCCTCCCATTAGAATCTAGTTCTATTGTGCCACTGGCTAATATTGAGAACTGTTCTCTGGTAGAAAATACACAGATTAAAAAAATTGATCTCCCTGACATGACTACATGCGACCTGCCCAATGAAGAAGCAAACACGATTTGTGATAGTATTATTCCAGAAAATAATGATGAAGATATTTCTGTCCTCGCTTCACAGTTGCAAGAAACATATAATGATGATTGTAATGTGGAGAATTGGGATATAGATGATGACTGTAATGTGGAGAATTGGGATATATGTAGATAATGACTGTAATGTGGAGAATTGGGATATAATATCCAATTTCAGTGATGAATTAGGCCGCTCTAAATTAGTGGCGTATTCGTCAACCTCGGATGATGACAGCGTCACTTCCTTACCAACGAAAAGCAGGACAAGAAAAAGACGTTCGCAAGGAAATAAAAGTGACTGGTTTGCAGAGAAAAATAAAAAATTACGCGAACATGGCGCACAATATTATGGCAAAATTAAAAAAGATTCCAAATGGGTCTATGAAACTGTAAGAGACCCAAAGCGTATAAAAAACAGATGCAAATGTGACAACAAAGCAGGTATAATTAAGTGCGCTACTGTAACTGATGAACAACGAATAATAATATTTAATAATTTTTGGAAAAACTTAACATGGGGAGAGAAAAAAGTATTTGTCAATGATACTGTTCAGGCAATTCCAACAAAACGTCAAAGGGATCGAAAACAGTCAGATAAATCTCGAAGAACACAGTCATTCAAATATAACTTGAAAACAGCTGATGATGATTATATAAGAGTATGCAAAACTATGTATTTGAACACGTTGGCAATAGGAGGAATGACAGTAATAGCCTGGAAAGATAAAATGAAACATGATTGCATTCCTAATCAACTTAGAGTTACTAAAGATAGAGCAGACCCTTTTACAGACAGTCAAAAATCAATGAACGAATTCTTCGACTCTCTGCCGACAATGGAGTCCCATTATTGTCGAGCTTCATCTTCAAGACAGTATCTACAACCTGATTGGAAAACCAAAATGGATTTGTATAAGTTTTACGTGTCTGACTGGTGTAAATCACATGCCACAGAACCGCTATCAAGAACTTCTTTCTTTGAAGTTATGGCATCTAGAAACCTTTCACTGTTCCGTCCTAAAAAGGATGAGTGTGAAACATGCACAAGATATAAGTCTGGCACAGTTGAAGAAAATAATTACCAATTACATATATTGAAAAAAGAAGAAGCTAGAAAAGAAAAGCAAGCTGACAAAGAAAATAATAAGTTTGTATTTACAGTAGATCTCCAAGCAGTTTTGATGGCACCTCAGTCCAATGTCAGCACATTGTACTACAAAACCAAGCTGCAAGTACATAATCTGTGCTTTTACGATAACATCACTAAAGATGGTTATTGTTTTGTGTGGAACGAATCGGAAGGAGGGCTAAATGCAGATGAGTTTGCCTCTATTTGGACGTATTTTATTGAAAAAAAGATTCTCTCAAAAGTTGAAAACTAAACGGATGTATGTGTTATTATTTATTCTGATGGCTGTGGTTACCAAAACCGCAATGTAACTTTATCAGACGCCCTTCAAATTTTGGCAGTTAAAAACCAAATAACCATCGAACAAAAGTATTTAGAAGTCGGACATACACAAATGGAGGTGGATGCTATGCATTCCTCAATAGAACGAAGGATGCGTAACAGGATTGTAAATGTACCCGCAGACTACGTTCAAATTATTAAGTCCGCCCGTAACAACCAATTCTATGTTAAATATTTGGAACATGGTTTTTTTAAAGCTTTCAATAGTTTAACAAGCTATAAAAGTATTCGGCCAGGCCGTTCGGCGGGAGACCCTAAGGTCACCGATATACGTGGGCTGATGTATTCTCCACCGGGGGATATCTCGTACAAACTACGGTTCAGTGAGCCATGGACACTGCTGCCCCAGAGAAAGGGATTTTTTTCAGCAATCAGTTTTGACGAAATGCAAAATTTACACCAAGGTAGACTCAAAATTAAAGCTAAAAAATACAACGACCTACAACAAATTAAACAAGTCCTGCCAGCAGATTTTCGAGAATTTTATGATAATTTACCGCATCACTAAATACTGCATTTTTTTATAAACTTTTCATTTATGTTTAATTATCTCTTTTATTAAAAAACGAAACTTATTAAGTAAATTCGTTTTTTTTTTCAATAGAATTACTTAGATATTAAAATTTGATAACTCCTAAACCTATTGCGGTAAAAAAAATATTGCAAGTGTAAAAAATGCTAACTCCGATTTTAGGCCCTAAAGTGTATTTAATATTAATATAATTTAAAAAAAAATGGTGTAATAATAGGTAATGGTAAAATATCTACCAACTGGAATTTAGATATTGCAGTCGGTTAGTAATTATAATTTTAAACTCTTTTTTTCTTATTTCTGACAAGTAGTATGAGAGGGAGTTAGAAATTTAGCTTATTTAGCCGACGGTAATAAACATAGTTTCATAAAATAAAAACATATACAATAATATTAATAATACCTTATATAAATGCAAAATGTGACCTTAAAAATATATTTCCATTTGGATTGCAATAATCTCTTCTTTACCACGGTGTATTTTTCAATAAAAATCACAAATCAATATCACAAGTTTCCCCTTTGCTTGGTAACAATATAAACAAATAATTGGAATATATAAGAAACTACAGTTCCTTAGTACTTTAACAAAAACCCACACCATATGCACCATTGTGAAGCCCGAAAGTCTGACAACCAGTCTTACCAAAGGGGTATCGTTTTACCCAGTAACTGGGTTGTGGAGGTCAGATAGGCAGGCGTTCCATGTAAAATACTGAGAAACTAAGACTGGAAGCCGACCCTAATATAGTTGGGAAAAGGCTAGTTACATGATGATGGTACACCATAGTGAATAATATTGTTATGTTTCTATAAGTTTGATCGCACACCCTTGACTTGCTTGCTCTTGAAACGCCAAACATCCTGAAAAAATAACAAGAAATACTTACTAAAACTTCGTGATTTTTTTAGCCTAATTTGAATAAATTTCTTTTGATTTGACTCCATTATCGACTTTAATTTTTTTACTGCTTGTATTAAGCAAAAAATAGTGAATTACATCGGAAAACCGACAAAACATTGCCTTTCAAGAAATCGAAAGAAAAAGCAAAAAGCCAACGTCACGCGGTGTTCCCAGGCGGTCACCCATCCAAGTACTGACCGCGCCCGATGTTGCTTAACTGCGGTGATCGGACGAGAACCGGTGTATTCAACGTAGTATGGACGTTGGCGAAAGAATGTCTCAAATACACGACTAATTTTGTGGATGAGCAGCAAACTATTACAGTTTTGATAATGTACCCTGTACCGCTATTATCATCACTCGTCTTGCCCGAAACTAAGATAAAGTTTGCGCAATATTTATATTAATCGATATGATGGAATCAGCCGTTGCATTCTACAAAGCACTATTAAAAAAAAAAAAATTGATGTCGCTGCTGCTGTCTGTTCGCTTAGATCTTTTAAACTACTTCTCTTACCGCTTATTACGGGATAGTAGAATCACATTTACGGTATGGGATCATATTTTGGGGAAACTCTACTGAAAGAGAGACTGCCTTCAAGGTGCAAAAAAGATGCATTCGGGCGATGTTTAAACTTAAGGCTACTGATAGTTGTGAACCGTACTTTAAAAATTACAAAATATTAACTTTGCCATGTCTGTATATATTCGAAGTAGCTGTGTTTGTTAAGACAAATCCGAGTCGTTTTAGACGTCTATCAGATGTCGTACCCCGCAATAGACGCGACAATAGCGTGCTATGTCTGGAAACAGCCAAGACAGCACTTATGCGCAAAAGTGTCTTCTGCATGGCGCCTGTTATTTATAACAAATTGCCTAAGACATGGAAAGAGCTTCCCCTTTCATTATTTAAGAAGAGGCTCCGAAGCTTTTTAGTCGCTAAAGGATATTATAATATTAAGGACTTCCTAGTTGAGAAAGTATTTATAAGTTAGTGTAATATTTAGTTAAGTTTAGTTTTTGAAATTGTATTTAATTATTTAGTTTTAAGATCAATGTTTTAAATCTTTTGCATGCCTACGTGGTAAAATATGGCTGAACTCATATATTTATTGTCATCATTTGCTGTTACCCATATTTGCAAAATAAAATTATCTTTATCTTATCTTTAACTAGCTGACCCAGCGAACTTCGTATCGCCTAAGATTCAAAATGTTGTAATAAACCTTCCAAGTTTGACAACCTGGTACGCGGTGGTGATCTGGTAAGCGTTTTCTAGCTGATACTCATATGTTTGGGTAGCTCCTACTCGGTTATGATAACCTGTTACTTCGAAGGCATAAAGCGTTTTCTGGCTGACACTGCTGTTTAATAAGCTCATACCAAGTTATGACCGCCTGGTACCTCGAAGGCAAAGTTTTTGTCATACCACGTTTTATAGTGAAATGTATTCTCTTTGACGTTTTATGTCACATCACACGAGAACGCGGTCGAAGGGGATAAAAAGTATCCTTTGCCAAAAGCAAAAAAAAAAAAAAAAAAAAAGTATCCTATGTCCTTCTCCTGGCTCTAAACTACCTCCCTGCCAATTTTCAGCTAAATCGGTTCAGCCGTTCTTGAGTTATAAGTGAAGTAACTAACACGACTTTCTTTTATATATATAGACTACTCAACCAGTTTTCAGCAATAGATAGATTGATTCAAGAGTAAGGTTTATTATATGTATAATACGCGGACGAAGCCGCTGGAAAAAGCTAGGATAATATATTATAGTTTGAAAAAATCTAATTCTAATTATTAAGTTAAAAAACCGAATTCTACAGGTCTTTTAAAGGCCTTAGTACCCTGAATCTAACAGCTCTCACAGTAATCAGTTCGGTTTTGGTGTGGAGAAAAACATAACCCTATCTTTGCTGTCTGGTAATAACTACACCAACATGCGTAGCATGACCACCGTAGAAAGGGGTTTTGTCGACGGAAGAATAGACAAAATAATAGTTCACACAATGTGAAAAATTAACAACAATAAACTAAATTTATCAAAATTTTCTTTATTTATTTACTTACGGTTGTTGTTTTTTTTTTTTTTTTAGTCTAAATCAACTCGATTAGTTATGGCGATTACAAAATCAAATTGTCTTCACTACTTTATACAACTAACAGTTGTCACTGCGATTTTCAGTTTGGATAGAAAACTTTCTTCTAAAATAGTCTACATCTAAAGCAGCCTTTCCCAAAGTGGGCGATAACGCCCCCTTGTGGGCGCTGCAGGTCTAAAGGGGGGTGGTAAGAGACCCAGAAAAAAAATGGGGGCGTTGTGTAGAGTCTATACAACGCCCCCATCGAGTTTCACGTAGACAAAGATCGTGAGAAACGAACGACAAGATAACAGATTGCAGAAAGATTTCTAGGGTGCGATATCAAAATTAGAGAAACGAACTGTGTCTATTCTTCGTAGAAATGAAAGCGCCATGTTAAGCCTGCAGGACAATACTCACAATATAGTTAAGTTGTCCCATGCCCATCTTGGCTGTCTGCGCCTCCACTTCCTTAGCCAAGTGTTCCTGCACGGTGCCCTCCAAGTTGATGTACTCGCACGAACTGTTCGCGAAGTGGAACGTTATGGCTTTGCGGTAGTTCTGGAAATATAGAAAAACATGTCATTTAAAATCAAAGCACAAGAGCGATACAAAATAGTTGTAAGGCAATGGTTACTGAATACAAAATTTCCATAGATAATTCATACAAGTACTTTCTGTGAAAATTAACACAAAGATCATGAGAAAATTCGAATTTACAAGTTTGTTTATAGACAGCAAAAATTTCAAAATAATGTTAACCAAACCGAGACAGCCGGTCTCAAATGAAATAAAACTGAAATAAGGCCAATGAACAACATTTCATTTTTACACGCTTTATATTAGCTTCACTTGTATGTTTGTATGTTTGTATATTTGTATGTTTGTATATTTGTATGTTTGTTTGTAACCGACTCCTTATAGTGCGATTTTGACCCACTTTAAACGACCAGATTTCATTCAAACTTTGCACACCTGTCAAGGACTGATGACAATGCAATAATTTCATAAATTTGTGCCATTATCCTTGCCAGGGTTACCAGGACAGCAAAAAAACTGTCACAAACTACGCTGACATACGTCTCAAAATTCGAAATACCCTAAAAAATAGAAAATAAATAATAGTTTAAAAAAACTAAAAAACACGCTTCCATGGAAAACCAAACTAAAAAGTACAAAATAATGGAAAAAAAGCGTGGGGTGCCTGATATCAATAAAAAAATACCTTAAAAGCATCCCACGCTTTTTTTCCATTATTTTGTACTTTTTAGTTTGGTTTTCCATGGAAGCGTGTTTTTTAGTTTTTTTAATTATTTATACAAGGCGTTCCTATTGATATACCATTTTTGAGTATTAATTTGACCATGTCAAAGAATCAACTGGCATATGATTCACTTCAACCTTTTTGCTATTTTACACGCTTTATATTAGCTTCACTTGTATGTTTGTATGTTTGTTTGTAACCGACTCCTTATAGCGCGATTTTGACCCACTTTAAACGACCAGATTTCATTCAAACTTTGCACACCTGTCAAGGACCGATGACAATGCAATAATTTCATCAATTTGTGCCATTATGCTTGCCAGGGTTACCAAGACAGCAAAAAAACTGTCTTCGAAAACTACGCTGACATACGTCACAAACTAATTTGTGCCATTATCCTTGCCAGGGATACCAGGACAGCAAAAAAAACTGTCTTCAAAAACTACGCTGACATACGTCACAAAGTACGCTGACATACGTCTCAAAATTCGAAACACCCTAAAAAATAGAAAATAAATAATAGTTTAAAAAAACTAAAAAACACGCTTCCATTGAAACCAAACTAAAAAGTACAAAATAATGGGAAAAAAGCGTGGGGTTGCCTGATATCAATAAAAAAATACCTTAAAAAGCACACCACGCTTTTTTTCCATTATTTTGTACTTTTTAGTTTGGTTTCAATGGAAGCGTGTTTTTTAGTTTTTTTTAAACTATTATTTTAACACGCTTTTATTAGCTTCACCTGTATGTTTGTAACCGACTCCTTTGGACTCGACTTTGACCCACTTCAAACGGTCAGGTTTCATTTAAACTTTGTAGACTTATCGAGGACCGATGACAATACAATAATTTAATAAATTTGTACCATTATCCTTGCCAGGGTGGCAACAAAAAACTGTCTTCGAAAACTACGCTGACATACGTCACAAAATTCAAAACACGCTAAAAAAATTAAATAATAGTTTTGAGGTATTTTTTAATTGATATCAAGCACCCCACGCTTTTTTCCATTATTTTATACTTTTTAGTTTGGTTTTCAATGGAAGCGTCTTTTTTAGTTTTTTTTAACTATTATTTTTTATCATTTTAGGTAGGATTTCCATTGCCAACACTTTTTTTTTTTAAAATAATTATCCAGCACTAAGCTAATTCTTTTTACAGGCCCATCATTTTTCAATGCAGTCCTATGGTCCAACTCGTCTTCCACTTCTTTCTGTCTAGGGTTATTGAAGACTATTCCTTATCGAAGGAGTGCAGCTCATCCCGACGTCTTTATACTAGTTGTTTGTATATCACAAGCCTCAAAGACAGGTATTTGGGGCTCGTGGTTATATAATAACATCAGTAGTAAGTTCGAAGGTTAAGCTACGCTTGTTCGTGGATGGGTGACCATCCATTATATATCGGGACCCCTCCGTGCCTTGGATAGCATAGTAAGCTGTTGGTCCCGGCTGTCATTTAGATTTTTTATAGTCGTTACGGATTGTCAGAAACCAAGTCGTGTTCCCAAGTATACAGGGTTATTTGTAAAACACCGGTAACATCTCAGGACTATGTTGCTAACACCATAATCAACAACTTTTGTTCTATGACTTTTAAAAATTAATCAATTTTAGTTTATCAGATTTTCATACAAAAATAAAAATATTTAAATTAAACGCTCTAAATGTTACGAAGTCTATGCGAAACAAAAGAAAGCGATAGTACATTAGCGAGATGAGCGGGGTTAGAGCGGCTGGGGCGCTTGAACTTGACCTATTTACGGGCGGCCGATTTTTATATGAAAATCTGATGAACTAAAATATGATTAATTTTTAAAAGTCATAGAACAAAAGTTGTTGATTATGATGTTAGTACCATAGTCCTGAGAGGTTGCCGGTGTTTTGCAAATAACCCTGTATAGGTTGTATGGTGGTTCAGGTTAAGCTACGCTTGCCGCGGTTGGTCCGTGGATGGGTGACCATCTTTACATACCAAGACCCTTCCGTGCCTCGGAAAGCACGTTAAGCCGTTAGTCCCGGCTGTCTTTCGTAGATCTTAGACAGTCGTTACGGGTCGTCAGAAGCCCGAAAGTCTGACAACCAGTCTTACCAAGGGGTATCGTGTACCCTGTAACTAGGTTGTGGAGGGCAGATAGGCAGTCACGCCATGTAAAACTCTGATGCATCCGGTTAGACTAGAAACTGACCTGAACAAAGTTGGGAAAAGTTAGGCACCTTGATTCAACCTTACCTTAGACACGTTAGGTCCTGAGCCGTGAAGTAGGTAGGGGTGTAAGAACACCGTATCTCCGGGACTCATCTCGAGATGAATCCTCTTGTCTAACGGAGCAATCGATTCTTCGTCCACGCCGTGGTACATTTTGAGGGCATCCTGTAATCAGTTTTAGAAAAAATATTTTAAATATCACAATGACTAGTCCTTGTGGTACCGGACGTAAAGACTGGTACTATTCCCATTCTTACCGTGAGTGTCGTAAGAGTAGACTAAGGGAGAATGGGCAGCAGCGTTCTCTATGTATTTTACCACCATACTGCGATTGTGGAACCCCCCCCCCCCCTAATTGAATGACGCCTATGTCCAGCAGTGGTCTTACAGCCAAAATGATGAAGAAGATGATCATAAAGACTACTTTGGAGAAGTTCTTCACCAATACCAAATAAAAAAATAAAAAACTTTTCGAATCGAGTTGCATTATAGTTTTCTTTTTTAAGTTTAAAAAAACTCTTCGGATTCGCTTTGTTAACTTTCATGTTACCCGCCATGATAGAGGCCATAGTACAACTAAGAGTTAATTTTACATCTTTATATATTTATTATGAGGTAGCGATTTTTGTCAAAACATACAAACATCTGTTTGCAAAACCGCAATCTGTTAGGAATGCTTTAAAGATTTCTTCGCTACCTCACAGAACTGCCCTTTTTGACAAGAGTTTTTTTTAGTACGTCAACAAGAATATACATAATAAACTACTACCTATAAAATTTTGAAGACAATAGATTTACAAGATTTTAAGAAAAAATTGCAAGTATTTTTATTAGAAAAGGCTTACTATACTATCGGAAGATTTAGACGATAACATTAGATAATTTAGATGATAAAGTAGAATAGAGTTAAATAATTATAATTTAAGATTAATGTTTTTATGTAGATTATACTTAAACCTAATATTTGTACGCTTTACTAGCAGGGCATAGTGATACATTTATTAATATTAAGCACCATCTTTGTTAACCTATGACCACAAATAAAAGACTTTCGAGTTTGAGTTTACCAACGACAATTTTATTTAATCTGTTGAATAAAATTGATGGCTGGTGGTATAGGATCTATCTCAGTACATAACATCACGACTTGTTACCCCGTAGGGTTGGGCAGGGGTGTTCTTATAGTTCCCCCACATTTTGCTTGTTATGTTTAAGTCCCATGTAATAGGGGTCGAGCCTGTTGCCATCAACCGGGTGCCAATCTAGACTCCGGGCTGCTACTGAGAAATTCCAGATGGAAAAACCCAATAACACATTGCCCGACCTGGGAATCGAACCCAGAACCTCATGCTCAGCAGTAGTACTTGCTACCACTAGACTAACGAGGCGGTAAAATTAGTATATTATCGATTTCCCAGCATGTTATTTAATATCTCAAAAATAATATCTCAGGACAACCAACACACCGTTATCTGATCCCAAATCAAATCAAATCCAAAGTCATTTTTTCAGCACTTTTTGAACGTCAAAGTTACATGAGACAGTCCCCCCAAAACGCCCACCCTTCGACACTTCCTAGTGCTTTAGCTGGGAAGAAGAAGTGGCGGAACAAACTCCCCAGCAGCACAGCTGTCTGTTAAGTTAGAAGAACTTGATTCTATACAGTATTATGTAAGTAATTAATATTATAAAACAAAACAAAACATACATCAAATTATGCGTCATATGTCAGATAGCACACGCCAATATACGAACAAAACATTAAAAAACTAAACTCAAGCTGAAATAATAAAATCGTAAATAGAGCTTAAAACCTAAATAAGAGCCTCCGGGTATAAAGGGCGTGCCCGCTTACATACACAACGATGAGGAAAGCTAATTCTGATTCTGGTTGAAAGAACATAAACATTGAGTTAATGACAGCGACCAACTATTCTTACGCTACGTCCTACGTAGGCGAATCAAAGCGAACGCGATTATGAAGCGGTGACACGCGAATTCAACGCGATGCGGTGCGGCGCGGCGGCTATGTCCTACGTGCACGCGAATCATCTCGCACAGCCGCCACTGACGCCGCCGTTCAGTGGGCACTGTGGATTTGTCATGAACGGATGGAAACAAATATTATTGGAAAATTCATATGTTAAATATCAAATACTCAAGAAGTATGAACAGCGAAGAAGTGGGACTAATATTGTATACTTAGGTCCCAGTTAATTTGGCCCAATCCTCCCATTCGCGGTATGATAATAACCGGTTGTGATATTTTTTATTCCTTTTATCCTATAATATAGGACGTTCTTGGATAGCATTAATTAAAATTTCTATAAATCCGAAATTATAAACAAAAAAAAAAAAAAAATACGACGGCACCGCATCCAGTTCGCGCGAAAATATCAAGCCAACTGATCGCGTTCGCTTCGTTTCGCGCCGCTCCGCACCGCACGCATGTGCGTTTGGTCACGTAGGACACTTCAAAAGGTTTCGACTGTTTGTTGTTTTCGCGTCGCGCCGCGCCGCTTCGCGTTCGCGTCTAGATCGCTCACGCAGGACGTCGCGTTATCGTTTAAGAAGTCGTTAATAGAATAGTATGCCTTTGAACAAAGGTTGGATTTTACTTTAGCTTTAAACTCATTAAACTGCAAATCTAGGAAACTAGGCAGAGCCTGTACTATGGTAACCAGACAACTGATATATATACTTATATATTTCTAAATACATACATATTATAGATAAATTACACCCAGACACAGAACAAATGATTGTGCTCATCACACAAAGATTTGTCCTGGGTGGGAATCGAACCCACGACCTCAGTCTTAGCAGTCAGGGTCACTAACCACTAGACTAACAGGCCGTCATTTATATATCAGGACCAATTTATATTGTGTTTAATGCATTATACATCATTATTAGTAGTTTTAATATGCTAAGGAGACCCTAAAGAGTCGAGCAAAAACCAAAAAACTGGCCAAGTGCGAGTCGGACTCGCGCACTGAGGGTTCCGTACAGACCTGCAGGTATTCACGGTTTATGAAATTAAATGTTTTTTTTTTAAATTTTTATAGGTAAATTGTTGTTTACGATTTATGACGTATTAAAAAAAAACTACTTACTAGATCTCGTTCAAACCAATTTTCGGTGGAAGTTTACATAGTAATGTATATCATATATTTTTTTGATTTTTATCATTCCCTTATTTTAGAAGTTACGGGGGGGACTGTGTCCCGTCCGTTTTACCACTTTGGAAGTGTCTCTCGCGCAAACTATTCAGTTTAGAAAAAAATGATATTAGAAACCTCAATATCATTTTTGAAGACCAATCCATAGATACCCCACACGTATGGGTTTAACGAAAAAATTTTTTTTGAGTTTCAGTTCTATGTATGGGGAACCCCAAATATTATTGTTTTTTTTCTATTTTTGTGTGAAAATCTTAATGCGGTTCACAGAATACATCTACTTACCAAGTTTCAATAGCATAGCTCTTATAGTTTCGGAAAAAAGTGGCTGTGACATACTCGGACAGACAGACAGACATGACGAATCTATAAGGGTTCCGTTTTTTGCCATTTGGCAACGGAACCCTAAAAAGGCGGAAAGAACGGTAAGTGAAAATGAAGTTAAAGTGAAAGTTACGTTACGGGCGGGCGATGGGATGCGACGCAATGGGTCGGGGGCAAAAATTTCACGCGGACGAAGTCGCGGGCGAAATGATAGTCTTATGCCCGTTTTCACCAACGACCCCTAAACTATACCTTATGTAGGAATCCCTTAGACTAAGGTACCCCTAAACTGCACCCCTTAACTAAATTCATTTTCACGAAACTAAGGGACACTCATATAGGGGCTACTTAATTAAGTGACAGATTTTTTACGTCATAGTCATTCCAAAACCGTATTTTTACCGATAAAATTTTTACGTTACATTTTTACGTTAATTCAGAACAAAATAAAAATATTAAACATTATGAACATGTTTTAACAACAATAACGTTACACAATTTCATCTCAACATCGCAAAACTAACATATTTTCAATTTTTTTGTCAGTATAACTAAGTTCCAGTGCCTTTTTTAAATCTATTTTTAACCGACTTCAAAAAAGGAGGAGGTTATCAATTCGACTGTATTTTTTTAAATGTTTGTTACCTCATAACTTTTGACTGGGTGGACCGATTTTGATGATTCTTTTTTTATTAGAAAGCTGGTGCTTTCCGTGTGGTTCTATTTTAATTTGGTTCCATACGAACAATGGGATCCATGTGAAAACAATATAAGTCTTAAATTAGCATTAAGTATTTCGGAAGTTGGTGTCTTAGGATCTGTATTTAATGATTTTTTGCCACCGACTACCGAAATTAAAGTTATTTTCCCTTTTTAGTGTTTTTTTTTTTAGGAAGTCGGTTGTTATTTTTTTTGTAAAAAGTTTTTTGACAGTGACATTTCAGTTCAGGTTATTTCTTTAGTATTGTGTGTGGCTGTTAGTATTTGTCTGAATTTTATACCTTTTTTACAATGGCTGAGAAAAAGAAACGTGGTCAGAATTTTACAAAAAAAAGCAATTTGTTTGTTTGTTTTTGTTTTGTTTTTTTTTTGGAAATTTTTTAAAACCATAAATGGTTAAATTGCTTTCGGGCTACAAATACACAATCTATCTATATTTTTTACACTGATATGATAAAAGCGAAAGTATTTTTTTCTGTCTGTTACGCTTTCACGACTAAATCAAAAGGCCAATTTTGATGAAATTTGGTACGGGGTAAGTTTGAACCCCAAAAAAGGACATAGTCTACTTTTTATTCCACAATTTCGTCTGCGTCCAGGATAACCGACATTTACGCGGACGAAGTCGCGGGCGAAAGCTTGTTTTAAATCAAAAAACGGTCGAAAGCACTAACGAGGCGAAACACATCTCATGGATGGAAGTTACAAATGCTTCTAATGCTTCAAGTTCTGTTTATAGGTTTGATTATATGTTAACGAATCTCTGATTTTGTTTTTTTTATGTATCCTATGTCTTATGTGTTAATTATTGTAATTAAAAAAAGTACATACGTACATTAATAGAGAAGGCTCTATGTCGGGTGCCTATTTCATGTGATTTTCACCATTCTTGTATAAATACATACATAATACACACCATGAACATAATCTTTTAGTAAAATATATTTTGATTTTTAGAAGTAAAGATCAGTTTTTGTGGCTCTACACGAAGGAGTGCTACACAAACTGGTGGTGGACCCTAACAAATAAAAACAGACCCAAACCTGGACCCAAATATATATGTTCTAGTTTTTAAAGTAGCAATATCACGCTATCCTTGGATAAACTTTATCTTGTAAAAAAACTCTTTACATCATATTGCGTGAAAAAGACTGGTCTTTCACGATAAACACGCAGCCGTGTAAATAATCTAGGGGTTGCCAATAATTCCACCATCTCCACAGCTTCAACACTATCACAATACTCACATCATAGTTCTTCCATATTTTAAAATATTCAAGAATACGCAACTATCAAACAAGTTTAAACTAACCCTTAGCTTAGGGGTCGGTTTAGGGGCCGAACATTCGGGCCCCTAAATATAAGGGATCTCTTAAGAGTTTAGGTGTCCCTTAAACGTTGGTGAAAATAAAACTTGCGATAAGTGATACTTAAATTGGCCTAGGGGCTCCTTAAAATTTAGGGGTCGTTGGTGAAAACGGGCATTAGTATCTCTAGTGTCTTAGGATTTGCCAAGGTCGCTAGATTGTTCGAACGAGTTAAGGTGGCCCTGGCATATAGGCAACTGAAGGAATACGGGTGGGTTTTAGTCAGTAAAAGTCTGACACGCCCTCCCGCTCCACCCAGAGCGGGAGACGTCATTTGATGACCTCCCACCAACAAAAAAAAATAATGCAGAGATAATTATCTTACCGTCCTCCCAGCATGTTCGTACAGCTGCTTGGCTTTGTGCGAGCCTGGTACTGCGTACAGGCAGCCATTCTCAATGGTCACGTGATCTACAGCCGTCCATGCGCCTATTATCTTCTCGGCGGGACGGAACGGGAAGTAGAAGAGATCCTGAAACCAATATGTGAGTTTTAGAGTCCAAGAGAAATAAAAGAAGATAATAAATATATCGGAAGAGTCATGAGTACGGGATGCCAATTGACTACAAAACGCAAGCGTGAAGTTGGCGCGCTTCGACTGAGTCTAGTCTGACGTTCGTGCGAGTTGACAAGAGCGTCTATAGCGGTGTGGCGCAACTTTCTTGACCATCTGATATCGTGCGGGCAATAAGTATCTAGAATCTGTCCAAAGTTTTGTTTGGCGAGTTCAAATATAACCTAAAAATCAGTAATCATCTTCAGAGTTTTCTTCTCAACCGTAACAAATATCTACGCCCATTAAAATGTTCAACGTTGAAGAATCAAGCTCCAATCGGCCTCTTGATCCGACAAACGTATTTGTGTGTGTATAAAATGAAAGAATGCCATTTTAGTATTTTGTATATTCATCTGCATAGTTTATTCACAACGCGACAGTTCGACTCGTGAGCGTGGGGTCGTGGGTTCGATTCCTAGGTCAGGCTAACTGTTAATTCTTAGTAACAGCCCGGAGATGATTGTTCTCTCACTGATTCTAATGTATGAGCACGCATAACTTTTTACAGAGTACTCCGATTTTGATCATTCTTTTTTTAAGGTGGATGGATGATTATCTCAGATGCCATTTTGTCGCTAGATGGCGCTAGATCCACAATTTGGAACATTTTCAATTTTTACGCCTAACTTAGAAATCTTTAATAGATAACTTTATTATATGCGAAACCTAGGGCATTAACTTGATTTTTTTAGATAGTCACTGTGCTTGTTAACTGGTCTCATACAAAGATTTGTACATTCTAAAGATTTAGCCGCTTGACTTTACTCTTTACACACACATGCAAAGTAAATAGTAGTAACTTTCGACACCACTAGATGTCGTTTTATTCAAACAGTTTATAATGAAATTAATATAGGTACACTGTCCCTATAAGTTGTAGTAATGTGACTGAACCTAAATTGTAATGTGTAAATAGTCATCATCTCAGCCGCAAGACGTCCACTGCTGGATATAGGCCTCCCCCTATTTGGGGGGCTTTGCCATAATCACTACGCTTGGCAAGCGGGTCGGCGATCGCAGTATGATGGTAAAATGCATAGAGAACGCTGCTGCCCATTCTCTAGTAAATCCCTTAGTCGCCTTTTACGACACCCACGGGAAGAAATGTAAGGAAGAAGAAGGAATGGAAGTGTAAATAGTGACGTGTACTAAATAAATAAATAAAAGACTATTTATTACATTGTAAAGCTTTTTATTGTACCTTACTAATAAATTAATAATATTTATTTAGTAAAAAGGGGTTAATATTTTCATAAAAATAATCGTTTTATTTACTCTCACTACATTTACTTAGATAGTTTCCGTTTGGATTCAAACCATCGAGTCATACCACCATACAAAGATAACATACTTTTTTAAATATTTTGATATTTACAATTATGATTTTGAATTTAGTATTAGAAAGAATTATGTATGTAGATTACAATATAAATAACATCATACGTAAGTATATATAACGGCACATGTATCTTACACAACAACACAAAGTGGTTGCTAGCTAACCATAACATTTATTTATGTTTCAAGAATACCTACTTATGATACAATTTTGAACTGCAATAAATATTCTTTTACAATTGAATTGTTAGGCTGGTACCTAAATACATGAGTGAAACTTATCTACACAGAAAAATCTTATGAACTAACAAAATAACACAAACTATACATCGCTATGTGCAAAAATAGCTTATTAATTATTCTATAATGTTCCCACTGCTGAGACTCAGGCCTCCTCTGAACTGTGGTGATGAAATAATTTACACAAAGCAAAGTGCCGGCTTGGATTCGAACCATCGACTCGTACCACCATACAAAGATACTTATAAATATTATAATAAAATATCTTCTTTTCTACGCGCTACTTTTTGCAGTCGCCGCCGCCGCCGCGCCGTATCAGTCTTCTGCTTGTCACTTTTTACTTCCATTTATATAATTTCCGTGCGATCTGAATCAAATGCTGGAAGACGCAGTTTTCGCTGCAACAAATGAATTTACAGTTTTGTTAGACTATTCTTACTGAACCCACACCTCAGAGACCTGCGGAATAAGTTAGGAAATGAGTAAGACTTATATTTTTATACCTTTTAATTCCTTGATGTCTAGACATTTAGCATTTTTCTCAACTCTTCTCAAAATAATTTCCGGCAGTACACATGTTTTAAAAAATGTTACCAACTTCGGCATCATAGCGTTGATAACTTCCTCATCCCGGTTAACTTTTATGACAGTCAATGGTTGGGTGACAGATATAAAGCAAATGAAGTAACATTTATTCATTTTGGTAATTCGCAATTGACCCTGGACCTAGAATCAAAATAATAATAGCTGTTAAAAAGAAACAATCAAAGAAATACATTATTTTTATACATACATACCAAGAAATAATGATATTTGTTACACTGAACATTGTGTAAAATATGTTGTACTTTGGTATTGTCAAACAAAAACTTCATCACTACAAACAAGCAAAAGCGTACTAATGTAATGAACACAAAAATATGGTATCAAGTTGGGACTTACCATTCCAGATGAAGAATCAAAGTTGTGACCATATGACCTTCTTCAAGTCAACAATACGGTACCCTACCAAACCTGAGAAGTTGTCACTTGATGTTCTTTCCACAGTTAGTTGATAAGCTTCAGTCTCTGAATCGGGTTGTGGCCAATCAAAATCAACAGTCTCTACTTGCTCTGTAACAGATTCAACTTATTGAAGCTAGAGCTGCAGGCTATGGCTTCGTATCGAATTTCTGGTATACCACGCGAATAGGTTTAGGGCGTATCTTCAGCTGTCGAATGGTTGGACAGCTGATGATGATCTTGAGTTGAATGTGGACTGAAATAAAAGATAAATAAATGAAATAGGTACAGTTAAAAGTACACAGATAAGACACAACACGAACCAACGAGTATCAAATAACCTCCACTCACGTAAATCTGATTCGAAATCTTATGGGAATCTAATTTACTCACTATAGATCACTAAAAGAACTTCCATGATGTCTTTTGAATACTGCTTGCACTTTTTTCCGTGATTTTCGCGGTCCTGAATACACATGTCGTATACATTTATGCAAGTTTATTAGTCGGGTTTATCTTAGGCAGTTCAGTTGCAATTCAATCTGTAATCAAAAAGAATAATTACAAACAACAGCAAATGTATCTTATTTATGAAATGTTTCAAGAAACAGAAATAACACCACCACCAAGCTGTTGTTTTCAGAGAGAATATTTGAAATTTGTAGTATGTCATGTGACGACAATCAACGAGTGTTGCTAACGTTTGATTTTGTATTTCATCTTCTAAATCTTACACTTTTGTAAAGTTTTAAGGGTAATTAATTACCATTATAATAATACTCTATATCACCTTGAAAATCATTCATTGCACATAAAAATAACACTTACCGTCAATAAAACACAAAAACACTTCACTTTTCAATAAAAACCAGGGCTTTGAATAACGTTAAAAATTTGGTATCGTTACTTTCATCGGACGAAGATAACGTTATTAGTAGAGGTCACGTAATGCTTGGTAACGATACTTGGCATACGTTTTACCGGTAACTGAGTACCGTTATTTTTTTATTTATTTTCTTTCATCTCTTTCTTTCGTCTACATTATTGAAGTTGCATTTGCACCGTTTGATTGGCGATGTTGCCGTAGAGCGCCGCCGCCCATGGCGTTCCGCTTAGGTTGCGCAGGTTGACAACAACGCATTAAGTAACGATGTGATAAGAGAACGGTGTGGTGTAAAAGAAGATGTAGTGACAAAAATTGAAAAAAGTATGCTTAGATGGTTTGGTCATGTTGAGAGGATGAATGAAGGTCGGCTCACAAAAGGTATTTACAAGGCAGATGTGAGTGGAAACACCGGGAGGGGACGCCCTAGGAGGACATATAGGGACCTTATTGGTGATGTTCTTCAGAAAGGTCAGGTGCGTAGTACTCGCAACCGGCGTGTGTGTATGACCAATTTTATGAACCTAAACGAGGCAAAAGAAGTGTGTAGAGATCGTAGCAGGTGGCGTTCCGTGGTTTCTGCCTACCCCCATGGGAAAAAGGCGTGATTCTATGTATGTATGTATGTAAAAGTATCGATACTAGTAACGTTAATTGGTAACGTTATTTTATAGATTCGATACCAAAGCATCGTTACCCGTTTTACCGTTAAAATATTAACTTTATGAAAATAACGTTACTTAACGATACTTATAGTGTGAATTTGGTAACGTTAACAAGCCCTGATAAAAACTGTTTCACGGATGGCACTCATTTGAATGGTTCTCAGTAGTAGGTAGCACAGTTTTGTTAAGTAATAATAAACATGGTAAATATCCCGTTTTAAGTTCTAATGATACTGGTGTTTATTGTTTCGTGTGGATTTCATGACAAAGTCTCTTCCGAGCCCCTTTTCTTTAATAAAAAAAACCTCGTCGTAAAGTTTAGTTGCTAAATTGGTGTCCAGATTCTTAAATATTATACCAAAATGTTAAATTTTGCGTTGAAGTTTTAGTAACACCCACCACATTTGTTTACCATTTATTTTATTGAAATTTCAATGCGTACTATTTTTATTTTTGAATTCTTAGCAAAGTACGATCTTTTAAAATGTATGGTACGATCTTCTAAAAAATAAAGTTGGCAACCCTGCTTGACGCATTTTGTGTGTGCTAATAATACTAGTAAAATAAGGAATTATGAAAAATCAAAGTGGTTTGTCTGTGTATTCACTAATCTTGCTGGTTTCACATGAATGAAATATGATTCAATCAATAGATGTACGTAGTACCTACGTTTCACCATTGTGTAGGTAGCTTCGCTGATCGCCTGATTTAGTCATAACTTACTTATACATCAATTTCTATTCTCTGATTTTATTCAACCCAAACCAATGGATTAGTACCTAAGCGTATCAGAATGTTATCAGTACCTACTTACATACATTAAAAAGATTTTTAAATCTGGAAAGTCGTGTACTAGTAACTACTTACTACATATTTAAACTAGATAATACAATAATTACATTAGTATTGTATCTGTGTGAACCAAGGGCAGATCGCATAGATATTTTTTTCACTTTATGTAAAGCATTCTTTCTCATTCCATAATAAAAAACATTTTATCAATCATAAAATGTTAACTGCGCGGGCAAACCCGCGCGCCCGGCGCTAACTTGCTAGAAACACAATATTCTGGAAACGATTCGCAAGTTTTCAAGACTCAAGCAATCACGCTTTGACGGTATGGCAACAACGCGGGGTGCGAGCGCTGCTAAGCTTGAATGGCAACGTCGCATTATCGAATTTAAAAGATAAATTCTTTTAAAACGTTCGAATATCGAACAGCGCCATCTATTATGAATGTTTACTAATCGTAAACTCGTAACACAACAGCAACCAACTTTCTCGGTGGTTCTATAAATTTCCGTCAGATGGCGCGATTCAGGTCACTCACACATGTAAAGATTTTTCGTTTTTTATTCGGTCTAATTCTCCTAGAAATACTGTTTTTTTTATAAAATTTGGGCCATACGCGAACATAATACATTATAAAGTCTCATTATACTTGCTTTTATTCTGCAGAAACTGTTTATTTACCGAGATTTCCACACCTGAAAAATGTATGGCGAGGGCTATCTAGGCATTCACCTTAACTGGAACGGGTATACCCCGAAGTTGGTCCCATATTTTAGAAAGAAAAATTCGAACTCTCAGTGTATGAAAACAGGGGATGATTGATTGTCTTTCTCCATATAGTTCTAAGCAGTCTACTAAAATTGTTTGTACTCGTATGGGAACCTGGGCTGGCGAACCTTAATACAGGTTACTATGCAACCTAGCTAGGATACCAGATTCAAATTATGTTACTTTTAGTCTTTTAATTTTTACCCTACACTGTGACTTATATTTATTGTAACAGACTGTACCTTACTTTTTTTTAAATAAATAATATTTAATATTTAAAAAATAGTATTTAATTGTTCACTCAATGATTGTAATGTATGACCACGCATAACTTTTTACAGAGTAGTTCGATTTTGATAAATCTTTTTTACTGGATAGGGTATATCTCAAAATTGATCCCATGTAAATAAAAAACTACCCTAGAGGTGGGAAAATACGGGTGATTTTATTCACTCACAGATTTGAATGCTGTGCTGTTTTGTACAATAATTAAAATTAAAAAAAACCTCACAATTAATGGTTAAAGTAGGATTATATAACAGTTAATAGGTAATGTAAAGTAGGTAAACAATCTATGAACAACGATCACTAAATTACCTTAAATTTAAAGAAATAACCAGATATATTATTATTAAATTAACAATGCAACATGAAATCTCCAGCACTTGACGTAATTAATTCATTTGCTTTTTTGGCACCGAGTCAAAATTAATTAGGTATACTAACATTAGTTTAAGAATCTAGCTATTAAGGATAAATAAAGAGGTTTATTATTTTTTGATTATCAGTTTTTTCGGCAGTTACATTAAAGGAATAGCTACTATGCAAAATTTCATGCTTCTAAGCCCGGGGTATAGACTGCGCGTTGGTTGTCTGTGAATTTAAGATTTTTATTAAGTAGACAGGACAGGATTTCACATCGTAAATAAAACTTTAATTTTCACCCCTATTCAAACTTTACAGGGGATGAATTTACAAAAAACCCTTCCTTACCCACTCCTCCTCACTCCCCCCCTCCTTCTCTTCTTCATTGCTCACTTTCGCTCTCTCGCTTTCTAACATGAGAACTCCAGTGAAAAACACGGTTCTAGGACCCAATAGTTTAGTCTGATACGTTATCTGTCAGCGAATGAATGAATGAACGAATTGAAGTAGAACATCACCTGGTGCGGAGGGTGTCGCGACGAGCCGGGCGGCTTGTTTATAAACATACTGTTGACAGCTGTAATGTCATCTCCGATGAACTGAGACAGTACTGACAGCATCCGAGGGTGCTCCCCGTATGTGATGAATACGTCATCGTATAGGAGTTCTTGGATCTGGAATTTAAATGATCACAAATTAGTATTAAAGTTTAAGATGTAGGACATATTGTCTTCTATATATAAAAAAACCGGCCAAGTGCGAGTCGGACTCGCGCACCGAGGGTTCCTTACAAACCTGCAGGTATTCATGGTTTATGCATAAGGTTTATGTTTATGAAATTAAATGGTTTTTTTTTATTTTTATATTTGAGGTGACTGAATGAAAGGTACATTGTGGTTTACGATTTATGACGTATTAAAAAAAAAACTTCTGACTAGATCTCGTTCAAACCAATTTTCGGTGAAAGTTTACATGGTAATGTACATCATATATTTTTTTTAGTTTTATCATTCCCTTATTTTAGAAGTTACGGGGACACACACACACACATTTTACCACTTTGGAAGTGTCTCTCGCGCAAACTATTCAGTTTAGAAAATACTGATATTAGAAACCTCAATATCATTTTTGAAGACCTATCTATAGATACCACACACGTATGGGTTTGATGAAAAAAAATTTTTTTTGAGTTTCTGTTTTATGTAGGTATGGGGAAACCCAAATATTATTGTTTTTTTCTATTTCTGTGTGAAAATCTTAATGCGATTCACAGAATACATCTACTTACCAAGTTTCAACAGCATAGCTCTTATAGCTTCGGAAAAAAGTGGCTGTGACATACTCGGATAGACAGACAGACAGACAGACAGACATTAGTTTGGAACATTTAGTCTGGCACGACACAAAAATAAAATAGTCAGTAAACAACACAAAAAAGCGATTTTTAGTAAACATTTTCTAGGTATGGCTCCAAAGATTTATAATAAAATACCTAAAGTCTTAATGGACTGTAATGATAATAACACATTTAAGCACGAATTACACAAGTTTCTAATAAATAAGGCATATTACACTTTAAACGAGTACATGTCAGACAAGAAATTGTTATGATGTCTGTTGGGATTGAGGTGAATGTTTTCTGTTTACCATATTGTTAATTTAATCTGTTTTTGACCAATCTGATATTATTATACATGTCATATTGTGTTTGACGAAATTATATTCCGACCGTAAATTTATTTGACATTTTATCAATAATTTAGACCTCACAATTTTTAATATTTATGATGCTATATTTTTTGTCAATTTCGATGTATTGAACTGAATAATTTAGACATAACTAGTAACCAATCTTTGAAATGTATTAAATTGTCTTGTGTATGTTTGTAATTATAAATAATATTTTGCATGCCTTAATTGGTAGGACATAATTAACTGCACATCTACTCAACATCTCAAAATGTATTTATTTCTATGTTCTGCAATAAATGAATTGAATTGACATGACGAATCTATAAGGGTTCCGTTTTTTGCCATTTGGCAACGGAACCCTAAAAAAGAAATTGCAGTCATCATCTGCCTAGCCTTTTCCCAACTATGTTTGGGTCGACTTACAGTCTAATCGGATGCAGCTGAGTACCAGTATTTTACATGGAGCGACTGCCTATCTGACCTCCACAACCCAGTTACTGGGTAATACGATACCCCTTGGTAAGATTGGTTGTCAGACTTTCGGGCGTCTGACGGCCCGTAAAGACAAAAAAAAGAAATTGAAGTGTCTGTTTATAATGTCAAAATATTAGCTGTCATTTTTATTTATTACACTTTTTTTTTTTTTTTTTTACCGCCTCGGACACCATGGCCTTTCCTGCAGCAAGAGCGCTGGTCGGCTGGCACGGCACGCCAGCATTAATGACATCATCCGTCGGGCTCTTGTCACCGCCGGGGTGCCAGCTGTCTTAGAACCCAATGGCTTGGCACGCGACGATGGGAAGAGGCCAGACGGAATGACCATTATGCCTTGGAAGTTGGGTAGGCCTTTGGTGTGGGATGCTACCTGTGTCGACACCCTCGCGCCATCCCATCTTCTGAGCACGGCAGGTTGTGCTGGGGCGGCTGCTGCAGGTGCAGAAAATCTCAAACGGCGCAAATATAACAACCTTATTGGGAGCTATATTTTTGAGCCGTTTGGGGTTGAAACACTAGGGCCGTGGGGTCCGAGTGCTCATCGAGTATTTCGGGACATCGCCAAGCGGTTGGCTGACTCTTCATGTGACCAGAGGGCTGGCCTATTTTTAGGTCAAAGAATAAGCATTGCAATCCAACGTGGCAACGCTGCCAGCCTTCTGGGCACTTTTCCCACCGACAGTGATGCGGACGAATTCTTTGATGCCCAGTGAGCTCTTCCCCCCTCCCTTATTATTTTTTTTTTTTCTTTACCTTTATTTAATTGTATATAATATTTTTATTTTAGTGTTATTTTGTGGATTGTATTTAAGTTAAAATAGGTATAAAATATTGTAAGATATTGTAAATAAAAAATACTTTAAGTAAAAAAAAAAATATTAGCTTGTTTCTTAATAAAGAAGAATAAGAAAGTAAATACGGTACTTAAAATAAAATAAAAATAAATTTTTGTCTGTCTGTTTGTTTCAGGTAATCTCTAAAACCGCTAGACGGATATTGACAGGAATTTCAGTGTACGCCAGCACATCAAGGTACCCGAAACTGTCAAATTCTCCCGATCAACCTTGAACCCAATGCATTAGCGATAAAGTTGAAAATCAGTTAAAGAAATTTGACAGATTGTAGTAGGCCGATGTGCTGGCGTCTGTACAAAAGTTTTGGCCTAATATTTTAGACATTACAAGAAAGGTTTTTTTTTAATTTCTAATATGTACCTTATTAATATAGTCTTCAGGCTTCAAATTCTGCTTCACTAACGTCGGTTCTTTCACGACTCTAACATTACCAGCTGGAACGATACCCTTGCATATTTGAATGAAGCGCTGTCTGTAAATAAAATAAAACAAAATCACTTTAAAAAAAAGATAACTGGAGAAGCGTGTGTGATAGGTCATTAGTTTCCCTTCAAAATGGTTGAGATGAATGGTGCTGATCCATTATACGTCATGTTCGTGAACGGGCGCCGTCAGCAGGGACTGGTCATCACTTAGCTGCCATGACCATTTGCAATTCTGAATTTCTTTTTTTAACCTCTCCCGTCCCACTGACGCGATATCGGGTTAGCCGAAAAATGTCCTCTGCGTCCCGAAGACTCGATATCGCGTCCTATGACTTCACGCGACTATATGCTTTTTTTTCTATGCCGTGATGGTGTTTTCGGTTGTGAAGTCATAGGACGCGATATCGAGTCTACGGGACGCAGAGGACATTTTTTGACTGACCCGATATCGCGTCAGTGGGACGGGAGAGGTTAATGTACAACTGTTTCTACATCATCGTTCTCAGAAGTTTAATTTCGACATGAATGAAGAACACTTTTATAACAATATTTTGATTTAAAAGAGTGTCCGTGAAGTTTCTTGCCCGTTCTTCTCCATGATGCTTTCTCTTCATTTCTTCTGCATGTCACTTTGGAATGAGCAACTAGCTTCATCATTCTGATTGACCGACCTTTAATAATGCAAAAGTACCTGTAATTGGTTTGTGAGAATCCTGCATCAACCGAGGACTATCTTTGAGTGCAATTGCATAGAGCATACAAGGATAGTCGTCGGTTGGTGCCTCATGCAGGAATCTGCTGGATGCGAGAACCACAGAACCAGTCGAAGTGGCGGTGCTTGGGGGAGGCCTATGTCCAGCAGTGGACGTCTTTCGGCTGAATTGGTGAAGATGATGGTGCCTCATAAAGAGTGGCTCATCGTACGCCTTTCAACAGTCCGGGATCTGGGTCCCGAGATATGCCCAAGAATCATCTAATCATCTGCCTAGCCTTTTCCCAACTATATTGGGGTCGGCTTCCAGTCTTATCAGCACGCGTAGCATGACCACCATAGAAAGAACTTTGTCTATTCTTGTTAGAACAGAGATAGAACTGCCATGCTACGCCAGTATAAAACGGTACAAATCTTTCTACAATCTTTAATTTTGTCTTTAATCTTTCTACAATCTGTAATTTTGTCTATTCTTCCGTCGACAAAACCCCTTTCTACGGTGGTCATGCTACGCGTGCTGATGTAGCTAAATACCTGTATTATACATTGATTGACTGCTCATCTGACCTCCCAAATCCAGTTATCGGGTATTACGTCAAATCTTTGTAAAATTGGTTGTCAGATTGTCAAGTTCCTGACGACCCGTAACGACTGTCAAAGATCCACAAATGACAGTTGGGACCAACAGCTTCACATATTTTCCGACACACGGAGGGGTCTAGGCATGTTAAGAGGACCACCCATCCATGGACCAACCGCGGCAACCGTAGCTTAACCTGATCGAACGATGTGTGCCGCTGTTATGACTTAACATTGGCGAATATTACTCGCAAGCTCCTGCTATCGGGTTCGCCCGCGTCTTATACATATAAACCTTCGTCTTGAATCAATATATCTATCATCCGTGTGATGAAAACCGTGTGAAAACCGCATTTAAATCCGTTGCGAGGATTAAAAGATCTTAGCGTACAAACGCGGGAGGCGACTTTGTTTCATAATAAGTATAAAAAGATTTAGACTGGCTTTTGGGACTGGCCTGTTAGTCTAGTAGTTAGTGACCCTGACTGCTAAGACTGAGGTCGTGGGTTCGATTCCCAGGACAAATCTTTGTGTGATGAGGACTATCATTTGTTCTGTGTCTGGGTGTAATTTATCTATAGTATGTATGTATTTAGAAATATATGTTTATCAGTTGCCTGGTTACCTTAGTACAGGCTCTGCCTAATTTGGGATCAGATAACGTTGTGGTGGTTGTCCTAAGAGATTATTATTATTATTTTAAAACTTAAAAGAAAAGATCAGTGAATAGAAATTTAAAATGACGCTAAAATACCAATACCTAATCTATTCACATGATAAACTTGATAAGCAATCACTCTCTCTCTTTACGTAAATAATCATTCATTAGTCTAAAATAAGATAATTAAAGGTTTAAGATAAACATACAATTCTCTAGAAAACCAAATATGGATTAGAAAAGAGCCATTATTTTTTATGATTTTTTTCGGAATGTTTTGTTATTATCTACCTAAAAACGCATTTTCATGCACCTTGAAAGTATAATTATTAAATACCAAATCGTAGCTAGTATGGTATGGTTACATTTGTGTGTGAGGAAAAAAAACCACGCCAAGTGCGAGTCGGACTCGCACACAACGGGTTCCGCACCACAAGGTGAAAATAATTTACACAAAGTAAAGCGCTCTGGGTTTCAACCTACGACCTAAAGGCTCGTGCAGACTCGCGCGACGCAACGGCCGCGCGCGATTCGGCGATTTCTATGACCGTGTCGCGGTGCGACTGGTCGCCCCTGTGTGAAGTGTTGCGCGCGTTTTCATAGAAATTGTTCTACGGATATAAATCGCCGAATCGCGCGCGACCGTTGCGTCGCGCTAGTCTGCCCCGTGCAGTCTGCCTCGTGCAGTCTGCCTCGTGCCTTTACAACTCACTTTTTATTATTTGTTGTCATAGCAGCCATAGTAGTACATATTCTGTTGTTTTTTTTAACTATCCACGAACAGCGCAGCCTTAGTTATAAGGTCCCGCTGGCACCCTTTTGTTACGGAACCCTAAAAACGACACCTAACAATGTATAAAATATTAATAATTTAAATTAACTAGTTTTTGTTGCCATTTCTAGTTTTTGTAAATAGTCTGAGTTTGCTATTTGTGTATGTATTTCTTGTTTTCTGAACCATGAATGCCAAATTAAACAAATACGTGTGAGTTGAATTGTTGTCGTAAAAAAATAATTGAATTAGTTACCTATAGCAACTAATATTTATGTCTATAATAAAATTTGCTAGGAAGAAAGATGCTAAGTTATAAAGGCGAATTGTTCGTTCAAAAGTCATTTACTCAAACTAGGCTGAGAATGTAACTGGTTAAACTACATATGACAATCCCCCACACGCCCGCCCTTCACCACTACCTAGAGCTTTAGATTGGAAGAAGTGGCGCAACAACATCCCTAGCAGCACAGCTGTCTGTTAGAAGAACTTGATTCTAATACCTAAATAATAATAGTTTCGTATTTTCTTAGTTACTTAGCTTCTGCCCGCAATTTCGGCCGCATCAAATTTCTTGCCCTCCCGACCCACCCCGTCGCATCAAATTGCCTGCCCGTGCGAGTAGTAGAGTACTTCGTATTCGTAACTTTTTTCTTTTTACTCGGCTCCTAAGGAACCTAGCGTGATGTTATATAAGGTGTATCTATTCATACACGAAATATTTTACGAGGTACACCTGTAGGTGGTAAAGAAGCTATAGCAACGAAAAAAAATAAATGTTTTCCGAAATGTATTTATTTTCAAAATTTAATATTTATAAATTATTTGACGCACATAAGAAATACTGGCTCCTTCTTATTTTTAACATCCATTAACCTAGTTTCTATAGTGGCCGCGCTCGCGCTGTCCGGTCGCCGCCCTCGCAGCGTCAAGCGGGCCATTTATAGAATTTGGAGTAAAGGTTTTATGCAAAACGTCTCAAGCAGTTTTAAAATTATAATAATTACGTAAATTCAAAAACGCTTAGATAAAAAAAATCTTTTTGTTTCTATAGCTTATTTACCACCTACAGGTGTGCGTCTTAAAATATTTCGTGTATGAATAGATACACCCTATATATCCTTACCTATAGGTTAGCCAATGGCGGGGAGGCTACAGCCTTTTTTTTGTGGGTGGGAAATCATCTCTCCCGCTCTTGGGCGGAGCGGGAGGTCGTGTCAGACTTTTACTGACTAAAACCCACCCATGTTCCTTCAGTTGCCCATGTGCCAGTGCCACGGTATCTCTTTCCAACAAATCTCGCGACCCTGGCAGGAGGCTACAGCCTTCCTTGATAAAAGAGCTATCCAACACTAGATTCCTGAGATTATCGCGTTCAACCAAACAAACTCAACAACATTCATTGCATTATTTACGCTGATGAGCGATCACTTTTTCAGATTAGTTGTGTCCTCCAAAATGATTCAGTTTCTCATTGATAGTGTGTAATGTTATGCAATTAGGGTACTATATGTAGAAAAAAAAATTTACAAAGAAAATTCACTCAGTTCAGCCGAAAGACGTCCAGCGGTGGACATAAGTCTCCCCAAAGCATTTTAGGGGGGTTTCTTGTAATCGCCACGCATGGCAGGCGGGTTGACGATCGCAGTATGATGGTAAAATGGATAGCGAATGCTGCTGCTCATCCTCTTGTAAGTCCCTTAGTCGCCTTTTACGACACCCACGGGAAGAAATGGGATCGTATAATTCTTTACGGCATCACACGGATATAAATACTAAATTGTACTTTAATAATAATATATTGTCATTAACACTTACTTGTAACTGTAAAGAGAAGTGAAATCAATTAATTCTTTAATAACCAAGAAACCATTGTCATTATAGAATTTGATTTGTTCTGGTGATAGTATGTAGCTGTCCGATGCTTCAGATAATACCCTGAAATAAAAACAGAAAGTTAGTAAGGGTGATCTACATAAGGGATCGGGAGGGAGGGAGAATTCTTTTTTTCGATGATGCTTTTTGCTGACCTTGATGTTGATATTGTTACTAATAATTACCTAGCTATTTTATTTATTATCAAATCTTAATTGCATTCCATAATGTATACAGGTGGTGGGTATTAATATATGTAGAAACAATTATGGCCCCTGTAGGGCACAGCAACATTTTAAATTCTAATTAGAATAGAGGAAGAGCGCTTTAATTATTTTCCTATAAATTCGTAATATTGTTCTGTATTTTTAACAATAATATATTAAATTGTATATTATTATTGTCATGTAAGCCTAATTATTATATGTCATGTATGTGTGTCTATTTATTATTATTGAATTTATCAGATATATATTCATCTATTGTCTAATAGCATTTATTTATTAAGATTTTTTTTTAAATTATTCAAGAATATATTTATTTTGTTTTCTTGTTTTATACTTTCTGGTAATTTACTATATATTTTTACAGACATAGAATGTGGACTAGAAGAATACAATTTAAGGCGGGAAGGAGGCAAGTTAAGTCTGTTTCTATGGCGCAGCAAATATTTAGTTTGTATTTCTTCCCGTGTTTTGTAAGAATCTGGGTATTTGCAAACTAGTTTACATAATTCCACAATATAAATACTCACTAGGGTTAGAATTTTTTCTTTTACCTTGATGGTCCTAGATTATTATTTGTGGCCTTGACTTGTAACTCGGGTCATAACAGCTATGTGAACGTAATTCAGCATTGCATAGTTGTCACTTTTTTTGCTGTGTATCACAATTGATGATACTTTATTTGCATTAAAATCTAGCCTATCAGCTAATAATTAATTTAATTATAACTTTAACTACTAAGTAACTATTAAACTAAGAAATTGTCCAATAACATCCTTCTTATTCACTGTAAGTTAGGGGCAGAACCTTGATTTATGTGCTCTTTATAAAATTATGCAATTTCACAACAGTTTGGAGTTCACTTATACTGCACTAACTACTCTACTAGAGTTTAACCCATTTTAGCCTTCGCACTAACTCAGTGTTGTCAAGGAGTAGGATCGCCTAGACATTCACAATCATGATAGTGAAGTAACAAATGAACAATTTACTGAAGCAGTAAGAATATTACAGTTATAGAAGTTCTAAAATAATAATATTGATGGCAAAGTCCACCACAGACCACCAACAGACATTCAGTCAGACCATCTAACTAACAAGAGCAAATACATAAAGTGAAAAAAAGATAAAATGGAAGAATCAACAAAAAACCGGCCAAGTGCGAGTCGGACTCGCGCACCGAGGGTTCCGTACAAACCTGTAGGTATAACGTTTAAAATTTAAAAAAATATTTTTATTATATGATGTAATTAAAAATTTACGGTTTTTGCAATTTTTCCTTTATCTGTGCTATAAGGCGTTGCTTCGTACCAAACTTCACAATTCTAGATCGACTGGAAGTACCCTTTAGGTTTTGATTCCCTTGTGAGTTTCGAAAATTTGCGGAAATTTGCGGCATAAATGGCTATATCTTTTAATTGCGTAAGTCTAGAAGTTTGATTTTTTCACAGCTCCAAGGGACAGTAGATTTGAGTATTTGATATAAATTTCAGCTTGATACCTCCATGCGTTTCTGAGAAAAAGGGTCTTGAAAGGACGGAAGGACGGACAACAAAGTGATCCTACAAGGGTTCCGCTTTTCCCTTTTGAGGTGCGGAACCCTAAAAAAGAGAATATTTTTGATAAGATTTTAATATGTTTAACAATAGTTTAGTATGTATTCGGTTATAGGCTTTACATGCTTAATTAAATGTAAGATAGGAGGTATTGGTTTTTATTAAACAAACTGCGCCTGTAAGATGACCCGCTGACCAATGTTTTTTCTATTTTTTGTTAAAAATACAGATGAAGTGACTTCGAAAAAACATGCGGAGATTGATCTAAGTCATGGACATAAACAAAACAATTAAAAAGAAATGTAAGACAGGAGGTATTGACACTACGGTGTTGTTATGTAAAATAACCAAGTGCCATTACGTGTGTTTGATAAACGTAGTGATGGTGGCATTAAAGGACCCTTCTAGACGGTCCAGAATACAGGTTTATTAATACTTCAAGTCCGAGGGTCGTCTTCAAGACATTGACATGCAGTTGCAAAGTTATCATGCTCCATAATAAGTACCCAGTTATTATTATAAGAATACCCGTTTAAATTAGTGATATGTTTATTTAAAAATATAAAAAGTAGTAACTTGCCAATTTTAGTAAATTACATTTTTTTTTAATACCTTGAAAAATAATTAGGATGTACAGTAATCATTTCATATTGTTTCTGCCACAATCATATTTTCAAACAAAAGACAAATTAATCAAATAGTATTTAAAAGATAAGACAATAAATTTATCATCTCTTATTAGTAGGTAATAATTATGTGTATCGCCATTATTTTACGATAAACATTAAAAATAAGACGATCTAAACAAAGTATAGTCACAAAACACAACAGTGTAGACAAAACTTTCATTACTTACGGCTTAGGTAGGACTCTAACACCAGCCAAAGAATTTACTCGCACCATTTTGAACACAATTAACTAATTATAAACTTTATTTTAACTTATAACAAACTTGTTCGTACGGCAATAAGTTGTAGAATGCGTTTGCATGGAATGTTTACAAAAATAAATCATTGCCCCTTCATTGACGTAGATAAACTACGGACTTTGGTATCAATAATTATGCTGCCCGTTCCACGCATTATAGTTAGTTTGATTAGTGCGGGCAAATAATGTTAAGTTTTTTTTTATAAAGAGTGTATATGTTGAAATATTCTTTGAATTTTAATTATGCATTTTGTGAACGAAAATTTAATTAATTAATTAATATTTCATTCTCATACCTGTCGATTTTTCATGTGTATGGTAAGGGCATTACATTAGAACGTCTAAATAATGTCAATAATAACGTAGTAGAAGTAGGTCTTGCCAATATTGACTACGGTCTTGCCATACAACAACTTAAATAATAGTAAAAACGTCCTTATCGTTACTTTGTGGGCGTGGTGTGATTTTGAAAAGTACAGAATCGAGATGCTTTGTGTAATTTGCTCGGCATGCAATAAATTCCAATCTCTTTCGCCGATCGATGCAATGAAACTCCTTATAAATATTATAAAACCAAGTCGATTTCGTTCTGTCGTCGTGTCCGAGTTATTGTCCTAAAATACGCAACGGATTTTAATGCGGTTGTTACAATCATTTCGAGTATTTATTCTAGACAGAAGAGTTGTATAGATGATTTAATTTTTTGTAATTCAATTATTGTAAGTATTTTTGAATTATTATTCTGAGGTCATATTAGTACATCTTGCCCAATTTCGCCCATGCGAAGCCGAGGGAAAAATATCAGCCGCACGCTTTGATGTGAACGCGGCTGATGTTTCCCAAGGATTAGTAGTAGGTAAGTACCAATCAAAACTCTGCTAAATAATACAGAAATTCAGGTCGTTTGTCGAGAACAAATATCGCGGTAATAGGTACCTAATAAAAATAAATGTTATACCTAATAAAAATAAATGTTACTCTTTCTAAATGGCATCTGATAAATGTTTAGTGGATAATGAGCCAGTTGTTGGCTTACCTACCATCATACGCGAAAAAGTTTTTAATTATATTCCATTAATTATTATTTTATATATTTACTGCCAAGAATATTTCACTGGCACACCTACTCACGGATTCAATTCCACCAATCGGGTTAAACATAGAATTTGATGCTTCCAAAGGGTTAATCAATCCAGTCAAAACTTTTTGCTTTACGTTATCACAATCTTGTAGCAATATTGTCCGTTTAAAAAAAGAAATGTGTGGTGTCCTCTTAAAGAATCCTTTTTTTTTAATGGTTTTTTTTGTCGAAAACATTTTCTAGATTTTATAAAGTCAAAAATCAAAAGTGATTTATTCAAACTAGGCTGAGAGTCAGCAGTTTTTGAACGTCACAGTTAAATAAGACAGTCCCCAAAACGCCCACCCTTCATCTCTTCCTAGTGCTTTAGCTTGGAAGAAAAATTGGTACACCACTGCTTCTTCCCAGCTAAAGCACAAACTCCCCAGCAGCACAGCTGTCTGATATTTAAACAATATTCTTGTAAAATAATTCTCTCTTGAGGGATTCACTGATGAACTAAAATAATCTTATCTAGCAAATTTACTAGACTGCTTAGCAACCCGCTAGATTGTAGCAAGCTAGAGATAAAATTGCCATTTAAAAATCATAGGTGCTAGTAATTACAGACAGTTCCTCAAATACGTATACCTGACGCACGCTACTTAGGTTCGGTTCACATCTAACGGAAGATGCGTCGAGCGTATCATCGGTCGCGTCTATTCGGTCAAATAGGGTGTTTTAATATCTGACGGAAGATGCGTCTCTCTAGTCGTCTCTTTACGTCGGCCGACAAAGCGTTGACGGAAACGGAACACTAACGCATCATCGGTTAAGTGTGAAAGGTTGAATGTTTTCTCATATAATTGTCTGTTCTGGCGTTACACGAACGATAATACGCGACGCATCTTCCGTCAGATGTGAACCGACCCTTAATGTTATGAGTCCCCTTCAATTCTTAAAACACCTATAGGAAATCAAAACGCCAGATCTTCTATAATTAGCTTAGGTAGACGCTGTTTTGTGGATTCCAACAAACGTGGATTCAAATAGATTACTTGGTATCATTCGACCCATTAGACTGTGAGCAAGGAGCAGTGTGTAATATAATTCATCATTCTCATCATTTCAGCTGAAAGACGTCCGATGCTGGACATACGCTTTCCCCAATTTGGAGGGTTTTGTCATAATCGCGACGTTTGGCAGGCGGGTTGGCGATCACAGTATGGTGGTAAAATGCAAAGAGAACACTACGGCCCATTCTCTAGTAAGTCCTTTAGTCGCCTCTTACGACACCCACGGGAAGAAATGGGATGGTGCTATTCTTTACGTCTGGCACCACATGGAACGTATTATAATTAAAGATACCTATGGCTTCCTAATAAACTAACCGAACCAACGGTTTTAGCATCTTTCGCATCAACGACGATACTATTATTTTCGTCGACTGATTGAATGATTCGTCATTATACAAACGGCACCGTTAGTTTACAAAAGCTCGCTGGTTTGTGAATGAGAAAGAGGTTAGGTATTCATCGAATCGGACTCCGCTGGGCAGCGTTCAGGGAGCTCCCAGTATCTTTTCGACTCTCATACCTCAGTTACCAAACCTATTTGTACCACCTACTGAACATCTCGCATCTAGACACGAGTTGCCTTGGTTTTCCTGGAAGTCTTTAAAAAGGCTCCGGTAGGCCGAAGTAAAGAAAACCTGCTCAAGTGGAGATTCACAGATGACTCCACCCCGGAGAGTAAATGTGGTGTTGTCCCACAAACAATGGGGCACTTATTATCTTGGCCAGCATGTCCTGCTGTTTGCACGCTACAGGAGTTGATGGACGCTACTGAAAGTGCCAAACTCGTAGCCAAATTCTGGGCTGACTATATTTAGGTTGCTATCGACACGCTAAGAAGAAGACGACCTCAATGTCTTAAGACGGAAGACCTTGACTGAACCGTGGTCGCAACACACAATGGGCCTCACTAGAAAGGTGAAGGTCAAACAATAGGCAATGACGAGGGCTATGCTTAGAGTTTCACTGCGTGAGCGAATGAAAAATGAAAAGATCTGCAGGAGAAACAAGGTAACCGACGTAGCTCGAAGAATTGCCAAATTAAAGTAGCAGTGCCTGATTGGATGGGCCCGAAAGGTTCTCGAGTGGTGACTGCGTAACGGAGGGCAAAGTGAAAGACCTCCTACTAGGTGGACCGATGACATTATGAAGGCTGAAGGTATACGCTGAATGTGACACTATAGTCGTTATTTAATTATGCAAGAAGAAATGTAGTATGGAATTTTCCGTCAAGGTCATTGGTGTTACCTAACGGCTTATAATGAAACTCAAATTAAAAAGTTAATTTTATTTTAAAAAGAGTAGGACTTAGGTACTAGACTATATTAGATTTCATTTTAATCGTTTCAATAACCTATTGACGATAAATGCTGGGTTTTGAATAGGCTCCGGTGAATATTGACACATCTAGGCCTTTATCAACAATCATGAACATAAAGGGTTTATTAGCGACGAACTGATCATACATAAAGCGGGAATCCATTAAACTAGCGGTTGCTCTGCCATCCTTCATCCCTTGTTCACTAACTTCCAATTCTGTTTTCTGTATAAAATTTGTCAAGAACAACTGGTAGTAGAATCTACCGGGGTCATCAGCTTCTTGCTCTTTAAATATAGTATTTATACCCATTCCCATAAGGAGCTCCTTCCATTCCTCAAAAATGGAAGATATTTTGAATCTTGGAATTTGCACGGTGATCGTGGTTGGACTGGTCCTATCGTATAAGTTAAATATGGAACTTATATTGATGGTGTCCATCAAATCCAGCATTGTTGTAAGGGAACCTTTAGATTCTGGTAGAAATAGTAACATGGAGTAGTTGTGCTCATATCCGTAATATGATAGTTCTAGGACAGTCGCTTGAATATCGGGAACTGTTGTGACGTTGAATGATCCACAAAGGTACATCAGCGAAACGTCTCCGTTTTGCTGACCTTCTTCGTCATAGAACGCATCGGTTGCAGTATCTTCGTATGGGAACCTTCCAAGCACCTCTAAAGGGCATAGCGTCTATTGTAAGTGTCGAAATGCCAACCAAATCATTAGGCGCGACCATTTTATCAATAGCGTTGTCCGTATAGCTTTTCACATGTGCGTTTATACTGCTAGCTGTTTGGTTACTGTCTACAAAGTACATGATCGTGGAATTACAGAAACCACCTAAGGACAAATCGTCGAAGAAACTTTGTTTCACATTTAGCGAAGCGTTGAAGAAAATTGTGGAGCTGCGTTCCAGTATAGACGAGGCTCGGTTATTGGGTTTCATAGTAACTTGGTTCACGAGTTCTAAGCATAGCTGGGCACCGTTAATCAAATAGTTAACTTCGTTAATCGTTAATCCGCTACAAAAAAAGTTAGCTTCGTTAAACGTTAAAGCGTTACATTTCGGAATAATTAACGCAAGTTAACGTTAATCGTTAATCCGTTAATATGTGTAAAATTGCATTTTTATATCGTTGCGTTAGTGAACTAATAAAACATGTTGGTTTAGGATCTGGAAGTTAACAGGTTAGGAACAAAACAAAATATTTGTATAATTCAAATGTGTGATTTAATCGTCGGGCCTAAGGTGCATAATCCCCTTCATGAACATTAACATCTTGAAGTTCTCGTCTGAAAGCGAGGCTCGTTTTGGTGTTAAAATATCTTTGTCGTTTCATACTTGTCTAAGCCAGTTTTTCGCGCCGTGGCGCGGTGCTGTGCGGTAAATAGTAGGCATTGGATTAACGATTAACGGACTTCTGCATATTAACGGAAGTTAACGTGTCCGTTAACATTTTTAAAAGTTAACTTAAAAGTTAATCCGTTAATCAAAATGTTAACTTCGTTAATTAACGATTAACGGATTAACGAGTTAATGCCCAGCTATGGTTCTAAGTATAAATATACGAAGCAGTTACTGTGAGGGTTCAGTTGGAGTACTTCTTGTATTTCTTGGTGCGTTGTGTCCGAGGCGCCAAGTGACATCGCCGTCAGTAGGGTCCATGGTGACAGCGCTGATGTTACGAAGTGACTCCCTGTTTCCTGGTTAATTTTCTTCACTAACTTCAATGTAAAATCTTAGACGGATCTCTGGAAATATGGCGTTGCAGTCCTATAGTTACACTGCGCAAAAACTGAAGTATTTAACGCAGTTAATAAAAACAGAAATATTGTGATAAGTGTGACCGCTGGCGATGTGAAAGATTGCTAATATTATGAGCAGTGTTTTTATTGTCGTTTTAAGAGGCATGTTATCAAGAATTTTATGTTCAGAACAAGGCCGGAGTGTGTTATCATGTCGATGGTAGTGATTTGGTTGTCATTGCCTGTTGTTGAATACTTTTTATTGTGCTGACTTATTTTTTTTAATACAGACTGGCAGGGAAATTAATGTGCAACCTATTTCAATAGATTCATTACATTATTCTGAACAAGAAAAGAAAAATTAATAGTAAAAAAAAACGAAAAAACACGCTTCCATAGAAAACCAAACCAAAAAGTAGAAAATAATGGGAAAAAAGCGTGGGGTGCTTTTTAAGGTATACCGAAAGCAAATCGAAGCGTGTTTTTTCGTTTTTTTTAACTATTATTTATTTTCTATTTTTTAGGGTATTTCGAATTTTGAGACGTATGTCAGCGTAGTTTGTGACGTATTTCAGCGTAGTTTTAGAAGACTTTTTTTTTGCTGTCTTGGTAACCCTGGCAAGGATAATGGCACAAATTTATGAAATTATATTTAGTATTGTCATCGGTCCTCGATAAGTCTACAGAGTTTAAATGAAATCTGGTCGTTTAAAGTGTGTCAAAATCGCGCTATAAGGAGTCGGTTACAAACAAACATACAAACATACAAGTGAAGCTAATTTAAAGCGTGTAAAAATACAAATGCAGGCGTTGAAATTTTTCGTCGGTTATACATGACTAAAACACCTTGTCTCCCCGGAGGGTTAGGCAGAGGTGTGCCTAGAGAACTTCCACATCTCGCCTGTTATGTTTAATTCCCATGTGATAGGGGGCGAGCCTATTGGCATCAATCGGGTCCGAATCCAGACTCCGGGCTGCTACTGATAAATTCTAGATAGAGAAACCCTTTGCCCATCCTGAGAATCGAAACTAGGACCTCATACTCAGCAGAAGTGCTTGCGACCAACGAGGCAGTCAGGTCACTCTATACCCAGCGTTTCCACTCAAATCTGTCTTGTTTATACCATTTGTTAGTCTCCTTTCATTCACCCTCTCAACATGAGTACTTAAATGACCAAACCATTTAAGCATACTCAATTTTAGTTCGTTTTTTGTCACTATTTCTTCTTTTAAACCACACCGTTGCCATAACAAATTATTCCTAGGCCTATCATTCATAGTCACGCCACACATGCTTCACAAGGAACGGATTTCCTTAGCATAGCTATTCTAATTTCATGGTTCTTTAGCCACACCCAAGATTCACTTCACTATATAAGCGTAGGCACAAGAACACCATTGTGAACAGCCAATCGCGCTTTTGAGAATTCAACTGGTTGATCACAATCGCAGGTAAGCAGCATTTACTTTAGATCTTGCCATTTTTCTCCTAGAAATAAATAGAGGTACTCCTCGGTAGAGGAGACTGCGTATCGGCAATGGGCCGACGACCTGAAGAAAGTAGCTGGGACAGGCTGGATGTGGAAGACGGAGGATAGGGTGTTGTGGCGCAACATGGGAGAGGCCTAAGTCCAGCAGTGGACTGCGATAGGCTGAGTTGATTTATTGTCTCTCATAGACGGTTCTATAACCTTACAAAACATGATAAAGAGCCAAGTAGTTATATTGTCTGTGTGTTCGTGAAACTGTTTGATTTTATCTGGAATTATCTGCCAAAACCAAGTCCTCAGGTTATTATTTTTAATTATTATCATGTTCTATTTCTGTTGACTGTCTTCTCGATAAGAACTTCTTAGTAAATTCTTGGATCTTATTACTTACTGTGACCGTAAAATTAAATATCAGATTTCGACGGAGTTATAGGTAAGTACATGGGTTTCAAATTAATTAAAAAAAGAGAAATTATTTTGGCGTGGCTGGATAGGTTATGTAATCTCTCAAAAATATGATTTGAAACTATTATAGTTGCTTACAATATAGATGAATCTAGTTCCTACATTATTATTAACTTAGGTAGCCTATCACCATTTCAGGATGTAAACAAGGTCTCCCATCGTTTCAAGGACATAGCTTCTTTGAATCGTTTCGTTAATTCGTCAAATTAGTCTAAAACCTATTCTGTCGCAATCTGAAAACTTCCAACTATTTATAAACCTATGAGTTCATTGACCTAAGATAAAGATTGACGAACTAGAAACAAAACTAAATGAACTATAAAATACGAGACGAAAAGAAACGCAGTATTAGTTCTTCTAGCGGCATAACAGAACAGTACCTAAGTAAAATCATTACTTGTAAAAAACGAGGTTCATGTAGGGTATAAAGTTCGGCAATCATGTAAAACTGAATGCATTATATAATTCGAGTAATGACCACAATCAAAATCATGCCAAACTCGGAGCTGGGGCGGTGTTATCGTCGGGTCATGCTTGATAACATGACTCTTAAAACGACAGTAAAACAACTCTCAATAGATTAGTAGTCATTTTACATCGCCAGGGAAATGGCGAGACTCGGAACAATCTTACTGTTTTTAACAGTTTTAGTGCCTTTAATTTCGGCACAGTGTAATTATAGGACAGCGACGCCATATTTTAAGAGATCCGTCTACGAGTTCACATTGAAGTTAGTGCAGAAGATTAATCAAGAAACGGAGAGTCACTTCGTGGTGTCAGCTCTGTCACCATGGACTCTACTGTCAGCTATATCACTCGGAGCCTCGGACACAACGCTGCAGGAAATAAGAGAAGTACTACAACTGCACCCTCACAAATGCTTCAACAATATTTACTTCGAACTCGTGAACCAAATGACAATGAAGCCTAGTAACCCGACTGCGTCTATGCTGGAGAGGAGTTCCACAATCTTCTTTGATGATACGTTGTTCGTGAAACAAAGTTTCTTCGACGACGTGGCCAAGGTTGGTATCTGTGACGCCAGGATCGTGTCCTTCGTAGACACTGTTGAAACAGCCGGGATTATAAACGAACATGTGCGAAGTGTTACGAACGAAGCTATCGATGAAATCGTCACGCCAAATGATTTGGATGGTGTTCTGACAGTTATGATAGACGCTTTGTACTTCAAAGGTGCTTGGAAGATATCTTTTCCTTATGAAGATACTGAATCCAGTGCGTTTTACAACGATAAAGGTCAGCAAATTGGTGACGTCTCCCTGATGTACGTCGGTGGATCTTTCAACATGACACAAGTGTCGCAAATAAAGGCTCAAGTTTTAGAATTACCGTACGGAGACGACAGCAGATTCTCAATGTTAGTATTTCTACCAAACCCTAATGTTACCCTCTCACACATGGTAGATTTAATGAAGACCATCACTATTAGTTCAATTTTTATTCTATACAAACAGCACGGAGCGATGAATGTCGATGTGCAAATTCCGAGATTCAAAATATCTTCCGACATTGATAATTTGAAGGAGCTCCTTATTGATATGGGGATTAAGGCTGTTTTTGACCCACAACAAGCAAATTTTCCTGGTATAACTGATTACCAGATGTACTTGTCGAACTTTATCCAGAAGGCTGATATAGAAGTTACTGAAGACGGTACGGTGGCTGCTGCAGCAACCGCAGCGTTCTTTGAGTCTAGAATGATGCCGGAACAGTTCGTTGCTAACAAACCCTTCCTGTTTATGATTGTTGACAGAGTTCTACATGTGCCAATATTCACTGGAGCTTATTCTAAGCCCATCATCTTCTAAACAGATTTGTGAACGATATCATGAGATTTAAGTAAATTGTTTTAATTAGCAGATAGCTATAATTGTTAATAATAAACCAGGTATCTAGTACCATATAAACAGAGATTAAATCTATACATGTAATACAGTTTTTTTTTGTTAGATTCTCCAATCATCTTTTTTGACCGAGTTCAAAAAGAGGAGGTTCTCAATTCATCAGTTTTTTTTTTGTATGTATGTGCTGCAATATCTCCAGCAATAAGTGTAGCTCGATTTCGTGTTTTTTTAACGGATAGGTTATGCTTCAGAGTTTGCTTGGGTAGTTTTTGCGTAAGCATCGATATTACATATTAAATGCGCTTTGTTTATTGTGGTTTGTTTATTGTTCTAATACTTCCTGTCACAGCTATTGACATGGCTTGGCAGTGCAGGCACATGAGTAGATAAACGGAACAGAGATAAAGCTTCGAACAACTGCGAGATTCGATTGCACTACTACAAGCACGCGGGGCATTTGTGCGTGACCACTGCAACTGGCCGCTCGGCGGCGGCGACCTCTCGCATCCGGCCCTGGTGCGAGCCATGGTACGGAGCGAGATGGCATGGGAAGCCGTCACCTCCTTCTGCGAAGCAGAGCACTAATGCTCGCGAAGGAGGAGGCGGGGCGCGTGAGGGAGTGGCAGTCTCTGCGCCCTCACGTCCCTAGCCGCCGCAGAAGGAGACGCCCCGGGCGTCGGGAGTTGATAGCGGACTCCCGGCCACCGTAGGCGCGAGCTTGCGGGTGGCGAGCAATGGGTAGCTCGCCGCCCGGTAAGGACTAGGCTCGGGTCGACGGCTCGTAGTGTTCCACGCGCGCCTCAAAGAGATGACAGCAGCACTGAAGGGGTCTGCTAGGACCGATGCCTGTCAGGGTCGCGAGATTGTTCGAAAGAGATACCGTGACCCTGGCACATGGGCAACTGAAGGAACACGGGTGGGCTTAGAAAGTCTGACACAGCCCTCCCGCTCCGCCCAGAGCGGGAGAAGTCATTTGATGATTTCCCATCCATAAAAAAAAACAAACCCACCACTGGCCGCTTGTCGTGTATGCGGCGAGACTGGAAAAAACCGGTTTACGCTTGCACAGCCAGTTGACAATCTCAGGGACAGGGTGTAAAGTTAACTCAACCTCCGTAGAAAAGGAAGATTACTCCGACCAGACGTGTGTCGTGTCTGGGGGGCTACTGCCCGACGATTGATGTCGGGACGTTGTATATATGCTAGTTGCGCGGTAAACTCTGCTTGCGCGATTTAGGATTTGCGTGACCTCAGTGTGATGCGTAATTCATATTTGACGGAGGTGTACGTCGCAGAACAGATAGAATGCGTAAGTAGATGCCACTACAGCTGCTTACTTACTAAAAATAAATTATCTGAACGCTTAGATACTTATTGCACTTTTCTATGAAACAGCAGATTTTGATATGCTGAATTCATGGTAACAGTTTTTTTTGGACGTGATGGCTCTGCCACCCTGTACAAAAAATTGTTGTTATGAAATAAATAAAAGTACCTACTACTTTTATTTATTTCATAACAACAATTTTTTTTGGCCTTTCTGTAAGTCTGTCTGTTTGTTCCGCCTTATGTCTAAAATTGCTGGACCGATTTTGACTGGATTTTCATTGCCGGATACCTGAAGGCCAATTCTCGTAATTATAGCGGTGATACGGCAACAATCAAATGTCAAAAATTTGACAAAAGTGTGTGGAAACTCGAGGTATGTTTGACAGGTGGGTTGGTTTGGGACTGAGATCAAATTCTGAACGATCTTAATAGTACGAGAATTGTCCCTGTGATGTTATAAGGAGTAACATCGTAGGCTTTTTGTTTCAGTACCACGTTCTTGTGGTATAACCATAACAAATACACGGAAATTAATAGAACTAATCCCAACTAAAGGAAAATATCTTTATTAATTTCTTTCTAATGAAGAGTGATCTGCCGATCTCCCTGAAGCGACAGCTTTTGAGTCTCGATGAACTACCAGCATGCGTAGCATGTTCCTGGAAAAAAATGGGGGCGGCCTTTGCCCAGCAGTGGGACAGTATAGGCTAAAAAAAACACCGAATGAGCAGACATTTCTGTACTTCTTTAATCAGTTTTCAGTGTAACTAATTTCAGTTGAATGTCGTAAATGATTTTAAGCGATGACTACATGATGAATGTCTCAGATAAAGAGACTTGATACTGTTGAAGATTTGCAAAAATTCAAGATCGTTATGAATATAACTTTCAGATCGTAAATTATTCCGGAATAACATTTGCGGCTCATTTCTTTTTCATGTGAGTTTAAAAATGTCTATGTGCACATAAAAATAATGATGGAAGATCATAATAAAAATTCCATAAAACTTTTCACATATTTTTTTAGGGTTCCGTACCTCAATCGGCAAAAACGAAACCCTTATAAGATCACTTTATTGTCCGTCTGTCCATCTATCAAGATCCTTTTTTCTCAGGAACGCGTGGAGATATCAAGCTATAATTATTATCTAGTCTTCTACTCCTTGGAGTAGTGTAAACTATGTGGGTCTTTTTTTATTTTGTTTTCTTTCTTTCTCAGTAATCATGATCTGGCAGTTTGAGTATTTTATGTGGCCTACCCGAATGTCCTTTCTTTGGTATTGTTCGTCACAGCGTTGGGCTCCTTATGTTCCGAGTTGAGCTAAACGATTAGTGACAAATGCTTGCACTGACTGGACAGGTCCACTCAATCTGTGTGGTTCTTTCCTCAAAAGACCATTTCAGTCACCAATCTACATGGTCTTCACATGTTGTGACCAATATTATGTCTGGACTTTTAAAAGAGACTGTGACCTCTGAGTTTGTTTCGGCCTTTCTTCTCAGAGTAGTCAGATAGGAAACGCCGAACTCATCTAGTTTAAAAAAAAATATCATTGACATGTAAAAGTGTTTGTACAAACCTACTTACAGAAATAAAATCATTTATCATTTATCATAAACATTAAACTCGTGGGTCAACGCAGTCTAAATAATTTGCTCCTTTTATAGCGAATATTTTGACGCTTGCAAGGGCATCAGGGAGGCAGGGAGCGAGCAGTGGACCAGTGGTATCGGCCGTAACTTATGAGTTTCAGGTCATGGGTTCAAACCCAGGCAGGTGTTATACGTTGTGTAAGTAATGTCATCACCACTGCTCTCAAAACGGTGAAGGAAAACATTGCGAGGTAACCGGCATGTCCTCGAAACAAAAATTCGAAGTCATGTGACATCGACCAATCCGCACTGGGCTAGCTTAGTAGATTACGTCCCACTCCCTTTCACCGAGAGGAGTCCTGTGTCCCAGCAGTGGGAACAATATAAGCTGATTATGTAGGGCATCAAAACCTATAGGGGACTTCCCGTTGACCTAGAATCATGAAATTTGGCAAGAAGCAGTGCCGAGTAGCACAACTAAAGGAAAAATCCGAAAACCATAAATTTCTAGTAACTAGTAGTTTTGAAAAAGATGCCTATATAGATAGGCATCTTTTTCAAATTCCTTCCTTGATGCCCATTTTCCTTATAAGGAAATGTTCTGCAAAATGTCAAGCTTCTAGACCATTCCAAGCACAGCAGTTTAGGCTATGCGTTGTCTGTCAAGGAATGACTCAACATCATCTGCCTAGCCTTTTCCCCCAACTATGTTGGGGTCGACTTCCAGTCTAACTACCAGTACTCTACATGGAGCGACTACCTATCTGACCTCCACAACCCCGTTACTAGGTAATACGATACCCCTTGGTAAGACTGGTTGTGAGAATTTCGGGCTTCTGACGATGCATCACGACTATCAAAGGTCCTCAAATGACAGCTGGGACCAACGGTTACCAGAGGGGTGTCTTGGTATGTAAAGGTGGTCATCCATCCACGAACTAACCGCGGCAAGCCTAGCTTTTTTTTTGATCACGAGGTGGACATCCTCATGGATGTCCTCCGCCCTGGGGTGGGCGGAGGGGTCTGTCAGACTCTTACTGACTAAAACCACCCCGGTGTTCCGTCCCACACCTACGTCGGGGACCACGGGAACCAATATGTCTTCCGCGATCCCCGACTGGTGCCGGCCCGCCTTTGCGGACCTCCTCACGTTGGGGGGGAGTGAGGTGTTAAACTCTCCCCCATACATCACAGAGAGGCGCGCGTGGAACACTACGCGCCACCATTTCGGGTCCGTAGCAATAGGGGGCGACGGATGTTCCCAGATCTGTCGCCCCTGGACCCATTTAGGGGGGCTGGAAGAGGGCGTTGTCCGCCCTCCGCTGACGCCCGGTGCGCCTGCTGCGGGCTGGGTGAGCGGAAGATATCTCCCGCTCCCTTTCCGCAGCCTCCTTCTGCGACATAACTAGCAAGCCTAGCTTACCCTAACTTAGCTACAAGCCCCTCAGGGAATCTCTGAATGAATAAAAGCATAAAAGCTTGTTTAGCAACAACATTATTTTTTTAGAAAGACAAACAGAACCAGATGTGTGGTTTGTTTAAAATTTAAAACTTTCACTGAAGATTTTATAGATCAAAATATTTACTTTTCCCGTTTTAGTGGATAGTTTTTGCAACCAGGTAAATGGACTTTGAATAGGTTGAATCAACATGGACAAATTACGGTTACTTTTTTGGGGGCGTCCATTAATGATATGACGCATTTAGGCGGGGGAGGAGGGGTCTGGAGGGCCGCAGGGTGGCTGTTAGCGCAGTAAAATTTCCCTACGTCATCGACTCAGAAATGAGGAGATCCGCAGCAGAACCAAGGCAACCAACAAAGCTCCAAGAATTGCCAAACTAAAGTAGTAGCAGAACAGATGTCCGATGGGGCTGAAAGGTTCTGGAGTGGCGACCGCGTACCGGAAGACGTAGAGTTGGAAGGCCGTAAAGAAGACCGATGTTCTGAAATGGAACGACCTTGTGAAGGCCGCAGGATGCCGTCGAATACCCGAAGTACAGAACCGGTCGAAGTGGCGCAGGGAGGACTGAGTTCAACAGTGGACGTCTTTCGATGGTGGTAGTTTCTGTGGTTCTATTCCACTGTCCCTTTTCTGAAGTATAAACAACACAGGTGAGTCCACGTGCAAAGCCAAGAGTTTGTGCAAATATATTGAGACAATCCAAATGTTTTTCGCCAGGCTACTGACCCGAAGTGCTAACTAATTATGAAAGTTTGTTTATTTTCACTTGCCTCTTGCAAATGTTTGAAGTTTTCTTTCTAAATAATTGGTTGTTGTGTTTTCCAGCAGGTGTAGTGTGGGTGCATACGTCGGCACATGTTTTAGAAGTAACTAGCTTCTGTTTGCTGGCTCGCCCGCGTGGAGTTTGAAAATTATCCCACGGGAAAGAAAAGAAAAACTTTTATTTGCGGTAAACATAACGCAAAGAAAGACCAAACACACATAATAAAAGAAAAAGCTAGGGGAAAACATGCGTCAAATCCACGGAAAACGGCCATCGCTCAGCATAATGCTACAACCCTATGCGAGACAGAGCCCCATCGCTGGTTTTCAGTGACAACCGGCGCTGACGTGATGACATCGACAATGCAGCAAACAATCAGTAAAATAAATACAAATACTTATTTCTGAATGTCATCATCATCACATCATCGTCATTTCAGACGAAAGACGTTCATTGCTGGACATAGACCTCCCCTAATTTGGGAGGGTTGGCGCGCGGGTTGGCGATCGCTGTATGGTGGTAAAATGCATAGAGAACGCTGCTGCCCATTCTCTATAGTAAGTCTTTTAGTCGCCTCATACGACACTCACGGGAAGAAATGGGAAAAATGGAATTATTGTTTCTAAATATTATAAATATAAAAGTGGCAACATTGCGTTCCGACTGTAACGTGACGCACGCGCCGCCGGCTTTTATTACTCTGTGTGACTACTGTGATAAAAGTGTTCAAGATAGAGCAGGGATGTCCCAGTGTACGAGTAGGTTCGATTTCCGACAGGCGTTTTACTTTGTGTGAATAAATGTCATCACCACTACTCTCAAAACGGTGAAAGAAAACATTGTGAGGAAACCGGCATGTCTTAGAACCAAATATTCAAAGACATGTAATGTCTACTAGCCTGCAAAGGCCCGCGAGGTAGATTACGGCCAAGTCCGTCTCACCGAGAGGAGGCCTGTGTCCCAGCATCAGCAGTGGGAACATTATAGGCTGAATATGTATGTTTTGTAGACGATTTTTAAAAAGGGTTTCTGTATTAGTTTTTACTTTACTTACCATCCCGTCTAGTCGAGCAGAAGGGTAATTGCGTAACTTTTTACCGGTAGGAATTGGTTTCATATTCATATTAACATTCATTGCGTTATTTACATTGCTGAGCCGACAATTTATTCGAACAAATGACGCAAGGGTTTAGAAATAATCTTCAATCCCATTCAGATTCTGATAAATAGTGCGTTTCGGAATTAGTTATAATTAATTAATTATTTCCAATTTATTTGGGGTTGGCGCAACATGTCTCTTTCTTCCACCTCCACACTTCTCTATTAGTCGTTATCTCAGTAGTCACTCCCTTTCTATCCATATGTTATTCGTTCTAATTAATAACATAGGATTCATAAAGGTGAACAACATGTACACTTAGTCAGACAGTATTCAAAGTAACTGTAACAGGAAACAAACAAATAAAACCTCTTTTTATATTATGACGCAGACGTATCTGGATTCACTCAGATGAAAACAGAGTAGGTATCATCACAATTAGATCAGCAATTCTCGGGATAGTCTACACACATAACATACAATCTGAATAGATGGATACTATACAGGCATTAAGATTCTAAACAAGACCAAATGTAATGTTTATGTTAATTGTCAAAATAAATTATTTTGTATTAGCTTTTGCCCGCGACTCTGTCCGCGTAAATGTCGGTTATCGCGGACGCAGACGAAGTCGCGGAGTAAGAAATTAAATTAAATGAAATGTTTATTATTGTAAGTAGATCTTTTAAGACACTTGTATACGTCAACATAATTTGGTCAATGTTTTTAGGGTTCCGTTGCCAAATGGCAAAAAACGGAACCCTTATAGATTCGTTATGTCTGTTTGTCTGTCTGTCCGAGTATGTCACAGCCATTTTTTTCCGAAACTATAAGAGCTGTGCTGTTGAAACTTGGTAAGTAGATGTATTCTGTGAACCGAATTAAGATTTTCACACAAAAATTAGAAAAAAACAATAATATTTGAGGTACCCCATATATAGAACTGAAACTCAAAAAAAAATGTTTCATCAATCCTATACGTGTGGAGTATCTATGGATAGGTCTTCAAAAATGATATTGAGGTTTCTAATATCATTTTTTTCTAAACTGAATAGTTTGCGCGAGAGACACTTCCAAAGTGGTAAAATGTGTGTCCCCCCCCGGAACTTCTAAAATAAGGGAATGATAAAACTAAAAAAAATATATGATGTACATTACCATAAACTTCCACCGAAAATTGGTTTGAACGAGATCTAGTAAGTAGTTTTTATTTTTAATACGTCATAAATCGTAAACCACAATTTACCTTTCATTCAGTCAACTCAAATATAAAAATAAAAATAAACATTTAATTTCATAAACATAAACCTTATGTATAAACCGTGAATCCCTGCAGGTTTGTACGGAACCCTCGATGCGCGAGTCCGACTCGCACTTGGCCAGTTTTTTTTTTTAAACTAGATGGCGCCGGCGTTTCCTAGCTGATGGTTCCCTGAGAAGAAACGCCGAAACAAACTCAGAAGTCATAGTCTCTTTTAAAGTCCAAACATTATATTATTAGAATTTTATGTGAGTGTAACAATGCAGGGCAATGTCTGGAAGAGCCTTTTGAAGAAAGGGCCATTGTCAAGAAGTAGCTTATGTACTTTCTTGGGTGTCAAACTTACCCCGTACCAAATTTCATCAAAATCGGTTCAGTGGTTTAGTCGTGAAAGCGTAACAGACAGACAGAGTTACTTTCGCATTTAGGTATAAAATTTGTAGCAATCAACTCAGCCTATCGCAGTCCACTGCTGGACATAGGCCTCTCCCATGTTGGCCCACAACACCCTGTCCTCCGCCTTCCGCATCCAGTCTGCCCCAGCCGCTTTCTTTAAGTCGCCGGCCAACACTACGCTTGCCGATGATTTCTACTTGTATCGATCTTTTATTATATTTTTTGGCAGTCCTGTAACACATTGTATAGATATTAATATTTGGCTGTTGATACCGGCGAGAAAGTAGTAGCTAGCTCTACTCTATTTCCCCTAATCGCAAGCTTTGGAACAGGTGCCTAAGAAATAGCAGATTCGGCCATGAACCTGGGTCATTGACTGCAATCGCATCAGGTGGGCGCGTAACATAGAAAAATACCTAAGATGTTTTTGCAATGAGAAATAAACGTTTTTTAAACAGAGTGTATGTTTTTGTAGTTCTGGTGTTTGTTTCTTTAGTCATTTAAAATAAGTGCATCCTACACACTTTTCTCTTTGCTTATATTCAATCTGCCTAGCTTTTCCCCAAATACGTTAGGGTCGGCTTCCAGTTTAACCAGATTCAGCAGTATATCAGTATTTACATAATAGTCATAGTTTTTTTTTTGATCTGATCTACACAACCCAGTAACTGGACAATACGATACCCTTTGGTATAACATACATCATTGGGAAAGGTTCACATTTTATTTAATGCGAAGTGTTTTCTCAGCTTTGAACTTTGTAGTGCAGTCTAAATCGAAGTAAATAACAGAATTGGATTTGTTCACTTTTAACACGTTAACTGCCATTACTAAAATCAGAAAAGGTCAAAAATTTTACTTAGTGTAATTTCACTTTAAATAGATTACTTATTTATTCCATAAATACATTATTTATTCCATAAATACATTATTTATTCCAAAAACAGGGCTGCCAGGCAGCAACGACATGTTCAGATTTTATATGTGTTGTCGGTCATATAGTCCGACAAGGCCTGAATGGAACAGAAAGCGTCGGACACATAGTCCGACATGGCAGTTAACGTGTTAAGAAAACTCTCTGTCCCTGCATTGTTAGAATGTCGTAATTCATAAAGTTCTAATATCAAAATGTTTGGACTTTCAAAGAGACATCTAGAATAATATCGGCGCTCGCTATTTTTTAAAGATTGACCAACAAAATACTGACTTGAAAGTGTCTACTTGCATTTGATCTAACAAGAGTTTATCATTACAAATATACCTAATCTTCTATCATCGATCAGACGTAATTGCTACGAATAATTTGACAGGCGCATATTGTTCTCGGAAATGAATAGTACGCAACTCACGCAAGTGAAAGTTTTGACGTATAGTTTGTACAAACCTACTACAGCAATACTACTATGAGATAAACTATTATCAAGTACAATGACTTGTCAGCCATTTATCTAGCATTCACTAGAACAAACTGATGCTTTCTGTCCATTCACTCGTTAGATAAAGACATAATTAATTGCTTATTGTGTGTTTTTATTTGCTTATCTAAGCAGATATGAGTAGTATTTATATAAAGCCCCTTAGTTTATCCAGTCTATCTTTTTAACTATGTAGTAACTTTCTGTGAAACATAAAGTGGTGCCGGAGGTAAAGAATAGCACAATCCCATTTCTTCCCGTGGTTGGTAGAAGGCGAATAAGGGACTTACTAGAGAATGGGCAGCAGCGTTCTCTATGCCTCTTCTATCACGATCTAGTGTCTTGATGAGCAGCGGTGGGCCAGTGGTATCGCTCCCGAGTTACGAGTTGTAGGTCGTGGGTTCGAACCCAGGCAGGCACTATTCTTTTTTTGAAAAATCGTGAGGAAACCGGCCAGCAAAAAATCGAAGACGTGTGGATTACAGCCCACACACACTCGAAAAGAGGGCGTGTCCCAGCAATAGAAACATTATAGACCATGGTGACTACTCATAACAGACTACAGCGATCTATCGCGATCAGAAGCTGGTAGACTTTATGGCTAAAAGATCTTCCTTAATAAACTATGAATTTTCTTGCAGATAAATATTTTAAGTGGCAGTTGGCAGGGCTCAATGCTCGCAGAACAGATGGCCGATGGGGCCGAAAGGTTCTGGAGTGGCGACCGCGTACCGGAAGACGTAGAGTTGGAAGGCCTCCCACAAGCTGGACCGATGACCTTGTGAAGGCCGCAGGAATCAGCTGGATGCGGGAAGCACAAAACCGGTCGAAGTGGCGGAGCTTGGGGGAGGCCTATGTCCAGCAGTGGACGTCTTTCGCCTGAAATGATGATGAAACATTTTTAATTTAAATTTTGATATTTCTTGACCATCGGTCAATAGGTTGAATCAAAATGGAACCGCCTAGCCACGGTAACTGCGCCATTTTGAAGGTCACCTCCATAGTCACCTGCAGCGATTGACAATAATTTAAATATGATAATTTATCAATAACTATCAGATCGTAATATGGTAATTAAATAATATTTATAGTTATTTTTATACGTGTCGTGTGTGCACGAATTAAATTAACATTTTAATGTGTCTCATATATTTTCATAGGCACACTAATGGCCGAGTTCTTGAAGATTTATTAATTGGATTGAATTTATTAATATAGGGACGGTTATTATGTGTTAGCAAATTCATCGTCAAGGTTTGTTGAATGATACAAAATAACAAATTGTAGGCCTCTATAGGTTATATACAATACAATACAACTAACTATAGGACGCTAGGCTAGTGTAGTTATCTGCCAGGATCGCGAGATTTGTTCGATAGAGTTACCGTGGCCCTGGCATATTTTGACTGGCCTGTTAGTCTAGTGGTTAGTGACCCTGACTGCAAAGACTGAGGTCGTGGGTTCGATTCCCACCTAGGACAAATCTTTGTGTGATGAGCACAATCATTTGTTCTGTGTCTGGGTGTAATTTATCTATAATATGTATGTATTTAGAAATATATAAGTATATTTATCATTTGTCTGGTTACCATAGTACAGGCTCTGCCTAGTTTGGGATCAAATAACAGTGTGTTGGTTGTCCTAAGATATTTATTATTATTATTTATTATATATAGGCAACTGAAGGAAATCGGGTGGGTTTTAGTCATTAAAAGTCTGACACGCCCTTCCGCTCCATCCAAAGAGAGACCATCCGGGAGATCTCATTTGATGATTTCCCACCCACAAAAAAATAAAAATATATAAAAGAGGACTAGTGATAGAATTAATTATGTCAAAATTCTGTAAATTTTCTTGTTTCTTACATATACACCGTGACATTTTAGTCGACTTACAACGGCAGCCCACTTCATGTAACCAATGACTACTACACATCCAAAAGAAAAAAAATTAACATTTGAATAAGTAAAAATAAAAATATTATTCATTATGTTGACGCATGACGTGGTTAAAATTTGATATTTTGTCTCATGAAAAATGGAGATGGAATGATCTAGCCGACTCGTGCACTGGGTAGGTATGTTCTCTACCGTATGATACGTAAACATTATTAACGGGATGTTACATAATTCTAATCCATTATTTATTTTTCTTAATATCTATTATCTTAATTAATGATAACAATGTTTAGTCACGCCTAGAGGTATATCATTTCAGATACATTGAGTGGACAATCTTTGTGAGACGACTGTCACGGTGTATAGTAATTTAATCCTACTAATATTATAAATGCGAAAGTTTGTGAGGATGGATGTATGTGTATGTGTATGTTTGTTACCCTTTCACGAAAAAACTACTGGACGGATTTTGATGAAATTTGGTACACAGATAGTTCATAACCTGGATTAACACATAGGGTACTTTTTATCCCGGTAGTACGTTCCCGCGGGATATTTTCCGAACACCACGCGGAGGAAGCCGCCGGCAAAAGCTAGTAGGGCAATAAAACAATGGAGCTAGTATTTCATAAATAATGCCTTTATCTCTGCTCTACATACGACATCTACTTTTAAACTGCGCAACGGATTTTAATGCGGTTTTCATCAGGAGACAAAGTGATTCAAGAGGAAGGTTTGCCCGCGGCTTCGCCCGCGTGGATGTCGGAAATTAATGCAAGAGGACGTACTACCGCGATAAGAATGTGTTATTCCAGGTTATATAGGTAATATAGTGTGCTATTTTCGATCCAGATCCATTCAGCCATTTTTGCGTGATTGAGAAACAAACACCCAATCATACATATTTTCACATATATAATATTATTAGTAGTAGGATTATAACTCATATTACTTAGGATTCATAGTTTATGAGAACATCATGTGTGTTGGTGTTTTTAAAATAAAAGTAATAGTATTCAGAGTAAGAAGACTGCGACATAGGGCTTGGTTTAGTTGAATATAAGTCTTCCTGGTTTTTCTTAACGCTCTTATTTTACCTATACAGACACTCAATCATTTACCAGACACCGAACATAATTATAGGAATAGTACTTTTGCCAGTGGCTTGGCCCGTATAGCTGTCGGAAAATATCACCCGGGAACCTACTACCGGGATAAAGTAGGTATCCTATCTGTTACGTATTCATGATATTGTAAGTGTACCTACTGCTTACGTGTGTACTAGATGTTATGAGTCATGTAAATAAAACAACTGTTTACGGCGAGCGCTAGTACATAACTAAAATGTGTAATTATTTATTTCACTTATATAATATTTCACCTACATGCAAATTGTTAGCTGACGGGGCGCCACATTATTTCCCCCTTTAAAAAAATAAATAATTACATTTATATTTCGTAAGTACACCTACATAACAGTAAAGTTGTTATTATCATTAAAGTACACAAAAAAATAAAAATAATTGAAATTGCGGTGATTTGCTAGTTTCTGTTGTACGATTAGGTTTTGTTTAATTTCGTCGTTTTCTTCTGCTGATCTGGCTGTATTGTAAATCGTACCACCGGACGTATGACGCGACCTGAACGTGTCGTGTTCGGCGCGGTCGTATTATTTTCCGCTGGCTCGACATTCTTGCGGTCGTTTGCTTGACTAATGCTTCTTTTCAGGTGTGCTAAAGGTTCGTTTACCTTTTCATCACTTAAAATGTAAGCTGGTTTTAATCTGTCCACTGTTACTATTGATGTTCTCTTCGGCATTTGAATTTTAAAATGCTTTTCTTGTTTCTCCAAAACTTTATAAGGTCCTTCGTAGGACGGGGTTAGTGGTTTCTTCACAGCATCCGTTCTGACGTATACATATTCGCAGCATTTCATATGTGGGTGGATAAATGGTTTGTGACTTGTGCTGTGGTGCTTATTATTAAACGGGCTTAGGTTTGCCATTGTCTTCTGAAGAGTCTGTGCATGAGTTTCTGGTGATGTATCTTGCTTTTTCGGCTCGATAAACATTCCAGGCAGACGTATGTTTGTTCCATATAACATTTGAGCTGGGCTTATATTTTCCTTCAGTCGCAACGCTGCTCGTAATCCTAGTAGAACTATGGGTAATTCGCTCGACCAGTTTCTCGTATTGCCACGCGCGATTAACGCGGTTTTCATTGATCTATGCCAGCGTTCGACTAAGCCATTTGACTGCGGATGGTAACTGGTAGTCCTGGTTTTCTTAATACCAAGTGACTTGGTTAGGCTAATAAATAAGTCTGACTCAAACTGTCGTCCTTGGTCCGTGGTTATGGCACTTGGGCATCCAAATCTCGCTATCCAGGTGTTAATGAAAACTTCCGCTACTACTTTTGCTGTTATCTCGGCTACTGGTACAGCTTCCGGCCATCTTGTCTCTCTGTCGATCATTGACACAATGTATCTGTTGTTGTTAGATTCTGGTAATGGGCCGACAATGTCTATGTGCACGTGATCTAAACGTGCTGTAGATGGGAATGTTCCTATTGGGGCAGAGTTGTGCCTATGTGTCTTGCTCTTCTGGCACGCGTCACACGTTTTCGCCCAAATACCAACGTCAGTATTCATGCGTGGCCAGAAGTAGTGCTCGCTGATCATTTTCTTTGATAACCTAATGCCGGGATGTGTTATGTTATGCATAGTGTCGAATACTTGTTTTCGAAGTGACTTCGGCACATACGGTCGTAATTTTGATTTTGAATTTTCGCAATGTAGTTGTCTCGTTCCTGTTAGTCGCATACTTTTCCAGATAAGGTTGTTGTTGGTTAACAGCTGAGTGAGTTCAATATCATTGTGTTGCATATCTGCTAACTCATTCCAATCCACAGGTGTCGGGCAGTCTATTTGTTCGACTCGCGATAATGCATCGGCCACTGGGTTCATATTACCGGATAGGTGACGAATGTCCGTTGTGAATTGTGCAATGAACTCAAGATGACGTATCCGCCTTGGGGCTATCAATTTACTTGTGGAGTCTTGTTTAGTATTGAAGGCGTGACATAATGGCTTATGATCGGTGTATACTATCAACTCTCGTCCCTCGACATAAGGTTGAAAATGCGTTACTGCCATAAAAATTGCTAACAGTTCTCGATCATATGTGCTGTATCTTGATTGCGTTTCACTCAGTCCCTTTGAGAAAAAGGAAAGCGGCTTCCATTTTCCGTTTTCATACTGCTGCAAAACGGCGCCTACGCATGTCTGGGATGCATCTGTCATGAGCGATAGCGGGGAATGCGTTGTTGGCGAAGTCAATGTAACGGCGTCGCTTAGACTTGCTTTACATTGTTCGAATGCTTCTAGTGCCTCTGAAGTCCATTGTATTTCGGTTTTGTCATTTTTCTTTGAGCCAATTAGGTATTTGTTCAACTGTGCTTGATGACGGGCTGCTTGTGGAATGTTGTTTCGGTAAAAATTAATCATGCCTAAAAATCTTCGTAATTCTTGCACAGTTTTTGGTATTGGATATTTGGTGATTGCTTCGACCTTGTCTGGTAATGGATTGATACCGTCTTTTGTGATCTGATATCCAAGGAATTCTACTTGAGATTTGCCGAGCACGCACTTTTCTTGATTGATTGCGATGCCATGTTCGTCTAACCGTTTAAACACTTCTTGTAAATGACGTCGGTGTTCGCTGACTGATGATGACGTCACTAGTATGTCGTCTATGTACACGAAAATAAAGTCGAGTCCAGCTAAGACTGTGTTCAGGAATCTGACAAATGTTTGACCTGCGTTTCGTAGTCCGAACGGCATTCTTGGAAATTCGAATAGACCGAACGGGGTTATTACTGCAGTTTTCTCTACATCTTGTACTGGTATCTGGTTGTATGCTCTTTTTAAATCAATCGTTGAGTATATACTGGTTCCTGGTAATAGGTATGTGAAGTCTAGTAGTCTCGGAATCGGATATCTATCCGGTACAGTGATCGCGTTCAATCTCCTATAATCACCACATAATCGTAACTCGCCATTTTTCTTTGTTGTCACGTGCAAAGGGCTTGCCCACGGGCTCTTGGAAGGCCTGCATAACCCTGCCTCTAGCATGTGTTCAATCTCTTTCTTCACTCTTAGGTATTTGTCCGCTGGCAAAGGTCTTGACTTGGAGTAAACAGGGTGTCCGTTGGTAATGATTTGATGAACCACGTCATGCTTGGGTTGCGACTGTGTGTCGAGCGGTTTTAAAATATTTGGATATTTTGCCAAAATGTCTGCATAATCGTCGGTTAAGTTTATGGTCCGAAGTGTTGGTGTGCTTGACTTCATTAACTTTGCGTTCCTCTGAAGTCCAGTCGTACCATCTATTAAACGTTTATTTCGAATATCCACCAAAATGTTATGTTTTTCTAAAAAATCGGCACCCAGTATTGGTTGCGTAATGTCAGCAACGATGAAAGCCCATCGATACGGCCGTCTCAAGTTTAGATTTAACGTCAGCGTTTTGTCACCGTACGTTTTAATTTGCGTTCCGTTTGCGGCATAGATTTTATATGTTTCGTCTGTTTTTAATCGGCTTCCTCTTCTAGGTATGGCTGAGATGTTAGCGCCAGTATCAACCAAAAAACGATACCCACTTTTTCGGTCGGTAACGCATAGGCGGTTTGAAGGAATGATAGCGCTGACGACCGCCTCTGTCAACGCAGGACTTAGTTTTCCGACGGTTTTTTCCAATTGCATGGTTTTTCACAGTTCCGGGCTCGATTCCTGTACCGGAAATGATACTTGCATAACCAGTTTGGGCTGTCGGGCGAAATCCTCGATCTTGAGAGGGATCTTGGGCGCGACCGGCTCCGATTGCGTCTATAATTATGACGTCCATTGCCATGTGAGTTGGCTTTTAACGCTGCTATTTCCATGGTTAATTTGCTCACTTGGTTAACTAACTTAACGATAAGCTGATTTGGACCGCCTGATACTTCCGACACTTCACCTACCAGCTTTTGGAACTGCCGCTCTTCGTATTCTTCGTATACGGCAAGGAGTCTCTCTTTAAGTCCGTTGTCCGTTGCTCCGCATAATGCTGCCCCATTTCCACAACTTCCGCTTGACGTCATGTCTGGATAACTATGTGCCTCTTGAAAACCAAATCAGGGAGATCCGCTTGTGGAAGGCTGATTAGGTTGTGCAGTGCAGTTATCACGACACGGGAAAATCACGAAAAAATTACTTTAAATCGCGGCGCGTGTTACTGATATCGGGGTCACCAGATGTAAGTGTACCTACTGCTTACGTGTGTACTAGATGTTATGAGTCATGTAAATAAAACAACTGTTTACGGCGAGCGCTAGTACATAACTAAAATGTGTAATTATTTATTTCACTTATATAATATTTCACCTACATGCAAATTGTTAGCTGACGGGGCGCCACAATATAATATATCTTTGTGCCAAATTCGATCTAAATCCGTTTGGCCGTCTTTGCATCATTGAGAAACAAACGTCCAAAAATCTAAACATCTAAGCCATTTCGCGGTCTCTTACTTGGAATAATACTATTAGGTTTATTTTGAGTATAATGAACACAAATGATATTCGCAATTACTATGAAGCCAAAGTAATATGAATTACAATCCTACTTATCCTGTACTACCCGGCCGCTGCCAACGCGCTCTGCGCCCGCTTTTTAAATCTCTAATATCTTCTAAGATATTCATTTAAATTACATGCTATAAAGAGCCATATCGATCTATATTAAATGCACAATGTATTTAAGGTACTTAATTGGATAAGGATTAATGCTGTATTGCTTAAAATCGCTTCGTAAATAAGCCCTTATTTCTCGTAAAAAGTAAAAGATAAAAAATGGTTATTGTGGGTTATCCCTAAGAGATAGACATATAGCATTAAGGACATTTTTGTAGGCCTTTTTAAGGTGTACAATACTGTAGTACATTATTTTGATCTATTTCGTAGGATTCAGCCAGGGTTTTTCGAATTTTGAGACGTATGTCAGCGTAGTTTTCGAAGACAGTTATTTTTTTCTAAAATAAAAGAATCTTTCTAAAATAAAAGTAGCCTAAGTTACTCCTTGTTACATCAGCTATCTGCCAGTGAAAGTCCCGTCAAAATCGGTCCAGCCATTTCAGAGATTAGCGGGAACAAACAGACAGACAGACAGACAGACAAAAATTGTAAAATATGTTGTTTTGGTATATGTATCGTGTATACATACATATACACTTAGTAAAAAGTGGTTATCTTAATATTAAAAACAGACACTCCAATTTTATTTATTTGTATAGATTATAGTATAGAAGATACGCGGGCGATGCCGCTTGCAAAAGCTAGTCTTTTTGTAGTTTTAGTATAATTATGATTGACCTCCCAAATCGTAATGTTTTGATGTTTTGTATTATACTTTTTTTTTCATTACATTGCTTCTGACATCTTAAATACGCCATTTTGTAGAAAGCAACCATCGCGTAACCCAGACAAATTCAATTTGGGTAAAGTTCTTAATTCAAAAATTAAATTAAAAATTTAAAAAACCCCCGACATAAAAACCTAAGATCCCTTTAAAAAGTAAAAAATAATAAAAAAACTCAATCTTAAAGTACCTAAGTATGTATTAATAATTAAAAAAAAAATACGTCGCGTTGGGGGACCGCTCCAAACCTAACAATTTAATTACAAATAGTCTATTACCTAACTGAAGAAAACTTTTATAAAATTACTTCTAAATATTGCATTTAGGATACTATCGTCAACGACGTCTGCCCTTGCAGAGCGGTCCCCCAACGCGACGTATTTTTTTTTTAATTATTAATACATACTTAGGTACTTTAAGATTGAGTTTTTTTATTATTTTTTACTTTTTAAAGGGATCTTAGGTTTTTATGTCGGGGGTTTTTTAAATTTTTAATTTAATTTTTTATTTTATACTTTTTATAGGTATACCTACTTATTATAATGTAGATTTTGTTAAGTTGTAAATACATAGAACTTCGCCGTGGCCAACAGGAAGATGGGAAGCTTCCAAAAACAATATCAATTCAATTTGATGATGCCACTATCGGCCGGAGTTGTGTTGACGAGAATGGATGGATTCTGATAAGGCCACATAATGTAACTTTTCAAGGTCTTAGAGGATATGGAAATATTGAAAGAACAATGTTTCTTATCATTTTATGTTGGGCGATTACGGCATATATGCCGTAATCGCAAAAGGCCAAGCCTATGTAGCCTTAAGTAGAGAATTTTTACTCTGCTTAAGGCTACATAGGCATGGCCTTTTCCTTGGATGGTGTAGCAATTTGTGAGCTCGACCAAACAAAACTATTTAATAACCCACATGACAAATCATCTTTAGCAGAATTGCAAAGACTGAGATGTAGTCATTGATACTCTCACGTGACAATCGGATTTCCATGTCCCAATTTTCCCACCACCAATTTACTCATCAAGCGAAGTTAAGAACATCATTCTCTTTCAGTGCGCTTTCATTTGAGACCCCACTCGAGTATATTTGTAGACATTCGGTTATTCTTCCCCACTTTCACCCCCCACAACTTTTAAACGGCTCAACCGATTTTCATCAAACATGTCTAAGAACACTCGCACATAAGTCACCTTTAATACAAAAAAATAATAATTGAAATCGCTTCATCCGTTCGGGAGCTATGATGCCACAGACAGACAGACACACAGACAGACACACACACAGACAGACAGACAGACAGACAGACAGACAGACAGACACGTCAAACTTATAACACCCCTCTTTTTCCGTCGGGGGTTAAAAATAACAATTAAGCGAACTTATAAGTCAGTTTTGAAAAAAGAACTGTATTTCAGTTTCTGAGAGGTTCTTAGTATTAATAAAAAAACTAAAAAACACGCTTCCATTGAAAACCAAACTAAAAAGTACAAAATAATGGAAAAAAAGCGTGGGGTGTTTTTTAAGGTATTTTTTAGGGTTCCGCACCTCAAAAGGAAAAAGCGGAACCCATATAGGATCACTTTGTTGTCCGTCCGTCCGTCCGTCCGTCCGTCCGTCCGTCCATCCGTCTGTCAAGACCCTTTTTCTCAGGAACGCGTTGAGGTATCAAGCTGAAATTTATATCAAATACTCAAGTCTACTGTCCCTTGAAGCTGTGAAAAAATCAAACCTCTAAGATAACGCAATCAAAAGATATAGCCGTTTATGCCGCAAATTTCAGCAAATTTTCGAAACTCGCTAGGGAATCAAAACCTATAGGGTACTTCCAGTCGATCTAGAATTTTGAAATTTGGTACGAAGCAACGTCTTATAGCACAGATAAAGGAAAAATTGTGAAAACTGTGAATTTTTAGTTACATCATATAATGAAAATATTTTTTTAAATTTAAAACTTTATACCTACAGGTTTGTACGGAACCCTCGGTGCGCGAGTCCGACTCGCACTTGGCCGGTTTTTATTGATATCAGGCACCCCACGCTTTTTTCCATTATTTTGTACTTTTTAGTTTGGTTTTCAATGGAAGCGTGTTTTTTCGTTTTTAGGGTTCCGTTGCCAAATGGCAAAAAACGGAACCCTTATAGATTCGTCATGTCTGTCTGTCTGTCTGTCTGTCCGAGTATGTCACAGCCATTTTTTTCCGAAACTATAAGAGCTATGCTGTTGAAACTTGGTAAGTAGATGTATTCTGTAAACCGCAGTAAGATTTTCACACAAAAATTGAAAAAAAAAACAATAATATTTGGGGTTCCCCATACATAGAACTTAAACTCAATTTTTTTTTTTCATCAAACCCATACGTGTGGGGTATCTATGGATAGGTCTTCAAAAATGATATTGAGGTTTCTAATATCTTTTTTTTTTAAACAATAATATTTGGGGTTCCCCATACATAGAATTGAAACTCAAAAAAAAAAAAATCATCAAACCCATACGTGTGTGGGGAATCTATGAATAGGTCTTCAAAAATGATATTGAGGTTTCTAATTTCATTTTTTTTCTAAACTGAATAGTTTGCGCCAGAGACACTTCCAAAGTGGTAAAATGTGTATCCCCCCCCCCCCCCCCGTAACTTCTAAAATAAGGGAATGATAAAACTAAAAAAATATATGATGTACCATGTAAACTTCCACCGAAAATTGGTTTGAACGAGATCTAGTAAGTAGTTTTTTTTTAATACGTCATAAATCGTAAACCACAATTTACCTTTCATTCAGTCAACTCAAATATAAAAATTAAAAAAAAAAAAAACATAAACATAAACCTTATGCATAAACCGTTAATACCTGCAGGTTTGTACGGAACCCTCGGTGCGCGAGTCCGACTCGCACTTGGCCAGTTTTTTAAACTATTATTTATTTTCTATTTTTTAGGGTGTTTCGAATTTTGAGACGTATGTCGGCGTAGTTGTGACGTATGTCAGCGTAGTTTGTGACGTGTGTCAGCGTAGTTTGTGACGTATGTCAGCGTAGTTTGTGTCGTATGTCAGCGTAATTTGTGACGCTGACATACAGCGTAGTTTTCGAAGGCAGTTTTTTTGCTGTCCTGGTAACCCTGGCAAGGATAGTGGCACAAATTTATGAAATTATTGCATTGTCATCAGTCCTTGACAGGTGTGCAAAGTTTGAATGAAATCTGATCGTTTAAAGTGGGCCAAAATCGCGCTATAAGGAGTCGGTTACAAACAAACATACAAGTGAAGCTAATATAAAGCGTGTAAAAATAGGCTCGATGCTTTAAACCATAAGTAAAGAAAAACCTTGCTTAGAAATAAGACCGTTATGTATTAAAATCCATCCATGACGGTGTTAGGAAGCTTCGAGTGTATAAAGAATCCATCGTTAATAAAGATCATAACCTTAGTTTACTGTCGCGCAGTCGGGTATTAAGAGTAACTACAGCAGTCACTGCGAGCATCAATATACCGCGTAAGTGGTAGCAGGTGCCTATCGCCAACTGCCTATCGCCAACGGGTATCTCATCTGTAACCTGTGTAGTCACTACTTGTGAGGCAGTCACAGTACAAATATAAAACAGTAAATATATGAACTAGTATGATCCGATTCAGCCTGTCCCTTGCTGCCCTCTTCCAGCGAAGCCGAGGTCTGTGCTCCCGAGTGGGTGCCCTTGGCGTGTAGTCGCTTGGCTTATAACATTTTTGGCCAGGTTTATAGCCTTAATATATTAAGGCATCGACAGGATAGCCCGGTCGACAACCTCTGGCAAGATACATAGTGTACAAAAAAATAATATAACTATCACCAGCTGGTACCAGTTTAAATAAAATGGAATGTGTATTTACGTAAGTATATCTTGCTGGTTGTAAGACTTTTGGGCTTCCAACTACCAGTGACGACTTTCAATAATCTATAAATTACAGCTAAGACCAGCGGCTTAACTTGCATTCCGAGGCACGGAGAAGTCTCAACATGTGAAATGGATAGTCAGCCATCCGCGAACCGACTGCGACGACTTTCGATCGACCCGTGCGCCTGTAAAATCAGCCCTTCACTAATGTGATGAAGACAAATAAAGTCCGTTACGAAGCTTAAAAGAAAAATGCAGACACATAGACACTCAAAAAGCGACTTAAATGAATAAAATGTAGAAGATATATTATCTTCATTCCCTTCTGTACAAAACCACTATTTGCTTCTGAATACGACAGCTTTAACATAACCTAGAAAAAAAGAAAGAAAATTCGTTTACTTACGGTAAACATGATGCAGAGAAAGAACACAAAAATTAAATTTAAAATTTAAAAAACCCCCGACACAAAAACCTAAGATCCCTTTAAAAAGTAAAAAATAATAAAAAAAACTCAATCTTAAAGTACCTAAGTATGTATTAATAATTCAAAAAAAAAAGTACGTCGCGTTGGGGGACCGCTCCAAACCTAACAATTTAATTACAAATAGTCTATTATCTAGCTGAAGAAAACTTTTATAAAATTACTTCTAAATATTCCATTTAGGATACGACGGTCAACGACGTCTGCCCTCGCAGAGCGGTCCCCCAACGTAACGTATTTTTTTTTTGAATTATTAATACATACTTAGGTACTTTAAGATTGAGTTTTATTTTTTATTTTTTACTTTTTAAAGGGATCTTAGGTTTTTGTGTCGGGGGTTTTTTAAATTTTAAATTTAATTTTTTATTTTATACTTTTTATAGGTATACTTATTATAATGTAGATTTTGTTAAGTTGTAAATACATAGAACTTTGCCGTGGCCAACAGGAAGATGGGAAGCTTCCAAAAACAATATCAATTCAATTTGATGATGCCACTATTGGCCGGAGTTGTGTTGACGAGAATGGATGGATTCTGATAAGGCCACATAATGTAACTTTTCAAAGTCTTAGAGGATATGGAAATATTGAAAAAACAATGTATCCTATCATTTTATGTTGGGCGATTACAGCATATAAGTTGCAAGGGACGACAGTTGAAAAAGCTGTGGTTTACTTAGGTAAAAGTACTTTCGCAAAAGGTCAAGCCTATGTAGCCTTAAGTAGAGTATTTTTACTCTGCTTAAGGCTACATAGGCTTGGCCTTTTCCTTGGATGGTGTAGCAATTTGTGAGCTCGACCAAAGAAAACTATTTAATAACCCACATGACAAATCATCTTTAGCAGAATTGCAAAGACTGAGATGTAGTCAATGATACTCTCACGTGACAATCGGATTTCCATGTCCCAATTTTCCCACCACCAATTTTCTCATCAAGCGAAGCTAAGAACATTTTCGATTAAGTCATCAATATTCTCTTTCAGTGCGCTTTAATTTGAGACCCCACTCGAGTATATTTGTAGACATTCGATTATTCTTCCCCACTTTCACCCCCCACAACTTTTAAACGGCTCAACCGATTTTCATCAAACATATCTAAGAACACTCGCACATTAGTCACCTTTAATACAAAAAAATAATAATTGAAATCGCTTCATCCGTTCGGGAGCTATGATGCCACAGACAGACAGACACACAGACAGACACACACACAGACAGACAGACAGACAGACAGACAGACAGACAGACACGTCAAACTTATAACACCCCTCTTTTTCCGTCGGGGGTTAAAAAAGAAACAGTTGGGGGAAAATATGCGTCACATTGTACAAATTTCTAACAGGTCGTATGGTGTACATGTTTGTAGTTGTTCTACTGTTTAACATACATACTGTGGCAGAGTTATCTTGTACGTTGTAATTTGTTTCAGTTCCGGTAGCAGATATCGAGAGATAACTAATTGAATTGTAGTGATTCATCCAAGCAATGATCTCGTGAGTCATCTCTGGACCAGTACTTTCAAGATCATTTAAAGCTTTTTGTTCGGTTTGGTTGCGGATGAGTAAAATTCAGAGTTGAATGACCTAGGTGTCTGTTGCTAGCCATTTGATTACCGACTTAAAAAAAGGAGGAGGTAACAATCAAATTTTGAAGGTTTTAGGAATCCGTTAGCTGCGGGCTACAAGATCGTTGGTATAATTTTTGTGTAGACGTATTTCCAGCAATGGAAGTATCGTCTTTTGGCTATATAATGTTCCCACTGCTGGGTAACAGCTGGACAACTCTAAAAGTCTAAATATTTTTATTTCACTTAAACATACATGGGTACTTATGAGACATCAGAAGCTAAGTGCACGATTCCAATTTGTTCAATCCTATCGAGAAGAGTCGGCAAGAAACTCCACGGTAACTCTTTTAAAAATAATTGGCTTTTACAATGGTTTCAAATTGCAGTGTTAATAGGTATGGGAGAACAATGTAGGCCTGTTAACAAGCACCAGGTACTTAATAAAATATAAAGTTTTCTACAGTCTACAAGGCCTACAACATTATCTGTGTGAGGAAGGATCATTTGGATGATGATAATTATCTTCCTGCCCTTGTACCAAGTTACTTGGGGTCGTCGCAACACGTGTTCTTCTTCCATTCTCCCCTATCGGCCATCGCGAAATCCTTCACTCCCGTCTCTTTCATGTCATTCTTTACAGTCCAGTCATGTTTCTTTGGTTTCCTCTTCCTCTTCGTCCATCATCATCTTTCAGCCCTTGTTCCATTGCTTCAGGTTGGTGTTAACACGTTTTCTTCTTGCATTCTCCTCTCTCAATCGTCACGCAATTATTATCTCCCTTCTCTTTTATATCATTCCTCACAAAATCCATTTATGATTTTTTCTTTTGCCTTCCTCGCCCTCTCCATCAACATTTATTTTCATCACAATTTTGGTCACATGCCTTTTCTCTTTTCTCATCATATACCAAGCCAAACGATATCCTTTCCACTTTTCTGCCACTTGCGCCACTTTAAAAATTCCCCTACTACTATAAAAGTGTTTTTATGTACATTTTGCACCTTATAAGTACTTAGCTATTTCCAAAAAAAAAAAAAAAAACAGGGTGCTTTTGCATGTTATGCTATTTCTTTTGTGTGCACTAAGTAAACGATTTATCTATCTATCTCATCATAATCATCATTTTAGTCGTAAGACATCCACTGACTGACACAATTTGCCATAATCGCCACGCTTGGCAGGCGGGTTGGCGATCACAGTATGGTGGTAAAATGCATAAAGAATACTGCTGCCCATTCTCTAGTAAATCCCTAAGTCGTCTTTTACCACACCCAATTATTTACGACCGACACCACACGATCTATCTTTACTTATTTCTTACTTTATCCATTTGCATAACATCCATCTTAACATTTTAATCTCTGTTGTATCCAGTCTTTTTTTTGGCTGTGTTGATATTATTATGACGATGAAGAAGATGACACCGTCCAATTATAACAGAATATCAAACATAACTCATTTTAATTACATCTTGAATCCTTTCTTTAGTATTGTTCGTAGAATCGTTGAGCTCAATCGGTTTTGCGTTCAGTTGCATGATTACTGATAAATGCGTCCACTGGCTGCACAGGTCCAATCAATCTGTATGGTTCTTTCTTCAAAAGATAATATCAGACACTAACTTACATGGCCTCCACATGATCTGACCAAAAGATTATGTATACACTTTAAAATAGACTGTTACCTGAGTTTGTTTCGGCCTTTCTTCTCAGGGTAGTCAGATAGGAAAAGCCAACCTCATCTAGTTCTTAAAATAAGATTGACGAGTAAAAGTGTCTGTATAAATTAAATTACTTATTGAATAAAATCTATACTAATATTATAAAGCTGAAGAGTTTGTGTGGTTGAACGCGCTAATCTCAGGAAATACTGAGCGGAATTGAAAAAATATTTTTGTGTTGAGTAGCCCATTTATCGAGAAAGGCTACAGGTTATATAATATCACGCTACAGTCAAAAGAAGAAGAGCAACAAACGAAAAATGGACGAAAACTGGCAGGCAATTCGAGACGACGGGAAGGGGAGCGAAAATTTGACGCGGACGAAGTCGCGGGCAGAAGCTATCAGTTATAATTTACCAACAATGATAAAGAAGATGACATCATCACATTTTATAACGGACCGTATCAAACATTACTCATACTAACTGCGCCTTGAATTCGCATGTGTAGAGAACCTAAAGAACCTCATTGATGAGCTAAGTTTAATGAAGGCCTTACTAATTATTCCGAGTTCGCGCTTTCTTTCGCAATCTACTGTTGTCTTAGATGACGTAATTATATGACTTGACTCAATCAATTCTCAATGTGTTCTTGCGTGTTCTGTTTACCGACGTGCGTAAAATTTTAGAGTGTAAAATGATTGAATCAATGTTTTCCATTAGGTTTTTATAGTCTTGTGTTAATTACTTACCTAGTGTTGTATAGAATCAAGTTTTTCTAACCAGACAGCTGTGCTGCTGGGGAGTTTGTTGCGCTACTTCTTCTTTCCAGCTAAAGCACTAGGAAGTGGTGAAGGAAGGCGTATTGGGAGTCTGTCTTATGTAATTTTGACTTTCAAAAAGTGCTGACTCTCAGCCTTGTTTGAATAAATGACTATTTTTATTTTGATTTTCTAGCCTAGTCCAGCACTATTGCGTTTCTTTTATTCGCAATCTGAATATTTTTTTAAGGATGTTGCTTGTGGCTAAAGAGTATTAATAGTCTCTCAGAGGGGTAATTACGTAACTTTTTATCGGTAGGAATTGGTTTCATATTGATAGTTAAACAATATTCATTGCGTTATTTACGTTGCTGAGCCGATAATTTATTCGAACAAATGACGCAATGGTTTAGAAATAATCTTCAATCCCATCCAGATTCTGATAAATAGTGCGTTTCGCAATTAGGGTGCTGGACTATCGATAAAGTTAAGCTACGTTTGCTGGTGTGCCGGTACCGTGTGACGCCGGACGTAAAGAATAGTATCACCCCATTTCTTCCCGTGGGTGTCGTAAGAGGCGACTTGACTTACTAGAGAATGGGCATCAGCGTTCTCTATAAATCGTGCAACCATACTGCAATCGCTAATCCGCCTGCCAAGCGTGGCGATTATGGCAACGCTCCCCAAATGGGGGGAGGCCTATATCCAGCAGTGGACCTACACTTCTGATTATAACTTTTCTAGAAAAAAAGTACTCTTGTAAGAATAAGATAGGTTGGTTGGGCAAAGGGTGGGTAGAGGTACTCGTTACTCACGACAATTCTATTAAATTTTATGTTAAGCAACTAACAAGTTAATTACTGATCAATAAACTGTCTAATTACTGTAATAAATACAAAATAATAGTCACCAATATTGTGGTTTAGATGGTTTTACTATATGCTTGTTTATTGACTTGTTCTTGGCTTACTTTTAGCTTAGTACATCATTATAAAGAAAAGGACCAAATCTAGAGATGAAACATAAGAAGAGCAGAGAGGGAGAGGAAGGCCAAAAGGTAAATGGATTATGTAAGGAATGATATGAAAGAGAAGGGAGAGAATAATATCGAGACGGTTGACAGTGGAGAGTGGAAGAAGAAAACGAGTTGCGGCGACAAGTAACATGGGCAGGAAGCTGATCATGATCATGAATTATTAGTCTCCACAATGGGCCTTATTAGAAGGCTGAAAGTCACCCAAAGGGCTATATAGAGAGCAATGCTTGGAGCTTCCCTACGTGATCGAATCAGGAATGAGGAGATCCACAAGTGAATCATAGGTAACCGACATAGCCCGAAGAATTGTCATACTTAAGTGGCAGTGGGCTGGGCACGTTGCTTGCAGAACAGATGGCCGATGGGGTTGAAAGGTTCTGGAGTGGCGACCTTGTGCGGAAGACGTAGAGTTGGAAGGCCTCCCACAAGGTGGACCGATGACGTTGTGAAAACCGCAGGAATCTGCAGGATGCGGGAAGCAGAAAACTGGCCGAAGTTTCGGAGCTTCGGGGAAGCCGATGTCCAGCACTGGACGTCTTTCGGCTGAAATTATGATGATAATGATGAGTCTCCAAAAATGGATATAGACGAAACCCGTAAAACAAAAAACGTGGTAGCATCGCTGACTGGCGATCACCCAAGATACAACAGTCTTTTCAAAGCCGATATAGATCTCGTACTGTAAGTCAATACCACAACACTGAATTACCGATATAAACAGATACTTTGTCTGCTCTCATAACAACAAGCTCACGAGTACTAATACAGATTACTGCTGGTATTTACAGTGGTATGGATAACAAGGAAACTTTACATTAAATAAACTTTCACATTTAGCTTTGTTTTTGGTATTGCCGAGCTACTGAGATTTCCTTTCAGAAATTGAGTCTTAAATATGATAATAATTATTCTCTTGTCTTACTGACAATTTATTTGGAGTCGGAGCTACATGTCTTCATCTTTCATATTTCTCTTTTAGTCGTCATCCGCTTTCTAGCCATAATCAAAGTCCATCCGTCCATCGTGGTTTCAAATATATCAACCATAAAGTAGCAATACCACACAATGACTAAAAACTTGACTTAAATGATACACTTTCCATCTCAATGGGATGTGAAATGAAGCTGATGCAATTAGAAGCAAAAGACAACCCATAAAGCAGGCATTGCCAGAGGGGTAATTGCGGAACTTTTTATCGGTAGGAATTGGTTTAATATTCATAGTTAAACAACAATCATTGCGTTATTTACGTTGCTGAGCCGACAATTTATTCGAACAAATGACGCAATGGTTTAGAAATAATCTTCAATCCCATTCAGATTCTGATAAATTGTGCGTTTCGTAATTAGGGTGTAGGTCAAGGCGAAGATGTAGCCGAGGTCCTACCCAAAGGACTTGCCCGCATTAGCAGAGAACAGACGTGTGAGCAAAAGGAAGAATAAATCATTTGTCTTGCAGTGCGATAGTCTAGCTTCGGAATTCCGCCCGTGTCTACAAGACCCCGGCCTAGAGGCTGGACCCACCCAGCTACGCCGGCCAGGTAGCTTTCAACGCCGCCGTTGCGCTACCATTGTACCGCTTGAGCAGCGGTTCAATGGTAGCGCAACGGCTCTTTTCGATGTTTATTATTGTCAATAAAATGTTCAGTACTACTGTATTTTATTGGCTCAATAGTCAAATGCCGAGGGTATCTAACTCTCTAAGAGCCTGGATAGTCATCAGTTCAGCCGTAAGACGTCCACTGCTGGACTTAGGCTTCCCTCGATTTTGGGGGCTTTGCCATAATCGCCACGCTTGGCAGGCGGGTTGGCGAGCGCAGTATGGTGGTAAAATGCATAGAGAACGCTGCTGCCCATTCTCTAGTAAGTCCCTTAGTCGCCTTTTACGACACCCAGGAGGAGAAATGGGGTGGTGTTATTCTTTACGTCCGGCACTACACACCACCAGGATAGGCAGGATAGGCACCAGGCACCACCTGGATAGTAAATGCTAGAAATAAAGCCGACATTTGGAAAAGCATCGGTGAACTGAACCATTTGGTAACGAGTGACCCACCGACGCGACGTTGGAAATGAATGTCCTTTAAAACAAAAATATAGGTCAATAATTTTGAGGTCAGCTTGCAGTCTAACAAGCTTGTTAGATGCGGTTGAACAGCCCATCGAAGATAATACTGCAATTAAACACACAATGATCAATAACAGTGATTTCAGTTCGCGACCTCATGTGAAGTCTTGTGTGCTCAGTAAATCGAGATAAATGCAAACAATATGGTAAATATGTCTGTGTTGCCAACGTGAAAATATTGTACAAACTTTATGGCCTGTGTTGCAAGGTTGCGTAACTGAAAATTGAGCATTTAATTACGGTACTAGTTTTTTGTGAACATAAAAGGCATGGTTCTTTCGATTCATGTAAGAATTAATAGTTTCTCTTTTAGGAGATTAAATTATGACCACTTATATTTTCTGATTTCCATCCCACACAAGTTATGCTTGTGAAGTTTGACACATATAACCTTATACTTAAAGCATTTATTTCAAGTAAACCAATTACAGGCATATTTACATTGTCCAGATGGGTAATTGCGGAACTTTTTATCGGTAGGAATTGGTTTAAAATTCATAGTTAAACAACATTCATTGCGTTATTTACGTTGCTGAGCCGACAATTTATTCGAACAAATGACGCAATGGTTTAGAAATAATCTTCAATTCCATTCAGATTCTAATAAATTGTGCGTTTCGCAATTAGGGTGCAGGGGTCGCTCAGTCGGAAAAAATAATCTAGTTGCCCATTCCAAAGCGTATAGATACCTAAGGAGAACAATGGACAAGAATCGCCATGGACGCTCAATTTTATGTGGGTATCTACATACTTACCCTTACCCTTAATATGTGTAGGTATGTATATGTGTGAGTGAATGTGTATATACAGAGTGTGGCGTAAGTAATGGTTCACCTTCCAGGATTCGATGAACCAGATAATTAACTATAACAATTAAATTTTTTAACCATTTTTACCCAAATTTTTTATTTATAAAAATTGCTCTTGAACTTGGTGTGTTAAAAATTGGGGTTAAAATTAGAGAAGAACCAACTATTTCTTCAAAAGAGCTGAATTTACATAAAAAATCATAATTTATCATGATGGCTCTAGTATTCAGCAGTAATTAACAGAAATCAAAATAAAAAATAATTGTTTTTGTTGAAACTACAAACAAATATGTAATAAAAGGTAGAAATTTTGTAAATAAAAGACAAAAATGAAATATTTTCGGAACCCTTGGGTAAAAATGTTTAATTTTTTTTATTGTTATAGTTAATTATCTGGTTCATCGAATCCTGAACGGTGGACCACTACTTACGCCACATCCTGTATATGTATGTGAATGTAGAAATCCAAAATTAAATTCAATTGACTTTTAGGCTAACTCATAAGTTTGCCTATATCTTAAAAATAAATTGAATTGAAGGGATGCAATGTGAAACGGTCTTCTGACTACCCGTAACGATTGTCGCAGATCTACGAATGAAGCTGTCAAAGGATTATCATGTTTTCCGTATGTCAAAGTGCTAAATGACATTCCTAGACAGTTTCTTTTCACACTACATATCAAGCTATAGGTAGATTTCCAGTTTTCGCTGACCTCCCATTGTATAAGATTTTTGTACAATGAGAAGTCAGCTTATACTGGAAATTCATACATTGATTTGTCGCCGTTCTTACTTCCAGTCTTTTGCACAAAGACCAACAATTTAAGGTCATTTAGTGTACCTACTAGACCTCAAGTGTCACTCAGCCTATAGATATAGTCAACTGATATGTTTGATCAAACAATACTTTTTTATCACTTGAATAGTTTTGTGACATCAAAAATCATAGCGTTAATGTAAGTAAAGTTTATTTTTTCTTTGTGACTTTGTTTGGTGCACACTTATAGACTATCGATGGATTCCGACATTGAGATTTGCTTATTTGAGATCTTCATATAATCAGAATTAAAGAAATTATGGATTCGGTCAAAATGTATAGAAAAATTTCAAGGAAATTTTGAATTATATTGGTAATTCAAAATTGCCTTGAAATTTTTCTATACATGTTGACCACATAGGTAGGTATCGCGGTAGGTCCCATTTCTTCCCATGGATGTCCTAAAAGGCGACTAAGGGCCGTACTCGAGAACGGGCAGGAGCGTTCTCAATGCATTTTACCGCAATACTGCGATCGCCAACCCGCCTGCCAAGCGTGGCGATTATGGCAAAGCCCCCCAATTTGGGGGAGGCCTAAGTCCAGCAGTGGACGTCTTACGGCTGTAATGATGATGATGATGACCAAACAGTTTTTTTTTTATTAACGACGTGTAATTTCTATGCCTGTCTAAAGTTTGTGCTGGATTCAGGGTTTCAAGTAGTGCGTCGAGTTCCATACCACTCCGCCATTCTTAGTATGTTGTGGTCAGCTTCCTGTCTAACCGCATGCAGCTGAATACCAGTGTTTTAAATGGAGCGACTGCCTATCTGACCTTCATAAGTCAGTAACTATTTGATTTTAGGGTTTCTGACTACCCAATTACCCATAACGAGTGCCAGAGATCTATGAATGACAGGCGGGATAACTGTTTTAAGTACTATCCGAGGTACGGAGGGATCTCGTAACAAAAATCAACGTCAAGCCGAAAACGGTTGATAGGCCAGGTGGTGACAGTTATCAGAAAAATAATTTAAAAAATCTAAGTTAAGTACTTTTCAAATTATTGACATTACTTTTCATATTTTTTTTGTGAGTGTTGTAACCCTGAATAACCCTTCTGTAAACTACAGTCCAAAATTAAAACACAACTACCTCAGTTTTAAAGAAAACATCACTTTTTTGCTCCACCATGTACTAAAAATTATTACATCGCCCAACTTTAACTGACTTAGATTTTTTAAATAATTTTTCTGATAACTGTCACCACCTTGCCTATCAACCGTTTTCGGCTTGACGTTGATTTATGGGACAACCTGTATAATGGATGATCACCCATCCACGGACCGACCGCGGTAAGTGTTGCATAACCCTAAATATCAACCCGTGCAAATAATATTATTTAGCCATGACAATTTGTACCTATGGAAATGTTAGTATATATAAATTGTTAATTCTAAGTAGCTTTAGATGCATTTCGTTTCCCCCTAACTTCACTAATGTCAGAAAAAATATGCTCTTTCCATAACTAATGATATTGTACCGTATTTGTTTATCAAATGAGCCATGTAAGGAAAAATATACTAAACACACAAGTGAGATATATCAAACTAAGAAACGAAGTTGGACGATCAAGCCAATGTGTATACAGCTTTATTTAAACGCAAACAGTTGAACGAAAACAAAGATTTGATCAGATCTATGCCAACACGGAAGAGGAGTCAGGTTTGATGTAAACAGATCTTAGAATTCAATAAATAAATACTCAAAGATCTATAGCACGGTTATGAATATAGGTTTCTGTTAAATATCATGGTAGACAGATACGCCGATATAAAATCAAAATCAAAAGGTATTCAAAAATTTGTCAGCACTCTTTGGATGTCGTAATTACAAAAGACTACGTAACATCACTAAGTTAGCTTATTTTTCTGAATTATTGTTTCATGCATGTTTATCTTTAAGTAACTGATGCACTGTTGCTTTTTATTTTCTCAATGTATTATTTATTGTATCAGTGCAATCAATTGTTGGTGAACATAGTTTAAAAAAAAGAGACCATCCCCAAAAAACGACCGCTTTTCACCACTTCCTAGTGCTTTTGCTGGGAAGTAGTAGAACGTGAGTAGAACTCCCCAGCAGCACCGCTGTCAGTTCAGTTAGAAGAACTTGCTTCTACACAATTGTAATTAATTACCATTACGATACACTAAACATTAAATTAAATTATTTGCCATATCATCCTATCATCTGTTAAGCCTTTTCCCAACTATGTTGTGGTCGGCTTCCAGTCTAACCGGATGCAGCTGAGTACCAGTATTTTACATATAGCGACTGCCTATCTGACCTCCACTTCCCAGTTACTGGTTAGTGCGGTGCCCCTTGGTAAGACTTATTTCCCAAATGTCAATTAGGATATATCAATATACCAACAACGCAATTAATGCTAGACTTGAGTATAGATCTTAACCGTGGTGTAGCTGTGCAGGAATTAATAATAAAAAACTGGCCAAGTGCGAGTCGGACTCGCGCACCGAGGGTTCCGTACAAACCTGCAGGTATTCACGGTTTATGCATAAGGTTTATGTTTATGAAATTAAAAGTTTTTTTAAAAATCTTTATATTTGAGTTGACTGAATGAAAGGTAAATTGTGGTTTACGATTTATGACGTATTTAAAAAAAAAACTATTTACTAGATCTCGTTCAAACCAATTTTTTTTAGTTTTATCATTCCCTTATTTTAGAAGTTACGGGGGGGGACACACATTTTACCACTTTGGAAGTGTCTCTCGCGCAAACTATTCAGTTTAGAAAAAAATGATATTAGAAACCTCAATGTCATTTTTGAAGACCTATCCATAGATACGCCACATGTATGAGTTTGATGAATTTTTTTTTTTGAGTTTTATTTCTAAGTATGGGGAACCCCAAATATTATTGTTTTTTTTTTTTCTATTTTTGTATGAAAATCTTAATGCGGTTCACAGAATACATCTACTTACCAAGTTTCAACAGCATAGCTCTTATAGTTTCGGAAAAAAGTGGCTGTGACATACACGGACAGACAGACAGACAGACATGACGAATCTATAAGGGTTCCATTTTTTGCCATTTGACAACGGAACCCTAAAAACGTGAACAGAACTTTATATCTAAACAAAAGCCTCCAGGCATAAAAGGTGAGCCCGCTTACGTATGCGATGCTGCCTTATGTTCATATAGCGGTAACTTGATGTCACAAATGATCAAGTTATTGTATTTGCCTTTGGAGCAAAATAACTAAACAATAATTTCTAATTTAACGTTAATTTCGAATAACAATAAGAAAACCACGGTCGGCAAGATGACCTATCTCAATCAATCAAATCAAAATATTTTTACTTCACATAAACCTACATGGGCACTTATGAAACGTCAGAAGCTAGGTACATGGTTCCAATTTGTTGATTCCTATGGAGAAGAGCCGGCAAGAAACCAAATGGTTACATACATACATAAGCTCACACCTTTTTCCATTGGGGTAGGCAGAAACTACAGAACGCCACCAGCTACAATCTCTACACAGTCCTTTTGCCTCGTTCAGGTTCATACATTTGGTCATACACACACGCCGGTTGCGAGTACTACGCACCTGACCTTTCTGAAGAACATCACCAATAAGGTCACTATATGTCCTCCTAGGGCGTCCTCTCCCGGTGTTTCCACTCATATCTGCCTTGTAAATACCTTTTGTAAGCCGTCCTTCATTCATCCCCTCGACATGACCAAACCATCTAATCTAAGCATACTATTTTTAATTTTTGTCACTACATCTTCTTTTAAAAATAATTGGCTATTACTATGTTTTTAAATTAGAGTGTTAGTAGGTATGGGAGGACAGTGTAGGCCTGTCAACAAGTACATGGTACTTAATAAATTAGAAAATTGTCTACAGTCTACAAGGCCTACAATGTATATGTATACATGTCACTAGTAGACTCCATTATGAGTTATGCTCTTGACAGCTATGGATTAACATTCAAAACAAACTTGGATAAATTAGAAGCTCTTCAAATTCGATTCTTGAAACTACTTGTTACTCAAAAAACTAAAAACAGATGTAAAGGAGATTACAGCAAACTATTAAAAAAAATATGTAAAATTCTACCCATTAGTTACAAACATAAGTACCTTTTAGCAGTTAACCACCATGCTACCCAGGAGCATAGCTTAACTCATGTAATAAACAGTCACAACACACGATCTATGGCTGCTGGCAAATTCAATATACCCAGAATCACTAATTACTTTGGTGACAGAACCCTAAAAAACGAATACCATATTTATTGAACGGTTTGCCAGCTGACATAAGGAGTGATGTAAACAAACGTAGTTTTAAAAGTAAATTAAAAAAATATTATTTGGAAATGTGTGAAAGTGCTACCTCGTAATAGTAATTAACTATAATTACCTTATAAGTTTATTTAGTGTATAGAGACTCACCGACCCCACAGTCAAACCACTACTACGGTTTTGTGGGGCTTAGTTTGTAAGTTATACTTACCTGTTAATAAATATAAATAAATAAATAATAATAATAAATAATCCACAAGTCTCCACAAGTAGCCCCCGATCACGAGCCATAACGCATAGATCAGGCACTACTCTCCTCGCCATATTCGAGCGAAAGAGGCAACACTACCTTCATCATCATCATTTCAGCTGAAAGACGTCCACTGCTGGACACATCCACTGCTGGATCTAGGCCTCCTACAAGCACCGCCACTTGGACCGGTTCTGTGCTTCTCGCATCCAGCGAATTCCTGCGGCCTTGACCAGGTCAACGCTCCATCTTGTGGGAGCCTTCCAACTTAACTGGAATAAAAGAAACATTATTTAGTAGACTAGTTCGTTGGACTAATGCTCGCAAGCGCTACTATTGAATTAAATATGCAGTTGCTGCTGACAGAAGGCTAGTTTTTGCGATTTATTGCTTTGCGGAAACTATCAATTAAATCATCAATACAAGAATATTCAAAAGCTGGTAAAACTGGATCTTAGAACTATTGAACTGGAATGAGGAAAATGCTCATGCACAATGGTCCACCTGGAAGACGAAGTGCGGAAATCAAATCCTCTAACAAAGAACATAAAAATGCTGTTAGGAAAGTTTTCATGAACATGATAGGATGGTTATAAGAGTAGGACAAAACTAAAGAATTGAAGGATCAACTATGTGAATGATGATATATGTAGTTGGAAGAAAAGTGACTACCAAGATGACGACTAATAGAAGAGTATGGACGAAGATATCGGTACTGTCGAAAGAGATACCGTGACCATGGCACATGGGCAACTAACTAAAACCCACCCGTGTTCCTTCAGTTGCCTATATACCAGGGCCACTTTAACTCTTTCAAACAAATCTCGCGCCCCTGGCAGAAGTCTTAACATCTGCAGTTGGTTTATATGATCAATTGATTCCAGAGCAGACGCACGTACATACGTTATTTCTATACCTATTAAAGTAATTAATTTATAGCGCATTCGTGATTAAGGTCAGATAACTTACTGGAATGTTGTCGCACGCCGACTGCCTGTAAATTAGATGGTACGCAAAAAATACGCGAATAAACACGAATGACCTTAAGCTCTCTTATAGACCAGATGGTCTCAAAGTGTTGATTTTAATGCGAAGACTCGTATAGCGTTTTGTGCTTCAATTCCGGCCGATTCTGTACTATCTCACCGTGAAAACTTTGGTGAAGTGACTTTGAAGTGAGCTGACATTCTACCTGGGTTTAGGGATTGTTACTTGGCTCATTGGGTCGTTGGATTGTTAATATAAAACTTATTTACATCCGTCAGCTCACACTTCAGGTCCAGTTGAAAACCAGCGTCAGGCACTAGTACTCTGACATTTTGCTTAACTGGGCCTTTTTGGCGCCGCCGCGAGGCACACTCTAATGCTGAAACTAGTAACTGACTTCAGATCCTACACTTTTTTTAAATTCTTTCCTGCTGTATACCTATTGTGTGCCTTTTTAAACTGTGCTAAATAAATGTATTTATTTATTTCTTCTTTCATTAACACTATTGCACTAGTAGGTTATTGTTTTCTTTTTCTGAGTTAGTTTTTATCTTAATCATCATGGTCTGACAGTTAGAGCGATTCATGTGGCCTATCCAAATTCAAATCTTTGGTATTGTTTTGTCGAATTGTTGAGCTCCTTAAGTCTGGTGTTGAGCTGTACGATTATTATCACACACTTATGTAGAAATAATATTTATTTGCATAAAACATGGTTTAATAAGTTTAAAAAAAATACGTTTTGCTTATATCATAGTATGCGAACATAACATTTCAAATTCTTTTATGCTGTAAAAAATATTCGTGTAGTATCTATTTTTTGTGAATATTCTCTAAGATCTAAAGTTTTTGAATCACTGTATTTTAGTATATATATGTATATCCGAACACACATGGCTATACAGCGTTTACTTATATTTAGTCGACTTTGTAACTCAGGTGGCCACCTTTCTGAAAAATGCTGTTTACGTAGGTGCTTACTACAATCGGCTTCATACATCAATTGAATGCCATAGTAATTAACAATACATATAGTGACCTTATTGGTGATGTTCTTCAGAAGGAACAGGTGCGTAGTACTGGTAACAGTGTGTGTATGACCAGATGTATGAATTTAACACGTTAACTGCCATGTCGGTCTATGTGTCCGACACTTTTTGTTCCTTAATGGAACAAAAAGGCCTTGTCGGACTATATGACCGACAACACATACAAAATCTGACCATGTCGTTGCTGCCTGGCTGCCATGTTTATGGAATAAATAATCTGTTCGAAGTGAAATAACACTAAGTACATTTTTTGACTCTTTGTGATTTTAACCATGGTAGTTAACGTGTTAAACGAGGTAAAAGAAGTATGTAAGGATCGTAGGAGGTGGCGTTCTGTAGTTTCTGCCTACCCTTATGGCGAAAAATGCGCGAGTTTATGTCTGTATGTATGTATTGTAGTAATTAACAATTTTATTATTCGTACCCTGCTGTGCAGGCGCATATTGAGTACCGCTGACCTAGACAGTAAAGTCGGCAAGATTCTGTGATTTACCGCGTCGAACGCCTTGACAACCCAGTGTCGAATTCTCAGCACTGCCGGTCACGTTATCTATAACTTTGTGAATTTTAATACATTACGGTATGATGCGTAGAATATATTATTATAATGCGCGGCTGTGTAAGTTTTATGAAGAATATTGCCGAAGGCAATGGTCTACTGCTAAGATTTATTTGATTATGTTAACTTTATAAGAGTTTTTACTGCCTCTGTGATCTAGTGGACCATCTGTCTGACCCTCCGTTATCGGGTTCGGATTGCAGTAAGGGGTACGAACGAAGGGTGGCAAACTACGCATAACACTAACGTTACGTAAAATCCTACATCGCGCTAGCAGAGTTTACCGCGCAACTAGCATATATACAACGTTCCGACAATAGTCGTCTGGCAGTTGCCCACCAAACTAAATCCTGCCTTTTCTATGGAGGTTTAATTAACTTTATACCCTGTTCCTCTTACCTCCTTGGTACCTCCAAGGAGGTAAGATAGACACTTCCTCTGTGGTTGAGAATTCAGCGTGAAGCTTGCGTCCACCTTCAGCCTGATCATCACTCACCACTTGTGAGATGAAGACCAAGAGCTTTTAAACGTTATAAAAAAATGTGTGTGAAAAATAATATTTATCTTGTATTTCTTCACTTACCATTAAGAGAAGAGCTACCGAGATTCATGTAGAAGCACAGCAATCTGTTTAAAAAGAATGGCAGATGCTTTGCAAAGAATTGTATGGAGCAAAATAGTTCATGACGCTCTTCTAGATGTCCAATATGTATAAGGCTTAATAAATAAAGTCAAATAATAGTGGCAACTTTACCTCGTGTAGCTATTGTTGGAACTATAAAATTCTGTCATTTTTGAATGGAATATAAGAAATGTTTACTGCGTATTAATATTGTCACGGATGTATAAACGGATGTCAGGGTCGCGAGATCTGTTCGAAAGAGTTACCGTGGCACAGGCAACTGAAGGAACATGGGTGGGTTTTAGTTAGTAAAAGTCTGATATGCCCTCCCGCTCCGCCCAGAGCGGGAGACGTCATTCGCTGGTAATACACCCACAAAAAAAAAAAAAAATGGGTGTATAAACGGAACTATCTCTTCGTTAAACCATTTACTTACCATGCACCGTTATTTTGTCGAAATCTAATGTTAAAAAAATATGATTATAGACCTTTTATCTTAATTAGCTTGATATCTATCTTTTGAGAGTATCTTTACGAATTAACGTAAAGTCATAGGCTCTAACTGCATTCAAACTGCACTTGAACTTCAATTTGCGGTTGGATTGCAGTTGAACTGCGGTCCGTCTGTCTAGAGCCTTAGTGCGACACCCAAATTCCATGGAGTCTCCTGCCGTACTTTTGTCAATGAACGAAATGAAGTCCTGTGACAGTCGAGTTGGAAAACAGCTTTGTGTTGGGAAGCTACGGAACCATTAGATCTTATTAGGAGCTGTACAAATTAATGATAATTTATTAATAAGATTACAAATTAAACTAATAAGATCATAATATTGAATTGATTGCAAATAATATCGCACAAAAAATGCGGTTTTTGAAGGAACTAGATTTATAGGTAAGCTCATTCAAATTTGATATTTATAATATGCTCGCTTGAATTTTAATTAAATGATTTTATGTTAATTCATTAAATTATAAACTAAGTGTGACTTCCTCACAGAAGGTTCCGTATGTCACCGAATCCTGAACTTTGTTGGCAACAATGGGAACAGCTAACCATAAACAGTTGGGCGGAGGTACTCCTACATACGGGATACCCAAATTTTTCCAGTTATGTTTAAGTCCCATGTAATAGGGGGCGAGCCTATTTCCAACAGGGCACAAAACCACACTCCAGGCTGTACTGAGAAATTCCAGATAGAAAAACCCACTAAGAATAACACTCTGCCCAACCAGGGAATCGTAACCAAGACATCATGCTGATCGGCGGCAGCGACCTCTTGCGTCCGGGCCTGGTGCGAGCCATGGGACGGAGCGAGAGGGCATGGGAAGCCGTCACCTCCTTCTGCGAAGCAGTAATGCTCGCGAAGGAGGAGGCGGGGCGCGTGAGGGAGTGGCAGTCTCTGCGCCCTCGCGTCCCTAGCCGCCGCAGGAGGAGCCTCTTGTGGTGGCGGCCCATAGGCAACTGCCTATGTTGCCTGTGCTTAAATCCGGCACTGGTGTCGATAGCAATCTATATATCTGGTGATGATCGCCGACAGAATTGATTTCCCATATATCCGGCAATGCTGCAGCAGGCATATTGCTATGTTGTGAGAGTTCGTTTGTGTTTGTGCTTGTTATCCTGTCTGTATCCTTTTAAGTATCTGTTTGTATATGAATCCTTTACTTGAATTAAACTAATTTTATTTATTCATATATAAATAGTCTGCCCAGGATTTTGTTACGAGCTTGGCGGTTTCAGCAGCGTCCATTACTACTTCTGTAGCGTGCAAACAACAAAACACGGTAGACACGATGTTAAGTGCCGCATTGTTTGTGGGACAGCACTTTTACCCTCCAGCACGCGTAGCATGACCACCGGAGAAATGGGTTTTGTCTATTCTTGGTAGAATATAGATAGAACTGTCATGCTACGCCAGCATAAAACGGCACAAATCTTTCTACAATCTTTAATTCTGTCTTTAATCTTTCTACAATCTGTAATTTTGTCTATTCTTCCGTCGACAGAACCCCTTTCTATGGTGGTCATGCTACGCATGCAGGGCGGAGTCATCTAAGATTCTCCACCTGAACAGGTTTTCTTTGCTTCGACTTACCTCAGTCTGAAATATAAATCATTTGGATCATTTTTCTGGGCATATCCCAGTCTCCACCTCAGCAGGCTTTCGTTGCTTCGGCCTACCTGAGTACGAAGTCTATTTAAATAATTCTCCTGGCCCTAATCCTAATTTATTTGATGTTGGCGTAACATGTCACTTTCTTCCATACTTCTCTATTAGTCATCATCTCAGTAGTCACCCATTCTTTCTATCCATATAATCTTTTATACAGTCCATCCATCGTTTCTTTCGTATTGTCCTACTAAAAGTGTCAGTTTGTCAGTGAATGAATGAATGAATGAACTTAACATTTTCATTAAGTAAATGGATCCACAAAATATGTAGCTCGTTATATTTATTACAAATTTAAATTTTAATAATATACATAATGTGTACCGCTTCTTTCTACAAACTGGTTTGGTTATACCTAATACCATTCAGAAAATTCAAATTTCGTTAAACTGCTTATTATGTTAATCTTTGGCCCAAATTACAATGATTGTTCAATATTTTACAAGTTATTAATTGACTTGACCTCTAAGTCTTGAGTAGTCATTTGTAATCTAATTAATCGTGTCTTACTATCTGTTTACTTTGAAAATATTATTCATATGTATCCATCGTTACTATGTTTATATTCATAATTCTTCTGTACGTGTGTATGTCACTGAACTGCTTCTAAACCGTTGGACTGATTTTGATGACATTTTTGTCTGTGTTTGAGTCCTTGGATTGTTTAAATTCACAATGAGACTCGGCACATGGCAAAAACTTTTATCAACTCTCATAATATCACCAAATTCGATTTTTAAACTTCAGAACGAGTTTATATTGACGTACTTTAGAGACAAATTATCGAATTTTAAAAATAGAATCATACTACAAAACTTTTTCTCTGACTTTTTTTTTCTTTTCTATCGATATGATACAGTGCAAATCGAAGAACTTAATATCACCAAGGAGTTTCCATCTACATAATAATATTATGTTTTTCTAATCTTAAGGAACACATATCCGGGGCGCGCCATTTTTATAGCATTATAAAACTATTTCCTACTCTTTTAAGTTTGATCTTTTATATAGTAGCTTCAATCCTAATGTATGAGGGTAGATAAAGTAGTGTATGAAACTGAACAAAACCAAAATCAAAAGTCATTTATTCAAACTAGGCTGAGAGTCAGCACTTTTTGAACGTCAAAGTCACATAAGACAGTCCCCCCAAAACGCTCGCCCTTCGACACTTTCTAGTGCTTTGGCTGGGAAGAAGAAGTGGCGGAACAAACTCCCCAGCAGCACTGCTGTCTGTTAAGTTAGAAGAACTTGATTCTATACAATATTGTATAAGTTATTAATATAATAAAACAAAACATACATTATTCGCCATATGTCAGCTAGCACACGCCATTATACCAACAAAACATTGAAAACTAAACTCAAGCTGAAATGAATAATGAAACAAAAATCGTAAACAGAACTTAAAACCTTAATAAAGCCTCCAGGCATAAAGGGCGTGTCCGCTTACATATACAACGATGCAAATGATACATAGACACAACAAATGAAATTAAAAGAAAATAAAAATAAATGAACAAAAGCAGTTAAATGAAAAAAAAAAAAAAACACTGAACATAACTAGATATTGAAACAATACCCCTCACTATTCCATAGTTTCATATACTCATCAATGATGAGTCATCATCATCTGCCTAGCCTATTTCCAACTATGTTGGGGTCGGCTTCCAGTCTAAGCTGATGCAGCTGAGTACCAGTATTTTACACGGAACGACTGCCTATCTGACCTCCACAATCCTGTTATTGGGTAATACGATACCCCTTGGTAAGACTGATTGTCAGACTTTCGGGCTTCTGACGACCCGTAACGACTGTCTAAGATCTACGAAAGACAGCCGGGACCAACGGCTTAATCGCTTAACGTGCTTTCCGAGACACGGAAGGGTCTTGATCTGTAAAGATGGTCACCCATCCACGGATCAACCGCGGCAAGCGTAGCTTAACCTGAACGATCTACCCGTGCGGCTGTTATTACTTAGCCACAAGCCCCTCTGTTCCATATACTACCTACTATTATACAACAAATACGACAGATAATTTTAATACGAATTACCCAGAATGGGGGTCATGATTGTTCTTGTTTAGGATAACGTATAACAATTATTTATTATGATAAAACTGTTGCGAGCACTATAAAGTTTTTGTTAATGAGGCAAATTCACAAAAAGTCCTTCAAATAAGACAAACCTTACATTATAAGTTCGTTAATCGGAGGCCGCGTGTCGTCATCTCTCGGACTCGTGTGCTCATCACATTTCGTAATGTTTGTAAGGCCTATCATGTTACACGGTAAACGCAGAAATAATGTCATTATTAAAGTACATTACCATGAAGAATATCATTTTCCTACTAAAATTACAAAAACTTAGTGACATTTTATCATTCACTTTGTCAGGGTCATGGATTCGTTCGCAAGAGTTACCGTGGCCCTGGCATAGGCAACTGAAGGAACACGGTGGAATTGTAGCCAGTAAAAATCTGACATGCCCATCCAGCTCCGCACAGAGCGGGAGAAGTCATTTGAAGATTTGTCAACAATTTTTTATTTTATTTCTTTTTTTTATAGTCTTTTCTAAAAGTATTTGATAAAAGTGTAATCTAAATAACACCTGCGGGTTGATTGCATATCATAGTAACAGTAGCAATGGCCTTTATTTCAAAAATATTTATTGCGTTATTTACGTTGGAGAGCAGACGAATTTTACGAACATGTGCAGCATTAACCTTCAAAATGATTCAGATTCTGATGCAGGTTAAAATCTTACACAATCACTCATCTTCATCTGTATTTATATACCAACACTTCTTCAAACAATAATTCTTTGAATAACCGCTTGATTGAAACGCGCGCATCCTTCTTAAATAGTCGATTGCAACCGTCATAAAAAACGATGACGCGTCACCAAGGCAATCAAGGGGATAACACGATTCAATTATAATAGGCAACATGCAATATTTTTATTTTTGTTTTCACTTTAAAGAATTCCATGTAGAATGGACCACAAATATATAAAAAAATTAAAATATTGTAATTTATCGGAAAAAAATGAGGTTTTAAATTGACAGTTTAAATTTTCCCGCGAAAACGGACCTATAGTTCCGATGACGTCATTCTTGTCTGTCACTGGTTGTATTTGTTGGTCGGCTTTCATACTTTTGCATATTTTTTCGACTTTTGAGATAGTTTTTTTTGAAAAAATTAAAATGGACTATCCGTCAACATCAGGTGATCATAACAATACCACTAATAATCCAGCCAGTGAGTCCGTGTATACTTAAACAAAGTTTCCAAATAAATTGTTTTTGACTGGACCTTGAGACCCAAAACTGAGAAAAAGTTGGTTTCAAGCTGCGAAAAGAAATTTCAGTTTTCTCCAAACACCATTTCAATACTCAAAACTTTATTGCAATCCACAATACATCACATCATCATCATGCATCATTCATTCTTCATTGCATAGCTTTCTTTCCTTTTTGCATTATTCGATGCTGTGAACTGTGAAGATCACTTTGACGTAATAAGTCAGCGAATATACTTGTTATATGTTTAGTAAATCTGCTTGTACGTGAAAACACGTTAGTAACCTACCTAATACTTACAAACTTTTCTATAACATGTATTACATTTATAGTTGGAGAATGACGTCAAAAATTGGATTAAAGTTTAAAATGGGTGGAGGAAAACTTTTTCTGAAAAATAACTCTTAGTAAATTCCTGGAATCTGCTTTTATAAACCTACCTTCCATTTTTTACATTAAAAATGCAATTAATATTCCCATAAAATAATATTAACTTTTACATCCATAGCCTCAATAAGTTGTCATAACAGGAGTGAGGTGACGTCACTCTTGTTATAAACGCTGATTGGTGTTTTAAATGATAAATGATTTTATTTCTGTAAGTAGGTTTGTACAAACACTTTTACATGTCAATGATATATTTTTTTAAACTAGATGAGTTCGGCGTTTCCTAACTGACTACTCTGAGAAGAAAGGCCGAAACAAACTCAGAGATCACAGTCTCTTTTAAAAGTCCAGACATAATATTGGTCACAACATGTGAAGACCATGTAGATTGGTGACTGAAATGGTCTTTTGAGGAAAGAACCACACAGATTGAGTGGACCTGTCCAGTCAGTGCAAGCATTTGTCACTAATCGTTTAGCTCAACTCGGAACATAAGGAGCCCAACGCTGTGACGAACAATACCAAAGAAAGGACATTCGGGTAGGCCACATAAATTACTCAAACTGCCAGATCATGATTACTGAGGAAGAAAGAAAACAAAATAAAAAAAGACCCACATAGACTTCACATTCACAATAATTAAAACAATATGATACTTAACAAAGTAAATATTCATGTCATTGTATATATAAAAATTATCAATGTCAATGTGTATATAAAAAAAAGAAAAGGATATAATTTTGTTGGTCACAACATGTGAAGACCATGTAGATAGGTGACTGAAATGGTCTTTACAGGAAAGAACCACTCAGATTGAGTGGACCTGTCCAGTCAGTGCAAGCATTTGTCACTAATCGTTTAGATCAACACGGAACATAAATTACTCAAACTGGCAGATCATGATTACTGAGAAAGAAAGAAAACAAAGTAAGAAAAAGACCCATTTTGAAATACGTTTTGTTTCAAGTCATTTTTAACTCGTAATTATTGTTAAAAATGAACATTATGAAACATAAAAACATTGCAGTGGCCCTTCTTTTATACTTTTTTAACATTTTAATCATAAAATTTTCATAAATATTATATTTGCATCTTCCCTATTGAAAAATCATCGACGAAAATGGAGATTCTTAAATTAACCACAATAATAGACAAATGACATATTTTTTATGGTGATTTAAAATTAGGATTCCAGGTTTTAAACATTCAAATAATCGAATCAAAGCACTCAATTTAAAAATAGAACTACCAATCGGCACCCGCAGGTCCGTTTTGTGATCCATTTGTTTAAATTTTTATCTTTTTTTACTTATGATCATAGGTGATATGGTGGCGTTGTTTCCGCGCATCTCAGTCCACAGTTAGACATGGGCCTCTTCAAACTTGCACCACAAATTACACCCGGTTCTCCACAATACGCATCTTGACTGTATCAGCCATGAGCCAATCTAAAAAACCTAAAATTCAATGCTGTAATTTTCATACAGACATTTCAATTTTATGGATTTGTATGTATGTAGGTAGTATGTATATGCCATAGTAGTATATTCCGTGTGGAACCGGACGGTTCCGTTTGGTGCCGGGTTTAAAGAAAACCACCATCTCATTTCCTCCCGTGGGTGTCGTAAAAGGCGACTAAGGGACTAACTAGAGAATGGGCAGCAGCGTTCTCTATGCATTTTACCACCATACTGCGATCGCCAACCCGCCTGCCAAGCGTGGCGATTATGGCAAAGCCCCCCAAATTTGGGGAGGTCTATATCCAGTTGTGGACGTCTTTTGGCTGGAATTATGATATATATATGCATTCTACAAAACTATCTTTTGACGATGTCTAGAATCATGTCAACATTGTTGTTCAAAAGCGGCTTTTATGTGTTTATTTGAAATAAATGCTTTGAAATTGACTTTATCATCATCATCATCATTGCAGCCGTAAAACGTCCACTGCTGGACTTAGGCCTCCCCCAGTCTGGGGGGCTTTGCCATAATCGACACGCTTGGCAGGCGGGTTGGCGATCGCAGTATGGTGGTAAAATGCATAGAGAACGCTGCTGCCCATTCTCTAGTAAGTCCCTTAGTCGCCTTTTACGACACCCACGGGAAGAAACGGGGTGGTGTTATTCTTTACGTCCGGCACCACACGGTACCTTACGGTACCGCACGGTACATTGACTTTATATGTGATATGAACAGATGTGCATGAGATAGTAGTGTTCACATATCTAATAAATATATACTTCCAAATAAGAGATTCAGAGTGAGAGCAGTGAGGGCTGGTCGTGGGTCCAAACCCAAGCAGGCACTTTACTTCATGTAAATTATTTCATGACCACTGATCTCAAAACGGTTAAGTAAAACATCGTAAGGAAACCAGCATGTCTTAAAATAAAATAAAAATGAAGATATGTGACATTCACCAACCCGCACTGGGCTCTCGTGGTGTATTATGGCCCACTCCCTCTCACTGAGAGCAGGCCTATAATGTCCCAGCTGTGGGAACATTATAGGCTGCTGATAAGTAAGAGAATCTCTTGATAGCCAGTCCGACGTCTCAATTCAATTTCCGCTTCAATAATTCCTCAAGTACATCTTTGTTACAGCATTGCTCGTTACGGATCACCAGCGTATTTCTATTATTATGTACGTTTCATCATTATTCTTGGTATATAGAGCGATATCTACGACCTTTGGTAGCTAATGCAGCGTTGAAAATGAGATCACAAATGACATCAACAAACTGATTTCCGTCGATGTTCTGGTATCGGTATTTATGGTGTTCAATGTTACATGACATAAGATCACGGTTGTATTCCTCGTACGGTTAGGCAGAACTGTACGTATAGTAAGAATTTATTTTAGGACAACCAACACACCGTTATCTGATCCCAAACTAGGCAGAGCCTGTACTATGGCAACCAGACAACTGATAAATATGCATTATTTATTCGTCTTGCGGCTGAAATGAATTTGATGAAGAATGATACTTCATCATCTTCATTTCAGCCGCAAGACGTCCACTGCTGGACTTAGGCCTCCCCAAAATTGGGGGCTTTGCCATAACCGCCACGCTTGGCAGGCGGTTTGGCGATCGCAGTATGGTGGTAAAATGCATAGAGAACGCTGCCGTCCATTCTCTCGTAAGTCCCTTAGTCGCCTCTTACGACACACGTGGGAAGAAATGAGAGGAATGCAAGTGTACGTATAGTAATAATTTATCTTAGGATAACCAACACAACGTTATCTGTTCCCAAACTAGGCAGAGCCTGTATGTACTATGGCAACCAGACAACTGATAAATATCCTACTAATATTATAAACGCGAAAGTTTGTATGTATGGATGTGTGGATGTTTGTTCCTCTTTCACGCAAAAACTGCTGACCCGATTTAGATGAAATTTGGCACACAGATAGTTTATAACCTGGAATAACACATAGGGTACTTTTTATCCCGGTAGTATGTTCCCGTGGGATAATTTCCGACCTCCACGCGGGCGAAGCCGCTGGCAAAAGCTAGTACTTACATATTTCTAAATACATACATTACATATTAATGATAAATTACACCCAGACACAGAACAAATAATTGTGCTCATCACAGATTTGTCCTGAGTGAGAATCGAACGCACAACCTCCGTATTTTGAAAAAAACTTTCTAATATCTTTCTAGGCGCAGGATCGAGCTGAGTGGAAAAAGGAAAGGGAAGCCTTTGCCCTGCAGTGAGACAACGTGGATTAATTAAGTTCCATAGCGCGGCTTGCTGAACGAATTGACTGGTAGAAATAATCACGTATGGAAAAAATATTTTTTTCATAATTTCGTAGAGCTAGAGATTCAGTAGCCGGGTTTTAGTTTTAGAACATACTAGCTGTTGCCCGCGGTGGTGTCGAACATTTTGTTGCATTAGTTTCCAATCATATGCCTAAATAATAAATTAAATGATGTTTACTTAGAAAATGAAGGGCTTTCCACACCACTTCATCTTATTTTTCAGCTCTTCGGGTGTAGAATTATCAAAAACGCTGAGATACGTAGGTATAATTTTTTTATCGTCAGCCTAAAGAAAATTACGTATAAATAAATTTTTAATCGACACCCTAAAGAAAAAATTGAAGAACCTAGCTTCAAAACTGAATGATTTGCTTACAAACTTTCACCCCGTATTTAATTCCTTTACAGGGAGAATTTCTTAAAATCCTTTCTTATCTGACGTCTCCTAGATTATAAAATCTACCTCTGTACCAAATTTCAACTTCGTAGTTCTAGTAGTTTTTGAGATTTCGTAATTACTCAGTGAGTCAATGTATGAATGAGTGACGTTTCACTTTATACAGGGTTATTTGTAAAACACCGGCAACCTCTCAGGACTATATTAGTAACATCATAATCAACAACTTTTGTTCTATGACTTTTAAAAATTCATCATATTTTAGTTCATCAGATTTTCATACAAAAATAAAAATATTTAAATTGAACGCTCTAAATGTTACGAAGTCGATGTGAAGCAAAAGAAAGCGATAGAACATTAGCGAGGGAAGCGAGATTAGGGCGGCGGGGGCACTGAAATTTGACCTATTTACGGGCGGCCGATTTTGTATGAAAATCTGATGAACTAAAATATGATGAATTTTTAAAAGTCATAGAACAAAAGTTGGTGATTATCATGTTAGTAGCATAGTCCTGAGAGGTTGCCGGTGTTTTACAAATAACCCTGTATATGAAACTCTTTGAAAGCGTTTTTAATTCCTATTTAATTTGGTCATAATTTTTGGCCATTACTTGGATTTAATCCGTCAGTCTGCAAAGAGAATTTCTTGGCGGTAAAAAGCCACATTTTATTTCAATTTACTGCGCTGTGCAATTTTATTGAATCATGTTGATGAAAAACAGATGCAGCTGCTTTTTATCAACATGGGTCAATAACATTCAGGCTAAATTCGAAATCAGATCAAAAAAATAAATGTAAGTATCAATCTGTTGGATCTACAGAAAGCATAATCAGCAATATTCCCACTGCTGGGAATCAGAGGGGTAATTGCGGAACTTTTTATCGGTAGGAATTGGTTTAATATTCATAGTTAAACAACATTCATTGTGTTATTTACGTTGCTGAGTCGATAATTTATACGAACAAATGACGCAATGGTTTAGAAATAATCTTCAATCCCATTCTGATTCTGATAAATTGTGCGTTTCGCAATTAGGGTGCAGGCCTCCACTCCGTAAGAGGCCATTATCCAGCACGCGGGCTCAGTGCGGGTTGGTAGGTGACACATGTCTTAATTTTTTTGGTTCTAAGACATGCTGGTTTCCTCATGTAGTTTTCCTTCACCGTTTTGAGAGCAGTGGTGATGAACTAATTTACACAAAGTAAACCGACTGTCTAGTTTCCAACCTACAACTCTTAAGTCGTAGTCTTTACCACTAGGTCACCATTGATCAACAGAAAAACATGATCAAAATCTGGTAGCAGTTTATAGACTAACTAAAGAAATATAAATTCTCTCGCGTCCTCTTGGACTACCAATGACTGTATTTCGCCTGACTGTGTCTCTAAAAACACGATAACGCACAAAGATAACATTATTTCACACCCTGATCACAGATACTAGTAACTTATTAATTAAAACAGTCCCGCTTGACTTACGGCGCTATTAACTGTGTCACTTTTTTCCAAGTATAGCCGTATATTTAATTCACACATTTGGTAGGTTCATAATTCTAAACAAAAATCATGTCAAACATATAGTATACGTACTAGATAAAGGAGATAACATTATCCAAAGCGTAATTAAGCCACGACCCTAGACCAGTTAGTTCGGACACTAATGTAGTACCATATACGACATTCACCGTTATGCGCGCGCATAATTAGGTTACCGGCAAAATAACCTATAGGGCCGGTATAACAAGTGAACTTGCTGCAATACTTGTAGAATCTTACTACCATACGTCAAACCATTCAGAGAATATTTCAAACTTAAAAGTTTCATAACAAATCTAGACGAGATTCGTAGACTTATCTTTATTTATAACTGTAACTCCGTACGAGCCGCGGGCACGCAGGAGGCTCATTCAACTTGTAGCGCGCGCGCCAAACAGTTGCTCGGTAACAACGCTGATCATAGCGCGCGAAAATGCAGATTAAACTATTTACGTTAGTGACTCTGTGGACTTGCGGTGTTTTAGCGTACGAGTACCATTGTAGCCAACGATCTGCTCTGCTACTACTCAAAAGACCAGCGTACGACTTTTCATTGAGAATGTTACAAAGGGTCACTCAAGAAACAGACTCACACTTTGTTTACTCACCCATGTCAACCTGGCTGCAGCTGTCCGCGCTAGCCGAAGGAGCTGACGGACGAACCTTCAAAGAAATCTGGAATGTAACGAAACATCACAGGAACAGATGCTTCAAAAAGCAGTTGAGCGATATTTTAAGTAAGCTCAGAAAAGATTTAAAATATGAGTGTAGGAGGATGAGTGTGATAGCTATGGACAAACTAATGGCAGTGAAGAAATACTACGTGCGTCAGATAGAAAAATTGTATGGGGTCAAAGCGTTATTGCTTGATTTCAATGAGCCCGTGAAATCTGCAAGAGAGGTGAACCAGGTTATCGAAGACGGAACCGGTGGAGTGATCGACAATATAGTGTATTACGATGATTTTACGTCCTCAGTGCTTCTTATGAGTGATGCGAACTATTTCAGAAGTGAGTGGAAGACACCTTTTAATAGTGACACTGAGATACAACCCTTTTACTCACGTAAAGGAATGAAAATCGGTGAAGTGAGTATGATGAACCAATTAGGATTATTTAATGTGGTAGATTTCCCCCGCATAGGCGCCTCGGTGTTAGCGATTCCTTGTGCCTCACGTAGGATAACAATGCTAATATTTTTGCCAAAAGGACGTGTTTGGGCCAGTGATATATTTTATAATCTACAGAAAACTAGGTTGACGTCAATTTTCAATATGTACAAACATGATGGGGAGAAGGTCGTAAATGTTACGATGCCTAGATTTAAGCAGCGCACAGAGATTGAAAATTTACCTGAACTTATTTACGATATGGGTATCAAAAAGATATTCGATCCTGACAAGGCAGAATTTAAAGGTATCAGTAATTTCAATATGCATGCATCTCTCATGACACAAATTACTGATATAGAAGTCAATGAGAGAGGAGTAACAGCGTCCGCTAGTTCCTTGATTAAGAATGATACAGCAATAGAATTTCTTGTAAATAAGCCTTTCGCGTACATGTTAGTAGATAAAATGACAGAATTCATTCTATTTGCTGGTATTTACTCAGTGCCCAGTGTGATTTGAATAGGAAGTATAAAACTAACAATCTTGATGTATGTGACGGATCGAGAATCTCTTCTGCGAATGCTTTGATTGCGGAATGCATTCGCGATGTTTGTTTGTAAATAAATTCTGGAAATGAGAACGTCTGCATTGAGTAGATAGAGGGAATGTGCCGCTGTCATAGACTGACATTTTGTGAACTTTAGTGAAAGTACTCGATGACATTATTGAAGTGGCTGAAAGTATAAAAATGTTAGAACTAGAAAATAACTATTTACTGCATCAACACTAACTTTTAATACCTTATTTAAATGAAATGCAAGAGGACTAAAATTACATTAATTATGTTGATGTACGAGTTTAAATGTCTGTAGTTCTAAACGATTGATTAAACTTTGGCTTTCTGAATTTAACTTGTTTTTTTTTTTTTGGTATTCCTAAAAATTTCTAACAGTCAAAGATTACCGTCTGAATATAACGTTGGTTGGGCGTCCTGAAATAAAAGAAGATGTAGGTAAGAAGTAGCTTATACAAGCCATTCAAAATAAAGCGATTATTAATAAAAATAATAATATTTTTATTCATAATAACAATGCACATTATAACAATGTTTCTATGACTAGTATCACATTTACAGCTTCGTATTCCAAGCAAAATATTTTAATATAACAATGGTCTTATTATAATCTTTTCTATAATTATTAATTATGACTATCGTCTTCCTGTATTCGATGTCTTAATTATTATTTTAAGGCGTGTATCTAATCGAACCTCTATTATTTATTTTCATTTTACGCTCCTTAAAATATTACTGAACAATGAAATAAAATGATTGAACCTCTTTTTGTAAACGTCAAGTAATTTCTTTTTAATGTCATAAAAACACCAAGTATCTAAGTAGCCAGAGAGAAAAGATCAAAAAGTTAAAAAGAGGCTCAAATAATTACAAAAAAAAAAAAACAGTTCTGAAACTAACCATAGCATTTTGGTCGTGGCACCCTAGCATAGTAACTGAGACCAACTTTGAGAAAAGGTTATACTTTTTGAAATTTCCAAGGTTCATGTATTTAAAAAGAGTGTTTCATTAGGAGCGTAAAATAGGAGTCAGTTAAATATTTCTCTCTTATTAAACTTTTTCAAGGTAATACTTACGCGACTTACAATAATTTGTACTTGGCCGTGCCTCGGTGTTTCTCGGAACAATGACAATAAAATATAATCATTAATATTTATTTATTACTATAGATAGGTATTAATTTACATTTTAATGAATATTTATACAGTTGTATTTTATTAGACAAGTATAATCGGTTTGTACAGTACAGTTTTAATTTCATTAGAACTAATTTTTATTTTGCTTAAAAATGGCATGTATTTAACCGAACCTCCAACAATTCCTATTTTGCGGGCCTAAACATATGATTGAACGCTCTAATTTAATGATTGCGCGCCTCTCTGTGAACCTAAAGTAATTCATACTTTGAGGTTCTAAAATATTAAATAGCCAAGTAACTCTGTCTGACCAAATCAGATGAAACCAGTGAGAAAGCGGCAAGAAAATATAATAAATGCACACTTTTTTAAATAATTGATTATTATTTTTAAAAAGTGTGCATCATCATAGAAGCGCATAAGTATAGTTTTGAGAGGATCAGTTAAATATTTCCTTTAAAAATAAACAATTACTAGCGTGGTTTAGAAAATAGTTAAGGCCCCTTTTATCACGATTCTATATCGATATTGACACCACTAGTAAAATAGACACGCCCCAATTTCTAAAACCAACGATTGTCTGTCTGTCTGTACATTTGTTATCGAGTTAATCGCACCAATTTAGTATCGAGTTACAATAATAATCGATTTGATATCCACAACTGAAGTCGACTAATTGAAACGATATGTCAAACTCATTTTGACAATTGTGACCAATTAATTTTGTAACGACATTATTTGAAATTCGAAACAATCGATTGGAAATTAGTAATTGAAACAGTTTTAGGACATCGGGCTTTGGAATATCGATACCTAGCTTTGAATAAATTCGTCTTCTTCTTCTTCTTCATCCTCCTCCATGAAAAGTTTGCACAATCAGCAGGAAGTACCTGGAAAAGAAAAAAAAAATGTTTATAAGTAGGTAGCAAAATAATTTACTTAAACTTTTTCTGGGACGTAAATAATACCGATATGTCTTCAAAATTTAGTTTGTTATTCTCCAGAATAGTTTTCAATATGCGCTGATAAATGGACATACAATCCTATAAATGTGAAAAGGTGTATGTTTGTTACTCAAACACGAAAAAACAGCAGGACAGGATTTGGATGAAATTTGGCACACAGATAGTATACTATAGTTTTTTTAAACTATTATTTATTTTCTATTTTTTAGCTCGGCTAGCTACAAAACCCGGTTTTTCATTTTTTTTTTGTTATCCGGGTGATCGTGGCCAGGATATAAATTTATGAAATTATTGTATTGTCATCGGTCCTTGATATGTGTGCAAAGTTTCAAATTAATTGGACGTTTTAAAGCCGGTGAAAATCACGTTCAAAGATTCCGTTACATACTAAGCTAATAAAAGCGTATAAACAATGACCAAGAAACATTTTACAGTCAAGTCTGACATTGACCACAGCCCAAAAACATTAAACTTTAAACCACAGATAATATTCTCGTACCGTTTGCAAATAACTGTAGACCGCGGATTGTGGGTCAAAGATCAAGAAATTTTATTTGAAATTATTTGAGTCTTTACTATTCGCGAAACGTGTTTCGAGTTTATTTCTGTAATAGCGGATTTAAAAAATAATATTTATATGTATAGGCTTTTTAATCTTACGTTCTTGTTATTTATAACGTTAATTGTTGAATTAATATTTTATGACAGCTTCCAAAATTTAAATTCGTAAAAAAAAAACTAAATTTAAATGTCATTTTTTTTTGCACATTATTTACGGTAGCGTCTCAGAAGATTTGTATTTTTTTTATTTGTTCTCCGCCCGGCCCTCTGTCTTTACCATAGACAAACAGATAAAACCTCTAATATACCGAGGGACTAAAAAAATGTTCTTAATTTAAATGTAAGTTTTCTTGCAAACTATTCCTTTTTTTTCTGCGTCCAGCCCTCTTTACCATGGACAAACAGAAATAAAACCTTTATTATACCACAAGAACTAATATTGAAACTTTCTCAGCAAAGCAGTTTCTGCTGCTTTCTCGGACGTCGTCGCGAGTAAAAGCTAGTATTTGAGCTATTACGACATTTACGATGTCTCGGTACAAGGTCAGCGTGACGTTACTGCGAGGAATTTTAGAATTATGTTAGGTACTTTTTTTTCATTGAGTGACTCGCACTGGGTTGACAGATGAACCTATGTTTTTTTATTGAGTTAGTTGAAAATAGTGTTTTCCGGTGTATGTTGGTTCAAGGCTCCTGCAGATAGGCGCTCTAGAAGAATAATTTATATGAAAACTACCTTCTGCCCCCGGCTTCGCCCGCGTGGATGTCCCATAGGAACGTGCTACCAGGACAAAAGGTAGTTTATATTCTTTTCCAAAGTCTAGTCTAACTCTTTATCAAATTTCATCAAAATCGGTTCAGTGGTTTAGTCATGAAAGCGTAACGCATTTTGGGTGTGAGTTTTTTCACAGAAGTGATGGGTTGAGATCTTAACACGATGAACCAAAATGAAAAGAAATTTTCTTCAAGTAACAAGAACTACAAGCGGTCGTTGACCTCAAAAATCACCAAATCTTTCTTATTTATATTTTACTGTCTTAAAATATTAAATGATAAATGATTTTATTTCTGTAAGTAGGTTTACTACAAACACTTTTACAAGTCAATAATATTATTTTGAGCTAGATGAGGCCAGCGTTTCCTATCTGACTACTCAGAGAAGAAAGGGCGAAACAAACTCAGAGGTCACAGTCTCTTTTAGAGTCCAGACATAATCTTGGTCATATTATGTGAAGACCATGTAGTTAGCTGTCTGAAATTGTCTTTTGAGGAAAGAACCATACAGATTGAGTGCACCTGTCCAGTCAGTGCAAGCATTTGTCACTAACCGTACAGCTCAGCCCAGCTAATATCCATGACATTTATTTTAGTAGAGCAACTTTCATATAGTTTCATAGGAATTGTTCTACTGGAGCCGTGCTGTCACTGCTGTGTTCGGAAACCTTAAAGCTGATAAATAATGACAACATGGATAGTATTAAGGACTCCATAGAATTAATCTTTAAAAGGCCTATCTTATTATTATAACTTTCTACTTAATTACTAGAGCAGATGTAGTCCAGTGGTAATTACCGGTCCCGACTTAACGAGTTTTAGTTCAAACCTAGGCAGGCGCTTTATTTTTAACCGACTTCAAAAAAAGGAAGAGGTTATCAATTCGACAATTTAAAAAAAAATGTTTGTTACCTCATAGTCATAACTTTTGACTGGGTGAACCGATTTTAATGATTCTTTTTTATTTGAAAGTTGGTATTTCCCGAATGGTCCCATTTTAATTTGGTTCCATTCAGACAATGGAATCCATGTGAAAAAAAAAAATATAAAAATTTGCATTAAGTATTTGCGGTGACAAATTAACGAATAACGCGATTAGATTAGTGCGGGGTATCTACCATTTAAAATAAAAAGTTAAAATAAAAACGTTTTACAAAAAAAAAAAACAACCACTTCCTTCAAATCATTTCATCATCACTGCTCTCAAAACGGTGAAGGAAAACATCGTGAGGAAACCGGCATGTCTTAGAACGAAAAATTCGAAGACATGTGACATCTACGAACCCGCACTGGGCCCGCGTTATTATTGTCCACTCACTCTCACCGAGAGGAGGCCTGTATCCCAGCAGTGAGAATATAATGGACTGATTATGATGACTTAATTACTTCCTAGAATTACAGGAAAATTGAGCACTCATTTCGGTTCCTTGTTGATCAATGAACCGGTAAAGGCCATCGCGTCAACTGGATACTTCCAAAACAAGTACTTAATTCGTTCCTAGGTTCTGGTTTTTTTTTCCGGCTCTTAACTACCTTGATTTTTTTTCTTAATTATTCAGTACCTGGTTGTAGCTTGTGCGGCATTTTTTAACCGACGAAAAAAACGGAGGAGGTTCTCAATTCGATGCGTATATTTTTTTTGTTTTTTTTTATGTATATGACCACGCATAACTTTTTACAGAGTGGACAGATTTTAATAATTCTTTTTTATTGGAAAGGGTATATCCCGAAGGTGGTCCCATGTTAATGGAAATAAAACTCCAACCCTAAGGGTAGGAAAACAGGGGATGATTGATATTGTTCACTCATTGATTGTAATGCATAACTTCTTACAGAATAGTCCGATTTTGCAAGCATGTAGTAATTAGTATATTATAGTCACAAAAAATAATAAAATAAAAACTTTTTGACAAAAAGTTAAACCGCTGAAAGAACTGAAAAACTTAATATGACTGAAAGGATTATTTTTTGCTTTTCCTTTTGTTGCTTGCTTTTGTTTTTTATTTCCTACTAGTTTCTGCCCCCGGCTTCGCCCGCGTGAATATCGAAAAAGAAATCTACGGGAACGTGCTACCGGGATAAAAGGTAGCTTATGTCCTTTCCTAAAGTCTAGTCTATCTCTTCACCAAATCTCCTCAAAATCAGTTTAGTGGTTTAGGCGTAAAAACGTAACAGACAGACAGAATTACTTTCGCATTTATAAATTAGTGTGGAGTAGTGAAGTAGGGATAGGGAAGTAGGGATAAACGCTGTTCACAAATCTAAAACCCTAAAATGTTGTCACTTTAAATCAGATAGAGGTCCGCCATTCTTCTGACAGGTATTTGCACGCCATGACAAGGCAAACCAGTAATAAAAAAAGTGTAATTTTTGATACGACAGCATATCGAATGTTTTGTGATTTCCTAGGTATTCTGGTTGTATAGTGTGATGTTTTTAAATCCAAGGTTCTGGTTTCGATTACCAAAGTAGTAGGTAGTGAATCACCGTACATAGTTAATCATATCAAAAGTCATTAATTCAAACTAGGCTGAGACTCAGCACTTTAAAATTACATAAGGACGTCAAAATTACATAAGACAGTCCCGAAAACGTCTGCCTTTCACCACTTCCTACTGTTTTAGCTGGGAAGAAGAAGTGGCACAACAAACTCCCCAGCAGCACAGCTGTCTGTTCAGTTAAAACAACTTGATTCTAAACAAAACTTAGACATAAACATTATTCGACATAATAATATGTCAGTTAGCACACAGTATATCAACAAAAACTATACTCAAGCAGAAATAAATACTAAACGTAAACAGAACTTAATACCTAAATAAAAGCCTCCATGCATAAAAGGCAAGCCCGCTTACATATGCAATGCTGCATTCGGTTCATACAGCGGTAACTTTACAATAGTGATAAATAAAAACCAGTGATGTAGCTAGTCCTACAGGGGCTCTATGTTCTAAATTTCTATGATATAGGTGTTTGGTTACCGCACTTAGTCCTTTAAGTGGACCATTGTGCATGGGCCATGGCGGCTGTCGGTGTTTATTTCAACCAGCCCATCTCCTCTCAGAAGTTGATGACTCATGCCTTTTTCCCATGGGGGTAGGCAGAAACTACGGAATGCTACCTGCTGCGATTCTTACATACTTCTTTTGCCTCGTTTATGTTCATACATCTGGTCATACACACACGCCAGTTGCGAGTACTACGCACCTGACCTTTCTGAAGAACATCACCAATATATGCCCTCGTAGGGCGCCCCTCCCGGCGTTTCCACTCACAACTGCCTTGTAAATAAATGCCTTTTGTAAGCCGTCCTTCAGTCATCCTCTCAACATGAGCAAACCATCTAAGCATACGACATACTCTTTTCAATTTTTTACTACTGAGAAATTGTAGATAGAAAAACACAATAACATTTTAATGAAATAAAATTATTCGCCTACTCATACCAATAAGATTCTATTTGTGTGAATCGGTCACAGTGCAATGTCAAAACCATAATACCTTGGCACTCTGTCCAAAAAGTACAATTTCTCTGAGAAGGTTATAAATTATCTCGCATATAGTAATAGAATTCTTATGAGATTATATCAGAACAGCTGCACGTGTATATTGAAGGTTGAGCAACGTTTGCAGAGGGCGTTCTGTGGATGGGTGCATTATCCTTTCCATGTCGAACCCCAGTGACTCGGAAAGTACGTTAAGCCGTTGGTCTCGCCTGGCATCCGTCAATCTTTGACAGTCATTGGTGCCGATTCTGTTGTACACCGAACTAAACTAACTAAACTATCTCTAAAATTCCTTACTATGCGAATTTTAACGCTATTCTGCAAGAAAAAATCTCTAAATTTAAAAATTATTTCGACACGACTAAAAACGAATTTGACAATGAACATGGTTTTTTTTTTCTTTTGGTTTCGCAACATGGTACTTGTGTGCGCTACGCAATGATTTTTTTAGAGACGAAGGCGCGCGCAATGGGGCAGCCTGGACGTTTTTTATATGGAGTGTTTCACTTTTTGTTTGAAAAAAAAAAATAAAAAAAATATTACCCACGTGTTGAGATTTAAATGTTTCGGGGTCAATAAAGGGGGTCGAAAATTTCATTATTTTTGCGATAGGACACGCCATTTTCGAGATATAAGCAAAAGAAAAAATAAAAAATACAGCACTGTTTTAGCACGTGAAGGCGAGGCGTTGGTGTGAATTTTTGTTCATGACCACTAGTTTTATATTCCACATCTTTTTAATCGCGATTAAAATAGTCAGATTTAGTCAAAATAAATTATTATAGTCTAAAGGTGAAAACCGGGAAACTCAGAATAGCAAAATTGTCATTTTCACTAAACTAATAACTCAGTGCAATCTTAGTGCTGTCAAACTAAAATATAGTTAAGTTGTGTCACTTTAGTCTATTTCAGAATAGGAAATCGTCGTTAGACAGGAATAAACCAAATTTTAGTGATTTTTAGTTTAGTTTAGAGAATTTTGTACAACAGAATCGGCACCATTAAGGGTAGTCAGACCAAAAAGTCTGTCAGCTAGTATTTTAAAGGGGTATTGTGATATCCAGTACCTGGTTTGTTAAATGATTTTATTTTTGTAAGTAGGTTTTGTACAAACATTTTTACACATTAATCATATTTTTTAAAACTAGATGAGATCGGCGTTTTCTAATTGACTACTCTGAGAAGAAAGGCCGAAACAAACTCAGAGGTTCCATCATATGAAGACCATGGTGACTGAAATGGGCTTTTGAGGAAAAAACACAAAGATTGAGTGGACCTGTCCAGACAGTGCAAGAATTCGTCACTGATCGTGTAGCTCAACTCAGTTGAGGTCACAGAGGTAGTGGTTCCTTGTAAAATACAGGTATTCAGTTGCTTCCGGTTAGACTGGAAGCCGAAACCAAAATGGTTGGGAAAAGGCTCGTGCAGAATGGTTGAATAGAATTCTGATAAGATTGTGTTAGCAACAGAATACAGGTAAAATGTCTTTAGAAGCCTTAGGTTACATTTTACACTCTTTGGTACTATCTCAATAACATTCAGGAATGTTCCTAAGTCCTTTAGACTTAGCAACACGGAACTGTATACAAAGCCTAAAGAATACAGCTCTATTTAGGCCCGTGTCCCACCGCCTACGAATAAGCGACTAAAATTGTTGAAATCATCCACAATTTTCTCGTTCAAGAAACGTATAGACGCAGGTCTTGTGTCAGTAAAAAACTTTTTACAAAAAAAAAACAACCGACTTCCTTAAAAAAACACTACAAAGTCAAAAATAACTTTAATTTCGGAATTCGGTGTCTTAGGATCTGTATTTAAGGTTTTTTTGCCAGATATGGTAGATACCCCGTACTAATCAAATTGCGTTACTCGTTAATTTGTCGCACAAATACTTAATGCAAAGGAGATGTTTCATTTTCGGCCATCAGATGTACATTTATCAAAAAAGAAGAAAAAATTCTACAAATTAGGGAAAAATATTCCCTGGTTAATTTGCGCCTGATTTGTTGTGTACAAAAAATAATAGCTTTTCAATTATTACCATGTTTTATTCAACATGGCGTCTCGTTTGCGTGCAGACTTCATTCGTTCTGAAATCATGTCTCATCAAATCAATGTTATGTAGAAAATAATTAAAAAATGTGTGTATTCTTGTAGTGTTAAAAATAAATTATTATTATTCTCTTGTAAATATTTTTGAGTAAACATAATTAAGTGTGACCATTTCATCGTTACAAAAATCTTTAGTTTCCATTCTTGAAGTGTGTTTCTAAACGAATTCAAAATAACCACTTGCTAACTCTTAGGACAAACGTCAAACATTTTTAATTTTTATTTTGTACTTAAAAACCATTTGATATTATGAAAAAAATGTTACTTTATTCTATTCATGAGTAATTTACCCGGCTTCGCTAAACGGTACACGTTATGGCCCCCATATAAAAATGAAATATCTCCTTTAAGACTTATATGGTTTTCACATGGACTCTATTGTCCGAATGAAACCAAATTAAAATGGGACCAATCGGGAAGCACTAGCTTTCTAATAAAAAATAAAAATCAAAATCGGTTCACCCACTCAAAAGTTATGAGGTAACAAACAAAAAAAATACAGTCGAATTGATAACCTCCTCCTTTTTTTGAAGTCGGTTAAAAAATATGCATATTTAATACTTAATCGCTGGCTTTACTGGCCCGCCATTGTGAAAAGGCGGGCGAGAACTTCCTCTCCTGTAAATTTATCGCAGAGACAAAAGTTATCATAAACATGCTCGTTCGGCGAGGCTCGTTTAGCGGGCAGAACTCTCGCTGAGACTCTCGCTTAGTATATAAGCATACCAGCAAGTAAATGGGCAGTTGTTCTGACCTTTGCTCCAGCTAGCCCGAGCAACTGAGTCCCTAAATTATATCAGTCCAGCTCATCTCTTGCTGCCCTCTGCCAGCGACGCCCTAAGTCGCGGTCCGGACCGCACAGTGGTGGACCTTAGCGAGTAGTCGCTTAGTTTGAAGTTTTCAAGCACTGCTGGAGGCCTTAATTTATTGAGCTAGCCATAGGCAAGCAGTCGACAATCTCCTAAGTTGACCTGCGACATGTCATCCCTAAAAAAGTGTACTATTTGTGGCACTCACGCTCATAGCCTAGTGAACAAACGCTCCGGTCTACATACTCGATTCTCGCTGTTCTCTAACATATTTCTAGTTGCTAGCTTGCTTCGCTTCTCGCCAATCGCTGGCTGGGTGACAGCTGCCTTACTTCTACAAGTACTTAGTAACTATCATACACTTGTACCACTGGCCTGTGACCTCGATCGTGTTAGGTTAAGCACGTGTTGTTGTACTGCATAATCTGCGCCTATTCGCTTCAGCAGATAGTTAGTCTGTGGCGATATCGTCCTATCTCAACTCGGATTATGTTACTACGTAGAGAAGTTTTCAGTTCGTACTTTCGAACGTTTGTATTTTAAACTCAACTAGCCAAAATAACTGGCTGAAATTGTGCACTGGCTGGTTGGTGACAGCATGTTCTTTTTTAAAGTTCTTCATAGTCGATATGTGTGTGACAAAGTGAGATTTGAAGATTCCATATTCGAAATTTTAATATTTAAAAGTTGTGTTTGTTGATCTACTCTTCCATTGTTACATTTGGTGCCTAGTGGGTGTCCACGAAATAAAGGTAGCTGCTTCAAAAAATCCACAAAAAAATAAAGTGTCCTACCAACTTCATGATAAGCAACTTTATATTCAATTCACGTGTTCGCGACACTAAACATCAATCTTTAATGCCCTAACGACAGCAAAAAGTAATTTCGTCAGGAGTCGGGAATGGCCTCCAACAAATATGAAACAGACATGATTTATTTTATCATTTGAAATTCCATCGCCCATTGAAGGTCTTTGGAAGCAGACAAAATAACATTATACCTAGAAGTATGTTAACATGTACCTACCTACCATTTGTAGAAACACATAATTTGTATTATGTACTAACTCGCGTAAACATCGACAATATTCAACAAAAGAATATTACAAAGAAAATGTAGAATATTAACATAACTAAACGAAGATTATTTACATACCCATTTGCTTGGAACTCAACACTAAAGTGGTTGACGTATCAATATTAAAATTCCCGCGTTTCTAATTTCAAATATTTATTTTTAACCATAGACTCTCAAGGTATCAAATCGTTAATATCATAATTTATAGCTTTACAAGGATATTTTGGCATGTGGCCAAAATTGGAACTATGTTGCTGCCATATTGTTTTTTCGATAGAATTTGACAAATTTAGCTAACAGCATAAAATACAAGTAAAATAATGACGATGTTGGGGAATACAACGCAAAAAATATGACAGTTCTTGAAGTAATATATATCAACCAATCAGAGCGAGTTAAATTGACATAACGCAATAATGTCAAATGCTTTACCCAATGAAAATCAAATAACGAACAATATTGGCTCCAGTCTTAAAATTATATTATAGAACCAACTTTTAAATGATTTATAATGGGATATTCATTGTATGAAACACCTATTACAAACATAAATAGTTATAAGCCAAGCCAAAGTAGCTGTCTTATTCGATAAATAAACAAATCGATTGCTGTAAACATCGTTAACTCAGTTGGTCAATCGATGTGATCCTGTTCAACCAGTCAATTTGTTATTTCACACCTTGGTTATATATTTATAGTTTGTCAAACTGACTTAATCACTGTCTCTTGCTTAATAAGATGTGTGTTATGGCTTGGCCAACCTGGCCTACCTAATCTTAAACTTGATTTATCTTGTTGATAGATTTTCTAAGAAATAACTAACCAATACGCGAATATCCAGCATTGTAAATTTTTAGGCTGAAATGATGAAGATTCAAATTACGTACTATTTTCGTCCTATTTTCGAGAACAGATCCATCTGGGATCTATTCCCGTAAATAGGACGATTAGGAAATTAAGAGAAATGAAAACGAATCAGCGTTCGGAGACATCACTACAACAAATTAGTGATCGGTAGTGAAGTTCTAAATCAAGGGCTTGCCAATTACCGTGGTCCTGGCACAGACAACTGAAGGAACACGGGTGGGTTTTAGTCAGTAAAAGTCTGACACACCCTTCCGCTCCACCCTAGAGCGGGAGACGTCATTTGATGATTTCCCACCCAGAAAAAAAGGCCTAGCAATACTGGCAACCGATCTTAAACTTGACCATAAACTACAATGATGATTCAAACCACATTCTAATATTCTTTCCAATTTTAAACTACTAACGTATCTCGAGTGTTTGACTGACTTGGACATGTGGTACTACAGATATACTCTTAGTAATGAATGAAGCATTATATTAATGGGCACGTGCGCGTAGGCACGGTTCGAACGTAGGTACAGTCAACTGCGGACTCTCGTCATAATTCGAGTTTGACAGCGCCTTAATATCGTGGCAGTTAGGGCGGTTTTCGAAGTTCAATTCTGATTTACAGTTGACCGTACCAGTTGAAGGTGAATGTTAGGGTAGCAACCACTGACAGATATTTTCTTTACTTTTGGACGATATGGTTTTTTCACGAAATAGTAATTCAGTGAGATTATATTATAAATTTAGAGGGTTGTATTGATGATTATGATTCTGTGAAGCCCTATTTGTTACGGTCGCGAATCACATTTAAATCAAAATACAATTTGACTACGACCTGCAAATTGCAAAAACGTAAGATCATTTAATTTTTGCGATGTACAGACACCAGCACATCAAGCTATTACAATCTGTCAAATTTCCTTAATAGATTTTCAACAATATCACTAAAGAATTAGGTTCAAGGTTAATTGGCACAAGGAGATGTCAGCAACAACTGAAGGGGTCCGCCAGGACCGATGCCTGCCAGGGTCGCGAGATTTGTTCGAAAGAGATACCGTGACCCTGGCACATGGGCAACTGAAGGAACACGGGTGGTTTTAGTCAGTAAGAGTCTGACACGCCGTTCCGCTCCACCCTAGAGCGGGAGACGTTATTTGATGATCTCCCACCCACAAAAAAAAAGGTTGATTGGCAGAATTTGTCAGTTTTGGGTAGCTTTTTGTGCTGGCGTCTGTACCTTAGCACCTCCTTGATATCAAATATCATCGTCATCTGCCTAGCCGTTTCCCAACTATGTTAGGGTCGGCTTCCAGTCTAACCAGATGCAGCTGAATAACAGTACTTTATATGGAGCGACTGCCTATCTGACGTCCACAACCCAGTTACTAACTAATACGATACCCCTTGGTAAGACTGGTTGTCAGACTTTCGGGCTTCTGACGACCCGTAACGACTGTCAAAGATCCACAAAAGACAACCGAGACCAACGGCTTAACGTGCTTTCCGAGGCACGGAGGGGTCTTGGTATGTAAAGATGGTCACCCATCCAAGAACCAACCGCATCAAGCGTAGCTTAACTTGTTATATATTATATTAATACCATTGACAAATGATGCCTATGTTTTCCTGCCAGGGTCGCGAGATTGTTCGAAAGAGATACCGTGACCCTGGCACATGGGCAACTGAAGGAACACGGGTGGGTTTTAGTCAGTAAAAGTCTAACACGCCCTCCCGCTCCGCCCAGAGCGGGAAAAGTCATTGGATGATTTCCCATCCAGAAAAAAAGCGTAGCTTAACCAGGATCGATCGATCCGTGTGGCTGTTATTACTTAGCAACGAGCCCCTTGATGTTAAATACTAGTATGAAAATGACAGATTTTCAGGATAGCTTTTCTAATATGACGGAATCGTGTTTTTTTTAGGAAATCAAAACTGAAAATGCCTACACAAAAAGTATTTTTAGAAGTGTTACTAATAAAAGTTTAATGAGTGCGTTCGCTTTACGCAGGTGTATAATTCTTGTTTCACTTTTTATTTTAAAGTAGAAATCTTTTGATGTTTAAAACCAGGATTAGAAAAAAATGTTTTGCGTAGGTACCCATAGGTTTTTAAATAACATTAAATTTTATTAAAACGTTACTCTAAGACCGCTGACGTGGATGCAAATTCTTATATTTATGACTAGCTTTTGCCCGCGGCTTCGCCCGCGTGGATGTCGGTAATTAACGCAGGATGACGTACTACCGCGGTAAGATGTGGTAATTCAGGTTATATTATAGGTAATAGTTGTAACCATCGACTTCGTCCGCCTGTATTCAACAAAAAGTTTTTCATAAAAACTGTCTTTGAAAACTACGCTGACATACGTCTCAAAATTCAGCGTGTTTTTTTTTTTAAACTATTATTTTATTTTTTCTAAAATAAAAGTAGCCTAAGTTACTCCTTGTTACATCAGCTATCTGCCAGTGAAAGTTCTCTCAAAATCAGTCCAGCCATTTCAGAGATTAGCCGGCACAAACAGACAGACAGACAGACAAAAATTGTAAAAAATGTTGTTTTGGTATATGTACCGTGTATACATCCATATAAACTTAGTAAAAAGTGGTTATCTTAATATTAAAAACAGACACTCCAATTTTATTCATTTGTATAGATATTTGTATAGATAAATAATTAATTTGTTCGGTTTACATATCCAGGCCCATCCATGCCGCTGTTGCTGCAGTTCGTAGATATTTGACTGTTTATAAGGGTAGACAGAATCCCAAAAGTCTGACAACTAGTCTTACCAAGGAGTATAGTGTTACCCATAACTGGGTTGTGGAGGTCAGATGTACTCGTTTCATGTTAAACACTGGTATTCAGTTGTACCTCGTGAGACTGGAAGCTGACCTGGCTAGGCAGATTGATTTTTCAACTTAATTTTTTTTTTCGTTGGCGTTAATTTCATTTAAAACATTACCATAGTCTTTATTTTTCCCTAACGCCAATCTGTTAATAAAATTTATTTAATTAGAAAGTGAAGGTGTTCCCAATATGGTACGGTACATCAAGATATTAACTAGTAAACCAGTTTCTATTCAATGGAGAATGGCCCGATATGGTACGGCAATGAGGTTTAATTAAAACGATTAAGATAAGCTACAGTAATTGCTTGTCCAGTCTGAATAATGGAAGAGAAAGTTGATAACGATGAGTTACCTTACTGTAGCTGATAAACTCAAAACTCAAAGCATTTATTTCAAACTATATAGCTTTTGCCCGCGACCTCGTAAACGTAAATATCGTTTATCTTATCACGGACGCAGACAATGTCACGGAATCAAAAGTGGCCTATGTCCTTTCTTGGGGCTCAAACTTATTCCGTACCAGATTTCATCAAAATCGGTTCAGTGGTTTAGTCGTGAAAGCGTAACAGACAGAGTTACTTTCGCATTTATAATATTAGTAAAGATACAGTATCGATTAGTATAGATAAACCAATTACAGGCATTTTTGAATTGTTAAGGGTCGGTCAGTCCGAAAAATTAAGCTGCCCATTCCACAGCGTAGGAGAAGAATGGACAAGAAACTCCACGGACGCTCTTTCTAATCAAAATTTTGTAACAAAAAGTTGGTTATATGATTATTGATTATCTATGGAAGAACTGTCAATAAATGATAAATTATTTTATTTCTTTAAGTAGGTTTGTAGAAACACTTTTACACTTCAGTCATATTTTTTTAAACTAGTCGAGGTCAATCTAATTCACAATTTCACGTCTTGACCGCTGTTTTATCATCATCACAGTCTATCTATATCTATGATCATCATCATCTTGCTGCCTTTGTCACATATTGCTTGGGGTCGGTGCAAGACGTTTTTTTTTACATTCTTCCCTGACAACCGTCACGCTATCATTCACTTCCTTCTCTTTCAAATCATTCCTCACACTATCTGGATAGATTTTAACTTTCGTCTTTCTTTTCATCCACCAAAATTTATATTTTTTATCACACTTTTATTCAAATGCTTTTCTTCCTCCTCATCAAATGCCCATACCAATCCAAACGATTTCTTTTCAACTTTTCTGTAACTGGCGCCAATTTTACACTCATACCTCATTTTGTCCAATTTCGTCACAAACATCGTAACGTTAGTTTTACGAAATTGTAATTTTTGTCGTAACCGATATAGTTTTAATATGGTTTAAGATGAAATTCACGTATTTATCGTTGATTAATTTGCAGAACTAGACTTGTGACCAGATCATTGTCGTCATTAATTCTTTTTTCTTTCAGAATGTTGCTTCAAATATTTTAAATATTCGCAGACGAGCAAAATCCCTCGTGATTTGCTACACAAAAAACACTGAAACCACGTTCGCGCTGACATAAAAATATTGCGGCGAGATGAATACATTATTAAATTATATCAATTTTAATAAGCACCGAATTTTCAATTCTAGGTGTTGAACTGAGCGTTGAGAATCCAAAAGAGTGCATCCCATCGAAAAACAATTTCAACTCTCGGTGCTAAGCAGTACGTTCAAGATTTAGTGAGCGAAAAATTCTGTCGTGATATTTTTACGTCCGCACGAACGTGGACTTACCGACTGCTGAATTGTTTTGTGATTGAGGAAAAAATGACGTTGCAGTGTAAACTTCAGCGTCAATTTGACAACTAAATAGCGCGTGAAAAACTGTATTTACTAATCTCGCTCCACTCATAGAGTACGTCACACTTTAAAATTATTTTTAATGCGGACGCTAGACGAAATAATTTACAACTGTTTTTGCAAATTTAAAAGTTTTTGGCAATGTATCAAGGATAGTAATAAAAAAATCGCGATGGCGCCAAAACTATGGTCAGTTTTGTTCGGCGCTTATCATAGACACGCGACACTTTTATTTTTCGAAGGTTGCCATCTTATAAAATAATCAAAAATTTATTAAGACTTTTTTTATTCAAAAGGGTATACATAAACAAACAGAGCGATAAATCACTTCCGGCCCAGAAATTTCAACAACATAAATATTACATAGACGATTCTATTTTCAATGTTTGTTTATAAGGTATTTCCGGTCTCTGTGCATAGACAAACGGTATGACGTAAATATGTCAAACTATATAACGCTTTCATAGTTGCTGGGTTTTCTTATATCGAAATAAAAAAGTATTACACTATCCATTAACTCTTTAACCTATCGAGACAGATATTAATCTTACACCTATTTATCTATCTCTGTTTGCAATATGATAACCGTAAGATAGCAATGTTTTACTTTAATTTCCGTGTTATGATAAAACTTGTAGGTATTTTTACTAGTCTGAACGCTGCTTGCCAAAGTAGGTTCTTATTAACTTCATAAAATCAATAGATATAGTCGATTTTTTTTTAAAACGAGCGTCATCAGCACAGTATGGCCGTTGAGAGAATGCGTTTCTGACATCTGTCAGTGAGACAATTCATTTGTAAAGATGAAAGTGACAGATGTCAAGAACACATTCTATTGACGGCCGGACTGTTAGAACCTATCCAAATAACGTACATTAGTTATTCTTAGGTGGGTCCATTTTATGCGTAGGTTTACAATCTACTTTATCATCACAACGACCACTCCCGACACAGGCCTCCACCAAGAACACTGTTTTGACCGGGTTTGTGCTTGCCGCATCCAAGGGATTCCTGCGGGCTTCATAGGGTCAATCTACTAAATGGACGTTTTAAATGTGTTCACTATCAGGCAACACGCAGCCTAAACAGCTGCGTATATTTAGAAACATTTTTTTTTATAATGAGTAGGGGGACTTGAACAAAAAAAAAAATATATATACCGAAAAAGAAATATGTATAACGAAATCGAGCAGAATTTTTGACAGTTTATTCCCATCATTATCTGCCTCTAAAGTCTTCAACGCTGTTGACAGGCTTGATCCCTGCGAGAGAGAGTAGACTGAAATCTACCACACCGGCCCAGTGCGGGTTGGTAGATGTCACATGTCTTTGAATTTTTAGTTCTAGAACATAAAGGGCATAGATTGCGAAGGAAATTTTGTATGGAATTTTGTATATTTGGCAATGGGAAGTCTCGTCGAGCACACAGCTTGTGCTTACATCATTTTAATATCACAATAAAAAAAAACAAACTAGAGGCTTGTGGACTATTTTAGAGGTGCTAACAACTGCAAGGATCGATCAATCAGGTTAAGCTACGCTTGTCGCTGTTGGTTCGTGGATGGGCAGCCATCTTTACATACCCAGACTCCCCTGTGCCTCGGAATGCACGTTAAGCCGTTCAGTACTGGATCTTTCACAGTCGTCAGAAGCCCGAATGTCTGACAACTAGTCTTACCAAGGGGTTTCGTATTACCAGTGACTGGGTTGTAGAGGTCAAATAGGTAGTCGTTCCATGTAAAATACCGGTATTCAGCTGCATCTGGTTAGTCTGGAAGCCGACCCTAACATAGCTGGGAAAAGGCTAGTCAGATGATGATATATTTTTCTAACTCTCACGTTCTCCAGTACTCTCTTAGATATTTCTGTCAGATATTGTCACATAGTTGTTAATATATTGTGTTAACTAGTACAATGTAACCTTCTGTACGTATCTAGTCACATATTTATTTGTTCAAGTGTTAACTAAATATTTTATGAAGTGCTGAACGTTTAAATCTTTGTATGCCATCATTGTTTTGCAACATAGTATTGTTTATTAGTGTTAAATTGTTCGCCTTAAGGACAATTAGTCTTACTGACTAATGCGTGCACTGACTGGACATGCCCACTCAATCTGTATATCATGTTATTTCTTTATAAAATCATATCAGAAACCAATTCACATGATCTGACCAAGATTTTGTTTGGACTTTAAAAGAGACTGTGACCACTGAATTTGTTTCGGCCTTTTTTCTCAGTTTAGTCAGAGGGGTAATTATGGAACTTTTTATCGGTAGGAATTGGTTTAATATTCATAGTTAAACAACATTCATTGCGTTATTTACGTTGCTAAGCCGACAATTTATTCGAACAAATGACGCAATGGTTTAGAAATAATCTTCAATCCCATTCAAATTCTGATAAATTGTGCGTTTCGCAATTAAGGTGCAGATTGGCAACGCCGGCCTCATCTAGTTTTTTAATATGATTGACGTGTAAAAGTGACCTACTTAAAGAAGTAAAATCATTCGCTTACTGAAATTAATTACTGGCACGCATCATAATAATATATTGTGGTCTCAGCCAGCAATAACTAAACTGTGCAAAACCTTTCTGAAAATGGATTTATAAGCAGATGACAATACCACCCAAAAAAAAAATTTTTTTTTCGCTGTTGGCAAAAAAAAACAGTCTAACAAAAAAAAAATGACGTCTTCAATTTGGTTAACCCTACGCGTGCGGACTAATTGACAACTTAACTCAACCACAAACTGTATCAAAAATTCTGCCAAATTAAAAAAAAAAAAACTGTCAAACAATACTGGCCTGATAACAGGAAAACGATCAAACTCCTCAGACGATAACACTGAAGATTGTCCATGTTTCTACGAATCGTCTATAAAAAGTTTGAACATGGTAGAATTATTCGGTAGTGCGAGCGGAAGTCTGGTTCTAAGAACTGTGGTAACACTGCACTGTTAACTGTAGTCGAATATGTCAAGCGGAACAAGCGATAGGGCTGGACTTTTATCGATATTTTTACTTTTTGACATTAGTAAAGTAATATTATCGCTATACCGAATTTGAATTTAAAGGTTCTAGGAAACAAAACTGACTGCCCCGTTGGTGTAGTGTTCGCAAGTGCTACTGCTGAGCATAAACTTTTTTTTTGTGGGTGGGAAATAATCAAATGATGCCTCCCGCTCTGGGCTCAGGAATTACATCAGTAGCAGACCGGAGTCTGGATTTGTGGAGCTGATTGATGGCTATAGGCTCGCACCCATTTATATATGACTTAAACGTACCTGGCGAAATGTGGGTATTACTATTCGTACACTTACCTCTGCCTAACACTTATCTAATGTTTCTAGAAACATGGGTAGTTCTAGAGTTCGTTTTCGGGTGAGTGAACATTGTAATATCTCAAGGACAGATGCGAACAAGAACTACTAACTTAAAGACAGCGTGTTATTAATATAAATTCTTCACGACGAACAGTAGAATTAGAGAGGATTTCCTAAAGTTAAACAGTCACTTTTATATCATGAAGATTAGCAACTAAATTATTATTAGCCATTACATAATTTTACAACCCAACCTTGTACTCTAGATAAACTTATAACAACAATTTACTTTACACATGGCAAATAATATTATCTGTAAAACCATGTTCTTTGGCATTTATCTGTAAATACATGAAAAAAATAGAAAAGATAAATTCGTACTAGATAAGACTAGATTTGATAGCTGTGATAATTACTAAACATCACGTCACATGGCGCTGGACGTAAAGAATAGTACCACCCCATTTCTTCCCGTGGGTTTCGTAAAAGGCGATTAAGGGACTTACTAGATAATGAACAGCAGCGTTTTCTATACATTTTATTTTTTACCACCATACTGCGGACCATTAGACTAGCGAGCCCACCATATTTTGCTGTTTTTTTGTGGGTGGGAAATCATGAAATTATGTTTCCCGCTCTGTGTGGAGTGGAAAGGCGTGTCAGATTTTTACTGACTAAAACCCACCCCTATTCCTTCAGTTGCCTATGCCAGGGCCACGGTAATTCTTTAGAACAGTTCCGCGACCCTGGCAGGAACGAGCCAGCCCTGATAATGATAATAGACGAGCAATTAAATCGTTGAAGCGTATCGAAATGATCGAGATGCATCCATTCTTCATTTTATTCGGCCATCGCCCGCCACGGCTCATCACACAACTGAAAAACCAAAACCATAATGCGTTTGTTGGTAAACTTCCTGTTTTTTATGGAATGTTGGTTAACCTGCATCCTAACTGCGTAACACACTTTCAATTGCAATCCGTAGAGGCTGGATATTCCTAAACAATAGCTTTATAGGTTTAAAATTTGTCTACTCACCAACGTAAGGGAGAGGACCGGGTACAGTGGACCCGTGGGGCACAGTGAATCTACGTCTATATCGTCTTTTCTATCGGTTGCACACACGGCACATCGATGAAATGTGCGTACTGATAGTTTCTCGGCCCACCACCGGTGCCCAAGAGCAAGGCAGGTGTATCCCACATGTGGGGTATACTGGAACATTTCCTCACTTATAAAAAAAGTTTACTGCCTGAAAACTGCCAATGTTATTGCTAGAGTTGAAATAGATTACGTTAGTCAACATCCCTTTTTAACCGACTTCATAAAAAGGAGGAGGTTATCAATTCAACTGTATTTTTTTAAATGTATGTTTCCTCATAATTTTTGACTGGGTGAAACGATTTTGATGATTCTTTTTTTATTTGAAAGCTGGTGCTTCCCAAATGGTCCCATTTAATTTGGTTCCATTCGGACAATGGGATCCATGTGAAAACCATATAAGTCTTAAATTTGCATTAAGTATTTGCGCGGCAAATGAACGAATAACGCGATTAGATTATTGCGGGGTATCTACCATAACTAAAAAGTTAAAAATAAAAACTTTTTACAAAGAAATAACAACCGACTTCCTTAAAAAAACACACACAAACTCAAAAATAACTTTAATTTCGGAAGTCGGTGGCCATAAATCCTTAAATACAGATCCTAAGATACCGATTTCCGAAATTAAAGTTATTTTTGAGTTTGTAGTGTTTTTTAAGGAAGTCCGTTTTTATTTCTTTGTAAAAAGTTTTTTTACTAAAGGAACCGATAAAAAAAATTGAACGCTAAAAAAAAAGGATGCATTAATACACCTCACTTCTCTTATTACGCAATGATCGTGGCCGAACTGTCAATATTGTTATTGTTTTGCCACGAGCGATAGTATTATCTATAAAAATAAACTATTCTAATAAGACCATTGTTATGCCTATTAAGTTTTATTATTTACAATAATATAGCAATACAAAGCTCACATAGCATCGTTACCCAGTGGATATTACACCTAATACCTTTATCGTTGATGGATGAATAAACTAAAAATAGGGCTGTAATTTTAATTTAATAGTCGCTTGTAACTGTATTAAAGCTGGGCTGCTTTTAACGAAGAAGGTAGATATAGCTACCGTTATTTATAACGTTATGACGCCATTTTTTGTTATATTTATTTCTTGTTTTAAAATGAAATCGTAATGTCAAAACTGACAGTATGATTGACGTTTGATATGTATATGTTATTTTCTAAGTGTTGTATGCGAGAAGAAACATTTTTGCAACAGTAAAATGTGATTATTTATGTAGCAAATGTAATTTCAGTTTGTGAGAAAAGTGCCGGGTAAAAATTGCTTTTCTATTAAAATGCTATCTATTAAATTTCCAAAACTTTCACGAATAACATAAACAAAATAGAATCTAGATTTTTGTATAAACATTTTAGAAAAAACAGATTACATTTTGCTAAAAATTGCACATGTTGTTAGCCATAATAATTTTATGTTATGATATTTTTTTTAAATGGTGGCAATTAAAATAAATCAAACCATAAAGATTTATTTAAAATACCACAGTATTGATTCACGTCTCAAATATTTACGCGTTGCAGTATTTATTTGAACTTGGCCTCTTTTCGGAACCAACTGTATTTATTATGATAGACAGTCGTGTTCTAGCAAAAATAATTACTTCGTTTAATTTTAACGATCTAGTTACAAGCCAACAGCTTACTCTGATTTTAGGTTCAACTATCTAGGCCATCGGTTTATGTCTGTGATCTTTGCTGCAGATAATAATAATACCAAGATTGCATAATTGTCACAAATGTCAAAATGGATTATCTTTGCTGGCTCGCTTTGTGAAGTTTGTAGGGTTGGGCAAAGGTATTATTTATTAGGAAGCCTTACATTGTCAATGAGAATGACTATGAGGTGCATGGAATTAGTATGTACTAACTTGATGCGATGTCACGTTGTTTAAATAATGTGCCACAAATTGGTAATGTGTTAACGCATGACTTTATTTATTTGTTTTATCTAACAATAAAGTCATAACAAATTAAAATTTTGCTAAAGAGTAGCATAGTTAAAGATACAATATCACTACCATTGCTTGATTATGACATAAACCCTTCTTCAGACTTAACTTAAATAAAGTCGACATCATAACAACCCATAATGATCGCAATTTTAATTGGCATCAAAATGAGTAGGCGCCACACATCAGTGTTGCCAAGTTCAAGTACAAAACAATTAATTTCTAGTCCTCTATTTTTGCTAACTATTTTGCTACCATTTGACCTCACATCTCGACACGGCCTTGACAACGAATAATGATGAGAATGCCGTAATTAACGCGTTTTAATTACATAAAAACTAGTTTCTTTTAATTAACCGATCGGCTGATATAGTCCACAGAAATAATAGTGACGCCAGACTTAAGAGCTCCAGCAGACCGGCGCGAGGCGACCCTGATGGAATAATTTCAATGAAAACTTCAACGAAATTGTTGTAGTAGAGTCGTGTCACGCTTGTTTGCGGAAGCCTTAACCCCACACTAATGTTATAATTAAAACAATATATAGATTTTAATGTCTTCTAATAAATGAAATGATTGATGAATTCCTCATAAAAATGTTGATGTATTGCTACTTGATTATTTATTCGTTTTAATTTTGTTTTTGCAATCAGTCAATTTGTAACGAAAATTGTACTTAATTCTTATATTGTATAATTTTGTTTCATTTATCGTATGATTTATATACTTACCTTATATAATTTAAAAATATTATTTATAACCAATGTTATTAAAAATATGTTATTTGTAATTAATATCATTTTAAAATGTTATTTAAAATAACTAAAGCTGCTACCAACTTAGTTAAAATTTAGTTCCTTCTCTAGTCTATTCTCTATAACTAAATTAAGTTCTAACTTGCTTAAGTACTTCTAAGATAAACATGACGTAATAATAAATATAGAAATTATTTCTAACTAAAGTATTTTTATTTATTTAAATATCCTAAGGTCAATATGATTATTTGGAAAGGAAATGGAGTTCCCGACATAGCTTGTAGAGTAAGCAAGCTGAAGTGGGAGTGGGCGCGCCATGTTTGTCGAAGGACCGATGGCCGGTGGAGCAGGCCAGTCCTGTCTACTCGCTAAGTATATGAAATCCGTAGTTTCAGTCAGAGTTACTGGCGATTCCATCCCTGTATCAACTACGGGCATAAGATCTATTCGGGGTCGGAACTACCTAAGCATGGCAACACGATTTGACGGTTGGCCTTACCCCCTTCCGAAAAACTTAATTTATTGGGAGTAAGGGTTCATTCCAAAGAATCGAACTACTTTCAGAATGGCCCGCATCTTCGTTGGCGGACTTAGAAAGTAGGCTCCTTGGAGTGGAGATGCGTATCGGCAAGCATAGTGTGAGCCCCCAAGCAAGATGAACCAAGTGACCTTCAAAAGTTGGCTGGTATAGACTGGATGAGGAAGGCAGAGGACGTGTAGGCAGCCTGGGAGTCCACAGAATAAAGGCGCCTTCACGTAAGCGTGACGCGACAGCACGACGCGGCTCTTGTATAACAATTTCCATGAAGATTAAATATAAATTGTTTGTAGAGAGTCGCGTCGCGTCTGTATATGTGAGTCTTAACAATTTAATGGAATGACTATGCAACGGCTGATACTGTTTTTCCTTGAAAATTTACAGACTATGTGCTCATTACATATGAGGTGTACCTCATTGCTAATCTATATCTATAAAAATGAATCCCTATTTCCCTTGGTCACGCCATCACGCGTGAACGGCTGGACCAATTTCACTTTTTTTTTATTTGTTGTGTTTGTAATTGTCAGGAGAAGGTTCTTATGAAAGAAAAAAAAGAAAAAATTGCGCGGAAAATTAGAAAATTTAAGAACTCTTATTTAAGAATACTTAACAACCATATAATAGGATGTAAACTTTTTTAATATAACATTATGACATTTGACATAGAACTGACAGAATGCGTGCTCAAATATCATTAAAGAGTTGCCAAAAGCAAAAAAAAAAAAAAAAAAAAATCATTAAAGAGACAGGACAACGTCTGTCGGGTCAGCTAGTTACTTATAAAACTATGTACTTCTTTACTCTCCTGCCATTATACCAACTATACCGTTATCGACTACACGCCAACGGCATTCCCAGCGGGGTACGGACCTTAGCTTAGAGCGATCGGTAGGGGGTAGCAAGTGACGGGCTGGTTCGGAATGATTTAGGGATGAATTTGAAGTTACAGGCTCACCAGCGTGAGCCGGCTTGAGCAAGGGTCGGGGCGGACATGGATTGGTCTCAGTGGCGAGGTCGAAAGGCCAGTGGACTGTTTTTTCTGAGCGTGCTGGTGGGCTTTCTACTCCTGGAGGGGATTGGGGCCTCATCGAGAAAAACTATGCACTTACGGTTATTAATTAATTCCAATACAGATAACCTAACTACCAGGGGGCTTACTCTTCAACCTATTTTTAGTTCCAATCTAAAGCCAATACGATTCCAATGTTAATTTTGCATACACGTGATTCGGTACTCTTGAAAACAATAGTGCCAATATTGGAACAATAACGACACCCAGTCTCGATTCCACTTAGTTCTCCAAAATGGACACCCAATTTAAACACAGTCCTAACGCACAAACCTTGTAGCTATTATTTTGTGTACTAAGCTTTTTACTGTAGTTTTAATCATAATTATTTTTGTTGTTGCTGTTATTTTGTGCTCTAAACTTTTCACTGTAGTTTAATCAAATTTTTTGTTTTTTGTTGCTGGTCATGTTGTGCGATTACGCTTTGGGTGATAATCAGGTCTAAACCTATAATGTGAACGTCGTGAAATATTGTGATTGTTACCTGTTGTAGTTGCCTTGTTAATAAATAAATAAATAAATAAACACATTTTGGCGTTAGCGTCGAACTCAAGAATACGAAACGTCAAAATTCCAATGTCAATCGATCGGAATTAAAATCAAGAGTAAGCACCTAGTTTTATGTGTTGCCAGACGTAGAGAATAACACCAACTCATCTCTTCCCGTTGGTGTCGTAAGAGGCAAATAAGGGACATACTAGAGAACGGGCAACAGCGTGCCTATACATTATACCACCATACTGCGATCGCCAACCCTCCTGCCAAGCCTGGAGAATATGACAAACCCCCTACTTTCGGCTGAAATGACATTGATATTGATGAACCTACCTAAGGTCCAGATGCTCAGTGGGACTTTTGATTATCCGTAACTAGCTTCTGCCTGCGACTTCGACCGCGTCAAATTTTTGCTACCGTGACCCTTCCCGTCGCATCGAATTGCCTGCCAGTTTTCGTCCATTTTTCCTTGCTGCTTCGCTCCTTTTGATCGTAGCGTGATCTTGTATAACCATAAATATAAATATAGCGTTTCTCAATAAATAGGCTACCCAACACAAAAAGAGTTTTTCAATTTGGACCAGTAGTTCTTGAGATTAGCGCGTTCAACCAAACAAACAAACAAACTCTTGAGCTATATAATATTAAGTATAGATTAATGAAGTATGATCCAAGAAGTGTTGTTTTTAACTACTTGTTAGACACCTCAAAACTATGTAAGTAATTAATTTACTCCAATAACAAGGTACTTACTGATAACCTAAGGTTAAAATGCTTGTAGCACTAAAGATTATCTGTAAGATCTCTCATTTAAACATATAGGTACCTAGTATACACACCTACCTAGATAAAAGAAGTATGCCTGCTAATCACATCCTTTTGCTAGTCACCACAAAGCTATGTAACTAATTAAATATCTAATTAATGCCTTAACTTCCGTGGCCCTGGTATATGGGCAACTGAAAGAACACGGGTGGGTTTTAGCCAATAAAACTCTGACACGCCCTTCCGCTTCACCCTAGAGCGGGAGAAGTCATTAGATGATTCCCCACTCACAAAAAAAAAAATGCTTTAACTTAGTGGCTTAAAAATTTTTTAGCTGTTATACCTATCTATCTACCTGACAAGTAGCCTGCTAAGGCTTCGTTCACACGGCATTGTCCTGCACGTTTTTTTGTAATCGTTTTTTTAACGAATAGTCAACCGGGTGTTCATATGGTAAATTTTCATTCGTGTAAAAACGAATAGCCGCAGCTTCCACACAGTTGTCACAGTGAGTAGACGTCACTGATGGATATGGACGCGATTTTTATAAAGTTCCATAGTTTTATCCCATAAAACGCGATTTTGTTCCACTAAAGAAATTAATAGATAAAGATAAAGATATATTTAATGCGTAACTGTGTACGTGTACATTAAGGTCTTATTAATAATAATAGAAGATTCCTCAACCATTTTGAATATCAAACCAAATCAAACATAAAATACGTGCCACCCCTCCAAAAGACGCTCAGGTACTCAACGCTTCTTTGATTGCTATCTGATAAAAAACGTATGACATCGTGTCGTGTGAAGGAGACAAAGCTATACCATATGCCACTGCGAACCGAATACGTCAAAGTTCATTCGATTTGCTTGACAAGTCCGTTGAGTATGCGTTTAAACGTATAAGCGGTACACGTTTTTTTGCAGTACAATCGACGTGTGAATGGATCTATCTACGTGGTATGGTCACTATTTATACGTTAAGACGTATACGGCAAAAAAACGTGCAGGACAATGCCGTGTGAACGAAGCCTAAGTAAACTACAGTGGCTGGAAGTTTTAATATACGATCAAAATACATAATAAGGATGAAATACAGCATCAATATAGCATCACATTCTAAGCTAAATCACTGTCTCTCAAGATACAGGTTACCTAGTTTGAGAGGCAGAGTATTCCATAATTGTGTACGGATATCAGTTCCTAGATTTGTATTACATTGTGTTACTACCGAAGCTCATTTAAACTGTCTTTATAAATACGTAGGTATTTTCGAAGAAAATTTAATAAAATTCATAATGACCCATCCCCACGCCAACCACGGCCCCTGGATAGGTCGCGTGTGTGCCCATCTTTACATACTAAGCCCCTTCCTCCTACATAAAACACGCTAAGCTTGTTAGTCCCGTCTATCATGCGTGGATCATTGACACATCGTAACATTGTTACGTATCGTCAGAAGCCCGAAAGTCTTAGTAACCAGTATTAGCCAAAAGACTATGAGTATCGTAGAGATCAGATAAGCAGTCGCTCCATGTGAAATACTGGTATTCAGCTGCTTCTAGTTAGACTGGAAGCTGACCCTAACATAGTTGGGAAAAGGCTAGTCAGATTGCAAACGTACTAGCTTCCTCTACCAAATGAAAGAGGAAATTTCTAAATCCGTTCATAATATTGATAGAAAAAAAATATCATCAAAATCGGTTCTCCCAGTCAAAAGTTATGAGGTAACAAACATAAAAAAAAAACATAGTCGAATTGATAACCTCCTCTTTTTTTTGCAGTCGGTAAAAAAATCATTCATCGTCATCATCATTTCAGCCGAAAGACATCCACTGCTGGACTTGGCCTCCCCCCAGCAATCAGGGGTGTTGCCATAATCGCCACGCTTGGCAGGCCAGTTGGCGATCGCAGTATGGCGGTAAAATGCATAGAGAACGCTGCTACCCATTCTCTAGTAAGTCCCTTAGTCGCCTTTTACGACACCCACGGGAAGAAATAGGTTGGTGCTATACTTTACGGCCCGCCCTACATGGAATCACGGAATTGGTGAAATTATCTATATGAAAAAACAAAGAAGACTAACATACCTCGTCCTTTTTTTACGGCTATTAAAAATAATTTTAAGTTCCGACGAAGCAGCATTGGGATCATCGACTCCAAACCACAATGCATTGTGCCCCAAGCGTAAGTACCGGTTGATTTAGCTACAATGCATGCAGGAACACAAAGCACAAGGTCGAAGAATAATAGCAGTAATCAATATACAAGCGCAATTCAATGGACGAATCAGTACAGATCGGCATACAATATTGATCAATCGGAATGTAAGGACGACCACGGGGCCAGGTATTTTTGATTGAGAGTTGTGCTTTAGTCGGTCTTAAACTCACAAAAAACGTATTTGTTTTAAAAGTTAATATGAAATTTTAAAAACCTTTGTCCAATACAAAAACTTATACGTAAAAGTAAAAAATATACGTATTAGCCCTCTCCGTTTAACAAAAAGTTGCAGATAATTTTCTAATCAAAGGATTTTCGCGCCTCGCGTCGAAACTGCTGAACCGATTTTAATAAAACTTTTTAACAAAAAATTAAACCACCGAAAAAATTGCTTTTAAGTTTTTTCGGCGGTTTAATTTTTTGTAAAAAAGTTTTTATTTCATATTTTTTTGTGGATTTAGTGTACCTACTAGTAATACTTGGCAATGTATATATACCCTATCCAATGAAAAAAGAATTATCAAAATCGGACTACTCTGTATAAAGTTATTCGTGGTTATACATTACAATCAGTGAGTGAACAATCAATCATCCCCTATTTTCTACCCCTTAGGGTTTGATTTTGTTTTCCTAATTTATATGGGACCACCCTCGAAGTATACCCTTTCCAATAAAAAAAGAATTATCACAATCGGACTACTCTGTAAAAAGTTATGCGTGGTATTGATAACCTGCTCCGTTTTTTTTCGTCGGTTAAAAACATGTCTAAGAACCACCGCTAGAAAACCTCACTTTTAAATAGTATGAAACCGCACCTAAATCAGTTCACCCGTTTAAGAGCTACGATGCTACAGCCAGACACATAGCGGTCAGACTTATAACATCCCACTTTTTGCATAAGCAGTTAAAAAGTAAGTGACAAAAGTTTTACTACACGACGGAAACAACTAGCCCCAAATTGAAAATTTTCAGGTAGTTGTCCATGTGATGTCGGACGTCAAGAAAGGCACCATCCCATTTCTTCCCGTGGATGTTGTAAGAGGCGACTACAGGGGCGTAGCTACCGCCGTATCTGCCGTATCAATTATACGGGGCCCCTGGGCTACGGGGGCCCCCAACGTGCGTAAGCAAAAATTCATAAAAATTTCCCTTTTTTTTATTTCAGAAATGACAAAAGTCACAAAATCAATTTCTTTTTCCCGCGTAAAGCGTGCGTTCCAAAGTTGGCAACACCCTACATTGGTTATCGCGGGCTGCGGGATTTCCCCGTTTATGGTCTTTTTCACATAGGATGGCTACAGTGACACTTGGTCAATTGACTTAAATAGTGAGGTCTCCTTGCGACTATTAGCAAAAATCGAGAAGTTTTGCAATTGAACATTAATCGATTTTTTTAAATAGATCATGGTTAATTATAAATACTTTCTAATAAAGATTATGGATGTAAAAAGAAAAACACAACAATTCATAAAAATCATTTTAGTCTAATTCGTTGTCAGATTGCATTGGCAAAGACGAACAGTCATCCGAATCACCTAAGTCAATAATAAACTCATCTCCGCTCTAGTAAAGTCGTCCAGCTGCACAGATAAAAAAACTTGACAATTTAACAGCATTCAATTTAAACAACTTGCACAATAAGAAACACACGGAAAGCATTCGAAGCAGACGCACTCGTAAAATAGCCGATCTTTTTTTATCGATTATGGTGCGTCAATCTCTATTACTGGGCGGCTCATTTCACGCATCAAACGCTTAAGTTATTTTTTGTTTTCTCGGTTTTAAAAATATACACACTTGGTAAAATAACTTACTAAAATTGGATAACAGTAGAATTATGTATTATCTCCAGTTTGCCGAAAAAAGGCAAGAAGAGTTATTTAATTTGAATTGTTTATAAAAGTTTTGGAAAAAGTGACAGATAGACAATAATTATGATGAATAAATATTTCTTTTAATTTTATGCAAACATTTTTTTTCCTATTGTGAGAAATCGTTACCCTTCATAAGGGCCCCCAAACAAATTTTTATACGGGGCCCCGCCAGGGCACGCTACGCCTCTGGGCGACTAAGGGATTTATTAAAGAATGGACAGCAGCGTTCTCTATGCATTTTACCACCATACTGCGATCGCCAACCTGCCTGCCAAACATGACGATTATGGCAAACTCCCCCTTTCGGGGGAGGCCTTTAACCAGCAGTGGAAGTCTTTTGGCTGAAATGATGATGATGAAGTAGTGAAAATCACAACAAAGAACAATTAAAATTAAAAAGATTATGTTTAACATTTAAACCAACAACGCTCCAAATACCGAAATAATTTAACCTCGCAGCAAACTAAGCCGGAAAATACAGAGAAAAATGTAAGTGTAAAAGAATCGTCAGACAACCAAACAAAAAGACTAGACGGAAAAAAAAAACATCTACAAAGCAAGTTCATGATAACGGAACAACTAATCAATTAGCTATGCCATTGTACGATTTTTTTAGTGGATGACTAAAAAGCGCTCGTGCAAATAAAGTTCAAATGCACCGTGTCTTGTAGGACCACGAGTCCACGACTGTTTATTCGGAGTTACAGACTGATTATTGTGACTGTCTTCTGGTAGTGGAAGTGTCGAAGGGCGGGCGTTTTGGGGGGACTGTCTCATGTAACTTTGACGTTCAAAAAGTGCTGACTCTCAGCCTAGTTTGAATAAATGACTTTTGATTTTGTTGCAAGGACAACTGCTGAACTGTGTGGATAATATTTAAGTTGAAAAACTGAAACTAGAATATAAAAAATAACGCTCCAAAAATTGTTAAACAAGAAAATATCTCATCTGCACGCGTAGCATGACCACCATAAGAAGAACTTTGTCTATTCTTGGTGGAATACGGTACAAATTTTTCTACAATATTTTCTGTCTTTAATCTTTCTACAATCTGTAATTTTGTCTATTCTTCCGTCGACAAAACCCATTTCTACGGTAGTCATGCTACGCGTGCTGAAGGCCGTGGTCGTAGTCCTATCGTATTGTTTAGGGAAATGTGGCACACAACAACAAGTTACTTTTTGAAGTGAAAACTTCTTTAGCACCGTTGTGATTTGAAAGTCTATGAAACGAAAAAGCGACAGTAAAAAGAGACAGACACATAACAACGTCATTATGTTTTGTGTCTCGCTCTAACACTTAGGGTAATGGAAATTCTTAAGTAAGGGTGCTCCTTGAGAAAGTTAACTTTTCTATTTGACGTTTTTCGAGCAGACTCTTTGGACAAATAGACATTTGACTTTTTTACATTCGTCTCATTATCTTGAAGCCAAAATTTTTGAAGGTTTCACTTCTACTACGTGTGAACTGCACACGTGTTTTTAACATTCGAGTGTTGGTCCCCTATACCGGAGTATGAATAATCAGCATTTAACCTTTTTTTTTTTTTTTTGGATGGGAGATCATCAAATGACTTCTCCCGCTCTGGGCGGAGCGGGAGGGCGTGTCAGACTTTTACTGACTAAAACCCACCCGTGTTCCTTCAGTTGCCCATGTGCCAGGGTCAAGGTATCTCTTTCGAACAATCACGCGACCCCGGCAGGCATCGGTCCTAGCAGAGCATTTAACCTTCCTACCATACGGGCCCGGTGCGAGTTGGTAGACGACATACATATATTTTAATTTTTGATTCTAGGATATACCGGCTTCCTCATGATGTTTTCCTTCATCGTTTTGAAAGAGGTGGTGATAAACTTATTTATACAAAGTAAAGCGCCTGCTTGGGTTCGAACCCATGATCTACAACTCGGGGCCAATACCACTGCTGCTTGCACTATACCGGAGTAAAAGTAATTATTCATATTCATGTTTGTTTAACTTCACACCCAGAAGTTCAGAGACAAATTGAATTAACTGAACAATTCTTTGGAAATATTCATGGTACCCGACTGGAGAGGCGTATCTAAATATCCTGTTCCTAGCTTCCAAATTGCTGGTGGCGCAATACCACACCACCCACGAGGGACTAGGTGTTAGCACACTCTTGCGCAAGCTCTAAGCGTCGAAGGGAAATAATTCCATATCTAGGTAACTGATAACTGACAGCTTCGTTGGTTTATTGGTCACAAGCGCTACTTCTGAGCATGATTTTGATTTCCAGGTCGAGCAAAGTCATCATTTCAACCGTCAGACGTCCACTGCTGGACTTAGGCCTCCCCCAATTTGGGGGGCTTTGCCATTATCGCCACGCTTGGCATGCGGGTTGGCGATCGTAGTATGGTGGTAAAATGCATAGAGAACGCTGCTGCCCATTCTCTAGTAAGTCCCTTAGTCGCCTTTTACGACACCCACGGGAAGAAATGGGGTGGTGTTATTCTTTCGTCCGGCACCACACAGAACACGTAAGTTATAATTCTGCACATACAATCGTGATATCTGACATGCCAAGATAAAAAAAGTAAAAAAAAAAAAAAACACATGTACGCACCAAACCATTCATTTTCACCAAATACACCACACCACTCACTCCACACTTCACACACAGTCCACACTACACATCCAATCACACCCAAAAGCACCTACTCACATATTTATAGTTATGTACTTCGTATTAAATCTCACATAAGTTTCTAGTTATAGTTTAAATTTTTCATTGTTTTTTATTTAAAAAAAAAAAAAAAAAACTCCTTCTTTCAAATTGTTATTTCCTTTTTTCATATTAATGTATTTCCCTAAATAAATAAATGTAAATGTTTGCCTCACCTGGGAAGAGACTGGACCTCACGACACAGGGAATCCTAGTGTGGGGTCCAGGGAATTTGTATAAAAAAAACTAGCTCCTAAGGCTTATTATAATCTGTTCTTTGTTTTACTAATATTGTACTGTGTTGTGAACTGAATAAAAAATTTATTATTATTATTAATTAGTACCATAGTAACCTCCACATAGAGTATTTTCTGTTTTATTCTATTAAAAAAAAAAAAAATGTTTTTCCGAAATTAATTATTATTAACTTTGTTTGTATTTTTAGTCTTTTCTGGAACAATGTATTATATTTGTGTATTTTTTTTTTTTTGGATTGGGCGTTGATAGCTGCGCCACAGTATTTTACTTTTGTAGCTATCTTCGTTTGCCTTTGTGAATGTTTGTAAACTTAACCCGTGAGCAGGCGCGCTATGAGCAATTTACTCACACAAAAATTTAAAGCAAAACTTTTTGGTCATACCGACATCCTAACGTCTCAAGCGCCTAGGTACCTTCCTAACTATTAATCGCCTCCCCCGTGACGTAACTCTCGTGACGGTCAGTTCTGTTGCGACCGCGCAGCTAAGTGTTTGTGGAGGCCGCGTACCATCGTGCGGTAATTTGTTCATCACGCGCCCATCCGTGTAAGTATTTATTTTTCAAATTAAAAAAGTATAATTGTATTTTCTAGATTATATTATTTTATTTATTTATATTAAATTGGTTAAATCTTACGTAAATACTCTATAGTAATATTTTAATAATAATATTTTTTGTTTTTAGCTACAACACACATGTAAAATGGGCGACCGACGTCAAGCACAAATTTGTTCGTGGCTGGAAGAGGATTCTGGTGTCATCACCAGAATCCTCTTCCAGCCACGAACAGCCAACGAGCCAGCATTGGATGCGGATCTTGAGAATGTAGAACAACATCGTGTTGCCACCATAGAAAGCGCTACATTCATCATTTGCAGTCGAGATTGTAACATTTTAAAATTCCACAAAAGGAGGAGTGGATGTAGTAGACCAAAAGAAAGAGAATTATTCCGTTGCCAGAATCACTACACGATGGCCAATGCGCTTATTTTTTTCCATTCTGAACATAACTGGAATCAATGCCCAAATAATATAAAAAACTTTGATTGAAAGACGTACATTCCTAAAAGAAGTGGCGCTTGAGCTGGTAAAACCACATATTTCACGCCGAATTTGCATGCAGAACATATCGTCAGATCTCAAGTTTCTAATGAATGAATGCGATTTGTGTCGGCTCCTAGACCTATTTCAGAGCCTAGGCCAAGCGGATTCTCTTCTATATGTCCTAGACGTAGGAATAGCCGGTCAAAAAAAGCTTGCACTTTGTGCAAGCAATTACTCTGCACCGAACATATCACATATATGTGTTTAATGTGTTTCGAGAGGCACACTCGTCCAGATCCCATGGAAGAGTATTTTTTTAAAGTTTTTGTTATGTAAGATTTTTATTGTGATTTATATGAAGACTGTCAAAATTAGAAAATAAAAATTTGTTGATTTGTTTTTTGTTTTAGAAGTTGCATTTATGTTTCATAGTTTTAATAAAAAGACTTATTTTCTTACTTATTAAGCATTGTTTTATTCATATAAAACCATTATAAGTCAATAAGTACTATAAAAGTAGAAATATGAGCATTTAACGTAGTGTGAGCAATTTGCTCGCGCGCGCCTCTCCATGTAACAAACAGAGGCGCGCCTTCTGACGGGTTAAGTTGTTCCAAATAAACTTTATTTTATTTTTATTTTATTTTTTTAAATGGGGTGGTGTTATTAGAGTAGTAGAGCAAAGTGTTATTTAGTTTTTCCAGTAGGTATTTCACAATAGAAGCCCGCTCGTAGTCTGTCGCCCCTATACGAGGGACTTTGTGTAAATTCTTATCTACTAAGTATGTAAGATTCTTTATCTATTACTTATTATGTAGATTATTTTATACTAGCTTCTGCCCGCGACTTCGTCCGCGTCAAATTTTTGCTCCCCTTCCCCTCGCATCGAATTGCCTGCCAGTTTTCGTCCATTTTTCGTTGCTGCTCCTTTCCTTTTGGTCGTAGCGTAATGTTATATAGCCTATAGCCTTCCTCAATAAATAGGCTACCCAAGACAAAAATATTTTTTTAATTCGTACCAGTAGTTCTTGAGATTAGCGCGTTCAACCAAATAAACAAACATACAAACAAACTCTTCAGGTTTATAATATTAGTATAGATTTTGTGAATGTGAGAACGTTGTAGGCCTTGTAAACTATACCTTTGTAAACCATTTTCTTTTTATTAAGTACCTGGGTGCTTACTCTCGAATATAATTCCAATAGATCGACATTGGAATTGTCAGTCAAACGTCAGTGATTTGCTGGACTCACTGAGTCTAGCCAATCACTGACGTTTAACTCAACCAACTGACGTTCGACCAATGTCGATCTATTGGAATTATATTCGAGAGTAAGCACCCTGATACTTGTTGATAGGCCTACACTGTTCTCCCATACCTATTAACACTGTAATTTGAAAACATTGTAGAAGCCAATTATTTTTAAAAGATATAACTAATTGGAATCGTGCACTCAGCTTCAGACGTTTCATAAGTTCATTATGTACGTTTATGCGATATAAAATATTTTGAAAGAAAAGAAAGAAACAAAATATAGTTATTTAGCTTTACTCATGTCATAGTGTAGTCTGGAACAATGTGTAGGTATCATATATAGAAGGGCGTTGATTAGGGTTGCCACCCGTATTTTATAATAAAGTATTGTACGTTATTTCACATAAACATACAGTTCTATACTTTATGAGAAAAATAAAGTACACGAAAATACTTCATTTTGCAAGATTTGATTTCTTTGGGATTTTGAAAAGATTAGTCGTAAATACTTTTTGCATCTTGAAATTTATTTGATGCAAACTGCAAAAAGCAATAAAAAATATGTTTCAAATATAATAACAAAGAAAAATAAATCGTACTTTATTTTTATACAATGTACTTTTTTCTCTTACCTATAGTAACCAAAGTACTTTAATTGCATGAAAAAAGGGTGGCAACCCTAGCGTTGATAGCTGCGCCACAGTTTTTATCTTTTGTAGCCGTCATCGTTTCTATTGTAATTCATGTCAATGTGTCTTTGTTCCTCAATACTTTTTTTTTACTTTACTTAACAGGCACACACTAAAACACACGAAATTATCATCATTGTTCTGCCATTATCCCATTTTATTTGGGGTCGACGCAACATGTATTTTCTACCACACTTCTCTATTAGTCGTCACCTCAGCACGCGTAGCATGACCACCATAGAAATGAGTTTTGTCGACGGAAGAATAGACAAAATGACAGAATGTAGAAAGATTTCTTTCGTCTTAAGAATGGCGATTTAAAAACGGAAGAGAGGAAATATTTCTATTCTTCATTCGACAAAATTCTACGATGTCGAGCATGGCTACTAATTTTTCTCTACTTCTAAGTTTGAGTTTCAGTTGGGGGTACATTTTTTTTACAGGGTTATATTAATTATAATCATCAATACAATACTCTAATATCGTTTATTCCCACTTCTCTATTAGTCGTCACCTCAGCACGCGTAGCATGACCACCATAGAAATGAGTTTTGTCGACGGAAGAATAGACAAAATGACAGATGGTAGAAAGATTTCTATCGTCTTAAGAATGGCGATTTTAAAACTGAAGAGAGGAAATATTTCTATTTTTCAGTCGACAAAATTCTACGATGTCGAGCATGGCTACAAATTTTTCTCTACTTCTAAGTTTGAGTTTCAGTTGGGGGTACATTTTTTTTACAGGGTTGTATTAATTATAATCATCAATACAATACTCTAATATCGTTTATTCCCACTGTATGACAATTAAAAAAAAAGTCCTTAGCGGGTCCACCTTGATTAGACTGGCCGTGGGTTCGATTCCCTCCCAGGACAAATCTTTGTGTGATGAGCACAATCATTTGTTCTGTGTCTGGGTGTAATTAATTATATCTATAATATTTGTATGTATTTAGAAATATATAAGTATGATTATCAGTTGTCTGGTTACCATAGTACAGGATCTGCCTAGTTTGGGATCAGATAACAGTGTGTTGGTTGTCGTAATATATTTATTTTATTTATTTATTTATTAGTTACCACTCTCTTGCTATAGAAAGAATAACTGTCTTTGTCTTCATAGAAACCCGAGTCTATGGATCGCCTCGTGCTCGGGCCGAAGAGATGTCGAGTTGAATTAAAAGAACTTGGTCTATTCTTGGTGAAATAGAGATAGAATTGGTCATGCTACGGCTGCAGTAGTCACCCTCTTTCTATCCATATCATAATTCACATAGTCCATCCATCGTTTCTTTGGTACTCTTATGGCCATCGACATTCATACTCAATACTTTCCTCACTACATTTTCCTCATTCCTCCGTATCACGTGACCATACCATGACAACCGATTAAAAGGCACAAAATATACATATCACAGAAAAAAAAGGGCGATGACAGAAACTATTATTAGAGTGTGCCTCACGGCTGCGCTGAAAAGGTGTCTTCTTCAGCTCTTCAGCAGCGTATAATGTTCCCACTGCTGGAAAACAGTGACCATACCATGACAACCGATTAAAAGGCACGAAATATACATATCACAGAAAAAAAAGTGCGATGACAGAAACTATTATTAGAGTGTGCCTCACGGCTGCGCTGAAAAGGTGTCTTCTTCAGCTCTTCAGCAGCGTATAATGTTCCCACTGTTGGAAAACGGGGTGAGAGGGAGTGGGCCATAATCCACCACGCAGGCCCAGTGCGGGTTTGTAGATGTCACATGTATTAGAATTTTTGCTTCTAAGACATGTCGGTTTCCTCACGATATTTTCCTTCACCGTTTTGAGAGCAGTGGTGATGAAATAATGTACACAAAGTGAAGTGGGTTCGAACCCAGGCTCTACAATTCGTAAGTCAAAGGCCGTTACCACTGGGCCACCACAATCTCGAAAAGAACTAATTGAAAACTGCAATATTAGAAATATAGCAATATACCCAATGTTCTGGAGAACATTCGATTCAATCAATTTGACCCGAGGGCATCGGCAAGCGGCAACTTGATCCCATTCCGATGTATGATCGGAATCAATCATAATGTCATCATTATGATTGATTCCGGAATGCATAATACATATGAATGTATTTCGATGATACGAACTGTTGACATGTTTTATTAGGTAACACACACACGCACACATGACACGACACAGACATGTTTATTTTTTTTTTTGTTTTTTAGGATGATCCCTTCCTCAAGTAAGAGTTTTGGCCGAAGGGTGTCGTGTATCGGCGATTCCGCGGAAGGCTACGCGACATCACACAGTGCAACACGACGACGCCGCGCGCCGCGCCGTCACTTCATGTACAATAGTTATGTTTACGTGGTTTTTATTTGTATGTAAGGTATTTTTGATAAGGGTCTTTGTAAGCCGAAATAAGTTGATTTGATTAGTCCGTAAATGTAATAGATAACATAAAATTAAGATTGTATACCGGTGGAAGGATTAGGCAGAGGTGTATGGTAAATACATTTTTTTGGTGGGAAATCATCAAATGACGTCTCCCGCTCTGGGTGTAGCGGAAGGGCGTGTCAGAATTTTCCTGTTTAAAATCCACCCATGTTCCTTGAGTTGCCTATACCAGGGCCACGGTATCTCTTTCGAACTAATCTCGCGACCCTGGCAGGATGGTAACTACCTACACTACCATTTCGTCAGTCATGTTCACGCCAAGTTTTCTCGGCTTCTTTCTGGACTTGACATCCGTACTTTTTAGGGTTCCGTTGCCAAATGGCAAAAAACGGAACCCTTATAGATTCGTCATGTCTGTCTGTCTGTCTGTCCGAGTAAGTCACAGCCACTTTTTTCCGAAACTATAAGAGCTATGCTATTGAAACTTGGTAAGTAGATGTATTCCGTGTACCGCATTAAGATTTTCACACAAAAATAATAAAAAAACAATGATATTTGGGGTTCCCCATACATAGAACTGAAACTTAAAAAAAAAAAAACAAACCCATACGTGTGGGGCATTTATAGATAGGTCTTCAAAAATCATATTGAGGTTTTTAATATCATTTTTTTCTAAACTTAATAGTTTGCGTGAGAGACACTTCCAAAGTGGTAAAATGTGTGTCCCCCTTCCCGTAACTTCTAAAATAAGGGAATGATACAACTCAAAAAAATATATGATGTACATTACCATGTAAACCTCCACCGAAAATTGGTTTGAACGAGATCTAGTAAGTAGTTTTTATTTAATACGTCATAAATCGTAAACCACAATTTACCTTTCATTCAGTCAACTCAAATATAAAAATTAAAAAAAAAAAAAAACATAAACATAAACCTTATGCATAAACCGTGAATACCTGCAGGTTTGTACGGAACCCTCGGTGCGCGAGTCCGACTCGCACTTGGCCGGTTTTTTGGGTCTGATTTCAGATACAAAAACCATTGCAAATTTTGATGAAGACTTGTTCTTAATCAATCGGTGAAGTCTTTTACTAACTATTTTGAGCTCGACTTTAAGTCTATCCGGATGCAGCTGAATATAACTAGGACCTTACACGGAGCGACTACCTATCTCATTTCTAGGACCCAGTTGCTGCAAGACTGGTCGTCAGACTTCTGCCTAGCTATTTACAAGCATTCATCAGGTTATCGTATTGAAAATTACACATTTTGGTAACTTGATTTGCCTTAACCCCAACGGCAAACAGCTGTCAGAAGAATAACAGTTTTTTATTTCGTATAAACTGAAAACATTTTCTCGGGAGCGTTTACTGATCGAGATCACAGACGATTCAAGAAACAATGATTGGTAAATGATTTTATTTCTGTAAGTAGGTTTGTAGAAACACTTTTACATGTCAATAACATTTTTTAAGCTAGATGAGGTCGGCGTTTCCTATCTGACTACTAAGAAAAAAGGCCTAAACAAACTCAGAGGTCACAGTCTCTTTTAAATTTCAGACATAATCTTGGTCACATCATGTGAAGACCATGTACTCGTAGATAGCTGTCTGAAATTGATGTTAGAGGAAAGAACCACACAGATTTATTTATGGATAATATTTTTGTGTTCACCAAAAATCTTAAGGTACATCTATGTATGCATTTCTAAAATATTGATCTTAAACCCGTTTAATTGTTTTACTATAATTAAACTACTCGGCCAACAAAATATTTTACATCAAACAAATTCCAAATTAACACCAAGATATAACACTTTTTTATTGTAGTGCGCTGCAAATATTCTATTGTAACAATAACTATTTTATTCATCCCCGAAAAATACTGATCGTGCACCAAATATTCCAGAATGTTACACAAAATTTTTAGTATGCATCCTAGTACCGTATACCCATTTAAAACGGTTTTGTACAACTTTTATGTTACTGAAATAATTATAATTGAAGAACAAATAATGCATTTCGTAAAACATTACTTCTAAGACTTATATTTATTTATTGAAATGGCACTTCAACGACTTACTCACTAAGACATACACAAACAAAAATCACTTACAGTCTTATATATTGTGAGTTCGTCACTTACAGAAGTGCACAGCACTAGCTAGCAGAGAAATAGTGTTTTAAGAACATGAAACTGTTACATTAATCCTACTAATATTATAAACGTGAAAGTTTGTATGTATGGATGTATCGATGTCTGGATGTATGGATGTGTGGATGTTTGTTCCTCTTTCACGCAAAAACTACTGACCCGATTTAGATGAAATTTGGCCCTACTAATATTATAAACGCGAAAGTTTGTATGTATGGATGTATCGATGTCTGGATGTATGGATGTGTGGATGTTTGTTCCTCTTTCACGCAAAAACTACTGACCCGATTTAGATGAAATTTGGCACACAGATAGTTTATAACCTGGAATAACACATAGGGTACTTTTTATCCCGGTAGTATGTTCCCGCGGGATAATTTCCGACCTCCACGCGGGCGAAGCCGCTGGTAAAAGCTAGTTGTATACATAAGTTACAAAAAAAGCAGTGCACGCATTTTTCACTAATCGTGCAGCTCAACTGAGAACTTAAGAAGCTGAAATGATTCAAATGTATCTATTATTAAATTATAGAATTACTATGTACTGATTCAATTTATACCAAAGCAATGTCAAAGTCAAGTCGTGCTCTTGAGAAGTCAATAGCTCTTCAAGAGCGAGCTCTCAAGTACATTGACACCACTTAAACTCTTGCGCAGCGCTCGAGTTCCAAGTACCCGGCATTACTTGAGCTATGGAGCGCTGACGGGTTGATTACCTGCCTGTTGGTGGTACATTAAGTTATTATAGTCTTATAAGATTTGTAAGTTACTAGCTTCTATCGGAGACTTCATCCGTTTGAAATTTCTTGGTCCGCTGACCTCGATCGCCTGCCCGCGATTTTATTTCGTTTTCGCTCAACGTTATTTTTGTCTTTTTGCTCGGGCAGTAAGGGTCCTAGCATGATGTTACGAAGAATAGAGCTATCATTTAAAAAAGACTAGACCATCAACAGTTTAACGTGCTTTCCACGCATTTATTATTGTATTCTAAGATTATTTTAAGACTGTTAGCATATTCATCATCATCATTTCAGTCGAAAGACGTCCACTGCTGGACATATGTCTCCCTCAATTTGGCGATTTTTCCATAATCGCCACGCTTGGCGGGCAGGTTGGCGATCGCAGTATGGTGGTAAAATGCATGGAGAATGCTGCTGCCCATTCTCTAGTCCCTTTGTCGCCTTTTACGACACCCATGGGAAGAAATGCGATGGTGCTATTCTTTACGGCCGACACCACACGGAATAGCCTGTTAGTATACTGGGTGTAAGGGACAGCCCTCCACAAACTGATGGGGTGTATTCAGTATATCATACTAAGATGACCAGTACAAGAAATTCTTTCAGGACCGTTATGGGAATCCAATAAACCTGATTTGTTTTATTTCCGCACACGCAATGTATCTCGGATCAATTCGGAAAGCCGCCTTTGTGTAATCGCCGACGAAGAGTTTGATGAACTCTGTAGTTAGACAGGAAGTGAACAGCTGATTTTACGCGTCGTTCGTTAGATTATTTCAACATCCATTGCTGTTTTTTTATTTTATCAGTATTGTTTACATAAATGGAGTGCTGCTTTCAGAGAATGTAATTTTACAATGAAATAAAATTGAAAAAGCTGAAAAAAAAGTAGAAAAAAAAACCTGAGAAAAATTCCGGTGGAATATGATTCAAAATAAGGAGCTAAGTGCACTCTGTCAGTTTGTGGAGGGCTGTCCCTTACACCAGGTATTATGTTAATCTAATACATTTCTTCCCAATCCTTTGGGGACTTCAAAGGTGTTGTTATTTGATATAATAATAAAACATTCAGTCATGCAGCATGTGTGCTGCCATAAAGCCAAAAAGAGCTTAATCGACATTCATGATTTGTTTGGCAAAGTTCCAATTTAAAACGTCTGAAAGGCTACGGGGAATTTCAGAAATTTAAAACTCAATTCTTGAAATGCCGACAGGAATTTGAGGGTGGGGAAAACCCGATATCGATAAACACTTATATCACTTTGCCTGATGAAAGAGCCTATGTGTCATTCATGATTAGTTTAGTATAGACCCAATTTAAATCTCCCGAATTGATACGGGGAATTCCAGAAACATAAAACTCAATTTCTGAGATGCCGATAGGAATGAGAGAGTAGGGAAAACCCAACATCGATAAACAGTAATATCACTTTGCCTGATGAAAGACCGTCATTGACTCTCATGATTTGTTTGACATAGACCCAAAACGCCCGAATGGCTACGGGGAATTCCAGAAACATAAAACTCATTCCTGAGATGCCGATATGAATTAGAGAGTAGGGAAAACCCAACATCGATAAATACTTTTCATATGACTTTGCCTGTTGAATTCTCTAATCGTACAGTAGATTGTATGGCAGCGGTAAAAAAACTAGATGAAGTGGTCATACATACGAAGGGCATGCGTCAGTGTAGAGGCAATTGCAGTCCATAATAGTTTTTCGTAAACAAGCGCGACGCGGATCTAGTAGAACAATTTCTATGTATGTTTGCTTGGATATTGTTCTTTAGGAGAGTGGTGGAGGTTGGTAACGGCCGCGACTTACGAGTTGTAGATCGTATGTTCGAACCCAGGCAGCGCTTTACTTTGCATAAATTTATTCATCTCCACTGCTCTCAAAACGGTGAAGGAAAATATCGTGAGGACAACCGGCATGTCCTTGAACCAAAATATTCGAAGACATGTGATATGTACCAACCCGCACTGGGCCCGCGTGGTGGATTACGGCTCAATCCTTCTCACCGGATGGAGTCCTGTATCCCAGCAGTGGGAACATTATAGGCTGATTATATACGTGTCAATCTCGTGTAAGTCGCGCTTTCCATTGAGAACCTCCTTTTTTTCGTGTCGATTAAAAAGCAATTGTTCGACAAAAATATATACTCTTGAGTCACATCATTATTGCTTGCAGTAACCAATTTAAGTGGAATTGCAAATTGTCTTCAAAATCAAAATCAAAAGTCATTTATTCAAATTAGGCTGAGGATCAGCACTTTTCGAACGTCAAAATTACAAAAGACAGTCCCCCCAAAACGCTCACCCGTCGCGCACTTCCTAGTGCTTTAGCTGGGAAGAAGAAGTGGCCAACAAACTCCCCAGCAGCACAGCAAGAAACAAGATATTTATTTTGCTAAAACATGCAGCTTCTTATGCAATATTCTTATGGAGCTCATATTTTGTGCGTTTGGTTGAATATGAAATAATATCTCTAGGACTCGCATTTCGCGCGTTTGGTTTACTATTAAGTTTGGGTAGTTTGGGATCAAATAACGGTGTGTTGGTTGTCCTAAGATATTATATTTTTAAATATTTGAAGAGTAAGGGAAGCTTAAAGGTAGATAATTTCAGCCGAAAGACATACACTGCTGAACATGGGCCTCTCTCAAGCTCCACTTCTTCGACCGGTTCTGTACTTCGCCCATCCAGCGGATTCCGACGGCCGCGCGGCCTTCACAAGGTTTTCAGTCCACCTTGTGGGAAGCTTTCCAACTGTACGGAACGCGGTCGCTCACAATTCGGTAATACGTTCCCGTGACGTTCAGTAATTTTTGACCTCCACGCGGGTAAAATCACTGAGAGTTGAGCATAAATAGAACTGTTATAGCCATAAAAAATTATGATAATCATGCACAACTTGCGTCACCTCTACACCAGACAAAATTATGACTTTGGTATGCCTAGAATCTAGAATTATATTTCTAACTCATGGGTGGTCTATACTCGTTCTATTTAGGTTCGATCTAGGTACCATAGACCGGCACTAACATCCGTCTGCTATCCAAACTGAACTGTCAAATGTTTTATGACCACTGTTTTTAAATTCGGAACACCTAGCCTTTTGGCCTAAAGAGGTTTTACACCCGTTCCGACCTTTTTAGGAGGCAGGCAGCATTCAACAACTGCTTCATATTTGGAAGTAAGTGCAATTAAGAATTACGTGTTAAGTATCTGCTTACCTTATCTAGGCAATCGGTTAAACGGCTGGGTGTTTTGCTAACAGATTGTTAATTGATACAAACAATTACATTTCGCCACTTCTACATCAATAGCAAAATGTGGGTGTATTTATGATACAGGTCTGATTAAAATGACATACCTATCATAACGTCAGGCACTTTAGGCTGAGATGTCTCTATAGTACACATACATTTCAGCAATTATATTTGTTTCATGTAATAGGGGGCGCATTTCTTTCTGTGATTGTCGTAAGAGGCAACTAAGGAACTTACTAGAGAATGGGCAGCAGCGTTCTCTATGCATTTCACCACCATACTGCGATTGCCAACCCGCCTGCCAAGCGTAGCAATTATGGTAAAGCCCTTCAAATTGGGGGAAGCGCATTTCCAGCAGTAGACAGACGTCTTACGGCTGAAATGATGATGATGTTGAATAGGGGGCGAGCCTATTGCCATCAACCGGTCACAAATCCAGACTCCGCTGCTACTGAGAAATTCCAGATAGAAGAACCCAACAACACTGCCCGACCAAGACCTTCATACTCAGCAGGAGCGCGTACCTCTGCCAAATCCTTTGGGGAATCTGCACCGTAATTCCGTGACCCACTATAGTCTGTGCCAGATGTGAGAAAAATAAAAGTCGTTGACCCTACCTACCAATGTATGTATTGAAATTACCGTTTTGACCGTGCTAGCGACACTTTCTTTACATTTTTTTCTTATCGTTTTGTAGTATTTGAATACATTGGAAGGCGGGTGTCAACGACTTTTTTTTTACATCTGGCACAGACTATATCAATCAGAATTTGCACCCTAATTGTGGAACGTAGGTACTATCATTCAGAATCTGATTATTTGTATTTCATTGCATCATTTGTTCGAATAAATTGTCGGCTCAGCAACGTAAATAACGCAATGAATGTTGTTTAACTATGAAAATTAAACCGATTACTATTGATAGAAAGTTACGAAATGACCGCCTTTTTTTTGGATGGGAAATCATCAAATGACTTCTCCCGCTCTGGGCGAAGCGGGAGGGCGTGTCAGACTTTTACTGACTAAAACCCACCCGTGTTCCTTCAGTTGCCCATATGCCAGGGCCACGGTATCTCTTTCGAACAATCTCGCGACCCTGGCAGGACATAATGGTCTGCTCAACAATTGTTTAAGTGTAAAGAATGTTTTTGATTGTCAAATTGAATGCACATTCCCACTGTTAACCCTCTGTTATTGAATTTAAGTTGTTTATGTGATTTTTATATTCAAATATTCCACATTGAGACATGCCTTACAGCACATTAAGTCATCGACATGCTCGGGCAATAGTTCAAGTTCTTTGTATTGTGTAAACTATCGTGTCAGTCAAATATGTGCTTTGTCTCGAAATATTTTCACTCCTCTTACTCTCGCTTTATATTAATAACTAGCTTCTGCCCACGACTTTGTCTGCGTTAAATTTCTTGATGCCCCGACCCTCCCCGTAGCTCCAATCGCCTGCCCGTGCGAGGTCTTCGTATTCGCGACTATCTTATATCTTTAAACGAGCAATTCTTGTACATATATATATATAATCTGAAACTCGAAAACGGCTCCAACGATTTTCATGAAATTTAGTAAACAGGGGGTTTTAGGGGCGATAAATCGATCTAGCTAGGATTCATTTTTAGAAAATGTCGTTTTATTTGTGTTTTCAATAATCAATGTTTTCGATAATCAACTTAAACATAAAGTTATGTTTTTTTTTTATTGGAAGAAAATAGCAAAATATTATTTGTCTTTAAATATAATTTCTAAAAAACACAATTTACCAAAAAAAATAATACGAGCAAAGCTCGGTCATCCAGGTACTTGATGATGATACGTGATGCTCAGAGCCTGCCTCAATAAATGGGTTACCAAACACTAAAATTCTATCATATTTTAATTCGAACCAGTAGTTCCTAAATTAGTGCGTTCAATGAAACAAACAAACTCTTCAGCTTTATAATATTCGTATAGATAGTATAGATATGACCCCGTCACAGTATCTTTACATTCACGCCGTGATGAGGTTTGTCTGCTGCAAACTCTAGGTCTGTACCGGCAGAGTTTACTTTGCCGGAGTCAAACCCAAAGAGATACAGAAATCCACAGGGACGCCCGTGGCGAGCTGTTGGGAAGTAGCGACCCCTCGGATCCTATTTCCTGGGAGTAGTCTTTTTCCGCCCCTCTGGTTTGCCTCATTGGCCGCCTTGAGTGGAGATTCGCAAGAGCAAACGTGCTTGAGAGACCAACTGTGGCAAATGTAGCTTAACATGGTCGATCGACCCGTGCGGCTGTTATTACTAAGGCACAGGCACTTCTCTTCTAGTAATACGGACGCAGAAAAATGAGAAGACTGATATTTGGAAGAACCAGGCTTTTTCTATGATAACTGAGGATGAAAAGAATTTGCCACAGAAGAATTCGGAATTTTAGTGTCACTTTCAACTTTTATTTATTTATGTATTTAAGTTAGCCAACAATTGTTTTCACAATACATTAAATATAATTTCGATAACAGTACATTAATAAGTGCAACAATTAATTTATAGGCTAACACTACATGCACCATTTACGGTTTTACATATTATTACAAAGACAATAAGGATATTTACAATTAAAATAAATTTAACTTTTTTTATTTTATTTAGTTACCTTTACCGAGATAAGGAAAAACATGTGTCTGAGCTACATATGTGTACCATACGTGACTCAGGCAGCCACTTGACTATTTCTGGACAAGGCCAAAAACGAAAAAACAGCACAGTGAGCAATAAAACTTCCCAAAATCTCAAAAACGTCAACGTAATTTAAAATGTTTGGCAAGGCAAATCAAGATAAGTGTTTTAGGACAGTCATGAAGGAAAATTAGGGCCTCTTGCCACATATTGTCATACAAACAACGATAATGATGTTATCGTAAATATGTGTATACCTTACAAACTTAATAGTACGTCGGGAGCGACCTTGGCCCTTTTGTGGAATTCCGTTACATCATCGACGGAAAATGTGTGGAGAGAAAGATCGTTTCTAGAAATATTTCCAGAACAAAATTAGTGATGTGCTGTATGGTTAAAAATATATATCCGGATTTGGATCCAAATACGGATATTTGGTGTCAAGATCCGCGGATACGGATCTTAACTTTTTTACTCAATCGATGTCGATGGGCGAGCCCTTGAACCCGGCTGGAGGTCTAAAAAGTTTACTTTTTAGAAATCGCCGGGCAAAAATCCGTTTAAGTAGTCAGAATCTTTTTCAGATTAACTACGAGATGTCCAACAAAAAAAAAAAAAAAAGAGCCCTTGAAACGATAGTTGCGCCACTTGACGCTTTGATAGTTGATTTAATAACTTTGAGTTAAGTACTAATGGTATGATAAATATTTGCATTATTTAGGTGGCGAATTTTTGATTTTTAAAAATAAGTATCTGGATTAGATGTAATGGGATAATCATATTTATAGTATTTAATATACAGGATAAGTTTTTAACCAGTGCGCAAATTTTAAGAAATTAAACTTAAACGAGTTATAATAACCATGCAATTTTTAATTTGCTATATCTTAGTAAAAAAAAAAAAATAGCTATCGTTAACGAAAGATGTTTATTTTGAAACTGGTTTTTATGATAATTTGCACGCGGCACCGACGCGGCGGCGAAGGTGAACGACCGAGCGTAGTTACAAGTACGTACTAGCTGTTCGATCGGTCAAAATCCTACGAAGTTCGAAGTACCTACGCCGGCGCGCGGTTACTGACCTATTCCTATTGTCGATATCATATTACGAAATATGTAGGGTGCCCACAGTTTACTGATTTAAGGTCGGATAAAAAAAAAAAAGTATGAAAAAATTGTTGAAATGTGTTCTATTAGTGATACTGAACCACCAAAAAAAAATTTGCGCACTAGTAAAAAAAATCTTGTATATATTTTGAAATTTATTAAGGTAAAAGATTTGCAGAACAAGTAACGGATACGGAGCTCGCCTCTCCTTCGGAAGTAGCGCGATGGCATGGGAACGAACGGGAATACACGATTTTTTGCGAACGAAAATGTTTACATTGTTTACGGTGACCCAATAGGCTCGTTACATCATTGATCAGCATATTCATCATTCTCTCCTTATACCAATTTATTTGGGGTCGACGCAACATATCTTTTTCTTTCACACTTCTTTTTTAGTCGTCATCTCAGTAGTCGCCCTCTTTCTATCCATATTAATTCACACAGTCCGTCCATCGTTTCTTTGGTCTCCCTCTACTCTCAACATAGCGATCGACATTCATACTCATTATAAATTCATAATAAAGTCAATGTCAAAGCATTTATTTCTAATAGGCCCAAAACAGACACTTTTGAATAGGCTCGCTACATGTGAGTCAAATAAAACTGCCGTAATGAAGGTGTACTACAGGTATGTACATCTCTGCTAAAACCTGCAGAGAAGACATGCGTCTGCTAGGGTCGCAGATTTCTTCGTAAGAGCTACCGTGGCCCTGGCACAGGCAACTGAAGGAACACAGGTGGGTTTTATTTAGTAAAAGTCTGAAACACCCTCCCGCTCCGCCCAGAGCGGGAGACGACATTTGATGATTTCCCAAACAAAAACAAAAGGGAAAAGATGCGTGTTATTTTTTGTACTGACAAATTGCTAAATCTACCTACTTTACTTACAGGAAGTGTTAATCTTTGTAGCTGTAATCTCAGACGAGACATTGAGTGGCAATAAATATGTCGTACAGTACAATACGACTGTCATTCTGTCTGTGTTTATAGTATGGTGCGAGGAGCGACCCTGAACAATGTTTTGATCTTTAGCGCAGGCAACACTCCAGTGGTTTTTATCCCTGCACGCGTAGCATGACCACCATAGAAAGAACTTTGTCTATTCTTCGTAGAATAGAGATACAATTGTCATGCTACGCCAGCATAAAACGGTACAAATCTTTCTACAACCTTTAATTTTATCTATTCTTCTATCGAGAAAACCCCTTTCTACGGTGGTCATGCTACGCATGCTGGATTGGGCTGGCTACATGCGACACGACAAACGGATGGCGGGTCGAGCGGCCGACAAAACGAAGATTTACTCGCTCGCGGGCTGCAATATGAACCAGTAGGACAGAAGAATACGTCACAGTGCACAGACGAAAATGTGGTTAACTAGACCAATATTAATCGAAAAAAAATTTGGAGAAAGTACACTTCATCATTTCAGTCGAAAGACATCAACTGGACGCACGGGATATAGCCCTCTCCTAATTTGGAGGCGAGTTTGCCGTAATCGTCACGCTTGGCAGGCGGGTTGGCGATCGCAGTATGGTGGTAAAATGTATAGAGAACGCTGATGCCCATCTTCTAGTAAGTCCCTTAGTCGCCTTCTACGACATCCACGGAAGGAAATGGGGTGAAGCTATTCTTTCGTCCGGTACCAGACGGAACCGTCCAGCTAAACACAGAACACGTAAGTTATAATTATTATCCATTGAGAGTCCCAGAGCCGCCGGACTCACCCCACCTGTGGGGAGTTTAGCACTAGGATGTGGTGAGGGGCGGGCGTGCCGGGAGACTGTCTTACGAAATACTAGCTTCTTCCCGCGATTTCGTCCGCGGTAAATTTCTCGTCCCCCCGACCCTTCCCATCGCGTCGAATCGCCTACCCGTGCGATTTTCCCCGTTTGCAACATTTTTCATTACTGCTCCGCTCCTCTTGGTTGTAGCGTAATGTTATATAGCCTATAGCCTTTCTCGATAAATAGGCTACCCAACACAAAAAGATTTTTTCAATTCAGACCAGTAGTTCCTGAGATTAGCGCGTTCAATCAAACAAAGAAACAAATAAACAAACTCTTCAGCTTTATAATATTAAGTATAGATTGACGTTCAAAAAGTGCTGACTCACAGCCTAGTTTGAATAAATGACTTTTGATTTTGGACAATTCTGGTTCAGCATGGAGGTCTATCGTGGAAGCTGGAGGTCTTCCCTTTACCGTTGAAGAACTTGGACCATGAGCTGTAGTTTACGTGTCATGGGTACTCTCTTTGGGTAAGGCGTTTATATCTAAACAGAAGACATGACTACAGCCATTTGAGCTCAGAATTCCTACACTCTAAAAATATTTTGACTTCGACAAAGTACTAAAAAGAGACCTATGTCTACCATTTGATTGGGATGGGCTGCTTACATCATCCATCGTTTCATGGTAGTTTATAATATACTAGCTGACCTTACAGACGTCGTCCTGTTTTCTAGAACTCGATAGCAGCGCTATCTGTCGGGCTGATTTGTGAATCTAAACCTTCCAGGGTGCCACCCAAACGCATACAAAAAAAAAAAAAATCATTCAAATCGATCCAGCCGTTTAGGAGAAATTCAGTGACATACACACGTACAGTAGAATTATATATCGAAAGATATCTATGCGCACTTTGAAAATATAATTGTGATACTAGCATTCAGTGGTGTACGAGTTTTATCAAAGTCTTTATCAAGCATTTGCGTTGCAACGTGTTAAATTGATTGCGCTATAAAAAGCACAACACATTGGAATATTCTTCTACTGTTTAATATACTAGGTACTGTTTTAACTATGTAACTGTTGCCTTGAATCTTTTGATGATTAGCATACCTAATTCTTGATGACGTCATCAGAGGTGTGTTATTACCGTTTCTAATTCAAGGATATTGGTTATCTAAGAACCAGTCCACACGATGTGTTGCGGGTACAGCGCGGCGCCTGAGCAGTTCGACTGCGGCGTCTTTTATACAAAAGTGTGGTTGGCGGTGTGATACCCCCGTGCCCTGGAAAGCACTATAAGCCGCTGGACCTGCGCCTGATCTCTCAGGTTGTGTAGGCGTGCCGTCCCATCGGACTATGAGAGTGAGGGAAGTGCGAGTGTCTCTGTGTCTACGCACACACTTAAGCACTATAATATCTGACGCACGAAATAAATATTGATAAAACGGCTTTATCAGTATGTACGATCAATGTAGCTATCTTTCAAGTATCTAGTATCTTTCTACATAATGTACACGTGTGTATTCATTCATTGCCAGATTTAATCTTATCAAAATCTCGGCAGCCATTACTCACAATTAAAAGCTTGTTTATATAACGACATTTCCTAATTGAGATGTCCTAGCCACTGTTTTAAAGTTAATTACTCTGATTGACTTGATTGGTATCACAGTGGTTGAGTGATTGACGGGTCTCATAACATAACATATTTATAGTCCTCCAGACAGTATTTCGGCCATGTCGGCCAACCTCAACTCAGACGAGCCATCGTTGCGGAGATTTTTCTTTTCTGGATGGGAAATCATCAAATGACTTCTCCCGCTCTGGGCGGAGCGGGACGGCGTGTCAGACTTTTACTGACTAAACCCCACCCGTGTTCCTTCAGTTGCCCATGTGCCAGAGTCACGGTATCTCTTTCGAACAATCTCGCGACCCTGGCAGGTATCGGTCCTAGCAGACTCTTTCAGTGCTGCTGACATCGCTTTGAGGCTTGCGGAGATATTACAGTGCATAAATGTGTGCGCAGACACAGGGGCACTAACTCTTCCCTCACTCTCATAGTCCGATGGGACGGCAATCTGACATTGCCGGAGAGAGATCAGGCGCAGGTCCAACGGTTTAACATGCTTTTCTGGCACGAGGATATCACGCTTGGCAGGCAGGTTTGCGATCGCAGTATGGTAGTAAAATGCATAAAGAACGCAGCTGCCCACTCTCCGTAAATGATATGTATGAAATATTGTAAAACGCCCCTAGCGGTCACATAAAATTAGTACCATGATTACTATGGATTTCGATAGTTAAGAAACATAACGTATCTTTTCTATAGTTACTAACGTTATCCAGCTGTCGAAACCTCGACACATAAGACGGCTCCATAAGTCACTAATTTGACAGACGCTATCAAAAAATCCGCTTGCGATAGTATGTAGTTACGTAGCTTACTAACATTTTGAGGTGTGAAACATATGTTTACATTAAAATTATAAACGTGTTTGAGTTAATTGAAGTTGAAATCATGTCTTGACAAACTTATCTTTGTTTTTCTTTTTTGGGTGGGAAATCATCAAATGACGTCTCTCGCTCTAGGCGGAGTGGAAAGGCGTAGTGACTCGAGCCCCGGGTGGGTTCGAGTTCCTTCAGTTGCCTGTACCAGGGCCACGGTAACTGTTTCGAACAAATTCGCAACTGTGGCAGGTTGAAGAGCTCATCTAGCATGGTATATGTTAATAACCGCTGAATTTGAAGACTAACGATGTGAACGACAGGAATTTCAAGACAAAATGAGAATTTATTTTAATACCAATTGGAAAAAGAGTCTGTTAATTTTTCCAATTGGTATCCAACATGAAGTCACTTTCACGAAATTGAATCCAATTCAATAGAAACGTTTAAATTCCGGGAATTTTCGCCTAGGCTTTATGGGATGCTTAATCGTTCCAAAAAGGAAAGTGGTCACACTATCATATCCTGGGACAAAAACGTCAAATTACAAGTCAGCCTGTATACGTTCTTTTTAAGTATTTATATAATTACGTAAGTTCCAACAAATTCTGTTATCAAAACTAGTGGAATAAATACCATTAACGGACATAAGTTAGAGGCCAAAGCCAAAGTCAACTGTTTAAGTGCCTATACATAGTTTTTAAACTTTTTGGAAAATATGGTCCTACATGATCAACTGTACGACAAAATACCGTTCTTAAAATGGAACAAACTATCCATAAATGTTTCTATTTTGAGAACAATTGCTGGTTTTTTAAGGACTACGAACTACTTACGAAGCAAATGTCTGTTGTTTTGCATAATCTACCACTAATGTGTCTTGTTTACTTGAGAACAATGGGTCATAATTCCGCTATCAAAACTCCACATATATATTTAAGAATTTAAATACAATTCTCTCTTCAAGGAGAATATTAAATATACATAATTATTATTTAAAAAAATATATATATCTTAGGACCACCAACACACCGTTATCTGATCCCAAATTAGGCAGAGCCTGTACTATGGTAACCCGAGAACTGATAAATGTACTTATATATTTCTAAATACATACATATTATAGATAAATTACACCCAGACATAGAACAAATAATCGTGCTCATCACATAAAGATTTGTTCTGGGTGGGAATCGAACCCACGACCTCAGTCAGGGTTACTATCCACCAGACTACAGTATGTTTGGGTTTGTTTTGTAATTTATTAGCATCCATGCCGTGTGACCGATGGGATTTTCCACCAAAAATGGCGAACTTCCATAAAAAACTTTCATCACCTATTAAACTCCTAAAAAGGAAGAAGTTTCAAAAATTCGTCCTAAGATAGCAATAAGGACGAATTTTTGAAACTTCTTCTGTTCTTTGTCGTAAAAGAACTGTTGTGCAAAATTGTATGCTTCTATCGTTGTCTACTTGTCTGGCAGAGAAAACACATCTCAATTTAAGATTTTCATGAAGAGGTCACGAAATTTGGTCGATTTCGCTGATTTACTTGATTTTACAGGCGTGCTTTTACAGTACCGCATTTTCATAAATTTTATGGCACGACATGAATTATAGTATCTAATGAATGAGCTGCTTTTTTATTATTGTCGAGAATAAGAGGCTTAGGTTATTTAGAAACATAACAAAATTTTTACACTCATGAAACGGGCATCTTTTCCTCTCAAAAGGCCGATTGCCTAACCACCTGTGTGCAACGCTTCTTAGGGCACAACTCATAACTTAGCAACTAACCACTAGATGGCTCTCAAAGATATCAAAAAGAGTGTATATGTATGTGAATATTACTTACCTCATCACTGAAAGGCGAACACCAGAATGAGTATGGGCACAGCGATGACGCACACGATGTACACCGAGGTGCGCGGCTCACACTCCGATATGATGACGAACTGCTCGTTCCATAGTGAGTCGTTGTTGCGCAGAGGTACTTCTAGAACTACCTGGAAGATGAGAGGAGAGGGTGAGTGAAGACCAGAAGCGTATTTTGGTTGAGACATTTGAGGCCCGTTACTTTGTGTAATTTATTTCATCACCACTACTCGAATAAATCTTACTAGAGGATGGGCAGCAGCGTTCTCTATGCCTTTTACCACCATACTGCGATCGCCAACCCGCCTGCCAAGCGTGGCGATTATGGCAAAGCCCGCCAAATTGGGGGAGGCCTAAGTCCAGCAGTGGACGTCTTACGGCTGAAATGACTCGAATAATGGTGAAGGCAACCGGTATGTTCAAGAGCCAAAAATTCGAGGCGTGTTATATTTACCAACCCACACTGAGTTCGTGTGGTGGAATACGGCTAATTTCTTCTCAAAAAGAGAGACACCTATGTCCCAGAAGTGGCGCTATAAGCATATTTAAGTTTGTGGAGTCTTGAAACACATATAGCCATGGAAAACGACCAATTTACGCCGTAGTTGAAGTTCCTTTTGTGGATGGTAATCCTTGTAAGTCAGAGACAAAAAAGGAAATATAAAACCAAAGATCGACCTTCGAAGTAAAAGTTATTTTTAACCAACTTCAAAAAAGGAGGAGGTTATCAATTCGACTGTATTTTTTTTAAATGTTTGTTACCTCATAATGACATAACTTTTGACTGGGTGAACGGATTCGATGATTTTTTTTTTATTTGAAAACTGGTGCTTCCCGAATGGTCCCATTTAAATTTGGTTCCATTCGGACAATGGAATTCATGTGAAAACTATAATTATAAGTCTTAAATTTGCATTAAGTATTTGCGTAACAAATGAACGAATAACGCGATTAGATTAGTGCGGGGTATCTACCATAACTAAAAAGTTAAACATAAAAACTTTTTACAAAAAAATAACAACCGACTTCCTACAAAGTCAAAAATAACTTTTATTTCGAAAGTCGGTGGCAAAAAAACCTTAAATACAGATCCTAAGACACCGAATTCCGAAATTAAAGTTATTTTTGACATTGTAGTGTTTTTAGGGTTCCGCACCTCAAAAGGAAAAAGCGGAACCCTTATAGGATCACTTTGTTGTCCGTCCGTCCGTCCGTCCGTCCGTCTGTCAAGACCCTTTTTCTCAGGAACGCGTGGAGGTATCAAGCTGAAATTTATATCAAATACTCTAATCTACTGTCCCTTGGAGCTGTGAAAAAATCAAACTGCTAAGCTAACGCAATCAAAAGATATAGCCGTTTATGCCGCAAATTTCTGCAAATTTTCGAAACTCGCAAGGGAATCAAAACCTAAAGGGTACTTCCAGTCGATCTAGAATTTTGAAATTTGGTACGAAGCAACGTCTTATAGCACAGATAAAGGAAAAATTGCGAAAACCGTAAATTTTTGGTTACATCATATAATAAACAGAATAAAACACAGTCAGAAATAAAACCAAGCCAAAAAACAGAACAGAACTACGAATCGATTGTCGTGATGGGTGAACTTTTACTTATATACCTACAGGGTTGTACGGAACCCTCGGTGCGCGAGTCCGACTCGCACTTGGCCGGTTTTTTTAAGGAAGTCAGTTGTTATTTTTTTGTAAAAAGTTTTTTTAAGCTCTTATAATAAAGAGTCACACAAACAGGACTTCAACTACACCGTTAGTTGAGTTCTAAGTAGTTGTAAAGACAAAGTAGAATAATATCATACCTTTTGAGAAGAGAAGATATCTAGCGACAGGTCACATCTCTCCGTATTGTTGATGCACTCCCTGAGCTTGGTCCGCGCGACGTCGTACCTGGTCTTCTGCAGGTCGAACCGCGCGCGGATGAAGTTGCGCTGCACCTCGTTCTCCGAGTTGAACACGAAGAAGTAGTAGCCGTTTGCTGGTACTCTGGAAGAGATAGGATTGAAGTAAGTATGGAGATGGGGAGGTGTGATTGAAGTGTCATGGTTTTTTATTTATGAGAGACTGCTTTAATATTAGTGGCTATTGTAAGAGTATTTTTTGGGTTAACTCATCAGAGAAACAATTCTCTCCTTTCTAATCTATACGTCTATACTAATATTATAAAGATGAAGAGTTTGTTTGTTTGTTTGGTTGAACGCGCTAATCTCAAGAACGACTGGTCCGAATTGAAAAATTCTTTTTGTGTTGGGTAGCTTAATTATTGCTTAATTATTAATTATTGAGCTATAGGCTACATAAAATGCACGCTACGATTAAAAGGAGCAGAGTAGCAACGAAAAATGGTCGAAAACGGTCAGGCAATTAATTCGATGCGACGAGAAGGGTCAGGGGAGCAAAAATTTGACGCGGACGAAGTTGCGGGCAGAAGCTAGTTCTTTATATATATGATAACCGCCCACGATCATTGAAGTCGGGCCTTTTAAGTCTATAAGGAAGTATAACATCACATTCATCAGTATATATCTTAGGCCCTACGATAGATATTGTAGCGGCTTTCACATCACCACATGCGAGCTACGCAGCATACTGACATCAAGCCAAAATCCTGGATCACGCAAGCAGAGTTTACCCCGCAACTAACATATATTTTATACAACGTCCCGACATCAATCGTCCGGCAGTTGCCCACCAAACACAACACTCGACTGGTCGAAAGGCCGTCCCGTTTCTATAAACCATAAATAAAATTCACACCTTTTTACTATTTAGAAATTTATAAGTATAAATAAAAATAAATAAATATCTTAGGACAACCAACACACCGTTATCTGATCCCAAACAAGGCAGAGCCTATGGTAACCAGACAACTGATAAACATACTTATATATTTCTAAATACATACATATTATAGATAAATTACACCCAGACACAGAACAAATGATTGTGCTCATCACACAAGGATTTGTCCTGGATGGGAATCGAACCCACGACCTCAGTCTTAGCAGTCAGGGTCACTAACCACTAGACTAACAGGCCAGTTGTCTGGTTGTCTGCTCTGCCTAGTTTGGGATCAGATAACGTTGTGTTGGTTGTCGTAAGATATGATTACCTTGTTGCTCATGCCCATGTATTCAAATTTTAGTCACCATGGAAATCACCCAGAATGATGCCAATTCTATTTAGAATAGTGCATCTGATCTACTTAGTCCTCACCTATAAGTAAGTGCATTAGCCTTAGCAGCAGCAAAGCCGTCTCCCTGCGAAGCATCTCTATGGCAATGCTTGTGAGGAGTCAGAGGCAGGTTGAGGATCAGACCCTCGCACTCCAAAAGGGCTTCCTCGCTGCTCGAGAATGATGACCAGAACTCCGAGTTACTCATATCAAGAGGAGTTGTTTCGTTGACTATCATGTGGTGGTCTGCATAGCCGTCGACATCCTGGAATGAGAAATTCGTGTTTGGTATAATAGGTGAAAAAACTTTTCAATCTAAGTTAATACTTCGGCTACTTAAATGCTCAACCAATAAAAGAAAAGCGATTTTTTAATCAGAATTGAAGAGATCTGTTGGAGAACCAAGGTAACCGACATAGCCCAAAGAATTGCCAAACTTAAGTGCAACAGCCCCACCCACGGCTGTGCATTGCTCGCAGCACAGACGGCTGATGGGGCAAAAGGTTCTGGAGTGGCGACCGCGTGCTGGAAGTCATAGCGTTAGAAGGACTGTCATAAGGTGGACCGATGACTTGGTGAAGGCCCAAGAAATCCGCTGAATGCACAGAACCTGTCGAAGTGGCGGATCTTGTGGGAGATCTATCTCCAGAAGAGGACGTTTTAGGCTGAACTAAGGATATTGATGATGATGAATTAGTTGGTTCTCAATAGGTACTACTGCTCCCAGTGCGCTCTCTCTCTCTTTGCCTAGCCTTATCCCATTTCATTTGGGGTCGGCTCTCCTCGTCATTCTTCGCCAAATGTTTCGGTTCTGGGTCGTCGAGTCATTCACTTGGGCTTCCTTCAGGTCATTGTTGACTACAGACATCCAAGTGAGAAGGGGTCTACCTCGCTTCTTTGAACCTATGCTCCGGCTCCGGCGTGTAAAATAGCCGACAACAAGTGGGGATCTCAATTGTAATAAGTTATGGTTTAATAGTAATTATATTAATTGCTAGGAAACCCACCCTGTGAGCTGAAGAATGATAAATGGTTTCGACGTCAGCACTGCAAACTATTTGATCTACTAACCTGCGGACCAGATGCGGGACGCCGGATGTCTCCTCCGACTCACAACGCGAAGCACTTTCACGAAACAGATTGTCAGATCACTGTTGGGTGTTTTATAACGAGTTTCTTCAAACTTTAGCTGTCCATCACGGTGAAAAAACCAACTTTTCTTCAAAATTACAAGAAAAGCTCCGACCAACGTAATGCGGTCGCGACAGAGATGAGAAAAAATCAATAATGTCACCACGTGCCGAGAGGTAATTGCGAATACACTATCCGTATGAACCGCTTTATTTTGACAGTTAGACAACATTCATGGCGTTGTTTACGTTCCTAAGAAGACAATTTTTTCGAACATAATTATGAAAGAATGGTTTAGCAATAAAATTTTAAATGATTCAGATTCTGATTAATAATGTGATACACAGTTAGGGTGCATGATCTTTTACTAAATGCTAGTGAATTGTATTCCTTACCACTTCACCAGCATTATTTCTTTCTTCATCATCTTCATTGAACTCTTTCACCAAGTCTATCTGTCCCAACATTGATTCTCTCTTCTTTCTCGCTTGTTCCACAGCATCACGGCGTTTTTCTGCAAAATAAATAAAGTACTTATGGTAACCTTGTTGGTGATGTTCTTCAGAAAGGTCAGGTGCGTAGTACTCGCAACCGGCGTGCGTGTATGACCAGAAGTATGAACGTGACGAGGCAAATGGAGTAAGTAAGGGTCGAAGCAGATGGCGTTTTATAGTTTCTGCCTATCTCATAGATGAAAAACGTGAGTTTATGTTTGTGTGTATAAATAAAAGATCTATAAGAAGAGATGAAATACATACTCTATTGCGATCGGTAGAGTATGTTAGTAGTAATGGCTATTTAAAAGGCTGATGGTCAACACTGCTATTTCAAGGTCTAACAAATGAAGATGCAGTTTAAGTGGTTGCAGTAAACCGACAGAAGTTTTCTTGAAAACTATTACGTTATTATTTACGGTTTATGATCGTTTTGAAAATGTACCTAAGTACCTGTTTAAGCGTGTAATGTTCTGGCCGTAAATAAATCCTTTGAGTTAGTTACTTTAGCTAAAGTATTAAAGACTTACAAACGACTGCACTAACGAACAATTTTACGTATTATTTTAACTGCAGAATGACTAAGAACTTCAAACATATTGGAACACATTCCATTGATGTTGTTACGTCGTGAAGAAGTATTGTTTTATGAGATTTGGCAACATTCCAACTGTTAGGAATTACGGAACTATCCTAGAACAAATAGAAATGAGGAAGCTCGATAGAAGATTACAGGTTTTGTTTTAGTTTGTTAGTAAAAAAAAAACTAAAAAACACGCTTCCATTGAAAACCAAACTAAAAAGTACAAAATAATGGAAAAAAGCGTGGGGTGCTTTTTAAGGTATTTTTTTATTGATATCAGGCACCCCACGCTTTTTTACACGCTTTATATTAGCTTCACTTGTATGTTTGTATATTTGTATGTTTGTTTGTAACCGACTCCTTATAGCGCGATTTTGACCTACTTTAAACGACCAGATTTCATTCAAACTTTGCACACCTGTCGTACAAAATAATGGAAAAAAGCGTGGGGTGCCTGATATCAATAAAAAAATACATTAAAAAGCACCCCACGCTTTTTTTTCCATTATTTTGTACGTTTTAGTTTGGTTTTCAATGGAAGCGTGTTTTTTAGTTTTTTTTAAACTATTATTTATTTTCAATTTTTTAGGGTGTTTCGAATTTTGAGACGTATGTCAGCGTAGTTTGTGACGTATGTCAGCGTAGTTTTCGAAGACAGTTTTTTTGCTGTCCTGGTAACCCTGGCAAGGATAATGGCACAAATTTATGAAATTATTGCATTGTCATCGGTCCTTGACAGGTGCGCAAAGTTTGAATGAAATCTGGTCGTTTACAGTGGGTCAAAATCGCGCTATAAGGAGTCGGTTACAAACAAACATACAAACATACAAGTGAAGCTAATATAAAGCGTGTAAAATAGCGAAGTATTAACATAAACACTAGATATATCTATTGCTCCTACTGAAGCTATGTGGTTTATTGGTCTGGCTATCTATGTAGATTAGCGGGTTTCGCTCCCAAGCCAGGAACTGTCTGCCAGGGTCACAGATTTGTTCGAAAGAGTTACCGTGGAACTGGCATAGGCAACTGAAGGAACACGGGTGGGCTTTAGTCACTAAAAGTCTGACACAGCCCCCCGCCAAGACAGCCAGCACTGACAAGCCCTCCCGCTCCACGCAGAGCAGGAGACGTCAATGGATGATATCTCGCCCAAAAAAAAGTCAGTCAAGTGTATCTACATGTTATCATCTGCCTAGCCTTTTCACAACGATGTTGAGGTCAGCTTCTAGTCTAACCGAATGCAGCTGACTAGTATTTTATAGTGACTGCCTACACCATCTAGTTACTGAGTAATACCTCTTGGTTGGTTGTCAGACTTTCGGGTTTCTGACGACCCGTAACGACTGCCAAAGAACTACAGAAGACTGTCTACGAATGACTGCCGGGACAAACGGTTTAGCGTGCTTTCCAAGGCACGGAGGGTTGTCGATATGCAAAGATAGTCACTTATCCACGTAGGAACCCCATCCGCAGCTGATTCCTAAATTACCCTCGCCTGACAAAATTTTTGTGTTTTCAAAATTTGTCCATGTAAGGGTTTCGATCGGTTCCCCTTATTATAAGATAAAATATGGACTAACAGGAACTAGTCCAATTTGGAATTAGGAATAGGACGTAAACGGTTCATCCCTATTACGTCAATCATAGGATCGTTAGCCGTATTATCATGGATTATATTTGTACTTCTTTTGCCAAAAGATTGATCTTTAGTTTTAACCGACTACGACGACCATAAAAAGAGGATTTTGATCTATATACCGGTTGACATTTTTTACCGTCTCGACCTTCATGTGGTGTGTTGTGTAACTAGAATAGAAGGCAGGAAGGCCTTCAGATTCATCGTGGGTGACTAAAGGAGCGCGGGACGCGGGTGGACAGGGATGCGTGTGCGGCTCGTGCCCCTACGAAAGATCAATGAGGCCGCCTATCGGCCGGCTTCAAAGGGTAGGACCGCGCTCCGAAATCAATGATACATGCCGCGCATTGAGTAGGGTGCGTATGATTTGAGTTTCGATGGATTTTAATTATTTTTTTTGTTTTTTTTTTTTCCAAATTTCTGTTTTTGTTGTTCTAGTATGAAAATGTTACTTTAAATGTGTAGTATTTATTACTAGATCAATTTAATTACATGTTATACAAAAATAAAAAAAATAAAAAATTTCTATGCCAAAAGCTTCTATTCCGTTCACCTATTACCCCCATTTTTTTTCAAGACGCTAAAAAAAGTCACCCAGTATATGTATTTATGTTTATCTGTTCCGTCATAACTTCTAAGCTACTTACTTATCAAGATTTAACATAATGAGGTATATATAAACACTTCAAAATTGAATATGGCGCGAGTCTAGAAGACAATATAAATGAACAAAAAAAAAAAAAAACTACTACGGCTTTTGAAATGAGATTATTTTCTTGTTTCATTCTTTTTAGAGCGTGATTTTTCAGTCGGGTTTTAATTTTTCAACTTACTTATTTTCATCCCAGGTTATATCATTAGGTAAATATGGTTTTTAATATTATAATAAGTAAAATTACATTTTTGCAAATTATTTAATGAATTTTTAATAATATACATATGTATATTGAATGAGTCTTTGTTACCAAAGCTAAAACTTTTTGTATGCTTTAGCTAAGAAATTTAGTATACTTAAGGATAATTTTAAAATAAACATCTGCAACCTGTACCTACTTTCAGTGCAAATAAGAACTATTCTATTAAAATATTCATGGTGCTCTCCAAAGTCCTGCACCCTAATTGCGAAACGCACAATTTATCAAAATCTGAATGGAATTGAATATTATTTCTAAACCATTGCGTCATTTGTTTGAATAAATTGTTGGCTCAGCAACGTAAATAACGCAATGAATGTTGTTGAACTATGAATATTAAACCAATTCCTACCGATAAAAAGTTCCGCAATTCCCCTCAGGCCTACTTTGGAGAGTGGGCTAACTAAATAGTAGGTAACACTTACGCTCCCTCTCCGCTCTATTCTTCTCCTCATCGATAGCCTCGACCAGCACCTTTCGCAGTCTGTCCAACTCCTCACCGCTGCCAGTTACCACCGACATTATATCTGGCTTCGGTTTTGTTGACGCCTGAAATTTTATTATGAGCTATGTTACTTTCGTCGTATAACTTCACTGAAAACAGCGTGTCGTCTGCTAATTGAAAAGAAAAGAAAAATAGAAAATATTTTTACTGTCCAGGTAATACAGTAAAGCAAACATAGGTTAACATCAAGTTGAGATAACATGGGTAGCTTAAATGTTACCTACAGCTAGTTATAGTATATTATTTGCCAGTGAACCCCAAACTAGACAGTCTGTATATTGGGGCTCAAGATACGAATTCTAGAGTGGAAACTAGATAGGTGATTTCAGGTATGGTGGTACGGTATGAAAGTGTGTGTAAAGTTTGAGTGGTGTGTGGCGTGTGCGTGATATATGTGTGTGTGGTTTGTGTGGATCCACTCTACTAGCCTAGCCAATTCCCGATTATGTTGAGTTTCATTTTTGTTTCTCTTTACGAACATCATCGACCTCCTAGGAGCTATCATTACTGTTACTTTGTAAGATGTTTTGATTTTACGGTCAAGATTCGAATCGTAAGGCCAAGCGCCTGAATTTTGACAATTGAGTGTTGCAAAACACCAACTTATTGCATTATCAGCTTGTAAAGTTCTCGCTACAGACACAGACCTCCTGTCGATGAGAAGGAGTAGGCCGTAATCTACTACGCGGGTCCAGTGCGGATTGGTTCGGATTTTTAGATATGCTGATTTCCTCTCGATGTTTTCCTTCACCATTTTGAGAGAAATAGTTATAGTAATATATAGTTAATTTCTCTCATAAAGGTACGTAGTTACACTAATTTATTTATCAAATTTTGCCTTATGCTAAAACCCTAGCGAGAGCTGGAATCTGAACTAGGTTCGCAACCTGTAAGACCAATCTCCAGGCTCACACCTCTTAAGCATAATCACATTTTACGGCATTAATTCAGATTATAAATAACATTAAAGCGATGGTGGTGAAATAATTTACACAGCGCCTGACAGGGTTTGAACCTGATATCTACAACTCGTAAATCGTGGCCGTTAGCATTGAGTCATCACTGCTCTCTAAATTATTACGCTTACGTTTACGCTAGCTGATACTCGTATATGGTAAATAATTTAATTTATCTTTTGTTTTCGAAATATTAATTAGTAACATATTATTGTATAGAATCAAGTTTTTCAAACTTAACAGACAGCTGTGCTGCTGGGTAGTTTGTTGCTCACTTTTTCTTTCCAGCTAAAGAAATAGGAAGTGGTGAAGGGCAGGCGTTTTGGGTGAATTTCTTATGTAACTTTGACGTTCAATAAGTGCTGACTCTCAGCCTAGTATGAATAAATGACATTTGATTTGATTTGATTATTGCTATATGTCTAGACTCTAGATAATGGATGTTGTAATGTTTACCTTTTCCTGGTACTCTACACCCATAGTCTTGTGAAGTCTGATCAGCACCCTCTTTCCTTTGTCTCCTAAAGCTTGCAGTCTGTGCAGCACATCTTCAAACACTTCTTTCGAATTTGGTTCCGTAGGATTCTGCTGAAAAGAGATAATAGAATATTCTTTAGTATGTACACCATATAAGTTAAAGGTATCAATGTAGAAATTGCACATAGAGTGGCAAAATGGGCGGTCTTATCGCTACTAAAAGTGATTTTTTACAGACAACCTTTGGATAGATTCAAGGAAGAAGGAGAGACAATAGTAGTCTGTGGTGTATCATTTACAATAACTACATAAAACATATACTTGTCTATATATACAATTATAAACATGATACCAGAGCAAGGAACTATAATAGCTTACTAGCTAGCTGTTATTTATAAATATAGTTGATATTTTGAAAAATAAGTTCTATTTACTAGCTTTGTCGCATTTGCCCGCTAATTTGTCCGCGTAAATGTCGGTTATTGCGAACGCAGACAAAAATGTGAAATGAAAAGTAGCCTATGTTCTTTCTTGGGGTTCCAACTTAGCCTGTACCAATTTTCATCAAAATCACTTCACACTGGTTTTGCCGTGAAAGCATAACAGACAGACAGAGTTACTTTCACATTTATAATATTGTATTAATTAGAGATATAGCAAGTATTATTTAGTATAGATTGCTCAAAATACTGAGTAAAAATATTTATTTTGGAGTCTCAATTTGTCTTCGGTGGATGGAAATAGGCTCGCCCCCTTTTACAAGGGTCTTCCACATAACTGGCGAACAGTGGATGTCATTGCCCTAGTTTAGTGTTATATATTATATCAATACCATTGACAAATGACGGCTATATTTTAAGATTATTCAACAAAACCCAACACACTAAAGCCTAACCCAAATATTGATAATGTTCTCAGCAATACAATACATCATTCATATGTAGATAACTTAAATCTACTTTGATAATAAACTTTCCATTACATCTACAATATTGACTGTTTAGATAGTTTACTTTATAAACATTGTCTATTTGCTCTTAGAAATTTTATGAGTAATACCAGTTTTTTTTATAAGCATTTTTACATTTTACTCTTTTTTTTTTTGGATGGGAAATCATCAAATGACGTCTCCTGCTCTGGGGTGAAGCAAAGGGCGTGTCAGACTTTTACTGACTAAAACCCACCCGTGTTCCTTCAGTTGCATGGGCAAAGAGATACCGTAGCCTTGGCATATGGATGCCAAGGCTGCGGTATCTCTTTCGAACGAATCTCGCGACCCTGGCAGTTCAGTTTACTCTTAGAAATCATATGAGTTATACTTTTACGTGTATATATTTTCTTTCTATGTCGGTAGAGAAAAAAATAAGTATTGGGATCATAATTGCCATCATCACTCATCATCATGTTTTTGTAGCATTACAAAGACGCGATTATTGGGTTCATCATCCGACCCAATGTGCAAATATTTATTGCCAGAGAGTTTTACCCAGTTTTAAGGAAGAATGTATTGTACCTACATATATCCTATTATAACACACATACAGTCCGATGGGACGGCAATCCGACACGACCGGAGAGAAACGGACGGACGAACGGTCTATGAGACTGAGGGAAGAGTTTATGCTCCTGTGTCTGCGCAAACACTTGTGCACTATAATATCTCCGGCGCCGATGGCTAGTCTCCGTTGAGATTGACCGCCATGGCCGAAATACGGTCTGAAAGACTGTATAACACACTCACCTCTGATGTATAATCCGTAGTCACTTCTTTCACGTCCATTGAAGATTTATCTTCCAAATCGTCAGTTTTCAACGCAAATTTACCCGTCAGTATACCACCTACTTCAGTTTCTTTTCTCATAATTTCTGCATATTCTTCGACATTTTTGTCATCACCGCTGACGTTTTTGACTTTCTCTTCGACTGCTGTATTATTGGCTTCAGTCTGATTTTCAGTTACAACGATATCATGAAGAGTGTTATTTTCAACTGTATTCAGTTTATTCGGTAAAGATTCTGTAGAATTATTTTCTGATTTTGTTAATACTACGCTGCTGTTGCCATCAAGATCTGTAAAATAAATAAATTCCAGTGAAATAATGACAGTAACTAAGACCTTCGTCTTTATGCTTGTGAACAGGAGTAGTTTCATGAGAACAATCTAATAAAAGTTCTCCCGACCGAATTTCAGCTTCAGTGAAGACTAACCTTCAGCACGAGGGGTTTTATATTGTGCAAGTGTGTGTGTAGATACAGGTGCATTGTCTCTTCCCACATTATCATAGTCCGATGGGATGTTGGCAATCCGACACGACTGGAGAGAGAGATTAGGCGCAGGACCAACGGGTTCAAGTGCGCACCGAGGCACAGGGGTATTACACCGGAAACTTCCAAACTACGCTTAACAGTGGTATAGTTAGAATACACACACACACACACACACAAATGGACAAAAATTGGGTAAAGGGGATAGTCATGTTTAATCATCGATATGTGAGTTGATGATGTTGATGAATGTGTTCGCAATAGGTCCTGTATTACTTAGACGGTACTGATGTTTGAGAACGTTATTTTTGTAACTTATCAATATCAATCATAATAACTCTGCTCATGGTGAAAACCTCAATTATAATCAGGGTTTTTTTTAGAAATAATTCGTTAATGTAGGTATGTGTTTTATTTTCCGTTTTGTTATTTTGTCCACGAGTAAAAGTTTCGCAAGTCAGGAAAATCAAATAACAGAGGAACCTCGAGATTATCAAATGGTATTATGCGTAAACAACAGCTGCCGAATATTATAATTATGTAGACTCTCGGCTATTTCACTATTATCTTGTTTCCATTGCGATTAAATCCAGAACGATGGTGATGATATCACCCTCTCAGCCTATACTGGGACACTGCTGGGACACAGGCCTCATCTCGGCGAGAGGCTGTAAATATCACGTGTTTTCGAATTTTTGTTTCTAGAATATACCACTACCCACCTATATCACTTTCCTCATGATGTTTTCCTTCAAGGTTTTGAGAACAGTGGTGATAGGATAATTTACACTAAGTTAAGTGCCTGTTTAGGTTCGAACTTAAGGCTTACAACTCGTAACTTGCGGCCCTAACCTTTGTGCCACCACCGCTCGTCTAGACCACCATTTAGTTCTTAGTATGATTTTCAGGATAGTGACAATTTTGAAGACAACAAGAGTGTTCTCTCTAAAATTCTTAATACCAGAATATTTTCTTTAACAACAACTTTCCCTGATTTGTGTTTTTGCCCGTGTCTTTCGGACAAGTAATAAATTATCGTTAGATCTAACCATCAGTCTTCCGACCAATGGTTATCTCGTCTTGATAATTCGAAACAAGAAGATCACGATATTGAATTTATATCAACAACTAATAGGTACAAACTCAATCTGCCTAGCTTTTTACGAAAGATGTTGGGGCCGGCTTCCAGGCTAACCGTATGCACCTGAATACCAGTCATTTACATGTAGCGACCGCCTAATCTAGCCTCCACAACGTAGTTACTGGGTAACATCCCTTGGTATGACTGGTTGTTCGACTTTTTGGCTTTACCCTGTACGAATGTTAACCATCTACGAGGGATAGCCTGGACCACGAGGCACAGGTGGGTTTCGATCTGTAATGTTTGGTCAACCATCCATAAACCACCCGCGGCAAGAGTAGCTTGACCTTCGAACGACCCTGCGAGTGTTATTATTTAGCCACGACCTAACCAATAGGTTACCATTTCTTTCCGTGGGTGTCGTAAGAGGCGACTAAGGGACACAGCACACATATCATACGGAAAGGGATCGTCACCGTATCGCCTTTCGCCTCGCCGCCAAACAGGCGTCAACCTAACGTAAGCACGTAAGCAAAGCGGAACAGAAGCTCCGATACGGCGACGCGGCTACAGCTAAGCGACGCCGCGCTTACGGCTCGCCGACTGCTGGTTGACCTGGCTGGCACCAGATCAGTTTGAAGCGCTGTGGCGCATGTGGGGGCAAGGGTGGACAAAGAGACGCTCGGCGACGGAGGAGCGTAAGCGCGGGCACGACGAGCCGTCAGCGCGGGGACCGCTGGTTGCCACGCGCCACACCGCGGTTCGTGAGCTGGTCCCGAGGCGAATCACTTACGTTACGATTCCGATTAGTGTGCTTTTCAGTAGGGAGTTGCATACAAATAATACTAAACGGCTTGCGTTGATATGGTTACGATCAGTTTACGATTTGATATGTGTGATGTGACCCTAACTCGGGAATAGGTAGCAGCGTTTTCTATGCACTTTACCACCATACTGTGATCGCCAACTCACCTGCCAAGCCTGGCAATTATGGCAAGCCCCTCCAAATTGGGGGTGGTTTGTGTACAGCAGTAGACGTCTTTTGGCTGAAGTGACAACCAATAGATACAATTGGACTAATAATCCCAAGAAATTCCACTAGGCCTATCAAAAAAGTTTCAAGATAATCTATAAATATTCGAGGCTCAATATAGATTTGAATATCATATCTTGTTACTGTCCTAGAATTTAGATAATGTTCTACGTTATCAGATGAAGATTAATAAGGATATGTCGAATGGAAGTTTTGTCAAATTTTATCAGTATGTGCCAAAATTGATGCATTTACATAATATAAAGATTATCTTCTCTTATATTTGCATGTTACATCTTTGAGAGAAAGTTTGTGGTTCGGTAATAAATTCGACTATGTATCTACATAGAACGACGATAACGTATCTACGTTATCGTTGGCTATAGTTGTAAGAAAACCGTTTTTAACCAAAAACCAGTTTAAATTTGTTTACAAGCAACGGTTTAAAACCACAACCACGGAGGCGGTACACAGATTTCGTATTACTTTAAAAAATAAGTTAAAAAGTCTAACCAAAATCTTTCACTTTTTTATTTCATTTAACATACTTAGACAGACTGCAAACAATTTAGTTATGTGTATTTATTAAAACCATTATTGATTGAAAAATATGTAGATTGTGAACGAATGTTTTTTATTTTATTTTAAATGCTCTTGAAATGTTCTAAGGGTGGTGGTGTGGTTAAGATCTCTTCATTTGAAGCCTCAGTCTTATATATATATATAAAAAAAACATTGTAAACTTATCGCTAAGTGTAGTTTTAAATCGTTTTAAATTAAATGGCTTAAATCGTTTAAAATCCATTTTGCACGTATAGTTTAGGGTTCGGCATCAGAATTATAAAATCTTTAAAGTAGACTTTAATAATGAATGAGAAAGTGAATCTAATGGCTGCACACGGAAGTGTAAAGCGATCGATTTTTTGAAGCAATATTGATGTAAGGGAAAGCAGTGAGCAGTGGTGAGTACTGGTGGACCAGTGGTACCAGTCGCGATGAGTTGTAGGTCATGGTCGAGTTGTAGGTTTGAACCCAGGCAGGCGCTTCACTTTGTGTACATTATTTCCTCACCACTGCTCTCAAAACGGCGAAGGAAAACATCGTAAGGAACCGTTATGTTCTCGAACCAAAACTTCGAAAGTATGTGGTATTAACCAAGCCGTACTGGGCCCGCGTGGTGGCTTGCGGCCTATTCCCTATCACAGAGAGGAGGTTTGTATCCCAGCAGGTATATTACAGATTGATTATACTAATAAAAGGAACAACCGATTATTTTGACGTTTACGATTAGTCCTATGGAGAATATTGTTCAGTTCATATGACATTTTTGATACCCGCTATACTAATGATTATAATGCGTATATACCTTGAAAAGACAGCCATTTCCTCTCATATTTATCCACATTGACATCCCTGTGTCTGTTTGTCACGTGCAGTGGTATAATATTCGGTGGCGGTTTGTAGTTCTTGGCTATCTGGATCTTCGCAGCCTCTCGTAAAGCATGGAGACGTTCTAGGATTTCTCGTAGTTCCTGGAAATATTTAGGTTTTATTATAGGTTTGTATTTATGAGGAGTCACAGGCGCTCATAGCGAGGACTCTGACCGCGCACTGAGTGACGTCAGGCAAGAATGCGCAGAGTTGTTACATGCTGCCTCGCCCCTTTACAGCCTCCCCAGAGATGTACCCTAACAAGCATTGCACAGAGGGGGTTTCAGAGCGGTAATGGTATCCCATCCATGTGTAGATAGGGTCCACCGGGGTGGTTTTAGTGAGGTAAAAATCCCACACTCTCCGGTCTTATGCCTAAAGTCCAGACTTCTTTTAAAGTGAATAAAAAGAAGGTTAGTAATTATAGAAGAGAGTCTTGTGGTCAAGTAATAACAGCTGCACGGTTTTATCGGTCAGATTAAGCTGTATGCTGCTGTTGGTCCGTGGATGAGTGAGCATCTTTACCTACCAAGAGGACTCCGTGCCTCGTAAACCACGTTAAGTCGCTGGTCCCGGTTGTCATTATTAGATCTATGACAGTTGTTACAGGTCGTCAGGATCCCGAAAGTCTAACAACCATTCTTACCATTTCGAATTACCCAAAAATTGGTTGAGAGGAAATATAGGCAGATGCTCCATAACATACTGGTACTCAGCTGCATCTGGTTAGTTAGGAAGCCGACCACAGTACAGCTAGGAAAAGGCTAGGCAGATGATGTTGAATTCATCATCATCATTTCAGCCGAAAGACGTCCACTGCTGGACATAGGCCTCCCCAAGCTCCGCCACTTCGACCGGTTTTGTGCTGTCCGCGTCCAGTGGATTCCTGCGGTCTTCACAAGGTCATCGGTCCACCTTGTTGGAGGCCTTCCAACTCTACGTCTTCCGGTACGCGGTCGCCACTCCAGAACCTTTCGGCCCCATCGGCCATCTGTTCTGCGAGCAATGTGCCCTGCCCACTGCCACTTCAGTTTAGCAATTCTTCGGGATATGTCGGTCACCTTGGTCCTCCAACGGAGGATGAATTACGCTATCATAATAGTCTCTAAAACAATAGCTAATGTTAGGTACCTTAGGATCATGATCAGTGACGTCGACGGTGGCTAAGCTGTCCGCTGATAAGGATGACGTCTCATTCTCCTTCTTGTTCGGATCGTGGAAACTGACTCCTGACTTGTGTCTCCTCATCGTATCTGTTTCAGAGGAATTAGTTGAGAGAAATAAGTTTATAAGTTTTACCGCTATGTGTCTTTGTCTGTGGCACCGTAGCTGTCATAATGTTTGCGTCTTCTGAGAAAGGTAGAAGAGTTTTTATTTCGATGCTGTCATACATTCACAGTATTATTTCCAATGGACAATCATACTTGTTAGTTGTAATGGGAGTCAACGACATCTCTTTCCAGACACTGCTGGTCAAAGGTTTTAATGTCATCACCACTGCTCTCAAAACGGTGAAGGAAAATATCGTGAGAAAACCGACATGTCTTGGAAAAAAAAAAAACCAAGATATATGATATCTACCAACCAGCACCGGGTCCGCGTAATGGATTATGGCCCACTCCCTCCCATAGAGAGGAGGCCTGTATCCTAGCAATGTGAACAATATAGACTGATTATCCTGCTGGTCATAGGCAGTTCATTGTTTGTGCCAATCTCCACGCTTCTGTTCCGTATTGTTAGCATATCATACTTACAATGCGATACTAGCTCTGTCTGTCTGTTCCTCTTCACACCGTAATGGCGGATCGGATTTTGATGCACATGGATAGACCATGACCTAGGTTAGAAGACAGAATACTTCTTGCCTCGGTAGTAGTACGTTCCCTTAGGGTAATTTCCCTAACTTGCACGCGGGCGAAAGCGTGAGCAAAAGCTTGTGGTCTATATTTTATTTTCAACTTACCAGGATCGTTAGTCTTTCCTTTGACAAGAGCCAGCTCTTTTATCTTCTCATCTAGGGCGGTCTTGGACAGTAGCCCGAGCTTATAGGCTTCCTCCAACTCCTCGACTTCTTCCGATGAGTCGTCTCCGATGTACGCGCAGTCTTGGAGATGTTTGTAGCCCTTTATCATGATGAGAGATGCGCCTGGATAGCTGAAGAGAAGGTAAACTTTAATAAATTGCAAAATATGTTATAGAGTATCAAATATCACTTGCTAGGTACAGACGCCAGCACATCAAGATACCCGAAACTGTCAAATTTTCCCAATCAGTCTTAAACCTAATACTTTAGTGATAAAGTTGAAAATCTATTAAAGAAATTTAACAGATTGTAGTAGCTTTGTGAATAATAATTGCAAAAATTCTTGGATTTGTAGCGGCATATACACCGCCACAAGCGAACTACGCATCACACTGACGTCACATAAAATCCTGCATCGCGCAAGTAAAGTTTACCGCGCAACTAGCAAATATACAACCTCTCGACAACAATTGTCGGACCAACCAGACACGACACCCGTGTGGTCGGAGGATTCTCCCTTTTCTACGGAGGTTGAGTGAACTTTACACCCTGTCTCTCATACCTCAAAAGGTTTCCTAATCTCCTCTATAACAGTCAGTTTACGACCTTTTGGCTATTGTTGTGGGCGTTTATAGACCAAAGTATGCAAGTAGTTCATGGTTATTCACTTTAGTGGAATAGTACTTTAATTTCCTATTATCTACGTGAAGAGAAATAGTGCTTATGAAGATTGTTATTAGCTACTAGAGGGGCAATTGACGTTACTTTCAACAACGTTCACGTTCACAGTATCATCTCATTCTGTCAAAAATACCTCCAATTTCCATAAATTTTTAGACTAGTTTTTTTACATTTGGTTTTCGCCGAGATGAAACTGATTAGATTTTGAATGTTTTTAATTACGACGATTGGCCTTTTGATATGTATAAAGTCACTGTCTAGTGACTTGAATGACACACCGTCGAAGGGACGCCATAAAAAAACCTTAAAATCACAAAATCTATTCTAGAATCTTACCTAACACAAGCAGACACAGTAACCGAAGATCCTTTCAGCAGATAGAAGCCCCAGTACTCCTTCATATCGTCTTCTAGCTCTAGTTCTCTGGTCATGGACACTGGCACCAGATCTTCAGTCAGCTCCGGAGGGCCCGGCACTACGAACGCGTTGAACGTCGTATTGGAGCGCACCACCTGTGTCTAGAAGAAAAGTAGATGGTTAAAATATAGACTAAAGTTATGGATTATGGGTGTACGATATAATAGAATATCCTATATGTATTATGTACAGCAAGTTAAAGATTTGAATGTAGAAATGTATAAATACTAAAGGGTTTATGTCGTCTCCGGTATCTACGTCTTCCGGTACGCGGTCGCCACTCCAGAACCTTTCGGCCCCATCGGCCATCTGTTCTGCGAGCAATGTGCCCTGCCCACTGCCACTTTAGTTTAGAAATTCTTCGGGCTATGTCGGTTACCTAGTATGTATGTAGAAATTTTACATAATAATCTGCCTATTAATAATTTGCCACAATTGGGACACAGGCCTCCTCTCAGGGAGACAGAGTACGCTAGGCGATAGATTAATCCAACACGCGGGCCTAGAAGTGGTTGGTGGATGTCACATATATTTGAACTTCTAGTTCTAAGACATGCCGGTTTCCTCACGATGTTTTCCTTTACCGTTTCGAGAGCAGTCGTAATGGAATTAAAAGCACAAAGTGAAGTGGCTGCCTGACCAGTATCCTTATAGAATATTGAAACTTATTCTTCTTCTAAACGTATCGCTGGCAAACAGTTAAAACATATTTGGTAAAAAATTCAATTGCGCGAACTCCGATGGCACATGCTTTCATAAAATCAACAAATGAACCGTTGACATATGACGCAGTATAGATGGTGGGCTACTGTCTGTGGGGTGGTGCTGCAACGGACTTGAGATCTGAGCCTTCAGTGATCTGTGGAGATTGTCTTTGCTCCGGCTGACTTGGGTTCAAAGAGTCTTCCAGGTCGGTCACGGTAACGTGTACCTAGCCGGAAGAGTTTCAGATGGTTCGTAATAATTATCAGGGGGTTTATACAACTCCCGTCATAGTTTACATTTTGCTGTGTAGGCGTTACTATTGGCTGGACTAGCTGGACCCACGCACCCTATAAATCTTTTTCGGCTCTTCAGCCTCTGGGGCACTGAGACGTAGTTGTGCATTTGGTGACGTGAGTCAATGTTGACACTGACAGCTCTTGAACGCGGTTTGGATGTGCTGATCGTGTTCAGATGAATTGGTGAAATTCGCACTTAATCACTACGATAAGCCAATGAATGAGATCACAGAATACGTCTGTTGGTAACTAAGTATAGTCAGTATATTGTTAAATAGCAACTTGAAGTAAAAACTTTGTACCCCTTTTTATAAAAATTATGTGGACGGAGGAATATGAAATTTGGCACAGTTAAAGTATATTTGGAGAAGGAGTGCTAAAAGATAATATTTTCGTCTATTAATGCATTACCAATTAATTATCAATGCATTAGGTTGAAATAAATAATGGTTGAATTTCAAACAGTCACCAGAATACACATTAGCATCATTTTTCATTGCAGCCGGAAGACACCTACGCTTGGCAGGCGGGTTGGCAATCACAGCATGTTGTTAAAATGCCTAGAGAACGCTGCTGCCCATTCTCCAGTAAGTCCCTACGTCGCCTTTTACGACACCCACGGGAAGAGATGAGATGGTGCTATTCTTTATGCCCTGCACCACACGGAACCACTAGTTATGTTAAATTGATAAGTAAATTATTCAACCGATTGACGCAAAAACGCATTGAAAAGATTGTGTTTATTATTTTATGTGTCATAAAACATTTACTAAAGTCTCTAAGACTAACTGTAAAGATAAATAATTCAAGATAAGGTAATCGGTCATAACATAAAATATTATTTGGCTCAGGAGCACGGTTATGTTCCATTTTAAATCTTCTTTTCCTGGCCATAAGGCTTATTTCCGTTTGCTGTTTGGAGATATAATTAATGTGTTACCAGTGTTATCAGAAGCATTTATTTAATGTTTGTCTAGTGGTAAAAACTGGCCAAATGCGTGTCGGGCCACGCACAATGAGGGGTTCCGTAGTTGGGATAAAGCCCAACAATAAACTTAACATTGTGCCAACCCACCTGCCAAGTCGCACGTGGCGATTATGAAAACCCTCAATCTGGGTGAGGCCTATGTTCAGCAGTGGACGTCCTATGTCTACAAATCTTTGTGTGATGAGCACAATCATTTGTTCTGTGTCTGGGTGTAATTTATCTTTAATATGTATGTATTTAGAAACATATAAGTATATTTATCAGTTGTCTGGTTACCATAGTACAGGCGCTGCCTAGTTTGGGATCAGATAACAGTGTGTTGGTTGTCCTAAGATATTTATTTATTATTATTATTTATTATGGCTGAAATAATGATGAAAGTTATAGGTTCAATAGTTTAGGACAGGGCTGTCCAAACTACATACCTTCGCGGGCTAATTAAATTTACTACAAAAGCGGGAGGGCCGCAGAAACAAATATTTTCAGTTTTCAAGTAAAAAAAATACAAGGTAACCATTTCTTTATACGATTATTGGTTCTTCGTTAATTTATCTTTAACAATCATAACGATATCAACGTCAACATTCGTTGTTGCCAGACGCATTGCATGAAGAAGAGACTTATCTGAACAATGAAGATCTATACTTAGATTTTATAAAGTTCACTGTTGAATACGTACTTTCACATAAATAAGTGATCCTAGACTATAACTGAAGAAGTAAAACAATTTTCTGATTAATTTACACTTTAAAACATCCGTCGCGGCCCGCGGGCCGCATGAAAACAAGCCGCGGGCCGCATGCGGCCCGCGGGCCGTTGTCTGGACAGCCCTGGTTTAGGATATAAGCACCCGCCATAAATATTCATTATGATGTTCAAGAAAAAAAAAAAAAACGTTAAAAATAAGGTACGCACAAGTAGCCTGGTAACGTCTCGGTACAGTTTGCAAAACAAGTTTTTTATTTTTCTTATATGCGTCCCAGAAGTGATTAAATTGGGTGTCCATTTTGGAGAACTAAGTGGAATCGAGATCGGGCGTTGTTGTTGTTCCAATGTTGACACTATTGTTTTCAAGAATACCGAATCACGTGTATGCAAAATTAACATTGGAATAGTATTGGCTTTAAATTGGAATTAAAATTAGGTTGAAGATAAAGCCCCCTGATTTGAGTAGAATTGACTGTGATAGACGGACAGACGGTAGACAGTAGACGAGTGATCCCTTACATAGGGATTCCATTTTTTTCATTCGGCCAAACGGACCTCTAAAACCGGAATAATTTGTATATTATATTAAGTAGACTTCTTGTATTACTGTCAAGAAGTAAATAACTAGTGTGATCCAGTTTGATTCAGTTCAACTCTGTCGCTTAAATTTGCAACACATAGTAAATTCTGAGATCTTTATTCTTTATCCCAATTTATTTAGGGTCGGCCGCAATATGTGTTTTTCGTCCATGTATTCATATGTACCGTGTGGTGCCGGACGTAAAGAATAACACCACCCCATTTCTTCCCGTGGGTGTCGTAAAAGGCGACTAAGGGACTTACTAGAGAATGGGCAGCAGCGTTCTCTATGCAATTTACCACCATACTGCGATCGCCAACCCGCCTGCCAAGCGTGGCGATTATGGCAAAGCCCCTCAAATTGGGGGAGGCCTAAGTCCAGCAGTGGACAGTCTTACGGCTGAAATGATGATGATGATGATGATTCATATGGGGATTGTAGCTAAGTATTTGCAGCCCGTGCGGGTTAATCGACCACGTTAAGCTACGGTTGCCACGGTCGGTTCGTGGATTGGTGACCAGCCATATAATATTAAATCGTGGCTCCTCCGTACATTGGATTGATCCTGACTGTTATTTGTACATCTTTAACTGTCGTTATGGGTAGTCAGAAGCCTGAAAGTCTGACAACCAGTCTTATCAAGGGGTATCGTATTAACCATTATCTGGGTTGTGGAGGTCAGATAGGCAGTCGCTCCATATAAAATAATGGTAGTCAGTTGCATCAGGTTAGACTTGAAACTGACTCCAAACATACTTGAGAAAAAGCTAGGCGTGATTTTTAATTTCCACTCTTCCTAATAACCAGTTTAATTTATTGAGGCATACAGCAGAATGTTATGGTACATACAATAAAGACCAGAAAAACTCATCCCCTTATTCTCTTCAGTTACAAAGAAAATCGATTCCCGGGTCGGGAAAATTGTTATAGGTTTTCTCAGTAGCAACTAGAGCATGAATCTCGGAATCTCGGAATATCGCAATATCGGAATCTCGGAACGTAAGTTCCGGTATTACAATTCCGATACTGAGTGATCCAATATCGATATCAGACAATTTTTTTTTATTTGAGTTTTAAATTAAACCTAGGTATATTTTAGTTCCGTGTGTAGCGCCAAGCGTGTTAGCGCGCTTAACCGTACTCTTGTTGTCAGCTTGCTAAGCATGCGATACAATACAAGAGCTATAATAGTATTGTTTGTCTCGCTTAACCTGTGCGTGTACTTCTTGCTTATTCGCATAAACGAAAAAAATATGCTGTCAATCAGTTGCACTCGTAAACCGTGTGAGTTAAGACGTGTTTGTGTTTTATATGGCTAGTGTGGCTACATGCAACGTCGCTTTAAAAGATGTAAGTACAATTTTATATCTAATTGTTGTTTTCCAATTCATTATAAATATCTTTGTTTAAATGGTTTTATAATTGTGCTATCTCAAAATAAAACAAATAACGCCAAAAATGATTATTTCGTTCGTAGATATTTAGGATGTTAGTTTGTATTATTATATATATCGTAAAAAGATGATTTCTCCATTAGTGAAATTTTGTAAATGAAAGTTAGAATTTATTTAATAAGGCAGAACACTAATATGTAGAGAGATAGAGAGAGAGAGTCATAAAACCTACCTGTAGCAGGTAATATTTAATATTATCTGCTAAAGGTAGGCTTGTCCGTTCCAGGCCCAGGTACCTAGGTTAGTCAAAGCTTACATATAATTATATATTTATATACTATAAAACAATTATTTTCTTTGCAGGGCTTTATCAAAAAAGAAAGACACATACTCAGAACTTCTCAACAAACGCTCATCAAATGTATGGGATCATCAACTGGTGGGTCTACTACGGGCTTGCACACTCATTTACGAACAGTGCACTCAAACATTACTGCAGACGGACCCTCTTCATCGGAGAGTACTCCAAGCACATCAACATTCTAAGAGCAGACGACAAAACTAAAGAAACAAAAACTAATGACTGAGTACTTTAGGTCTTCAGAATCAATGGAAGCTATTGTTTCTCGAATGACCGCTTTAAATGGTGCAGCGGTTTCAGATTCTTTTCTGAAAGTCAAGATCTCCAGCAACTCTTCAAAAAGAGTGAATACGACTTACCGAAAACGCCAAATACTATTGCGAAAATAGTTCTTGAACATGCTGAACAAGTCAAATGTGAAACAGTGAAAACCATTACACTCATGAAGGGAAATTGAGAAAAAATTACAAAGACTCTCGACGAGTGGACCTCTCTTCGAAACAGGAGATATATGAACATAAACCTTCATTGCAGAGCTTTTGGAGGTTTTGAATTCAAGAATCTTGGACTCGTCAAAATAACGGGATCCATGCCAGCTACAGCAGCTCTGTTTTGAATACGCGATATTATTACAGAATACGATTTAAAAATAAACGAATACGATTTAATTTTTTTTTTTTTTTTTACTCCATTCAACCTCATACCGAATTTGCAATTAAAATATACAATTTCTAATGAAATTATGAAATTCCGATGTTAATATCGGAATTCCGATATTGAGATCTAATATCGGAAATCAGTATCGGAATTAAAAACCTTCCGATATTACATGCCCTAGTAGCAACCCAGAGTGTAGATTTGTTCCTGGTTGAGTGCAATAGGCTGGCCCCCTATTACATGGGACTTAAGTGGTAACACCAGAGCAGTCCGCATAATTTAAATTTTCTTAGGTTTTTTTTTTTTTTCAGATTGCAGGTCTGTGTCTGGTTATGTGTTGATTAAAAAATATGATTCACAAGTAGTCACCCCTTTCTATCCATATCATAATTCACACAGTCCATCCATCTTTTCTTTGGTCTCCCTTACAAAGTTATAATGATTAAATCATCAATACAACCCTCTTATTTCACATAATTCCATTGAATGACTATTTCATAAAAAAATAAATACAAGAAAGGAGATGTTTCATTTTCATATGGTGCTCCGGCCATAACGTGTACCGTTTAACGAAGCTGGGTAAATTACTCATGAATAGAATAAAGTAACATTTTTTTCATAATATCAAATGGTTTTTATGTACAAAATAAAAATTAAAAATGTTTGACGTTTGTCCTAAGAGTTAGCAAGTGGTTATTTTGAATTCGTTTAGAAACACACTTCAAGAATGGAGACTAAAGATTTTTGTAACGATGAAATGGTCACACTTAATTATGTTTACTCAAAAATATTTATAAGAGAATAATAGTAATTTATTTTTAACACTACAAGAATACACACATTTTTAAATTATTTTCTATTTAACATTGATTTGATGAGACATGATTTCAGAACGAATGATGTCTGCAAGCAAACGAGACGCCATGTTGAATAAAACATGGCAATAATTTAAAAACTATTATTTTTTTGTACACAACAAATCAGGCGCAAATTAACCAGAGAATATTTTTCCCTAATTTGTGGTATTTTTTCCTCTTTTTTGATAAATTTGAACTTCTTATCGTAACTTAAACATAACTGGTGAAATGCGAGTGAACTATTAGGAACACACGGCTACAAATCCGGTTATACATTTCCAGTTTTAGCTGAGCTCACATTGTGTAGATTTTTCGTGCGATGAGAAATTAGCTTATACTGGATAGCTTGATTTGTAGCCGTGCCGTGCCTTGTACACTTTTGCCCAAACCTTTGGAAAAACGTGATATTACGTTACACTAGAAAAATATTTTTGAATCGATTCCTGTGACGTGATTAAACGAGTTCACAACTAAACAAAATGGCGGACAATAGTTAGTGCAGACTGTGTTCGCTTTGACTCTCATACACGTGCTAAACCTCCTGATTATACGCAGATTATATTACTTATGTTTATTTATGCATATTGATTAATAAACAGCATTGTTAGTTCTCATGATTGTGGCGTGTGCTTAGGGCGACACGTTTATCAAGCTAGACCGAGATATAGGTAGGTAAAAGGATATTAGCGCCTAAATGATATTTATAGTAGGCCTTTTTTTGTGGGTGGGAAATAATCAAATGACGTCTGCCCCTCTGGGCGGAGCGGGAGGGCGTGTCAGACTTTTACTGACTAAAATCCACCCGTGTTCCTTCAGTTGCCTATATGCCAGGGCCACGGTATCTCTTTCGAACAAATCTCGCGACCCTGGCAGGTTTACAGAAGGCCTCGTTGGTAAACATTTTTAAAACTGTGGCAGAAGTTGCATTGCAAAAAATAAATAAATAAGGGAATTAAATAAAAAAAAAACATCAATTAGAATTCATTAATCAGAACTAAATCAAATGTATTTATATAAGACCATTCTTATTCTTAAAACCATTTTCCACAAAAGAAGAGTTTTCATATCGATTTGTAAATAACGGGGCTTAGAGGTAACAAACATTAAAAATAATACTATAAACATATAGCCGTTTTGAAAACCTCCTCCTCGTTTTTTAATTTAGAATGTATGTTTGTTTAAACGCGCTATTCTCTGAAACAACCCATCAGTCGGTTTTTTTTTTGTATTTGATAGACTAGTTCTATTTAACTTCATATGACCCTTAGGGTCCGAGCAAAACGAGAAAAATCAAGAAGAAAGCTAAACGATAACGAAGTAATAGCACGGGCGGGCGACGCGACGCGACGCGGCGGGTCGCGGTCAGAGGCCTAAATTTCAAGCGGAAGAAGTCGCGGGGCACAATAATACAAATCGTACTTATAAACCATACTAAACTACTCACATGTACCGATAAACTTAACTTACTAGTTATAAAACATTTATTTACATTAATAAATAATAATATCTGTATAAATTAATTAATATACAATTACATACTAAGAGCCGACTTCGGTAAATCCATGAGGAGGGTTATAATTTTAACGAGGTTGACATACGTATGTTGTATGTTCATCAATTCTCTCATAACCTCTAAACTCTCAAGTAGATGTATTCTTAGGTTATAGGTATACTGGAATTTGAACTCTCAGTGTTGAACCGAGAATCGAGAATGCAACACAGTGCATTCAAGCTCTTCGAGAAAACACGCTGTTTCCATTATTATCAAACGGACCCGAACAATTATAGGCCAATTTCTGTGCTTCCGGTGATATCTAAATTATTTGAGAAAATTGTATACAACCGCCTAATTGAATACTTAAATGAGAAAAGTTTCCTAATAGACCAACAATATGGTTTCAGATCAAAATCAAACACATTGTCAGCAACCATTGACCTAGTTACGAATATTAAAACAAATATAGATAAAAAAAACAAATATAGATAAAACAAATATAGGCTTAGGCGTTTTCATTGATTTGAAGAAGGCGTTTGATACCGTTTCTCATGCAAAACTATTACAAAAACTTATTAACTTGGATATCACTGGAACAGCTTACAACTTATTCGAATCCTAATTATCAAACAGAAGCCAAATTGTAAAAATTAGTAACTACACAAGTATTCCCCAAAAAAATTACATGTGGAATTCCGCAAGGATCTATTTTGGGACCACCATTATTCCTAATTTATGTAAACAACATCAATCAGATAGGGTTAACAGGATATTTAACACATTACGCAGATGATACTACTCTACTCTACTTCGGTTAATCCATACACGATATCATTAGTGAGGCACAAAACGATTTAAATGTAATAAATGAGTGGTTCCTACATAACTTACTTACCATTAATACTTCGAAATCATCTTACATGATATTTGCAGCCAAAAACAAAAAGATTCCACCCCACGCACCTTTGCTTATTAATAACCTAACTATCAAGCAGTCCGATATAGAAAAGTATCTTGGTCTGCTATTAGATGACAGATTGTCCTGGAAACCTCACATTGAATACGTAAGAACGAAACTTGTATCACTTTCTGGAGCACTTCGCAAAATGGGAAACTGCTTACCACCTAAGATAAAACGCACAATCTACAATTCATTAGTAAAACCTAATCTAGAATACCTGATTGAGATTTGGGGATCAGCGTCCAAGACTAACCTCAATTACATTCAGTGGACACAAAACAAAATTATAAAACGGTTATATATTGACTTCCTAACACCTACTATTCACCTATATGAAAAAACTAAACTTTTCAATATCCGTCAACTATACCATTACAATACTTGCATATTAGTAAGAAAGTTTTTAGATAACACTACACAAACCAACATTAAACTTACAAAAAAGACAAACACACATAACCTAAGAAATAGAAACGAAATATGTAGTTCTGCGATTTCCTAGAACAGTATAATTTGGAAAAAAAAAACTTTTTATATGAAGGGGTCCAATTATACAATAAATTGCCAAACGAAATAAAAGAGTGCAAATCTATTAATATTTACAAAAGAAAACTTTAAGTTTATATTATGCAAAAAGTGATTTCTACATAAATACCCTGACAACACAATATAAAATACTTACATATAAAAACTACACTTACACTACACTACAAATAAAAATACTTAAAATCTGAACATACGTAATAGTCAAAATGATAAAAATTAAAATTATAAATAATCAACGGGCTCCGAGACTATACTTGTCGCACACAAGCAAAATAAAACACGTACACGCGCTATACTATCACTCACAAACACATTCACACAAGTAGTTCGCTTTGTAATCGATGTTTGCGCTCCTCACAAAGTGAAAAATCAGTACGTATGAGGGTACCTAGGTGTCAAATTGGCCAGTTGTATTAACTTTTTTATATTTAAGTACCTACATTTTTGCTATGTTTGCTGTTGATCTCATTCGTTGTTATAGTTTTACCTACTTATTCTACACCTGCATGCTTCGTCATTAGACGACGATTATTAATTTTAAATGTTAAATCTCATTTAAGTGAACTGTATCATGTTCTTATGAGAAATAAAGATTCTTTAAACCTAACTCTTGGCGCTAATCATTGCATTGAAGATTCAATGCGTGACAAAATCCCTCCACAATAATTATTATTACGCCGCGCCGATGAGAACGTCGAATAACCACGTTTAAATGTACCACAGTGTTTAAAAAACTGGCCAAGTGCGAGTCGGACTCGCGCACCGAGGGTTCCGTACAAACCTGCAGGAATTCACGGTTTATGTTTATGAAATTAAATGGTTTTTTTTAAATTTTTATATTTGAGTTGACTGAATGAAAGGTAAATTCCGGCTTACGATTTATGACGTATTAAAAAAAAAACTACTTACTAGATCTCGTTCAAACCAATTTTCGGTGGAAGTTTACATGGTAATGTACATCATATATTTTTTTAGTTTTATCATTCCCTTATTTTAGAAGTTACGGGGGGGGGGGGGGGGACACACATTTTACTACTTTGGAAGTGTCTCTCGCGCAAACTATTCAGTTTAGAAAAAAATGATATTAGAAACCTCAATATCATTTTTGAAGACCTATCCATAGATACACGTATGGGTTTGATGAAAAAACAATTTTTGAGTTTCAGTTCTATGTATGGGGAACCCCAAATATTATTGTTTTTTTTTTCTATTTTTGTGTGAGAATCTTAATGCGGTTCACAGAATACATCTACTTACCAAGTTTCAACAGCATAGCTCTTATAGTTTCGGAAAAAAATGGCTGTGACATACTCGGACAGACAGACAGACAGACAGACATGACGAATCTATAAGGGTTCCGTTTTTTGCCATTTGGCAACGGAACCCTAAAAAGGTAACTCTTTCGAATAAATCCGCGACCCTGGCAGACTAAACACGGCCTATGTGCAACATATTCCCTACTCAATATGGTCTATTTCAACATACTTCATGCTCAAAACGGCCGATACTGAATACAGACTACTGATGATAATGAGGAGAAAGATTGGCATACAATGGTACACACCTACCTGGCACCAAGTGGGCGATATCTTACTGTCTATCAGCCGCATATCCGTCATGCTCATAGGGTACATCTGGCCGGAGAACACGCGGTATCTGGAACAAGAAATATTCAGGTTAGTCTGCAGTTCTTCTGTCGTAGTGTAAAAGCTTTTTAACGACTTAGTCAGCAAGCCTGTCCATGCTTTTTAATAGATTCATCTTAATATCATCATCATCATTTCAGCCGTACGACGTCCACTGCTGGACTTAGGCCTCCCCCAATTTGGGGGGCTTTGCCATAATCGCCACGCTTGGCAGGTGGGTTGGCGATCGCAGTATGGTGGTAAATTGCATAGAGAACGCTGCTGCCCATTCTCTAGTAAGTCCCTTAGTCGCCTTTTACGACACCCACGGGAAGAACTGGGGTGGTGTTATTCTTTACGTCCGGCACCACACGGTACGGCACCTTAATATACTGCTTTTATTTCACTTATACAAGGGCTGTCCCAGGCCTCAAAGAGATATCAGCATAAGGGGTCCTCAAGGACCGATGCCTACCAGGGTCGCGGGATTTTTTCGAAAGGGTCACCGTGGCCCTGGCATATAGGCAACTGAAGTAACACGGGTGGGTTTTGGTGAGTAAAAGTCTGACACGCTCTTCCGCTCCGCCTAGAGCGAGGGAAGTCATTTGATGATTTCTCACGATAAAAAGATGGATGTCCCAGAAGTCCCGGGCCCAGTGTGTATTGTTGGATTTCACATGTCTTCGAATGCCGGTTTCCTCACAATATTTTCCAACACCGCTTTGTGAAAGCCGTCGTGATGAAATAATTTACACAAAATATATTTTTTATTTTAAACTAGCTTCTACCAGCGACTTCGTTCGTGTCAAATTTTTGCTCCCCTGACCCTTCCCGTCGCATCGAATTGCCTGCCAGTTTTCGAAAATTTATCGTTGCTGCTCCGCTCCTTTTGACTGTAGCGTGATGTTATATGCCTTCCTCAATATATAGGCTACCCAACACAAAATTAATTTTTCAATTCGGACCAGTAGTTCCTGAGATTAGTGCGTTCAACCAAACAAACAAACTCTTCAGCTTTATAATATTAAATAAGTATTATAAATAGTATAAGATTACTTCTCGCAGGTCTACCTAGGAGGTTGGAATATTGTTTCTGGACGATTGTTTAAACCCGGCTTTTTTCTGTGCGTCATTTTCTGGTGACCACTGAAAATTTGCGCTGTGCTACGAGTTCTAGCACAGCACAACATCTTCCGGAGTGGAAGCCTTCTTGTCACAGTCACGACGTGTAGCTATCGACTATTTACATTGGAACTTTTTTTTTTTCTTTATTAGTTATTTTAATTTATCTTTTTGCTTGCACGTGTTTCCGTGACAGTTAAACCTATTTATCTTTCTGTCTTTAAGGCGAGGATCATGACTGAGTGCACATGGAAGCAACTATTTTAAAGTAATTTGTATGCAGTGTCAACAACAATGTTTAAATGGACAAATGAAAATTAAAAAGACTTCTAGAGGTAAATTATCGGCAATATTGATTTGCTATAGCAAATAGTTTTCGACAACCTATATGTCGGATCCAGGTACACAGGATTCTGATCAGATGAACTTAGTGACGTAAACAGTGTCTGCACGCGTAGCATGACCACTATAGAAACGAGTTTTGTCGACGGAAGAATAGACAAAATGGCACGGCGATGTTAAAACTGAAGAGAAGAAATATTTCTATTCTTCAGTCGACAAAATTCTACGATGTCGAGCATGGTGACTTTCTCTACGTTTGAGTTGGAGTTTCAGTTGGGGGTTATTGTTTTTTACAGGATTATATCAATTATAATCATCAATACAAAACTCTAAGATCGTTTAATCCCATTGTGATGACTATTCAATGAAAAAGTCCTTAGCAGATCCACCTTAATTACACTACCACTCTTTTGCTATGGAAAGAATAACTGTCTTTGTCTTCATAGAAACCCGAGTCTACGGGTCGCCGTGCTCGGGCCGAAGAGATGTCGAATTGAATAGAAAGAACTTTGTCTATTCTTGGAAGAATAGAGATAGAATTGGTCATGCTACGCCTGCAGATATACAATCGTGGGCGCAGAATTGGGATACGGGTAAATAAGAGAAGTAGGTCCGATAACTTCTGTATTGTATTGATATACAGTCACTTACAACACTACTGTATTTTTACTATAATATTACTGTATTAATTAATATGTATGATTTAGGATATAATGAAAAACTCTTATTTAAACAATATTATTATTCAATTATTGAACGTTATTGAGCAGTTTCCTTGTAATTTTTACTTAACACAACACACACACATCATGAACACACAACACCCCCACACACAACATGCACACACAACACACACATACAACAAACACATTAGTACTGTGCGGAATACTTTTATTTAGTGCTCTTTGCCCGCACTAGACTATCTAGTCTGTATACAATGTAAATAAACAAACGATAAAGTTATACTAGGTAGTAAAATTACAACTAATTCATGTCAAGCATTGTTATGCAGACATCAGCTGCTCTTATCTCGAACGTTGCATGTATGTCAACTCTGTATGGATTATAGATACATTATCAATTAAATATTACTCAAGCATATTAAGACGATTAAATGTTTATTATAATTAAAAGGTGATTATATCATTAAAACATAATTGTGTGATGTCGGACGTAAGGAATAGCACCAACTCATTTTTTCCCGTGGGTGTCGTAAAAGGCGACTAAGGGACTCACTAGAGACAGCGGTATTCTCTATGCATTTTATCACCATACTGTGATTGCCAACCCGCCTGCCAAGCATGGCGATTATGGCAAACACCCCTAATTAGGAGGGGCGTATGTCCAGCAGTGTATCTCTTTCGCCTGAAATGATGGTGTTGATGTGTGGCTAGTACAACGCCGCCTGGAATATTTTTATAACAATATAGAGGTATCTATGAGGAACAGGGTATAAAGTTCACTCATACCTCATAGAAAAGGGAGGATACTCCGATCAGACGGGTGTCCGATTGTTTTTTTGGAGTGATATCTCGCAGGTCAACGTCGGAGACTGTGGGCTGCTTTATCGGACTTGCCAGAGTTAAATTAAGGTCTCTAACCCGGGGTTCAAAACCTCAACTCAATGATTACACACTATCACTAAGGGTATCCTCTGTGCTTGCCAGGGTCACGAGATTGTTCGAAAGAGATACCGTGATCGTGGCACATGGGCAACTGAAGGAACACGGGTGGGTTTTAGTCAGTAAAAGTCTGACACTCCCCCCCGCTCCGCCCAGAGCGGGAGAAGTCATTTCATGATTTCCCATCCAAAAAAAAATAATGGGTATCCCCTGTGGGCTTCGGACGTCGGGTTAGGGCGTTGCTGGACGAGGGCAGCAAGGGACTAACTGGATCGAAGTGATTGTTATTTAGGGAAGAATTTAAAGCTACAGGCTCAGCGGCGCGGGCTGACTCGAGCTAGGGTCGGGGCGGATGTGTCGTTTGATATTGGGACGTATGCTAGTTGGGTGGCAAAGTCTGTTTCCGCATTGTAGTACTTTGAACAAATTATTGGTATTTGTGGATCTTTAACTTAATGGTAGTGTTTAGGCCCGAAGGTAGTTTACTAAAATATAAAAGGATTTAGAGCCATTGGAATTCCCCACAAATCATGATAGGCCTATCCTACCTAATAGCAGAATTAGGTACCGATACTAAGGTTATCGACCAGCACTTACATTCAAGTGTCAGTCTGGTGATAATAATAGATCCTTTTGTACACGGTACTATAAGTACTGATAATAGTGTGACTAGAAACTGTGTCGAGAGATACTCCAATAGTCACGCGATCTCGATGTTTAAAGAGGCTGGTAGGTGGATGTACAGCCCACTGAATTTCTAAGAGAGGAGGCCGTCGTATCAGAAGTGTGATTAATATAGGTTGATTATATGTTTTTCTTCAAACGATTTCATACTTTTTTGAACAGTAGAGCTCCAAAACGATTTGTGTAAAGTGAAACTCTTCAATCAATAGAACAGGCTTTAAGATGTCTCTTGACTTGACTACATGCTTATAGCAGACGTAGATCCTTAAACAACCACCCCGATGCTGCAAAGCTGATAAAGCCCCATTTAATGCAGATATGGGAAACCAGTAGAAGTTACGTAGTTTAAATATCTTAAAGGCAAGACACAAGCAAAACACCAAGGCATCGCACATTGCAGTACGTACTCTTTATGACCGATAGGAAGGGCTGTTCAACTTATTGAGGCATTATCCATCATCACCATCCTAGGTCTTTTCCAGAGTTGGTTTCGAGTCTAGCCGGATACTGCTGAATATCAGTATTTTGGAGAAACTCTCTGAACACCACAACCCAATTACTGGGTAACGCGATACGCCTTGGTAACACTGGGTGTCATACTTTCGAGCTTCTGAATGACAATCGTGGCCAACGGCATAACATGCTTCTGAGGAGCGCTTTCCGTTCAATAGTAAAATAATCTACTAGGTGCTGAAATATTTTACATTACCTTAAATAGAGTGGCACCATGAGGAACATGCTCGGAAGACAGATCAGCAGCGACAGCAGCCGACATAGTCTCAGAGGTGCTGTGTAGCAAGTCCGAGGGGCAAGGTAGCAGTTCCTGGTACTGTGGACCCCTCGTGGTGGGCGGAGGCCAGCTGTGGAGAAAAAACGGGGTATTATCGTTGGACAAGGATGGCAAGAATGAACACTAAAGCTACAGTTTTGTAAAAGACCGGTGATCGACATATTATGACGTCACTAAAGTTAAATGTGAAAGTAAGTTGCTGTGTTTTCTTACAGAGCGTTTTTTTTTGACACCATAAAATCAAGCCCCATCTTTATGAACGCCGGCATTGAGCCTGTAATTTGGCGGCTCTCCGATTAAACTGTAAAAGTAAGTAGTAAAGACTAATGAGATAAATGGCTACGGTGGACACAAACAACTAGAAACTTGATGTCACACGTCTTCGATTGTTAATTCTAGAACATGCGGGTTACCTCACGATGTCTCCCTTCACCATTTTGAGAGCAGTGGTGATGAAATTAAATACACAAAGTAAAGAGAAGTATCACATATAAATAATATAGGAAGTCGCTTCCCATTTGCTATTATAACTTAATAATAAATCAAGAAGCTGATAGGTAAAGAAGCATCTAACATCTATTAAAGTCAGACAAAGATATTGCAATAGTTCTGCCTAAACATTTGTTCTGAAAGGATGACAAGTCTGCCTAGAAAAATTAAATGAATTATTTGTAAATTTAAATGAATTAAATGCTTCTATCCTTTTCTTTAAGTAATGGGGCGCTTGGACTAAGTTTGCAAATTGTAAATGTAATAGTGTAAAACCATGTTCGTCAGGCCGTAAAAATATCGTGGCGAGATTTAATCGTAGGTATGCTGGATTTTTAACCCTCGGTGTTAAACTGAGAATTAAGAATATAACAGATGCATACTTTTTTTTTTTGTAGGTCGTAAATCATCACATGACATGACATCTCCCACTCTGGGCGGAGCAGAAGGGCGTGTCAGACTTTTACTGACTAAAACCCACCCGTGTTCCTTCAGTTGTCTTTATGCTAGTGCCACGGTAACCCTTTCGAACAAATCTCGCGACCCTGGCACTCCTGGCAGAACAGATGCATTCTAACGCGAAAAAACTCACTGATGTAGTTTCAGCTTTCGGCGTTGAAGATATGGATCTTGCACGATAAATTTCCGTCATATTTTACGTTCATGCGAATGTGCAAATTACTAATTTTCGATGAGCCTAATAAATAAACAATCAACTCACATTCTAAAGGCACTAATTCTTGCGGATCCATGTTTGAGTCACATCACACCGTCCGGATCACTCGGCAAACCTGCGGAAAATAATTATAAATTATAATTAATACAAAACACTTGGCGAATACCTTGGGTTGTCGTTAATTATGTCAATTTGGTAGCGTTCTTCTAATCAAGTGATTTGAGTATTTTGGCCCTATTAGAATTAATTGTAGATAGTTGAAGATATATATATCAATATTTTGATGGTGTGATAGAGGATAGGTGCTCGTGGTCATTCATAGCTGCCGTACACTTAGATCATAGGTTAAACTGCGCTAGTCGGTTCGTAGATGGATGGCCATCGAAACCCCTCCGTGCCTCAGAAACCACAAAACTTTGACAATCGTTACGGGTTGTCCGAAGCCTAAAAAAGTTTGATACCAAGAGGACCTAGTAACTGGGTTGTGTAATTCAGATGTGTCTATGTAAAATTCTAGTATTCAGCTGCACCCTGTTAGACAGGAAGCTAACCTCAACGTAGCAGAGAAAAACTAGGAAAATTGATTGATACAGATATTTTGGATAATGTTAACAATAATCCCAAAATTTCCTTTTATGACTATAATAAACGATAGAAAGCGGTTTACGAAATCCGAACAGGAGCTTTTTAAAAAGAAGAAGGAATCTATTATTCCCGCTCTCTCCAGTTTACAACCTCAAAGACATCCTCCAGTGCAGCGGTGAACAGTTCCGGAAAGATGACATTTCCCTGTCTTACACCTTGCTGCAGAAGAATACGTTTCGAGGTGCAGTCCTGGAGTGGGACTGGCATAGTAGCGTTTTCATATAATTACTTCAACACTACGATGTACCGATAGTCAATCTGGCACCGTTAGAGAGATTTCAGTACATTTCAACTATCGATTGAATCGAAGGCTTTGTTTTAGTCCACAAACGCTAAGCAGAGAGGTGCCTACCTCAGCATATGAGTGTTGTCTGTGGCTATGGAAATATGCAAACGCTTTTAAATTTATTTGAAATGTGCTTGTAGTTCCATATATTTTACTTCCCTGTGTTATCATGATACCGTGGACGTCTTCGATAATATCGTCTATTTCAACATTATCCCATTGAGGCCATCCAATTCCTATATTGTAATGAGTATATTCAAGAAATTGATTTTGAATTTTGTAGGAGATTCTCTGTCACCATGTTGGTTTAAAAAGGTCACTTATATTGGCCTTGAACGTTTACATAACACATGCCCGATTATTTGTTTTGGTGGTTAGCATGTCTGTGTGACATTATCTCGTAAAATACTGTGTGAATTGTAAGCATGTGTGAGCAGGTTAAAAATAACATTTGATTCCTTGTGATCAACGAATATTAAGTGGTTGGATCTCGTTTTTTCGCATTCTTCTGTATAATAACAAAACAGACTATTAATATAGATTTCGTTAGCATTTATTGATACAGCATAATTTAAAACGATAAAGGTGCTTGTAACTAAGGAATAATAGCCGCACGGGTTGATCAGTCAGGTTAAGCTATGCTTGCCGCGGTTGGACCGTGGATAGGTGATCATCTTTACATACCAAGACCCGTCCGTGCCTCGGAAAGCACGTTAAGGCGTTGGTCCCGGCTGGAAGTGGACTTTGACTGTGGTTAAGGGAAGTCAAAGTGTCAGAGGTCTAAAAGTCTGACAATTAGTCTTATCAAGGGGTTATAAATCCTGTATTATATTACTCAGTAATGGGGTTGTGGAGTTCAGATTGGCAGTTGCTTCATCTATACTAATATTATAAAGAATTGTTTGATTGAACGCGGTAATCTCAGGAACTACTGGTCCGAATTAAAAAAATATTTTTGTATTGGGAAGCCTATTTATTGAGGAAGGCTATAGGTTACAATCACATCACGCTACAATCAAAAGAAGCAGAGCAGCAACGAAAAATGGACGAAAACTAGCAGGCAATTCGATGCGAGGGGAAGGGTCGGGGGGGGGGGGGGGTATTTGACGCGGACGAAGTCGCAAGCAGAAGTAGAAGCAGTTAGACTAGACGAAAATGTGCCTAAGAATTATGCTTATGTGCTGCATAGTAACCTATTCAGTCTACCTACTGTCAACATTATCAGCTGTATTACATACATATGTACATACATAAAATCACGCCTTTTGCCATGGAGGAAGGCAGGAACTACGGAACGCCACCTACTACGATCCTTACATACTCCATTTGCCTCGTTGAAATTCATACATCTAGTCATACACGCACGCCGGTTACTAGTACTACGCACTTGACCCTTCTGAAGAACTAAGGTCACTATATGTTCTCCTAGGGCGTCCCTTTCCGGCGTGAGCAGTCACATCTGCCTTGTAAATAACTTTTGTTAGCCGCCCTTCATTCATCCTCTCAACATGACCGAACCATCTAAGCATACTTCTATCAATTTCTGTCACTACATCTTCTTTTAAACTGCATCGTTGTCTTATCACATCATTCCTCAGCCTATCATTCATAGTCACACCACACATGCTTCGCAACGAACGCATTTCCAGACCATTTATTCTACTTTCATGCTTATTATCAGCTGTATTATAAACCGTATTATTTGCAACTAAGTGACAATGAGACGTATCTTTATGAACTAAGCTTTCTCTATGCTGTCTAGTTGATACCTAATCTCAAACATTATAGATAGGAACAATCGTATCCTTAAATCCTACGATAGCAATTGTGGCACGAGGCGTTGAAAATAGCGTGTCACACTTAAATTTAAAAAAAAAACCGTCCATGTACGAGTTAGACTCGCGCACGATGGCTTCCCTATCATTTTATCTATAAAAACGGCAAAAAATCACGTTTGTTGTTTGGGAGCCCTCTTAAATATTTATTTTATTCTGTTTTTTAGTATTTGTTTTTATAGCGGAAATATCACCATCAAATCACGGTTCATGAGATACAGAGTGGTGACAGACGGACGAACGGACAGCGGAGTCTTAGCAGTAGGCTCCCGTTTCCCTTTGGGTACGGACCCCTCAAATTTTAATTAAAAATGATTTTATTTATGCTTCAGTTAACAAAAAAGAGTTTCATGTTAGAAGCCTAAATTTTAGCAAAGAATCCCTGTGTCCCTGTGTGAGACTCCACTGTTCCATAGTGCACAATCTTAATCATTTAAAACAAATTCGTCGGTACTTAAAAACATTAAATAAAATCCAGTATTTTAGTGAGAGTGTGATTCGTAGTGTGACTGCATGTGTGAGTGAAGGCGAGTGTATGCGAGTGTGTATTTTTAGTGTATGTGTGAGTGAATGCGAGAGTATGCGAGAGTGTATGTTAGAGTGTAAGTGAGAGTGTATCTGTAAGTGTATTTGCTATTTTATGTGCTCCAGAAGTGCGTCCGTTTTATCGTGTCTTTTTCATTATCCAACTGGTTATTATTTTCTTACATTCATAACACTATTGTTGATTTAATTGTCACACATATAAGGTGGCAGTACAACAGAATCGGCATCAATGAATGTTGTCGAACTATCAAAATGGAAGCCATTCCTACTCATAAAGGGGCGTCGATTATTTACGTGCGGCAATTTGGCGATTTTTTGGTTTGTGGAACATTATAAAAAATATTTTTTATAACGGTGCAAGTTTTTTTATTAAATTCTGTTAACATTCGTATTTAATTTTTTTGAATTTTCATTGTTTTTTGTTACTATATTGGCGTGTGTGCACATGTGAAAAACATCTGGCCAGTAATAATTTATTTCATTGCTTTGGGTTTCGTAATGTATTTAATAATGTATTATAGAATCAAGTTCTTTGAACTGAACAGACAGATGTGCTGCTGGGGAGTTTGTTGCGCCAGTAAAGACAACGGCGGGCGATTTGAGGGACTGTCTTATGTAATTTTGACGTTCGAAAAATGCTGATCCTCAGCCTAATTTGAATAAATGACTTGATTTGATTCTGATTGAGTTCTTCCCAACTAAAGCACTAGGAAGTGTATTCTATCTAATTTCTTCTTCCTATAAATAACTACACAAAGATAGAACATGTGATTTTCTTTCCAAAAAACCACATTGTCAGTTAATTAACGCACTGATAAGTAGTTTTTTTTATTATTCCGATAAAACAATAATGATAGTTGTCTATTAGTTCGTTATCAGAGCACTATCTGCCTGATACTGGGGTCTGACTTCTGACATTAAGGCGATTAACACAAGATACCTTTTGTTCTTGTAATCAGCTGGTAAAAACAGACATTTTGTTATTACATAATTGTTGATTGTCAAATAATAACGAGTATTAATTGGTGTAGGTTTAATGTGTTGTTAGCCACTCAAGTTATAATAACAAGGAGACGGCAAGAGTGGTGGAGTGCTTAAATCGAACGGAGGTTCCGCGTGTAGTTAGTACTCAGTGAGTGTATTCATATACTCAAACCCTAGAGCGCACTACTTCGTCAATGCCGAGAAAATCCTGAAGTTTGAAAAAAAATATTTTTAATTATTAATAACTCGTTATAAACATTTCCTTTGAATCATTACCCTTTAGCAATACACAAACCTGGATGATATTTATCATAAAAAACAAGAAAAACACAAATTTTCTCAACAACTTGCACAACAAATAACAACTTTTTTCAAACTTCAGTTTTTTTTTTCTCGGCAATGACGAAGTAGTGCGCTCTAGGGTTTGAGTATATGAATACACTCACTGAGTACTAACTATACGCGGAACCTTCGTTCGATTTAAGAACCCCACACTCTTGCCGTCTCCTTGTAAGTCCATGTACCTATCCACGATGTATTTTATCGCGGATAGTAATTTCAACCCTCGGTGTTGAACCTAGCTTTGAAATTCCAACAGAGTGCAGTGCGAGTAAGTCACAGTTCGTCGAGAAAACACAGTATTCTATTTTCAACTCTTAGCGCTTACCAGTGCGGCGAAAATTCAGTGCGCAAAAAAATCCTGCCGCGACTTTATTACGTCTGTTTCGGACGTCGACTAAAGTCATGATTCTGCTCCTGTCCCAAGTATTTGGTCCCTATTGATCGTTTATTTGTAACTACCTTTTGCCAGCGGTTTCGCCCGCGTATTATACGATTGATGATGATTCTCTAGTAAGTCCCTTAGTCGCCTTTTACGACACCGACGGGAGAAATGGGATGGTGCTATTCTTTACGCCGGACACTATACAGAACAAGAATTAAGTAGTAATTATTATGATTACTTTTCATTTCTTTGACAGATACTTTTCCAAACATACACACACACACACACACACTCCTCACTATTATCTCATAAGCCTTTTTAATAAAATGTTGTACCTTGTCTAAGTGTTTTGTTAAATAAATGATTACTATTACTTACTTAACAGCATTGAGTACTAAAGTATTAAAGAAGTGCCAGGGTAGCCAACGAAATTAAAATTTTCTTACGTTTCTTGCATTTCGAAAGTCAATTTAAGTCTCTATGTTGAACAAAATATAATTACTCCCATTGAATGACTATTTCATGAAAAAGCCATTCAATGGAATAAATATGGTATTGATGATTTTATCCTACTAATAATTTAAACGTGAGAGTTTGGATGTTTGGATTTGGATGTTTCTTTTGGATCGATCGGGTTAAGCTGCACTTGCCGCGATTGGTCCGTGGATGGGTGACGATCTTTACATACCAAGATCTCTCCATACCTTGGTAAGCACGTAAAGCCATTGGTCCCGGCTGTCTTTCGTAAATATTTGATAAGTCGTAACGGGTCTTCAGAAGCTCGAAAGTCAGACAACCAGTCTTATCAAGGGGAACGTATCGTGTTATTAAGTAAATGGGTAGTGGAGGTCAGATCGGTAGTCGCCTAATCCTACTAATATTATAAACGCGAAAGTTTGTATGTATGGATGTCTGGATGTATGGATGTGTGGATGTTTGTTCCTCTTTCACGCAAAAACTACTGACCCGATTTAGATGAAATTTGGCACACAGATACTTTATAACCTGGAATCACACATAGGATACTTTTTATCCCGGTAGTATGTTCCCGCGGGAAAATTTCCGACATCCACGCGGGCGAAGCCGCTGGCAAAAGCTAGTGTAAAATACAGGTACCCAGCTGGAAGCCGACCCCAACATAATTGTGTAAAGGGCAATCAGACGATGATGTGTTGCACCAAATAAATAATCTACGCAATAGTCGATTATTTCCTCGACGCACTCTCTTAGTCATCAATTAGGATACCCAGAACTAGATAGGGGGTATCCTTATCAATAAAATGAGTGAATATTGATATCATGCGTACAGGCCCAAGTCACGACTATTGCCTATGGAGCTGGCGTGGCCGGTGCGTCTACAGTCAATGATAAACTATCATGTCTGTACCGACTGACTACTCAAATGCTGTGGTTACTTACTATCCTATCTTTAACTGACTGTACTGAATAGACCATATCTATCAATAACGTAATCGGTCAACGGTTTAATAATCATTAGCTTTTGTTCTCAGTTTCGGCCGATTTGAGGTCAGAAATTATCCCAAGGAAGCATGCTACCGGGGTTAAAAGTATTCTATGATCTAACCCAGGGTATGGTCTACTTATGTGCCAAATTACATCTAAATCTGTTCAACCGTTTTATCATTAAATGTAACAATCAAACCAACTTTCGCATGCATGTAATGTTATAAATAAAACTACCTGTTGCCCGCGACTCAGTCTACGATCCACTATGTTAAGTAGCCTTTGTTCTTACTTAGGTCAATTGGACTTTCTGTGTGCCAAATTTCATCCAAATTCGTTCAGCCGTTTTAGCGTGAAAACGTAAAAAACTACGTTTCACATTTAAAATACTAAAGTTAGGATATAGGGGAAAAATAATGACAAGAGTTTGAGATGAAAAGCATCAGGCATTTTTTTTTTTGGATGGGTATTCTTTAAATGACTTCTCCCGCTCTGGGCGGAGCGGGAGGGCGTGTCAGACTTTTACTGACTAAAACCCACCCGTGTTCCTTCAGTTGCCCATGTGCCAGGGTGACGGTATCTCTTTCGAACAATCTCGCGACCCTGGCTGGCATCGGTCCTAGCAGACCCCTTCAGGATTGCTGACATCTCTTTGAGTCGCGCGTGGAACACTACGCGCCGTCGACCCGAGCCTGTACCGGGCGGCGAGCTACCCATTGCTCGCCGCTCGCAAGCTCGTAAGCATCAGGCATCAGACATAAATTTTGCCTATCGCAGTCCACTGCTGGATTGCTCTATCCCCCACCTTCCACATCCAGTCTGTCCCAACCATCTTTCTAAGGTCGTCGGTCCATCTATCTGGAGGAATGTCCCACACAACACTTCGCGATACGTGGTCTTCACTCCAACCCTTATTACGATACACACTATTAATTAGAATCTGAACCAATTTGAAGGTTACTGCTAATCTACTGCTGCATATGTTCGAAAAATTTGTCTGCTCAACAACGTAAATGACGCAATGAATGTTATTGAATTATTAAAATGAAAGCCAATCCTACTACTAGTGTGTTACGCAATTACCCCGCAGGACTTGTCTGGCCGTGTTCCGAATAGCATCCACCCCATTTCTTCCCGTCATCATTATCAGGCTATATTGTTCCTAGACACAGGCTTCCTCTCTGTGTGAGGGAGAGGGCCGTAGTCTACCACGCGGGCCCAGTGCGGGTTGGCAGATGTCACATGTCTACGAATTTTTGGTTCTAAGACATGCCAGTTTCCTTACGATGTTTTCCTTCACAGTTTTGAGAGCAGTGGTGATGAAATTATTTACACAAAGTTAATGCACCTGCCTGCGTTCGAACTCACGACCTACAACTCGTCGGTCGCGACGACTGGGTCACCACTGCACTGCTCTCTGCGGTGTTCTCTGCCACGACAGTGATTGTCTGGGACAAATAAATTGTAGATTTTATTATGCAGATCAGGAACATCAATAATCCCTCTAAGAATTTTTAATATTACAATCATGTGATGTTATGTGTGTGGGTAACTACTTGTTATGGCCGTAATTAGCAGAATTTAAGGAAAATTATGATAATTCGTAATTAAAGTAGGTATATTTATCTTGAGGGCGCGCGACCTACTAGCCACGATAACGATATCAAACGCGAGGGTCAACGAATTTATAACAGACAGCCACAAAAATATGTATAGGAAAACGAAAACAAAAGAAATTGTAGGTTGCTGAGAAGGCAATCTTTTCGGTCTCCGGTTTTCAGACACACATCAGACAACATCACACAACATCAAGAATAAACGGGCTTGTCCTAGAACCGAATTGAAGACATGTAACATACTGAAGGGGTCCGCTAGGACCAATGCCTGCCAGGGCCGCGAGATTTGTTCTTAAGAAATACCAAGGCCTTGGCATATGGGCAACTGAAGGAACACGGGTGGGTTTTAGTCAGTTAAAGCCTGACACGCCCACTCCACCTTAGAGCGGGAGACGTCATTTGATGATTTCACAACCAAAAAAAAAAAAAGACAAGTGACGTCTACCAACTCGCACCGGGCCCGCGTCATCATCATCATCATTTCAGCCGTGAGACGTCCACTACTGGACTTAGGCCTCCCCCAATTTGGGGGGCTTTGCCATAATCGCCACGCTTGGCAGGCGGGTTGGCGATCGCAGTATGGTGGTAAAATGCATAGAGAACGCTGCTGCCCATTCTCTAGTAAGTCCCTTAGTCGCCTTTTACGACACCCACGGGAAGAAATGGGGTGGTGGTATTCTTTACGTCCGGCACCACACGGTACACGGGCCCGCGTGGTAGATGTAAACTCTGTCTGTGTTCCAGCCAGGGCTTGGTAACGTTACCAAATTCACACTATAAGTATCGTTAAGTAACGTTATTTTCATAAAGTTAATTTTTTAACGGTAACACGGGTAACGATACTTCTGTATCGAATCCATAAAATAACGTTACCATTACCGTTACTAGTATCGATACTTTTATCGTTACTTAATGCGTTGTTGTCAACCCGCACAACCTAAGCGGCACGCCATGGGCGGCGGCGCTCTACGGCAACATCGCCAATCAAACGATGCAAATGCAACTTCATTAATGTAGACGAAAGAAAGAGGTGAAAGAAAATAAATAAAAATTTAACGTTACTCAGTTACCGGTAAAACGTATGCCAAGTATCGTTACCAAGCATAACGTGACCTCTACTAATAACGTTATCTTCGTCCGATGAAAGTAACGATACCAAATTTTTAACGTTATTCAAAGCCCTGGTTCCAGCAGTAGCTCCATTATCGGCTCATTATTGATTGATGTTTCTAAAATGATAATCTGAGAGAGGAGAAGTAGACGTTCTCCAAAGAATAGAAAATGACACTCTTGGTGGACACTCCGTGCGGTTCCGGACGTAAAGAAAAGCACCATCCTATTCCTCCTGTGGGTATTGTGAGAGGCGACTAAGGGAATTACTAGAGAATAGGCAACAACATCCTGTATACATTTTACCACTATATTACGATCGCCAACCCGCCTGCCAAGCGTGGAGATTATGGCAAACCAGGGTGCTTACTCTCGAATATAATTCCAATAGATCGACATTGGAATTGTCAGTCAAACGTCAGTGATTGGCTGGACTCACTTTTTTTTTATTTTTTTTATCACGAGGTGGAAATCCTCATGGATGTCCTCCGCCCTGGGGTGGGCGGAGGGGTCTGTCAGACTCTTACTGACTAAAACCACCCCGGTGTTCCGTCCCACACCTACGTCGGGGACCACGGGAACCAATATGTCTTCCGCGATTGGCTGGACTCACTGAGTCAAGCCAATCCCTGACGTTTAACTCAACCAATTGACGTTTTACTAATGTCGATCTATTGGAATTATATTCGAGAGTAAGCACCCTGGCCTGTGCCCAGCAGTGGATGTCTTTCAGCTGAAATGATAAATGTGATCACAATTTAATAATTGTGAGATTTTATTATTATTGTAAGTACATTCGTAATTGTTGGAGTGTATCATAATGTTATATAAAAGTTTTACAATGGTGTAAAGTCGCGGTAGCACCAGGTCATAAACAATTTATGAGGAAAAACGTCCAATAATTCTGTCTCATTCATATAGTAGATAAAATTATTAGTTTAAATTTCAAATTGAATTAGTTCCACTGGAAAATTATTCCGGACATGAAATTTTGTAGAAAATTTAAATAAATTGGATGAAAAATTATGTTTTCACGACTTGTGATCTAGAAAATTTTTAGTGTTTTTTTTTTGTTTTCTTTATTCATTTGAAAAGGTTTTATTACTTAGTAATAATGCCACCCCCGTATCAGAAAACGTTCAACAACTTGAAACTAAACAATGGGTAATATCAAAAGGGAAAATCTCGTAATTAAAAATGGTTCCAAATCTAGTCTCAGCAACAATGAAATGTCAAAACTTGTCAAAAATGTATGAAGCTCGAGGTATTTTTGACAGATTGATACTGAGACAGGCCTGTCTCACTTCCATACAAGCGGCGCAAAATCCCCGAGATATTTACCTACTATTCTGGAAAACAACCTAATTTCAACCTTTTGCATTGCGACTAGCGTTCATAGTACAATAACTGTCTGCCGTCTCGCTTCAATCTGCTAGGGCTGTCAGAGAGGTAGAATATACAATAGTAGGTACTTTACGGTATTAACAGTTTACTTTTGATCCGCGGCTGCGACAAGTCGAGCGAGTGCAAGCCTATTGAGACTAGTACGGTGGCCGGACGCTTGCGTTTATCATACCTAAACTCGGGAGTGAAACTTCTGTACCGTAAGGTACTAATATATATTCTGTGACTGAGATCAGATTGTGAACGTACATAAAAATTACGAGAATTGAGACGTCCACGGCTGGGCATAAGCTGGGTTTTGCCATAATTGCCACGCTTGGCAGGCGGGTTGGTGATCGCAGTATGGTGGTAAAATGCATAGAGAACGCTGCTGACCATTCTCTAGTAAGTCCCTTAGTCGCCTCTTACGACACCCACGGGTTGAAATTGGATGTTGCTATTCTTTACGTCCGGGACCATATAGGACCGTTACTATAACATGACTTACTTAATAGTGTTGTCCGTATTAGTTTTGGATTTTTAAATAACAATGATTACATTTGACTGAACCATCAGCATATGGATTACAGAATATATACATAATGCGCGTATCTCAAAAGCGATATTTCTCTGAGTTATTCATCTGAAGTGATAAGAAACTACGATGAGTCAATAAACGTTTGCATCTGAAACGCAGTTGAGGCCCTTAACTCGTTACAGAATCGAACGACTGAGACATCTGATACCTTATCAAACATTGATAATCACAAGGATTGATCATGAATTTATGAATAAACTTTATGAAGATTGAAATAAAGCCTATTTCAAAATATCTTTATGCCTTGGCTCATAAATAATCTTGCCCCAATCTTCTTCTGCTTCTTAAGGTGTCGATAGCAATCTAAATGTAGTTAGCCCAGAATTTGGCTATGAGCTTAGCACTTTCAGTAGCGTCCTTCAACTCCTGTAGCGTGCAAATAACAGGGCACGCTGGACAAGATATCAAGTGCCGCATTGTTTGTGAGACAGCACCATATTAACACTTCTGTCCTCAATCTTTCTAGCCTTTTCCACAAAGCTTTTTCCTTTTCTTTTCTATGTTGTGTTCTGCTTCCAATATACGTGAATGTAGCTGAATTCGAGTATGATTCTTGGAGCGTCTACCTATCTCTGACCTTCATAATCCATTAACTAATAATACGACACCCCTTTTTTTTCCGTGTGGAAATCCTCATGTATGTCCTCCACCCTGGAGTGGATGGAGGGGTCTGTCAGACTTCTACTGACTAAAACCACACGGTGTTCTGCTGCTACCTTTAGCCGGGGTGCTGGAGTGCTTGCGCATTTCGTCACGCTCCCCCGGCTAGGTGTTGGCCCGTATGAATACATGCGGGCCCCGTCACCATAACGGCCACGAATGGCCGCAGTTCCATCAGAGACAGGCGCGCGCGGAACACGGCGCGCCGCCGTCACGGGCCTTTCTCTGTTCAGGCAACAAACTAGGAATAATACGACACCCCTAGGTAAGACTGGTTGTCTCAGACTTTAGAGCCTCTGACGACCCGTAACGACTGCCAAAGATTTCCAAATGTCAGCTGGGATCAACGTACTTTTCGAGGCACAGAAGGGTCTTGGTATGTAAAGATGGTCACCCATCCACGGACCGACCGCGGCAATCACAGCTTAACCTGATCGATTCAAACGAAACATCTAAAACTCCAAACTCTTACATTAATAATACTGTTTGTCAGACGTTGATTACCCGCAATGACTGTCAAAGATGTAAGAATGATAGCCGCGATCAACTGTTTAACGTGCTCTCCGAGGCACGGAGGTGTCTTAATATGTAAAGATAGTCACCCATCCACGGACCAACCGCGGCAAGTGTAGCTTAACCTGAACGATTGACCAATAAAATATCGCAGTGCGGTGCAATGGTGCGGTGGTTATTACTTATGAAGTTCTGATTCTGGTTGACATGTATAACTTTTGCAGACGTTCAATTTGGAAACCTGTTACATACGGCGCAGGAGGATATAGCAAAGATAATGAGCAAGTTCTTCTAACTTAACATACAGCTGTGTCTACAGGGGGACTTGTATGTAATTTTGAGGTAGGTATACAAAAACTGTTGATTTTCAGCTTAATTGGAATAAATGTTTTTGATTTAGGTTTTGGTCAATGTTGGTGCCTATTCGTCGGCATTACCTATGACGTTTATGAAATTAAACTAATGATCTCATACGAAAATTCGCTTGTCATCATCGTCATCATTTCTTCAGCCGAAAGTCGTCCTCTGACTCCTGGACATAGGCCTCCTCCGATATGGGGGAGTTTGCCACAATCGCCACGCTTGGCAGACGGGTTGGCGATCGCAGTATGGTGGTAAAATGCATAGAGAACGCTGCTGCCCATTCTCTAGTAAGGCTCTTAGTCGCCTTTTAGACACCCACGCGAAGAAATTGGGTGGTGCTATTCTTTACGCCCGATACCACCCGGACCGAATTCGCTTGTACTGCAAGCAAAATGTAACTCGCAAATTGTAACTGGTATATATATTTCTTACAATATTTTGATTCCAAAAATACATTAAACTGTTAGTTTATCATGTTAAGACGAAATAATCAGCATGTTTACTATCAAAACTTTTGTTTATTTTTAAAACATGTTCTTAATTAGGTACATTGTTATTTTTCGTTGATTACGAACGGCCAATTACTTTAACGACTATTCCTAATAGTCTTAATCAAGCCCAAGTAATTCGTTTTAAAATCTCCATTGTTTTAACTTTAAGACAAAAGAAAGCAATTAATATTGGTAAATGAACCAAGCAATCTTTCAGTTGCTAATTTGACTAAAATATTTTAACCAATTCCGCTAAGGTATGACTAACAAGCAATAATTAGAGAACAGTGGTATCGACCTTGACTTCGAGTCGGTCGTGAGTTCGAACTCAGTTAGGCGCTTCACTTTATGTATTTAGTTTCATCACCACTGCTCTCAAAACGGTGAAGGAAAATATCGTGAGAAAACCAGTATATCCTAGAACAAAAAAAAATCTTAAGCTTGTGACGTCTGGGCCGCACTGGGCCCGCGTGGTTGATTAGGGCCCACTTTCTCTCACAGAGAAGTAGTGAAGTGGCGGGTGTTTTGGGGGACTGTCTTATGTACTTTTGACGTTCGAAAAGTACTGATCCTCAGACAAATTTGAATAAAAGCCTTTTGATTTTGATTTGCATGATTAAATAATAATGAGTGAAGATGTCCCGGAAGTAAGGTTCCTACTCCCGGGGTAGGAGGTTCTTGGTTCGAACTTGGCTAGTTCGTTCTGCACTTCATGAGTTTATCCTAGACATCAGTAAATGTTGGTGAAGGAAAACCTCTTTAAGTCATATCCTTAACGTCAGACTGTAGGTTGTAGATTTTGTAATCATCATTTCAGACGAAAGACGTCCATTACTGGACATTTGCCTCCCCCAAAGGGGGGGGGGGTTCGCCATAATCGCCACGCTTGCCAGGCGGGGTGGCGATCGTAGGATAGCGGTAAGACGCATAGAAAACGCTGCTGCCCTTTATTTCTCAGTAAGTCCCTTAGTCGCCTTTTATGACAACCACGGGATTAAATGCACCAAAAGAATCAGTTGTACTTAATACTTTCGCAAAAATTAAAATTTTCGCAGGGCATTCCGTTCGTCGAAAAACTTGCATGATTTTTTCGGTGGTTGTTCGAAGTTATGAAATGTTTTTGCTCTATATTTGAATAGTTATCTGTTAGTAGATTTTTTAAAACGGAAGAACGGATTTGTAATATTTGTTCTTTGGAAGTGTGTGTTCATGTCTTATCATGCTGTTACTTGTGAATGAGAAAGCAGACTTCAAGAATGGTTAGGTATTTAAGTTACTCATTCACCTAATGCATTTGACCACCATACTGCGATCGCCACCCCGCCTGCCAACCGTGGCGATTATGGCAAAGCCCCCCAAATTGGGGGATGCCTACGTCCAGCAGTGGACCTCTAGCGGCTGAAATGATGATGATTATGCTTCACGCAGTAACGTTTAAACATGTGTCTAAAACAGTTTTTAATATACCACGCACCACCATACATATCATCACGCTTAGTTTCCGGACAGAGGTGTAACTGTAGTACACCTACATTTCATCAGTTAAGTTTCTTTAAGTCCCATGTTATAGGGGGTGAGCCTTTAGCCATGAACCGGGTACATGTCTAGACTCTGGGCTGCTGCAGAGACATTCCAGACATAAACCGATATGCTCGACCTGGGAATTTAACCCAGATCCTCATGCTCAGCAGAATCACTAGACAAACGGGACAATTGTCTAATAATGTGACATTAAAATCGTTCTTAGTATTTACTATTGAATAAATTTCCGGGAAAACTCAAAACAATTGAGGCGAGATGGATATAGCTAGCAAGAAATCTAACAAAAGAAAATTATTTTTAATTCAAGAAAAGCCGAAACAACACCTGTTAAAACACAATAAAACTAACTCACTTCTTTTTCTCACAGAAAATAGTCCACAATTCACAAATAACACACAACCAAATAATTATTTGCACTTTAATTTATCAACGAAACAAACACTTCGACAGTCTTTTTGTTACAAAACTTATAAAAATATGCATTAAATTCGCAAGATTTAAATGTTTTTTGAAATAAGAACAACAATATCTGTTAAAACTTTTCTCGTAATATCGCTTTCGCACAAATGAATATAAAATTGATCGCGCGTCGTGTCACGCGAACGACTGATGTGCTACTAATGTGTTTATGGCTTATCGCGAGCGCGCATTCAAATTATCGAATAATACAGATTATAAATAGTGTGGCTAATGATTTTGTTTTTTTTTTCTATTCTAACATGAGGCGGTCACGTTTTTAGTTTGTGGGTCATTGTTTTGGCGGGATGTAATCGATCTTGCAGTTTTTAATGGAGGGCGGTGAAATGAAACTTTGAAATGTAAACAAACGGACAGATGCTGAGAGATTCGAAGTTATGAAATTACGTCTTTTGGAATCCATTTGTTTGGATTAGCATATTTCGAAAATTCTTTGCCTATTCATAGGTAGATAGCGAGTTTTAAAGAAAATAAAAATCTAGGAAATTACTCAAACATAGGCTGAACTAGGGTGCTCGAAAACGGCACCAACCAAAGCGGACTTTTCTGTCCGGTTAAGCTAAGTTAATAAATTTAATTAAGGCTTTAATAAATTAAGGGCTCAAAAACTTATAACTAGAGCGACTACTCGCTAAGGGCACCCCGCACAGCCCGCACCTGTGGGTCACGGACCTCCGCTTAGGGCATCGCTGGTAGAGAGCAGCCAGGGACTGGCTGTATCCGAACGAATAATTAGGATTTCGGCTAGGTATCTTATTGTGTGGCAAATAATTGTCATAATTGGTTGTGAATTTGTGATTAAGGAATGCAAATCTCGCGAGATTGGGGCTCAAGCGAGATCCCGCGAGTTTATGAATAACAATACTGCGAGATCTAGCCAATTTCGAGATCTCGCGAGATTGGCAGTTTTGTGTGTGTTTTTTTTTGCAAATTAAAACAATATTTGAATAAAGTAGGAAAAAACAAATAAAAATTATACGTATTATAAGACAATCATTTATTTTCACGAAGTTTTTCAACAGACTTTTATGCATCACACATTGTTTGAAAGAAACAACCAGTCTTCTCTTCTAATATCAAACAAAAATCTTTTAGGAATAAAACAGTTCCTTTATAACAAACAAAACAACGAGAAGTCAAAAAAAAAAAAGAAACTTATTATCTAAGTTGAGTTGACTATTAAACTGAGATATTATTATCAATTAAATAAACCTATAGATCTATTAGATACCTATTACAATTTGATTAATTAACAAAATATACCAGTCAAATGAAAGATTTCTTCAGTTCAAATCACAAGCCATTATTACGAATTATTTTGCACAAAATGTCCAAAGAATCGTCTGCTAAACGGCTTCTTATTTTGTTGGCCAGATAACCAGCCGCTGAGAAGGCCCTTTCTTTTTTTAAATTTATGCTCGAGTGCAATCTCATTAAACTCGAGAGATCTTTCTTTTCATTTTCATTTTCATTTATTTTCATCTCGCCATTTTTTTCGTCCGAGATCAATCTCGCTAAAAAAGGCCGAGATTTCGCGAGAACGAGATCTCGCGAGAACGAGATGCAGATTGCATTCCCTAGTTGTGATTAATTAATCTTCAAATAAGCTAGTTTGAATGTATATTTAGTTATCAGTCTTCGCTCCGTTTCTGAAGAGCACATGGTATTAAGATATTTACTTAATTTATCTTCGTTAAATAAACCTTAACTTAATGCGACTATCATTTGGTTCGTTTACTGTAGTCGATAGTACGTTGAGTGCAACTAAAGTATATTTAGTACGGATTTCTATAACAATGGTGCTGATTATTTTGTTCACAAACTAAACTTAAATACGAGTAGGTATTGGTATCTCTTACTGATGACCGCGAAAGAAAAAGAAACGTGCTTTAGAACTGTAAATGTAAGTTATGTCTGGATTGCCTTGAATTTGGCGTGATTTTAAACATGGTGACTTTAGTTCGGAGTATTAGTGTCGAAAAAAATTATTCGTACAACTTAATTTGACAGCTCTTAGTCTGTCTGTCTCTTTCTTGGTCTACTAGAGATTATTTTGGTCGCTGCACTGCAACCGACTTTTTCAGTGTATAGTTAAGGTCAACTAATAAATATGAATATGTGCGGGGTAGGTACCCCTCACATATTCGTAAGCCTTCACTTGATATTTCAAAGGAAAATGCATATCTTGACTGTCCAGCAAAAAGAAACAGAAAAAGAGATTTTAATGCCAAAAGGGCCAACAGGAAAACTTTATCAATATTTAACTTTATTATAGTTTATACATGCATATAATGTATCATGTGTATGCTTAATGTGTATAGTATAGGTATTTTAACCGTCTATGCCAAGGTTACTATCATCATCTGTTCAATGAAAAGACGCCCATTGCTGTACATAGGTCTCCCCCTATTTGGGTGGGTTTGCTATAATCGCCACGTTTGGCAGGCGGGCTGGCGATCGCAGTATGTTGGTAAAATGCATAGAGACAGCTGCTGCCTATTCTCTAGTAAGTACCTTAGTCGCCTCTTACGACACCCAGAAATGGGATGATGGTATTCTTTACGTCTGGCACCACTCAGACAACTGTTTCACTTTTTGGCTGTGCCAAATAAATGTATTTTCTTTCTGTCTTTCAAACATGTCCACAGACACATGTACAATGCATTAGAAATACTTGTGGTACCTTACTGCAGCGGCGGTACCTAAATATCCTGTTCCTAGTTGCCAAACTAAACCTAAGGTATTTTTTTTTGAATGGGAAATCATCTAATGACTTCTCCCGCTCTGACCGGAGCGGAGGCGGGGTGTCAGACTTTTACTGACTAAAACCCACCCGTGTTCCTTCAGTTGCCCATGTGTCAGGGTCACGGTGTCTCTTAGGCTAAGGTATTAAAAGTTAAAGACAATTTTTCCATCTTTCTGCTCCGACTTAAAACTTAAGCCGTCGAGTTGATAACAATATTTTTAACGGGGCGTTAGTTAAAATAGACGAAGAAAACTTTTAATTCCGGAAAATTAAAAAGGAAAATTGCGAGTGTTTTTTCCGGGACTTTTAAAGCATGGTTTTGCTAACGTATCTTGTGAAATTCTAATTTTCTTTGGTTTTATGAAATTTTTAGGTCAGCGGCAGGCTGTTTGCTGTTACGAGGGATCAGAGGGGCAATTGCGGAACTTTTTATCGGTAGGAATTGGTTTAATATTCATAGTTAAACAACATTCATTGCGTTATTTACATTGCTGAGCCGACAATTTATTCGAACAAATGACGCAATGGTTTAGAAATAATCTTCAATCCCATTCAGATTCTGATAAATTGTGCGTTTCGCAATTAGGGTGCAGGTAGGCAGTCGCTTCATGTAAAATACTGGTATCACCTTAGACTGGACGCCGATACCAAAATAGTTTGGAAAAGGCTACGCAGACGCGACCGTAACAAATTAGGCTTTACTAAATGATTTTTCTTTTCTTGACAACCAACACACCGTTATCTAATCCCAAACTAGGCAGAGCCTATGGCAACCAGACAACTGATAAATATACTTAACTATTTCTAAATACATACCATATTATAGATAAATTACACCCAGACACAGAACAAATGATTGTGCTCATCACACAAAGATTTGTCCTGGGTGGGAATCGAACCCATGACCTCCGTCTTAGCAATCAGGGTCACTAACCACTAGACTAACAGGCCAGTCAATATAATCATTCAAAAAGACATTCAATTTGTACCTAACACTAGAAGCGCTGAACATATCGACTGAGGTAAATTTGGATAAAAAAATATGTATATTGCAATTACGTGGTTGAAGTCTGGTATAAATAATAATTAATCCGCAGGGCAGCTTGTGGCGAGCTGTTGGGCAGTAGCGACCCCACGGACCCTATCTCCTAGGAGAATTCTTGTTCCTCATCTCTGGCTTGCTTTTATTGGCCGGCTGGAGTGACACTGATGAGGATCAGAGCTCCCGCCTCATTCTTGCCTATATTGGCTGGCTTGAGTGGAGATTCGCAAGAGCAAACGTGCTCGGGGAAAGGAAGTATTCCAGTAAGTGCTCGTAGGGATCTTGACCATCTTCCGGGCTCTGGGATTGTTCTGAAAGCCGTGGAATACCTCTCCATTTCTCAAGCACCTCCGGAAGTGTTGCCCCCTTGTAGCTACGTCACTATGCGCTAGCGACGTTTCCCGGGGGCCCATTATTGAGTGTGCAAGTCACCCCCTGTCATTTTATCCGTGTATACAAAACATTGATCAGGCAGGGGCCATAGTCCCTCCATAGTTGCGGTTACCAATCCACTATAGCCATCCAAACCTATAGCCTAATTTGCTTTGTTTCCATATTCTGTAATAGTTCTGCTCCAACCGGGAATTGTCTTTGGATGCACTTGCATAGTGTATACAGGGATAATCGTCGGTTGGTGCCCCCTCATCATTTAAAATTGTCTAAGGGGCCTCTGCGAGTTGGCTTCGGCCCCTCGTACGCCTTCCAAAAGACCGGGATCCTAGGGTCCCGAGATATGTTAACATAAATAAAAATAATAATAATCATATTCCATGAAAAGTCTAGTCAGTAAAATATTAATTAGAACAGGAAGAACATCGAAATGGGTCAAATTTGGGACTCCCGCACTTCTAGTGTTAAGTAAACTTAGTGGAATGTATGGATAATGTTAATGATTATAATTGTGTAAAGCCATATTTCTTACTAGCTTTTGCCCGCGGCTTCGCTCGCGTGGATGTCGAAAAATTTACCATTTCAACCCCTCATTTCACCCTCTTAGGAATGGAATTTCAAAAAACCCTTTCTTAGTGGATACTTACTTTTCACAAAGAATACACCCTCCAAATTGCATGTCTCTACGACAAGCGGTTTAGGCTGCGCGTTGATATATCAGTCAGTCACTCAGGACTTTGAATTTTATATATATAGATAGATGGTCGCGTCTGCCCAGCCTTTTCCAAACTATATCGTTGTCGACTTCCAGTCTAACCAGATGCAGATGTATGTGAGTAGTTTACATGGAGCTACTGCCTGTCTGACTTCCACAACCCAGTTGTGTAACCGAAAACAATACCCCTTGGTAAGATTTGGGTGTCAGACGTTAGGGCTTCTGACTGAATCGAAACGTTTGTCTGAGATCTATTAATGACAGCTGGAGTTTCGGTATGCAATGGATCCCATCAACAGACTGATCTCGGCAAGCCAGATACATGAGGTATATAATATGTTTTGTATATGGGTTGATCTGCGGACCTCTGATATTGCCGAAGATCTATACGCTATCGGGGAAACATCGGCAGGAAACAGTTATGTCCTACTACCAAAAATTCTAAGATATGTGACATCAACTAATCCGCACTGAACCAGCAGCGTGATGGTTACGGTCCAGTCCCTATCACAGAAAGTCGGCCTGTTTCCCAGCAGTGGGAACCGTACAGGTATTTGACTCATTCCTTTGCTGGATCGCTTGATTGTCTGCCATCCTCCATCATAAAACAGATAGGACTTGATCACCGTGAGTTAACAAGTACCTGGATGCCCGAGCTCTGCTCGGTATTTTTTTTGCTAAAAAGACATTTTCTAAAAATGAATCCTAGCTAGGTCGATTTATCGCCCCCTGTATACTAAATTTCAAGAAAATCGTTGGAGCCGTTTCTGAGATTCAGATTATATATATACATATATACAAGAATTGCTCGTTTAAAGGTATAAGATATACGCGCCTCGATTAAAACTAAATAATTTATTGGCCAATATGACTTGGTTCACTGCAGTATTAGATAAATTGTTTATCATATCTAATCTATACATGTATACATCTATACATCTATACATCTATACAATCTATACAAATAAATAAAATTGGAGTGTCTGTTTTTAATATTAAGATAACCACTTTTTACTAAGTGTATATGTATGTATACACGATACATATACCAAAACAACATTATTACAATTTTTGTCTGTCTGTCTGTCTGTTTGTTCCCGCTAATCTCTGAAATGGCTGGACCGATTTTGACGGGACTTTCACTGGCAGATAGCTGATGTAACAAGGAGTAACTTAGGCTACTTTTATTTTAAAAAGATTCTTTTATTTTAGAAAAAAGTAACTGTCTTCGAAAACTACGCTGACATACGTCTCAAAATTCGAAAAACCCTGGCTGAATCCTACGAAATAGATCAAAATAATGTACTACAGTATTGTACACCTTAAAAAGGCCAACAAAAATGTCCTCAATGCTATATGTCTATCTCTTAGGGATAACCCACAATAACCATTTTTTATCTTTTACTTTTTACGAGAAATAAGGGCTTATTTACGAAGCGATTTTAAGCAATACAGCATTAATCCTTATCCAATTAAGTACCTTAAATACATTGTGCATTTAATATAGATCGATATGGCCCTTTATAGCATGTAATTTAAATGAATATCTTAGAAGATATTAGATATTTAAAAAGCGGGCGCAGAGCGTGTTGGCAGCGGCCGGGTAGTACAGGATAAGTAGGATTGTAATTCATATTACTTTGGCTTCATAGTAATTGCGAATATCATTTGTGTTCATTATACTCAAAATAAACCTAATAGTATTATTCCAAGTAAGAGACCGTGAAATGGCTTAGATGTTTAGATTTTTGGATGTTTGTTTCTCAATGATGCAAAGACGGCCAAACGGATTTAGATCGAATTTGGCACAAAGATATATTATATCATGAATACGTAACAGATAGGATACCTACTTTATCCCGGTAGTAGGTTCCCGGGTGATATTTTCCGACAGCTATACGGGCCAAGCCACTGGCAAAAGTACTATTCCTATAATTATGTTCGGTGTCTGGTAAATGATTGAGTGTCTGTATAGGTAAAATAGGAGCGTTAAGAAAAACCAGGAAGACTTATATTCAACTAAACCAAGCCCTATGTCGCAGTCGTCTTACTCGAAATACTATTACTTTTATTTTAAAAACACCAACACACATGATGTTCTCATAAACTATGAATCCTAAGTAATATGAGTTATAATCCTACTACTAATAATATTATAAATGTGAAAATATGTATGATTGGGTGTTTGTTTCTCAATCACGCAAAAATGGCTGAATGGATCTGGATCGAAAATAGTACACTATATTACCTATATAACCTGGAATAACACATTCTTATCGCGGTAGTACGTCCTCTTGCATTAATTTCCGACATCCACGCGGGCGAAGCCGCGGGCAAAAGCTAGTTATAAATAAATATACATTTTGTGTCTGAATACTTATCTAAGAAGCTTAGTTCTTAAATATGATATTTATTAGGCCTCGTGCGAGCATATAAAATTAAGCATTTTATCTACTCTCATATTATTATCGTAAAATTCGAATTATGAACATCAAAATTTGTTTTTATTGATGTATTTTATGAACACAATACCGAAATTTAAAAATAGAATTATATTTTTCTTTTGTGACGAAGGATGAGGTATTCCGTGAAGCACACCCAAACGAAGCACACCCAGACGAAGCACACCTAAAGTATTCCACTAAGCACACCCGTAGGTGGGCTTCAAATAAAAATTTAAAATAATTAATTTCCTATTCCACGAAGCACACCTACGAATATCACTCGCATAGTGCGGGGACTAAGAAATAAAAATGTCGATAGGAGAAAATATTTATTATTTAAAAGACTAACTTAAATTTCTAACATCATTCAGTTTCATTGTAATAATGTGACACAATATTTGTAATTTTTGTAATATTAATGTAATAAATATTTTCTTCTATCGACATTTTTATTTCTTAGTCCCCGCACTATGCGAGTGATATTCGTAGGTGTGCTTCGTGGAATAGGAAATTAATTATTTTAAATTTTTATTTGAAGCCCACCTACGGGTGTGCTTAGTGGAATACTTTAGGTGTGCTTCGTCTGGGTGTGCTTCGTTTGGGTGTGCTTCACGGAATACCTCGAATTAATGTTACAAAACATTTTTTTTTTTTAACAATACGATACAGAGTAAATCCAAGAAGTTAACATCAGTAAGGAGTTTAAATTTTATTTTTCTCATAATGGTATGCATATGTGGGGCGCGCCATTACTCTTTTAACTAAGATCTTTTATTTATTCATATTCATTTATTTTTTGTTTGTCGCAGGTGAAAATACAGTTCTTATAACTAGCATGATAGTATCACTGAAACATACCCATGGGGTGTACAATATTTGTCTGTGAGTGGCTATGTTAAAAATAATTAACAATAATAAATAATTAAGAAATTGTTGGTGGTTATCGTTGCAACTTCATTTTATATTTATTAATAGAGATAGTTATTACGGTCATGGAATTTAAATTAAATAAGTAAAAAATAATTTAGTAGGTGTATGTAGTCAAAAAAAAATAAAAAAAAATTAGTAGGTTTAATCCCAATGTATGAGAGTAGATAAAGTCGTGTATAAACTGCACCCCGCAATATGCAACAGTTTCATAAACTACTATTATTACCTGCATTAAAAGTCGATAAGATTTCAGGATTAAGAAAAAAAAAACAACTTCAAACGTGCTGCCGGACGTAAATAATAAATAGCACCATCCAATTTCTTCCCGTAGGTGGCGTAAGAGGCGACTAAGAGACTTACTAGATAATGGGCAGCAGTGTTCTCTATGCATTCAACTACCATACTGCGATCGTCGATCTGCCTGCCAAGCGTGACGATTAACCCCCCAAATTCGAGGAGGCCTATGCCCAGCAGTGGACGTCTTTAGGCTGTTATGATAAAGATGACACATCAATAATTTTTCTGTGTCAACGATATACCAAATTACTCGATATAATAATTAGTCTGCTTAGCAACCAATTCTTACAATCAATATTCAGTTTTATCTCACTCTATCAGTTTGATACAGCCGGATATGTATTAGATAATAAAATATAATAGTTAAAAAAAAAACAAATGCACTTCCATAGGAAACCAAACTAAAAAGTAGAAAATAATGGAAAGAAAAAGCGTGGTGCTTTTTAAGGTATTTTTTTATTGATATCATGCACCCCACGCTTTTTTTCCATTATTTTCTACTTTTTAGTTTGGTTTTCTATTGAAGGGTGTTTTTTAGTTTTTTTTTAAACTATTATTTATTTTCTATTTTTTAGGGTGTTACGAATTTTGAGACGTATGTCAGCGTAGTTTGTGACGTATGTCAGCGTAGTTCTCGAAGACCGTTTTTTTGCACAAATTTATGAAATTATTGCATTGTCATCGGTCCTTGACAGGTGTGCAAAGTTTGAATGAAATCTGGTCATTTAAAGTGGGTCAAAATCGCGCTATAAGGAGTCGGTTACAAACAAACATACAAACATACAAGTGAAGCTAATTTATAGCATATAAAAATCTGCGATTATGAAAAATGGTACAACTAGAAGTTAGTTGATTGCTGACGAGGGTAGCCCGGTAACGGGGAGAGGGTAGGGGTGGAAGTGGTTTTTCTCAAGTCTTACCTACTGTTAAAACATTAGAGACTGTTTTGTCTCTAGTGTTTTATAAGTTTTCCAAAATGAGTGGTGACTATTACCGCCACCCATTTTACATGTTTTCGAATTCTTTGTTCTAAGACATGAAGATATTTTAATGAAACTTTCAGGATTCATAATAGCTTATTATTCATTGATTTTTTAATTAAAAGTCATAAAAATGTTCATTAAAAAAAAAAATGTTGTTAAAATGAAAATTTTCAAAAACTGTTTTAGGAATTAATTGTTCATAGTAAATACTTCATAAAGAAATATTCATACCCAAATTTAATGATCAAGTGGAAAAAAGGGGGTCCACTTGACGTGATCTTACTCTGTACTTTTAATGATAAGTATAAGTAAATGGTTTTATTTTTGTAAGAAGGTTTGTGTGTAGGAATCATTTACAATAATTAAAACCCTAATGAGGTAGGACTTTTGGATCTGACTACTCTGAGAAGAAAGGCTGAAACGAAGTCAGAGATCAGTCTCATTTATAGTGGAAATAGTTATACCTCAAGCTCTAGTAACTACAGAGAAAGCCAGAACGATGGACGAATTTAGATAAACTTATATCTCTCTATAACACTTGCAATATAACACTGCAATACTACAAAAGAAAATCTTCGCCACGCCTTCCAGAACACTGATTGGTCAATCTCTTCACCACAATCAGCCAATCACAGCACTTCCTGCCAACCCCATTTCGAAATTTAAATATTGTTATAGATTTTTGCCAGTCGCCTGCGATTCGTCGCGCTCTCAACACGTTTCGGTGCGTCGTCGATATTAATAGAACTGCATTGTGAATTCTTTATTAGTTTTTGTTAGTGATTTCGTTTTTATGCCAACCGTGACAGATACTCCAGGAGAAAACGGTATGAAAAATGCTGGTTATTAATTATGTATAAGTACCTATGTCAAAATTGTTCGATCATCATCACCATCATCATTTCAGCCGAAATCAGTCCACTGCTGGGCATAGGCCTCTCCTTTGGGGTTTGCCATAATCGCCACGCTTGGCAGGCGGGATGGCGATCGCAGTACGGTGGTAAAATGCATAGAGAACGCTGCTGCCCATTCTCTAGTAAGTCTTTTAGTCGCCTTTTACGACACCCACGGGTATAAATGGGAGTTACTATTCTTTACGTCCGGCTCCACACGAAACGAATTGATCGATATAGACTAACAAATAATAGGTATTGTTAATATTATAAAAACAGATAAATTCAGGTTAAATACAATTAGGTTGATATAAAGTTAAACATCGAATGCAATTCTAAACATTCCAAGATTATCAAATCTTTAGATGCTGACAGAAGCTCTATTAAAAACTCGAATCATTGACCAAATCGAACACCCGAAACAGGCATGTAGATTAACAAATTTTTACTGTTTTCGTAGCCTAATTAGCTTTGTTGTTAGTCTACTAAAACTGGTAGCAGGAAAATTAGAGGAAGCTCATTAAAATTAGGAATTTATACCAAACTAGCTTTTGCCAGCGGCTTCGCCCGCGTGAACGTACTACCGGGATAAAAAGTACCCTATGTGTTAATCCAGGTTATAAACTAACTGTGTTCCAAATTTTATCCAAATCCGTTTAGTAGTTCTTGTGTGAAAGAGTAAAAAACATCCATACATCTATACATCCATACATACAAACTTTCGCGTTTATAATATTAGTAAGTTTAGGTGTATGTACTAATTAAGTCAAGTATTTTAAAGTAAGAGTGTATTATGCATCAAATCGGAATCATCATCATCAGCTGCATGGCCTTTTCCCAACTATAATATGTTGGGGTCGGCTTCCAGTCTGACCGGACGCAGCTGAATACCAGTACCTATTTTACATGGAGCGACTGCCTAGCTTACTTCACAAGTTGTGAAGTAAGCTAGGCAGTCGCTCCATGTAAGATACCCCTTGATAAGACTGGGTTGTGAATCACAACCCAGTCTTATCAAGGGGTATCGTAATACCCAAGAGGGTAATACGATACCCTTGGTAAGTCTTATCAAGGGTCTAACCAAGGGTATCGTATTACCCTACTGGGTATTACGATACCCTTGGTAAGACTGGTTGTCAGACTCTCAGGCTTCTGACGGTTCCCCGTCCAAAAATTTTATTTGACACTTGTTTTGATGGATTAAAAAACCACTGGGCCCAGTGGTTACAGCTGCAACTTGTAGGTCTAGACCTAAACCGAGTAAACGAGTCTGAACCTAGGTTCAGGCTCTTTACTCTTACTTTTTTTAAATTAATCTGCTCTGCTCTTCTTTAAAATCGGTGAAGGAAATCATCACGAGGCTACCGTCATGTTCTAGAACCAACCCGCACTGCGCCCACGTCCCCCACGATTACAGTCGATTCCCTCTCACAGAGAGGTGGTCTGTTTACCGGCAGTGGGAATGATTTTGACGGATCAACTACTTTTGTATAGGGCAGTTTCTTCGTTGACAAGAATGGACCCTCTGATGGGCTGTCGGTTTCCATCTAATAACATCAAAAAAACAGAACAAGTCCATGTCAGACCACACACAATGAAGGGTTTCGTAGTTGGAATGAGTCGATCCCAACTACAAATTAACTTTGTAATTGAAAATATGTTCTACGATACATCGATATACATCACTAGTAACTTTTCAAATGTGAGTTTGTAGTCGCAAAGAAAAAAAAAAAAAGAATGATACACGTACAACTTAGCGATTTTTGGGCTTTAGTCTTTAGTTGTGCTTTGAGACCTTGTTTCTTTCCAAACAAGATTCTGGGTCAACTGGAAGTACCCTATCTATTTACTCACGATGTTTTCCTTCAACGTTTGAGAGCAACGGTGATGAAATAATTTACACAAAGTAAAGTGCCTCCTTATGATCTTACGACCTACACTCGTAAGTCATAGCTGTTACCACTGAGCCACCACAGTTGCACATCACCAACGAGATCACTATTTTGTCCTTCCCGGGTGTCTCCTCCCGGCGTGGTGTTGCATACATTCGCCTTGTAAATGCTTTTATTAGTCGCCTCTATTTCAACTTCTCAACTTGACAGATCTATCTAAGCGTTCTCTTAAAGTTTTATATTAAAATTAACAAAATGTACTGTAAATGTTGCTCAGTTAATTATAGCAACATCCTGTGATAACTGTTTCCTGCGATAGCCAACAATAACGACGCTTTATATAGACGCAGCTGCTTTATTTACTTTGCCACAGAAATGTGACTCTGTTTCATCGTCATTATTGTTAGGTATAGTGTCGTGTTCTGCTGGGGTCAGGTCTTCACCATCAGCTTTTAAATTGTCACTTTGATTCACTTCAACTTACTTATAAGTGTTTGATTTGATGTCCGGATTAGTCTTAATCAGTAAGTATATTTTCTACAATGATTCAATTTCGTGCTTTGGGCAGTACGCTAAGCCGGTCATTTGTGGATCAATTTGATCGATGTGGCAGTCGGTATCGGTTGTCAGAAGTCCGAAAGTCAACTTGTCTTACCAAGAGTATAGTATCCCAGTATTCAATTGGGTTGTGGAGGTCAGATAGGCAGTCGTTCCAGATAAGATGTTGTTACTCAGCTGCATACAGTTAAACTAGAATATGACACAAAAAACTGTCGGAAAAAGACTGATGGTTGTTAAATGTCCGGACTGTTATTTTTGATAAGGATGAATCAAGTCACAGAAAATCAAAATAATTCTCTAAACATTTCTGTAAAACCCTTTTAAATTTCTTTAGATAGTGTCACTACACTACCCTTTGCTAAATGTAATTTTCCCTGCAGTGTATCCACCAACGATGGCATCTGATCAAGAGTCTTGTTCTGATGAAGAGCCTGACAGTGAGATGCTGAGCGATGATCTCTGTCTGCCTGACAGCGACGATGACAGGCAGTCTGGCAGAAATCTTCAGGTAAGAATAACTTAAATGCTGCTAAAGGATAACTTTGTGAAAGATGAAATGTTTAATCATCATTTGGGTTGCACTTTAAACTGCGCTCTAAATGCGAACACAAAAATAATTTGAATAATTTTGAAGGATATTGCAAATCTATAGTTTCAAATGTTCGAAAAATTTGTCTGCACAACAACGTAAAGAATGTTGTTGAACCCGTATAATGATGTTAGTCAGCAGTTTGAATAACACGTAGGTATGTATTTACAAATTTATAATCATTAAAGTCATTAATATAAACCCTCTTCGTCCATTTCATCATCATCATCATCATTTTAGCCGTAAGACGTCCACTGCTGGACTTAGGCCTCCCCCAATTCGGGGAGCTTTTATGGAAAATCGTCACGCATCGCCACGCTTGGCAGGCGGGTTGGCGATCGCAGTCTTCGTCCATTTAATCCCATTGAATTATTATTTCAAGACAAAACACATTCAAAGGGTTTAAATGAACAATAACAAAAATAAAAAAACAAAATTTGAATTCCACGGACTACCTTAGCGCGTTCTTTGAAATCTACGACCTTCAATGACTGGTAAAATAATGCATCTTTTCTATTCTACACAGAGTCTTTAAAATAATTCATCTTTTTTATTATACCCAGAGTCTTCCAGAAGATATGCCATCGCTCAACTCCTGCCTCCTTCGCCCTCCTCGGAAACTATTCACCAACTGCCGCGAACGCTGGAGACAGCAGAATGTCAGCGGAGCCTTTGCAGAGCTCAGGAGATTGGTGCCCACACACCCACCTGATAAGAAGCTGTCCAAGAATGAGATACTGAGGATGGCTATCAGGTGAGATAAAAAAATATCTCTGTTCATATTCAAATATATACGAGTCTAGACCGGAGTTTTAAAAATTATGTCGATTATTATATCTGTGGACTTTTAGGGCTGTTAAAGCCAAAAGATTAGCCAATTTAAATCCACCTGTACGCTTCCCTTCCTACTTCACCGCCGATGCCTACAAGTACGGTTTTCACTCCTAGACTAAACGCGTCTATACTACCAATGCAGCCACCATGTCAAAATTATAGACAGGGGCATATACATGAAAATCAGGTTAAAAGTACACATGACTCGTAAATAATAGGTAACATAAAGTACTTAGTAGGTTTACTCCTTGACTTACAGGAGACCATAGGATGCACAATAGAGTTAGTAACAAAGCTAACAAAGTAAAACAAAAATATACAAGGTAAAAAATTTAGACAACTGACAATATCAATAACATTCAGAGCCAGTCTTCGCTTTTTTTTCTTAGCGTATTGATAGAAATCTTATAGAAACCAATTAAGTATTATCAGGACTCAGGAGCTGCAATAGTTCTTGTAATGAACGGTGCACATGTTGTCAAGTGTACCGTACAATACCGTACTAAGTGGTACCATATATGCACTGTAGACCAAAATCGAGGATTAATCTATCTATACATGCATCTTATTTTTTAGAAAGATCTACCATTTTGACGATTTATCTTTGACCATTATAATCATTGGCTATTTTTCAACAGGTACATAGGCCTACTCTGCGAAGTACTTGAATGGCAGAAGACCCATGGCCTCTCCATGAACAAAGAGAACTCTGCAAGCCTCGCGATCAAATGCGAATCTCCTTTGAGCCCACAATCCCGACGACTCCGTCTAAAAAGACCATATTTCAGCGAAGAAGAATGTCCAAGAGCAAAGATTTACCACGAAAGCAATGAATACCAAAGATACGGTAATGAAGAAAATGAAGAAGTAAGAAGGGGTTACCAAAGATCCATCGGTAGCAGAACAGACTTCTTTTTCGGTAAAGAGCACTTAAGAGTTCTCAGGAATCAGTTTTACTTCTCTCCGAGATGGCGTCAAAATATGCCGTTTAGAAACCTGGCGGATAGGAATGGTAATAATCTGCTGATGATAGCTCCAGCACAGAATGGTAAAGATGAGCAAGATGGTAAAATTCAAAATGGACACGGCAGCAAAGACAAAAATGATAAGGATGGTAAGTGAATGGCTGGAGATTATGAAATGTTAAGGTACGGTGTCCTAAAAGAGCCACACAGTGTCCGCAATTTACCAGCAAATGATGTTACTGAATTCGGTGTCTTTTCCTAGCGAGCGTTTTTTTTGGCACAGTAAAGTCTAACTCTGATGCTTTCATTTTCGTGACAGTCGTCACTGCGGCCGTTTTGTGGTGGCTACCACTATTTAAGGAAAACGTAGGTTTAGAAATATTGTTCGTATTAGTAGCTAATGCCAAATGTAATCACAATATTTTAATAGTCCTCAAAAATATCCCGATATTTAAATTTCATTTCCGTCCGTTTTGTTTTGTTCTTATATTATTTCAAACACTATTAATTAGTGTTAGAATAATCGTTACCAATGCGTATATTGTAATTCCTCACCGTATTCTCTGTGAATCTCGTTGAATAAAGTTTTTTAATGATGTTCTATATTTGTAAATAATGCCTAGATTATTGATTTCTGTAGTAATTATAATTTATATGTAAGAGTTGTTTTTTATTGTTAATATAACCAAATACTATCAAAACCCACCGTTATAAGGGCAAATGAGATTTTCTATAATTGTCATGTTATTGTCCCTATATTTTGATTTTCGTTCCAAGGTGTATCTCCGGACCTAGAAGATATTTAGTTGTAAATTTAATTTTATGATACCCATTAATTCTTTTTTGTTTGAGTCATAAATTGATATTTGTTTTTCTAAGACTTAAATTAAATGTTATCTTAAACGATCTAATAAAATTTAAAGTACCACGTAATATTTGCTTTTGATTTCTCTCTCCCTCTTACACTTTTGTATCATTTGTCTCTTTCTGTTAAAAGGGGCGGGTCGATCCGCCCCTTACCATTTTATGATGGAAATTGAATTTCCACCCCTAGAGGAGATGACTATGGAGTGTTTGTAAACCTTCCTTATCTCACGTTAGCAGAGTTTCTAGGATGATTGTTTTATGTTTCATGTAGATAACATTCGTGCAGAATGTTCTGAGTATGAATGTGGATGGGTATAAGAGTAGGGGAAGAACGGTGGATGTGACTGTGTGAAAGAAGATATGGCTAGACAGGTGACTACCGAGATGACGACTAAAAGAGAAGTATGGAAGAAAAAGACATGTTGCACTTACTCCAAGTAAATTGGTATAAAGGCAAATGGCTGTACACCGTGACATTTTATCTACTCGTCTTACAACGGCATTCCTCTTCATGTGACAAAATATCGAATTTCAAACTAAGTCATGCGTCATATCTATCATAATGAATAATATTTTTATTTTTTAGTTATTCAAATGTTCATTTTTTTTCTTATGGACGTGTAGTAGTCATTGGTTACATAAAATGGGATGCCGTTGTAAGACGAATAAAATGTCACGGTGTATAGAAGAATGATGATCTATGACACTCGTAACAATTGGTTAGAGTCAAGATATTATTTAGTAAAACTTTAATATTATAATTAAATATGTGAAGAACCTATAAAATTAAGAGAAAGTCCAATTTTTTCGTAAATTACTTAACAAAACAATATGTTAGGAGGGATAGATACCGAAGGACCAAAGAAATCTTTCCTTGATGTTCTGGTCGTCGCAAACTTTGTACTGCTGAGCATTGTCTTAGGTTGGAGTCAGGAATAATGTTATTGCGGTCTTCTATTAGAAATTTCTCTGCCCGTAGTTGGGATTTGTGCCCGGCAATTATGGTCCCCCTCCCATTACATGGAACTTTAACATAACTAGCGAAATATCTCTGTATTCAGATACATATCTGCCTAACCAAGCGGGGTCTACACGCATGATTCTATGTTATGTGTTAACTATGCTTCTATCGATTGAATTCATTAACTTAATGGTTGGGCTTCTCGTTAAGTGTCATTATCAGCTAATTACTTGCCAGTAATGGTGAAACAGCTTTAGTGTTTACTGACTCCGAAGAAGTAGGGTAATGTGCTTAAAACGTGTGCCATTAGAAGGTATCTTAATTAGGTAAATACGAAAGATTAACTTTGAGTCAGTGTCGGTATCTAATGTTAATTGGAATTTTAATTTCTTGCACTGTCTGGACAGGTCCACTCAATCTGAGTGTTTCTTTTCTCAAAATACCATTTCAGTCACCAATCTACATGGTCTTCACATGATGTGACTAAGAGTATGTCTGGACTTAAAGAAAGTCTGTGATCTCTGAGTTTGTTTCGGCCTTTCTTCTTAGAGTAATCAGTTAGGAAAAGCAGATCTCATCTAGTTTAAAAAATATATCATTGAAATGTAAAAGTGTTTGTACAAACCTACTTATACTGAAATAAAATCACTTATCATGTATCATTAATTTAAAATTCTTCTTTCTCATTTTCTTCTTTTTTAGCAAATTACATACAAAGTAAATACAAAAAAAAAATAACCATGTAGGAATAACCAATATTTAAAAGCCATTAAAGAATCTTTGGTGTTTCATGTTTTAAAAGTCAAATCAAACCCTCCGAATCCATGCCATTGTTTGGTGTAATAAAAAATTCTAATAAAATCTCCAACACACCACAAAAATATCAATAATGCATCAACGCCTACTCAAATAAAATAGCAAATGATGACAAATAAGCAACTTTGCGATACCCGTTATAATCCTCCTTGCGTATGTGAGGGCGCGCGGCACGCGGCCGAACGACGCTCGTGCACAACCCCGGGCGGGTGCGAGATAAGGGCTGATTGATTTTTATTAGACCATATACTAAGCTTAAGTGTGATTTTATGAGATTTGTATAGGGAGGTGGTGAAAGTTAGTGTGGCGTTTTGTAGATAACTACACGTAATTTTTCTGGTCAATGATTGGGAGTAAAGCCATAGTTTCCTAGAAGAGGGGGATGAGGAACGAAGGACCGATGGACGGTAGATCAAGTCCTGGAGTGGAGACGCGTATCGGCAAGCGTAGCGTGGGACGCCCCCCAGCTAAGTTTACTGACAACCTTTAGAAAGTGAAGTCTTAGAGAGGCCTAAGTCCAGCAGTGGACAGTGATCGGATTTGTTGACCAGGAACAATTAAAAAAAAAAGAAAAAAAATTTTGACTCAACATCAAGTCAATTTAAATATAGATTTTTTTCTTTAAATGTGCGACTCACGCGTGTAGCACTCGCTTGCCAGTCAACCAACCGCCATTACGAACACCCCCTACCATCAAGTGATGAACATCTACGAAACCACCTTAAGAAACCTTGCTCCAGAACAGTCATCCCTGATACCAGCATGATGTCAGGCTAATTTTTGGATACAAGATCAAGTTAAGTCACGCTGAAAGGTTTTTAAATGTAGAGTAAGATAAGCAGTCAATAAAAACTTTATTTGAATTTCGAATTAGGAAGTCTTTGGGAATCTATAGATATGTACGGACGTATTCTTTGAACGTACGGATCATTTTGCAATTATTGTCCTAGAAGGTAAAAGGACTGTTACAAGAGATTGGTATATCAGTCATTGTTTACCAGGTGTCTTAAAAAAAATGTTAGATGTCAGCGCCCAAGAAGCAGGAAACTCCTCTACCATGCCACAGCTCAAACTCTCTTCGCCAGACGGATTATCCAATATTAGTCTATCGAAGGTAAGTGACTCATGCTCCTTACAGTCTCGACCTTGCGATTTTTATTTATTTCTCAAAATAAATGATAAACTTCGAGGAATTTGTTTTATGAACCCTGAAGATGGCCGTGGCTGCGTCTGAAAAAAGGATGGAAGAGATCCCTAAAAAAGAGTGAGCCCACCGCTTCAGTCAATGGTTCCATCGCATGCGTTGCAGGTGCTCAGAAAAGAACTGGTACTAGTTGGAAAACCAATAAAACATTAATAGGCTTCTACATCATTTCGATTTTTCATTTTCTTCAGTGTGAGCCTCGTAATTAATAAAAAAGTAGTATCCAATTTTCTGTAAAATGTTTTAATTTCCAAATAAAATTACAAATCAGTCTTCGCGTTCTTCTTCGCCAGCTTTCTGAACTCTCCTATCGCTTTCAGAACGTCTTCTGAGAAAGGTTTAGGTAGCTCAAAAGCCAGGAAGTGGCCTCCATCGTCCAGGACTGTCTCGCCCACCAGGTTGTGGAATTTCAACTTCAGGATACAAGGAGGCTGGTATGCTAACTCATATTTCGCTTGGATTGCCCAAACTGGTACTGGAGTGGGGATTCTGAGGGAAGGCAAATTATTATAATTATTAATTTGAATCACAACATAGTTAAAATATGCAGCCTTGAAAAGCCGGGAACCGTCATTGGTTTGGGGCATTCTTTAGCTGACAAATAAAAACCGATGCAATGAACTCTTTCATAAACGAGTTTTTGTTTTGAATCACGTTATTTGCTAATTACCATAGTATAATCAGCTTATACCGTTCCCACTGCTGGGCCACAGGCCTCCTCTCGGTGAGAGGGAGTGGGCCGTAATCTACCACGTGGACCCAGTGCGAGTTACTAATTACCATGCATTGTAGATAATTCTTATTTCATTGCCTTTTATCGATTTTTTTTTGTTTTTGGTAAAAAATCTCCTGCGCTCTTCAATTGTTTTATCAAAAAAGTTATTTAAATCAAATCAAATACAATAAAATTGAAACTTTATCTTACTCGTCAAGTTTCCACTCCATGATCTTAGAGTTGAAGTTCTCAGAGTACAGCCTCATAGACGTAGTGATGGACCCGGTGGCCCAATACATCATCAGGTTATCAATGAGCTGTTCTTTTGTAAAGCGGAAGCCGAGCCCTCCGTCAAGCTTGGAACGATGCTCAGGTCGCGTCCAGGTGGAGAACTTTTCAAGGATGTATGCCAGAAGACCTGCTGGTGAATCGGAGAGGGCGACACCTGGAATGAGAAAGAAAGACTGCATTACAATTGGTCCGTTCGTTTGAGGGCTACGTTGCTACAGATAGAAAAATGCTTCTTCTTCTCGTTTCAACTGTATTTATTTGTAACTACTGCTATTTGAGCCCAGCACTGGGAACATAAAAGGCTGATTATGCTAAAAATGTTTGAGCTCAATAGGCAGCCACATTTATATCTAAATTAAGGATTATAAATATAATGTTTTTACTTAGGTTTGAATTCAAACCGAGGCGCGACGGCTTTCTTGATACTTTGTGGCTGCAGCTTATAGAAATGCATAAATGAACAATAATGGCTTTGGGCGAGTAAAGTCTCAAAAAGCCACGACATAGAATTATTTTATGAACATGATGAGTTCACAAGAACACACCGGGAAATTCGACGCTCATCTCAAGCCTTCGATAGCTCAGTTGGTAGAGCGGTGGACTGTAGATGGGAAAGTAAGCTGATATCCATAGGTCGCTGGTTCAAATCCGGCTCGAAGGATTGTTTTTGTTTTTACATAGAAAAGGAGGTAGCTATTTATTTCATTCTTCTTTTAAAATTTTGATCGTTTTTTAGAACATTGTCATTAAATCTGTAAATTTCGGAAAACTACTACAAGTATCTTGCGAAAACCTGACTACTGTTGATGATCATCATTGAATGATGATGATGTTGATGATCATCTTGTAAATACATCAACCAACTTACCAACAGTATCAGGTTTGCTGGCTTGAATGTGCATGTAGCCGGTTTCCTCAAGTAGGGTGGCGAACCTCTTCTTCAATGGATACATTCTCTCTGCGAGGTTCGCGTCCACGATTAGAGGGGGGTAGAAAGAACCGATAAACTCCAGTAGTGTACCAACCGGAGTCATAGTCATTGCCATGTTGGTGTGGAAACCGAGGACCTCCTGTAAATATAATCGTTGGGGTCCTAGTGCCCACTTAATTTTTCTAGACCAGCCTTTCCCAAAGTGGGCGATAACGCCTCCCTTGTGGGCGCTACAGGCCTAAAGGGGGGTGGTAAAACCGCACACAGTCTTTTCTGGGTCTCTTACCACCCCCCTTTAGGCCTGCAGCGCCCACAAGGGGGGTGTTATCGCCCACTTTGGGAAAGGCTGTTCTAGACATTGTCAAGCCGATGAACAGGTCGACTCTACACATGCTCGAAGATAGACGGTTTACTTAAAATTTTGGCCAGATAATCGGCATTGCCATACGTGGCAATGCTGCCAACATTTTTGGCACTTTTCCTATAGACAACGACAGGGACGATTTTTTTTTCGCTCTATGATGCATTTCTTTTTATGTACTTGTACATAAATTACCTGATTATTTTAAGACTAAGCTTTTAAACTTTTTGTTTTTCTTTTCTAAAATATTGTTTTTACAAAAAGGTCTTCAGAATACTGATGTAAAAGCAAAATAGCAATTAACTATTTTTTCTTTTTTGCTTTGTTCTGATGATGTATTCGCTTTAACCATAGTATGCTAAATCATGACCTATATTATTGCATTGACATCTATGGTTAAGAACGCCATGCATATCCTGATTTTTATATCTAAAAAAACGAACCTATTATTTTCTGTAAGAATATTCTCAATTCACATTTTGAGCCACGAAATTTCTTACCTTGGGGAAAAGAGTGGCCATGTTGCTGCCGATCAAAGCACCCCAGTCACCTCCCTGGACGAAGAACTTCTTGTACCCGAGTCTATGCATCAAGTTCTTCATCACCACTCCTATTTGTGGGGCCCCAAGACCGGGACGTACTGCAGCCTGTGGGAAAAAGTATAGGAAGTTATAGTAGCCTAGTTTGAATAGTTTACTTTTGCTTTGTTTTATTAGGGTTCCGTACCAAAGGTTGCTTATTACTAAGCCTCCGCTGTTCGTCCGTCTGTCCATTTGTCTGTCAGCGGGCTGTGTCTCATGAATCGTAATTGAAAATTTCACAGAGTGTGTATATTATAACTACTCGGAAACAAAAAATCTGCGTTTTCGGCGTGTTTTACGTAGTTGTATGGAAACTTTCATGTGCAAGTCCTGCTTGCATTTAATCTGTTTTTATTGAGCCTTGTATCCGTTATTTTTCTAGCCTTACACAAACATTTAAGACGACTTCTTGTCTAGCCTCGAAAGTGTTTGTGACGTATTTAGCTGTGTCTTCGACGGTAAAAATATAGGTTACCGCAAAACAGGTGCGACGCGACAGCGTGACATGACTGTAGTTTCCTATTTTCTATGAATACTCTATGGAAATTGCTCTACAAGAGGCGCGTTGTCGTGTCGCGCCTGTCTACGGGAGCCTGTATGATTATTTAACAAAATTAATTTGTGATATTGATTGTACTGTAGGGCAAAGTCCTTTTATCATACAGATAGGCGAGCAGTATTAACTGCTATTTTTAGAATTTAGTACGAATTTAAATGAAAAAACAATGTTTATGGTTTTCTTCGTTCGATGTTGCGTTTTTTTTTAAATGATCAATAAAAAGAGAAGCAGTTTAATTTACTTTACTTTACTTTACTGTATTGTCCGATTTTGATAATTATTATTTTACTTCGAAATTAATCCCATTTTAAATTGAAAACAAAATCCACGGCGAAGTGTAGAAAAAAATATCCCAAAAATACTAAAGGCGATCGATGAAAAAATAAACCTAAAGGCGCCAAGTAATTATGTAAATAGAAGCTTGATTGATCTGCGTCAACTGTTTGGCATTGACTCAAAATTCGTGATTTACATTAATTTAGGATCTGCGTTGGAATAAAACATTACTTAGTATAAAACAAAGTTGCTTCCCGCATCTGTACGCTTGGATCTTTTAAACTTCGCAAAGGATTTTAATTCAGTTTTCATCAATAGAGTGAAGGCTCGTGCAGACTAGCGTGACGTGACGGTCGCGCGCGAATTGCCGATTTATATCCGTAGAACAATTTCTATGAAAACGCGCGCGACACTTCACACAGGGGCGACCTATCGCGCCGCGACACGGTCGCTCGGCGTCGAGCAGCGCGACAGCTTTTAGTACATTTTGTATGGCGTCGCGGCGAATTCGATTCGCGCACGAGTTGTCGCGCCAGTGTGAAAGGTGTTGCGTCGCGATATATCGCAGAATCGCCTCCGCGACAGGTCGCGCGACATGTCACGCCTGTCTGTACGAGCCTTGATTCAAGAGAAAGGTTTATGTGATTAATACGAGGTCTAAACCGCTGGCAAAAGCAAGTATATACTAAATAGGTAATTTTAAATGTTATTATTGTTATAGGTACTTTTATCTTAAAGTCGGACTTTGACATTAAATATTTTGCTCACGAAAAGTGAGACTACAAAATAAGTGGGTAAACATCTTTACATCAATCCTAAGATTATATTTTTGTGAAGTCACCGTGACGAATCGTAAATTAATTACTGTAAAAACTTGTCCATACTTGTTCCTAATAATAATTTTACTTACCTACTTATAGAGGCTTTTCTTCACTACATATTATAAAACAAAGTCGCTTCCCTCTGTCTGTCCCTATGTATGCTTAGATCTTTAAATCTACGCAATGGATTTCGATGCAGTTTTTTTTAATAGATAGAGTGGTTTAAGAGGAAGGTTTATACGTATAATACGCGGGCAAAGCTGTTGACAAAAGCTAGCACCTAATAAATTACAACAACAAGGTTTATACAACAAAGTTTGCAAATAAAAAATCTGAATATAAACATGATATGGCTGCCATGATGGATGAATAAGATTGACGTCTATGTAAGGTATGGCCAAATTCGGCTGAACGATATCATAGGGTTTTTGGTAATAATCATTTTCAACGTAATATTTATTATATTATACCAGTTGAAAACGAAATCCCTATTTCCCCTAAAAACCCTATTTCAATACTATATTTTTTAAAGTTACCATTATTGAGCTGAATATCTTTATTTAGGTGGATTCACAAAAGTAGCCCGTGATAATCAAATTTTGTTACGTTTTTGCATCTTGAAGGTCAATGCCAGAATTATCAGTATGATTGTTGATTATACATGAATTGATCCAGTCATAGGTGTATTTACAGAATTATAATCATTAATAACCCCAAAAAACCTTCTCATATCCCATTTATATTTTATAATATTTAATGAGATAGTCATTTATTAATGATTATGATTCTGTAAATACATACAACCTCTTATCTGCGGATAATGCAGTCGACTGCAACATTACTTCTTAAAATTTTGGTTAAAACAAAATAATAAAAAAAAAACATAACACTGACCTGAAATAAAAAAAAAAATAAAAAAAATAATTTCACTTGCTTACCCTGTACTCCCCCTTAACCAAACCTATAAGATAAGTTTACTTATAAAGACAGCGATACGTACATCAGAGAATCCATAGCCAGGCAGACTGGGTACGATGACCTCAATAGCGAAGTCCCTGTCCTTGTCAACGGCAGTGATGAGGGGGATCGCCTCGTAGAACTCTCTGACGGAGCCGGGCCATCCGTGGAGCATGAGGAGCGGCACGACCTCCACTCCTGCGGGCACCTGGGAAGAGAAGAGAAGGTTATTGTTATTGGTACGCTGTTTTGATGGAACTTGGTTGTTGACCTTCCAAGGCACGGGGGTATCACACCACCAACTTCCAAACTCTGGGGTTATTACTAAGAAATTCCTAATGGAAAACCCTAATAACGCTTTGCACGACCTGGGAATTGAACCCAGTACCTCACGCTCGGTAGTTGTGCTTGCGACCACTAGACCGATAGGGCAGCCTAAACGAACCCTGACCCTGGACTCTGTAACGGCACAGCAAAAGGAAATAAATACAATTGAAAATATACACAGTCACGATCAATATTTCTAATAATCGTATCTTCTAGAATTATTGATTGTAGTTATTCCAGAAAACATTAAAATCCTAAGCAATTGTAAATTGAAAAGTTCTACAAACCTTTGGTGTAACCCTAATGAAGTGTATATCAAGACCTTGGATGTTGGTCTTGAACTGTGGGAACTGGTTCAGGAAAGTCTCCCGCTCCTTGAACTGGTACTCATTGACCCAGTACTTCAGCCAGCCGTCGATCTGACCACTGTTGAACCCGTACTCAAAGCCCACTCCTTCCAGGGCGGGGGTGAATGGACGAGATCTTTTGAGGCGGTCTTTCAGGTCTTTAATGGTCTGGAAAATTGAATGATGGATTTTTAGGGTAATTAATTGTCGTCCGATGTTCTTAGGCTGTACTTTTTAAAGTATGGGATATGTTTATTTATTATCTTATTTTTTATAAAGTCGAGAAAATGTTATCAGCTGTGTGGCCGCCGCTAGAATTGATTCGGGCCCGATTTTGTATTCGGCTTTTTCCATCACTCTGGTCAGAATTACTTGCGGTAGGTTCAAGAACCTACAGCAAGTAAGCATCAACTCAAAAATCAAATCAGAAATCATCATCATCTCAAAGAGAATATTCTCTTTGAGAGCTTAAAGAGTCACAGATTTGTTGACTCGTGACTGCCACAAATCCCACAAAAAGAAATTTGCAACGGTTAAATAAGGCGACTTTGCAAGCCAGTGCAAATCGCCAAAATGAGAGATCAGGTACCGTGAAACAATTATTCCAGGTTTTCATGTCTAATTGACTGTATTTTGTTTCACAAAAAAGTAGAAATGCCTTTTATAAATTCCTATCCTCTGACAGAACTTCAAGTTCTGTTTTCTCAACGTTTTAGGGATAATCTAAGAGTAACTTTTAATCACACAAAAATATCATCATCGTTTCAGTCGAAAGACTTCCATTGCTGGATAGGCCTCCCCCAATTTGGGAGGATTTGCCATAATCGCCACACTTGGCGAGCAGGTTGGCGACCGCATTATGGTGGTAAAATGCATAAAGAATACTGCTGTCCATTCTCTAGTAAGTCCCTTAGTTGCCTTTTACGACACCCACGGGAAGAAATGGGATGCTGCTGTTGTTAACGTTTGGCACCACACAGAAATATCAGTATTTAGGTAATATATCGAAAACAATTATAATCATTGCAACTTACAATCTCCGAAAAGCTGATTTTGAAAGGCTTGACACTGGTATCTTGTTTCGCTTTCAAGCTCTCCGGTCCCCACCACTCGTTGTAATCGATGTCTGGTAGTGGTGGTGGTCCTTTCAGGAATAGGAAGTACACCGGCAGTATGATGATCGCCATAATGGGCGCAATGAAAAGTAGACGCGCCATCTGCAAGTAGGAAAATAAGATATGAAATAGGTTGCTTTTAGACATGTGCACAGTCGGTCGTAACACTTTGACCTTGAGCTGGCCTAGCGTAGTACAGAGGTTAAAAAAAATAGAGGTTGGTTTATTTATCTTATATCTTTAAACAAGCAATTATTGTATCTATATATATAAGCTGAATCTCGGAAACGGCTCCAACGATTTTCATGAAATTTACTATACTGGGGGTTTCAGGGGCGATAAATCGATCTGGCTAGCATACATTTTTAGAAAATGTCGTTTTATACATGTTTTCAATAATCAGCTTTATCGATAATCAACTTAAACATAAACTTATGTTTTTTTTTATTGGAAGAAAAGTAATAAAATGTGATTTGTATTTAAATATAATTTCTAAAAAACACAATTTACCAAAAAAAAAAAAAAAAAACAGAGCAAAGCTCGAGCATCCAGGTAATCATATATTTAAATGATATATAAACCACGTATATTTATATCATTATGGCTCATGCTACATAGCAGTAATCTATTCTAATATTATACCTACATATTATAAAGACGTAAAATTTGTTTGTTTGTAAGTTTTTATGTAGGAGGTAATGGCAGGAACTTTCAGGCGGAATTGAAAATGTTTTTCGCTCTTGGTGTCCTAATATTTACGAAAGGCTGCTAATCATCATGCTACGACCCTTAGAAGATGAGCAAATTAAAAAAAAAAGTCGTAAAGACCGTCGAACGAAAATTTTACGCGAAAGAAGTCGTTGGCAGAAGTTAGTAATATGATAAAGAGTAGGGTTGCCACCTTTTTTTTTCATGCAATTAAAGTACTTTCGTTATTACAGGTAAGAAAAAGAAGTACCTACATGGTATAAAAGTAAAGTACGATTTATTTTTCTTTGTTATTATACCTATTTCAAAACATATTTTTTATTGCTTTTTGCAGTTTGCAACAAATAAATTTCAAAAGTATTTACGATTAATCTTTTCAAAATCCCAAAGAAATCAAATCTTGCAAAATAAAGTATTTTCGTGTAGGTACTTTATTGTTTTCATAAAGTATATAGAGTATATTTATGTGAAATAACGTACAGTACTTTATTATAAAGTACGGGTGGCAACCCTAATAAAGAGGTAAAATTTCTTTGTATGTAACTATGTAGGGTGTAATCTCTAAAACTACCGGTTGGATAAAAAAAAAATATTTTATGTGTTTCTTGAGAAAGGTAATAAGCTATTTAACATCACGCTACTACCCTAAATAGCTGAGCAAAAAGAAAAAAGTCATTAAGGACGCTAAGACAAAACGAAGAATTATCGCAAGCAGGCGATGCTAGGGCATTTGATATATTTCATGTTAAAACATGAAACTTCACGCAGACGATGTAGCGATGTAGGCAAAACTTAGTAAAAAGTAACCTAGAAAATCAAATTACATCAGTGCTGTAACCTCCGAACATCCACATTTCACCAGTTATGTTTAAGTCCCATATAATAGACGGCGACTCTATTGCCAACAGCCGGACTTTTTTTTTTGTATGGGAAATCATCAAATGACTTCTCCCGCTCTGGGCGGAGCGGGAGGACGTGTTAGACTTTTACTGACTAAAACCCACCCGTGTTCCTTCAGTTGCCCATGTGCCAGGGTCACGGTATCTGTTTCGAACAATCTCGCGACCCTGGCAAGCATCGGTCCTAGCAGACCCCTTCAGTGCTGCCCAGTAATAGGGCTTGAAATCACAAGTAAACAAGACAGTCAGCTGAAAATCAATCTAAGAACAACTACAAGGTGAAGGATATTCTTAAAATAGCCGTTACTGATCCTCTTGGACTCTCCCGCAAATTACTTTTAAGTACGACTGCCTTGGGAGATATATTTCCAAAATTAGATACGGAATTTAACAATGTGTTTGATGTTAGCAGTCTATTGTTTTAGGTATCTTATTAAGTTCATCCCATCATCGCCCTTTTACTACCAGACTACAACACGTACTGAGATGAAATGAAATGTTTCGTTAATACGTATTTAATCCATTTATAGTATTTTGATGATGTCTTAATACTTTCTGTCACTGTTCCCTACATACCTAGTAATTGTATACGAATTGGTGTGGAGAAGGTACCGTACCATAACTTAAAAAATAAAAAAAACAACTAACTTCTGTTTCTTTGGATATGTATGTTTTTTTACCACCTATTTTCGTTATTAAAGATTTTTTTTTGTAGTGTTTTTCTTGGAAGTCGTTTGTTTTTATTTTTGTGCAGAAGTTTAGATAAGTGTCTCTGCTATAAATATAACTGGTCCGAGAAACAGAAGTTGTTGGTTTTAAGTTATTGCTTAGGCTTTCAACATAGTTTTGTTCTTTTTGTTGTGGAGAGTGAATACTTAGATAAATTTATAATTGCCGTAATTGCCACGCTTGGCAGTCGGATTGGCGATCGCAATATGGGAGTTAAATGCATAGAGAATGCTGCTGCCCATTCTCTAGTAAGTCCCTTAGTCGCCTTTTACGACACCTTACGGGAAGAAATAGGATGGTGCTATTTTTTTTTTATTCTTGACGCTCGGCATTATAGGGAACGAATAAATAATAGATATATTTCATTAATCATTTATGAGTTGAAGGCCATAGCGACCAAGGCCAGAGGTATAGGTATAGTTGGAACAACTTTAAATGTAAAAATTTTAGCTACAAAAACATAGGAACCTGTTTCAAATCACTGACAAAAACTGTACCCAGATAATTTGAGCAAAAACTCATTAGACTGTAGACCAACAGACGGTTTCGACTATTTAATCAAGATTCAGGTAGATAGGTTCCGGATGACTCACATGCTTTTAAGTAGGTATTGTCTTACAGTCTAGTGGCTTCTAGGGATCGGTCTCCGTGTACGAGCTACCCATCCTAACCTTGACCGTGACAAGCGTGCCTTGACCTTGCAATTCTATCGATTATGCGGTAGACGATCACCCGAAGCGTATCGAAGCTGATTAGTCTGCCGTGTATAGAACTGATAAGCTACATATTATTACATAACCTCTTTTATTATTTTTGCATTCATGAAAGACACGTCTTCATCTGCCTAGCCTTTGGCAACTAGGTTGGGGTCGGCTTCCAGTCTAACCAAATGTAGCTGCGTACCAGTATTTTAAATGGAGCGACCGCCTTTCTGACCACCAAAACCCAGTTACTGGGCAATACGATAGGCCTTGGTAAGACTGGTTGTCACCCTTTCGGGCTTCAGATGATACGTAACGACTAACGTAGTCATGAAAAGACGTATTTTTATATATTCATTAGGAATACATATTTATTCATTATGAAATGTTCTTGCAGACTGTCTTAGTCAACCTGTATGTCTGAGCCACTTGTTAAAAGGAAAAACTATGTCAATATTTTTATTTTTTATTATTGTATATTATTGTATTGTATATCCAGAGCAACAATTTAACCAGCAAAATTCGCTATAGTAGGTAAGAAATGTGATTTATGAGTTTAAATATAAGTCAACGCCCGAAGACCATTTACCAATTATTTCTGCAAAGGACCATATTATTCGAACACCCCTTTTAATTTTTTTCTTTTTGTGAGTGGGAAATCATTAAATGACGTCTCTCGCTCTTGGGTGGAGCGGAAGAGCGTGTCAGACTTTTACTGACTAAAACCCATCCGTGTTCCTTCAGTTGCACATGTGCCAGGGTCACGGTATCTCTTTCGAACAAATCTCGTGACTCTGGCAGGTTCGCCCACCCCTGAGTCTTCAACGTATGGCTTTGAAAATTGAACAGTGTGATTTTTCGACGCACTACGATGCACTCTATGGGATTCTCAATACTCGGTTCAACCCCAAGACTTGATATTCCAGTGCGCGGTCAAATCCCGCGACGATATTTGTAAATTCGTCTTATGCTGGGTTCGTAAAGAGAATCCAAGACAGTGCATCTCAGCGCGTCGATAAAACACTCTGTTCCATTTTCAACTCTAGGTTCTAAGTAGTACGTTGAAGTTACAGTGTGCGGATAAATACCACCTCTTTATTATTGCGTTCGTGTAGACATACCTAGTGCGCGATAAAATTCCGCCACGATATTATTACGTCTTGTGAAAGTTAAGTTGATTACTTATTTAAACGACAATCAGTGGTTCACGGTCATTCACTAAAACTGACTATTAAGGGATCCGTATTCTAACATAATTGATGACGAAGACAGTCTACTTCATCATCATCATCATCATTTCAGCCGAAAGACGTCCACTGCTGGACATAGGCCTCCCCCATTTTAGAGGGGTTTGCCAAAATCGCTACGGTTGCCAGGCGGGTTGGCGAGCGCAGTATGATGGTGAAATGCATAGAAACTCTGCTGCGCATTCTCTAGTAAGTCCCTTGTCACTTCTTATGACACCCACGGGTAGAAATGGGGTGATGCTATTGTTTACGTCCGGTACCGCACGTAACCATTCATGACTAATTTTATTTTAGACTAGCTTTTGCCCGCGGCTTCGCCCGCGTGGATGTCGGAAATTAACGCAAGAGGACGTACTACCGCGGTAAGATGTGTTAATTCAGGTTATATTATAGGTAATAGCTGTTACCCGTGACTTCGTCCGCGTGGTATTTAACAAAAAGTTTTTCATACAAACTGTCTTTGAAAACTACGCTGACATACGTCTCAAAATTCAGCGTGTTTTTAGTTTTTTTAAACTATTATTTATTTTTTCTAAAATAAAAGTAGCCTTAGTTACTCCTTGTTACGTCAGCTATCTGTCAGTGAAAGTTCCGTCAAAATCGGTCCAGCCATTTCAGAGATTAGCCGGAACGAACAGACAGACAGACAGACAGACAAAAATTGTAAAAAATGTTGTTTTGGTATATGTACCATGTATACATCCATATACACTTAGTAAAAAGTAGTTATTTTAATATTAAAAACAGACACTCCAATTTTATTTATTTGTATAGATACCCATAAAAAAAAAGTTTGCACGTACTTACATTGATACAATGTATATGTCGTAGGATAATTTGATACTTCGAATCTTCGCGAAAATCCTAGGGGTTTTGCGAAAACGCGGATAATTAGACATAGGCGAAAAATTATCAAATCTTACTGGACAAAGTCAGGATTTTTGCGAAAATACTCGTTATTATAGCAATATTGCGAAACGAAACGCTGGCTGTTATAAAATAAGAACGCTGATTGGTCGGTCAGCGCGTTCAATAAGAGATCGTCTCTGATTGGTTGACGTCTTAAATGTCAATCATTTGTTGCCGCACGTTATTTGTTTACGTTTGTGTCTGAGTTAAATTGCAGAAGTGTTTTGTTTTTTATCGTAAATAGTGTACCTACTTGGACTTAAATAAAGTGGTAAAATCAATTTAGTGATTTTTCTTTCTCACCTATTCTAAACCTTCATAACTCTATGATACAATACTTGAAGTTAATCATCGGCAAACTAGGAACCAATTAGAAGTCAGCCAGCAAAATTGTAGCCAATCAGTGTTGAGCACATCAAATCTTACTATAGTAACGAGTATTTTCGCAAAAATCCTGACTTTGTCCAGTAAGATTTGATAATTTTTCGCCTATGTCTAATTATCCGCGTTTTCGCAAAACCCCTAGGATTTTCGCGAAGATTCGAAGTATCAAATTATCCTACGACATATACAAACACTGAATATATCACTTATATTAGAACATCAAATAAAACTATTTATACAACACGCACCACACGACTGCTACAAAAGGCAGCGTATCTTTAACTGCAGACCAAGCCGGCCGGCGATGACATTATCATTACATAACTTATCATAATTATGGATAAATAACGATAACTGAGATATTTAGGTAATCGTATTTGTTTTTACAGACAACTGTCACTAGGTATAAAAGTAAATATGATAAAATATATCTACGATTTTTTGTTTTTATAACACGGTGGTTACATAACATATTAACAGTAATAAAGGTTTTCGTTTTGATAGTTCAACAACATTTATTACGTTGTTTACGTTGTTGACCAGAGGAATTTTTCGGATCTATGAAGCAATGAATTACCTTCATAATGGTGCAGGACTCATGTTATGGATGCCGATATCAAAATCTCTATCAAATTGACATGATTTGCCATAATCGCCATGCTTGGCAGGCGGGTTGGTGAACGCAGTATCATGGTAAAATGCATAGAGAATACCCACAGCTACCCATTCTCTAGTAAGTCCGTTAGCCGCCTTGTACGACTCCCATGGGAAGAAAGGGGGGATGATGCTATTCTTTTCGTCCGGTACCACACGGGTACCTAAATTTCTTGTAAATAAATATAGTTATCAGTTCTAACTCAAAACTCGATTAATGTTTACAAGCTTGCCTTGTTAGTGTATCTCTAAGGTCACTGACCATGTAATATAGTCATAAGTGGTTTGAACATTACTGTTTCGGTTTGAGATTACCATTAATATGAAATTAATATGGAGTTTGTCTCAACTAAGTTATTTGTGGTGGCTAATTCGGATGTACGAGACTTTTTAGCCACATTCTGATTAGATCTTTATATACCAAGACCTCTTCATGCCTCGGAAAGCACGTGAAGCCGTTGGTCCCGGCTGTCATTCATAAATCTTTGACAGTCGTTACGGATCGTCAGCAGTCCGAAAGTCTGCCCCCCTAGTTAAGTTACAACTTACAACCGCTGACCCCGTTCTCCAATCAGTAACGACTCGGTGTCAGCAATTGTAGAAAACGATAAGTTGGTAGCCGTGTTGACGCGCCTGAGTCGGCCGCTCGTTCTACAATGTCTTTAGAAAAACGACCCATTATAACAAAGGATGTAGCGTTGAACATTGTAGTAACGATAACAATTCATTCTATCATTTTGAACTATTTGAAGCAGGCGCGGTCGCAGCCTAAGATTGGGGGGGGGGGGGGGTCACCATGAGTACTGAGGAATATTTTTAGGAAGGTACGTCTCCTCGTTGGTGAACAACCAGCCTGGGATAGGTTTGGTTTTGTTTTATATTTTCCAACATAAATAGGAATTACATTGTCGATTTTTGCCAGGAAAGTCCATTTTTTGCCAAAAATGTAGAATGCAAGAGAGAGCGAAGCAAGTCTGATAAATTTTTGCACCAGGTAAGGTGCAAAAATATTCTTTTGACCATTATATAGCAAGAGAACTTGCTTTGTCGAGTTATGACGAAAAACTTAAACTCGTTTTACGCCAGCTTAGGTTTTGGAATCTGTCCTTAACCTTAGCCTTAGCCATTCTAACCATACGTACGAGTGGGGTGCATTCGAGGTTACTTTCTAGATTTTACCCTACTAACATTATAAACGAAAGTTTGTGAGGATGTTTGTTTTTTTATTTTATTTTATTTGGGGAAAAAAAAACGATATTACATTACATATTAGATATGAAAAAAGTTATATAAAACAAAATCAATGTAATAACAACAACATTTTCCACGAATTTACAAAAACGTATGCTATGGTGAGCTGAGGACTCATCGGTAACGTAGTTCTTATTCCTTACAAACCTACCAGTTAGTTACCAGATTATTTATCTAATTTTTTCAATATATTAATAACTTTAGTGCGAAATAAATTTCTATGTAGCATAAATAAATTTATATCTAGGAAATGTTTGTTACTTTTTCACGCAAAAACTACTGAACGGGTATGGATATAATTTGACAAACAGAGAGTTTATGGACTAGATTAACACATCAGGTACTTTTTATCCAGATAATACTTTCCCGCGGGATAGTTTCCGACCTTCACGAGGGCGAAACCGCTAGCAAAAGCTAGTATTTTATATCAAGCTTTTTAAAGTAAAAACTTCTTTAGGCGCGTTGAGCGATATTTGGTGAAGATCTTGTGCGTTGTGTGGTTTAATTTTAAAATTATAATATTTTAATTTTTCATACTACAATTTGTTGTTTCTGCCGGCAGACCCTATGATCTTGATGGCTTATATTCTTAATCTTTTTGCAAATGTCCATCGGACTCTTCATGGCTCAAGTGAGTACAATTTTAAGTTAGTAAGACAGGCAAATCGTTCAGGGTCTCGTTAGCATGGCTGACTTTGGGGGGGGTCACGACCCCTAGCCCCCCCCCCCCCTCCCCGTCGGACCGCACCTGATTTGAAGTTGGCTACGAATTTTCTATTGGTTTGTTCTAACCACGTGACTTGACGTTGAGATGATTTCATTCCCATACATTTGATTAGTTTTGGACTAGCGTTAACGATTGCAGATTATTAACTTGGCTAGGGGTGCTGGCATCCAGTCTTACCAAAGGGGTATCGTTTTACCCAGTAACTGGGTTGTAAAGTTCACATAGGCAGTCGGTCTATATAAAGTACTGGTATTCAGCTGCAACCGGCTAGACTGGAAGCTGATCCCAAAATAGTTGGGAAAAGGCTAGGCAGCTGAATATTTACGACAAAATATTTTAAAACATTGGGTGGGGTTCGCTATCTACCGACATAACTGTATTATCATGACTCAGGTAGTATTATCATGAGTCCTGTTAGCCAACACATTGATTACCATAATGTGAAATCACTAGACTACTCATTTCTTTTGCCGATAAATAAAACAAAAGACTGCAGAAAGAATCAAATAATGAAGATAATCGTAAAGGATAGCCAATTTACGGATAGTAATAAACTATAATACTTAGTTCATGGTACGGACTTCTAAGAACATAATTCGCGAATGGTAGGTTTTTTCTCCGCGAAGCAACCGTGTTGTGCCTTTATAAAGTTCAGGTCATTGTAGATTCCTATGAAAAATGGCATGTAACGGTAAAGGAGTTGTCCTCAGTATTTAAAGTAAAGACTCAGTTTTAATAAAGCCTTGAATTTTGGTTCATCAATATTTCCATAACTTGAAGGTTCCCAGTTTAGTCCAGTACGAAATAAAACTCACAGTGATGGGGAAGACAGGTAACTTTCGGCTTCGCTAAGATAATTTTTCACCCTTTATACAAATTCTGCATATAAAATTATGCTTTTTTGAAACTTAGATAAAACATGAACGCAAGAATCCTTCCCGAAGGACCAAAAATTCCTAGCGCCACAACAGAAATATCTGTCCCGAAGGACCAAACAAGTCGAGCGCCACCACAGAAATTTCTTATACATGAGTGCGAACGATGCCGAATAGTGTTGATTATTATAATACCAGTATTGGTTCACGGCCACGGTCGGTCAATGAAGCCGTTTGTTAGGAGGCCCACGTGGTTTATTCTTTAGTTAATAATACTTCTGTTGAATTTTAGGTGGAAACCTAGTTGGATCTCTTTAAAATTCTTTATTAGAGTCACATAAAATTCTAATGTTAAAATGTTTTGACTTTAGAAAAGACCATGACCTCTGAGTTTGTTTCGGCATTTCTTCTCAGGGAACAGTCAGCTAGGAAATGCGGCCCCATTTAGTTTTTAAAATATTGACGTGTAAAAGTGTCATGTAAGATTTACTTACATAAATAAACTTTTCATTTCATATTATATATTGTATAGGTGGGTATAGCTAAGGGTTTAACATTTTACGGAAGTTTCAGTAATGGGCAAGTAGTTAACATTATTAGTATACCTAAAGTTGTGCTACATAAAGTTCAAAATCGTTTGACATTGCATGGTAAGTTCGTACATTTATGTATCGTAAATAATCACTGGGACTTGCAGCTAAGTAATAACAGCCGCACGGGTCGATCGTTCAGGTTAAGTTACGATTGCCACGGTTGGTCCGTGGATGCGTGAACATCTTTAGATACCAAGACCCTTCCGTGCCTCGGAAAGCACGTTAAGCCGTTGGTCCCGGGTGTCTTTCGTAGATCTTAGACAGTCGTTACGGGTCGTGAGAAGCCCGAAAGTCTAACAACCAGTCTTACCAAGAGGTATCGTATTATTACCAAGTAACTTGGTTGCGGAGGTCAGATAGGCGGTCACTCCATGTAAAACACTGGTACTCAGCTGCATCCGGTTAGACTGGAAGCCATTTTTTTTTTTTTTGATCACGAGGTCGTTAACCTCATGGATGTCCTCCGCCCTGGGGCGGGCGGAGGGGTCTGTCAGACTCTTACTGACTAAAACCACCGCGGTGTTCCGTCCCACACCTACATCGGGGACCACGGGAACCAATATGTCTTCCGCGATCCCCGACTGGTGCCAGCCCGCCTTTGCGGGCCTCCTCACGTTGGGGGGGAGTGAGGTGTTAAACTCCCCCCCATACATCACAGAGAGGCGCGCGTGGAACACTACGCGCCACCATCTCGGGTCCTAAGGAATAGGGGGCGACGGATGTCCCCAGATCCGTCGCCCAGCCCCCCCTAAATGGGTCCAGCCATTTAGGGGGGGCTGGAAGAGGGCGTTATCCGCCCTCGGCCGACGCCCGGTGCGCCTGCTGCGGGCTGGGTGAGCGGAAGATATCTCCCGCTCCCTTTCCGCAGCCTCCTTCTGCGACATGACTGTTTCGCAGAAGGATACCACCGCGTCCCAGGTCTCCTCGCTGCCGACCATCGACTCGACCACGGCCGGCCCATTCGGGAAGCACCAGCTTTCAAATAAAAAATAAAAAAATCCTCAAAATCAGTTCACCCAGTCAAAAGTTATGATTTTATGATGTAACAAACATAATTTAAAAAAATAAACATACAGACGAATTGATAACCTCCTCCTTTTTTTGAAGTCGGGTAAAAAAGGAATTAAATACACTTAGTTGATGCTAGACGTTCATAACAACTTGGAGTTGTATGATGATGAGACTGTAATAAATATTTTGAGGTAAATATTTAAGAGGTTAATTCCGAAGATAATTTATTGCATTTTGTCCCACTATCTTATAAAAATACAATCTGAACGGAATCAGCATAATTCTACCATCAAAATACATTAATTTGCAAATTAAAAATATTGTGTAAGTATTTTAAAAAATATCTTAGTATCATAATTACTAGGAATCTCTTATCTCGAATGGTCATCGTGACTGGCAGTTTTGGTTCTGATCATAATCTACAAAAAAAAAAAAAAAAACTTTTGCGATTTGTCCACATTAATGATACGGATAAATAAATTGTGCATCGATCGCGACAAAGACCATTTTTAACCGACTTCAAAAAAAGGAGGAGGTTATCAATTCGTCTGTATTTTTTTTAAATATTTTTTTAAAATGTTTGTTAGCTCATAACTTTTGACTGGGTTAACTGATTTTGATGATTCTTTTTCATTTGAAAGCTGGTGCTTTCCGAATAGTCTCATTATAATTTGGTAACATTCGGACAATGGCGTCCATGTGAAAACCATATAAGTCTTAAATTTGCATTAAGTATTGGCGCGACAAATGAACGAATAACGTGATCAGATTAGTGCGGGGTATCTACCATAACTAAAAAGCTAAAATTAAAAACTTTTTCCAAAAAAATAACAACCGACTTCCTTATTTCGGAAATCGGTGTCCTAGGATCTGTATTTAAGGTTTTTGCCACCGACTTCCGAAATTAAAGTTATTTTTGACTTTGTAGTGTTTTTTTAAGGAAGTTGGTTGTAATTTTTTTGTAAAAATTTTTTGGTAGCACACGTTTGCTTGGACGCCTAAAATACTGCGGCGGGATGTTTTCGTGTACTGGTTTTCGTTTTTGTTTTGTTTGTTTCTTTTCTTACTTTTTTTTTTTGAGCCTATCCTTTCCCACTACTGGACAAAGACTCCTCGAAGGTCGTCCAGGAACACTTTTCCTGTACCAGCTTTAAACCTCGAGGTACACGTTAGGTCATTTTGCTACCGCTTTCTGGGCCCAGCGTGGCGGCGCTGTCCATCTTCAGGCACCCATAGTGTAGAGACTTGTGCCCAGCGGTCATTCTGTATGATATGTCTCGCCTAATAGACTGAATTTTAATTTCAAAAGAATCTCCCAAAAACCAGTTTTATACTTTACTTAATCTTCTTTAACTAATTATTTTGCTCATTAAAAGGTGGAAACTAATAATTGTCATGCAAGAAGAATTAAGACAGTGAGAATCTTATCCCAAAATGGTTTGTACACACGTTTACACCAGTTTTAGCTGACCTTGCATTCTTTTAAAATCGGAAATGTGTAATTTGATTAGGAAACTGCAACTGTAGAAAGAACAAACAAGTTCAAAGTAGGGTTCCGGCTCCGTTACTGCGGAAGTTCCGCAAGAAATCGTATCTTCGCTTCCGCCTTCGCCTCCGTAAAACTTTTGCGGAGCTGTAACGGAGGTTTATTTACGAATTATAGAACAATAACACGCATGCAAGGACGCTCGACGACGACTTAGCCGTCCGGCCGCGTGTTGCGTGCGAAATGGTCATGAAATTCATGACCATGACATGAATCAATGAGTGCACGGCGGGAACGTGGGTGGGGTGGGGGCGCCTACCCCCACCCTAACCGCGTTCTCACCGCGCATGTCATTTGTCAAACGATACACGACAGAAATTAACCTGTCGAATTGCTTGGGCGAGTTAAATTGGACGACACAAAAAACTACTTTTTCTACATCCAATTTCACCTCCGCCTCCGCCTCCGTTAATCTCCGCATCCGCTAAGAAAGCCTCCGTTACAACCCTAGTTCAAAATACAAAAAAAAAAAACACCAGCTTAAAACCATAAAAAAACTTTAATAACCCTTAACCACATCACAGTTCAGTCTTCTCATTCTTTTGATGCCATTCTTTGAACGCTTTGACCGCCTTGAAGACGTCTGCAGCAAAGAGCTGGGGCAGCTCAAAGGCCAGGAAGTGACCTCCATCATCCAAGACTGTGGCATTTATCAAGTTGAGGTACTTTCTGTTCAGGAGGCTTGGAGGCTGGTACATGATTTCATGCTTCGCTTGTAGAGCCCATGTTGGGACTGGTGTTGTGATCCTGTGGAAGTAGTTCTTCTATTAGCAATGAAAAGCAAGGATACATAATAAGCATACATTGTTCCCATTGCTTGGATACAGACCTCCTCGGTGAGCAGAAAAAAAATATAATAATATAATAAAATGTGTTTATTTGGAACAAGGTTGAGGACACAAATTTACAAAAAGAAACGAAGATAGCTACAAAAGTTAAAAACTGTGGCGCAGCTATCAACGCCCACGTCAAAAACATGGTGCATTTGCTCCAGACAAACAATTAAAAGAAAGAAATAACTTAAAAACAAAATAAAATTAAAGTTAAAGGTTATTTAATTTTTTTTAACTATGTGTCAGAGTGTAGTGGTTGTTGAGGAGTATGTGAGTAGTGATGAAAAAAGATGCGATCCACTACGTGGGCTCAGTGCGGTTTGGTAGATGTCACACATGTCTTCGAATTTTTGGTTCTAGGACATTCCGGATCCCTCACTTTATCTCCTTCACCGTTTTGAGAATAGTAGTTATGAAATAATTTATACGAAGTAAAGCGTCTGTTTGCGTTCGAACCAACGACCTCGACGAGTCGTAAGTCTCGGTAATTACCACTGGGCCGTCACTACTCATAAATGAAAACAAGTATGATCTTGGCAACATTAAAGGACACGGTGATGCATGTCCATGTGAAGCTGGACGTAAAGGACAGCACCATCCCATTTTTTCCCGTGGGTGTTGTAGAAGGCGACTAAAAGACCTACTAGAGAATGGGCAGCAGCGTTATGTATATATTTAACCACAATACTGCGATCGCCAACCCGTCTGCCAAGCGTGGGGATTATCCAGCAGTGGACGTCTTACGGCTGGCATGATGATGATGATGATGATGCATGATTCACAATTATTTTCATGATTTTTAATCGACACTTGGTGATGCCATAAAAATAATAAAAATTCGGTATAATGTCACAATCTGTTTCTGTTTTTGTCTTTGTAAGAGTGTTACTAACATAGTTTTAAGCACATTATTACTTATATTATGTCTTGTTGCTCGAATAGAATGATTAAATAAATAATGAAATTTATGATAATCATAATACGATAGATACTGACAGCTAGTCTTTATGGAAGAATACTTACTGGTCCAGCTTATGTTCCCTTATTTTGTTTGAAAAGTTCTCAGCATAAAACCTCATAGAAGTGGTGATGGAGTTGGTAGACCAGTAGATCATCAGGTTGTCAATGAGTTGGTCCTTCGAGAACCTGAGACCCAGTCCACCATCAGGCTTTGCTTTGTTCTCCCTATTGGTCCATGTGGAGAATTTCTCTAAGATATATGCCAAGAGACCAGCAGGAGAATCTGTCAGAGGCACACCTGAGGACAATGATCACGATGATGTTATAAAAACTCTAAAAGAGGTAAAATACTATTTGTTTATCGAAGGTAAGGTAAATGCTATAAGAGATCTGAGACTTTTACTATTCCCAATTTTGAGAAGCTAACCAATGGTTATGAAATAGAGGGTGGTAGGGCAACGAAGCGCTACCTGTATCCAAGGATTCAAATTCGTTGAAATTAATAAGCACTAAGTTACTTTAAAAAAAAAATGTCCGGTCGATACACTTTGACCGCAATATCCTATAAAGTATAGATCTCTAAGGGTCAAAATCATATGATGAATTCATGGTAATAGTTTGCAATTTACCATGTATATTCAGCCTGATGAACCAGCCAGCAAAAGACCGTTTCAAATCGAAGGAATTAACTAACTAGGAATATGGTACTCACCAACGGTATCAGGTTTAGTGGCCTGAATGTGCATGTAGCCGAATTCTTCCATTAAGTAGGCAAAGAAACTTGAGAGTGGGTACATCCTGTGTGCAAGATGGTCTTCAACTATGAGGGATGGGAAGAAGGCACCGACGAACAGTCTTACCATGGAACAGGAATGCTGTATCAAATAATAACATTAGTTTGTCATTGACAATGTAATAGAAAAGGCCATGTTAAATAATACTACTGAACAAATGAATAAAACTATTCAGTTATAAAAAAAGCTAAAATAAAAGAAAAAATTACAAAAGAATCGATCAACTGGTTATTCTCGATATATTTGTTTTAACATTTTGGCGGTCACAAACTTACCTGAGTCATTAACATATTGGAGTGGTGCCCCAGGATGTCTTCAGGGAAGAGAGTGGACATGACGGCGACGATACCCGCGCCCCAGTCTCCTCCTTGCACGTAGAACTTCTTGTGACCTAGACGGTTCATCAGGTTTCTGAAGATGACCGCTGTTTGTGGCATACCAAGACCAGGTCGTACTGCAGGCTGTGAAAGATATCAAAGAACATTTTTAGATAAAGGTCAACTATATTTTTCTCTTCGACAATTTGAAATGTTTGCACTTACATCAGAAAACCCATATCCAGGTATACTGGGGATGATCAGCTCGAAGACAAAGTTATATCCTGTCGTTTGTTGGGTGAGCAGAGGGATCGCCTCGTAGAACTCTCTAATAGAGCCTGGCCAGCCGTGTATCATGAGCAGAGGAACTGTCTGCACGTCTTTGGGAACCTGAAGAAATTGCACGGTTACATAATTACGTGTAAAATTTATAGATGATACGGAACCAACTATCTTGGCACTGTCTGACTCAGTTCTTCGAGACTCAACTGAAACTCACCTGCGGCTTAATCCTGATGAAATGAATATCCAGTCCCTGGATATTGGTCTTGAAGTGAGGGAACTTATTGAGGAAGGCCTCCCTTTCACTGAAGTTGTATTTATCAGCCCAGTAGTTCAGCCAGCCGTCCATTTGTGCAGTGTTGAACCCGTACTCAAAGGCGACGCCTTCGAGAGGTGGTGTGAAGGGCCTGTGGTTCTTAATACGGAACTTGAGGTCTTTCACCATCTGAAACAAAGCATCATTTTCATACCACTTATCCTATTTTGGAGGTATGAGGAACAGGGTTAAAGTAAACTCAACCTCCGTAGAACAGGGAAGATCCTCCGAACAGACGAGAGTCCGGTATTGTGGGCAACTGCTCGACGATTGATGTCGGGATGTCGTATAGTTGCGCGGTAAACTTTACTTGCGTTTGCATATGGTGATGTAGATCCTACATCCTACTAAAATTCAAAATGCCTAAGGGTGTGTTTTTAGTCATCCTTTCACACAATTTTTGAACATCAGATGAACTTGATTTTTAGAGCAGACAATTTTTTACCACAGTGGTAACTATGTAACATACTAATGGTAGGAATGAGGCATTTTGGCAGATCAACAACATTCATTGCGTTATTTACTGTGTCGGGCAGACGACATTTTTGAACATACGAAGCAATGTATTAGCTATATCTTTTAAAATGTTTCAGATTGTGGTTGATAGTGTATTATGTAATTGGGATGCTGAGTGTGAATGACTACTTTGACCTTGGAGATTTTTGGAAAGAACATTGGAGTACAGTTAAAGTATTTTTTGGTAAGAACATCATAGGAGCAAAGGTAAAATCTATAAATAGGTGTATTATATTTATTTGTGTATTATATTTTCCTGCTAGGTATAGATACCAAAACGGCCAGTCACGATGAGTCTTAAAACAATCATCGTGACTGGTCGTTTGACTTTGACTATGCCTAGACAAGTTAGTAAGCAAAATATAGGCAAATGCTTATATTTCGCTTACGAAAAAACGAACTTAAGGTTGTAAATTTCGTTCTCAATATAAATTAACATTAGTGAGTGTCTACAGATTAGTCGGCAAGCAACACACGAACATTAAAAGAAAATATTAGCAGGGTAGTGGAAAGAAAGAAAGTTGTAATTTTGTAGGAGTGGGAGGAAAAGTTTTAGTACAAATGTGGCTGTAAGAGTAGGGATAACCTAAAGAAACAATAGATGCACTGTTTGAGAGATGATATGGCTAGAAATGGGGTGTCTTCCAGGATGACGACCAATATAATAATTGAAAAAGAAAAAGCTTTAATCGTGTATTGTCACGAGAACCAAACGTGTGTCAGCCCGATAGCTTCACGTAGGTGAAATATTGATTGCAATTTCCAGGATATTATTATTAAAATTTATTCATTAGACAACAAAAGGTCCACACTGACAAAAACAAAAATAATTAAAAGGTGTTAGCAACAATATATCTTATAATCTATGTTAGTACTTATACACTACTACAGACAATGTTGTTTTGATGAGATGTCCCATTATGGGGCTCTCATCAGGCCTGTCAGCTATCACCTTCAGGAGGCTGTTGCCACTGCCACGCAATCTGGCGAGCAGAGACGCACTTTTTTTCCGTACGTCAGCTGATAAGCTGTGGACTCGGGCTTTTGCAAACATCTCTGACGCACTGCAGTAACGTGGCAGCCGCATCAGCACCCTGAAGGCGTTATTATATTGGACGCGCAGTGCACTGGCGGCACGTTTGGTACAGCTGATCCATAAGGCGCTCGAGTACAGAGATGTGCAGTATGCTTTAAAAAGCGTGTGTTTGACCGTTTCTGTACATCGAGCGAACCTACGGGCCAACATGTTGATATACAAGTGAAATTTTTGACGAAAATACTTGTTGTCCCGTTCCAAATAAATTGGGGTCTGAACAAAAGAATGCCGTGGAATGGAAATAGTATATCATTTCTTGCCTGTATACTTAAAAACTCTTTCCCTGTATCAAAATAATTGTATTCCCTTACCGCCTCGTCGAACTTGACTTTAAAAGGTCTGATGGTGCTGTCAGTTTTTCCTTTAAGCTCCTTCGGCCCCCACCATTCTTCACTGTCGAATTTCGGGATGGGTTGTTCACAGCAGCTGTTGAAATAAAACCATGCTGCCACGCCTAAAGCGGCCACTAACACTACTTTTACTAGAAATCCCATGATGATCTGAAAAATATAATTCATGTTAGTATTTCTGATATTGCTCAAGTTCTGATTACAGCCAGTTGCTGGCACTGACTAGACTGGTCAACTTAAATCTATTTGATTTATTCTTTAAAAGACCATTTCACTAATATACTAGCTTTTGCCAGCGGCTTCGCCCGCGTGGAGATCGGAAAATATCTCGCGGGAACGTACTACCGGGATAAAAAGTATCCTATGTGTTAATCCAGGTTATAAACTATCTGTGTGCCGAATTTCATCTAAATCGGGTCAGTAGTTTTTGCATGAAAGAGGAACAAACATCCATACATCTATACGTCCATACATACAAACTTTCGCGTTTATAATATTATAGTAGCATAGTAGGATTGTCTTGAGACACTTCAACCCTTCAGTTTGTTTCGCCGTTTCTTATTCAACTTATTTTTTTATAATATGACGTGTAAAAGTGATTCGAATGTCGAAAACTAACCTCAAGGCCTCCCAATTCCTGCCAGGGTCGCGAGATTGTTCGAAAAAGATATCGTGACCCTGGCACATGGGCAACTGAAGGAACACGGGTGGGTTTTAGTCAGTAAAAGTCTGACACGCCCTCCCGCTCCGCCCATAGCGGGAGAAGTCATTTGATGATTTCCCATAAAAAAAGGCCTTCCAATTCAATATATCAAAAGTTTAGCTTAAAAACTTTACTTTTAATGTAACTGGAAATATGACCACAGCTAAATCATACATAATTATTTACTGTACTAATGCTAAATAAGATATTTATCCATTATGTGAGATAGAATGTTTAATATAAGATTAAGTTTAAAAAAAGCAGATGATCAGAATGTGTTAGTAAGGAGATCTTGGTATTTTATTGTCGGTATCCTGTGCATCCCCATTAAACGGTCGACGACATCGCGACGAAGATGGCGGGACGAGCTTGACTCCTACCGAAAGGACTGGCCAGGACTAGCAAAAGACAGAATTCTGTGGAAAAGGGAGAGGGAGGCCTTTGAGAGTGACAATACAGGCTAGTTCGATAGATTAGATCCTACACATATACAGAATAGATTACACAAAAAACAAACAAACTCTTCAGCCTTATAATATAAAAATAATAATATAATTATAGTGTATATAGTGTAGTCAATTTCATTTCAAGAACAGTTTACAAAATTTTCGGCTATCTAAAATAATTGAACCTCACTACCTATTGGCTATTACCGTGTGGTGCCGGACGTAAAGAATAACACCACCCCATTTCTTCCCGTGGGTATCGTAAAAGGCGACTAAGGGACTTACTAGAGAATGGGCAGCAGCGTTCTCTATGCATTTTACCACCATACTGCGATCGCCAACCCGCCTGCCCAGCGTGGCGATTATGGCAAAGCCCCCCAAATTGGGGGAGGCCTAAGTCCAGCAGTGGACGTCTTACGGCTGAAATGATGATGATGATGACCTATTGGCCACCTTAACAGTAATCTTTAATTCTCAGAGGTGTTTGACTCCTAGGACCGGACGTCGAAATGAAAGAAAAGTTCCGTTACAGTGACTATGAATAAAAGTTACTGGCAGATCTGATTTGGTAAATATCGTGAGAGGAGACAATAGATAATAGACTTAAGGCGAGGTGATTCAACACTCATACAGATTTGAGGGGGTGAGGTGCGGGGAAATCCGCAGGGCGCCTCCCGCGCGTCCTTCTTGTCGAACTCGTTAGCGCGCCAAAAGTTCGGGCGGCGCGGCGGCGGCGGCGGCGTAGCACAGACAGGTCATAGTGTAGCGACATCAGTATGTCCACAGTATTAGAAACCACAGAAAAAAAGATAATACGAGAACAAATATGTTTATTTATTTGTTTCTAAAACTATTTACATAGTTCTTGATTGAATCCTCGTTGGAACATTTGTATACAGCTGCTAATTCTATCAAGTGTATCCCACTAATATTAAAAATGCGAAACTTCGTGAGTATGGATGTATGGATGGATATTTGTTACTCTTTCACGTAAAAATACTGAACGGATTTGGATGAAATTTAGCACGCAGAAAGTTTATAACCTGGACTAACATTATAAATGCGAAAGTTTGTGAGTGTGGATATATGGATGGATGTTTGTTACTCTGTCACGCAAAAACTACTGAACGCATTTGGATGAAATTCAGCACGCAGATAGTTTATAACCTGGACTAATATTATAAATGCGAAAGTTTGTGAGTATGGATGTATGGAAGTATGGATGGATGTATGTTACTCTTCAACCAAAACTACTGAACAGATTTGGATGAAATTTGGCACCCAGATAGTTTATAACCTGGATTAACACATTGGGTCCTTTTTACCCCGGTAGTACGTTGCCGCGGCATAATTTCCGACCTCCAAGTAGGCCCCCATCCTTGTCAAAGCTGGTCACATTTGTGAGAGACCCTCTCCCTTGTGTAACTTCACATATTGTGCAATTTAACATCTAGACATTGAAACAGCAGTTCCGAAATTGTTTTTACTTCCATTTCAAATCAAACATTTGTTTTAATCACGTAATATGTTAAAAATTGCAAAATGGCAGAACTATATAAAAATAAAGAAAAAAAATTTGCCAGGGTTACCAGGACAGCAAAAAAAACTGTCTTCGAAAACTACGCTGACATACGTCACAAACTACGCTGACATACGTCACAAACTACGCTGACATACGTCACAAACTACGTTGACATACGTCACAAACTACGCTGACATACGTCACAAACTACGCTGACATACGTCACAAACTACGCTGACATACGTCTCAAACTACGCTGACATACGTCACAAACTACGCTGACATACGTCATAAACTACGCTGACATACGTCACAAACTACGCTGACATACGTCACAAACTACGCTGACATACGTCACAAACTACGCTGACATACGTCACAAACTACGCTGACATACGTCACAAACAACGCTGACATACGTCTCAAAATTCGAAACACCCTAAAAAATAGAAAATAAATAATAATTTAAAAAAAAACTAAAAAAACACGCTTCCATTGAAAACCAAACTAAAAAGTACAAAATAATGGAAAAAAAAGCGTGGGGTGCTTTCTAAGATATTTTTTTATTGATAGTCAGGCACCCCACGCTTTTTTTCCATTATTTTGTACTTTTTAGTTTGGTTTTCAATGGAATCGTGTTGTATGTCAGCGTAGTTTATGACGTATGTCAGCGTAATTTGTGACGTATGTCAGCGTAGTTTATGTCGTATGTCAGCGATTTTTGTGACGTATGTCAGCGTAGTTTTCGAAGACAGATTTTTTGCTGTCCTGGTAACCCTGGCAATTTTTTTTTTCTTTAATTTTATATATTTCTGCCATTTTGCAATTTTTTCATATAACGTGATTGTTTTGTTTGTGAAACTACGCTGACATACGACATAAACTACGCTGACATACGTCACAAACTACGCTGACATACGTCACAAACTACGCTGACATATGTCACAAACTACGCTGACATATGTCACAAACTACGCTGACATACGTCTCAAAATTCGAAACACCCTAAAAAATAGAAAATAAATAATAGTTTAAAAATACTAAAAAATACGATTCCATTGAAAACCAAACTAAGAAGTACAAATTAATGGAAAAAAAGCGTGGGGTGCTTTTTAAGGTATTTTTTATTGATATTCAGGCACCTCACGCTTTTTTTCCATTGTTTTGTACTTTTTACTTTGGTTTTCAATGGAATCGTGTTGTATGTCAGCGTAGTTTGTGACGTATGTCAGCGTAATTTGTGACGTATGTCAGCGTAGTTTGTGACGTATGTCAGCGTAGTTTGTGATGTATGTCAGCGTAGTTTGTGACGTATGTCAGCGTAGTTTGTGACGTATGTCAGCGTAGTTCGCGCCATAAGGAGTCAGTTACAAACAAACATCCAAACAAACAAACATAAAAACATACAAGTGAAGCTAATATAAAGCGTGTAAAAAAAACCCGACGTCGATCGTTCCCTCCGCGAAAATAAATTGTCAAAAAAATAGAAACATTGAAATTACATCACAACAATTCGCGGTGCGTGTGGCGGCATTTATCAAAGAGGTCTCAGGCGGTCCGCGCGGGACACTGTGGATCGTGTGTAAACTCGCCCACAAAATAATTTGAACCTTATGCTTACAAAAATAAGGTTAATAGTTTATATTTCGTGTTTTATTAGTTACTTTTGCGTTTGGTCACGTGATCGCACGGAAAGCACTGACATAGGTCCACCGTCTAAGAGCGCCAACGCGCGACTAACGGACTGAAATTGGCAAGGAAAGTGGATGATCTCCCGAATTTGGTAGGTATTTTAACATAGCAATTATTATAATGATTTTATCAGGACAAACTCAGCGCCTAGACCTAAACAATCTTATTACCTTTTCATTCACATAAGAAATAATAAAAAAACGTTTGGTTTGTAGCTATAAAATTGGTTTTAAATTACGATAAGAGGTATCTTTGGGTTTTTTTTCTATCGAGCAAAGTTAACTTAATCGTGTTTCTGAAAGTAACCACACATCCGTCAGATCCTTAAATTTGACATATATTTTTTTCACAATTGTATAACACTATTTTCTATGTTTTTCCATTGATTCAAAAACTAGTGAGCGCGGACTCTGTTGGATTATAGCGTCTTTAAAAGTTAGATTGTCCAGTTAGTAAAAGAGAATGCTATCTTATGGACCAGATTTTCATTGATTTAAACCTTATTGATTGTCAAGTTGCCGTTAGCAATACCTAACTTGCAGAATTATTATATTTAAATTAATTTACTTTATTGCCAAAACCCTCTGTATATTTGTACGCGAAATGGCTAAACATAGAGAAACTATGTATATTATAACAGTTAAAACGTTTTGCACATTGTTGTAACCTATGTTGGCGATTATAGACTATTGATTAATTCACACAAAGAAAGGAATATGTATGTGGTGTGTGTAAGTGTGTCAGGGTCGCGAGATCTATTCGAAAGGCAACTGAGGCATATAGGCAACTGAAGGAACATGGGTGGATTTTAGTCAAAGTCTGACATGCCTCCCACCCCCCCAGAGCGGGAGACGTCATTTGATGATTTCCAACCCACAAGAAAAAAAAATGTATGTGTGCGTTGTAAAGCCCTGGTAGGAACATCCTCTGGTACGTAACCAGAGGATGATCCTACCAGCGCTCTCATACCTGATAAACTATTGAATCCTGATAACTAAAATACTAAGAAATACTTTTTCTAAGACAAAGATCTGATATAAATACCGTAACGTACTTAACTGCGGCGCAATGGCGCGCATCGAACCATGAACACACTCCCGAGTTACAGTCAGAATATTTAAAATTTATTACTAACTGCTGTTCTCGTTTGAGAACTTAGTGCATAGTATGCTTACAGGAGCAGCGAACACTGCGTTACCAAAACGAATCAAAGCCTGTTCAGATGGAGATTCATATTCACTTTTGACTGGCCTGTTGGTCTAGTGGTTAGTGAGCCTGACTGCTAAGACTGAGGTCGTGGGTTCGATTCCTACCCTGGACAAATCTTTATGTGATGAGCACGATTATTTGTTCTGTGTCTGGGTGTAATTTATCTACAATATGAATGTATTTAGAAATATACAGGATAATTTTTTATCCAGTGCGCAAACTGTAACCATGAATTCAGCATATCATTCTAGACCCCCCAGCGTAGAAAATTTTCGTCGGTTATACAAAAAAAAAATCAGCTGTTCCATACATTTTGACCCCGTAGGTATTGCATTTTTCTATGAAACAACTGATTTTTTTTTTTTGCATAACCGACGAAAATTTTCTACGCTGGGGGGTCTAGAATTATATGCTGAATTCATGGTTACAGTTTGCGCACTGGATAAAAAATTATCCTGTGTATGTATATATCAGTTGTCTGGTTACCATAGTACAGGCTCTGCCTAGTTTGGGATCAGATAACGGTGCGTTGCGTTGGTTATCCTAAGACATTATTACTGCCCTTTTTTTGGTATTGTTCATGAAATCGTTGACCTCTTTAAGTTCTTAGTTGAGCTTCACGGTTACTGATAAGTGCGTGCACTGACAGCTATCTAAGGCTCTAGACAGACGGACTGCATTTCAACTGCAATCCAACCGCAAATTGCAGTTCAAGTGCAGTTTGAATGCAGTTGACACGACTGCAATAGAGCTGCAAACCAACGGTGCAGTTCGATTGCAGTCGGTGTGCAGTTCACACGATTGCACGCCGACTGCAATCGGACTGCACGTTTGTTACACGCTAAGTTTATTCGTGCAGTCCGATTGCAGTCGGCGTGCAATCGTGTGAACTGCACACCGACTGCAATCGGACTGCACGGTTGGTTTGCAGTTCTATTGCAGTCGTGTCAACTGCAATCAAACTGCACTTGAACTGCAATTTGCGGTTGGATTGCAGTTGAAATGCGGTCCGTCTGTCTAGAGCCTTAATGGTCTTCTCATGATGTGATCAAGATTATGTTTGCACTTTAAAAGAGACTGTGACCTCTGAGTTTGTTTCGGCCTTTCTTTTCGGAATAGTCGGATAGGAAACGCCGACGTTTCCTTTCCGACTATTCCGAACTCATGTAGTTCTAGAAAATACGATTAACGTGAAGAAAGTGTGTGTATAAACCTATTTGCAGAAATAAAATCATTTATGCCTTTTCAAGTTATTATAGACGATTCCACATTGTGGTGCAACTGCGTTGCTGCTCCACAAAGATAGAATACTTAATGCCGTAAGGTCAATCATGGCACCGTTAGCAAACGATAGCAGAAAGCAATGTGCCATCTAGATGGTACTACATGCTGTCAACAATAAACATTTAATCATCTATACTATTATTATTCATATTATAAAGCTGAAGAGTTTGTTTGTTTTTATGTTTGATTGTTTGTTTGTATGTTTGTTTGTTTGTTTGTATGTTTGTTTGATTGAACGCGCTAATCTCAGGAACTACTGGTCCGAATTGAAAAATTATTTTTGTGTTGGGTAGCCCAACTAAGAGGAGCGGAGCAGTAATGAAAAATGTTGCAAAAACGGGAAAAATCGCACAGGTAGGCGATTCGACGCGACGGGAAAGGTCGGGGGAACAAGAAATTTAACGCGGACGAAGTCGCGGGCAGAACTTAGTTAATAATAAGAGGAAGTCTGAAAGTGGCATCGATAGCTGAAAAGTTGTGTGGGAATCGGTTGTCACGGTATGGTCAAGTATACGGAGGAATGAGGAAAATGTCGTGAGGAAAGTATTGAGTATAAATGTCGATGGCTATAAAACTAGAGGGAGACCAAAGAAACGATGGATGGACTGTGTGAATTATGATATGGATAGAAAGGGGTGACTACTGAGATGATGATTAATAGAGAAAAGTGGAAAAAAAAAAACACATGTTGCGCCGACCCCTAATAAATTAGGATAAGGGTAGGAGAATGATGCTGGTGATGATCCTCCTTATGAATGAAATCTTTTGTAAAAACGAATCCAAGCTATTTACAGACTGCGTTTAAAAGTCATTATAGACAACTACCTACGGGACAAAAAAGGTTAGATGTACCGTACGGCGAAACGGCACTACCTGCTCACTAAAAGTATTAGAAGTATGGCCTCGCAGATTTATAATAAACAAGCTTTTTCCCGCGACTTCGTCCGCATAAATGTCGGTTATCATTGATGCAGACGAAGTCGCGGAATAAAAAGTAGCCTATGTCTTTTCTTGGGGTTCAAACTTACCCCGTACCAAATTTATCAATCAAAATCGGTTCAGTGGTTTAGTCGTGAAAGCGTAACAGACGGACAGAGTTACTTTCGTAATATTAAAAGTATACATTAGTGTCATAGAACAACACAGACCAGAGTCCTCCGGTCCGCCGTTGGTCTGTGTTGCTCTATGATTAGTATATATTGCCCGACTGTCAATAAGAAGTTACGTACTCATCTATTTAAGAAAAATATCCACACTTCTTTTAAAAAAATGTTATTATAACGTAAAAGACTACTTGGACGATAAAGATATTGTATTTTAATTATGGCAAATATTTGTACTATAATTCAAAAGATAATAATTATAATTACTATGACATTATTAATTTGCTTGACATTGCCGTTATAATTTATTCCTTCAAATTTAATTAATGTGTAAAAAAATGACTGTCTGTGTATTTTTTCAGTGACAATGTTTGTGAGATTTGCGAACAATTGAATAAGAATAATTGTCATATTGTTCCACACACCTCAAATAGTTATAATACAGTGGACCTTATGATCATAATTCCAACATCCTCTGAACTTGTGTTAGCAAATAAATGAACAGGTTCGCGAGATTTGTTCGAAATAGATATCGTGGCCCTAGCATATAGGCAACTGAAGGAACACGGATGGGTTTTAGTCAGAAAAATTCTGACACGCCTTCCCGCTCCGCCCAGAGCGCGAGACGTTATTTGATGATTTTCCACCCAAAAAACAAAAAAACAAATAAATGATGATTTCATTTCATCCACGTCATCCGTGTGGTGTCGGACGTAAAGAATAGTATCATCAATATATTTCCCAGAGATGTCCCTGAAAACAGTGTCCCTGGATGGTGTTGATTTTTTATTAGTACATTCTGCGTATTCAGCCTTGATACCAACTGTGCTATTTTCGTATCGCTCAAAAGATGATGAAGTTCATACTGTCCATTTATCCAGTCATAGAAACAGATTGTGAGTACGCGTTATCTTGATCTGGGTTTTTGAACTCTCGGTGTTGAGCAGAGGATTCAAAATCCACGAGAGTGCATTCCTGCACGTCATGAAAAAACCCTTTAATGGATTTTCAACTTTATGCGCTGAGCGGTGCGTTGAAAATATATGTAATTATATAAAAGCGAAAGGTCACTCATTCATAAATTAATTTATTCACTGATTAAGGCGAGGTTGCAATAGTTTCTAACTTTTTTAAACCTCTGTAAATCTAGCAAAATGGCTAGTTTCCGTAAAACAAAAATATTTAGGAAAATTGAACATACTGTTAAGCGCTGTGTGAAGATAGAAAAGTGAATTAAAACAATTGGCTCGATAAAAAATAAACATAAAGGCGACACTAAATCGCTATTTAAAACGTGTACCTTGAAGAGATTCCATCATTAAATCATGTAAAACTCGTACCAAAAGATAGGTTTTATTGTTTTTTAGGGCATGCTGAGAAAATGTTATATAATTTCCTTATCATTTTGTCTCCACGAAACAATTATACTCAAAATCTAGCAGCTCAAGCGCTCGCAATGACAGGCCAGTGTTCGCCGAAACGTCTTCAACTACAAGAGGGCCTTAATCACGAAAACTCAAAAACTTCTAGACCTACCAAGATAAAATTTGGCACAGAGGTAGATTAATGAATAGGAGACGTCAGCTAAGGAACAATTTCAGGAAAAGCCCCCGTAAAGGGGAGAAATACGGTGTGGAAGTTTGCATGAAAGTCCGTCAGTTTCGAAGCTAGTGTTTTCAAATTTTATATTTAAGCTGTTAGTTAAATATTAACTCATACGTATCTCAGCGTTTTTGATAACTGTACCTCTGAAGAGCTGAAAAAGAGGTAGAAATTGTTTGTGGAAAGTTCTTCATTTTCAAAGTAAACATCTTTCAATGTATTATTTCGGAATATGGGTGGAAACTAACGCAACGTATTAGGTTGGGGAAAAAGTCTTTTCGCATTATAGTATGTATGAACTTGTAATAAAATCTCTTTGGCTATACTATTTGTATCTGGCTGGTTTTGGTATCATTGAAAGTTTAAATTTTAAAGAACATAATTCCAAATTCAAATTAGGAAAATGTGTGATTTTCATTTGTTTTTCGTACCGTCAAGATGAGTGAATCTAATGAAGAAATTCGATACATTTTAAAATTTTACTACAAAAAAGGTAAAAATGCAACGCAAGCCGCGAAAAAAATTTGCGATGTCTATGGACCTAGTGTAGTGTCTGTGAGAGTAGCACAACTTTGATTATATACCTGTCTAGATAGAGTAATGCAAACAAACGATGCACAAAAACTGTCCCCAGTTTCGCGATTATGTGTGAGTACCGCTCGCGTACTTATTGTAATCGAACTGTCAAAGTGTGCGTGTTTAGAGATGCCAGCTGCAAATTATTAACTTACCTTTCTTCCATCATTTAATAAGATCAATATTAAACAAATTAGATTAAATGAAATAATATTTTTTTAGATTAGTGTTTTATTTAATTAATATAATATCTCTCCAGCAATTTGCCTATACGGAATCCGTAGGAAATCTAAAACCCAAAATATTAGAAAGAACTAACAACAATACTATTTAGTGAATGACTAAGTAATTTCTCATTTTCAGATCAAATAAATACCGTCAGTTTTTAAATAATAATTTATTATTCTCCTGATCAAATTTCGGTCACGGCAGACAATCATAAGTTGTAATGATATTTGTAATATGTTTCCCATATTTTCGCCAAATCTCCCCTGTAATGAACTGGCAACACCGGCTAATCAAAGTAACCTACGAAGTATCGAATTAAAAATTCATGTTTTCTTTAAAAAAATGTGGTTTAAAAACAAAACTTAGCGATGAAAACTGATCTTGGTATTATTATATAGCTTTCCCACATAAATGCGACACAGTTTGACAACACAAACCAGCGTAATTAATATTCTTTCGTGAGCACATTACCCCTAAGTGATTCAAATGACACTGACGTCGGTGAGAAGCGAGTCTACCAATTTTAGTAGACTTTATTTGAGCCGTTCTGTACGGCCAATGTGTCATCTAGACATGTATATAATCAAAGTAGCACAAATTTGGTTTAAGCGTTTTCAATCCGGAAATTTTGATGTCAAAGATGCACGTCGCTCTGGTCGCCCTATTACGGATAAAATGGATGCTATTTTCGAAAAAGTGGAGCAAGATCGGCATACCAGTAGTTACGACGTAGCTGAAGAACTGGAAATTGACCACAAAACAGTTTTGGCGCATTTGAAAAAAACTGGGTACACAAAAAAGCTCGACATTTGGGTACCTCACGAGCTCACTGAAAGAAACCTAATGAACCGTGTACTCATTTGTGATTCTTTATTACGACGTAATGAAACCGAACCATTTTTGAAGAAGCTGATAACTGGTGATGAAAAGTGGATCACGTATGACAAGAACGTGCGAAAAAGGTCGTGGTCAAAGGCCGGTCAGGCTTCACAGACTGTGGCGAAACCCGGGTTAACTCGCAACAAGGTGATGCTGTGTGTGTGGTGGGATTGGAAGGGCATTATTCATTATGAGCTGTTACCACCAGGCAGGACCATCGATTCTGAACTCTACTGCGAACAACTGATGAGATTAAAGCAAGAAGTTGAGAGAAAGCGGCCGGAATTAATCAACAGAAGGGGTGTGGTTTTTCATCATGATAACGCTAGACCTCACACATCTTTAGCCACCCAACAAAAATTAAGAGAGTTTGGCTGGGAGGTGTTAATGCATCCGCCGTATAGTCCTGACCTTGCACCTTCAGATTTCCACCTGTTTCGGTCTCTTCAGAATTCTTTAGGCAGTGTCAGGTTAACATCACGAGAGGACTGCCAAAACCACTTGTCGCGGTATTTTGACCAGAAGTCCCAAAATTTCTATAGCAATGGGATCATGTCCCTACCTACAAGATGGCAAAAAGTTATCGAACAAAATGGTACCTACATACTTTAGTTAAATGTAAATAAACTTTATTAAAAAATGTTTTGAATTTTCTTAAAAAATGCGAAGAAACTTTTTCCCCAACCTATTATATCGGTGTTGTTGGAATTTAGGACTTCCGACTTCACACGGGCGAGGCCGCGGGTAAAAGCCAGTTTTAGATAAAATCCTTCGCGATATTTGTACAGACGCCAGCACTTAAAGCTACTGCAATCTGTCAAATTTCTTTAATAGATTTTTAACTTTAACGCTAAGTTCATCGGGTACCTTGATGTGCTGGCGTCTGTACATTCGTAAGAAAGTAGACTTAAAGTAATGCATTCACTACTTAACTACCATTTACTTACTTAAGTTTTTGTAAACCGCTAAGTTACTAGTTAAGTAACTTACCATGCAACACCAGGAACTAAGACCGGTCTAGTAGATAATTTGCGATCATTGGACGTTGAACAACAGACAACACAACACATCGGTGTCATGCAATCATTGGGGTTCGATAGGCTGAGGATATAGGTATAGGCGTAGAATTATTTTCTTGTGGGTGGGAAATCATCTAATGACGTCTCCCACTCTTGGGTGGAGCGGGAGGGCGTGTCAGACTTTTACTGACTAAAACCCACCCGTGTTCCTTCAGTTGCCCATGTGCCAGGGTCATGGTATCTCTTTCGAACAAATCTCGCGACCCTGGCTGGCATCGGTCCTAGCAGACCCCTTCAGTACTGCTGACATCTCTTTGAGGCGCATTGGAGAATCATTGGGGTTCACTAGGCTGCGGATATACAGGCGTAGGATGTGAAACCCAGTGGAGTAATTGCATAGTACACACACAGCACACACACATTGCACAGTAGGAATGTCTTCCATTTTGACAGTTCAACAACATTCATTGCGCTATTTAAGTTGCTGAGCAGACAAATTTTCAAGTATATGATGCAATGGTTAAGCAATATCTATCCTTTATACTGTTTCAGATTGTGATTAACATACATCAATTAAGCAAAAAGAGTATGTAAGGATCTTAGAAGGTGGCGATCTGCAGTTTCTGCTTCTGCATGGGAAAAATAGCCTATCACACTAGCGGTTCACGAGCGTCTTCAAAGCGGAGCGAGAGCGCAGCGAATACGTCGCGGACGCGCATCGAGATCGCCGCGGATAGAACCTTTACTGAGTGTATTGGACGTCATAAACTCGCCGCGAACAGGCGTCGAAAACGTTGCGTAGTCGCCACGCGCCCGCGGTGTCTCTGCTGTGAAGCCGCGACGTGATCGCGACGTATTAGCTGTGCGCCCGCTCCGCTCTGAAGACACTCGTTAACCGCTAGTGTGATAAGGCCCAAAGGTATGAGTTTATGTATGTAAACCTAACAGTTTATTTACTAAATCAAATTTTCATCAAAATCATCAAACGGTTTCTTACTAAACTTCAACTATATGTGACAACTAGGGTTGCCAGGTTGCCACCCGTACTTTATAATAAAGTATTGTACGTTATTTCACATAATTGTACTCTATACTTTATGAGAGCAATAAAGTACACGAAAATACTTTATTTTGCAAAATTTGATGTCTTTGGGGTTTTGAAAAGTTTAGTCGTAAGTTCTTTTTCGTTAAACGAAATTTATGTGATACAAACTGCCAAAACCAACAAAAAATATGTTTTTAAATATAATAATAAAGCCACATAAATAATGCTTTATTTTTATATAACTACTATGTACTTTTTTTTTCTGACCTTTAATAACCAATGTACTTTAATTGCAAGAAAAAAAGTGACAACCCTAGTGACAACCGTGGTTACATATCACTTTTAGTGACTAATACTATATTATCTTCCTTGATTTTTAGATAAGGATATTTATTCGCCAAGCAACTTAGTACAGTATAGGTACCTATGAGACCTTCATAAGTTGGACTTTAGACTGTAAAGGTAGATAAATACTAAAGTAACCTTTGATCTTCTAAGAATTACATACTTGTATAATTATAATACTCTAAGGTTCAGTGTATTTATAGAATTACTAGCTTTTTCTAGCGGCTTCGCGCGCGTATTGTACATATAAACCTTCGTCTTGAATCACTTTAGAGTGTTGATGAATACTGCATTAAGATCCGTTGCGTAGTTTAAAAGATCTAAGCGTACAGACGTGGGAAGTGACTTTGTTTTATACCATTAAACGCCGAATATAAAGAAGATAATGGCAATAAATTGTTCTCTCAACACTCTGTTTAGGTTCTCAATGCAGTTTTCATCATCATCATTTAGGCCGTAAGACGTCCACTGCTGGACTTAGGCCTCCCCCAATTTGGGGGCTTTGCCATAATCGCCACGCTTGGCAGACGGGTTGGCGATCGCAGTATGGTGGTAAAATGCATAGAGAACGCTGCTGCCCATTCTCTAGTAAGTCCCTTAGTCGCCTTTTACGACACCCACGGGAAGAAATGGGGTGGTGTTATTCTTTACGTCCGGCACCACACGGTATGGTATTTATTTTATATTCCGCGGCACTAGTGAGGGAAAGCGCCACGAAATAATTTAAAAAAAAATGCTAATCGTTGACTAGTTTATCATACTAGTTAAATATGTGTGATGTGTACTCAGACCCAGCGGAGTTTATGTCAAAAAAAAAAAGAGAATATAATTATAAACTGTATGTAAATAAACTATGATAAATTGACATTATATTTCATCTTCTTTATGTTTGTCATACAATTTACATCAATTATTTAGTGTGCTATTATTCAAAATATTTGTTTAAGTTTTTATAGTTGGCTGTTTTGCGGACTTCAGTCAGCCTTTTTAAAAATGTCAAACACTACAAAAAAAAAACGTCTCCATTATCATTTCAGCCGAAAGACGTCCACTACTGGACGTAGGCTTCCCCCAATTAAGAGGGGTTTGCAATAATCACCACGCTTGGCAGGCGGGTTGGTGATCGCAGTATAGTGGTTAAACATATATAGAGAACGCTGCTGCTCATTCTCTAGTAAGTCCGTCAGTCGCGTCTCACGACACCCACAGGAAGAAATTGTAACGTAATGTAATTTTTGCTCAGTTTTGTTTTTTTTTCTTTCTATTCTATTTTGTGTGTTTTTTAAATTGTGTTTTTAGTTTGTTACTTAATTCAATTTTATTTAATTTAATTCAATATATTTAATTTTATTCAATATATTTAATTTTATTCAATATATTTAATTTTATTCAATATATTTAATTTTATTCAATATATTTAATTTTATTCAATATATTTAATTTTATTCAATTTTATTTAATTTAATTCATTCTATAAAATGTTGTTGATGTTAGTTTTGGTTACTTTGTTATCCATCTTTGTATTAATTAATTATTTTTTAGTGAGATTTTAATAAAATGCTGTGCTCACCTATAATTTAGATGCATGCAATGCTATTACATTTGAAAATGATATGTACTGTGAATGTCTTTGTGTGTATTTAGTTGGTTTGCCTAAATAAATAAATAAATAAATGGGGTGGTGCTATACTTTGCGACCGACACACACGGACTACAAAAAAAAAATGTTCCAAAATATTATTGCTCATGAAATCTTGTTATTGTTTCTTGAGAACTGTATAGAAAGACGTTGTTTTATACGCGTGAGCATTTGGCATTACACTCTTTCATCAAAAACAACATGAACAACTACGTAATACAACTATTTGTCTTCAAAATAATAGCCAATCAGCCAGATGGATCAATCAGGAGATAATTGGCAATGAGGCCCTAGATGTAATACGCACGGCGCCAAATCAAGCTATACATTTCCAGTATAAGCTGACCTCTCACTGTATGAAAATTATATACAACTAGCTTCTGCCCGCGGCTTTGCCAGCGTGTATGTCAAAAAATTCACCATTTCAATCCCCAATTTCACCCTCTTAGGAACGGAGTTTCAAAAACTCCTTTCTTAGAGGGTACCTACTCCTTAGTTTCAAAGAATACACACTCCAAATTTCATGTCTCCAGCGGTTTAGGCTGTGCGTTGATATATCAGTCAGTCAGTCACTCAGGACTTTGAATTTTATATACGGGACAGTTTTTATCCAGTACGCAAACTGTAACCATGAATTCAGTATATCATTCTAGACCCCCCAGCGTGCAGCGTCGAAAATTTTCGTCAGTTATACAAAAACAAAATCAGCTTTTCATTTTGACCCTGTAGGTATTGCATTTTTTTATGAAACAGCTGATTTTTTATTTGTATAACCGACGAAAAATTTCTGTTGATCCCCGGGTCTCGAATGATGAATGATGAATTCATGGTTACAATTTACGCACTGGATAAAAAATTATCCTGTATATAGATGCGAGCTAAACTAAAACTGGAAATGTATAGTTTGATATGTACCCGTGTGTACATTCGTACATATATGTCCTGTCGTATAACCCTTCACAATGGCTTTTTAATTATTTATATAATTACTGCATTCAACCGGTTACTATAATGATAATGACCCCGAATCTTCTAGTCTACATTCGTAACAATATGGCCGCGTGATCTTTTCGCGCACTGGATATTGAACGCTCTGTATAGCACCGAGAGTCGAAAATTGAACAATGTGGTTTTTCGATGTGCTGGGACACACTCTGTTGGATTCTCAATCTTTTCCGTTCTACACCGAGAGTTGAAAATTGAGTGCGGGATAAAATCCCTATGCGATAGAGAGAAGAAAGTAAATACGTTTATTTGCGGCAAACATGACGCACAGAAAGACCAGAACATATAAAATAAATAATAGTATTAAAAAAAAAAAAAAAAAACACGCTTACTTTTCTACTTTTTAGTTTGGTTTTCTATGGAAGCGTGTTTTTTTAGTTTTCTCTTAACTATTTTTTTTTCTATTTTTAGGATGTTTCGAATTTTGAAACGTATGTCAGCGTAGTTTGTGACGTATGTCAGCGTAGTTTTTGAAGACAGTTTTTTTGGCTATCATGGTAATCTCGGCAAGGATAATGGCACAAATTTATAAAATTATTGTATTGTCATCGGTCCTTGATAAGTATGCCAAATTTCGAGTTAATCCAACGTTTTGAAGGGGGTCAAAATCATGTTCAAAGTTTCCGTTACATAGGCATATACTCACATACGTTTGAATCTAATAAAAGCGTGTTAAAAACCGACCAAGTGCGAGTCGGACTCGCGCACCGAGGGTTCCGTACAAACCTGTAGTGTTTAATACCTCTACGCGTTCATGAGGAAAGGGGTAGTAAGTTTAAAATTATTAAAAATATTTTTATTATGTGATGTAACTAAAAATTTACGGTTTTCGCAATTTTTCCTATATCTGTGCTATAAGACGTTGCTTCTTACCAAATTTCAAAATTCTAGATCGACTGGAAGTACCCTTTAGGTTTTGATTCCCTTGCGAGTTTCGAAAATTGGCGGAAATTTGCGGCATAAACGGCTATATCTTTTGATTGCGTTAGCTTAGAAGTTTGTTTTTTTCACAGGTCCAAGGGACAGTAGACTTGAGTATTTGATATAAATTTCAGCTTGATACCTCCACGCGTTCCTGAGAAAAAGGGTCTTGACAGACGGACGGACGGACGGACGGACGGACGGACGGACAACAAAGTGATCCTATAAGGGTTCCGCTTTTTCCTTTTAAGGTGCGGAACCCTAAAAAGAAAAAGCTGGGGAAAACATGCGTCACATCCAGGCAAAACAGCCATAGCTTAGCATAATGCTGTGACCTAATGCGAGACAGAGCCGGGTTTCAGTGACAGCCGGCGCTGTTAGATCTACGTAGATATGAACGTGAAATTGAAAAAGGATTTTTACGGTGTCTGACTTTACATACGAGTGACTGTCTTTGTCGACACATTTCATTTCAAGGAACAAATTCAAAAGTTCAGTTGTAAATGCGCTACCGTAAATTATAGTGGGGACTGGGGAGCCACCTTTATAAAGATTTTTTATTTTTATAAATGTGGCTCCTCAGTCCCGAAAATATTTAATGATACCAGGGTTGCCAAGTTTTTTTTTGTAATAATTAAAGTATTTTTAAGCCCTTGCCTGAAAAAAAAATAAAAATAGATACGAATATTTTTCACTAATGTGAGCCTTAATTAAAAGGTTCTTTTTACACGCTTTATATTAGCTTCACTTGTATGTTTGTTCGTAACCGACTCCTTATAGCGCGATTTTGACCCCCTTTAAACGACCAGATTTCATTCAAACTTTGCACACCTGTCAAGGACCGATGACAATTTCATAAATTTGTACCATTATCCTTGCCAGGGTTACCAGGACAGCAAAAAAACTGTCTTTGAAAACTACGCTGACATACGTCACTAACTACGCTGACATACGGCACAAACTACGCTGACATACGACACAAACTACGCTGTCATACGTCACAAACTACGCTAGCATACGTCTCAAAATTCGAAACATCCTGAAAAATAGAAAATAAATAATAGTTTAAAAAAACTAAAAAACACGCTTCCATTGAAAACCAAACTAAAAAGTACAAAATAATGGAAAAAATAATAGTTTAAAAAAAACTAAAAAAACACGCTTCCATTGAAAACCAAACTAAAAAGTGCAAAATAATGGAAAAAAAGCGTGGGGTGCTTTTTAAGGTATTTTTTATTGATATCAGGCACCCCACGCTTTTTTCCATTATTTTGTACTTTTTAGTTTGGTTTTCAATGAGACGTATGTCAGCGTAGTTTGTGACAGTTTTTCTGCTGTCCTGGTAACCCTGGCAAGGATAATAGCACAAATTTATGAAATTATAGTATTGTCATCGGTCCTCGATAAGTCTACAGAGTTTAAATGAAATCTGGTCGTTTAAAGTGGGTCAAAATCGCGCTATAAGGAGTCGGTTACAAACAAACATACAAACATACAAATATACAAACATACAAACATACAAAAATACAAACATACAAGTGAAGCTAATATAAAGCGTGTAAAAAAGCGTGGGTTGCCGGATATCAATAAAAAAATACCTTAAAAAGCACCCCACGCTTTTGTTTCCATTATTTTGTAATTTTTAGTTTGGTTTTCAATGGAAGCGTGTTTTTTAGTTTTTTTTTTTTTTTATATCTCAAATCATATTATTATCTTCTCTAATTTTATAATATGTGAAATATTTTTCAAAAACCCTAATATAAACAAAAACATGTGTGCATTCACACGTGGTAGGTAGAAGTGAAACCTTCAAAAATTTTGGCTTCAAGATAATGAGACGAATGTAAAAAAGTCAAATGTCCAAGAAGCCTGCTCGAAAAACGTCCAGAAAATTAAACTTTCTCAAGGAGCGCTCTTACTTAAGGATTTCCATTACCCCAAGTGTTAGAGCGAGACACAAAACATAATGACGTTGTTATGTGTCTGTCTCTTTTTATTGTCGCTTTTTCGTTTCATAGACTTTCAAATCACAACGGTGCTCAAGAAGTTTTGACTTTAAAACCGACGAGATTAACACCAGCCCTATTGCGCTTTTCTCGCAATTTTGAAAAGCTGTTCGCTTATTGTACAACACACTATCAACAGAGGGGTAATTGCGTAACTTTTTATCGGTAGGAATTGGTTTCATATTGATGTTAAACAACATTCATTGCGTTATTTACGTTGCTGAGCCGACAATTTATTCGAACAAATGACGCAATGGTTTAGAAATAATCTTCAATCCCATTCAGATTCTGATAAATTGTGCGTTTCGCAATTAGGGTGCAGAATCTGAATAATTTTGAAGGAAATCGCTTATCCATTGCTTCATAAGTTAGAAAAAAATGTCTACTCAACAACGTAACTAGCGCAATGAATGTTGTCGAACTGTCAAGTGAAATATATTTCTGCTCTTAGTATATTACGCAACTAGCTGACCCGTGCCCATTTCGTTGGGCGGTAAACATTTTAACTTGTGATGAAATTAAGAATGTGGTTCGGTTCGAGCACTTCCGACGTTTGGCTCCCAGACTGTAGCGGGCTGGGGCTGCCTTAAAGCGGCTCCTGCCCAATCTGGGAGGTCCAAACGCCTCCTGCCGGAGGCTCTACACGGGGGTCGTGCGGTCCATGGCCCTCTACGGGGCACCGGTGTGGGCGCCCTCATTGAGGCTGCGCCCAGCGCGCCGGTTGAGTGCGGCCCAGAGGGTCATGGCCATCTGGTTAATCCGGGGATACCGCACGGTCTCTTGCGATTCGGCGAGCGTCCTTGCCGGAGTGTCGCCATGGGATCTGGAGGCAAAGTTCTTCGCCCACATGTGGGAGTGGCGCGAGGATGCGAAACGCCGGGGCGAAACTCCGCTGCCGCAACAAATCGCGGCACGGCGAACAGAGCTCCGGCAGAATCTCATGGCGACATGGCGGGTACGATTGTCGCAACCCAGCGCAGGGCACGCCACAATTGCGGCGGTAAGTTCCCTCTTTGAGGAGTGGATAGAGAGGCGCCACGGCGTCCTCACCTTCCGCCTGACGCAGGTTCTCACCGGGCATGGGTGCTTCGGTGGGTTCCTATTCAAGATAAAGCGGGAGGAAACGCCCGGGTGTTTCCATTGTGAGGATCGTCTAGAGGACACGGTGGAACGTACGGTGGAAGTGTGCCCTGCCTGGGCGGAGCACCGCCGTGTCCTCGTGGAGGCGATCGGCGGCGGCGACCTCACACGTCCGGCCCTGGTGCGAACCATGGTACTGAGCGAGAGGGCATGGGAAGCCGTCACCTCCTTCTGCGAAGCAGTAATGCTCGCGAAGGAGGAGGCGGGGCGCGTGAGGGAGTGGCAGTCTCTAGTCGATTGCGGACTCCCGGCCACCGTAGGCGCGAGCTTGCGGGTGGCGAGCAATGGATAGCTCGCCGCCCGGTAAGGACCAAGCTCGGGTCGACGGCGCGTAGTGTTCCACGCGCGCCTCAAAGAGATGTCAGCAGCACTGAAGGGGTCTGCTAGGCAGGACCGATGTGATTGTTCGAAAGAGATACCGTGACCCTGGCACATGGGCAACTGAAGGAACACGGGTGGGTCATAGTCAGTAAAAGTCTGACACGCCCTCCCGCTCCGCCCAGAGCCAAAAAGTCATTTGATGATTTCCCATCCAAAAAAAAAAAAGTGTGGTTCGGTTAGTACTGAGCGCTATGATTTATTTCCTGACTGCCAAAAGGAGGGTTTTGTTTTTATTGCATATAAAACGTCCGTACAAAGCATGTTCTAATGCGGTTCGTGAATGGACGACGCATTTTGCGATTTAGTAATTTTATATTATCTTCGAAACTATTTAACCAATTGACATACTGTTTTCTGAAAATCGTATCTCTATGATGTTTTTGTGATCATAATAATATTTTTTTCGATAACGTTTAATATTTTGTTGTTTAAAAAATCATCCAAAGGTAAGTACGTCGAAAAAAACTTTTTTTAACATATAAAAGCTACTATATCTGCTAAAATATAAAAGATAGAAATATGGTGTCGCGGACTCTTTTGTAGAACTATTCAAAGCAGACCAGATTGCATACATTGTTTTGACTTATATACAACTGTTAAGGCAGCGCATGCAAATAACTCTGTTGTAAGAGCAATTTTTTTTCCGCCTGGCTAGACAAAAAATGAGATAGGTCGGCTAATATGCATGATATCTTTATAATTTATAGCCTCGCACTCACAAATAATGTAGCTTTCTAACAGTAAAAAAAAAAAATTAAAATTGGTTCATTACTTCCGGAGATTACCCCCTACATACAAACTTACAAACAAATGTTACCTCTTTATAATATTATTAGTAGTATAGATTACCCCGCTGAAGTTGGTACAGAAAGAGAAAAATTAGACAACTTTGAAAATGTCAGAAAGGTCACTGACCAATATTTGTTGCTATTTTTCAGCAGTAGATATAACAAAACATTTTCTGGCCAGAAAGAGCAATAGCCTGAATTTTTATGTCTGATTACATAGTACGGTATTTTTTATTTTCATATTATTCAACGACAGATTACGGATGCATTTCGTTTTACAGTTTTTAAAATGATATAATATCATGTGTTTAAATTTTCTTCGAAAATATAGTAAGTACCTTTAATAATTAAAATTAAAAAAAAATAGATTTGCCAACCCTAACAGAAACACATTGTAATCTATTTATAGACGCCGGATAAACATACAAAGCTGGACTGTGCGAAAACTGGAATAAGATGATATAAGAACAGATACCATACACGATACGAAACTATTACGTACTACTATTACTACCGAACTTGTTTACACATATTAAACATTATCACACACATTTTGGACCGATATTTACAAACAAAACAATTGCTAACAAAAAAAGTACACTTAATTCCTCACATGGCAACAAAAACGTAAACATGACATGGAAAAAGTTTCGAGACTTTATAATGTGTCATCGCTTCAAGTAAACAGTTCAAAAGGTAACAAAACTTGCCTAAAATACAGAAAAAATTACACTTTTATGAATTACAACATATTTGTGGACTGTTTACACCTTAAAATCTAAGTTTACACCAAAAAATGAAGTGTTTAAAGTGAATAGTGTTGTGCTACTTACGATTGCACGTCTAGGTAACAACGCTCCGCGCACTAGGAGTGGGCGATATAAATCGTATATAAATACAATATCTATGTATCTGCACAATATCCAATAACTATATATCGGACGGCACTGAATCTATATATCAGGTATCCGCGTACCTACGGCGAACTAAGCGCGACGAGTGACAGAACAAGACACTATACCGATACGATATCATATCGCATGATCTATATATTCGGTTCAAACTGATTCGGGTACAGTATAGTAATATTTAGTACGGAGAGAAGTATTTTATCCTTGCGATGCGCGCGGGCGGGAGTGATGTAGCTATAGATGAACGAGCGAGAAAGTGCGATACGCTAATGTCTATTACTAATTTTAAACATTATTTACAGGACTGTAGAATTTAATACCGAATACACTCAGAGTGCCATATAATCAACACTACCAAACAATACATTCACTGATTTCGAGTATACAGTTAAAAATAAAATACAATGATGCATGAATCGAACAAAACCGAAATCTAAATATGACAGTATCACTTTCGATTCCGAGTTCCACACTGATTCAGGCAATATATAGATATTGAAATATATAGATGCGATATCCGATATTCTAAAGCGATACATAGATACGATTTGATATGGTGTAAAAGCGATATTACCCATGCCTACCGCGCACCGCACTCCTTGATGTAACTATTATGTTTATCAACCGGTGCGGTGTTCAGATACCGGTTTGTGTTGCCAGAACTCAGAATTTAAATTCCACTGTTTGTATTTTTTATGGGAGAAATAGAATGAGGTGCGAATGTGTCGGAGTAGGTAACTTAGAGATTTGGCTGGCTACAATAATTTATTTTTTATAATATTTATTTTAGAACCACGTTTTATGTAAGTTTTTTTTGCATTTTTTAGAACTATTTCAGAAAGTAATATGAGCGAGTGTAACAAATATTATTCCGTATTATTTTTTTTAATTAATATAAATACCTAGATTTTTGATATTATTTTATTACTAGCTTTAATTGCATTTTTAGTAATCTTAATTTATCGTTTTTCTGTGCGTTTACAGGGTCCATATTTTTGTAATAGCTTAAGCCCTCTGTATCATCTTTTTCAGAATATGGAATGCAATAAATAAATAATAATGAATAAAATAACCGATACCGCTGATATATATCCGCTGGATGCAAGGAGCCCAGAACTGGTAGAAGTGGCGGTGCTTGGGAGAGGCCTATGTCCAGCTGTGGACGTCTTAAGGCTGAAAGGTGATGATGTGATGATTCCATAATCTACCACTATACACAACACACATTAATAGGCAACCCTGTTATCTATCTAGAACTGCCCCGTTGGTGTCGTGGTCGCAAGCGCGGCCGCTGAGCATGGGGTCCTGGGTTCGATTCCCGGGTCGGGCAAAGTGTTACTGGGTTTTTCCATTAGGAATTTCTTAGTAGCAGCCCGGAGTTTGGAAGTTGGCGGTGTGATACCCCCGTGCCTCGGAAAGCACGTTAAGCCGTTGGTCCTACGCCTGATCTCTCTCCGGTCGTGTCGGATTGTCGTCCCATCGGACTATGGAGTGAGGGAAGAGTGAGTGCTCCTGTGTCTGCGCATACACTTGAGCACTATAATATCTCCCGCGCCGATGGCTAGTCTCCGTTGAGATTGGCCGCCGTGGCCGAAATTCGGTCTGGAGGACTATATATCTATCTAGAATAGTTATCAGCTAATCAAATCTCGTTTTCAAATAACGAAATGTTAATTATATACTTAGGTACCGTAAGGTTTGTGTGTGGTTTGCATTTAAAACAGCTTTTACTAAATACTTATGATACGGTAAATGTGGTACATAAATTTAAAAAATGCTTAATTTTTGTGTATCTGTCCGTGTGTTTATTCCGGTTAATCGGCTGGACCGATTTTGACAGGACTTTCACTGACATATAGCTGGTATTATATGAAGCAATTTGGGAACTGAAGTCAAAACTTAGCTTGGCTTGGTTTATAAAGTCATAACTTCAATACTCGGCTTGAAGCTTTATTTAAATATTGTTAGTTATAAGCTTGTTTTACTATTGCTATTCGTTAATTAATAAATATGTACAACATAATAATAATAAAGTAGTTTGTTAGTAATGTTATGTAATTGTATTGGATGTGTGTAAAATTACTACAATTACGTCTGTGACGAACGTTTTATATTAATAATTTACTGTAAGCATTGTTCTCATGTAAGTGACTTTGTGTCTTTTTTAATGGTTCCTCTCTCTTAACTCAGTTATTTTGCTGTATGATCTAATTATAAGTTTACCTTTACCTATACCATGTGGAATGTAATAAAAGTATTGAGTTTTATTTAAGACTAGCTTCTGCCCGCAACTTCATTCGCGTCTAATTTTTGATCCCCTGACCGTCGCATCGAATTGCCTGCCAGGTTCGTCCATTTTTCGTTGCTGCGCCGCTCTTTTTGATCGTAACGTGATGTTATATAGTCTATAGCCTTCCTCAATAAATAGGCTACCCAACACAAAAATATTTTTTCAATTCGGACCAGTGGTTCTTGAGATTACGGCGTTCAACCAAACAAACTCTTCAGCTTACTAACTTTTGCCAGCGGCTTCGCCAGCGTGGAGGTCGAAAATTATCCGAGGGATAAAAAGTACCCTATGTGTTACTCCAAATTATAAAGTATCTGTGTGACGAATTTCATCTAAATCGGGTCAATAGTTTTTGCGTGAAAGAGGAACAAACATCCATACATCTATAACGCGAAAGTTTGTATGTATGGATATATTATACATACCAACTTTCGCGTTTATAATATTAGTAGGAAATAGGATTATTATATTATTATGGTATAGAAGTATGCAATGTGAGTGTATGAAGTATGAGTGTGGTGCATTACTTTGTGTAAATTATTTCATCGCCACTGCTCTCAAAACGGTGAAGGAAAACATCGTGAGGAAACCGGCATGTCTTAGAACCAAAAATTTGAAGACATGTGACATCTACCAACCCGCACTGGGCCCGCGTGGTGGATTATGGCCCACTCCCTCTCACCGAGAGGAGGCCTGTGTCCCAGCAGTGGGAACATTATAGGCTGATGATGATGATGATAGAAGTATAGATAAAAAAAGAAAATCAAAGGGCATTAAAGTCACGCCAACAAAGTCGCGAGCAGCAACTAGTATCTCAATGGTAATAGTTACCTAAAATGGTGATGAGTGACGTCATGCGTCGCCTACAACTGAATGGGACAAGGATCACAGGTCAAGGTTGTAACGAGCGGAGCGGTAGGTACGCGCGCTTGGACAGTATCGGACGCGGCATACTATTTTAGGGTTACGTAAATCGAGACCCTATTTCTAAGAGTCAGCCCCGCCTAGAGCCGGAGACGTCATTTGATGATTTCCTACTCAAAAATATAATAAAAATCCCAATTTGAACTCTATCATTGGAATCGCCTGCTGCAGCTACAAAGCAATCTTTAGTGCTAGCAAAGTTTAGTAAGGTCACTTTGTTAGGCACTTTAGTTACCAGACGAATTTAACCACCGGTTTATATTAAAATGTATGAACATTTAGGAATAACTAATTGTGTATTGCAAACAGTTGTGTATCATTTTGTTTTCTATCATATCGTATGCTGTACCGGTGACGGCATAACGTCAACGTCGCGCGTCGGCAGTCACTGAAAACCAGCGCTGGGGCTCTGTTTTTATAGGGTAGTCGTAGCATTATGCTGTGCGTTTTGCGTGCATCTGACACATATTTTCTCCCAATTTATACATTTTTGTGTTATGTCTTTGAGTTATGTTTGCGTGGACGTAAATAGAGGGGCAAGGTTGGGTGAAGCCTACACACTAGAAACGTCTTTTGCTCACACGAGAAAAAGTATTTTCACGCTGTGCAAAGTAGGTACCTTCCCAGAATACCTAACTTTTTGTCAAACTTTAGAGAAATCCATGTAAACGTGAAAAGATACCCTACCAGTCAGATTTACTAACTAGAAATTATTTGTACATACTTACCTGTTTATATTATTAATGGATTTAGTAGCTATCAGACTGAAATTTACTAAGGAGTCCAGGAAGACGCTACATCGTGAAAAGGGGAGTGAATAAATTGAGTTATCTGGGGGCATGGCAGTTCCTCCACCTAGCCGACCCTAAAACAAAACAATAAGCACTACCTAGTGGGGTTGACGGCGGCGGCGCGTTGTGTTCCACGCGCGCCTCAAAGAGATGTCAGAAACATTACAAGTGAAGGGGTCCGCTGGGAACGATGACTGCAAGGGTTGCGAGATTTGTTCCAAAGAGTTACTGTGGCACTGGCATAGGCGACTGAAGGAACACGGGTGGGTTTTAGTCAGTAAAAGTTTGACACGCCCTGTCACATGATTTCCCACCCAAAAAAAGGGGCACTCTTTTTCTCGTAAAGACATCAAAACAGTTGGTACTATGACCTTCGTTAAGGGTACTTACCGTCGGCGATAGGGCCTCTATCATCATTCTCTATCTCATCTATTGACTAAAAGTAGTAACAAACAACCCTATTTATGTTAATTTTGTTTTTAATACTAGCTAATATGACCGGTTTGAAATTAATTAGAGATTAAGCGTCGAACGGCGCCGAGTCACGTGGATAGTCTCATGAATACTTATGAGGGATTAATGGCTTATCTATGGGGAGGTCCGTCGTTTGTCTGTTTGTATGGGGTGAACTTTTGTGTTTTTAGGGATGATTTATTGTAGTATTTATTTTGAAATCATAATTTTCATAATTTTGTACACTCGAATTACTTTTAGTTTTAAGCAGACTAGGAGCACGACTATTATCACTATGTGTACATATTATATCCTCGAAAATCGGAAAGGAGATATATTATGATTACATAATACACCTCCTTTCCAATTTTTGTGGATATATTATCTAGAGCAAATAAAAACTTTTTAACAAAAAATTAAACCGCCGAAAAACACAGAAAAGCAAAAAATAATAAACCTTAAAATTTGAGTCGGCGCTTTGAGTGATCTTTGTTCATTGATTGTTCAGCGCCGACTCAAAATTTTTTAAGGTTTCGGCGGTTTAATTTTTTGTTAAAAAGTTTTTATTTTGTAATTTTTTGTGGCTTTAATGTACTAATAATACTTGGCAAGGTATACCCTATCCAATGAAAAAAGAATTATCACAATCGGACTACTATGTAAAAAGTTATGCGTGGTCATACATAAAAAAAAAATAAAAAAATATACGCGTCGAATTGATAACCTCCTCCGTTTTTTTTCGTCGGTTAAAAAGATTTCTTATTTGTGAAGAACCGGCTGAACTGATTTGAATGAAATTTGGCACATGGGTAGACAACATCAAATTCAAATTCAATTTGGCGCACGGGTGGAAAAGGACATAAATAGGCTACTTTTCATCCAGGATGCAAACGAAGTCGCAGGCCACAGTTAGTCTTATACATTTTCGGTTACGTAACTTTATTTTTGTTATCTTTGCAAGAAACACTATGAAATTTGAATTTACTTTTGCAGTCGATGAAACTAATGCTGTGCATGCCTTTATTCATCCTAACTACGGAACCTTTTACTTGGCGTGGTTTGTCAAACCTCGTTCCATTAATAACGCCTATGGCATTAAGTCCGCCTGTGTATATTTGTGTGCTTAAAGTATTAAATAAATAATTTACCACGCAAACACTCCAATGCATGCATATTTTGAGCGCCTGCTTGCTTTACGCTACAATGAGATGCCTTGAAACACGTTGCTATACGTTTATTTTTAGGCTCTGTTTTAACTGTTGCTTTTATTCGCAGTCACCATGTTTCTAACTTTAATAATGTAACTTAATAATACACTAACTTTTGCTCACAACTTCGTCTACGTCAAATTGCTCCTCCGACCCACCCCGTTGCATCGAATCGCCTGCCCGTGCGAGGTGTCCGCATCCGAGACTTTTTTTTTTGTTCGGCTCCAAAGTGTCTTAGTGTGATGTTATGTAGTCTGTAGCCTTCCTCGATAAATGGGCTACCCAACATAAAATAATTTTTCAATTCGCATATGTAGTTCCTGAGATTAGCGCGTTCTACCAAACAAACAAACTGTTTGGCTCTGTAATATTAGTATACATATTCAGTCTTATTTATAAACGTCTCTTAAATTTTAATCACTTGCTAAGCAACTGATTACTGAAATTCTTATTCATAAACGCTATTTAGCGCTAAGTAGTCGCTAACCATTTGATTAAAAGCTGCCAAAATTAAACACCACCGGTAGCTTGTTAAGAGGATGCTAAGAGGCAAGATGGCGGATTTTATTTGAATCCGCTGATTAAGTGTCAGAAACAGTTATTCAGATTCCGTAGCATTTAAATACCCCTGATTTTATTATATTTGTCAGCTTTAATGCTGACGTTTTGACTTATCATGAACTCAAGACATTCACAGTTCTGTTCTAAGCACTTAATGCTGAACCTAGTAAAACGTATTAATGCAATTGATCCTGCAAATATGTTGCAAATTTCTTCCCCTCGTTATCTTCATCATACACGCCCTCACTGCGTTCAGTTAGGCGGATAAATTGACTATCCTCATTTTGCTAGGGTTCTATATCCAAAGGGTGCGAACGCCCTATTGCTAAGGCTTCGGTGTTTCTGTCCAACTGCCACAGGTCTATATCTTTTGAACCGTAACAGGTAGATACTTGAAATTATTATAGAGTGTGAGATAGTGGTAACTTATAGCCGCAAAACAACAAAGCCACAATAAAATAAAGACAATTCTTTAAAGGGGATCTCTAAAATTATTATTATATATTACTTTATTTTATTTATAGAAGAAGTGAATTTTTTAGCATTTGTTTAAATGCAGTGTTGAAAAAATGAAATAAAAGAATCTTATTCAAATTAGCTAAACTTTTCCTGTACTATGGTACGGGACCTTTCTGACGCGCACTTAGCCACTCTATAGGGTTCCGTACCTTTAAAGTGCTAATGGGACTCACCTGTTAGTAAGCATACGCTGTTCGTCCGACTATCCGTCCGTCCGTCTGTGTGACAGCGTGCGTATATCTCATAAACCAAAAAGTAGACAGTTGAAAATTCTATTGCCACTTACTATTTGTTGTTTAATAATAGAAATAACATATTTTAAATAATTAAAGGCACATGCAACCAATTTGTTTAAAAAAATCTAAAGAAATATTATAGGGTGCTACGGAACCTTTTGTAACGAGTTCGTCTCGCACTTGGTTGGTTGCTTTTATAAAAGGGTGCTCATTTCTTTCGTAACTCTAATAAGGAATAAATAAAACTTTGTTTATTTGCAGTGAAACTCGTTTAAAATAAAGAAATGATTATAAAAAGGGCAATCCTGCCGTCAATAGCATAGGTGCAGTAAGTACGCTCTAGACGGTTTCGAGAAAAACGCTGTTAAAGTTTTGGTGAGATAATCTTCCATAAATCCTTTGTTTGTAATCAGATCATGATGGTTGATACCTTAAATGAAAGAGGTCCTCAGGACCTATCTATTACTTATTTGGAAACCGATACTGAGTACTTGAAAGACAAAATAAATTCATTATATTAGTTATACTTAGTATCTCCTAGAGGCTCTCTGATAGGTAACACAGCATAAACACAGTAAGTGTGTTTTTTACTGTATTTATGCTAAGTAACCATATAAATGTATGATTAAATTGATATGGTTTATAAGTTTTATTTCATGACCCTGTAGTGATAATAAAACGATTAGTTTTTGGTCTTAATTAATGTATTAGAATTTTTTTATAATCTTGTTTTAGACATACTGTTATTAACTGTTGCTGAAAATAACCTAGCAATAAATTTGGCAAATCATGATACGTTTAGGGATTGAAATTCACATTTAGTTTAAATCGAACTTCTTTCTTACAATTAAGTAGCCCTTAAACGCAGGCCACACCGCCAGCTAGCGAGCGAACGCTGCATCGTCGTATATTTTGTTCGCAGCATTTGTTTTGCTGACGTAGCTTATCTCTGTAGTTCGCGGTGTGAACCGAAGTATGAAAAGAGGTGAACCGATGCCCGCTTGGCTTGCTCGCTCGCTCGCTAGCTGGCGGTGTGGCCTGCGCTTGATCACATAATAAATCACAAAATAACGTTTCTTAATTTTACTTAATTGAATCAGTCTTTTCAGTAAAAAAATGGCACAACTAGGAATTTAATTTTCTTACATTAATCACTCAAGTTAATATGTATTATTCAGTCTTCTCAATACTAATTACTTTAGAATCACAGATGCTAATGTAATACAAAATGAATTATTTAAAGTAGCTTTAAATTTCAAATAAACTAAAAATCCTTTCTTCGGTATCAAATCAACACTTATAGATTTATCGAACAACACTTATGGATCTTATAGATACTTACACCGTAAATAACAAAAGTTATAACCATTTAGGATAAAAAATAAAACTTTCTTCATTAACATTGAAACAAAATTAAAATATTCAATGAATTAGGAATCAACTCCTACGAAAACACGAATGCGAGAACTAATCGTCAAATTCCTTGGAAAGATTCAAAGATGCATCGTCAACTGGCAAGTCAAACCAGAATTGCCTTCGGCTGGGTAACATCAAGGGAACGAGATCTTTGACAATTCTCTCTTTTCGTGATGAGGCGATAACCCTTGGTGAACTTCTCTGTTCAGCACCTGACGTTGTTCCATACTAATGTTTTTGGTACAAAGCTTCTTACATGTAGGTTTACAGGGTTCTTTCAGGGAAAGCTTTTCTATCATACTTTTTTTTTTCTTTTCTTCTCTTTCCGCAGGCGATTCTTCTATTATTTTCCTTTTACGTATCTTACCTCTCTTAGTCAAAGTAGTCTTCGCAGCTCCAATTATCGTATCCTCGCTTTGAATTATTGACGTAGCTTGTCTTTCTTCGTTCGTTTGTTATTTTACTGTCTGTTTCTTGAACAATTTCCTTTTTAGTAATAGTTTGTTGTGAACCACTTGTAACTGTCTCCGTTTCAACTCTATTTTCCTGGATATTTGTTTCTTGGTCTATTTGATCTTCAGGACCTTGGATGTTTCCTTCAGCCTCAGCACTTTTATCACATTTTCTTTGGTTATGTAACTTTATTTTGCTTTTATTAGTTTTGTGTTTTTTTATAACATCGTTTTCTTCAATGAAACTATCTAAATCAGTAGTGTCAAGTCTCATGGCGACATGGCGGGTACGATTGTCGCAACCCAGCGCAGGGCACGCCACAATTGCGGCGGTAAGTCCCCTCTTTGAGGAGTGGATAGAGAGGTTCCACGGCGTCCTCACCTTCCGCCTGACGCAGGTTCTCACCGGGCATGGGTGCTTCGGTGGGTTCCTGTTCAGGATAAAGCGGGAGGAAACGCCCGGGTGTTTCCATTGTGAGAATCGTCTAGAGGACACGGTGGAGCATACGGTAGAAGTGTGCCCTGCCTGGGCGGAGCACCGCCGTGTCCTCGTAGAGGCGATCGGCGGCGGCGACCTCTCGCGTCCGGCCCTGGTGCGAGCCATGGTACGGAGCGAGAGGGCATGGGAAACCGTCACCTCCTTCTGCGAAGCAGTAATGCTCGCGAAGGAGGAGGCGGGGTGCGTGAGGGAGTGGCAGTCTCTGCTCCTTACCGGGCGGCGAGCAATGGGTAGCTCGCCGCCCGGTAAGGACCAGGCTCAGGTCGACGGCGCGTAGTGTTCCACGCGCGCCTCAAAGAGATGTCAGCAGCACTGAAGGGGTCTGCTAGGACCGATGCCTGCCGGGGTCGCGTGATTGTTCGAAAGAGATACCGTGACCCTGGCACATGGGCAACTGAAGGAACATGGGTGGGTTTTAGTCAGTAAAAGTCTGACACGCCCTCCCGCTCCGCCCAGAGCGGGAGAAGTCATTTGATGATATCTCATCCAAAAAAATAATTATTGTGTCAAGTTCTTCAGTAACACAATAGTTTTTGTCTTTTACACTGTCATCGGAATCGAAATCTTTGGGCAAATAAACATCCTCATTATCAAAAAAATAATCAGTTGTATGTGAAGCTGATGGTTTATTACATGATTTTCTCGGTGAAATACGCCTTTCAGTTGTCATTACAGGTGTTATTTTTGTAGTAGATGAAAATGGTGAGCTGGCTCTTTCAATAATAATAGAAGTTTCATGAATGGGTTCGACTGCGAAGGTCTTTTTGCGACATAGTTACCCCTACCTCGCCTCCCCGCACACTCCCCCGCACCCTCGCGCCCCCAGCACTGCCGCAAATCGTCAAGCGTAGGTATTCGAGGAAAAGACATAATTGAAATTATTCTTTCTCCGACCAAGTTACTGCTTGTATTATAAAATAAATTGTCTGACTTTTATTTACAATGACGTATTATGTTCACAGTGAAGCAACTTTACTGCACTGTATTTATGACGTAGCATTATATCGCAGCTATTTAGACATGCAGTAAAAACGACTTATAATTCTTATAATAAGTTATAAGATCATATTATGTGTATGTACTTCTTAAGCATGAGTGCAGTATAGCTAATTTACTGCACCCATGCTAAGTACACCTGACCGTTATTGCTACAACTGCTGTCTAAACATGAACACGGGATGGCTACATGCTCTCAGTATAATAAGTAACCTTATGTAAGATCTGATTACGTTACTTAACTTATACGCAATAACGCATCGAACTGTCTTCGTGGTAAGTAATCTGGAATCTACGCTTAGGATCGTTACTAAGCATACATGCAGTATCGCAGCATACTGTTTTTATGACTAGATCACTAATTTAGTAAATATTGGGAAACTGCTTAGGATCAAAACCGTATATCTTCTTAGTGTCTATTTGCTAGGTTTATACCGAATTTTTATTCAGTAAATTACTTAGCATATTAGTGGTATAGATGTCATACTGTACTTTGGCTGAGAGACTCTGAATAAGAACCTATGCAGTAAGTGTAGCCACTGTAATCATGCTTTGTGATGTAAAAAAAATGCTCGACTTACTGCAAAGTTTTAAATACCAAATTTGGTTTAAAAGCGATCCAAACGTAATGGGTAAGATAAAAATGTAGATCTCGTTATCGTGATCACGGCTGTATATCTAACTCATTTTTGACATAAATACGACTTACTGTAACTATGCTATTGAGGGCAGAATCGTCGTCTTTGTTCAAACAAAGATTAAAATCGGAAATAAACGAAAGAATAAACAATTCAAAATAAACCAAGTTACAATTCATCTTTGCACGCTCGCTTCGCATGCCACGTTCTAAACAACTCGATAGCACCCAGAACGTTTTCGGAGAAGAATTCCGGCTTCTCCATAGCTAAGAAATGACCGCCATCTTCCAAAATAGTTGCATTCAGATGGTTAGGAAACTTGTACTGAAGCATACTCTTGGTCTGGAATAGTAGCTCACTTTTGGCGTGAACTGTACATGTCGGAACCGATGTTGATAGCCTGAAATATTACGAGAAATATTTACTAACTTATTGACCTTCTAATGATAGATATGTTTTTCACCATCATCATTTCAGCCGAAACAGGTCCACTGTTGGACATAAGCCACCCCCAAAGAGGGGCTTGCCAAAATCGCCACGCTTGGCAGGCGGGTTGGCGATCGCAGTATGATGGTTAAATGCATAGAGAACGCTGCTGCCCATTCTCTAGTAAGACCTTTATTTGTCTGCTGCCCATTCTCTTGCCATTCTGTTGCTTTAATTATAAAACAGCTTTCAAATGAATACTCACGCAAACGATTTCATTTCAACATTCCTTATATTGTAAGTCTCAGCATAGATCCTGATAGCCGTGGTGAACGCGTTGTTCACCCAGTAGATCATGAGGTTGTCCATCAGCTCCTCACGAGGGTACAGCTCGTACAGGCCTCCATCATCCCTGTCGATGTAGTCAGATCGAGTTGCCGTGGAGACTATCTGTAGAATGTAGGCGAGAAGACCTGACGGAGAGTCGGCCATTGCTACACCTGTGGAAAATGGAATATAAGTGATGGTCTGATGAATTGACTATTTTGATTAGCTACGACATTAGCCATTTTGAAGCCTGGTCATTCTTTCGGTCATGAAATCAACAAAACAAAGTCTAAATCAAATCAATTTATCTAAAGATTACAGGAAAATATAATGGATTCTAGGTGTGCCCATCCAAAGGGTAGTTTTACATGGCACGGAATGGGCATGAAATGAAACTCTATAGTTAGTCTTTTAAAATGATTTACAATATTTTGTATAATTTGTCGGTGTGCAGATTGCATAATTCATAATTATATAAACGGGGTCGTCCGTTTATAAACTAATAGCCGTTATGTATAATTCCTAGCCGAAATGTATAACACCTAGGCATTATGTAAAAGTTCTTGAAACCCTATTGATGATTCGGTCGCCTACATAAATGTCTGGGTGAACTAATTCAACTAGTTATATTTTCTTCCACCAAGGCGATTGATTTTTCTTCCACAAAGACGTTTACAATTAACAATGGTTACGAATATCAAACGAGATCATTAAAAAAGCCGTGAGCTACATAAAAAAGTTTTGTCGGTTATCCGGCTCGCTCAAGTTTCCATGCACTCTGGCGTTCGGCAGATTTCTGATAAAGGGTAATAATGTTTACAACTCATCATCATCATCATTTCAGCCGCATGGCGTCCACTGCTGGACATAGAGTTTTAAAAAACAATTAAAAATATAAAAGCCATTGACAGTCATTGTACCGGGAACACGGTCTAAGCTACCGGTGATCAGGGCTGCTGAGAGAGGAACCTCCTAACAATACGCACCGTGTTCAGGAATACTGCTTTAACGAGAGCCTTTTAAGATGTAATATCGAGACTCTTGGCTATTAAGCCATTGGCCGTCACGACTATCGGCACAATGACTGTTGTATCCACATCCGATGTGTCGACGACCTCGCGAGCCAGCTCAATATTTAATTAATTGTTTTGAGCTGTTTTTATTTCAGTTTACTGCTCAGTTTTCAATGACAAAGTTGTTAAGACTCTTGACGAAATAGTTTCGATGAGAAGCATCACTTTTTTTTTGTGTGGGTGGGATATCATCAAATAACGTCTCACACTCTGGGTGGAGCGGAAGGGCGTGTCAGACTTTTACTGACTAAAACCCACCCGTGTTCCTTCAGTTGACCATATGCCAGGGCCACGGTATCTCTTCCGAACAAATCTCGCGACCCTGGCAAGATGTACATATTTACATAACGGCGACAATATGCAACAAATCATACAATCGGCTTGCCACATAAACAGTAATATAATCTATATATATAAAAATGAATCCCTATTTCCCTTGGTCACGACATCACGCGTGAACGGCTGGACCGATTTCACTTTTTTTGTTGTTGTTCTGTTTGTAATTGTCAGGAGAAGGTTCTTATGAAAGAAAAAAATTAAAAAATTGCACGGAAAATTAGAAAATTTAAGAACACTTATTTAAGAATTCTTACAACCATATAATAGGACAATGTAAACTTTTTTAATGTAACATTATGACATTTGACATAGAATTGACAGAATGCGTGCTCAATATCATCAAAGAGACAGGACAACGTCTGTCGGGTCAGCTAGTATAATATAATAATATCTTAGGACAACCAATACAACGTTTTCTGATCCCAAACTAGGCAGAGCCTGTACTATAATAACCAGACAACTGATAAACATACTTATAAATTTCTAAATACATACATATTATATTATAGATAAATTACACCCAGACACAGAACAAATGATTGAGCTCATCACATAAAGATTTGTCCTGGATGGTAATCGAACCCACGACCTCAGTCTTAGCAGTCAGGGTAACTAACCACTAGACTAACAGGCCAGTCGAAAGTAATTATGATAAGTGAAGATGAACAACTTAGAATAAAATTACTATACTATAGATGTTTTGTTAGTATGGTAGTAATACATGCTGCATTAAAATAACACCAAGCTTATACGCCCCGAGGCCTTAGGCAGAGGAGCTCGGTAAGGAAATGAGTACCTATACCACATTTGCTAGTTATGCTAAAGCTCTGTACAGATGGGGTTGAGCCTAAGATCATCAACTGGGGACATAACCATGTAAGAAATAATTTTATAAACAAAGCAAAACCAATTCTCTTTTAAGATAAAACTTAGTCAAAATCTGGGAAGTTATGAGTTGTAGATCGTCATAAGGGACCATCCATAAATTACGTCACACAAATGTCATGATTTTGACCCCACCCCCCGTCCTTGTCACAGCTGGTCACATTTGTGAGACCTCCCCCGAGTGTGACGTCACATATTTTGCAATTTTACATCTAGACATTGAATTTTTTAAAATATCTTTCATAGTTCATATTTCGTGTTTTAATAGTGCCTACTTTAAATATGTATATTCAATTTTGAAATGTGACGTCATAAAATTTAGGGGCCCTCCCACCACTTTGTCACACAATGTCACACTTCTTCGACCCCCTCCCTCCTTAACGTGTAACGTCATTTATGGATGGCCCCTAATTGAGACGTAATGCTAAAACAAAAACCAAAGAAGATAAAAAAAACAAAAGAAAAACATACCAATGGTGTCAGGCTTAGTAGAATGCATATGCAAGTATCCAGTTTCAGTGATCAAACCCTTCAAAATAGTAAGGATCGGGTACAGTCTCTCAGCGAGTGAGTCGTCCACTACCAAAGACTGCAATTGTTTGTTGAGCGAACCAGCGAACCATGTCGCTAATGTGCCTGGTGCGAACGATACTGCGTAATTTGTATGGTATCCTAGTACTTCCTGCAAAGAGAAGATTACATATATAGATATTTTGAATAACCGACTTTATAATTACGACCTTAGTGCTCATATACACGAGAGGCACGTCGCCATCAGCAGAGGCAACTGCATTTGTAGACATACGGCCGCAACAGCCGTCGGCAATTGGTTGAATGTCATATTGGCTCATCGTAAAACGAAAAGGTCTTTTTGTCTTTGTGTCTAAGGTTGTATGTTACTGACTCGTTGTAAAACGACAAGGTTTAATCGTCTATGTGAAAGTTAGATAGTTTCAAACTTAGTGAAGTTTCAATTCATTGAGAATTGTTGTGGAAAACTGAAATGCATGAACGACGTCGAAAGTTAATGTAGTATAATGGAGTGTTTTATTGTTAGCTCTATTTTTTGTATTCATTATACAGTAAGATACTTAGTGTTATCGATAATCAGTGTACGATTGGAAGTGTTACCGAAACTGATTTAATTGATATTAAAGGTGGGAAGAACATCAATCGCAACCTGTTACCATGAATTAAGAACACGATTCTACAGCCCTCTGAAAAAAATCGCCGTTCCATACATTTTGACCACGTAGGTTGGCATAATACACCTAATAGGCATAAAGCACCTATTGCATAATTCTACGAAACGGCTAAATGTTATATGAAAACTGACGAAAATATTCATCAGAAGCGTAGATTTTCCTGCCACAATTTGAATCAAGTTTTTGGTTAGCTTACAATTCACAGCACTCTAATTTTACTCGTAATAGGAAACTTACACCTGGGAACAGAGTAGCAATACTGTTGCATATATGAGCACCCCAGTCTCCTCCTTGAATGTAGAACTTTTCGAAACCAAGTCTATCGTGCATCAGGTTTCTGAGAACTACTGCCATTTCTGTCCCTCCTAGGCCTGGTCGAACCGCTGCCTGAAAAAAAAAAAAGTTTAATTTTTAAATCTAGTGATGAATACCAGGTAAGACCCAGGGACTTCTGCCAGGGGCGCGAGATTGTTCGAAAGAGATACCGTGACCCTGGCACATGGGCAACTGAAGGAACACGGGTGGGTTTTAGTCAGTAAAAGTCTGACATGCCCTCCCGCTCCGCCCAGAGCGGGAGAAGTCATTTGATGATTTCCCATCCAAAAAAAAAAAGACCCAGGGACTTATGTAGTAAGTATCTCTTTAATTATTTCTGACTCCATAGTCTGAAATAGTCAAAGAGATCCCGTTAAACAGTTCATGTAAATTAGGTAGCCAAGACTTACATAACGCTTCTGCTGTTAAAAAAAAATTAGATCTCAGTACTCAATACTTTTATTGCATTCCACATGTATTCTTAGGTGGTAAACTTATAATTCGATCATATGGTCGGGCACAGCAAAATAAGTGAGTTAGGAGAGAGGAAGCATTTGTTAATTATGTAGCCTTACTTAGAAAACTTCTGTAATAATCTAAAAAAGAATGATCAAAGATAAATAATGATAACGATATTATAATTCTGATAACTAATAGAATTATTATTATTTTTAATTCTAATAATTCTATTTCCGGGAGGGGACGCCCTAGGAGGACATATAGGGACCTTATTGGTGATGTTCTTCAGAAAGGTCAGGTGCGTAGTACTCGCAACCGGCGTGTGTGTATGACCAATAAAATTGTATGAACCTAAACGAGGCAAAAGAAGTGTGTAGAGATCGTAGCAGGTGGCGTTCCGTGGTTTCTGCCTACCCCCATGGGAAAAAGGCGTGATTCTATGTATGTATGTATGTATGTAACTAATAGAAATATTAAATACAAGATACATAAAAACTTTTTAACAAAAAATTAAACCGCCGAAAAACCTGAAAAGCAAAAAATAATAAACCTTAAAATTTTGAGTCGGCGCTGAAAAATCAATGAACAAAGATCACTCAAAGCGCCGACTCATAATTTTAAGGGTTATAATTTTTTGCTTTTCAGGTTTTTCGGCGGTTTAATTTTTTGTTAAAAAGTTTTTATTTTATAATTTTTTGTAGCTTTAATGTACTAATAATACTTGGCAAGGTATACCCTATCCAATGAAAAAAGAATGATCAAAATCGGAATACTCTGTATAAAGTTATGCGTGGTTAATGTGGTTATACATTCCAATCAGTGAGTGAACAATCAATCATCCCCTGTTTTTTGACCCTTAGGGTTTGATTTTGTTTTCCAAATTTGTATGGGATCACCCTCGGACCCTTTCCAATAAAAAAAGAATTATCGCAATCTGACTACTATATAAAAAGTTATGCGTGGTCATACATAAAAAAAAATATTAAAAAAAATATACGCGTCGAATTGATAACCTCCTCCGTTTTTCTTCGTCGGTTAAAAATATAATTGAGATATGTAATAAAAAATATATATAAAAATGAATCCCTATTTCCCTTGGTCACGACATCACGCGGGAACGGCTGGACCGATTTCACTTTTTTTGTTGTTGTTGTGTTTGTAATTATCAGGAGAAGGTTCTTATGAAAGAAAAAAATTAAAAAATTGCGCGGAGTATTAGAAAATTTAAGATTACTTATTTAAGAAATACTTAACAACCATATAATAGGACAATGTAAACTTTTTTAATGTAACATTATGACATTTGACATTGAATTGACAGAATGCGTGCTCAAATATCATCAAAGAGAAAGGACAACGTCTGTCGGGTCAGCTAGTAAAAAATAAAATAAAATGATGTAGAAATCTAATGAGAGTCCAATCCATTCGTAATGTTTGTCTGCTCAACAATTTTAACAACGCAATGACTGTAAAGCCGCTTTGGTCCCGGATGTCATTTGTGAATCTTTGACATTCGTTAAGGGTCGTCAAAAACTCGAAACTCTGACAACCAGTCTTACTAAGGGGTATCGTATTATCCTGTTACGGAGTTTTAAAGGTCAGATAGGTAATCGCTCCATGTAAAATACAGGTATTCAGCTGCATTCAGCTGGACTGGAAGCCATAGTCATAGTTGGGACTAGCTTCTGCCCGCGACTTCGTCCGCGTTAAATTTCGTTTTCCCCCGATCCTTCCCGTCGCGTCGAATCGCCTACCCGTGCGATTTTCCCCGATTTTGCAACATTTTTCATTGCTGCTCCGCTCTTCTCGGTTGTAGCGTGATGTTATATAGCCTATGTTACTTGCAAATAATGTAGCCGTCTAATGGTGAAATAATTTTTTTTTAATCGGTCTAGTAGTGTTTGAGTTTATCCATTACAAACAAACAAACAAACAAAAATACAAATTTTTCCTCTTTATAATACCTATTATTATATAGTGTAGATAAGGCTAGGCTATGAATTACTGTTGAACTGTTAAAATAAAGACCTTATCTACTGTAGTGCATTAAGTAATTACACTGCTGAATCCATCGCTGAAAAAAAATTAGGGGTCTATGATATATTCTCAAAAACGTTCTATCAAAATGACATAGGTATAGTTCTCCAGACCGTATATCGGCTATGGCGGCCAATCATAACGGAGACTAGCCATCGGCGCGGGAGTTATTATAGTGCACAAGTGTGTGCGCATACACAGGGGCACTCACTCTTCTCTCACTCTCATACTCCGATGAGACGGCAATCCAATACGACCGGAGCGAAATCAGGCGCAGGACCAACAGCTAAATGATAAAAATATAGTTCAAACTTACCCCAGAAAATCCAAATCCAGGAAGACTGGGTACTATGACTTCTACAGCGAAACCTCTCTCTGCCGAATAATCTGTGAGTAACGGTATGGCGCTGTAGAACTCCCTGATAGACCCGGGCCAGCCGTGCAGCAACATGAGAGGTACCACTTCCACGCCATCAGGGACCTGTTGGGTCAAAATGAGCCTGTTTAATCAACTTTTGAGGACTTTTCGCAGTTATTTTTATGATCAAACGTCGTTCATTCAAATTAGGCTGCAAATCAGCACTATTTGAAGTGGTAGTCCCCGAAAACAACCGCCCTTCATCACTTCTTATTGCGTTAGATGGGAAGAAAAATGGTGGCTAGGTGGCAGGCGAATGCGGAAAGCATGAAGGCGGCTGTCGCTCGCTCGTGGCGTGACACGGTGCGCGTGAGAATAACATTGTATATAGAATAAACTTTATTTTATTCTCTATACATTTTATTCTCACTATGTTGGGGGGAGGAGGGGTTGGGGGTTCGCTGTCATCTGGAAACTTGAATGGGGGCAACCCACCCATTTTTAGGGAACATAATATAGGCTATTAAAAAGAAAAAAGTTATTGAATGGCGTCGCCCTTTTTCACACGCTACTTGCCAACAAATGGCGAATTACACGTAATAAAAAAAAACTTTAGGAAAAGACTTACATCTGGTTTAACCCTGATGAAATGTATATCCAAACCCTGGATATTCGTCTTGTATTGAGGGAACTGGTTCAGGAACGCCTCCCTCTCTGTGAAGTTGTACCCATCAGCCCAGTAGTCTATCCAATCCTGCATGTTATTAGTGTTGAAGCCGTAGTGGAACGCCACCCCTTCCAGAGGTGGTGTGAATGGTCTGTGGTTCTTCAGACGTTGTCTGAGGTCGGTTATCATCTGTAGTCATCAAACAGAATGAAAGATTGGTCAATATATTTAAATAATGTAGTTCATTATTTTTATCCGACGTAAAGAATAGCACCATCGCATTTCTTTCCATGGGTGTCGTATCAGGTGGCTAAGGGACTTACTAGAAAAGGGGCAGCAGCGTTCTCTATGTATTTTACCACCATACTACGATCGCCAGCCTGCCTACCAAGCGAGGCGACTTTAGTAAACCCAAGAATGGGTGAAGCCCATGTCCAACAGAGGACGTTTTTAGGCTGAATTGCAATAGTTCCTATTTTTTTTATGATTCTGAAGATTTTTTCGAGTATTTCAGGACATCGTCAAACATCGATCGTCGTTTGGTCGACCCTGTACGTGACTTGAGAGCTGGCCTATTTTTTGGGTCAAAAAATCAGCATTGCCATCCAACGTGGCAACGCTGCCAGCCTTTTTGGCAGTCACACCTATTGACAGGGATGTGGACGAGTTTTTTGATACCCAAAGAGCTCTTTCCATATTTTTTCCTTTATATATTTCTACATGTTAGATGTTTTCATGTTAGGTGTTTTGTTTGATGTTTTTTTACTAAGGGACTTACTAGAGAATGGGCAGCAGCGTTCTCTATGCATTTTACCACCATACTGCGATCGCCAACCCGCCTGCCAAGCGTGGCGATTATGGCAAAGCCCCCCAAATTGGGGGAGGTCCCCCAAATTAAGTCCAGCAGTGGACGTCTTACGGCTGAAATGATGAATGATGAGATGTTTTAGTTATAGATTGTATATTTATTTATTACTAGCTTCTGTCCGCGACTTCGTCCGCGTCAAATTTTTGCTCCTCTGACCCTTCCCGTCGCATCGAATTACCTGCCAGTTTTCATTCATTTTTTGTTGCTGCTCCGGTCCTTTTGATTGTAGCGTAATGTTATATAACTTATAGCCTTCCTCAATAAATCGGCTACTCAACACAAAAAGACTTTTTAGTAAGACTTAATAGTTCTTGAGATTACCGCGTTCAACCAAACAAACTTTATAATACTCAGCTTTATAATATTAAGTAGATTTAATTATTAAAACTTTATGCACAAGTAAAACTACTTTACAAAGGCGGACTTAATGCCAGAGGCATTTTCCATCAGTCAACCTTAGGGTGATGCAGAGAAAAAACATGGCAGGTGCAACATAAGGGATAGATAACTAAAAAATAATGAATATTAAATACATACATAGATACAAACATACATATAACAAAAATGAACTGTGTCTGGAGATATAACTATCGAAAGAGGAGAAAACGAATCCAGCAAATCAGCGCTGTGATGATTCTGCTAACTTCTTACGAATATGCTCATGAGCTTTCTCTTTAAATGATAACTGACTGGTTGCCGTCCTGCACCCCTAGCCAAGTTGATAATCTGCAATCATTAACGCTAGTCGAAAACTAATCAAATGTATGGGAATGAAATCATCTCAACGTTAAGTCACGTGGTTAGAACAAACGAATAGAAAATTCGTAGACAAGTACAGATCGTTCAAAATGATAGAATGAATTGTTATCGTTTCTACGATGTTCAACGCTACATCATTTGTTATAATGTCGTTTTTCTAAACCTACCTAGAACGAGCGGCTGACTCAGGCGCATCAACACGGCTACCAACTTATCGTTTTCTACAATTGCTGACACCGAGGCGTTACCGATTGGAGAACGGAATTCGACACGAAACGTTTGTAACTTGGCTAGGGGGGCTGATGTTCAGAGGGAGCGCATTCCAGACAAAGACCGCCTGGACAAAGAAAGAAGAGTAAATGAAACCAGAGCGGTGAGGAGGACACTATATTATATTTAATATCTATACCTACTAATATTATAAAGCTGAAGAGTTTGTTTGTTTGATTGAACGCGCTAATCTCAGGAACTACTGGTCTGAATTGAAAAATCTTTTTTGTTGGGTAGCCTATTTATCGAGGAAGGCTATAGACTATATAAAATCACACTACAACCAAGAGGAGCGGAGCAGTAACGAAAAATGTTGCAAAAACAGGGAAAATCGCATGGCTACGCGATTTGACGCGACGGGAAGGGTCGGGGGAACAAGAAATTAAACGCGGACGAAGTCACGGGCAGAAGCTAGTTTCTAAATGAACCTGTAAACATAAAGCAATTAATTATTATTCGTTTTTTTTTTTGTATTTCCTGTCCGTGCCTCAAATAAAATATTATTAAAAAACATAACACAATTGTACTAGATTGCTCTGCTGTACCTGGCAACTGTTGACGGGCAATATTCACTGAACAGAATTACCCGTTTAAGCTATTACCTAGGAGCTAGTAGCTTATTGTGAGGATTGTGGGATTCACTGTTTATTTATTTGCTAACATATTAAATACTTAAGTATTAGTTGGCATGCATTAAAATTTCATTGTAAGGGCGTTGCAAATTTCACTTATCAAAGTGTAAATTATTAAAATAAATTAAATGATTGTATTATTGAATTAAATTAAATAATTACATTATTGAATTAAATTAAATGATTACATTATTGAATTAAATTAAATGATTACGTTATTGAATTAAATTAAATGATTACATTATTGAATTAAATTAAATGATTACGTTATTGAATTAAATTAAATTGTCATGTCTGTAAGTGTGTCCGTGGCATCACAGAGGGCCCTATCGGAATACCAGCGCTGCGGTAGTTGGTTTTTTACAAATATCGCAGCATTATACTGATATAGGAGCCTTTATGGCCTCGCACAGGTCTTACTCTTTTATTTATAACTAACTTCTGCCCGCGACTTCGTCCGCGTTAAATTGCTTGTTCCCCTGACCCTTCCCGTCGCGTCGAATTGCCTACCCGTGCGATTTTTGGTCACCCGTTTTTGCAACATTTTTCATTACTGCTCCGCTCCTCTTGATTGTAGCGTGATGTTATGTGCGTGCCTTTCTTATTGTTTTATGTTTATAATATTAGTATAGATATCTTTTAGCACTATTTTGTTATTTGTATCTTAAAATTTTCCATGTACTTCTTATTGTTTTATGTTCTATGCTTGTTTCAAGTAAAATATTTTGCTTTCTTAGTTATTATCATAAACATGAGATGAAAAAAAAAAACTTTATATTTTTCACTTTTGGTCATGGTATCCACCCCGCCCTCATTCGTATACCACTGCTTGTCAGGTCAGAAGTGCCAGGAATTATTTGAATATCATCACGATAAACAAGGTGAAATAAATAAGTATTAGCGAAGATAACACCACGATTACCAAAGCAAAGTCAATAAAATTTATATGGGAAAACCTCTGAAACATAACATATCCATTAAAAAATATGTTTTGAAATCAGCCCACAGCTGGTGGAGAAATCGGTGGACATAAATAATAAAGAAAAATATACAGTGGAACATAAAAGCCCCTGCTTTTTTGATGTCGATAAAAAAAAGAAGAAATCATATATCTCACCTCTTCTTCGAACTTCATTTTAAACCGCCTGATGCTGGTATCATAGTCGCTCTTGGATTCTTCTGAACCCCACCAATCATCAATCTTCGGTAGATTGAAGCCATCAACTTCTATCATAGAATTCTGTACTCCTAGTACTAGAGTACCAAGTACGATAAATTTAAGTAGTTCACGCATGTTTCCGCCGTATTCGTACTGTGCCTCAAAATATTCTTAAATGTGGTTTATATATATATCTGCTTGGAAGAAAGTAAAGCACCACTAGTACCTCCCTCACGACTTCGTTCGCGTCAATTTTCTATTCTCGCCTACAAATTCGGACACCGGTTCCGCTCCTATAAAATGAAAAAATTGCGAAAATAATCCAAGGCGTCTACTGCTGTACCTAGGCCTCCCCCAATTTGGGGCGATTTGGTGGTGGTTGGTGATCGCAGTACGGTGGTAAAATGCATAGAGAACGCTGCACGCTGTTGCCCATTATTTATACTTTAAAATGAAAAAAAAACCCCACCCAAGCGTGTCCTTCCGCCTTATTCGAAACAGTAACCTCTCGAAGCAACCGTGTCCGTTGAAGACCTGCGTAAGGCGGAACGTGAGGACGCCGTAGTGCCTCTCCAACCACTCCTCAAAGAGGGGACTTACCGCCGCAATTGTGGCTTGCCCAAAACTTATAAAAGCCCTGTTTTTACGTTGGGGCGTTAAAAGGATTTAATGTTTTTTTTGCTGGGTCAACGGCCGCTTGTGGTATTATTACTTGAAGTATAAGTTAAGAAAAATTGATTTAATTTTCTTTATTGTGTTTAGATTTCGACTGTGAAGTTTACATGTAAAAGTTATTTTTTTAAACTGATATTTCAAGCGATTTCAGTAACTGTGGACGAAGAGCCCGCAAACAAAACACTATCAAATTAATTTGTTCTGCATCTGCGAAGTTTCGTAGCGTCGCGCGCTGTTATTTTGTTTATTTAGCGTTCCTTTGTACTTTTTCAGTATGCTTGGCTAGTAAGATTTGAAATGGGATGTTAAATAGCCTACATAATCTTTCTGAAGAATTGGGCTCTCAATTGTCAAAATATTTTTTCTAATCTGGTCTTTTTGGTTGTACTATATGTGTGCCAAATTTCATACCAATCTGTTCGGTCGTTTTTGCGCGATTGTGGAACAAACATACAAACTATCATATTTAGAAAGTAAAAGTATATGTATAAGTATATTTAAATTCAGTATTTAACTTGATGTTTTATAGCTTCCGTATTTATTCATGTTGACACAAGTGGTTTGTGTTGTAGTAAAAAATATATATTCGTTATCATGACACAGCATTTTGAGAAAACTGAATGCAGTGACAAACAAAGTGAATACGGAAGCACCCACAGTTAAATATATATATATATCACTCGCTCGCTCGCTTTCATGTCTAACAGCAGTAATCAGTAGATTAAGAGGCCGTATACGAAATTATTCGGATTTTGCTCATTAACGTTCTCTTTGTATATATAATTCTACTGTACGTGTGTATGTCACTGAACTTCTCCTAAACGGTTGGACCGATTTGAATGAATTTTTTTGTATGCATTTGGGTGGCACCCTGGATGGTTTAGATTCACAAATCAGCCCGACAGATGGCGCTGTTATCGAGTTCTAGGAAACAGGACAACGTCTGTACGGTCAGCTAGTTTTATATATTTCTGTAAGTTTTGTAAATTTTGTGGTTTAGACGTTTAAACAAATTTTCGAATCGCTTTAACTTGTAGATGGTTTGTAAAAATTACAATTTGTTGTTATGAAAGTTATCTATACAATGTATTAATCATTTTTATTAGGTACTTTTATATTGAAAATCATAGTACAAAAATATTTAAATTGGTAAAATTTTTGAGAAAATGGGCAATAAATTGGTTTTGTTTTCGGCAACTCTAAAGTCTTATTTGGAAAATAAAAGAACCGAAATAAATTTTAATATGAGATCAATCAATTTCCTGGAAAAAAAAATTGTGTAAATTATAAAAAGAATTGGTAGTAAATAATCGTTCAAAATCCAGAACTCGCGTGAAAGAATAAAACAAAACGATATTTCATGTTGTGTATTAAAACGACTGCAGTATTTTAACTGAATACTATCTTGTAGTTGTAGACGTCTCGGCTAGCACTGGCTGGTCGTTGCGAGCGCTTAAACAGCTAGATTCTGAGTATATTTGTTTCATAGAAAAAAAGCATATTATCAGCTTGCCCTAAGCCAGACAGCTTGCCATTTGGTCTAAGTTTTACAAGGTACTGTTCAAGATACGATTTAAATAGCAATTTAGTGTCACCTTAATGTTTTTTTTTTTTATCGAGTCAATTGATTTAATTCACGTTTGTATCTTTAAACAGCGCTTGGCAGTATGTTCAATTTTCTAGCCATAAACACATCTGTAAAATCAAGTAAATCAGCGATATCCACAAAATTTCGTATCGGTCTCATAAATACAATGAATCAAGTGTAATGCATCTAAGAGCGAGCTGATGATATTTAAAGTCGGTAAGAAACGTTACAATTATCTTACCTCAATAACACTAGGCGGGATACCACTGAAGCTGGTTCACCAGTTTAAATACTTGGGTCACTTGGTCACAGACAAATTGGATGATGACGTTGATATTGGTGCCGATTCTGTTGTACACCGAACTAAACTAACTAAACTATCTCTAAAATTCCTTACTTTTGGCTATGAGAATTTTAACGCTATTCTGCGAGAAAAAATCTCTAAATTTAAAATTATTTTGACACGACTAAAAACGAATTTGGTTCGAATCAACATGGTTTTTTTTTCTTTTGGTTTCCCAACGTGGTACTTGTGTGCGCTACGCAATGAGTTTTTTAGAGACGAAGGCGCGCGCAAGGGGGCAGCCTGGACGTGTTTTATTATATGGAATGTTTCACTTTTTATTTGAAAAATAAAAAAACATATTACCCACGTGTTGAGATTTATATGGGTTTCATAAAGGGGGTCGAAAATTTCATTATTTTTGCGATAGGACACGCCATTTTCGAGATACAAGCAAAAGAAAAAATTAAACATACAGCACTGTTTTTGCACGTGAAGGCGAGGCGTTCGTTGGTGTGAATTTTTGTTCTTGACCACTAGTTTTATTCCACACCTTTTAAATCGCGATTAAAAATAGTCAGATTTAGTCAAAATAAATTATTATAGTCTAAATTTTTGGTGAAAACCGGCAAACCCAGAATAGCAAAATTGTCATTTTCACTAAACTAATAACTCAGTGCAAACTTCGGGCTGTCAAACTAAAATGTAGTTAAGTTGTGTCACTTTAGTCTATTTCAGAATAGGAAATCGTCGTTTGACAAGAATAAACCAAATTTTAGTGATTTTTAGTTTAGTTTAGAGAATCTTGTACAACAGAATCGGCACAGCGGAGGGCATTGTGTGTGCGTTGCAATATGTTGGCCCGTAGATTTGCACGTCGTAAGTAAGCAAGTTAAACTGACGCTTTTTAAAGCGTATTGTCAGTCCTTCTACACGTGTAGTCTATGGGCCAACTACACGCAGCGTGTGTACGGGACTCTGCGTGTACAGTATAACAACGCGTTTAGAGTGTTGTTTGGGCTGCCTCGTTTTTGCAGCGCGTCGACTATGTTTGCTGAGGCGCACTCAGCGCTTCGCTGCTGAGACGCGTGCGGGGCACCGCAAATGGCATCCTGGACACGTTGGTGAACAGGAACTAATATTAGGCTAAGTTTATTGTTACTAACACCTATGGATCTTTTAATCCGAAATAAATTTGATTTGATTTAAACCTTTCTGAAGAACTGGGATCTCAACTGCCAAAAGGTTTTTCTATACCGACAGAAATAAAAAGTATCCTATGTGCAAAACCAGGTTATAAACTATCTGTGTGCAAAATTACATACGAAACCGTTTGGTCGTTCTTTGCAGGATTGCGAAACAAACATACAAACCTTCACGCTTAGAAAGTCTTATAAAATCTCGTGTCACAATATATGTTAAGGGTAAACTCTAACACTAAATGAGACGCCGAAGCTAACCTTCTACATATTCCGAACTATTCACATGTATATTCATACAGAAAGGGGCGCATTGGAGGTGGAGTATCCGCATACATACATAATAGCATAAAATACGAAATTACAGAAAAATGTAGTAAAGGTCAAAACGAATATCTGTGGATTCACTTGGAAAAGTATGGATTGCACATTGGATTGGTTTATAAACCACCCAGCACAAACTTGAACGAATTTATAGAAATGTATGCTTCGCAACTGGAAAAAAAAGCGAAAAGCTATAGTTTTCGGCGATTACAACATCAATTTATTAAATGTCGACAGACAATCAAATATCTACACAAGTATGCTTAACGAGTCTGGATATCAGATATTAAATAACATAGACAGCAACTACTGTACTCGTGAAACGAAAACTACGAAAACCATTATTGACCACGTTTCATCAAACATTCAAGGAGATACCTTTCACATGACCTTACTTGATACACCATTATCGGACCATAAACAGATGTATTTGGAACTAAAAAAACCTAAAGTCACAAAAAAGTTAAAACATGAATACCTAGCAACAGACTACAGTATGTTATACAAATCAGTTGAAAAAGCCGAATTAAATAATGAAGAGTATGACTATCAAATACTGGAAGATTTCATCACAAATCAAATTAAACTAAACAAAATAAAAAAAGTTAAAATTCTAAACAAACCTCGAGATGATTGGATTAATAAACACGTGCTAAATGTTTTATACAAACGCAACGAGGCGTGGGGCGCTCACAAGGAAGACATTGACAATAATGAAATCGAATTAAAATTTAAAGAAATAAGAGATGAAGCCAACAAAACAATAAGAAACACAAAAGAAAGTATTACCTCGACAGCTTTAAGAAGTGTCAGAAACAACCGAAGAAAATTTGGGACTTGATCAATATGTTAGCAAATAATAGACACAAAAATAGCTATGCTCCTTCAAAGCTAAAAACTGAAACTGAAGAAATAACAGATGGGCAACAAATCTGCCAACATTTCAACCTTTTCTTTTCCACAGTTGGTTCAATCTTAGCCAATAAAATAACAGATACACAAATTAATACCACACTGAATAAAACACAATCACAAACCCATACACTACAAACATTAGAACCATGCACGAAAAAAGAGATTAGTACAATCATCGACAGCTTAGATATTAATACAAGTAGCGGAATTGATGGAATTACTGTAAAAGACATAAAATGCATCAAAAACCTAATACTAGACAATTTAACTGACTGCATAAATAAATGCCTCGAACAAGGGATATTTCCCGATAGCCTGAAGGTTGCTAGGGTAACCCCGGTCTTAAAATCTGGAAGTAAGACTGATCCGGGCAATTACCGTCCGATATCCGTACTGCCAGTGCTCTCCAAAATCTTTGAAAAAATAATCTACAATCGCGTTTACACCTATCTGACAGACATAGACTTCTTTTTTGAGCAACAGTATGGATTTCGGCCAAAATCAAATACCTTATCAGCAACCATAGATTTAACTACTAAAATAAAAAATGCTATAGACCACAAACAGTATGCCCTAGGTATCTTTATAGACCTAAAAAAGGCATTTGACACGATTAGTCATAATTTGCTTTTAAATAAGTTAACTGACGTAGGTATATCAGGGCCCGCACATAAAATTCTTACATCGTACCTAGAAAATCGGAAACAAATTGTTAAAATTGAAAATTACGAAAGTTTACCTGCCAAATTAACATACGGAATCCCACAGGGATCTATTCTAGGGCCGTTGTTATTTTTGATTTATATTAACAATATCAACAGTGTTAAAACATCGGGCAGTATCACACTTTACGCAGATGACACGTGTTTATTTTACTTTGGCCACAACTTAACTGATATGGTAAAAGAAGCTCAAAGTGATTTGAATATTTTAAATAAATGGTTCCTGTCAAACTTACTAACTATTAACACAAAAAAAACCGCATACATGGTTTTTGCTGCAAAAAACAAGAAAATTCTCGATCAAATACAACTAACAATAAACAACGAAAAAATAACAAAATCAAACAGCGAACGATATTTAGGTCTCATTTTAGACACAAAGTTAACTTGGAGACCCCATATTGATCATATTAAGTCTAAAAAATCTCCTCTCATAGGAGCGATACGCCGAATGTCTAGTTGCATCCCTAAAAAAGTTCGCGCATTGATCTACAACTCTCTCGTTAGACCCCATATTGAGTATCTCGTTGAAATATGGGGAACTGCAGCTAAATCAAACCTCCAAGAAATACAAGTTCTACAAATTAAAGCAATAAAAACTCTTTATAACTATGACTATTTAACACCAACAACCAAAATTTACAATGATACAAAAATACTTAAAGTTAGCCAATTATACATACTTAAAACATGCACTCTAATACATAAAATCATAACACAAGATACACATTCACAATAAATTAAACTTTAAAAAGAAAACTTACACATACAACGCAAGACGACGAGACAAACTAGAATTACGATAACCCAGAACTAACTATGGAAGGAAAAATATACTGTACGAGGGAGCAAAACTGTATAATGCATTACCTGATGACATAACCAATAGTGACACCATATTTCAATTTAAAAAAGCCCTAGAAGAATACGTTAGAATACAACACTTACAATATCAATTGTAACATTTGTAACCTTTATTGCCTAATCTTTATTGTGAGCACAGAGAATCACACTTACTTTTAGTTTTATATTTACATTTCTCAATATTTTAAGTGAACTGTAATGTTCTTGTTTTTTGAGAAATAAATGTCTTTAAACCGAAACCGAAACTCCGAAACTACTTTACCGATTCTTATCAAACGTCGTAATTATTTGTAATTTGGTCCAACTTAAAAGACAGGATAACTTTTATCTCAACTATTAATTTCAATATTTGCAAATTAAATGTTTTTTTTTTCTATAGGACAATGTGTGTATTCATTGGTTAGTTCTATCAATTCCTAAAAGATGGCGGTTTAAGTATCGTTTGTCTTGTAAGTTGCGTAGATATCTACACATTCAGTAGATGGCGTTGGTTTCGATTTCTCGATAATCTTCTTTACATAGTATAAAACAAAGTCGTTTCCCGCGTTTGTTCGCGTAGATGTTTTAACCAACTCAACAGATTTTACTGCGGTTTTCACCTATAGACAGTGATTCAAGTGAGGAAGGTTCATAAGTAGGTACCCGGGCAAAGCCGCTGGAAAGCTAGTAAAAAGTATATATATTTAAATACAGTATTTAACTTGATGTTTTATCGCTTCCGTATTTACTCATGATGATACATGAGTAGACACAGGTGGTTTAGTGAAAAATATATATTCTTTATCATGACTAATTTTGTCTATCTTAAGGACGCTATAACATTTTTCTACAAATATCGGTGGTTTTCCGGTACCAAATAAATCAAGAGGAATCACAATAATTGTGAGGTCAATTATGGTCTAAATTAAAGATAATAAAATCATCTCCATGATGGAACCATAAAAATTGTATAGTCCCATACAAGATTTTCACAAAAATACGTTTTCCCCACCGCATCGTAGAAAATGAAAAATAATGGGGTCTGAAACGGTACCTGTATAGTGAGATGAACTGCGTATTTTAACTTCAAAATGAAAAGAAATTGTGGCTGATATAATCTTCTACGTTTTGCCTAAATATTTTGTAATTAAATACATAACTTTTTATTTATGAGAAAAATAAAGAACGCTCTCAAATTTCTTCATACATTTTCTACTCGCGGCTTGTCATTCCGCGCTCAGATGCGCCCTAGGAAGCACGGGCGTATCGCTTTTTTGTACGAAATAAATACGATCAAAATAATAATAAAGTGAGTGCCGTGCTGTATACTGTTGTTGAAAAATTTTGATACTTTTCGGGCCAAAAGTATGAGTACCAAACTTATTACCAGAACTTGGTTTAGAAATAAATAACTTAAATTCTATTGGGAATTATGGAGGTAGTGATGATTATGAATATGTATTCATATACAAGAATTCAATATGGCGGATGATTATTCAATAAAAAGTTATATGAACATCTGTTTTCAATATTATGGTAATTTAATTATGCAAGTGACGTCCATTTTTGGAAAGAAATTCTTTAATGTAGCTTGTGGTAAGAGTAAACAAGGGCGCTGAAGCCGATTGTGAGGTCAAAATAAAAAACGGCGGTTGCGAAAATTTTCGAAGTTTTCATCATGGGTGTCGTTTTCAAGATTTTTGAAGGTGCCTAAAACTCCATACAAATTACATTCGGAGTCAAAAAAAAAAAAAGGCTAAGGAACATACTTCCTGACGGGATATCCCCCGACCCCACAATTTTTTCATTCAAAACGACGACTATTTTAATTTTTTTAAATAAAAAGTGCATAGCTATCAACTTTGGGAAATTTTAGGATAGAGATTACGAATGTTTCATCCAAATTTGATTCAAATACGGCGGGTATTGTTTTTTTATAAAAATATTATTATCCATATTGGGGGTAGGGATTATGAAATCATCGATTTTTAATTTAAAATGGCGGATGTACTGTTATGATGAAATGTCGACATGGGTATCAATTTTGGGGATTATGCTAGTATGTAGCCAAATATTTAACGTAACTTTAATCTATACATCTATACATCTATACAAATAAATAAAATTGGAGTGTCTGTTTTTAATATTGAGATAACCACTTTTTACTAAGTGTATATGGATGTATACACGATACATATACCAAAACACCATTTTTTTACAATTTTTGTCTGTCTGTCTGTCTGTCTGTTTGTTCCCGCTAATCTCTGAAATGGCTGGACCGATTTTGACGGGACTTTCACTGGCAGATAGCTGATGTAACAAGGAGTAACATAGGCTATTTTTATTTTAGAAAGATTCTTTTATTTTAGAAAAAAATAACTATCTTCGAAAACTACGCTGACATACGTCTCAAAATTCGAAAAACCCTGGCTGAATCCTACGAAATAGATCAAAATAATGTACTACAGTATTGTACACCTTAAAAAGGCCTACAAAAATGTCCTCAATGGTATATCTCTATCTCTTAGGGATAACCCACAATAATCATTTTTTATCTTTTACTTTTTACAAGAAATAAGGGCTTATTACGAAGCGATTTTAAGCAATACAGCATTAATCCTTATCCAATTAAGTACCTTAAATACATTGTGCATTTAATATAGATTAATATGGCCCTTTACAGCATGTAATTTAAATGAATATCTTAGAAGATATTAGAGATTTAAAAAGCGGGCGCGGAGCGCGTTGGCAGCGGCCGGGTAGTAAAGGATAAGTAGGATTGTAATTCATATTACTTTGGCTTCATAGTAATTGCGAATATCATGTGTGTTCATTATACTCAAAATAAACCTAATAGTATTATTCCAAGTAAGAGACCGCGAAATGGCTTAGATGTTTAGATTTTTGGATGTTTGTTTCTCAATGATGCAAAGACGGCCAAACGGATTTAGATCGAATTTGGCACAAAGATATATTATATCATGGATACGTAACAGAGGATACCTACTTTATCCCGGTAGTAGGTTCCCGGGTGATATATTCCGACAGCTATACGGGCCAAGCCACTGGCAAAAGTACTATTCCTATAATTATGTTCGGTATCTGGTAATTGATTGAGTGTCTGTATAGGTAAAATAGGAGCGTTAAGAAAAACCAGGAAGACTTATGTTCAACTAAACCAAGCCCTATGTCACAGTCTTCTTACTCTGAATACTATTACTTTTATTTTAAAAACACCAACACACGTGATGTTCTCATAAACTATGAATCCTAAGTAATATGAGTTAATAATATTATATATGTGAAACTATGTATGATTGGGTGTTTGTTTCTCAATCACGCAAAAATGGCTGAATGGATCTGGATCGAAAATAGCACACAGAGTCTATATTACCTATATAACCTGCACCCTAATTGCGAAACGCACAATTTATCAGAATCTGAATGGGATTGAAGATTATTTCTAAACCATTGCGTCATTTGTTCGAATAAATTGTCGGGTCAGCAACGTAAATAACACAATGAATGTTGTTTACCTATGAATTTTAAACCAATTCCTACCGATAAAAAGTTCCGCAATTACCCCTCTGGAATAACACATTCTTATCGCGGTAGTACGTCCTCTTGCATTAATTTCCGACATCCACGCGGGCGAAGCCGCGGGCAAAAGCTAGTTAGAAATAAATAATTATGATTAATAAGATACATTTTGTAGATCTAATAGTAAACACAACAAAGCCGAAGCCCGAAAGTCTGTCAACCAGTCTTACCAAGGGGTTTTGTGTTACCCAGTAACTGGGTTTTGGAGGTCAATAGGCAATCACTCCATGTAAAATACTGGTATTCAGCTGTATCCGGTTAGACTGTAAGCTGACCCCAATATAGTTATGATAAGGCTAGGCAGATGATGACAATATTGCGCGATGTTGTGATCCTAAATACTCTGAAATTGGAGCACGCCAGTTCTTGAAAGATCCTTAAATTAAATAAATAATAAATAAATATCTTACAACAACCAACACATCGTTATCTGATCCCAAACCAGGCAAAGCCTGTACTATGGTAACCAGACAACTGATAAACATACTTATATATTTCTAAATACAAACATATTATTGATAAATTACATCCAGACACAGAACAAAATAATTGAGCTCATCACACAAAGATTTGTCCTGGGTGGGAATCGAACCCACGACCTCAGTCTTAGCAGTTAGGGTCACTAACCACTAGACTAACAGGCCAGTCAAAATCAAATCAATTAAAAGATTTTTAGAGTTTTTCTTTTAATCAAAGAGAGTGCGTAATGTTAGCAGAATTTTACGAGGCATCATTTCCAATACTGGCAGAAACATTATAAAAGAAATTACATAATTAATTACTTACTCAGTGAAATATTAAATTATTTTGCTATTATATTCTGACCCTTTCCATGTCAAATAATTAATTTAAAGACCTGGGTTCGATTCAAAGTGATATTGGGCTTTCTCATTAGAATTTTTTTAGTAACAGCCCGGAGTTTGGAAGTTGGCGGTGTGTCACCCCCGTGTCTCGGAAAGCGCGTTAAGCTGCGCCTGATATATCTCCGGTCGTGTCTGATTGCCGTCTCATCGCACTATGAGAGTGAGGGAACAGTGAGTGCCCCTGTGTCTACGCACACACTTGTGCACTATAATATGTCTCGCGCCGATGCACGATGGCTACTCTCCGTTGATATTGGCCGCCATGGCCAAAATACGGTCTAGAGCAGGGCTGTCCAAGCTACATACCTTCGCGGGCTAATTAAATTTACTACAAAAGCTGGAGGGCCGCAGAAACAGATATTTTCAGTTTTCAAGTAAAAAAAAATATAGAGTAACCATTTCTTTATAAGTTTATTGGTTCTTAATTAATTAATTTATCTAATAATAGTAATGAGAGACAACGGCCCGGACAACGGCCCGGACGACGGCCCAGACAACGGCCCACGGGCCGCATGCGGCCCGCGGGCTGTTGGCTGGACAGCCCTGGTCTAGAGGACTGACTATACTTGATTTAAAAAAGTAATGAAATCACTGAAAATAACGAAGTAGTAAAACAAAACCAAACTCACGAATAAGTAGGAAATGGGATGACGGAACGAAATGTCAAATTTGTCGAAGGTCGTAGGGACTAGCTATGACCGCGTTATCTACAATTAGCTTTGCCCGACCTACGCCATATAAAAATTAGAATAAAATAAAAAGCCTTATATTTCTTGCCAACCTTAACTAGTTTACAAAGTAAAAAGATAAAACTTAAAATTAATGTTAGTAACTATATTCTAAACTAGCTTCTGCCCGCGACTTCGTCCGCGTTAAAGGAGACGGATACGCTTTCATACAATCTTGGGCCTGGATGTAAAAAGATGAAATTGGTGTCTATTGATAGGTACTATATTATTAAACAATCACTGAAAATTTTGCAGGTTTTGGCAATCTGAGAACCGAGTTAAATAAGATTTAGGAAAAGTGAGGTTACGTAACAATCTACACTTAACAGCTGATTTTTGAAGTGTGATTCTCATTCTTTAAATACAGTTGGGGTGTTAAATATAAAGAATATAATTATAATTCATCATCATCATTTCAGCCGAAAGACGTTTACTGCTGGTCATAAGTCTTCCCCGATTCGGGGGGGTTTGCCATAATCGCAACGCTTAGCAGGCGGGTTGGCGATCGCAGTGTGGTCGCAAAATGCATAGAGAACGCTGTTGCCAATTCTAAGCCTCTTACGACATCCTCGGAAAGAAATAGGGTGGTGCTATTCTTTACTATTCTCTCTATTCTTAATCATTATATAAGTATTTGTAGAAGGGCTGGTGGCTAAGTAATAACAGCCGCACGGGATAACCGATCAGGTTAAGCTACGCTTGCCGCGGTTGGTCCGTGGATGGGTGACCATCTTTACATACCAAGACCCTTCCGTGCCTCGGAAAGCATGTTAAGCCGTTGGTCCCAGCTATCTTTCGTAGATCTTAGACAGTCGTTACGGGTCATCAAAAGCCCAGTCTGACAACCAGTCTTACCAAGGGATATCATATTACCCAGTAACTGGATTGTGGAACTCTGTGTAAAATACTGGTACCCAGCTGTAGCCGGTTAGACAGGACGCCAACCTCTACATAATTGGGGAAAGGCTAAGCAGATGATAATTTATATAGGTATTTCTAGAGTGAGGGAGAGAAAATAAAAATGTTCTTTAGTAATATTTTTTATTTATCTTGAATTATGATTAAATTGTCATCTAGAAACTGTGCAGGTGGTACTATATTATCTTGGTACCTAGCCCAACTAAGGTACCATATTATTTTCATAACAAGAGGTGGTCTTTGATCCAACTACCAGCAAGCTTGGCAAACATAGTCACTGCATTTTACCTGAAAGATGTAAAAAGTGGTTAATAACAGATAACATGATTAAGTACTTTAAAAAAATCTTGGTCCGATAGTTACTTAGTTCTATATAATGTATCTACATGGGCCTTTTAAATGTTTACCTATATTTTATTATAGTAATTAATACCGAACTACCTGCTGAATATCTCAAATATTATGTTCACTGATAACATGTGTGATTATTGGAGAGCGAGGAATACTGTCCTACCGTGATACAGTTTATACTATGTAGTACAGAGGTCAGTGTGAATTACTCTCTAACAACCAAACAACCATTTACGTTTGATATGAGATCTTATTTGTTTGTTTTTTATACGTACATATAACTCATTGTACCCAAGGTTGTTATTGTGCTACTAGAAATAAGAATTTTGCCCCTAAAACGACCCACTGACCTTTTATTTTTTATTATTATTTTGTTAGTAAAATGGTGAAGGAAAAAATATTGTAAAGATTGCAAGCTAGCGTGGTAGACGTTGGTGAGGTAAACAAAAAGTGAGTAAGTACTTACAGATTATGGTGTACGCCATTGATGAATTACTGCTAATATCATTTCGTCATCCAAATCCCGACGATCTGTTGTATTACAGCACACTTTACACAACGATCCATGGTGTCGCTTTCCAATCGGTAGGCTGTTTGTAGAATCCAAAATGATAAGTCCAAGTCCACCGTTTAAGCGGGATTCTCCGTGTCGGGTATGGTAGCAAAGCAAGGGTCATACAAGAAGGTAGCTCCGAAGTCCGTAGAATGAAAGCAGGGGTTGAGGAAACATCAATAAAACTATGGGTGGAAACACGATACGCACATGCAATAAACAATATGAAACGAGTGTCAGCGTTATGTCATGCATGTCATGTCAGAGTTAACACAGACTAAACATACATTAATCGATTAACAAACGTGGATCAATTTATATTAATTATATAATTATTTAATTGGTTTAACCTGTGCAGTATGTTATTTCTAATAGATTTAATTATTTTAATTGAATTAATCATCTGGTGAAGGCATCTTCTTGAATAGTATGAACGTTAATCGATTATAATTTAATCAATATTCCATTTACTTGGGAACCTTAACTTAATTTTAGGATTTCTCATTTTCCAGATTGTAAATTGAGTTGATTTTTCAGATTTTGATATAGAAAAATATAAGCTTTTTTTTTAACCATTTCTCCACTTATTACATTTTGGCCCAGAAATGCCCGTCTCCTTTCTTGTTCCCCCGACCCTTCCCGTCGCGTCTAATCGCCTACCCGTGCGATTTTCCCCGTTTTTGCAACATTTTTCATTACTGCTCCGCTCCTCTTGGTTGTAGCGTGATGTTATATAGCTTATAGACTTTTTCGATAAATAGGCTATCAAACACAAAAATATTTTTTCAATTCGGACCAGTAGTTCCTTAGATTAGCGCGTTCAATCAAACAAACAAACAAACTCTTCAGCTTTATAATATTAGTAAGAGTACAGATTATGTAAAAGATCTTCGCCATACATTTCTCTAAACTTTACCAGTAAAGGTCATTCGTAAGCCAAAAGATCATTTTAGCAGTGTACACAAAATGTCGTTGGAGCTAGTTGCTATATATCTTCAAAACGTGAAGTCTTAGGATCTTTCTCGCAGATAAAACTCCTCTGACTCATACAATGTACATCCATCAAGTAGCCTTGTTTCCCAATAGCGCCACAATGGTACACCTCTCCTACTCTCGGATGACCTTCACCCCATGTGTTGTATACATTCTCCATTTTCTCTCCTGGAACAATGTTCCGATTATTTGTATTAAAATTCCTTTAATCTAATCTTTAGATGATAATATTATCTATGATAATTATAACATTGATAAAATTATGATAATGATAAATATGATATTGATAATTATGATAATGATGATTATGATAGTGATAATTGATGATCCGTGTACCGTGTATCGATGTACCGTGTGGTGCCGGACGTAAAGAATAACACCACCCCATTTCTTCCCGTGGGTGTCGTAAAAGGCGACTAAAGGACCTACTAGAGAATGGGCAGCAGCGTTCTCTATGCATTTCACCACCACACTGCGATCGCCAACCCGCCGGCCAAGCGTGGCGATTATGGCAAAGCCCCCTAAATTGGGAGAGGCCTAAGTCCAGCAGTGGACGTCTTACGGCTGAAATGATGATGATGATGAATTGATGATCTATCTATACTAATATTATGAAATCGAATGTAACTTCATCTGTTACGCTTTCACGACTGAACCACTGAACGGATGAAATTACTGATTAAATTTGGTGTGGGGTAAGTTTGAATCCCAACAAAGGACACTACTTTTTATTTCGTGACTTCGTCTGTGTCTGCGATAACAGAAATTTACGCGGACGAAGTCGCGGGCTGAAGCCAGTTAAATATAATTTTAATTTCGATATTACCTAGGTAGTTCGATATTACTTAGTAGGGGCTTGTGGCTAAGTTACAACAGCCGCACGGGTCGATCGTTCAGGTTAAGCTACGCTTGCCGTGGTTGGTCCGTGGATGGGTGAAATCATCTTTAAATACCGAGACCTTTCCATGCCTCGGAAAGCACATTAAGCCGTTGGTCCCGGCTGTCTTTCATAGATCTAAGACAGTCATTACGGGTCGTCACAAGCCCGAAAGTTTGACAACCAGTCTTACCAAGGGGTACCATATTACCCAGTAACTGGGTTCTGGCGGTCAGATAGGCAGTCGCTCCATGTAAAATACTGGTACTATGCTGTATCCGGTTAGACTGGAAGAAAACCCCAAGATAGTTGAAAAAAGGCTAGGCAGATGATAATGATTACCTCGTCACTGATATCATGAACTATTTTTTTTTTACATCTTTTGAGCTAAAAATTTTTAAAATTCTAGAAATACTAGCTGACCGTACAGACGTTGTCCTGTTTCCTAGAACTCGATAGCAGCGCCATCTGTCGGGCTGATTTGTTAATCTAAACCATCCAGGGTGCCACCAAAATGCATACAAAAAAATTCATTCAAATCGGTCCAGCTGTTTAGGAGTTCAGTGACATACACACGTACAGTAGAATTATATTATATTTATTATTAGCCGTTTCTGTCCTACTGCTGGGCGAAGGCCTCCCTACTCTCTTTCCACGTCTCTCTGTGCAGAGCTGCCAAGGACCAGTCTTTATTAAAAGAGTCCAGCTCAGAATTTTATATATAAAGATATATGTTATATTGCTTCCCGCAACCAGCATATTACTGCGACCTTCATAAAGTCATCGATCCAACTTGTGGAAGGTCTTCTAACGCTACGCCTTCCAGTACGCGGTGGCCACTCCAGAACCTTCCAGCCCCATCGGCCATTCGTTCTGCTAGCAAAGTCCCTTGCCTACTGCCACTTGAGTTTGGCAATTCTTCGGGCTATGTCGGTTACCTTAGTTATCCTGCGGATCTCTTCATTCCTGATTCGATCACGTAAGAAAACTCAGCAAAGCCCTATTTATTGTCCTTTGTGTGGCTTTTAGCCTTCTAATAAGGCCCATTGTGGTATGTGCGGACGAGAATATAATGCGTAGCTTCCCGAACGCTGCCCAGCTAAGTTGGATTCAACAATTGACCATCAGGCATCTACATATTTTACAAGCAATTGCCATTGGAGCTATGCAATGTGAGCTTGTAGGTTTTCGGCTGAAATTCTGATGACGTAAAAGCAAAATAATTGAACAGTGATACGTTAAATAACATACCGTGAATGGTTAGCCATGTCTGGTCCTCATCCCAGTCTCTTAAACCAATGTGCGCTCCTTCATCCCTGGTAATTCTAGTAAAATTGAGTGGTGCCAAGAAATCCGTTACGATATCGGCCTCTCGTTTATCGTTGATGATGACCAGGTAACCCCCCTCGGCGGCGCATATCTTGTGTGCCGTGAACCACGTCCTGGTCCTCTTATGATATTTGTAACAGCTGCCCGTATCACGGTTTAATTGATATTCTGTAAATATGTCAATTTATATCATTTATTATAGGTGGGAACGGCCGCGACATGCGGGTTAAAGGTAGCGTTGCCAACTTTTTTTTACAAGAAATAAAGCATATTGAGGTCTGAGAAGAATGTTAAACAGTATTTCAGAAAAATTAACAGTATTTTATTTATTTAATGTTTTAAATACATATTTTTGAGAGCTTCTCGCACAACTTATTAATTTACAGTCTTTATGTGTGAGCGTCAAAGTCTAACTCTTAAAGTGTTAATCATGTTGATGCTGGAAACAGTATTTTGTATACTTTATTTTTGTTCAACAGTAAAAAGTATAATGTAGTGAAAAATAGTATAATACTGTTTTTAACAGTATAGTTGGCAACCCTAGTTGTAGGTCGTAGGTTCTAACATTAACAGGCGTTTTATTTTGTATAAATTATTTCACCACGACTGCTCTCAAAACAGTGAAATAAAACATTGTGAGGAATCGGACATTTCGTAACCTAAAAATTCGAAGGAGAGTGACATCTACGAACCTGCTCTGGGCCTGCGTGGTAGATTATGTTTTATTTCCTTACCCAAAGAAGAGGTATATCAGAAGTGGGATTATTATTGGGTGATTACGCTACGGCCTGACAATATTAAGCTTAATATAATAATGTTAGGTAGAGTTGGAAAATACAGAACAACGTTGTTCAATAAAATGCGTAAATCTTAAAAAACAGATCCTTGTAGCCTTTACCTTGGTCAGAGGTACCGCATTGATCAACGTACGTTGTGTTTTCTCTTTTCTTGTAGCATATGTACGGGAGTGACAATGTGCACGAAGAGATGTACGTTTTTCCATCAGTAGACAAGGATAGACAATCGCCAGGTTTTTTGCCATCGCCATAAGTGCCCCAAGTAATTGATAAGTCGGCTAATGGAACTCCTGAAATACGAGTATGAAATCTAAAACAAAATATATTTATTTCGCAAAAACCTACATGGGCACTTAAGAAACGTCAGAAGTTGGGTGTGCGGTTCCAATTTATTGATTCCTGTGAAGAAGAGCCAGCAAGAAACTCCGTGATTACTCTTTTAAAAATAATTGGCTTTTGCAATTGTTTCAAATTACAGTGTTAATAGGTATGAGAGGACAGTGTAGGACTGTCAACAAGTACCAGGTATTGTCTACACACTACAAGGCCTACAACGTTCTCACAATCACAAAATATAAAAGAATCTACGTAAATGACAGTATTTCATAAATAAAATATAATAACCTTTTTAAACCAAATGTCATTATTGCCATAATAACCAATAATAACCAGTTCAAAAGAATTGTATGTATAATTATAATGTCAAATTATGAGTAGAATAATAAATTGAGAAATGTAATTTTAAAAAATGCTCATCGTTGTCCCGTTAATGAGGTACTGGAGAAGCCACATGTGCAGAAGCAATTATTAATTTCCTTGTCTACAATGTAGTCTTTTATCTATACTTCTATACTAATATTATAAAGCTGAAGAGTTTTTTTGTTTGTTTGTATGCTTGTTTTATGGAACGCGCTAATCTCAGGAACTACAGGTCCGAATTGAAAAAATCTTTTTGTGTTGGATAGCCTATTTATTGAGAAAGGCTATAGACTATATAACATTACGCTACAACTAAGAGGAGCGGAGCACTAATGAAAAATGTTGCAAAAACGGGAAATGTCGTACGGGTAGGCGATTCGACGCGACGGGAAAGGTCGAGGGAACAAGAAATTTAAAGCGGACGAAGTCGCGTGCAGAAGCTAGTCTTATAATATGATTCTTTCATAATGACACGATTGACGCACTTTTGAACTTTCCGAAGAAGAATTTATATCATAGAGGTCATAGAACTGCTGCAAAGCAAATAAAACTTGGTCTACTCAATTATAAAAAGTACCTTCAATAGACATAAAGTCTCCTCGAGATACCGCATTAACTCCTAAGAAGATAGAATTATCCAGTTCTGATTGACGCATGATGCTGTGCAGAGCAGCAGCAAGCTCCGCGGTAATAGGAGACGCTAACACAGCACCTGAAAATTAATCATTTTTAATTTAGACCACCACAACATGTGTCCCTGAAAACGTCAAACAGCATCGCGGAAGAGCCAGGCATAGATGGCGGGATGAACTCGACGCCCATATGAGGGATTGGTCCTTATTGGCTCAGGATAGAGTTGAGTGGAAAAAAGAAAGGGGGATCTTTGCCCTGCAATAGGACAATACAGGCTGATTATCCTACTATAATCCTACTATCCTACTAATATTATAAACGCGAAAGTTTGTATGTATGGATGTGTTGATGTTTGTTCCTCTTTCACGCAAAAACTACTGATCCGATTTAGATGAAATTTGGCACACAGATAGTTTATAACCTGGAATATCACATAGGGTACTTTTTATCTCGGTAGTATGTTCGCGCGGGATAATTTCCGACCTCCACGCGAGCGAAGCCGCTGGCAAAAGCTAGTTTTAACATACATGTTGGACTGTCTTTATTATGAAACTGCTCGTAAGAGACTCATCATCATAATTTCAGCTGATAGACGTCTACTGCTGGACAAAGGCCTACCCAAAATGGGGTTAGCCATAATCACCACGCTAGGTAGGCGTCAGAGCCTACTGCAATGAATAGGAGTTGATTAATATTGATTTTGAATTTGAGTTATAAAATTTTTGTGTATTTATATTTTATTTATACTTTTGTATTTATTTATGTGTGACTTTTTATTTATGATATAATTATTAAAAGTGGTTTTCTAATATGGGTGATTATTTTTTTTACTTTATTTCGATATTTTTTTTATAACCTAGTAAGACATTACATTACCTACATTTGTTTGCTTATCTATATTGAATAAAATTTAACAACGTGCCAAATACCACAGTATGTGTTTCTAGAGTTGCCGATTTCAGAAAATTATACAAGATGTAACAGAATAAATGCTCTGAAAGTAATCATGTTCATATTTAACTATTGAATCGATTTCAGTAACTTTAAATTAGTTTTTTTTTTAATGATGTATTTTGCCATACCTACCCCCACGCGCCACACAAAAGAAATTTAAATCTTATTTCAATTGTATTGTACAGACGCTAGCACTTAAAGCTACTACAATCTGTCAAATTTCTTTAATAGATTTTCAACTTTATCGCCAAAGTATTAAGTTCAAGATTGATTGGGAAAAATTTACAGTTTCGGGTATCTTGATGTGCTGGCGGTTGTACGTCACGCTATGGATGTTGAGTGAACTTTACACTCTGTTCCTCATACCTCTAATCAATTCTAATGTATAATGATTTCAATTCAATGCTCTAGGTTTTGTGTTAATTATGTTACATGTTGTATATCATTGAAAAGTGTGCATTTCGGGACAAGTCTGTTAGTTCGCGAGGACCGACTAACAGGCTAAAAATACAAGATAATCCGTTAGGTATTAATAAAATAAAATAAATAAATATCTTAGGACAACCAACACATCGTTATCTGATCCCAAACTAGGCAGAGCCTGTACTATGGCAACCAGACAACTGATAAATATACTTATATATTAGATACTAAATACATACATATTATAGATAAATTACACCCAGACACAGAACAAATGATTGTGCTCATCACACAAAGATTTGTCCTGGGTGGGAATCGAACCCACGACCTCAGTCTTAGCAGTCAGGGTCACCAACCACTAGACTAACAGGCCAGTCCAATTAATTAGTAATTAATTTCCAAAGAGTTTGTGGTTCGATAGAAAGTTGATGCAGTTTTACTCGTTTATTCGTAAAAAAACGAGCAGATAAACTACGTAACTGCCATCTTTTTTCGTCAATACAAGTTCCGTGAAAATCGCACAAATGTTTACTAATATGTTCCCCTGTCAATGTCACTTATGCGCCAAAATTTCTATCACAGTCTATATTTTACAGAATCTGAATCCTATTTGCTCTAAATGTTAGTCTAGTACGGTATAAGATTAATAACATAAATAAATGACATATGCTTCATTTTAGTTTACGGCGTGCAAATCATTACATTGATTATAGAAATTTAAAAAAAATTACAACAGTACAAATATAATTAAGTTGTATGTGTTTTAAATAAATAATTGAAAATAAGAGAGAAAAAAAACAGACAGTAAAAAAAAAAAGAAAAATAACAATTGATTGCTAGTCATTTAGCTAATTTTGCAATAATTTATACTAGGTAATTAAGATAGTTATTTTCTATAAAGTCACATCATTTTAAAAAGTCTTTTACTGAGTAATAATATTTTCTAATTACCTTCATAGTGGCAGCCGAGGAAAGCATCCCGCCATGTAGCAGGGACCACGTTCAGTTTGAGCCAGCCGTTCACCTGCTGGTTGAAGAGGTAGTCAGGTTTACCCACCACGACATCTACAAATAAAAATCGATTTTCACCATGTACTCAATCTTACCTTCTGGTATGTAAACATTTAAATTAAAATAAAATAGTGTTTTATGGCAGGCAAAATAACCACTTACAAAAAAAAAAAAATGTAAAATAAAATAAAATTTAAATGAACATCAAAAAAATAAGCATCATGATGATGATGATTCTAGCCAAAATACGCCCACTGTTGGACATAGGCCTCCCTCAAGCTCCGCCACTTCGACCGGTTTTATGCTTGCCGCATCCAGCGGATTCCTGCGGCCTTCACAAGGTCATCGGTCCACCTTGTTGGAGGCCTTCCAACTCTACGTCTTCCGGTACGCGGTCGCCACTCCAGAACCTTTCGGCCCCATCAGCCTTCTGGGCGATGGAGAGGGCTATGCTTGGAGTTTCCCTACGCGATCGAATCAGAAATGAATAGATCCCTAGGAGAACCAAGGTAACCGACATAGCCCGAAGAATTGCTAAACTGAAGTGGCAGTGGGCAGGGCACATTGCTCGCAGAACAGAACAAAACATATCCAAATAAAAATCTTTTATCTCCTAGTCATTCCCCAACTATGTTGAGGTCAGCTTCCAGTCTAACTGGATAAAACTGAATACCAGTTTTTTACATGGGGCGACTACCTATCTGGCCTATACAACTCAGTTATCTAGTAATGAGAATTCCCGTGATAAGACCAGACGGTCGGGCTGCGGACTACCTGTAACACTTGTCATAGATTCACGAATTACAGTCGGGGCCAGCGGTTTAATCCGTTTCGGACGAAAATGTCAGTGTTAGTACACGCTCTTCAGCGGGTCATAATTAATTTGATTCGTGTATGAAAAATTCTAGACAGACATATTTTTATATTTTTAATCGACTTCAAAAAAAGGAGGAGGTTATCAATTCGACTGTATTTTTTTTTTATGTTTGTTACCTCGTAACTTTTGACTGGGTGAACCGATTTTGATGCTTAGCTGGTGCTTCCCGTGTGGTCCCATTTTAATTTGGTTCCATTCGGACAATGGGATCCAAGTGAAAACCATGTAAGTCTTAAATTTGCATTAAGTATTTGCGCGACAAATGAACGAATAACGCGATTAGATTACTGCGGGGTAGATACCATAACTAAAAATTTGAAAATAAAAAAATACAAAAAAATAACAACCGACTTCCTAAAAAAAAACACTACAAAGTGAAAAATAACTAAGTCGGTGTCTTGACTTCCAAAATTAAAGTTATTTTTCACTGTGTAGTTTTTTTTTAGGAAGTCGCTTGTTCCTTTTTTTGTAAAAAGTTTTTAAACAGTGCTATTTCTGATAGTGTCATGTTTTTTTTTAATTAAAAAATATTAAAATCAGTTTATCATAGCAGTGTAGTAACAGTGCTATTCTCGTCCGAAACGGGTTAACTTGCTTTCCGAGTCACGGAGGGGTGTTGGTATGTAAAGATAGTCACTCATTTTTGAAGTGAAAACTTCTTTAGCGGCGTTGAGCACTTTTTCTGTAATGGGTATAAAATCTTAAACTCGCGTCAGGACACGTGACCTGATCGAAAAAGCGTAGGACGGATGGAGAGTAGACAGCTATCCCCTCTCTACGGCGCGGCGAAAATGTATGCCTGGGCCTACTGTTTCGTTTAGGCGGCGCAGGGCGCTTGCGCGAATGTTCGTCTATGTTACAGCGTGCCACGCGCATCCATGGATGGTGACAGCTGATGGCTCGACCGTCTGTGTAGTGATCACATTGTTGTGTATTCGTAAAATTCGTGAATATAAAGTGCTTAAAATATGGAAATTGAACAACAAATTATTCCCTAACCATTCCAAAATATCAAACATGCTCAACGTTAATAATCAAGTTTTCACTTCTGCCGGCACTCCCGGAGTGCAATTTTTTTTTTTTTTTTTTTTTTTTTTCTGGATGGGAAATCATCAAATTACTTCTCCCGCTCTCGGCGGAGCGGGAGGGCGTGTCAGACTTTTACTGACTAAAACCCACCCGTGTTCCTTCAGTTGCCTTTATGCCAGGGCCACGGTATCTCTTTCAGCAATAAAGGCTTAGTAATAATAAAGTATATTTATCAGTTGTCTGGTTGCCATAGTATAGGCTTTGCCTAGTTTGGGATCAGATAACGGTGTGTTGGTTGTCCTAAGATATTATTATTAATCTCAGTCTAAATCTTTCTAAAAAAATATTAAAGGAAAACATCAGTTTAACATAGCTTCGCACTAACAGTGTTATTCTCGTCCGAAACGGATTAAGGTGCTTTCCGAGGCACGATGGGGTCTTGGTATGTAAAGATGGTCACCCATCCTCGGACCAACCGCGGCATGCATATCGATCGTTCACGGTGGTTTTAACTTAGCCTCAAGCCCTTCCAAAAATTATAAAAAAACTTACCAATCACAAACAGTAATGTTAAACCTAGTGACTTCCACATTTTCTGACATTAAAATGTTCCGTGGCACAAAAAGTAGTATTGTACGCGTTACGGCTCACTAACCTATACTGAAACTATCATTGTTATGAAGTCAGATAACAGAATAAAACAATTTCTATATCATGTAAGGAGAGGTTACAGTTCAATTCTTATATAATTTTAAATGTCGTATTGAGATAAGTTTTTTATTCAAAACTTTAGGTGGCCAGCTTTGGATAAATTACCCATGCAAATCACGCTTTTGTAGCGCATCAGGTATGTTTGCAGATGCTCAAGTGGATGGCTTTCAAGCGATACATCGCAAAAGAATTGCGTCTCTGATGCGCCGCATACGGAGCAGCCCCAACAGCTTCCTGCAACTTATTGCAAGGAGAATGGATGTGGACTGCACCTTCATGGAACACTGGACAAAACTACATGTACGAGTAGTGCGATCTTGATCCAGTGTTTCTGTTGTGTAGTCCTTATTCATATTATATTACTCGTATTTAAAAATTATAACAAAATATAATATAACTAGTATGGATAAGTATAATGATGATTGTAATTTATTGTACTTAATCTGAATTAAATTGAATTGAAATGTAATACTTAAATCATTTGAAATTTCGAGCATATTTCTATATATATTTTTATATTATGGTGATGTTTGGATTCTTTTTTTTTTTCAAAATTAATCGCCAAATACCTTTCAGAATTAGTCGGTCACTGGTTCAAAAGCTATATGGGTTTATAGGTGGCCGGGAGACAGCTTACCTCAGCTTATCCCATTTGAATCGCAAAAACTAGGGCCTCTAGCGAGGATCTGTTTGCGTCTCCAAATATCAGAATCTGTCGGTCACTGGTACAACAGTTATAAACATTTCTAGGTGGCCGATCCGGAGGGTATCACCCCAGCTTGGCTACGTTTATATCTAAAAAACTAGGCCACCTAGTGGAGATCTGCTTTCTCCCAAAATTTAGTTGCTTTTTACTCGCAATCTTACACCATGTCACAGATTTAGTCGATGTGTTATTAACACGATATCCATTGGTAAGACTGGTGGTCAGACTTTCGGGCTTCTGACGACCCTTAATAATTGTTATTACTGTTGAAAAAATAATGGTCAGTGAGCAGACTGGCTGAAACGTGGTCGCTCACAATGGGCCTTATTAGAAGGCTGTAAGTCATCCAAAAGGCGATGGAGAGGGCTAAGCTTGGAGTATTCCTACGCAATCGAATCAAAAATAAAGAGATCCGTATCAGAAACCAAGGTAACCGACATAGTCCAATTGTAGAATTGGTAAACTGAAGTGGCAGTGGGCAGGGCACATTGCTCGCAGAACAGATGGCCGATGGGGCTGAAAGGTTCTGGAGTGGCGACCGCGTATAGGAAGACGTAGAGTTGGAAGGCCTCCCACAAGATGGACCGATGAGATTGTGTAGGCTGCAGGAATCCGCTGGTTGCGGGAAGCGCAGAGCTGGCTGAAGTGGCGGAGCTTGGGGGAGGCCCATGTGTAGCAGTCACAGAAGGAGGCTGCGGAAATGGAGCGGGAGATACCTTTCACTCACTCAGCCCGCAGCAGGCACACCGGGCATCGACAGAAGGCGGATAACGCCCCCCTAGACGGGTCCAGGAGTGACGGATCTGGGGACAGCCGTCGCCCCCTATTCCTTAGGACCCGAGATGGTGGCGCGTAGTGTTCCACGCGCGCCTCTCTGTGATGTACGAGGGGGAGCTTAACAACTCACTCCCACCCTAACGTGAGGAGGCCCGCAGAGGCGTGCCGGCACCGGTTTTTTGACTTGAATACGGGGCTTTTGGCTACGTTGCATTATATGTATCTTTTTTTTAAAATTTTTATCTTGTAAGTATTTATTCGTAAGATGTGCGTTTTGTTTGTGCAAAATAAACATTTTTTCTTTCTTTCTTTCTTTCTTCTTTCTTTCACCAGTCGGGGATAACGGAAGACAAATTGGTTCCCTTGGTCCCCCACGTAGGTGTGGGACGGAACACACCCCGGTTTTTGTCAGTAAGTTTGACAGACCCCTCTGCCCACCCCAGAGCGGAGGACATCCATGAAGATTTCCACCTCAAGATAAAAAAAACCGGCCAAGTGCGAGTCGGACTCGCGCACCGAGGGTTCCGTACAAACCTGCAGGTCATCATCATCATCATTCGTCATCATCGTTTATGAAATTAAATGTTTTTTTTTTTTAATTTTTATATTTGAGTTGACTGAATGAAAGGTAAATTGTGGTTTACGATTTATGACGTATTAAAAAAAAACTACTTACTAGATCTCGTTCAAACCAATTTTCGTTGGTAGTTTTCATGGTAATGTACATCATATATTTTTTTTAGTTTTATCATTCCCTTATTTTAGAAGTTACGGGGGGGGGGACACACATTTTACCAATTTGGAAGTGTCTCTCGCGCAAACTATTCAGTTTAGAAAAAAATGATATTAGAAACCTCAATTTCATTTTTAAAGACCTATCCATAGATACCCCACACGTAAGGGTTTGATTAAAAATTTTTTTTTTGTTTCAGTTCTATGTATGGGGAACCCCAAATATTATTGTTTAAAAAAAAAATGATATTAGAAACCTCAATATCATTTTTGAAGACCTATCCATAGATACCCCACACGTATGGGTTTGATGAAAAAAAAATTTTTGAGTTTCAATTCTATGTATGGGGAACCCCAAATATTATTGCTTTTTTTCTATTTTTGTGTGAAAATCTTAATGCGGTTCACTGAATACATCCACTTACGAAGTTTCAATAGCACAGCTCTTATAGTTTCGGAGAAAAGTGGCTGTGACATACTCGGACAGACAGACAGACAGACAGACAGACAGACATGGCGAATCTATAAGGGTTCCGTTTTTTGCCATTTGGCAACGGAACCCTAAAAAGGCCTATGTGTAGCAGTGGACGTCTTTCGACTTAAATGATGATGAAGCAGACTGGTTCTGCCAGGTTCGCGAGATTGTTCGAAAGAGATACCGTGACCCTGGCACATGGGCAACTGAAGGAACACGGGTGGGTTTTAGTCAGTAAAAGTCTGACATGCTCTCAGAAAAAAAAAGCAGACTGGTTCGCCGGACGTCAGATAAGGCACGAATGTAATAACTGACGTTTGGGACACTGACTGCGGTTTCATTATCAAGATTATTAGTTATGTAAACAATCATAACTGTCATACTATAGATAAAGAGAATACACGAAGATTGGTTGCCAGATTTGTAGCAAATCTATGTATTCTGTGTTCTTTGCTGTCGAACTTTGCGGTAGCGGCCTGGAGTCGAGATTATTACCTGATTTAAAAAACTTTTTTGCAAAAAAAAACAACCGACTTCCTTAAAAACACTACAAAGTGAAAAATAACTTTAATTTCGGTAGTCGGTGTCTTAGGATCTGTATTTATGGTTTTTTTGCCACCGACTTCCGAAATTAAAGTTATTTTTCACTTTGTAGTGTTTTTAAGGAAGTCGGTTGTTTTTTTTTGCAAAAAAGTTTTTATTTTTAAATTTTTAGTTGTGGTATTCACCCTGCACTAATTCCAAACAAACAATGCATATTTATGCGATAGCAGAAATCGCGGTTGATTTCCTGTCATTTTTTAAAGAGTTCCGGTGTCTGTCTCCCGAACTCATCATCAGATCTATATGAAAATGATATGGGACCATGTCGGAATAAACCCCTTTCGAACAAAAAAAGAATTTTACAAATCCGTCTATATATGACGGAGTTATGGCCGAACATACATAAAAAAAAATAAAAAATATAAACATCCGAATTGATAACCTCCTCCTTTTTGAAGTCGGTTAAAAATAGTTTTTTCCAGATTTGGTCAAGTTTTGAGTTAAATCGAAAATACGTATTTTTTCCACTTAGATTATGCAGATGATGTTATAGTAATTTCCTGTCACTGATACTTACGTTTTTTTTTTCCAAGTGAAGGTATATGAATGTTCTGCCACAGTCGCGAGATTAGTTCGAAAGAGATACCGTGGCCCTGGCATAAAGGCAACTGAAGGAACACGCGTGGGTTGTAGTCAATAATAGTCTGACACGCCCTCCCACTCCACCCAAAGCGTGAGAAGTCATTTGATGATTTCCCACCACGAAAAAAAAAAACAAAAATGTACCAAGCATCTGGCATTATGTATGCCATTACGTTTACTTTTAAATGGCAGCAAAATTGTAAAATTCCTCAAGGGTCAAATTGGTCCTCAAAAAACCTTTAATTGAGTAGTTTCTGTCCAGTCTGTATAAATGATTAGTCTGTTTCAATTTTCCACAATCTGCGGGAAAACCTAAGTGATAGATAGGGTTTCTTAATCATAATAGATACACATTAACCTTTTGTGACCCCACCGAAGATAATGCAGATCATAACATTGTTAAAATTACATACAATAATTTATCTACGGATTTGTCTAAATCTTGAATTAAAATTTGATGATATACTATATGATTGATGAAATACGCTTTATTAGAAGGCTGAAAGTCACCCAAAAGGCAATGGAGAAAGCTATTCTTAGAGTTACCCTACTTGATCGAATCAGGAATGATGAGATCCGCAGGCAAACCAAGGTAACCGACATTCCCCGAAGAATCGCCAAACGAAAGTGGCAGTGGGCAGCGTACATTACTCGTAGAACAGATGGCCGATGGGGCTGAAAGGTTCTGGAGTGGTGACCGCGTATCGAAAGAAGAAGAGTTGGAAAGGCCCTACAAGGTGGACAGATGGCCTTGTGAAGGCCGCAGGAAGCCGCTGAATATGGGAAGCTCAGATCCGGTTCAAGTGGCGGAGCTTGGGGGAGGTCTACTTCCAGCAGTGAACGTCTTTTGGCTGAAATGTGATGATGAAATATGATTGATTATGTCGACAAGGTGCATTCATTAATAAAGTTTAAGTCCTTAAATGAAATAAAGTGGTAACGGCAGCAATTTACAAGTAGTAGTTCGTGAGTTCGAACCCAAATAGGCGCATTACTTTATGTAAATTAATTTTATCACCTCTGCTCTCAAAACGGTGAAGGAAAACATCGTGAGGAAACCGGCATGTCTAATCAAAAATTCGAAGACATGTGACATCTACCAACCCGCACTGGCCCCGCGTGGTGGATTATGGCCCACTTCCTCTCACAGAGAGGAGGCTGGTGTCCCAGCAGTGGGAACGTTATAGGCTGATGAAGATGATGATGAAATAAAGAGGAAAACAATCCCCAATCATCATCATCATCATATTTTCAGCTGAAACACGTTCCAGAGATATTTTATAATCAACCTGCCGTTTAAGTAGCCTATGTCTTTGCCTTCTTTGCAAGTCATGGTCTATCTATGTGCCAAATCGAATCTAAATGCGTTCAGCTGTTTCAGCGTGAAAACAAAGAAACAAAATTACTTTTGCATTTTTAATATTTAGTTATCAATATTTAGTCATTTTTTATGTTTAGTGTATTTTGTTGCCACATCTGTGGCAATCTACCCAGCTTTCAATTATTCTTACAAACATCCCATAGAAATGACAATTTTCAAATTGTCAGAAATTTAATCATTTTTCCAATTTTTTATTAAGCTGGTTAATCGTGTATAGTCCAACCAATGAAAAAAAAAGATCATCATAATGAACATTTAAAAGAAATATAACCAAATCTGCCCATTTTTTACGTCCATACGACAATCAGCATCTCATTTTCATTCATATAGATAGTTACAGATACCTCTTGTGATAGATTAGTGAGTTAGTAGGTACTAATTAAAGAAAGGATAAAGTTAACAAAGTACGACATAATACGTATCTAGTATATAAATAAATTCTATTATTAATAACAATCATTTCCAATTTGCATCTGGATAATCTATGTTACAACATTGGGTCATGAAAATGTTAAAATCTGTTATTTATTTAACGCTGTTGTTAAGTAGTAAGTATTTTTTTCATTAATATCACGTGTATCATACTATTCCACTCTATTTTGTTTCTACTCCATTTCTTTTCTTCCAATATTTACTCACTTTGTAGCCATATCATCAATAATAGTAATCTTTCTATCGTTTCTTTGGTCAGAACCCATTCATGTATCATTTTCATCAGCCATAAGACGTCCACTGCTGGACATAAGCTTCCCATAAGCGGGGGGCTTGCCAGATTTGATTGTGAATGAGTTTTAATTTAATGTATTTTGATTTAAAGTATTTTAATTTAATATATTTTGATTTAATGTATTTTAATTTAATGTATTTTGATCTAATGTATTTTAATTTAATGTATATTAATCTAATGTATTTTAATTTATTTTAATGGTGTAATGAATTTAATGTATTTTGTTTTAATGAATTTGATGTATTTGTGATTTAGTTTAGTTATGGGGACTTTGTGCCTTAGCAAATAAATAAATAATTGCTACGCCTGGCACATGGGTTGGCGATCGCAGTATGGTGGTAAAATGCATAGAGAACGCTGCTTCCCATTCTGTAGTAAGTCCCTTTAGTCGCCTTCTAAGACAACGTTTTTTTGTGGGTTCCCAATCATCAAATCACGTCTCCCGGTCTGGGCGGAGCGGAAGGGCGTGTCAGACGCGTATTTCCATTCTGTACAAGGCTAGAACGCATGGGTGTGAAATTAGTCGCATATAGATTGGAAATTACTTTTCAATCAAGGTCTTCCAATCTATACAAGAGTAGTACGCAAATACTTGTGTATACTTTGTAGTGGCCAAAGTAACTAAATTGTTCCAAAATATACAGTGCTAGTCCGCATGCAGCGAAGTGTCCTGTCGAGCGTTGCTACTTCTCCTTCATTTTATTCGTTAACCCCACACCTCTTCCGGCCTTTAAATCGATGTCGATACACGAAAATTCGAAAGTTAGGTTAGAATATGAAAAAAAAAAAACTCAAAAAGGGGCGGGGGGGGGGGGGGTTTCGAAACTTTTCCTTCACAGGAGGGGGCTCTACACCTTCGACACCTACGGGAAGAAATGGAATTGTGCTCTTCTTTACGTCCGGCAAGACTCAAATCAAATCAAATCAAAATAATTTTATTTCACATATTGTAGGTTTACAAGGGCACTTATGAAACGGAAACTTATGAACGGAACATATTGTATATGTATAAAGTTTAATTTGTTCATAGATATTGTGGTGTCTCAACCAGACTATCTGTTCTACCATGAGGTGGGCGGTTGGCTCAAACTGCACATGGTTCCTGCGACTTGGCAGCAAGCCTTTCTCAGATGCCACTATGAAGGTAATAAATCCTTATTAGCTAAAAAAACACATAATTAAGACCGGTAACGTTCATAGATTGGTGCCTAGAAAATCACAACCACAGGAAGTCATTGTGATTTGTTTCTTTTTACACGCTTTATATTAGCTTCACTTGTATGTTTGTATATTTGTATGTTTGTTTGTAACCGACTTCTTATAGCGCGATTTTGAAGCAATTTAAACGACCAGATTTCATTCAAACTTTGCACACCTGTCAAGGACTGATGACAATGCAATAATTTCATAAATTTGTGCCATTATTCTTGTCAGGGTTACCAGGGCAGCAAAAAAACTGTCACAAACTACGCTGACATACGTCTCAAAATTCAAAACACCCTAAAAAATAGAAAATAAATAATAGTTTTAAAAAACTAAAAAACACGCTTCGATTGAAAATCAATCGAAAAAGTACAAAATAATGGAAAAAAAGCGTGGGGTGCTTGATATCAATAAAAAAATACCTTAAAAAGCACCCCACGCTTTTTTTCCATTATTTTATACTTTTTAGATTGATTTTCAATCGAAGCGTGTTTTTTAGTTTTTTTAAAACTATTATTTTTCATTTAGTGTTCCTGCATGTTACTCATATAGTTTTTAAGTAACATGTAATACTAACACACTATGGGCTTTGACGCCTGACAATATTATTTATTTTTATTTTTACTAAGAAAAATACACTACAATCTACATAGTTTAAAAAAATACTATTACTAGATTACTTTATAAAAAAGAAAATTTTATATATACTGCTGATAATCTTGCCGGATTATTGGAAGGCCTCCCACAAGTTAGACTGACGACCTTGTGAAGACCGCATGATTCCGAAAGATGCAGGCAGGATACAGGCCGTCAATATGGCGAAGCTTCGAGGCCTATATTCAGCAGTGAAAACATAATTATGATGATTATGATTAATATTGCAGGTGCTGTACTGGCGTCTCCAATCAACACGCAGCTCGCGGCAGCTATGCGCAGAATTAGGCTTCACTCAAAACTAGAGCTAAATGCTATGTATATCGGAGCGAACGCGTTGCTCTCTCCGGGTGACTACTTCTCTATAGAAGGTAAGGTAAAGAAAAGGAGAGGAAGGAGCAATTTTTAATCGACTACAAAAAAGGAGGAGGTTCTATGTTCTACTATATACCGGATGACATTTTTTACCGTCTTGACCGACATATGGTGTGTTGTGTAACTAGAATAGAAGGCAGGAAGGCCTTCAGATTCATCGCAGGTGACTAAAGGAGCGCGGGACGCGAGCGGACGGGGATGCGTGTGCGGCTCGTGCGCCTGCGAAAGATCAATGAGGCCGCCTATCGGCCGGTTTCAAAGGGTAGGACCGCGCTACCAAATCATTGATACATGCCGCGCATTGAGTAGGGTGCGTATGATTTGAGTTTCGATAGATTTTAATTGTTTTTTTTTTCCAAATTTCTGTTTTTGTTGTTCTAGTATGAAAATGTTACTTTAAATGTGTAATATTTATTGTTAGATCAATTTCATTACATGTTATTCAAAAATAAAAATAATAAAAATTTCTATGCCAAAGGCTTCTACTCCGTTCACCTATTACACCCATTTTTTTTCAAGGCGTTAAAAAATGTCACCCGGTATATTTTGAACGTATATTCACTGGTCTCCGACAACTGTGGAATCCATCCAGGTAGGTAGGTCGTGCTTCAGGGTTGGAGCCATAGAAATTTTAATGACGTATGTATACACCGTGACATTTTAGTAGTCTTATAACGGGAGCCCACTTCATGTAACCAATGACTACTATACATCCAAAGAAAAAAATAAACATTTGAATAACTAAAAAATAAAAATATTGTTCAATATGATGACGCATGACGTGGTTAAAATTTGATATTTTGTCTCATGGGAAATGGAGATGGAATGATCTAGCCGACTCGTGCACTGGGTAGGTATGTTCTGTACCGTATGATACGTTAACATTAATAATTCCAATCCATTATTTATTTTTCTTAATATCTATTATCTTAATTAATAATAACAATTTTTTATCACGCCTAGAGGTTTATTATGTCGGATACATTGAGTGGACAACCTTTGTAAGATGACTGTCACGGTGTACAATTCACTTTGTGGTGGCAAAATCAAATAAAATACAGGTCCAATTACACCGACTTCATAAGACGAAGGCGATTAATGTAGGTAAAAGTGCCACAGAAGATCAAAATATAATTCGTGACATCAACAAATAACCATTGGAAACGGCGATATACGCAAAATATACTCTTACAATATATATCTACTCTTTCGGCCTTGTTACACAACAAGAGTTGTCTATAGATCGGCACCCTAATTGCGAAACGCACAATTTACCAGAATCTGAATGGGATTGAAGATTATTTCTAAACCATTGCGTCATTTGTTCGAATAAATTGTCGGCTCAGCAACGTAAATAACGCAATGGATGTTGTTTAACTATAAATATTAAACCAATTCCTACCGATAAAAAGTTCCGCAACTATCCCTCAGGTCAATAAACCACCGAGCCAGTGCTAAGTCCTGCCAGGGTCGCGAGATTGTTCGAAAGAGACACCGTGGCCCTGGCTCATGGGCAACTGAAGGAACACGGGTGGGTCAGTAAAAGTCTGACACGCCCTCCCGCTCCGCCTAAGAGAAAACCATACAAAAACGTAAAAAAAAATTAAATTAATACATCTTTTTTTAATCAAGCTTTTATTTAAATTAAATGCGCTAAAAAGAATAATATAAACTTTGTCTCTCAGAATTGTACTATTACACAGTTTTATATGATATAAAAGCTGGTCACGAGATTTACCTGTGTAGATAAATAAGTAAACTGAAAACTTGATCTGATTGATTTAAATTTTTAAAATTTTCAAACTAAGTAAATAGACACTTAAGTACGAAAGTGAACGTTGGGTGTGGCAAAAGAATAAATGCTGTGGAAATGCGTTCCATGCAAACCATGTTTGGTGTGACTATGAATGATAGACTGAGGAATGATGTGTTAAGACAATGGTGCGGTTTAAAAGAAGATGCAATGATTAAAATTTAAAAGTGTATGTTTAGATGGTTAGATCAAGTTGAGAGAATGAATGAAGGGCCCCTCTAAGAAAAGGTATTCACAAGGCAGATGTGATTGCACAAGATGGAAGGGGACGCCCTCGGAGAAGTTCATCATCATCATCATTTCAGCAGTCGTTAGACGTCCACTGCTGGATACAGGGCTCTCCCAATTCGGGGGATTTGCCATAATCGCCACGCTTGGCGGGTTGGCAACGCAGTATGGTGATAAAATGCATAGAGAATACTGCCCATTCTCTAGTTAGTCCCTTAGTCGCTACTTACGACACGAAAGGGGATGATGCTATTTTTTACGACCTGGAACCATATGGACGTCAGCACACGAAAAGGTAGGTAATTGAACCGAAATACCAAAATTATTTATTTATTTTCATTGCTCTGTTTATGCCATCTTCTGAACTCAGTAATCGCATTTAGAACATCATCAGCAAAAACGTCAGGTTCTTCCAATGCCAGAAAATGGCCTCCTGTATCCAGAACTGTGGAATTCAGCAGGTTTGGAAACTTGAACTTCAGTAGTCTTGGAGACTGATAGAAGATCTCATCTCTAGCGTGTATTGTCCAGGTAGGTACTGGTGTTGGTATTCTGAAAAGAAATAGCATGGAAAGCTGTTAGATCACGGTTTTGGTTGGTACGCAATGGTCCTCTCGATGAAGCTTGAGATAAAGGTGAATTATTTAATATATAAAAAAAAAATATTTCTACAGAGTTAGAACGCGATTTATTAGAAAAATGTTTGTATAATATATCGGAAATGTCACAAAATAATAAATGATCAAAATAAATTTAAAAAAAAAATTGCTTTTGACATTATTATCATTTTAGCATCTTTTGACATTATATTTTAAATTGCTTGACATTGTATAGAAAACTGGTTAACATTATGAAACCTCTTTGACATTATTTTTGAAAGCTGTTTCTATTTGACATTACATTCAAAACTGTTTTAATTAATTGAGTTTTCACTTGGAGGTTAGTCAATAATCAGGAGGAGACGCCCCGGGCGTCGGGAGTCGATTGCGGACTCCCGGCCACCGTAGGCGCGAGCTTGCGGGCGTCGAGCAATGGGTAGCTCGCCGCCCGGTAAGGACCAAGCTCGGGTCGACGGCGCGTAGTGTTCCACGCGCGCCTCAAAGAGATGTCAGCAGCAGTGAAGGGGTCTGCTAGGACCGGTGCCTGCCGGGGTCGCGTGATTGTTCAAAAGAGATACCGTGGCCCCGGCACTGGGCAACTGAAGGAACACGGGTGGGTTTTAGTCAGTAAAAGTCTGACACGCCCTCCCGCTCCGCCCAGAGCGGGAGAAGTCATTTGATGATTTCCCATCCAAAAAAAAAAAAAAAAAAAAAAAAAAAAGGTTAGTCAATAATTCATAGTTCCTTGTATTCTTATGTAAATTGTATGTGTATATTTATATTCAACACAATGTAAATTGTTTTATGAATAAATGAAATGAATGAATGAATGAATGTATATTTATATTCAACACAATGTAAATTGTTTTATGAATAAATGAAATGAATGAATGAATGAACGCTTCATCCAGATACGGATATTTGGTGTCTCTTAACTTTCTTACACAATGGGTGTCGATCCTGCCAGAGTCGCGAGATTGTTCAAACGAAATACCGTGGCCCTTGCATATGGGCAACTGAAGGAATACGGGTGGGTTTTAGTAAGTAAAAGTCTGCACCCCCTCCTGCTCCACCCTAGAGCGGGAGACGTCATTTGATGATTTCCCAGCCACAAAAAAAAAGATAAAACGCTTCATCATAATCTACATACTAGTGATGTGCTGGATCGTCAAAAATGTATATCCCTTGGAAATAGATTCGAATACGGATATTTGGTGTCTCGATCCGCGGATATGGATACGGATCTTTACTTTCTTACTTAGTGGGTGTCGATGCGCGTTATCTTCAAACGATAGTTGACGCCACTTGACACTTTGTTTGTAAGAACTTGTTTCGACTTGCATTGCGCGGGTCTTTCTTTTGGTTCGTTTATAGTTTAGTCACTAAATATTTGATTGTAAGCATTAAAAAATAGCCCTCTCCATCGCCCTTTGGGAGACTTTCAGCCTTCTTCATTGTGAGCGACCACGTTTCGGTTCCATAAGTCATTACTGGCAACACACACTGGATGCGGGAGGCACAGAACCGGTTGAAGTGGCGGTGCTTGGGGGAGGCCTATGTCCAGCAGTGGACGTCTTTCAGCTGAAATGATGATTAAAAAATAATTTTGAATAGAATTTAACAGTTTTTCACTGCCACCTATTCACCTAAACATAAAATTTCATCTATGTATTGAAAATTATTACGTTCTTCAGAAGGGTCAGGTGCGTAGCACTAGAAACCGGCGTTCGCGTAACCAGATGTATGAACTTAAACGAGGCAAGAGGAGTATGTAAAGATCGTAGCAGGTGGCGTTCTGTACTTTCTGCCTACCCCCATGGGAAATAGGCGAGATTTTATGTATGTATTGAAAATTAATCATGTAAAAGATCCGCCAAAAAAGTAATAGATGCGGATATGGATACGGATGTCCGGCACTTCACTACTACATACCCTTTTCTCAATTATGTTTGGGTGGACTTCTGGTATTTTTACATGGACCAATTGCCTGTCTGACCTCAACAACCCAGTTATGAAGAACTGTGATTGAAACTTATGACTAAACACCTGTTTTCCTTGAAGGTTTCTGCAGAAGTATACCGTCCCCGTAGAGCGAAAAGTCATTAAGTCGAAAAATCACGTTTTGAGATAATGAGAGTTTAAGTTTCTTAAAATATAAATAACTTTGTCTTGCCATTACATATCTCTATGTTTTTAGCTTTAATTTGAAGAAAATAAAATAATGTTGGTATTATAAGAGCTAAATCGTGTGAAAACACTAATAATTGAGAAAAGTTAAAAACATTAAATTAGTTAATTGTTCTCTATAAAATCTGTTTTTTTTTGTGTTAATGGATATAATTGAAGAATATTGCTAAACTGAAGTGGCAGTGGGCAGGGCACATTGCTCGTAGAACAGATGGCCGTTGGGGCCGAAAGGTTCTGGAGTGGCGACCGCGTACCGGAAGACGTGGAGTTGGAAGGCCTCCAACAAGGTGGACCGATGACCTTGTGAACGCCGCAGGAATCCGCTGGATGCGGGAAGCACAAAACCGGTTGAAGTGGCGGTGCTTGGGGGAGGCCTATGTCCAGCAGTGGACGTCTTTCGGCTGAAATGATAATGGATATAATGGATAAAATGGATTGATGATTTCTCGCGTCTGTAGTATGGTACCAATCAAAGAGAATATAACCACTAGAGAGCGTATACGCCGATTTCTTCTAAGCACACGACTCACCACTGCGGGCCGGGGGACGAGGAAGAATGCGCAACTGCAATTGGTCAGTTCAAGGTCAATTTTCGTGGGTATGCCCATCGTAGGGCTGCTTTACTTCATTAAGAGAAAATAGTCGATATCGATAAAATGGATTTTAAAATTGTGATAAATACTCAATTAAAATCAAAGAAATCATATTTAATCAAAATCAATCACTAATAAAATGAAAGTTAGAGAATCCAAGAACAAAATTTATGCCACTATCATATCCGGTGTAGAAGCGGTGTCGAATATCATCCCCAAGGTAGAAGTTACTATGGCCACGTGAGTTTTGGCGCTAGTTTACATACGGATTGTCAAGACGAAGCTAAACAAGCCACAGTATTCGAATTGAATAAAACTTACATTAATTTTTATTTTTATTTTCGATATAGACTTTCAGCTATTAAAGGTAACAGCACTAATTTTTACGATAAAAATACAAAGGGAAAGTAAGGGACAGATGCATTAGAATTGTCTAATGAAAGAATGAGACTTTTCCAAAAGACATCAACGCGGGACTCAACAGTGTGCTGGTTTACCCAACCACCATTTTAAATAGACCTCTACGGTGGATCATAATCTGACTAAATCAAAATAATTTTTCGTACTGTTTACGTACCGATGAAAAGTTATGCGATCCTTTTTGTAACTAGAAGTTTTGAAATGTTTCCCACACCACTTCACCGCGCATGAAGGCATTTTGATGCGTTATAATTGCAGATGAAGTTATATTATTTGCATTAATTTAGCGTGCACAGAGGTCTAACAATTGGTCACAACTAAAGTGGTTACTAGAACCGTAGCCTATGCATAGGCGACAAAATACTAATAGTTTTCGAGCGTCGGGGCACTGTATGCGCAGTCAAGTGGTTATATAGTCTTTGGTACCAATCAATGAAAAATAAAGAGTGAGTAGTTACTAAGTTGAGTTAGTTAATTTACGCTTTTGTGAGTTTTAACAAACTAATGATTTAAAAAATCACTAAATCATTTTAGTAATTTTTAGACTACCTAAAGGCGTATGTGTGCATTGATAATTAAAGAGAAAAAGTAATTAAGTCGTTTTAATTTCGAGTTATGTACATTTTCGAAAAATCTAAAATAATTTACTAAATTAGTTATATCTTCCATTACGCTGTAGGGTAAAAATGGTAGACTTACTTACTGTTTACATTTTGTAAAACAAAAGTGTGGACAGCTACAAAAATGACGGTTAGACAGATATTTAGAGAAAAATTGTTGATTTTAATGACATTGATAACTCATTTTGGCCATTTTTCTACTTAGTGACTTTTTGCTCTACGGGGACGATATCTATCGTACTCCTACATTTTGCCAGTGATATACTCTATAATATGGGACGAGCCTATTGCCATCCTCATCATATCATAATCAACCTACACTGTGCCCGCTGCTGGTACACATACCTCGTCTTTGACAGAGGGAGTGGGCCGTAATCTACCACGCGGGCCCAGTGCAGTTTGGTAGATGTCACATGACTTCGAATTTTAAGTTCTGGGACATGCCGGTTTCCTCACAAAATTATCCTACACCGTTAGGAGAGGAGTGGTGATGAAATTATTAACACAAAGTAATGCACCTGCCTGGGTCACCACTAGGGTTGCCACCCGTACTTTATAATAAAGTACTGTACGTTATTTCACATAATTGTACTCTATATTTATGAGAACAATAAAGTACACGAAAATACTTTATTTTGCTCATTATTGCCATCAACCGAACATTAATCCAGACTCGGGCTGCTACTAAGAAATTCCAGGTAGGAAATCCCCATTATACTCTGTTCGATCTAACACATCCAGAACATTATGCCAGGATTCATCATCATCATCATTTCAGCCGCAAGACGTCCACTGCCGGACATAGGTCTCCCCAAGCTCCGCTACTTCGACGAGTTTTGTGCTTCTCGCATCCAGCGGATTCCTGCGGCCTTCACAAGGTCATCGGTCCACCTTGTTGGAGGCTTTCCAACTCTACGTCGTCCAGTACACGGTCGCCACTCCAGAACCTTTCAGCCCTATCGGCCATCTGTTTTGCGAGCAATGTGCCCTGCCCACTGCCACTTCAGTTTAGCAATTCTTCGAGCTATGTCGGTTACCTTGGTTCTTCTACGGATCTCTTCATTTCTGATTCGATCGCGTAGGGAAAATCCAAGCATAGCCCTCTCCATCGCCCTTTGGGTGACTTTAAGCCTTCTAATATGGCCCATTGTGAGCGACGACGTTTCGGTTCTATATGCCAGTATTACTTACGCGAAAACGGCCATATTGATATTCCTCAAATTCAAAGTTTCTGCATAAATCCTGCTGGAGGTGGTGAAACTGTTGGTGATCCAGTAGATCATGAGATTGTCGATGAGTTCGTCTCTTGTGTATAGCTCATCGAGCCCACCATTGCTCTTGTAATATGATTTTCTCCTGCTGCCAGACGCGATCAGCTGGTAGATGTAAGCGAGCAGACCTGATGGGGAGTCCGACATGGCGACACCTGGAAATTAAAGGACCTGTTTTATCATGGCCTGTTAAGAGGCCGCATACGAAATTTTATTTCCTTTTTTTTCTTTATTTTAATGTAAAAGTTTTTTATTTTTGTCAAGTAATATAATGCGAGATTCAGGTGGTTTTAAAGGATTATTTACTGCCCATTATAAAGATATTTTGTGTTTTTTTTTTTTTTTGTTAAACAAAGTTTATTTCTGATGGTTTAATTTAAGAATGACAGTTCAGAGTAGCCGAAATCAAAACAAATGCTTGGCCAATTATCTCAAAAATATGAATAAGTAATTTTTCAGCTTTAGCTTTCATACTCTTAAAAATGAATTAATCTATGAAAAACAGCGACACTTAGGGGTCTAATCTATGAGTGACACGTAGGACAGCCCCATGTCCTAAGTGTGATGGGTGAAAGATACCACATGACCCACCAAATTCCCCGAAAAATGTTGTCGGTCCATTCGCCAAACACCCTTATACGAGTATTATGTTCATCTCTTTCTAACAACGTAAATCAGCATGAGTCTTTCCTGTACTTCGCGCACTATTTGATTGTATGTAAGTAGCTACATTCATGGCTTACGCTATTTTTGAGTGAACTATGTTCGTGTACTAACATGTATGACGCATCTTTACGTCAATTGTCTAGATCAGGGGTCGCTAACTGGCGGACCGCGGTCCGCATCCGGACCTCGAACCATCTCCGAACCGTGCGGATCGCGAGAGCACAGCAACTTGCACTACAGAGTACGAACTTTAGTAAAAATGTTTCCCCCGCTTTATCTTTGTTGACGTCAATCCAAAAACGGCCGGGCGAAGCAACGAGCTAACAAATACCTTTTTTTATTTCCGTAAATACATTTGTTTAATAAAATTTTTTTTCTATAAAATGTGGTGCAGACCGCGATGATCATTTCATTTCTTAAAACGAACCCCGAGCAAAATTTATTGGTGATCCCTGGTCTAGATGATATTCACAGCCACAATGGCTATGGTAATAGTTACTCTAGCACTGGAAGATTATACATACACCAGCCAATGTCACCTACCTCCGAAACTAGAAACATACCAACTGTATCTGGTTTGGTTGACTGCAAATGCAAGTAGCCAGCCTCCCGGGTCAGCCAGTAGACAATGCTTAGAATGGGGTACATTCTATTGGCCAGGTGTTGTTCTACCACCAAAGAAGGGTAGACCGAGCCAAGCACCCAGATCGCCATAGATGTTGGAGATATTGACAGCGGCAGGTTCGTGTGGAAACCCAGGACTGCCTGGAAAAAAGATAAATATACAAGATGCAGTTTTGAATCTGCAAAACATTTCAGGAGGTTGTTATGAGACTCGTAAATAATCATATAACAATACGATACCAAGTCAATAATCAATAATACTTTTTATTTTAGATTTTTCAATTTTATTGTTTTTCAGAATAACTCTGGATGGGGAGCGCGGCTTTGGATCTATGAAAGAAATGTCGGTTGCGTTTATTTGTGTGTGTGAAACCGCAGTTTAAGGACACGTACAGACTGGCCGCGTTTTAAAAAAACCGGCCAAGTGCGAGTCGGACTCGCGCACCGAGGGTTCCGTACAAACCTGTAGGTATAAAGTTTAAAATTTAAATCAATATTTTTATTATATGATGTAACAAAAAATTTACGGTTTTCGCAATTTTTCCTTTATCTGTGCTATAAGACGTTGCTTTGTACCAAATTTCAAAATTCTAGATCGACTAGAAGTACCCTTTAGGTTTTGATTCCCTTGCGAGTTTCGAAAATTTGCGGAAATTTGCGCCATAAACGGCTATATCTTTTGATTGCGTTAGCTTAGAAGTTTGATTTTTTCACAGCTCCAAGGAACAGTAGACTTGAGTATTTGATATAAATTTCAGCTTGATACCTCCACGCGTTTCTGAGAAAAAGGGTCTTGACAGACGTACGGACGGACGGACGGACGGATGGACGGACGGACAACAAAGTGATACTATAAGGGTTCCGCTTTTACCTTTTGAGGTGCGGAACCCTAAAAAGGGAGTTCACACTTACCGATTTCCGCAAATAAGAATATTGAAAAAAAAAACCTGCCCATTTTATTGTTGATTCGGGTCGAGAATCACTAACATAATTACCTACTGAAATGTTTTACAGATCCAAAACTGCACCTTGTATGTTTTATGCGATTACAAGGGCTCTTGGCCCTTGCCACGGTTGGTCCGTGGTTGGGTGACCAACTTCATATATCGAGTTCCCTGCTTGCTTCGGAAAGCATGCTAAGTCGTTGGCCCGGCTGTCATTCGTGAATCTTTGAGCCATAACGGGTAGTTAGTGTTGTAACATCACTATTTAGTATGTTATTAATGTGTACACCACTAGATGTAATCTATGGTTCCGGTTGATACCTGGCACTCCGACACTGCTATGTCTGGTCTCGTCTGAAATACCACGACCTAAATGTCTCTGTGTAAACTGTGATCCTAGTCTCAATAAACCAAGTGTATTAAACAATATCTTTCATTTATTAACAACACAACATGGTGTCAGAAGTCGTGTAATAAAAATAAAGAAGATCGGTCAAGAAAATGCCAAACCAAGCCACGCGTGACGCCGAAAATGGCGGACAAGAAGCTTTACGTACGAACTTAAAACAACTCCACATTTCGTCGGATCCAGCGAATAATAATGCGGAGGCGTGGAAGAGATGGTGGCAGCAGCTGGAATTATATTTGCTAGCCACAGGCCTAGACAAGTCAACTGAAAAACGTAAAATTGCCATTCTACTACATTTAATTGGAGAACGTGGTCTTAATATATTTAATACTTTCAACCTAAAGATAGATGAAAGCACACTCCACGAAGTCAAGTCCAAATTCGACAGATTTTTTGAGCCAAGAAGAAATGTGACGATGTGTAGATACCTATTCTTCACACGTAGACAGGAAAAATCCGAAAACATCGACGAATTCCTCACGGATTTGGAGAATAAAAGCAGAGAATGCGAGTTTGGCACGCTCAGGGAGTCATTAATTAAAGATATTTTTATAGCAAACCTCAACATAGATTTGTCACATGTACGTCAGAGGTTACTGCAAGAACCTGATTTATCATATCAGAGAATGCAAGAGCTGGCAAGGACACTTATAATCGCTCAGCAGGATGCTGAAAAAATCGTCAAAGGTACTAGTGTCGCCAGTGAAAACGTCATGCATCTCGGTCGGAGGAGCCGCGGTCGACAAGACGGTCAACAGCGAGCTTCCAGTCGCAGGTCGAGCAGTCGCCAGTCAGCTTCGAGCAGTCGCAAGTTAGCATCAGCTTCAAACAGCGACCACACCAGCAACTCGAAGAAATGCAGCCGCTGTGGGCAGTCTCATCGCTACAAATGCCCAGCGAAAGGCGCTCAATGCAGGTCATGTAAATCTTTTGGTCATTTTGCTAAATATTGTCTTAAGAATAAAAAAGTAAGTCAGTTGCAATCGTTTAATTCAGATAACAGTAGTCAAGAATATTTTGTTGGCATGTTGAACAGTCAATTAAAGTCGAGTAAAAGTCATTCAGATAATTATGTGGATCATACTAAACATAGTAGTCAGTCAAACAGTCAACACACAGTGACACATAGTCAGTCAAACACACACAGTCAGGACAGTAGACACGGACACAAAAACACATTAGTAGTCAGTCAGTCACAGTCACCGTATCCCTATGATGAGAACAGTGACAAGTCGGAGAAATCCAACGTCAAGTCCAAAAGTCAACGTCCCCATTCCTATTATCTCAGTTATGAAAATAGTCACATATCTGAGAGGTCCATAGTCCAGTCAAACAGTCAAAATAGGAAATGTCAGAGTCCATATTTTCATCACAATGATGAAAATAGTCACATATCTGAGAGATCCATTGTCCAGTCAAATAGTCAAAAGAGAAAAGGTCAAAGTCCATATTCACATCTCAATGATGAAAAAAGTCACAAGTCTGAGGGATTACACAATACACAATGTCATCAACTTAGAAACAGTCGTCAGTATTCACAGTTTACACAGACACACAACGGATCATTAGTCAGTCACTCAGATATAAGTCGTACAGTAAAGAATGTCAACACTGTAGAAAGTAATCATACAAAACAGTCATGGGAAATTAACTTGTTAATAGGAAATAAACAAGTTAAATGCATCATAGACTCTGGTGCAGATGTCAACATAATGTCAAAGCAGACATTTCATAACCTGTCAAAAGTGTCACTTGCCAAATGTCAAATAAATGTCACAGGATTTGGTGGAAAATCCATTCCGATTTTAGGCAAGGTGAACATAAATTGTAAATTGTGCATCAATAATGATGACGTCGTCGAATCTATAATGTTTATAATAGCAGATTTAGATTGTCCAAATGTTCTTGGTCTACCAACATGTGAAAGGTTAGGAATAATAAAACGTGTCTTTTCAGTATCAAAACAAGATTTTAGTAAACAAATTCTTACACAATATAATGATGTTTTTCAGGGACTTGGATGTCTACCTCCAGTCTGTCATCTTAAACTCAAGCCTGATGCAGTACCATGTGTGGATCCGCCCAGGAAAGTTCCATTTGCATTACAAGGGAGATTACACGAGGAGTTGGATCGCATGATGGAGATGCAAGTTATTGAAAAGGTTACAAAACCAACAGAGTGGGTTAACTCAGTCGTCATAACCTTAAAAAGTTCAGGTCAGTTAAGAATTTGTCTAGACCCTAGAAATTTGAATAAAAACATAATGAGAGAATTTTATCCACTTAAGTCAATTGATGAGATTAGGTCTCAGCTCGAAGGGGCTGTATGTTTTTCTCATTTAGATGCATTCTCAGGTTTTTGGATGCTACGTCTGGATGAATATAGTTCTGAATTATGTACCTTTCAAACACCATTTGGTAGATATAAGTATTTAAGATTACCATATGGCATAAATGCCTCGTCTGAAATCTTTCAAAGAGTCATGATGAATCTATTCGGTGATATCGAAGGAGTCTTAATATTCATAGATGATATTTTAGTTTATGGTCCAAATGAGTCGGTTTATAATGAAAGATTACACAAAGTCATGCAAAGAGCTCGTCAAGTCAATTTAAAATTTAACAAGTCAAAATGTAAATTTTTAGTCACAGAAGTATGTTTTTTGGGTTATGTCTTCAGTAAAGATGGTGCCAGGGCAGATCAAGAAAAAGTCAAAGCCATTGTCAATATGCCCACACCAAAAAATGTCAAAGAGTTACAGAGAATATTAGGTATGATTAATTATCTAGGACCTTTTATTAGTAACTTGTCAGAAAAAACACAAGTATTAAGAAATCTTTTGAAAAAAGATTCAGTCTGGACTTGGGATGAGAATCAGAGTCAATGTCTCAAAAAATTAAAAGATGAGATTACAAACTCACCAGTTTTAGCACATTACAATCCTAAGATTCCATTAGTCTTGTCAGTTGATTCGTCAAAATCAGCATTAGGTGCAGTCATTTTACAGAAAAACAAACCAATTGCATATAGTTCAAAAACTTTAACTGAAACCCAGGAAAGATACGCGCAGATAGAAAAAGAGCTACTAGCAATTCAATTTGGTTGTGAAAAATTTCACCAATATGTATATGGTCATAGAGTCACAGTGCATACTGATCACAAGCCATTAGTCTATTTATTCAAAAAGCCATTGCATGATGTCCCCGCTAGATTACAGCGTATGATGTTAACAGTACAAAAGTATGATTTAGAAGTCATACATGTACCAGGTAAAGAAATGTATATATCAGACACTTTGTCAAGGGCAGCTTTGAAAGACCATTACACACCTGAAAATGAGTCAGAAATGTCTTGTCATGTCAATTTAATGTATGCCAATTTAGCCATAACAAAAGAATACAGCACAAAATTGGCACAGGAAACCAAAAATGATGAATCCTTACAATTATTAAAAAAATATTATAAGGAAGGATGGCCCAAAAATAAGAACAATGTCAGTTCAATAGTCAAACCATATTGGAATATTCAAGGTGAAATACATGTAATTAAAGATTTAGTTTTCAAAGGTTCAAAATTAATAGTACCACAGTCAATGTATAAAGAAATGCTAGAAAAAATACATCAAGGTCACCAAGGTATAAATAAATGTCAGAAATTAGCAAGAGAATCTTTGTATTGGCCAAATATGTCAAGTGAAATTAAGAATTTAGTCGAACAATGTCTTGTATGTGCAAAATACAAACCATGTAATCAAAAGGAACCACTACAAAATTTTGAAATATGTAAATATCCATGGCAACAAGTCGGTATCGATTTAATGCATTTTGAAAGTTTAGTTTATTTAATTGTCACAGATTATTACTCAAAATACATAGAGATAGCATTATTAAATAAAAACAGTACTGCTCAAAATGTAATAACTCATTTAAAATCTATTTTTGCTCGTCATGGAATACCATTGTCATTGGTGTCAGATGGTGGACCTCCTTTTCAGTCAATTGATTTCAAAAATTTCATACAAGAATGGGACATAGAACATGTTGTTACTAGCCCATATCATTCACAGTCAAATGGTCAAGCTGAAAGTTCAGTAAAAATAATAAAAAACATGTTAAGGAAATGTAAAGAAAACAAAACAGATCCATACATAGCTTTATTACAGTATAGAAATACACCAAAAAATAATTTGTCATCACCAGCTCAATTGTTAATGTCAAGAAACTTGAGAGATAATATTCCAGTACCATATAAGAGATTAAAGCCAAAAGTAGTAACATTTCAGGATTACAAAGTGTCAGTCAAGAAAAATGATGACAATAAGTCAAGGTATTATGATAAAAATACTAAGTCAATGTCAATGTTACATTACAATGACCATGTCTATTTTAAAAGAAATCCCAAAAGTAACTGGGAACAAGCTATTGTCAAACAAAGATTGATGAACAATAGGTCGTACGTAGTTGAGGATGTCAATGGTGTACAGTATAGGAGAAATAGAATACACTTAAGACATAAGTATTCACATAACTATGCAAACCCTCCTATGCAATCCAACTCGTCGCAGGGGAGAGAGGAAGGTGACAGACAGGAGTCAAGACTTCAAGAATCCTCATCTCATAAATCCTCAAGCGTAGCAACCAGGTCAGGTCGTATTGTAAAACCACCAAGAAGGTTAATAGACGAAATAGATTAACCATGTAACTATTAAGTAAGTAGTAATAAGAAGGTTGTCTAGATTAAATGTAACAAAGTAAATTAATAAGAATGTTGTCTAGTTTTAATATAACTATAAGTAACATAGAGCATGTTGTCTGGTAGATAAAGTCGCTTGTCATTGTATAACTTATTAATTGTTTGTCAGGGGTTTAATTTGAACTCAACAAGGGGGATGTTGTAACATCACTATTTAGTATGTTATTAATGTGTACACCACTAGATGTAATCTATGGTTCCGGTTGATACCTGGCACTCCGACACTGCTATGTCTGGTCTCGTCTGAAATACCACGACCTAAATGTCTCTGTGTAAACTGTGATCCTAGTCTCAATAAACCAAGTGTATTAAACAATATCTTTCATTTATTAACAACACAACAGTTAGCAGGTCGAAAGCCTTACAACCATTCATAAAATCGATATCGTATTTATTATCTAGTATTTGGGTTGGGGAGGTCATCTAGGCAGTCGTTCCATATAGAATACAAATTTTTCTCGCGGTATATCATGTTATTAAGTTAATATAATGCGACATACACCTTCACACAGACACACACCTCCATACAAACATAAATTCATAAAAAAAGCGAACATATTTTTGGTTTGTAATCAATTGTTTTATTTATTTTTACTCTAATACACATTTGTTTCTATATTTATTAAAAACCCACTTTTTGTTTGAAACTTTTGTTACTTGCTGTGATATCAGATGTAAGCAATTAAATGTGTAACAATAAACAGGTGAGGACCTGGTGACTTGTATTACAGGTGTTACTACCTACCACAGGCACCAGCGATCCACAACCAAAAACTGTTAGCTATCTCCTGTGTGTAAACATTTTTTGTATTTTTTGGCTTGTGGTGAGAAATAAACACATTTTACTATTATTTATTACTAGCTTTTGCCAGCGGCTTCGCCCGCGCGGAGGTCGGAAAATATCCCGCGGGAACGTACTACCGGGATAAAGAGTAGCCTATGTCCTTTCTCAGGCTCTAAACTATCTGTGTACCAATTAAAAATTTCATTAAAATCGGTTCAGTAGTTTTAGCAGGAAAGCGAGACAGACAGACAGATAGACAGAGTTACTTTTGCATTTATAATATTAGGGTGGATAGTCAGTTATAATACTTTGAATATATGTAGGTATAGGTTTCTCTGTCGAAGACAGGTTTTTGGTAAATTAAACTATAGTAAAGAACACATAACAAAATTCTTTGTAGAACAGTGTCGCTGTCACTAATGATGGTCTGTGCGTAAATCGTTATTTATTACTCAATTTAATGACTTATTACCAATATAGCTTGCGGAGTAAGCAAGCTGAAATGACAGTGGACTGGCCATGTCTGTCAAAGGGCCAATTATGGTCGATGGAGCAGACGAGTCCAGCACCCCTAGCCAAGTTGATAATCTGCAATCGCTAACGCTAGTTGCTCAACGTTAAGTCACGTGGTTAGAACAAACGAATAGAAAATTCGTAGCCAAATGCACATCATTCAAAATGATCGAATGATTTTTTATCGTTTCTACAATGTTCAACGCTACATGCTTTGTTATAATGTGTCGTTTTTCTAAAGACATTGTAAAACGAGCGATCGACTCGGGCGCGTCAACACGGCTACCAACTTATCGTTTTCTACAATTGCTGACACCGAGGCGTTACCGATTGGAGAACGGAATTCGACACGAAACGGTTGTAACTTGGCTAAGGGGGCTGGAGTGGAGACTGTGTATCGGCAAGCGTACCGTGGGACGCCCCAAGCTTGATATACCGACGACCTTTGAAAGGTGGCTGGGACAAACTGAATGCGTAAGGTGAAGGTCAGGGTGCTATGTACACTTGTGGACTGCGATAGTCTGAGTTGATTAATTGATTATACTTGTTTCTCAATTATTTGTCCCTAGCGTTTTCCTTTTAGTGATATGATTAGCATATAGAGTGACTCGCAATACAAGGACTCTCCACCATCATTTAAACCAAACAAATTAAAAGGTATATCCATACTAATATTATAAATGGGAAAGTGTGTGTGTCTGTTTGTCCGTCTTTCACGGCAACACGGAGCGACGAATTGACGTGATTTTTTAATTGGAGATAGTTGAAGGGATGGAGAGTGACACAGGCTACTTTTTGTCTCTTTCTAACCCCCCACTTCCCTAAAACGCGAATTTAACGCGAGCGTAGCCGTGGGCAAAGGCTAGTTTAAAATCATTTGAAAGGTCTCCGTAAAAAATAAAACCACCTATAAGTCAAAAATATATATAATTTACATAAGAAGTTGTAGGTAATATTTTAATCAAAGGATCGTCGTGTCATAACGGCTGAACCGATTTTGATAAAACATTTCACTGCTGGAAAGGCTACTTGTAAATAAGTAAAACCACACTGAAAACGATTCACCCGTTTAAAAGCTACGGTGCCACAGACAGACACATAGATTGACACACATATGGAAAAACCTTCTTTTTGCGTTGAAGTTAAAAATTAATTGAAAGACGTATGTCTAGACGAAGGGAAACGACTGGAGAAAGACATACCTTTGGATATAAAGTGGCTATACTGAGTCCGATGTAAGCACCCCAGTCGCCTCCCTGGACGTAGAACCTATTGAAGCGAAGCCTGTGCATCAGGTTCTTCAGCACCACTGCCATCTCGGTGGCTCCCAGCCCTGGGCGTACCGCTGCCTGCAGGAAGAGTCAGTTATATAATTAGCAGTATTAAAACATGCCAAAATTATCTGCCGTATATTCCGGAGCAATCTGATGATGTTGGATAAATTATTACAACAAATTAAATTCTTTGTTTTTTTTTGGTTGTTTTTTATTCTACACAGTTTTGCAGGGTTTTTTTTTTACTGTTTTTACGTGAGATTAAGTTGAATCTGTTTCCGGGTGTCCTAAGAGGCGACTAAGGGACTTACGAGAAAATGAGCAGCAGCGTTCTCTATGCATTTTACCACCATACTGCGATCGCCAACCCGCCTGCCAAGCGTGGCGATTTTGGCTAAGACACCTCTTTGGGGGAAGCCTATGTCCAGTACTGGACATCTTTTGACTGAAATGATTAATTTCTCACAGTAAGGTACATGTATTAATAAATAGATCTGAAACATTATGAGCTTTAACACTTACATCAGAGAACCCAAATCCCGGTAGGCTAGGAGCGATGACCTCAACTGCGAAGGTCCGGGATTTGAACGAAGCAGTGAGCTTCGGTAGTGTTCCGAAGAACTCCCGGACGGAGCCCGGCCAGCCGTGCAGCAGCAGGAGTGGTACCACCTCTACGGTAGACGGCACCTTGAAGAAAGATTGATTATAATATTACAGAATTTTTCCTCGAATGTTTTCTTCTGCGGGGTAATAGGTATAGCTTTAATTTTGATAGCTCAACAACACTTATTCAGTCTAGCTCATTCCGGCAACCCTTCCAGTCTCCACATAGTGGGTACCTGGGGATGGACGACCTGAGCACTAAAGTAGTAAAGACATGTGCAGTGAGTTTAATGTCTCCCTTAACCTACATTATAAACCTGTCACTGACAGAAGGAGTATTCCCAACACGTCTGAAAAGGTCAATAGTCAAACCTCTATATAAAAAAGGTGAAAAAACTGAAATAGATAATTATCGCCCAATAACTTTGATCCCAATTCTATCTAAAATCTTCGAGAAAGTTATGTGCATTAAAAAAGAGAACTTTTTAACAGCATGTAATGTTCTTAAAAAAGAACAATTCGGCTTTAGGAAGGGCAGCTCCACTGCGTTAGCATGTTTTACACTAGTAAAACATGTAACTGAAAGTTTACATAAAAAATCTAAGATAAGCTGCGTGTTCCTAGACATGACAAAAGCCTTTGATTTTGTTAATCATACAACTCTACTCTCAAAGTTTGACCATTATGGAATACGGGGTAAAGCCAACGATTGGATCAAAAGTTATCTTTCTGAAAGAGTACAATGCGTCGAAATAACAAAAACTTGTCAAAATGAGAAAAAAACGTTTAGGTCGGAATATAAACAAAATAATTATGGCACGCCACAGGGAGGTATCGTATCCCCACTACTTTTTCTAGTATATATTAACGACATTCCAGAGGCGATAGGCAAAGATTACATACTATTTGCCGATGACACTACAATAATTGTTAAGAGAGACAATGACAAAAATTTGGAAAATGAAATCGTTCAATCTCTTGATAATGCAATCGACTGGCTAGAAAAAAATAACCTAAAACTAAATATGACTAAAACTAACATAATACATTTTCAGACATACAATGCAAACATAAATATACTAGACATTCACTATAAAGATTCTCTCTTGACCGCAGTCGATCATTGTGTATTCTTAGGTATAACGGTCTATAAAAACTGCAGTTGGAAACCACATATTGATAAAATTCTTGCAAAAATAGATCGTTTCACATATGTGTTGAAAAGAATTAAACAAACAGTTAATCACGATACTGCAATGCTGGCTTACCATGGTTATGTATCATCAGTACTTAGATACGGTATTATAATATGGGGGAACTCAGTAGATTTTGAAAGAGTTTTCAAAGCTCAAAAAAAATGTGTCCGAGCAATTTGTGGAGCTCACTTTTTAGATAGCTGTAAGCCACTGTTTCAAAAACTTAAAATCCTACCTTTGCCGTGTTTGTATATTTTTGAAACTTGTATTTTTGTTAAGAGAAATTATAATTTATTTGAAGCAAGTACAGTCAGGCCAAATAGCCGCACACGGCATAAAGATAGACTTCAGCTGCCACCAATAAAACTAAAATTTTAAAAAAAAATGTATACTGCATGTCGATTATTATTTACAATCATTTACCAAATAGTTTTCAAGACTTACCCCTGACAATGTTTAAAAAATTACTATTCAAACTATTTCTGTACAAAAGATATTATACCATTAAGGACTATTTAGAAGACAAATCAATAGAATCTTTAATTTGTAATTTGTAAGGTAAAATAATTGACATGGCTGATTGTAATTGACATTTGCACGCCAGGTTATGGCAGGATATGTTGAAACTAAATTACTGAAATCCTTATATACCATATTCTAGCAAATAAATATTTTTGATTTGATTGATTTGACGGCGCCGCCGAGGCCGGTCCAACAAAGGTGGCGAGACGACGTAGACGCGTATTGCAAGGGTTGGATCCATCGAGGTGACTCTAGAAAAGGATGTCTAGAGGTATTTGGGGGAGGCCTTTGCTCAGCAGAGGTGCTAGGTGTAAATTAAAAAAATATCTTAAAATGTTAATCATAGTTATAATTGACCGCAAAAATAAATTTTTTTTGCATAGCATTTGGAAACAAACACGTAGCTTAGAAATTACAGTCTCAATCCAAATCTGTTGGGTAGTTGCGTACCATCCTATCAGTGTAAAAGCTTTCATTTTGAAAGTTCAACAATATTCATTGCGTTATTAACGCTGCTGACCAGATTATTTTCCTAACATATAAAGCAATGGATGCAGACCATGCTTTACTTACGTGAGGCTTAACCCAAAGAAAGTGTATATCAAGACCTTGGACATTGGTCTTGTACTGCGAGTACTGGTTGAGAATGTTCTCCTGCTTCTGGAATGGATACTCGTCAGCCCAGTAGTCCAGCCAATGCTGCAGGTGGTCAGTGTTGAAGCCGTACTCGAACCCAACACCTTCCAGCGGGGGAGTGAACGGGCGGTGGTTCTTGAGACGGTACCGCAGATCATGGATCATCTGCAATTAAATTATTGTCAAATTCTTTCTGATTCTTAAGTGTGATTGCAGACCTGTGGTATTCTATAAGTGAATCGTATCCGATTCTTTTGGATTTAGTTTTTGTAACGTTATTGTTTTGTTTTTTTTTTTAACACGTTTTTATTAGCTTGGTATCTATGTAACGGAATCTCTTCAAAACGTCGAATTAATTTAAATCTTTGCACACTTATCAAGGACCGATGACAAAACAATAATTTCAGAAACTTGCCTGGCCAGGATCACCAAGATTGCAAAAATTGAACACGCTTTCATAGAAAACCAAACTAAAAAGTAGAAAATAGTAGAAAAAAGCGTGTCGTGTTTGATATCAATTAAAATACCTTAAAAAGCGCCCCACGCATTTTTGCATTATTTTCTACTTTTTAACCGACGAAAAAAAAAAACGGAGGAGGTTCTCAATTCAAGGCGTATATATAATAGGTTGGGGAAAAAGTTTCTTCGTATTTTTTAAGAAAATTCCAAACATTTTTTAATAAAGTTTGTTTACATTTAACTAAAGTATGTAGGTACCATTTTGTTCGATAACTTTTTGCCATCTTGTAGGTAGGGACATGATCCCATTGCTTTAGAAATTTTGGGACTTCTGGTCAAAATACCGCGACAAGTGGTTTTGACAGTCCTCTCGTGATGTTAACCTGACACTGCCTAAAGAATTCTGAAGAGACCGAAACATGTGGAAATCTGAAGGTGCAAGGTCAGGACTATACGGCGGATGCATTAACACCTCCCAGCCAAACTCTCTTAATTTTTGTTGGGTGGCTAAAGATGTGTGAGGTCTAGCGTTATCATGATGAAAAACCACACCCCTTCTGTTGATTAATTCCGGCCGCTTTCTCTCAACTTGTTGCTTTAATCTCATCAGTTGTTCGCAGTAGAGTTCAGAATCGATAGTCCTGCCTGGTGGTAACAGCTCATAATCCCACCACACACACAGCATCATCTTGTTGCGAGTTAACCCGGGTTTCGCCACAGTCTGTGAAGCCTGACCGGCCTTTGACCACGACCTTTTTCGCACATTCTTGTCATACGTGATCCACTTTTCATCACCAGTTATCAGCTTCTTCAAAAATGGTTCGGTTTCATTACGTCGTAATAAAGAATCACAAATGAGTACACGGTTCATTAGGATTCTATCAGTGAGCTCGTGAGGTACCCAAATGTCGAGCTTTTTTGTGTACCCAGTTTTTTTCAAATGCGCCAAAACTGTTTTGTGGTCAATTTCCAGTTCTTCAGCTACGTCGTAACTACTGGTATGCCGATCTTGCTCCACTTTTTCAAAAATGGCATCCATTTTATCCGTAATAGGGCGACCAGAGCGACGTGCATCTTTGATATCAAAATTTCCGGATTGAAAACGCTTAAACCAAATTTGTGCTACTCTCACAGACACTACACTAGGTCCATAAACATCGCAAATTTTTTTCGCGGCTTGCGTTGCATTTTTCCCTTTTTTGTAGTAAAATTTTAAAATGTATCGAATTTCTTCATTAGATTCACTCATCTTGACGGTACGAAAAACAAATGAAAATCACACATTTTCCTAATTTGAATTTGGAATTATGTTCTTTAAAATTTAAACTTTCAATGATACCAAAACCAGCCAGATACAAATAGTATAGCCAAAGAGATTTTATTACAAGTTCATACATACTATAATGCGAAAAGACTTTTTCCCCAACCTAATATATATTTTTATGTATGACCACGTATAACTTTATACAGAGTGGTCTGATTTTGATAATTATTTTTTTATTGGAAAGGATATATTCCGAAGATGGTTCTATGTAAATTTGGAAAAAAATTCAACCCTAAGGGTAGGAAAACAGAGGATGATTGATTATTCACTCATTGATGGTAAAATATGACCACGCATAACTTCTTACAGAATAGTCCGATTTTGCAAGCATGTAGTAATTAGTAGATTATAAAAAAAATATAAAATAAAAACTTTTTAACAAAAAATTCAACCTCCGAAAAAACTGAAAAGCAAAAAATAAGAAGCCTAAGTAATTTTGAGTCGGCGCCAAACAATCAATGATCAAGGATCACTAAATTACCTTAAATTTATAGAAATAACCAAAACAAATTAGTTAATTAATTCGTTTACCATGTTTCGTGCATACTGCGTTCGTTTTTACAGGTGTAGTCTGTGGGCCGATTACATGCAGAAATTGTACAGCGTTCTTCGCGTTCAATATAATAATGAGTTCAGAATATTGATGGGTTTACCCCGTTTCTGTAGTGCGTTCAATTCGTTCAACCAGGTTTCACACTGGCTAAATTTGAACCTATCCCTTCTTCCTGCCAGGGTCGTGACATTTGTTGACACAAAGGCAACTGAAGGAACCCGGGTGGGTTTTAGTCAGTTAAAGTCTGACACCTCTGACTCTCCTACTCCGCCCAGCGAGAGACGACATTTGAGGATTACCCATCCACAAAAAAAATCCCTTCTTGGGGTACTATTTATAACAATACAATAAAATACCACCCTATATGCTCCAATTGAATGAAAAAAAAAACTTAAATCTTGTATACTTAAAACGCACACTATGAAGCCAAGCATTTTATTAGTTGAAGGATTACATCGCTGACTCAAATGCTTGGCTCAACACTGCTTGTCCTGCTCCACAAGGTCGCATAAACTAGTTTTATTACCATTCGAAAATATTATTGGAGCTGCTGAAAATTATAAAAACTAGACATCCTTGCATTGTATAAATTCAGTATCTTTGTATTGTATAATTGCATAGTTAATGTGTGAGCACTATTTAACGATTATAAAGCTACCATTAACTGTGTACGTCTTTCACTGACTTGAATGTGCACTGGCAGCTGAGAGTTTGTCATGCTCACTCAAATGTCTCGCTGGTGGTGGCGTGTGTGTTGGATCATTATGTTCCCTTCATAATGGTTGAGGTCAATGGTGCTGATCCATATGTCATGTTCATGAATGGGGGTCAGCGAGACTGGTCTCAGGCCCTGGTGCACGCCATGGTACGGAGCGAGAGGGCATGGGAAGCCGTCACCTCCTTCTGTGAAACAGTAATAGTATAGTAAACAGCTCGCAAAGGAGGAGGCGGGGCGCATGAGGGAGAGGCAGTCTCGGCGCTCTCACGCCCCTAGCCGCCGCAAGAGGAGACGCCCCGGGCGTCGGGAGTCGATTGCGGACTCCCGGCCACCGTAGGCGCGAGCTTGCGGGCTGTGAGCAATGGGTAGCTCACCGCCCGGTAAGGACCAGGCCCGTGTCGACGGTGCGTACTGTTCCACGCGCGGCTCAAAGAGATGTCAGCAACACTGAAGGGGTCCGCTAGGACCGATGGCCGTTAGGGTCGGGAGATTGTTTCGAATGAGTTACCGTGGCCCTGGCATATGGGCAACGGAATGAACACGGGTGGGTTTTAGTCAGTAAAAGTCTGACACGCCCTCCTGCTCCACCAAGAGCGGGAGACGTCATTTGATGATTTTCACATACAAAAAAAAGCGGGGACTGGTCATCACTTAGCTGCCACAGCTTCTTTTAATTGCTGATATGTTTTTTATTTTTATTACGGACGGTTTTAATGTGCACGTCTCTTTACATCGTTCTTCCATGCATAATCGCAACATGAATAATGTTACTAATTTTTTGTTACGAGATTTTTTTCTCATCACAACTGTTGCAGGCACGCCCAGAAAGTGCTTTAATAATTTAAAAATATATAAAAGATTGGTGAGAGACTGGAGCCCAAAGAAGGTATTGAATACCTGTGTTACGGGTCACCAGGCCCCCCAATTATTACAGTTAGACTTTGTATGTTATTAGATCAAGACAAGTATGAACTAAATTTGTGATGAAGTTTTCAGTGCTTATCTATACTAATATTATAAAGCGGAAGAGTTTATTTGTTTGTTTGGTTGAACGCGGTAATCTCAAGACTGTGAAGGCCTACCACGAGCTCTTAACGCGATCCAGTTTAGAACCTAAACTGAACTGTTCTTCTAATTCGTACCATGACCTCAGTTTATCGATTCAATTTAGATCATGCCATCTGACAGCGATTGTTCCAAACTGAGTCGCAAGTTTTGAGTTCATTCATTCAATTTTGTACTTGTTTGGTACCATGACGTCTATAGGCAGCTCAACTGAAACGCTCAACTGTCAAAATAAGCGATTCATTAAAAGTTAATATTTCTCTAACATAAACTGAATCGTTTGGTGAATTATTGACGAAAACAAAGTTATTTAGTGCTATTTTTGTGGAATTTTACAAAAACCAGTGTAAGTGTATTTTAATCTTTCCTATAAAGTCTAAAATGCCTATTTTACATGCCTTTTTAAATCGCATTTAAAAAAAAGCACTTGGGATGCTTGTCACAAAAACTTAAGTGGCTTCTCGACGCATGATACGTTTACTCCCTTTCAATAATAGATTTACCTATAGACTTCTCGAAGGAATTGTTTAGTTTCAGTAACTATACAAATTATATAATGTTTAAATACATACGGCATCCTTTGAAATAATTGTGTACAAACGTTTTCAAAACTACCTAACTACACTTCACTTAAACTTTCCCACCGTAATCACAACTCAGCACTTCCGCAGACTACCTAGTCAACAGTGTTGCCAGGTCTGGTTTTCACTTTACCCCAGGTTTAGTCTTAATTTACTTGAGATACAGAAAAAATAGCCTAAATTAATTCCATCAGTTTTTCTTCCTTTATAAATAAAACAACAGTTAGATATTTTTTTCATTTTATATATTATTTGCAAATCACAATAAACGTTTCCTTCATAAATCCAAAAGTTCTTTGGTCATTCTGTACGTCATGCCTGTATTTTCGGATTGGATACACACTAAGTACATTCCGAAATAATATTATTGTAGTCTTGTATTCGAAACAGACATTACACTAAAACAATGAATACCCCAAAAATTACCATGCTAATGTATTAGTTTTACTCTAATTCTAGGGTAAATTACCCTAAGTTGGCAGCACTGAGTCAATCAGTCAAACTGACACTGACAGTCACAACTCACACATCACTTTTTTACTCTGGTACGTTCGAAACAGAAACATAATAAACGTGCTGTTTTATTACGTCGGAATAAAAAAAAAAAGTATAATAAAAAGCAAAAGGTAAGCAAATATAAACTTAGACATTTTAACAATAGTATTACCATGGAATCTTGAAAACAACAGTTGAGTGTCTTTTTACTTTCAAGTAATGATACTAAGTTGAGAACAAATCAAATGTAACTTGCTTCTGAACGTATCTGACACTCCAATGTGCGCGAAACAAACATAGACGATAGTAATAGCGTCGTCTCTTTCTCAACAAAAGGTTTCAAACGCGGTCCAGCTACAAATTGCGATCTTTCATTCACTTTTGACGATCCAAATGCCGCTGAGCGTATTTGACGTCATGGTACGAATTTGAAGCGTTGCAGTTTAGGAACCTAAATTGAAATGTCTTGCTTTTGAATAGTTTTTAATTAGGTCATGGTAGGACTCTTGGTCCGAATAGAAAAAATATTTTTGTATTGGGTTGCCTATTTATTGAGGAAGGCACAACACACGCAACATCACGCTATTATCAAAGGAGCGGAGCAGCAATGAAAAATAGATGAAAACAGGCAGGCAATTCGTTGCGACGGGAAAAGTCAGGGGAGCAAAAATTTGACGCGGCGAAGTCGCGGGCAGAAGCTAGGTTTGTGGTATAACAATTATAAAAACAATTAAATAATGGATATCATATTGAGTTTAATGCGTGTGTACTAATGAGTGTATGTGAGTGAGTGTGACTTTGTGTGGGTAGGTGAAGGTACACGAGTATTTGAGGATATCAAAGGGGGTTGATGTGGGGGATGAGATGTAGGTTAGCGGGTTGGTTTCAGTTGCATGATAATCAAGAGTTTTCAGCCATTTAGATAAGGTTAGTTTGCAGATTGATTTACGGAGATATTAATTCTACACTTTCAATATAAGTACCCTATATTGATAGTGTCGAATGAATTTTGAAATTTTAAATTATTATTGAAAATAAACATTATTATTATTATTATTTAATTTTGTTATACAGGTATCCTCCAAGAAAACAGTAAAATCTTTGAGAGAGTGGTGTGAAAGAAGTTAATAAGTCAGACATTATCTTTTCTACGTTTGTTTTTTAATTAATATAGTAAGTATAAAGGTCTGCCTGACTGTTTGTACATCCCAGCGCTTATTTAGATCAGAGGTTTGAAAACGGAAAGATAGTCTAGCACCAACCTTTTTTTTCCGGTTGGGAAATTATCAAGTGACGTCCTCCCGCTCTCGGGTGGAGCAGAAGGGCGTGTCAAACACCGTGCTCCTTCAGTTGCCCATATGCCAGGGCCATGGTAACTCTTTCGAACAAATCTCGCGACCCTGGCAGGAGCATCAACCTTGAGAATGACTCTTTGTGCCCTTTCCACCTCTAAAAGGTACACTTTTCCTGCCCCTCCCCAAGAGATTTTGCAGTAGTTGATAACTGACTGGCAGAGAGCTAAGTGCGCCACTCTGGTAGTTTTAAGATTCATTAAAAAGAGATAGAGAGATAGAATTAAAAAGTGTGTCTGTGGAGTTTCTTCCCCGTACTTCTCCATAGGGATCTACTATTCGTTGGAATGGGCAACTAGTTTCCTTTTACTGGCCGACCCTTTGACATGAAAATATGCCTGATATTGGTTTATTTGAAAGTTGAAAGAAAAATTATTGGAGTTTGTGTACGTTCATCAATTCAGCCTATCGCAGTCCACTGCTGGATGCCTCTTCCATGCTCTTCCATTTGTGTACGTTCCTGTAGGATAATTTTCAATCACCACGCGGGTGAACCCGCTGGCAAAAGCTAGTTTATAATATTAATACGGATTATAAGAAACAGTAAAAATAACTTCGATTTCGGAAGTCGGTGTCTTTGGATCTGTATTTTAGTTTTTCCGCCGACGGAAATTAAACATTTTTTTTTACTATGGCCTGGTTCTAATATTTATAATGCTGAAAAGTTTGTTTGTTTGTTTGGTTGAACGCGGTAATCTCAGTAACTGTCCGAATTGAAAATTTATTTTTGTGTTGGGTAGCCTAATTATTGAGGAAGGTTATAGTCTATATAACATCACGCTACGATCAACAGGAGCGGAGCAGCAACGAAAAATGGACGAAAACTGGCAGGCAATTCGATACGACGACGGGAAGGGTCAGGGGAGCAAAAATTTGACGCGGACGAAGTCGCGGGCATAAGCTAGTTATTTATTAAGTCAACACAAAAACTACCCCAGCCAAGTCAATATTTTTTTTTGGCGACCACGCGTTATGCATATTCGATCCATTAAAAAAGTTTTTTTCGATGTCCCACAATTGCTAGAGATATCGCGGAAAAGACATACAAAAAAAAAAAAAACAACATACGAATTGATACCCTCGTCCTTAAGGAAGTCGGTTAAAAAGTATTGCTACAAACCTCTTCATCGAAGTGCACTTGAAAAGGTCTAATACTTGTATCGTTCTGAAACTTGCAATGCTCTGGACCCCACCACACGTCATCAAAACGGGGCACTGGTGGAGTCCTGAAAAACCCCAAACAATTGACATTGAATACCACTAAACAAAACAAAAAGATCTTGAAAAGAACTTTCATAATTCTCCGTTTTTTTTCCAAATTTATTTTTTGGTTTAATTCACTTTTTTCGTCTTGTTTTGGGTACGGGCTATCGGCTATCTATGGACACAACCGTTTTAGACTTCGCGTTCTGCAAAACTGCATTTAAATCTTGCAAAATCTTGAGTTGGATTCCTAGTATAGTGTGAGGTATAATTAAAATAAATTGTGCTAACATTATATCAACGATAGACAGACTTATTAACACTGTTATGTTAACTAAAAAGCAACATTAAAATATAAAATTTGGCATTTTAGTACTTAATAAGAAGTATTTAAGTTTGCAGTTCGTGTTTATTTCATTTAAACAATTTTAATTGAGTAACACAATATCAATCAGAATCTAAATCATTTTGAAGGCTATTTCTAAGCATACAGTGGAGGTGTGCCCTGCCTGGGTGGAGCACCGCCGTGTCCTCGTGGAGGCGATCGGTGGCGGCGACCTCTCGCGTCCGGCCCTGGTGCGAGCCATGGTACGAAGCGAGAAGGCATGGGAAGCCGTTCTGCGAAGCAGTAATGCTCGCGAAGGAGGAGGAGGGGCGCATGAGGGAGTGGCAGTCTCTGCGCTTTCACGTCCCTAGCCGCCGCAAGAGGAGACGCACTGGCCGTCGGGAGTCAATAGCGGACTCCCGGCCGCCGTAGGCGTGAGCTTGCGGGCGACGAGCAATAGGTAGCTCGCCGCCCGGGAAGGACCAGGCTCGGGTCGACGGCGCGTAGTGTTCCACGCGCGCCTCAAAGAGATGTCAGCTGCACTGAAGGGGTCTGCTAGGACCGATGCCTGCCAGGGTCGCGAGATTGTTCGAAAGAGATACCGTGACCCTGGCACATGGGCAACTGAAGAAACACGGGTGGGTTTTAGTCAGTACAAGTCTGACATGCCCTCCTGCTCCGCCCAAAGCGGGAGAAGTCATTTGATGATACCCATCCAAAAAAAAAGGCAATTTCTAATCCATTGCTTCAAATGTTCGAAAAATTCCAAGGGAGTAATTACTGGACTTATAATTACTACTTCGTACTACAAACTAGCATTATGGCTCGAACAAAGTGGCGCGACTTGTCACGCGACATGTCGCGGAGGCGATTCGGTGGTTTATCGTGACGCAACACCTTTCATACTGGCGCGGCCACTCATTGCGTCGCGACGAGAAGCGTGACAGCTTGTGGTGCATTTTCGTTGGCCACGATGGTGTCGTTTCGCAGCCGCGACGACACCATCGCGGCTGCGAAACGACGCTACATAAAATGTAGCTTATGTTGTCGCGCTGCTCGACGCGGAGCAACCGTCTCGTGCCTCGACAGGTCGCCCCTGTGTGAAATGTCGAGCGCGTTTTCACAGAAAATGTATTGTTCTACGGATATAAATCGCCGAATCGCGCGCGATTGTCGCATCGCGCTAGCCTTTACAGACTAAATAAAAAGATAAACTTGAAAGCGGAAGATACGGTTCGCTCTAAAATCGCAAACACTGAACCTAGGTTCGGTGTATAACTAAATGCACCGAAAAACATACATCTTTTATCACAGTTACTGATAGACAAGGCCAGAGTTTGCTGCCGAGTGTGAACGATAAAGAATGATATTTAGATAGCAATTGCGAGACTAGCGCGATGCGTTGTATCGTTTCGGTCACGCCTGTTCTGTATCGTGTATCTTGCTCTCATAAAGATGACAAAGCAAATAATAAATTTCAACAAATTAACATTTATGGCTTTTTTTGGATGGGAAATCATCAAATGACGGGTTCCACTCTGGGTGGAGCGGAAGGGCGTGTCACAATTCCCTTCGGTTTGCTGACATCTCTTTGAGGCGCGCGTGGAACACTACGCGCCTCAACACGGGCCTGGTCCTTACCAGGCGGCGAACTACCCATTGCTCGCCGCCCGCAAGCCCGCGCCTACGCTGGCTGGGAGCCCGCAATCGACTCCCGATGCCCGGGGCGTCTCCTCCTGCGGCGGCTAGGGCCGTGAGGGCGCATAGCTTACCTCCACATCACGCGCCCCACCTCCTCCTTCGCGAGCAGTACTGCTTCGCAGAAGGAGGGGACGGCATCCCGTGCCCTCTCGCTCCGTACCTTGGTCAGCACCAGGGCTGGACGCGTAAGGTCACCGCCGCCGATCGCTTCCACGAGGACACGGCGGTTCTCCGCCCAAGCAGGGCGGGCATACCTTCACTGTATAATATTTCGATGGTCCCTATTAGCAATGTCGGTTTTGCATTTTTACCAATATTCACTTTTTAACAATACATAAAACGATCAGTGCAAATTTGAACATCCACAGTCTTATAAATTTTTTTTATCGCCAAAACACTTTGAACTGCTCTACTGAACTAAGTTTTGTTGTGGAACCGACATTGTCAATAGGGACCATCGATTTATAGAAAAAAGTGAATATTGTTAAAAATGCATAACCAACGTTGTTAATAGGGACCATCGATTTACAGAAAAAGTGAATATTGGTAAAAATGCATAACCGACATTGTTAATAGGGACCATCGATTTAGGGCTTATGCGTGAAAAGTAATCTCGTGTGATTAATTTTTCTTTCTTGAGTGATGCCTTCTCGTGTATTATAAGAGTTCTACTTATAAAATACATAAGAAGGAACTTTGATGAGCATTTATAATACAAATACTGCATCGACATGCGCTGTTGACAATGGTATGCGTATGATCGAGTGCAACTGTGTCCAATGGACTTAGTTCAATACAACTGCGCTGTGATCAAATATCGTATCTTCTGCTTGATGTTTATCTAAGATTAGTTTCTGCCCACGACTTCGTCCGCGTTAAATTTTGTGTTCCCCCGACACTTCCCGTCGCGTCGAATCGCCTACCTGAGCGATTTTCCCCGTTTTTGCGACATTTTTCATTACTGCTCCACTCCTCATAGTTGTAGCGTGATGTTATATAGCCTATGTTACTTGCAGATAATGTAGCTTTCTAGTGGTGAAAGAATTTTTAAAATCGATCCAGTAGTTTAGAGCCGACCCCAAATGAAATGGGATAAGGCTAGGCAAAGAGAGAGGTCCAGTAGTTTTTGAGTTTATCCATTACAAACAAACAAACAAAAATACACATTTTTCCTCTTTATAATATTAGTGTAGATGTAGATTAAAACAATGCAATTCTGTAAACGATTTGACCTTGAAAACTTCCGGGAAGTGAGCTGTCATTTTTTGTGATGTTAGGGATTCACAATATTGTCAATTTTTATAACAGATTCTTACAGAACATACCACATTTAATACGCTTTCAAAAGTGTTGTGAACGGCTATTCCTACTTCCACTGAAAAATCAACCATTTTCCAACGCATCACGTTCTTTTGTCTTCCCTTTCTTTCGTTATTTTATGGTGTCTTGCACGGCCAAGATAAGATTATTAATTTGCCATTACGGAAGGGATTTAAACTTTTAATTCTTTTTCTTTTCAGGTTTAATTAAGCGCCGTAAACTGAAATTGATAATTTTAATCACTGTAAAGTGGAAAGATTTTTGATATAGTGATTCTTTTTTCAAATTAGCTTTAAGAAAAACAACTTTTCAATTCAGATTTTTGAAATTCATAAAATGGTTAGTACAAAAAACGTATAATACACAGCCCGAAAAATTGCGTGGCAGTGGACATGACACAATGATCGCAGAACAGATAGCCAATTGGGTCGAAAAAATCTTGAGTGGTGACCGCGTCCCAGAAGACTTAGAGTTTAAAGGACTTCCATGAGGTGAACCAACAGCCACTGGATGTGGGAAACACAAAACCGGTCCGATCCAAGTGTCAATGCTTTGGGAAAGCCTATCCCGCTGTGAACTACTTTCGGCTGTTGAAATAATGAAGACGAACCTCCAAAAAATCCTATAAGGTTAATTTCATTTTTACATCAACCACTAATTCTGTTTTGAATTGTATTATGTGATTTTATCACAAGCACACCATAATTTTTCCCTAGAAAAGAATTTAGTAGATTTTTGCAAGTCTAACTGACTCCATTATCATTTAAAAGGGGATCACTAACACTGAAAAGACGATCATTTTTAATATTTAAAATACAACTTTAATCATCATAATCACCCTATATTGTTCCCACTGCTGGGACACAGGCCTCCTCTCGGTCACAGGGAGTGGGCCGTAATCACGTCTTCGAATTTTTGGTTCTAGCTTTTGCCGGTTTCCTCACGATGTTTTTTTTTCACCGTTCTTAGAGCAGTTGTCATGAAACAATTTACACTTTAGACATGATATTTCCTGTCAGGGTCGCGAGACCTGTCAGGGTCGCGAGGCCTGTCAGGGTCGCGAGATTGTTCGAAAGAGATACCGTGACCCTGGCACATGGGCAACTGAAGGAAAACGGGTGGGTTTTAGTCAGTAAAAGTCTGACACGCCCTCCCGCTCCGCCCAGAGCGGGAGAAGTCATTTGATGATTTCCCATCCAAAAAAAAAAAGACATGATATTTAATAGTAACCTCGCGCAAAAAACTTTCTCAGATGTATTAAAATCTCCACCAAAATATAAGTAATTTTCAATCACATTTTTATAGTAATACCTTTTTTATCGCCCCTAACACGCGCGCCATTTGTTGGCGGCCATGACACTTGACTTGACACCCCATGGGAGCATGGGAACCCATTGATAACATAAGCCCCCTAATACGCGGCGCCGATGATAATAATGTTTTATTAATATGAATTGGGGCGACAAGTCCCATTTGTAAAACATTATTTTGCAAATATATTACGTGGTTATTTTGTTAAAGTTCAAAAATGTATTAACTCAAGTTAAGATAGTCATCATCATTTCAGCCGTAAGACGTCCACTGCTGGACTTAGGCCTCCCCCAATTTGGGGGACTTTGCCATAATCGCCACGCTTGGCACGCGGGTTGGCGATCGCAGTATGGTGGTAAAATGCATAGAGAACGCTGCTGCCCATTCTCTTGTAAGTCCCTTAGTCGCCTTTTACGACACCCACGGGAAGAAATGGGGTGGTGTTATTCTTTACGTCCGGCACCACACGGTACAAGTTAAGTTAAGATAGTACTTCCAATAAATGTTTTAAATGATGACAAACCGATTTGTGGCTATGACTTCCAAGTTACAGTACAATATTCGGTAAATACAAGAGTATAAGATATTATTACATGACTTCCTTACTGACGTCGAAGAAGGAAAACGTCGTGAGAAAACCTTGTACTTATAGTCAATTTAAATATGACATCGCCAACTTGTTTGGCCAATCATGGTGATCAACATTCGTGCCTTCTCTATGTGAGAAGAGGCCGTAGCCCGTTTCATCAGCATTATTTCCACCGAAGACGTCCACTATTAAGTACTAGCCATAGGGCTCTCCCAATGGGGGTTTTGCCAGAATCCCCACGCTTGGCAGGCGGATTGGCGATGGCAAAATGGTTTTTAAAATGTTTAGAGAACCTGCTGCCAATTCTTTAGTAGGTTCCTTATTCGCGTTTTACCACACCCACGGGAATAAATGGGACTGCCTTTGCCCTGCAGTGGGATTATAAAAAGGTTGTATAAATAATTATTAAATGAAAGTCAATCGAACAGAAATAGTCAACAATTATGGAGATAATAAGTATGACGTTGCTGCACTATGTTGTGAATCAGACCCAATTAGCACTACTGGAGATAAATCTAATAATTATGAATAATTAAAAGTATATATATATAGTCCTCCAGACCGAATTTCGGCCACGGCGGCCAATCTCAACGGAGACTAGCCATCGGCGCGGGAGATATTATAGTGCTCAAGTGTGTGCGCAGACATAGGAGCACTCACTCTTCCCTCACTCTCATAGTCCGATGGGACGGCAAGAATGATGGGATGGGAAGTAATAGGCCAATCATTAGAACAACCACCTACTGCATAATGGAGTGGAGTATAGTAGTCCTATCATTGAGTATACCTCTCCTATTTAGTAATTTCAACAAAATCACTTTTTAATTTTGGATGCGTTAATATTACTAGTACTTTGATTGATTGTCGTATTGTCGTCTTGACAATGGTATACCTAATGATTAAGAGCGTAACAAACTACTAAGGTATACTTATACTATAAATATGTCAAGGGCATTTGATAGGTTGTAAATGAAAATAAATCAAGGAGATAATGTCAAACCAATGTCCAAAGTTGTATTTGATTTATGTAACAATTCTTATGACTGTATAGATATAAGCAATAGAATATGTTATGTAGTACCCAGAACAACTATACGCCGAGGTGTGCGCGCACGACTGCTGTTTGCTGTAACCTCTTGTCGATCAAACGCAGGCTCGCGAGCGCTACGGCGTCTTACCACTCAGTACAATAAGATTTTCCAGGATATCGAGTTCTTTGCTGTTTCTGCAGCGAAATTTAGAAGTATTGCACTTAAGGTTATATCAGAATTGAGAATCTAACATTCTTGCAATCCTAAAAACGTAATTTAAATTATAATCATTTTTTTTTCTTACTATTTCAATATTATTACTTGTATAAGTTTTAGATAAGTTTTACTATTATCTTTAAGTATACTCACTATTCTAAGTAATTTGTATCGCACGTCGTTCATGTTTGTTTAACTTTTTTATATTACGTGGAAAATGTCGCTGGTTATACATTAACACTTCCGTTTTAGTTTTAAGTTCTATTCCATAATATTGTAATGTGTAACCGTTTATTTTCCCAAATAAAATAAAAAATAAAATAAAAGTGTTAGGCGAAGTAACTATAAAATCCAGTTAGTAATCCGACTCGAAGGACGGAATTGCTCTTTTAGTCTACGAGATACCAACGAAACTGTAGGTATAAGTATGTAATCTTATACCAATCGACGCACTCTTCCTAGCTAAGCAACTAACCGTGGCACTGGCATATAGGCAACTGAAGGAACACGGGTGGGGCCCAGCGGGAGACGTCATTTGATGATTTCCCAGCCACAAAAAAAAAAGCTAAGCAACTACGTTACTTAATAATACACCCTATGAACAATTTAAGAAGAAATGCCTCTGTCATCAAAATGAGTTTAGTAGCGCCCTCTACAGTTTTGAGCTCCTAAGTATCTAACGAGTAGCGACATCTGGTAAAACGCACACGAAAACTGCGTGAAGTGTTTGAAACACAAGCTAGTTCTACTACCCTTGGACAGAGGGCGCTGTTTTAAATTAATCTACCATTAGGGTAAACCAAGATATGAAGTCGGAATAAAAGAGGGGTGCCTTTTAAAACAGAAACAGTGTTTTAAAAGTATTGTTTGGATGTATATAGTATGACGAGCTCTGCCTAAAGCACTGAACAAAAAACTTCGGATTGGGATAAATGACAATAGGTCCGTTTTATTATTACTTTGTGTATTATTATTCTGTTCCGTGAGTTGCCGAACTTTAAGAATCGCACCATCCTATTTCTTCCCGTGGGTGTTGTAGAAGGCGACTAAGAGAATTACTACAGAATGGGCAGCAGCGTTCTCCAACCCGCCTGCTAAGCGTGGCAATTATGGTAAACCGAGTGCGAGTTCCAACTCTTCAAATCGAGACCTTCCTCAAGGAAGAGTTTTGGCCGAAGGGTGTCGTGTATCGGCGATTCCGCGGAAGGCTACGCGATACCACGCAGCGCAACACGACGCCGTCACTTCGTGTATAATAGTTTTATGTTTACATTGTTTTTATTTGTATGTATGTTAGTCTGTAAGGTATTTATGATATGGGTCTTTGTAGCCCGAAATAAATTAATTTGATTTTGATTTTGATTTTTTTTTGATTTTGGGGTAGGCCCCCTACACATGTTAGTAGAAGGAATACTAGGGTTTTAGTCGGTAGGAGTCCGACATAACCCACCTTACTACCCAGACTTAAGAGGATATACCCGGGGAGAAAACATACAAACAAATTTAAAATAAGGTAATGAAGTTAATAAAACCAGTGTATTTAAAAATCAAACTAATAATTACTTTATTTAGGCGTATTTTCCAGCGTTACATAAAACATACTAGAAGTTTTTAGTTCATAATATTCGATTTGACTTAACTTACTACGATAGAGGAAAGTTAGGACCGTTTACACTTTAATTAGTAGCAATCTATTGCGTATTATGTATGGAACAAGTACGACAACTACTATTTGTAACCGCCAATGTACTTGAAATCCTGGTACTAGTTGAAGTGTAAACGGTTCTTTAAACATAATTTCAAATAGTTTATTGTCAAACATGGATAGAGTTTTCATTCAAATATATTCTTTCTTTGTCACTAATCATAGTATCGAAAATATCTGCAATACCTCAATGGCGCTAGTTGTAGTAACGATTTGAGATTTGTGTATACCTCATTACTTAAGAAATCTAATAAAATAGAGTAAAGAAATAAATATAGCTATATTTATGTTTGTAGTTATCTGATGAACTCCAATTTTGTACTCCTAGTATTATCATAATTTCAAAGTAACGGTCATACTTTTCACTAGCTTCATACATTTTGTCATAGGTAGTTTTCAATACTCAATACTTTTATTGCATTCCAATTGTATTCTTAGGTAGTAAAATAATCGTTGATTTAGTTAGTATGAAAACTAATTTCCAGTTAGTGGGTTTTTGTTGTGTACAATGTACTATAAGGACTTTAGAGTAATCATTTATTTAAACACATTTCTATAAATAATAATTAGTTAAATTAATCTGCACAGTCATTCCCTCCATATGCCCTCCATCTTCAAATAAATAATCGAAAACTAAAACTAGCGCCATCTAGTTTTAAATCTTATAATTATTATTGTCAATTTCAAACATTATTGTCGTTTTGGAAGTTCGTTGCTTATAGATTATAGAGATAGTAACAAATTATAATAATCTATGGTAAAATTGTTATTGTTTATAGTTATTTTGTACAATCTAAAGTCTTTTAAGGAGACACTAAGCTAGTTAAAGCCTTTCTATCTTATTCTACGAGGTGGTGTTGTGAGCCAAAATATACTTTATACTGTAGGTATATTAGGTTTATATTTCTTGCCATTTTTCTACGGGAAAATATAATTAATTTAGTGACTAGAGATGAAATTAAATAAAATGATTTTTTATTAGTTTACCGTAATAAAGTCATTCAAATATTTTAACTGTAACATAGTTGTTAATTATTTTCATTCTGAGGTGCTCCTCCAAAGGTGACTGCAATTGTGGTCTTATTCCGAACGCAACGTCACAGTTTCGTCGACAACGGGCCATCTCTTACTCAGTTTCACGACAGCCATTTGTCTAACAAAACAAAAAGTCAAGTCGGTTTGTACAGACACCAGCATATCAAGCTATCCGAAACTGTCAAATTTTTCCAATCAATCTTGAACCTTATACTTTAGCGATAAAGTTGAAAATCTATTAAATAAATTTGACAGATTGTAGTAGCTTTGTGTGCTGGCATTTGCACCTAAAGCCAGTCACAAGTACTCACTACAAATCATGACTATATCGATGCTGAATCGCGGTCAAATGGCGATAGTAGTGATGCGAAAGCGTAGTTACATGGACGAAGATATACATCTAGTGACAGTATTGCGCCTGTTTGTAGGCTTTTTAGCGATTTTATCGCTACTGAATCGTTATAAAAGCCTAATTACAATTGGGCGATGACGTGGCTTGAGGTTTGCATTTGTAATCACCTTCGGGAGAGCACCTTTAGTTTTTTTAACCCAACGGTCATATTGAACTACAGCGAGAGCAATTTGACCTTTAAAAATACAAGAAGTATAAACATAGCACATAAAACTAAAATAAACTTAGTACATAAACCTAATAAATACACTAGATTTCACAAGAACAGGTAAATGTCTAATAAAAATACATCATAATATACCTAGGTATATAATGTAAATATAAGCTCGTGCAGACCAGTGCGAAATCGCAAGCGCGACACGGGTCGCGCTGCCTGTTGCGTCCGCGATATCGCGCTGGTCTGCACGAGCCTTATAACAGTATTTCCATTATTATTAAAGTTATTACAATAAATATAATTCACGCTCGTACTATATTTTCCCGCAAAAGAATTACTACAATTATAATAATAATAGTCTGTCTGGCAATTATTTGTAATTACTGTAATATAAGAATATTTATCTATCATAGGGACTCGATCATACTTAGCAAAAGGACCAATCATATTTTTCTGATTTTCAATCGTATGCTCACGTAAAAAACTCAACATAATATCATCTTTATATTACTGCATGGAAAATATTTAGAGGATCAATTATTTTAAAAAGTGCGCATCATTATATACGCACTTTTTAAAATAATTGAACCTCTTTTAAATTTTTCGCTTTTTGATATTGTTGGTCGCTAGGGAGTCCCGACCAAACGGGTTAGATGAAGTTGGAACTGTGACCCACCACGCGGAAGCTGAATTGGTCGCAGTAACTTAGCTAGGGCTCCCCGACTACGTACTACAGGACATCCAAGAGGATTGTCACCCAGTTACCAAAAGAAAAAAAAATAAAAGAACTGTGGTCAACCGTTACATCAACGAAATATGAATTATTCGAGATTCCACAAAAATAATTGCAATCATTATATTAGAGAGTTTAATAATATTTTGAGGACCTCAAAATGTGTCATATTGGAGATTCGAATAAAAACATGCCTATTAAAATAAGCATATTTTAAAAGGTGACAGTAAAAAAGGTTGAATAGAATTAAATAGAAAATTCATTTATATGCTCTGAATGTAGGTGTGTACATTCTACTATTGAAATAATGTGATTGGTCCTTGGTGTCGAGTTTTCAGTAGCTTCCTGTAAACGGAATAGAATCTAGAACAGGCACACTTGACTACCACATCACGTAGCTAAAAGGCTAAGCCTTAAGACTAAAATTCATTTATTTGCACACTTCACACCGTTTCAGCTAAAAACACAGAAATAATAAAGAGGAATTGAAGAACAGATTTTTTTTTCGGTGCACATTAGAATCAATTCGAAGGACTTTTCTTAAAACAATAGAGAAGCAGGTCTGGTACGTATCAGTATTAAAACACGTTTCTGGTATCTGGACAGCATGTATGAATGGTGTGGTAACATTTCCTGTCATCATCAACATCATGTCAGCTGAAAAAAGTCTACTTCTAGACATAGGTCTTCCCCAAGCTCCACCACTTCGACCTGTTCTATGCTTCCCGAATCCAACGGTAGCACCCGTTCAGACCATCAAACTAAATAACTTTCTCAATGACACCAACTTAGTAACAGGAAAACATTTTCTCTCTTTAACTTAAAATGTGTTTCAACATTAATACGATCAGACCTTTACAAAAATTTCAAAGTTTTGAAGCAATAAAAGACAAATATACAGAATTATTTTACCGTCACAATTTATATTATATTTTTAAATAAATGTAAGCCCACATACATTTTCATCTACAACATACATTTCTAATGCAAGCAAGCTGTAATTAGAAGGGAACTTACATATTGTACGAAGCAACTCTATTATTTTTTTAATACATATTTCATTTTAGTATTATAAAAAATCTAGAAAATGTATAAATTCACAACCTATTCAATTTGTCTATTAATAATCCGTGTGATTATGATTTTTTTAATATATTATTTAGTAATAATTATTATTTCTCGAATAATTTTCTCTAGAGAAACTATTTGCAAATAATTGATTAATATTATTTTATTTGATCTTACTGCAGGGGTTTAGGCCTTCTAATTAATGAATTATGTCATATTACATTATAATTATGTCAAACATTGTAATCATTACATTTAAAAGTTTCGTCTTTGCGATGTTCCTCAGTTGTTTCCGCTATTCAGTTACTTCATTTGTAATTATTGAAACGAAAATAAAACCAGCTAAGTCCACCATTTTTTCTATACAAAGATGTTATGTTTCACAGAACTATAGTTTATTTATTCAAATTCGACTTCAGAAAGTCTGTTTTTAATAACTTTATTTAGACAACATAATTGGTTTATACAATGTAGAGGTGACGATACGACAATAAATAATAATTAAACTGTATATAAGTGTCACAATCGAGTCGTATCCAATACGCCAGCGCCGTCTGGTGGCGTTAGATGGAGTTAATCAAACGATTCTTAAGGCACTTTTCTGTTGGACTGCTAACAGAAAAGTGAATTAAGAATCGTTTAGTGACCTTCTTGGTGATGTTACTCAGAAAGGTTAGGTGCGTAGTACTCGGCGTACGACTGTATGACTAGATATAAGAACGTAAACCAAGCGATAATAAGGATAAGAAGTAGCTGGTGGTTTTCTGTTTGTACCGTGATTTTATAATGAAAAATGTTCTGAAGTTTGGGTAACAAAAATCACAAGGAACATTTTTTTTTGGGATAGTTATTAAGAATATTAGTTACACTTACAACATTAATCAGTAAAATATAGCAATAGATTCTAATGCTAATCCACAACAGCAGTTCATAAGTTACCGACTTTTATACGCTATGAAAAATAATATAATTGTTCCCATAAATGTTTTATAAATGAAAAATTCTTTGAACTATACAATTTTTCGTGTTTGTATGTGAACTAGAATCTAAGAATATCATGGTAATGAAAACCTTTAAAATAATAATATTCTTTCACGAATACAGACGAATACTCAAATAGTTACTAGGCTTAGTGCTCAAATAGTTTTTCTCAATAACGCCACAGTTAAAAAAAAAAAACATTCTCCGTAATAGTCACTGAAAATTATGATGAAAGCTTTTTTATTTTCATTAAATTTCAGAATATATTTCTATAATAATATTATAATTTCTACAGTCACTTCATGCTTCTATAATTCACCCAAATAAATCTTAACATTCAGAGTCATACCATCTCTAGGCTAATAATAATAATAATTGTTATTCATAATAATTTATTATTTATTTATTGTCTTAATTATTGTCATAGTTAAGATAGGAAAGCTCGATAAAATATTAACCAGTATAATTAAGATAGATACTTTCGCTATTCTCGAGAACATGGGAAATATTTATTTTTTCTGTTTTCCTTTTAATATCACTAAGGAGAAGAGAGGTAAAGTATGGACCACTGCAATCTTAAACGAACTAAGTTCAAACGAAACTATTTAGATATGGATTTAAGGATATGCGAGTATAATATCTTTTTTACTAAAAACTCTAAAGATTAAGATCGCCCACCATAAAATTATGTGGCGTATTATTTTATTATTAAAAAATGTTTTAAAAGCACAGCCAAAATTTCGCGGTGGATTCGATATAATTTTGTTCCTACGTACATTTTTTTTTGCAAAACGTCGTGTTTACTTGAAAACTTTGCATTCTTTTAAGCCACATTAAATACAGGGATCTACCTCTTTAGCTCTAGCCTACATTATACACGTCGTGATCCTAAATCAAAGAGCTTAATTTTGAACGCCTTATCCCTTAGTTTTAACATCCTTTCCATCAACCTTTTCTACATTATCTAAATCTAAACCAAAAGCTTTCAAGTAACCACGAAGGAATTTTGACCTTTTACCTCTTTGGTGACAAACTTTGAACGTAATTTGGGTCCATCTCGTCCAAGTCCTTCCCTTTGGTCTCCGGGACGCAGCACACCACGAAACAGAGACCGCCAACACTTATAGAAGCGTACAACCAAAAAGCACCGTGCAATCCCAATGTCTGCTGAAAGTCCACGAAAGTCTTCACACCGACGAAAGCACAGAGATAGCTGAAAGCCGTCGCCATTGCGCTGCCAAATGCTCTGTACTCTAAGGGAAACAACTCCCCAATCAACAGCCACGATATAGGACTCATGCCCAAAGAAAAGGCTATTGTAAAAACTAGGACACATAACAAAGGAATCCAGTCATTCTGCCCTATGGTCTGATGAAACATGACGTTCTGAATTCTCTGATTACGATGAACCTCTTCGTAGTACGCGTAACTCCCGAACCCGGCCAAAGCCATGGACATTAAGACAGAACTGACTATCAGTAATGGAAGACGGCCGACAGTATCTATCAGCAAGCCAGAGAGACATGAGGCGAGAAGCTGGACAAAGGACACAGCAATCGCAGCTCCATGAGGATTCATGCCACCGAAAGTCTTCCTAAATATTGGCACAGCGTAAAACGAAAACGCGTGAGCTCCAGAAAACCTTTGGAACATCATAAGACCGCACGTCACTAAAATTGGTCCTAAGAGCCTATTCATGGTCCTAACGTCAAAGGAATTTATGAGTTGACTTCCAGACATTTGACTCTGTCTTTGGCTGAAGTTCTTACTTGCGAGTACGTTTGTACGTATTGTAGCCAACTCCTGAGCAACGTCTGAGTCAGGACCACGTAACCAGAGAAGACTTTTATACGCTTCCTCGTCTTTCCCTGTAAGAACGAGATAGCTTGGTGTTTCTGGTATGTACAGCACGGTGCAAAACAGAAGTAAAGGGGCAGCAGATATACATAAGGCTAGTTGTTGCCAGTCGAGGTAGGCACCGATGGTGAAGCTGAACAGCACTCCGAGGTGGCCGACTATTTTGAGTACAGCGCTGAGGCAGCCGCGGATATCCGGGACTGATATTTCGCTGATGTAGACCTGAAATAAGATATAAATAATATGTATTAGAAACAGAGCCTAAAAACATTTATTAACATAAAATAAATACAATGTTCGGTCACCAAAAAAGATAAGTAACCATTACCAGGGCTTTCCGATATATTTTAAATTTAGTTAGGACTCGATGAATGTCTTCGATTAAATTTTGTTAATTTAAACATACAACGTGGCAATGCTGCTAGCCTTTGGGGCACTTTTCCTATTGACAGTGATGGGCATGAATTTTTGATGCCATGTGATTCTTTTTTCGATGTTTTTATATGCATGTAAATATTATTTTTGTATGTTAGCCTGTATATCACGTAAATATTGTACATAATACAAACAGTCCATTTATATTACATATTAAATTTTCTCGAAAACATGCATCGGTTTCTTACTAATCTTCAACTATATCCGACGACCCTGGTGGAGATGAAAATATCATAATAAATTTAACTGCGTATGTCTTACGTCGATGCCAGACTGCTTACGAAAATTCAATCAAATATTTCCAATAGTTTAGCCACTATAGAATAGAATAGAATATTTTTATTTCAGACCGGAGTCCATAGGGTTATATGGTTTGAACTGCAATTTCATGTAGTAGTGATTGCGTGGCTTACATTATTATATACGATTTTAAAGATTATACTTTAGACTATCCTTAGTCAAAGACTGAGCGTCATTAGTAAAAACAAGTTAGTTAAAAATTAAGTTGAAAATGTACAATCAAAGAGAGCATTATCGGCATATTTTATTGTTTTATTTTCGAAAGGGCAAAAATGCGGTGCAAGCTCGAAAGAAATTGTGTGAAGTTTATGGTGAGGACTGCCTTACTGAACGCCAGTGTCAGCGTTGGTTTGCTCGCTTTCGCTCTGGAGATTTTAATGTGCAAGATGCACCACATACTGGTCGTCCAACCACTACTGATGACGACAAAATAAAGACGTTAATCAAAACTAACCGGCGTATGACAACACGAGAGATAGCAGAGAAGCAAATTCAACCGATTACTTGCACTTACAACAGCTTGGTTATTTTAACAAACTGGATGGTTGAGTTCCTCATGAACTAAAAGAAATCCACCTCACCAAACGCATTAACATATGCGACTCTTTGCTGAATCGTAACCAAAACTACCCATTTCTAAAAAGAATCATAACGGGTGATGAAAAATGGATTGTTTATGATAACGTAGTCCGAAAACGATCATGGACCAAGCAAAATGAGCCCCCACAATCGACATCCAAAGCCAATATTCACCAAAAAAAGATTATGCTTTCTGTGTGGTGGGATTACAAGGGTATAGTCTACTTTGAGCTGCTTCCAAGAAACCAAACTATTGATTCAAATGTTTACTGTCGTCAACTATCTAAATTGAATGAAGAAATCAAGAAAAAACGCCCTGGACTGGCCAATCGCAAAGGCGTGATATTCCATCATGTTAACGCCAAACCCCACACGTCTTTGATAACCTGTCAAAAATTAACAGAGCTCAATTGGGAACTGATGCCACATCCACCCTATAGCCCTTACTTAGCACCATCAGATTACCATTTGTTTCGCTCCCTTCAAAACTATTTGAATGGTAAAACTTTCGATTCCGATCATGCTGTAAAAAATGAGTTGGACCCGTTCTTCGCTTCTAAAAACCAGGCCTTTTTCGAACGTGGAATATTTCAGCTTACCGAAAGATGGCAAAAGGTCATCCAACAAAATGGTCAATATATCATTGATTAAAGTTTGTTGTTAATATAAATAAATTTAGTTTGAAAAATATGAAAAAAAAAACGACATGAATTATCGAACAACCCAATATTATAATTGTTACTATGAGAATAAACGACATTAATTATCGAACAACCCAATAAATATCTTAGGACAACCAACACACTGTTATCTGATCCCAATCCGAGCCTGTACTATGGTAACCAGACAACTGATAAATATACTTATATATTTCTAAATACATACATATTATAGATAAATTACACCCAGACACAGAAAAAATGATTGTGCTCATCACACAAACATTTGTCCTGGGTGGGAAGCGAACCCACGACCTCAGTCTTTGCAGTCAGGGTCACTAACCACTAGACTAACAGGCCAGTAAATTGATTGAATTGATTTCAACTTTTCTTAACGTCTAGTGTTAGTAGATTACATACACAGGTACAAACATACAATTTCAATTAAAATTCAGCATGGAGCCGCATCCATCTCCGCAGCATCGGGGAATCCCACCGATCTGCGAATACACTGAGAATACTGTTGGTGCTGCCGCGAACACGAGTCATCAGGGATGTACACCTATTTCTAATAATGACTATAGCTAGTCAAAGATTGGTATAACCATTGTGCATTGTCGGCGCATAACTACGTTGCGTTATTTACGTTGTTGCAGACAAATTTTTCGAACATAACAAGAAGCCATGATCAATGTGATTAATATTCTGATTGATAGAGTATTACGAAAACAGGGTGCCGTTCAGCTGTTGCAAGGTATCGTTTATTGTTTCAATATGTGGGATGAGAATTTTATCATTATAATCATTTCAGCCGTAAGACGTCCACTGCCGATATAGGCCTCCCCCAAGCACCGCCATTTCGACCAATTCTGTGCTTCTCGCATCCAGTGGATTCCTGCGGCCTTCACCAGGTCATCAGTCCATCATGTGGAAGCCTTCCAATTCTACGTCTTCCACTATGCGGTCGCCACTTCAGAGCCTTCCAGCCCCATCGGCTCTCTACTCTACGAGCAATGTGCCTTACCCACTGCCTCATACGTTTGGCAATTCTTCGGTCTATGTGGGCTACCTTGGTTCTCCTACGGATCTCTTCATTTCTGATTAGATCGCATAGGGAAACTCCAAACATAGCCCTCTCCATTGCCCTTTGGGTGACTTTCAGCCTTCTTCTGAGGCCCATTGTAAGCGACCACGTTTCAGTGCCATGGCGATTTTTATTTATTTAAACAAAGTCTTTTGTTTTAAGACTAAACTTGAAATGAGAATATAAACAGTTATTTAATAACAAATTAGAATCTAAATAGTAATGGACAAACTTCTTTACATTTCTTACGAGTTAAAATAAAATATATTTTTTGGTAAAACCGTTAATTTACGAATGAAATCCAAGACCGCCATTCTTACGTTTTAAATTAAACTTAAAATTAGTTTTTAACAACGAATACTAATTACAAAGTTAGTGTTTAAATCACCAAGAATACATCAAACAAACGACAAATTAATTACATTTTAACCGCTTTTGAAGTAATAAATAAGTAATTTTATCGTTAGAAGTTTCCTTTCGGGCGAAATTTTCTGAATAAGAGGCCGAACCGAGACTTGAAGAGCCGGGCAGCATTATGGGCTGAAAATACAACTGATATAAAGTTTCAGACTTTTTCAATTATAAGTGGGGTCTGCACTCTAAATTACACAAGTAAAGAATGACGATTTTGACAAAATAAAACTCAAAGAGACAAAAGAAATACAGAAAAAATGTACAATAGGACAATGGTGCAAGTAAAGGCAAGAACTAGTAGATACCGTGAAAAGTTCTTGCATAATCGAGCAAGAAAAAGCTACGTAATAACATCATAATATCAATCAGAGGGGTAATTGCGTAACTTACTATCAGTAGGAATTGGTTTCATATTTATAGTTAAACAACATTCATTGCGTTATTTATGTTGTTGAGCCGAAAATTTATTCGAACAAATGACGCAATGGTTTAGAAATAACTTTCAATCTCATTCAGATTCTGATAAATAGTGCGTTTCGCAATTAGGGTGCAGAGGGGTAATTGCGGAACTTTTTATCGGTAGGAATTGGTTTAATATTCATAGTTAAACAACATTCATTGCGTTATTTAAGTTGCTGAGCCGACAATTTATTCGAAAAAATGACGCAATGGTTTAGAAATAACCTTCAATCTCATTCAGATTCTGATAAATAGTGCGTTTCGCAATTAGGGTGCAGGTTAACCTACACTTGCTGCGGTAGGTTCGTGGATGGGTGACATCTTTACATACTAAGGCTCATCCGTGCTTCAGAAAGCACGTTAAGCCGTTGGTCCCAGCTGTCATTTGTGGATCTTTGACAGTCATTACGGATCGTCAAAAATCCGAAAGTTTGACAACCAAGGGGCATCGTATTATCCAGTAACTGGGTTGTGGAGGTCATATAGGCAGTCGCTCCATGTAAAATACTGGTAGTTAGCTGCATACGGTTAGACTTGAAGCCGACCCCAACCTAGTTGAGAAGAGGCTAGGTAGATGAAGATGATGATAATGCTACGGCTACATTGCCGAGATAACACGAAGTACACTTCGCGTCATCTCTGTTGTACAGCGAGATGTCGAGAGCAGTATGAGATGGTGTAGTTAACACGACAACGTAGCCATAGAGTAATGACTGCGCTCGCTTTTTAACTCGCTTTTATTCCCTTGGTATGTATCTATGTAACGGAACCTTTGAACGTGATTTTCACCCCCTATAAAACGTCGGATTAATTTGAACCTTTGCACACTTATCAAGGATCAACGACAATAACTAGCCAGACAAAAAAAAAAAAAACGGAAAACCGAACCATAAAAGTGAAAAAATACCTCAAAACCCACACTTTTTTCCATTATCCTTGTGTGAGCGTGTTTTTAAACTACTATTGTTTTCTTTTTTTTTTACAATTTACAGGTCAGTCAAGTTCATTTAATAACTATTTCGTAAAATAGTAATTCAATGGAATGACATGAACTATGACATGTATTGATGATTTTAATTATTATAATAATGTAAAAAAAAATATGAATCATAATAAAACATTAATTTAAGCCACATAACAAACGTTTGCAAAAAAAAAAAACGTAAGAAAATGTTAATTTCACGGGCTTCACTGGCAGTTTCCACCTCAATGATCTGTACTACGACGAGCTATAAGACACACTTAAAAGAAGTAGATTAAAGACAAATATCTACATAATCAAACAGCAAGTACAATCGAGATTTGATCTTGTCTTTGATCCGTCGCAAGGCGTGGTCACCTCACTAATTGTCTGAAACATGCGGGCTATGAAATTGGTCCTTCAAATCTTTACCCAAAACCGTTAAAGCAATGTGCAACTTATTACAAAGAATCAAAGGTCTGTTTTTGTCTGGTTCGCGTGATTTAAATTGAAATGTCAGTACAAATAAGTTCTCTAAACTCGTAATGAATAATTTGACAGTTATCTTTATCTGATGTTTAAATCTGTTTGAAGTTTCGGGGGACAACGCAATTAGTGAAAGCACTTTGTTTCGTTTTCTCATCTTTAGTTTTTAACCGACTTCAAAAAGGACTGCTTCGTTGGTTTTATGTCTGCAAGCGGTACTGCTGAACATGAGGTCCTTAGTTTGATTTCCAGATCGGGCAAAGTGTCATTGAGTTTTCGATCAAGACTTTCTCAAAAGCAGGCTAGATGTCTGGATTTATACCCAAATGATTGTAATAGCCTCGCCCATGTTACATAGGACTTAAAACATACCTGGCAAAATCCAGTGTACAGACGCCAGCACAAAAAGCTACTACAATCTGCCAAATTTCTTTAATAGATTTTCAACTTTATCGCTACAGTATTGGGTTCAAGGTTGATTAGGAAATTTTGACAGTTTCGGGTAGCTTGTTGTGTTGACGTCTGTACTACGAGTAGGTAACACTAATTCTTCAGGGATGTCAGGCGTGATATTATAACTACTAAATAACATGTAAAAATATCATCCAGAATAAAAATCAAAAGTATAAAAAACTTGTTTGAAAACAAGCTATTATTTAAATGCGCTAAATAGAAAAAGGAAAAATTTCTTTTACAACTTTTACTATCACAGCTTATAACGTCAATACACAATTTATATGATACAAAAGCTTTTAATTTATATTTTACTTTTTAATTATTTTTTGAGTTATTCTCAGCAAGCTCTTTCTTTTGATACCCATATTGTAAAAGAGCATTAAAAATAACTAGTCCACCATCTTGGGTGTCCACCATATTGGATTTACAATGACGTCACACAGCTAACCATGCATTGACATCAAAACTAAACTTGTATACAATATTACAGCTCAAACAATAAGTATTCATAACTATTAAAAAAAGTCAAATCATGTAAAATAATATCGTGTTTATATGTTTGTAAAGGCGTTAGCCTGTGTAACAAAATAAATCGTGACTTGTGAACAGATAGAATAAGATCGTTTGTAAACTGTATTTCTGAACCATATGTAGGTAATAAAGACCTTCAAAAAAAAAAAATCAATCAATAAACTCAATCGGTTGAAGATATCGTTGCAAATTTGAATTGCAAGATTTCATCTTAATAAACATAGTTACTTACATGCATACATTACAAGTAAAATATAATCTTGTAAAAAACAACGTCATTTAAGAAAAAACACCAAAACTCACCTGCGACAGCATAGTCAATATTGAGCAGCAGAATCCTCCCAAGAAGGCAGTGATGCACATCATCCTGACTGACGTGGCGATGGTGGTCAGCAACCAGGACAGGCTGCATGGTGCGGCTGCCAGGGACAGCACCCGACGACGACCGTGACGCATCGCTGCACCTCCTGCCATGCCACCGAAGAGCGCGCCTGGAAGGACCAGAGGAGAAGACAAGGAGTTAATTTGCGTATTTGGTATGTTCGGTACGAATTAAACACAAACGTTTCGTTTCAAAGCTAGTTTAATACTGCTTGTATCCTCACTTCCCACATGTAGATTATTAAGTGAGTAGGTACTTATGACTGTGCTCATACAGTTCAATATTACATTTCAGGACACTTGAGGTAGTCAAAGATTGTACACTTTGAGGGACACTAAACGCCCATAGCAAAATAAATCTTCTTTTCTTGTCCATTTAGTGTCTTTTAACCGAGTCAAGACTGATCATCCCTGAATGTAACAAAATAAAACTTTTTTACAAAAATAACCACTTCCAAAAAAACATTAGAACAAAAAAAACTTTAAAAAAAAAACACGCCAATTGCGAGGACTACGCACCTGACCTTTCTGAAGAACATCACCAATAAGGTCACTTTACTATGTCCTCTTAGGGCGCCCCCTCCCGGCGTTTACACTCACATCTGCCCTGTAAATACCTTTTGTAAGCCGTCCTTCATTCACCCTCTCAACATGACCAAACCAGCTAAGCATACCCTTTTTTTAGTTTTTGTCTTCTTTTAAATCTGCCTACCCCCATGGAAAAAAGGCGTGAGTTTTTGATGTACTTATGTAATAAAAAATGTTTGACCCTTATTTGGGTTACATTCATATTCCCTATCGTGAAATAAATCGTTTCTTTCCTAAGTAAATACCTACTTCCTAATCTTCTAAATAATAACTGGTACAGAAAATAGTCACACAAATTAAAAACAATAGTTTAAAAAAAACTAAAAAACACGCTTCCATTGAAAACCAAACTAAAAAGTATAAAATAAGTTAAGTTTAGTAAATAATTGGTTTTCAATGGAAGCGTGTTTAAACTATTATTTATTTTCTATTTTTTAGGGTGTTTCGAATTTTGAGACGTATGTCAGCGTAGTTTGTGACGTATGTCAGCGTAGTTTGTGTCTTATGTCAGCGTAGTTTGTGACGTATGTCAGCGTAGTTTGTGTCTTATGTAAGCGTAGTTTGTGACGTATGTCAGCGTAGTTTGTGGCTTATGTCAGCGTAGTTTGTGACGTATGTCAGCGTAGTTTGTGTCTTATGTCAGCGTAGTTTGTGACGTATGTCAGCGTAGTTTTCAAAGACAGTTTTTTTTGCTGTCCTGGTAACTCTGGCAAGGATAATGGCACTTATGAAATTATTGCATTGTCATCGGTCCTTGACAGGTGTGCAAAGTTTGAATGAAATCTGGTCGTTTAAAGTGGGTCAAAATCGCGCTATAAGGAGTCGATTACAAACAAACATACAAGTGAAGCTAATATAAAGCGTGTAAAAATAATATTGCGTAGGCCGGGAATCGAACCCGGATCAACTGCTTGGAAGGCAACTATGCTGACCATTACACCACCAACGCATGTGACTTATGGCTCAAAATACTGATTTAGTTAAACGATTAAATAGAAATTTTACCTAAAATCTATTCAAATAATTATGTACACAAGTGGTCACGAATTCGATTGTCTATCCGTAACAATTGAGCTATAATTGCTGTGATGAATTTTTAAGTTTGTACGCACAGTGACATATCAAACTATACATTGTCAGTATAAGCTGACTTTTCACTGCAGCCTATATCTTCCATTGCCTCGCTGTGTGTTGCATCCTGGATGGATCCATATTTATATGTAGGTATGCACGGTGACATATGTTATATCAAGCTGTATATTTCCAATATAAGCTGACTTCTCATGGTACGAAGAGCAGGGGGCCTACCACCATCTTTTACGAAACAATCTTATTTCAAGAAAGTTTTGTTTCAAGATTATAATAACATTACTCATATTCGTACCATGACCTTCATCGTTCAATATTGTTTTAATCCTGCTTAGTGCTGAGAAAGAACGGACTGATTTGAAAGATTTGTCTATTGCCTGCTATAATAGAAAAGAAACAACGCTATTTGAACTGTATAGCGCTGTCTCTTTCACACGTCGTCGGTCCGAATCCCTAATAGAAGTAAGCTTTCGAAGCAAACTATTATTATTTTTTTACATAAAAAGGTTACTTTGTATAAAAAGATAATTGTTAAGAGTAATTTTCATGAAATTAATACAAATATTAAAAGATTATACTTTGAAAACTGAGAAAAAATTATTTGAAAATTTTAAAACGCTGTGGCTAGGTTGTGCTATGATAGGAATCGGAACAAATTGTGTTTTTATCAGCTGTGTAGTGCAAATGAAATTTGAAACTCGATGTAATTTTATAAGTGATTTTCTAAGTGGTTGAACTTATTTTATCTTAATTGCATAAGATCTGTGTGTCGCCAGCATTTTAGAAGCCAGTTGCCTATAAAATCAACATGGAATCAAGGTAAGTTTAAACACCGTAACTCAGTGAATAAGTTTAAAACAAGGAAATATTTTTTTATAATGTTTATGTAAACTATATGTCGTCAGACTCAGTGATTGGTGTTTTGTTATTAATTTTGCAACCGAAGAGTTTAGTCGCGTTTTCTGGCGGATAGCGACAGCTAGAGATACTATGGGAATTTTCACAATCGCTCTCTGCAAGCCAAGGAGTACTCAAGAAGGAAATGGCAAAACTCCGCTTCATCTAAATTGAAAGGGTCGCATTCCTTACGAATCTGCATACGACCCCGCTTTCTTGTACAATTAATTGGCTTCTGCGTTATTAGCTTCCAAAAACTCAAATATGTCGTATGCATTCGCCATCTAGAATCAACCAAGAAATTTACTACCCATGTACTAAGATCTCTTGATACACAATTCAATCGGCAAGTTTACATAAATAAATACATTTTACTTACTTTATATGACACGAAAATGTTTCTTTTTATATAAAATTGCAAAACAAGAATACTTCCGTCGAGTCCGAGGAACTTTTTTATGATTGCTAAATTTGACATAAAAACAATCTTGCTGGTTGTCAAAAGTCACGTCGTGGTACGAATTGAATGAAGTTTTAGAGGTGACGTCACCAAAACCGCTAAGAAAACAACATTATTACAACCTTTTATTATCCTTATTTTAAGGAGGTTATGGTACGAAAAGTCAAAGTAAGATTATAATAATACTGTTTTAAGAGCTGGTGGTTGGCCCCCTGGGCCTCAAGTCTGCTATTTTTTATAAATTCGTCATTCCAACACGATCCCTTTGTCATTTTGCTAAAAGTTCGTAATCTGCTAAATTATTAATGGTGGATCATTGGTCGGTCAGTGGTCTCGTAATAGAATCGTGGTACAATGACATTGTCGTATTGCCATTATTATGAAACCCGTTAGTAGAAATGATTTTCGAAAAACTACTACTAAAGTTGAACATTTAATCATGCCAAATTTCATTTATATATATTTTTACATATTATTTATTAGTGTTTTAAACAATCTGAAGTAGTAAGAAGTTCGTAAATAGCAAAAACATTGCATTTACATGTATAACGCGGATAAATGTGAAAATAGACAACTCAATAATATTTTATCTGTTTAGCTGTCAAAGTCAAAGGTGACATTACTGCTTACCGACGTTAATCTGCACCCTGATTGCGAAACGCACAATTTATCAGAATCTGAATGGGATTGAATATTGTTTCTAAACCACTGCGTCATTTGTTCGAATAAATTGTCGGCTCAGCAACGTAAATAATGCAATGAATGTTGTTTAACTATGAATATTAAACCAATTTCTACCGACAAAAAGTTCCGCAATTACCCCTCTGTTTTAATTCTAGCGGCCGGTGTTTTGTTAGTTAATTATTTATTAAATATACAAAATGGGGTCAGTGGGTCGTCTGCGAAACGTTTTTACAAATTCCGCTTCGAGAATATCAATAAAGGGGTTTGTATTAATTCTCGTCAACCGACGGCTTCGACGACGTCTTTTGCATTCCGCCCATCTTCTTTCCCTAGGATCCACTGCGTTGGCTAGCTCGAGAATATTTGCTCGTAGTGAATACATTTCTCCGTTCAATATTCACACAAACACGATAGCTAGCAAACACTTTTTTTGACAACCGAGCTATTACAAGCAATGACTGCACAATGACGGTCCAATGGTAGGTCGCTGATCAAAGGAACTGTCAAAATTTTAGCAGATTACCGCCTGAGTCAGTCATTCATTTGTCATTATGTACGAGATTACCATTCTAAGCCATTTCTTTCAATGGAGTGTCAGTGGTTGACCATTGGAAAGTCATAATGACGCCATTATATTAGTAGATTACTAAACTTGTGAAAATCAACAATTATGAAATCAATGATAGACCATTTTGACACTATTGTAATAGCAGACTTGAGGCCCTGGTCAGCTTATAGTTATAAAATACATAATCATATTTATAGAATTTTATATTTTTGATTTTAAAAATCAAAAACACCCAGCAAAATGTTTCCATAAAATTATTTGTATTGAAAGTTAAGTAGTAACAATGTCGACCATTCTCTTATTTTTTCCATTTAATCAAAGCGAATCAATTTGGTGGAGCCTTACTAAATATTTAATCTAGACTTACCAAGAAAGGACAGCGAAGCCAGCCAAGACGCCTGCTGATCAGTCAGCTGGAAGTCTCTCCTCGTGGCATTAGCCCCAGGCCCTTGCAGGGACGCTATGGCAGGTGAGCTGTACCCCTTGCCAAGACCAGCTGAGAACGGGGCCAGAGAGACTGCGAGAGCTGCTAGTACCTGTAAAATAAGGAGGTTTTTTTTTATTGCGAGTAATTATTTATTTTGTATTAATTGATGATCTATGCCACTGAAACATGGTTGCTCACAAAGGTCCTCATACGCAGGCTGAAAGCCACCCAAAGGCCAATGGAGAGGTCTATGCTTGGAGTTTCCCGAAAAAGATCCATAGGGGAACCAAGGTTACCGACATAGCCCGAAGAACTGCCAAACTTAACTGGCATTGGGCAAGGCGTCTTGCTCGCAGAGCCGTTGGCTGATGGGGTCGATAGGTGCGTCTGATGCCGAAGGTAAATAAAAGTGCCATCCCAGTTCTACCCGTGGGTGTCGTAAAAGGCGACTAAGAAACTTACTAGAGAATAGGCAGTAGCGTTTTCTTATTTCACTACCATACTGTGTTCGCCAACCCACCTGCCAAGCGCGGCGATTATAATTGGGAGAGGTTTATGTCCAGTAGTGGACGTTTCTCGGCTAAAATGTTGACTATTTCTCTTAAGACGATGGTCCGTGAGTGACTGACTCCAGTTGTGTCTATGGACCTAATTCTAAAAGACTGCGCGCTATGTTCATGTGCCGCATCTACCACGAGTTTATACCAATCGCCATATAATTATACTAGCTGACCATACAGACGTTGTCCTGTTTCGTAGAACTCGATAGCAGCGCCACCTACCGGGTCCAATAGTGAATCTAAACCATGCAGGGTGCCACCCAAACGCATACAAAAAAAAATCATTCAAATCGGTCCAGCCGTTTAGGAGGAGTTCAGTGACATCCACACGTACAGTAGAATTATATATATAAAGATTTTACCTATCATTATTTCGAAAGCACACTTCCCTCCATCTAAATATATAGATTTCTCAGGCGTATACCTGTCTATCGAGACTTGTTTTCTTCCAACGATCTTCGCACCAGTTTCGTTTACCGTACGATCTCGATAAGTAAATAATGATGGTATGTTAATGTCAACTCAATCTATTCTGCGACACGTCCGAACGTGCTTGCCTACCGGTTATCGAAACTTCACGAAAAATAACGCAAATAACTGCCAAGTGCGAGTCGGACTCACAGACGAGGGGTTCCGTACCAGCGCACAATATTTAACATTAAGTACTTTTAAACCTTAGTAATAAAACAAGAGTGTAATTTGTTACTTTATTTTGTTTTTATCGTACAGCCCTTGTGATAATTTCAAATGTCTACCTAATACGGTTCAAGAGATCGTGAGATCTCGCCATTTAAGAGATCTGCTTGGTGAGAATGGGGGATCTATTTGTTATTAATTTCTAATTGTTACATTTTTAGAATAACTGCTAAGATTCTAAATTTAAAAAAATGATGTACTTTTTTAATAATCATTTATTTGCATTTAACATCTTTTATTAAGTGACCGCGACCGCGTATCGGCAGCGTAGTGTGGGACGCCCCCTAGCTAGATGGACGGATGACCTCAAAAAGGTGGCTTGGACAGACTGGATGTGGAAGGTGGAGGACAGGGTGTTATGGTGCAGCATGGGAGAGGCTTTAGTTCAACAGTGGAATGCGATAGGCCGAGTTGAATTAATAAAATAATCAGACTTCTTTTTTTGATTAAAATAAATTAAAATAATCACTTAATAAAGGTCAGGTGCGTAGTACTCGCAACCGGCGTGTGTGTATGAACCTAAACGAGGCAAAAGAAGTGTGTAGAGATCGTAGCAGGTGGCGTTCCATGGTTTCTGCCTACCCCTATGGGAAAAAGGCGTGATTGTGTGTATGTGTAGGTATGTAATCACTTAAGTAATTTAAGATACTAAAATAAAATACCAATTTGTTCTCAAAATTTTTGCAAGTAAGTAGTTTCGTAAAAAGCATAAAAAATCGAATGTATCGTTAGACAAACAGTTTCTAATATGGCAGGCTAAATACATAAGGGTTGAATTGAAGTTGCCCGAGAGAAGAACCTCCTGGCACATATGAAACTTCATTTTAATTTTAATCAAATTAATGAGTTACTTTTGTATTTTTATCGTTTGATTTGAGTAATCAACTCAAATCAGTTTTGTTTATAGTCGTCTATCTTGTAAATATTACTTTCATATTATAATCTGTAAAATATTTAACGTATCAACGTTTAGAGAAAATGGACAATGAATTGGTTTTGATTTCGGCTACAAAGAACTCTCGTTCATAAAATTAAAACAACCGAAATAAACTTCAGTTCAAAATCTATCCATTTCCCGAAAATAATTGAAAAAGCATTGGCAGTAAACAATCTTGCAAAATAACCTGAATCTCACATTATAATTCTCGAAAAAACTAAAAAGGAGCTTATCATTAGATAACAACATGTTGTGCATTAAAACTTATTTATGGGAATGCAGTATTTTAAAATCACGTCTATAAAATCAAGTAAATCAGCGAAATCAACAAATCCAGCGCCAATCCTATGATTGGCGCTATCGCTTATCTACGTGTGGCAGCCGTACAGACACAGGACACCTTCGTTATAAAGACCCTTTGGATACGGAACCCTAAAAACCAACCCGAAGGAACAGTTTACCGGTTTGTTTGCCAAACAACAACACAGAAACATGGTAATGTATAAACAATCTCGGTTGAAAGACACGTAACGTTTTTAGGGACTTGTGATCCATTTTCTGATATTGATTTTTAAAAGTGGCACTGAAATATTCTACAGCAATATTCTTCAGCAGTATTGGGGCTATTCTGTAAAATTCATTTTTGAGGTTATAGGTAACGATCATGTTCCTGTGATAAATGGACCTATTTAACTTTCTTTATTAAAATCCAAAATCACTTTTCAAACATCAAAATTACAAAAGACAGTCCCCCAAAACGCCCACACGCTCACGCTGCTTTAACTGGGAAGAAAAAGTGGCCAACAAACTCCCCAGCAGCACAGCTGTCTGTCCAGTTAGAAGAACTTGATTCTATACAATGGTATATAGTAAAACATTAAGAGACACAAATTAAATTAAATGATTTGCTATATGCCAGCTAGCCAACCCAATATACCAACAAATAAAATGAAAACTGTACTCAAGCATAAGCAAAAAAATATGTATAATGTAAACATGGCTGCAAAAATAACCGACGATAAATTTTTAACCGACTTCAAAAAAGGAGGAGGTTCCTCTGTATATGTATATTTTTTAAATTTATGTTTAACATTTTTCCGCCAACTGTGGACCGATTTCAAAAAAATATTTTCAATAATAGATAGATTATTTAGGCTTCAGGGGTGGTCCCATATAAATTGTATTGAGTTTTCTTTGGTAGTTTTTGCTTTTTTGTTTTTTTTCGTTAGCTTCGATAATATGTATCTAATCCACTTTTGTTAATTGTGATGATAGTCACTGCTTCCCTGGCCAGTAATGGTATATGAGTTAGTGCGGGGTAGATACCATAGCCAAAAGTGAAAAATCAACATATTTTGCAAACCAAAAACATCAGGCAACTTCCAAAAAACACTACAAAATGAAAAATATCTTTAATTTCGGAAGTCAGTGGTTAAAAACTAAATTTTATATTTTTTGTTAATTGGTTGTTTTTTTTTAAACAGACTTTAAGGCCCGCTTGCACGACAAATCAATAAACACGTTAAGTGTAAAACGTTGTTAAAGCATCGCTCTGCCTCCGCCAAAATATTTTAAATTCATTTAGCGTTTACGTACTATTGTTCATCGATTTTTTTAAAAGTATTATTGGGAGGTATAACGGTGTTATTTTGGGAAACTCTGTTGAGCTAAAAGGTATCTGTTGTGCAAAACAGAGCCAAGGCGCTGCCCAAACGTAGGTCACGTAGGTAAGTGGTTTGGCTTTTCAAAAATCTCTCGAGGAGGCAGAATATAATATCAAGTTCTTCTAAGTTAACAGATAGCTGTGCTGCTAGGAAGTTGGTTGCGGCATTTCTTCGTCCCAGCTAAAGCACTAGGAAGTGGTGAAGGGTGGGCGTTTTGGGGTACTGTCTTATTTAATATTGACGTTAAAAATTTGCTGTTTCTCAGCCTAATTAAAATAAATAATAGTTTAAAAAAACTAAAAAACACGCTTCCATGGAAAACCAAACTAAAAAGTACAAAATAATGGAAAAAAAGCGTGGGGTGCTTTTAAGGTATTTTTTTATTGATATCGGGTTTTTTTTTATTGTCAGCGTAGTTTGTGACAGTTTTTTTGATGTCCTGGTAACCCTGGCAAGGATAATGGCACAAATTTATGAAATGATTGCATTGTCATCAGTCCTTGACAGGTGTGCAAAGTTTGAATGAAATCTGGGCGTTTAAAGTGGGTCAAAATCGCACTATAAGGAGTCGGTTACAAACAAACATACAAATATACAAACATACAAGTGAAGCTAATATAAAGCGTGTAAAAAATGTCCTTTGGTTTTGTGTACATTTATGTAAAGCTTACCTACTGGTTTGTAGAAAACTAGCTCTTGCCAGCGGCTTCGCCCGCGTGGAGGTCGGAAATTATCCCGTGGGAACATACTACCAGGATAAAAAGTACCCTATATACTAATTCAGAATATAAACTTACTGTGTGCCAAATTTCATCTAAATCAGGTCACTTATTTTTGGGTGAAAGAGTAACAATCATCCATACTCACAAACTTTCACATTTATAATATTAGTAGGATAGTAGGAAGTAGGATAGTGGGAAGTAGGATAGTAGGAAGTAGGATAGTAGGAAGTAGGATAGTGGGAAGTAGGATAGTAGGAAGTAGGATAGTAGGATAGTAGGAAGTAGGGTAGTAGGAAGTAGGATATCCTGAACTAGCGTATAGTTCTGAACATGGCCAACTGTAACATAGTTGGGAAAACTCTCATCATCGTCATCCTTTCAACCGAAAGGCGACCACTGTTGGACATAAGCCTCCCCCAATTTGGGAAAGTTTCCATAATTGCCACGCTTGGCAAGCGGGTTGGCGATCGCAGTATTGTGATAAAATGCATAGAGAACGCTGTTAACCATTCTCTAGTAAGTCCTTTAGTTGCCTTCTATGACACCCACGGGAAGAAATGGGATGGTGCTATACAGTACTTTACAGCCGCCACCACACGGAACTCTACGTAGATCGTCGTCGGGAAAACTCTACCTCGATGGAAATACCATGTTTTAGCATTTATGTAACTCAGCTTTCTCTAAAACATGAATATTCATCAATAGATGCAAGCGATGTTGAAGATTTCCTCCATTAACATTGTTTGTCTATGCACTTCATTAAAATGAAACTTAGTTTGGAACGTAAGGCAAACGATTCTATTAATGTACCAGACTTTCGTATTTTTTTTTTCTTTATTATTGGTGTATAAATCTTTAAACCTGACTTGGTTGCCGTACGTCATTTTCGGGTGACCATTGAGCCTACAGCTTAACGCTGTTCTGTGAGCTCAGCATCATGCTGAGTTGAAGCATGCTTATTACAGTCACGACGTGCAGCTTCTGATTCTATTTTTATGTATTTGTAGACGCAAGTTTCTTTGAATAAGCCTATTTTTCTTTCTTCCATTAAATTCTCCCGAAAATTCATAATCAGTAAACAAACTTAACATGTAAGGTAGAGCTGTAAGCCTGAGACCGTAAACAGATACGAGTAATTTTCAATACTGAGATGTGAAACATAGTGGTAGTTTGTCTTGGACCTTCGAGCCGGACTCTTAATCCGGCTCGAAGGTCTTATTTTCGACATAGTACAAGGATTAGATGTAATAGGCTAATACTTTTCTGTACGTGACAGTTTTCGCCTTAGAGCTTCAAAAGCTCTCTGAAACTCTCATTTTTACTATGGAAGATGCAAACACAATTAATTATTTGTAGTATTAAAAAACTGATAACCATCCAGCCTACCCTGCTTCACTTTGGAGACCTTTTCTGCATAGTTGAAGGGGTTGTACCAATAAGGCGTCCAAAGAACTTGTTTGTTATTTTCTCCTTTACACATTAAATGTACTTAGTTTGCTCCCAGTAGGAAGTATGATGAAGAAAAACCTCGTCCTTGACTTTCTAACCTGAAATCCTGAAATTATGTACTGTGTCTCGAACTTTATCTGTATAAGAGGAAACAGAAAAAGTTATTATTTTGTGATGGAACTACGGATTTCGGATTTTTTTTCTGTACTTGTGCTACATGGCACTGCTTCTTGCAAAATTTCAAGATTCTTGGTCAACGGGAAGTCCCCTATAGGCTGCAACGGTTTGTTTCCCTTGTGAGCGTCAAATATGCGCCATATACTGAGCATAAATAGCCGTATCTTTTTTTAACATTAACTTAAAAGTTTGTTTTTTCACAGCTTTAAAGGACTGTAGACTTGAGTATATGGTTATAATTTCAAATCGATATCTCTACGCGTTACCGAGATAAAGGGTCTTGACAGACAGACCAAAAGACAGACGGATATCAAAGTGATCCTATAAGGCTTCCGTTTTTTTTTTAAGCTACGAAACGAAACCCCAAAAGCTCAACATCAAACGACCAAAAATAAAAAGAACAGTCAACAGCGCCAAAAAATGTCCAAACTCTATTTACCCACAGACTCCCAGGTAACATTTACCAAATTTCGGCCACCCGAGAGCTTGGATCGATCCTAAAGCCCGAACTCCAGCCGTGTATGCAATCAAAAAAATTCCACGTCGGAAAGGGGGTGGGGGCGAAATTCCGTCCGGCCAGAGTTTCGGTTCGCTCTGAAGTTTTACGGGAGAGGCAATAATCCGTTCGTCGTTAGTCCTTCCTAATGAGCTCGGAATACGTTAAGTATCAAGTTTTTGGGAAACAGGCTTTGAGTTAGTTAAAAGGGATTATCATGGTGCATATAGATAGGCTCGTAGATGTATGTGGCAGTAACTAGATGAGTTTTACTTTGAGAGTAAGCTGTGGTCGCAGTGATCATCTTGTCAATGGGTATCCGTTCGTCAGTGGGTCTCAGAATGCGCGTTAATCCTCTCAATTGCTCTACAAATCTTTGATAGCTAAAGGGATTAAATATAATGACCACCATAAAATGCTTTGATACCCTTAGTTCTTTTACCAAAAATATATACTTGACACCAGAAAAATAAAGTCTAAAATTACAATAGTACTAGCTATTTTAGTCGGGTGTGTAATGTATGATATAATAACAAATGCTCTAATTTCACTTGAAATAACGTTCATATAATATAATTTTCATATGCTATAAAATCATATAACCTTATTTCATATGACCTAATGTTTCATATGATATAATTTTCATTTAATATAAAACATTTAGTATAACGTTCATTTTATATAATTTTCAAATTATGTATAATATTCTTTTTATATAACATTCATTTGACCTAATGTTCTTTTGACCTAATTTTCATGTTTAATGGTCACAGTTCTGACCTAACTCAAATGGCACCTAACCAAATCTTAAAATATTCAATGCATGGTCGAGGTTGGGCTTGGTCGACGGAGCCCCGCTTCGCGGGGCTCCTACTTCTGGATGGTTTATAAAAAAATAACCACGAAGGGGATGGCGGGGTCTATTCGCTCGCTTTGCTCGCTCACACGACCCCGCCATCCCCTTCTAACCTAACCTGTCCGAGTCGGGGTGCCCTAAAGTCCAGATTGCATCCTATTTCTACTGGTTACAATAGTTGAGGGTGGTAGGTGTATAGGGTATAAAGCGAAGAAAAAAAAACGGTACAATATTTTTTAAATCATAACATAGCATCACATAAATATTACATCTTATTTCAGTTTTAAGTTAGAGGCCAAAGCCCGAAGTTAAAACACCAAATGTAATGATCACCAAATCTTAATAATTGGGTGTACTACGTGAGCTCGACAAATGAATGTGCGAATAACACGTGTGCGACACACTCAAGCTCACTAGGTTAGGTTAGGTTAAAACTGTGACCTCCAATGCACGAGCCGAGCGAGCGAAGCGTGCGGTGCCGCGGCAGCGGCCGGCGAGTGCTTGAAACGACTAGATTCAGTGTGTCGCACAAGCGTGCATTCGAACTATGGTGAGTTGCAGTACAGTTTTGTCGCACAAGCGTTATTCGCACATCCATTTGTCGAGCTCACGTAGTACACTCTTAATAATTTGGTGTTCATTAACTATTTTTGGGTTAACAATGATTTTTTTGGAGTCAGTTTGCTTAAATAGGATAGCAAGATGTAAAAACTTTGGTGATAGTTTTACATTGAAATGCTGGTTTAATTTTGGTGATCATTTACTACTTTTGGATTAACGATGAATTATTTGGAGTCATTTTGCTTAAATAGAATATCGAGATGTTAAAACTTTGGTTATAATTTTACATTAAAATGAGGGTTTAATTTTGGTGATCATTTACTCTTTTTGTCTGTTATATGTTACTATATCTGCTGGTAAGTTAAACATAAGCCATAGCTAAATGTGAATAATGAGAAATCCAAAAGAGAGTTATCGGATTGTGTAGGACAGATCGCATTCATAATCATGAGCCAAAATTTATTTCAACAATTCTTTGATTGGTTGGGATGTGTGTCTTTATGGTGGGGTGACACTATTGCGATTACAATGACTTTAATTTTTAACCAACGAAAAAAAAAACGGAGGAGGTTATCAATTCGACGCGTATATTTTTTTTTATTTTTAATTTATGAACACGCATAACTTTTTACATAGTAGTCCGATTGTGATAATTCTTTTTTTAATAGAAAGGGTATACTCCGAGAGTGGTCCCATTTAAATTTGGAAAACAAAATCGAACCCTAAGGGTCGGAAAACAGGGGATGATTGATTGTTTACTCATTGATTGTAATGTATAACCACGCATAACTTTGTACAGAGTAGTCCGATTTTGATAATTCTTTTTTCATTTCATAGGGTATACCTTGCCAAGTATTATTGGTACATTAAAGCCACAAAAAATTACAAAATAAAAACTTTTTAACAAAAAATTAAACCGCCAAAAAACAGAAAAGCATAAAATAATAAACCTTAAAATTTTGAGTCAGCGCTGAAAAATCAATGAACAAAGACCACTCAAAGCGCCGACTCATAATTCTGTCAGTTCAATATCATTCATTGCGGTTTTACGTTGTTTAGCAGACAAATTTTTCGCACATATGAAGCATTGGATGGAATATGATTCAGATTGTGCTCGAAAGTGTATTACGCAATTAGGGTGCTAAATCCTCCCAGGAATACAATCTTATTTTTATTATTTTTTTAATCAAAGATTTAATTTTTGGGGCTTTTGGTTAAGTAATTACAGCCGAAGCTGATTGATCAATCAAGTTAAGCTACCCTTGTCTCGGTAGGTTCCTGGATAGGTGACCATCTTTACATACCGAAACTCCTCCGTGCCTCTGAAAGCACGTTAAAACGTTGTTCCCGGCGGCCGGCTGTCATTTGTGAATCTGTTATAGTCGTCGTTACTTACCAAGGGGTATTGTGTGGTCACGAAATTGTTCGAAAGAGATACCGTGACCCTGGCACATGGGCAACTGAAGGAACACGGGTGGGTTTTAGTCAGTAAAAGTCTGATACTAAACGCTCCGCCCAAGAGCGGGAGACGTCATTTGATGATTTCCCATCCAAAAAAAGGGGGTATTGTGTTACCCAGCGACTAGGTTGTGAAGGTTAAATACGTTAGGTTAATTTGTTTTTCAGCTGCATCCGTTTAAACTGAAAGCAGACCCCAACTTAGTTGGAAAAAGGCTAAGCAGATGATGATGTTGTTTAATTCTAATGCTGGTGAACATATTGTAAAAAAGCCTGTACACAAACATATCCAGTTAGATTGAAAGTAGAACATACAGGATGTCCCAAAAGTAGTTTGTCGAAACTAAATGTATATTTTTCCCTTTTACATTTTGAGTAGTGACTGTACTTTTGAAGTTAGCATACCTCAGACCCTGCAGTATTATTCCAGCTTTCTTAGAAGCAACAACGATCGAGTCAAAATGAGTGACCTTACGATGGAAGAAAAGGTTTATCTTGTTGAGGGCTTCTATTCTAGAGAAAAAGTGTATAGCGCTGGTTATAGGGGATTTCGCACTAAGTATGGAACGCACAGAGTTGCGAGTGAAAACACTCATAAAAGGTGAGAACGTAATATGCACATATTTACATGTATTGCGTCACCCAGTGGCAAGGCACTTTTTGACATTTTCCTTGTTACTTTTTTTGAAGTGAAAACTTCTTTAGCGGCGTTGAGCACTTTTTCTGTAATGGGTATAAAATCTTAAACTCGCGTCAGGACACGTGACCTGATCGAAAAAGCGTAGGACGGATGGAGAGTAGACAGCTATCCCCTCTCTACGGCGCGGCGAAAATGTATGCCTGGGCCTACTGTTTCGTTTAGGCGGCGCAGTGCGCTTGCGCGAATGTTCGTCTATGTTACAGCGTGCCACGCGCATCCATGGATGGTGACAGCTGATGGCTCGACCGTCTGTGTAGTGATCACATTGTTGTGTATTCGTAAAATTCGTGAATATAAAGTGCTTAAAATATGGAAATTGAACAACAAATTATTCCCTAACCATTCCAAAATATCAAACATGCTCAACGTTAATAATCAAGTTTTCACTTCTGCCGGCACTCCCGGAGTGCATTTTTTTTTTTTTTTAAATATGTTTTTTTACAGGATACTCGATATTTTATAGAATATAAAACCGTACAAGACCGTAGACACGAAGTATCAGGCCGACCCGTATCAGTGACCGCAGATGAAAATGTCGAGAGAATCTATGACTATCAATGAATTAATCCAATATCTCTTTACAGATGTGCCTGTTTGTACTTTACGTATACCCAAATAAAACCTCCACCTTTTCTCTTTCAAACGCTATATTTTTTTTTTAAACTCCAAACGCTTAAAAATTACAGCGATTAGTTTCAGCAATTACTTTTGGGACACCCTGTAACATAGTGGGGAAAGTCTACGCGATGAAAAAATATATAGAAATGTTGCCAGGAAACTGGTATTTGTGACTTTGTAGGCAGTAATGAAAGTGGTGTAGGCTAAAAAAGTGGATTACTACCAACGGCTCGATGGCTAACTGATGGGATAGAATGTTGGACAGCTGCAGCGGTTTGTTTTAAAGTCACAGTCAAAGCATTTTTTTCAAATAGTCTCATAAAAGGCACTTCGGAACATCAAGAGTTACATTGAAATATAATTGACTAGCTTTTGCCAGTGGCTTCGCCCGCGTGAAGGTCGGAAATTATCCCGCGGGAACATACTACCAGGTTAAAAAGTACCCTATGTGTTATTCCAGGTTATAAACTATCTGTGTGCCAAATTTCATCTAAATCGGATCAGTAGTTTTTGCGTGAAAGAAGAACAAGTATCCACACATCCATACATACAAACTTTCGCATTTATAATGTTAGTAAGATTCTAGTCGCCCCTTCCAAAATACACAACCACTAACCACACTTGACCACATTCAGCAATTTCGAAGTCAATTGAACGGTGACTTTGAAATATTTTTTAATATTTTAATTAGCGTTTGCCACCGGTTTCGCCTACGTTTTAGACATATGAACCTTCCTCTTGAATCTGTCTGTCTATTCATTATAACCGCATTAAAATCCGTTGCGTAATTTAAAAGATCTAAGTCTACAGACGCGGTAAGCAACTTCCTTTTATAAACTACTAGCTTTAGCCAGCGGTTCTGCTCACGTTTTAGACATATAAACATTGCTCTTGAATAACTCTGTCTTTTGCTGAATTGCGTAGTTTAAAAGATCTAAGCGTTCAGACGCGGGAAGCGACTTTGTTTTGTACTACGTAGAGAAGTCTTACCGCATGATGTCACTTTTGGAGTTTTGATTAAATGTAACAACAGTCTTTAGTTCAAAAAATTACGGTTTATTTGCCGTGTGTAGGCATGTTCGATAGTGCTGACGGATCACTTTGGAAATTCTTGATAGACACGTTTTCTCTGGCCGGCAATTTAATTTTTGCGTACAAAATGTTTGAAGCTTGAATGATGTCCTTTCAATATAAACCATACCAAAAGTTAATTTCTATCGAAAATTCCATTCACTACGGTCCATCAAAACGGCTTGAATACAGACAATAGATGACGCGCGTCCGAAATTGACCGAAGCCAAGAGAATCGATCAAAGACACGAACAATGGCGGCACAAAATTAAAAACTTTAGCTTTTATATAGTCCTCCAGACCGTTTCGGCCATGGCGGCCAATCTCAACGGAGACCGACCGATACCGAAAGAGTTACCGTGACCCTGGCACTTGGTACTTTTACCCAGCCAAAATCGGTCATAATCTTGGTCACATCATATGAAGACCATGTAGATTGGTTTCCGAAATAGTCTGTTGAAAAATACAGCGTGGTAGGGCTCCATTAACGCGTAAACTAAAAACATGAATTAAGGACATGATTGTGCCCCTAGCCTGTTGTGATTTCACATCCAAAAAAAAGAGTAGTGATCGGCGCGGGAGATATTATAGTGCACAAGTGTGTGTGCAGACACAGGGGCACTCAATGTTCCCTCAGTCTCATAGTCCGATGTGACAGCAATCCGATACAACGGGAGAGGGATCAGGCGCAGTTATATAAAAGGAATCGACCAGCATTCGTGGTTTTAATCGTACGTTTACCATTTATTAATGGTGAATATATTCATAGAATTTCGACCTACCACTACTTTTAATTACTTATTATAAATGTGAAGACTATGTGGATCATTGTTTTAACCATGATCTGGTAGTTTGAGTAATTTATGCGGCCTACCCAAATTGTACCCAGAGTACTCAGATAGGAAACGCCGACCTCATCTAGTTTTAAAAAATATGATAGCGTGTAAAGTGTTTTTACAAAACTACTTCCACAAATAAAATCATTTATTATTTATCATGACCAATTAACGGGGTTGTCAAATAATTTTTACAGTCATTACAATTCAAATCTGACAACATTCCATGAAATAAGTTTGTGTAAATATATCAGGAAATAATCATGTTGGTCTGATCATTTGATGACCATAGGTATAGGTCGGTGTCTGAAATGTTCTTTTGACAAAACAACCACACAGATTTGACTGGACCTGTCCAGTCAGTGCACGCATTTGTCAATTATCGTACAACTCAACTCGGAACTTAAGGAGCTCAACGATTCAACGAACAATACCAAAGAAAGGACATTTGGTTAGGCTTTATATATATCTACCAACAATATTCAGTAATGAAACTCCAGTTTTCATCAATTTTTATTCAGAAAGCTAATCTATGTAATCTCTGTGTACAAAAACCTTCTGTGTTCAATGATAACCAATTTGCCATCAAAGCGTTATGCGTAGGGTTGAATCTTCCCATTGTTAAGGAGGCTTACTTTCAATAAGGGACACTGTCGGGCTAACATCGTAATAAAAGCTTGTGGGCCCCCGGGCCCCTGGGCCCCGGGCCCCGCGAAGGAATTAAATAGGTCACCCCTGACTGGGGTCGTAATTTCGGTACGGCTTATATTATTAGCTGGAGCAGAAATATCTTGGTTATAACATAGCTGTTTACTAATTGGATACTAACTGGTTTAAGTGTGAGAGTTTTTCAGGGTTTAGTAATGTTTTAATAGGCTTTTGAAGTGCTAATTTTAAGACTAATTTACCTGATTATAGTAATCTGAAATTCTCCAAAAATAGTTATTCTGTATGGTGATCGCCCGTTTTGTGGAGGCCTTCCTACTCTACGTCTTTCGGTACGCGGTTGCCACTTCAGGACCATTCGGTCCAGTCGACCGATGACCTTGTGAAGGCCGCAGGAATCCAATAAATGGCGGGACCATAGAACCAGGCGAAGTGGCGGAGTTCGGGGGAGACATAAATCCAAAAGTGGACGTCTGTCGGCTGAACCTATGGTGATGGTGATGCATTGGGTATCAGTGACTGGCTTATATGTAAGGATCGTAGCAAGTGGCGTTCTGTACCACCAAGAGTAAAAGGTGTGTGTTTATGTATGTACGACGTAGGTATATCTGTATTTCAGTCATCGTTACCATCATCATTTTAGCCGTAAGACGTCCACTGTAGGACATAGGGCTCTCCCAATTTTGGGGGTTTTGCCGTGGCTTGCTGTTCGCAGTATGGTGGTAAAATGCAAAGAGAACACTGCTGCCCGTTCTCTAGTAAGTTCCTTAGTCACCCTATACAACCCTCAGATTCCTGAAACTGTAATAATCAGTTGCCCAAAGATGAAGAAGAATCCAAAGTGGCAGTTTAATTGTAAACTACGTTTCGCCCAATGGTCAAAAACCGGCCAAGTGCGAGTCGGACTCGCGCACCGAGGGTTCCGTACAAACCTTCAGGTATTCATGGTTTATGCATAAGGTTTATGTTTATGAAATTAAATGTTTTTTTTTTAATTTTTATATTTGAGTTGACTGAATGAAAGGTAAATTGTGGTTTACGATTTTTGAAGTATTAAAAAAAAACTACTTACTAGATCTCGTTCAAACCAATTTTTGGTGGAAGTTTACATGGTAATGTACATCATATATTTTTTTAGTTTTATCATTCCCTTATTTTAGAAGTTACGGGGGGGGGGACACATTTTACCACTTTGGAAGTGTCTCTCGCGCAAACTATTGAATTTAGAAAAAAATGATATTAGAAACCTCAATATCATTTTTGAAGACCTATCCATAGATACCCCACACGTATGGGTTTCATGAAAAAATTTTTTTGAGTTTCAGTTCTATGTATGGGAAACCCCAAATATTATAGTTTTTTATCTATTTTTATGTGAAAATCTTAATGCGGTTCACAGAATACATCTATTTACCAAGTTTCAATAGCATAACTCTTATAGTTTTGGAAAAAAGTGGCTGTGACATACTCGGACAGATAAACAGACAGACAGACAGACATGACGAATCTATAAGGGTTCCGTTTTTTGCCATTTGGCAACGGAACCCTAAAAATCGATCATATTTTGTCAATTTATCCATACAAACTTTAACAATGCCAAATTTCATACATCTCCGACTGTGTAATTTTCGTAAAAAGGTGTACTACATTTTTGCTTCTACGTATCGTTCTTCAGAGATTACTGATGCACTAGAAATTAATGAAAAATAACACTAGATTAATCATTCAATATTATCGAAGCAACGTGGACGAGAATGGTAGAGCCATAAACATAGTGCCATTTCATTTCTTCATAATAAGTTTTTTTAATACAAGGTTTAACAGAAGAATCACACGTCCTGATAGTAAATTATTCACTATTGACTACTGAATCGATTACAGTGACTTTTGATTTGGGTATTTAAAAAAAATACATGTATTTCGCCACATGGAGCCCAAAAAAACAAGACAGTAAGACTCATTTTTAAATGCATAAAGTAATACCTAACAGTTAGCTTAAAAAAACAAGTTTTATGTTGGATATCATTTAACCACCTTGTATTTTTTATTCAGTAGGGGTATTGATGTTATTTCTTAGTATGCACAAAATAAATGGAATATTTATCTTGTCTATTTAGGATATCAGCACCTAGTATTCTGTAGTTCCTGCCTACTCTAAAGAAAAGAGGGTGAGTGCAAGCAAACACATTAAATATTCAACACGGCACACGAACTCCGCACAAATCTGAGCCACACCGCATTTTAATAAGCCACAATCCGTGTAAATAACAAGATCTGAGTCGCTCGACCGCGCTCAGACATAGTTCATAATAGCTTGTAACTCGTAGGCTTAAGAATATCCATTTTCTTTACTTCTACGGCTTCGTACAACCTAGTTTTTGTTAGAGGTGGATAATTATGAGGGTCATCATTTTTGTTTACAATTTTACGTTGTGATTTTTGATGAGAAATACAGGGTGGTACGGCTCCATTGGCGCGTAAACTGAAACTATGAATTACGCATATTATTCTAGACGACGTAGTGTAGTAGCGTTTTAAACCTAACTGTTATTATTGACTCTAGCATTATTTCATACATGAATGGAAACACCGGGAGGGGACGCCATATAGTGACCTTATTGGTGATGTTCTTCAGAAAGGTCAGGTGCATAGTATTTGTATGATCAATTGTATGAACCTAAACGAGACACGACTTACCGTGTGGTGCCAGACGTAAAGAATAACACCACCCCATTTCTTCCCGTGGGTGTCGTAAAAGGCGACTTACTAGAGAATGGGCAGCAGCTTTCTCTATGCATTTTACCACTATACTGCGATCGCCAGCCCGCCTGCCAGGCGTGGCGATTATCGCAAAGCCCCCCGAATTGGGGAAGGGCTAAGTCCAGCAGTGGACGTCTTACGGCTGAAATGATGAAACGAGGCAAAAGGAGTGTGTTAGGATGGTAGCAGGTGGCATTCCGTAGTTTCTACCTACCCCCATGGGAAAAATTCGTGAGTTTATGTATGTATGTATGTTGTTTTTTTAACAAATACCTGTATTAAAATTTACTGAAACGGATTCAGTAGTCAATTATGTACAAGCTATTTTCAGGATTTACGTTTATTCTATTACACCTTGTATAATATTTACTATAGGCGCCTTGCATGAAGTTAATTTATTTGTGGCGAAATAAAAATTCCAGAAAGCCGTTTATTAATAACTCTACAATTAAAAAAACCGGCCAAATGCGAGTCGGACTCGCGCACCGAGGGTTCTGTACAAACCTGTAGGTATTCACGGTTTATGCATAAGGTTTATGTTTATGAAATTAATTGGTTTTTTTTTATACTTGAGTTGATTGAATGAAAGGTAAATTGTGGTTTACGATTTATGACGTATTAAAAAAAAACGACTTATTAGATCTCGTTCAAACCAATTTTTGGTGGAAGTTTACATGGTATATTAAAAAAAATATATATGTACATCATATATTTTTTTTTAGTTTTATCATTCCCTTATTTTAGAAGTTACGGGGGGGGGACACATGTATGGGGAACCCCAAATATTATTGTTTTTTTTTTCTATTTTTGTGTGAAAATCTTAATGCGGTTTACAGAATACATCTACTTACCAAGTTTCAACAGCATAGCTCTTATAGTTTCGGAAAAAAGTGGCTTTGACATACTCGGACAGACAGACAGACATGACGAATCTATAAGGGTTCCGTTTTTTGCCATTTGGCAACGGAACCCTAAAAATGGTGGCTGGGACAGACTGGATGCGGAAGGCGGAAGACAGGGTGTTGTGCGCATCATGGGAGAGGCCGAGGTCCAGCAATGGACTGCGATAGGCTGTGTTGATAATAATAGTTCTTTCAAAATACTAGTTTCGAAAGACCTATTATAACATTAAAGAATGCAAATCGTTTAAGGAATGTAAATCGATGCTGGTCAAGTGCATAAACAATTTATGCTACGATGACGTAGAGAATCTTCTATTAAATATAAAGTAAAATCGCTTACGAATAAAACAATCACACACACATACACACACACACTCACGTACACATATACACACACATACTCACCCACCAACAGACTAATGACTATAAATAAAATTTTACTTATTCATGCAATTTTGTTTAGTTACATGTTACACTAATAGAAGGATATAAAAGACCGTCGCCTCCTGGCACACGCATCTATATGCTTAAAAGGAGACACCACCAACTGTCTAATGTACAACGTGTAATAATTTAATAAAATAAAACATTTTTGATTTTGATTTGATTAAAACGCATATTTTTCATGTTAGCTTGCACTGTCTCACTGCTGTGCGATGACCCCCAAATCCTCCCAGGCATAAGGATGCTGCCCTGAATAAGGTTTCAGGGCCAAATCCTTTGGCGTAACAAAAAGATATAATGCGACGAAGAAGCCCTACGATTCAGAGCTTCAGAAAATCTAATTAATTTGTCGTTCGATTCACTTTAACACCGTGACATTTTGACATTTAAAACTCGTCGTTTTATTAGTGTCGAAACCAAATTGAATGGTCCTTAACTTGTCCTAAAATACAGTAATAAAGAATTCTGTAAGTAAGTGGTTTTAAATGAGTCAAAAGTCATTTATTCAAACTAGTCTGAGAATCAGCACTTTTTGAACATCAAAGTTACATAAGACAGTCTCCCAAAACGCCCGCCCTTCACCACTTCCTAGTGCTTTAGCTGGTCATTGCTCCAATGATTTTTTAGAGAATAATCATCATCATTTCAGCCGTAAGACGTCCACTGCTGAACATAGGCCTCCCCCAAATTCGGGGGCTTTGCCGAAATAGCCACGCTTAGCAGGCGGATTGGCGACCGCAGTATGAAGGTAAAATGCGCAGAGAACGCTGCTGCCCATTCTCTAGTAAGTCCCTTTCACCTTTTACGACACTTATGGGAAGAAATGAGATGGTGCTATTCTTTACGACCGGCACCACGCGAAAACCGCGGACAATGATAATAAAATCGAAGCTACACACAATCATCAAATTCAAGTTCTTAATAATTAATCTTCAACCTTTTCCCAAATATGTAAGGGTCGGCTTTCATTCAAAACAGATGCAGATGAAAACCAGTATTTTACATGGAGCGACTGCATATCTGACCTCCACAACCCAATTACTAAGACCCCTTAGTAAGACTGGCTGTTGTACTTTCGGCCTCTGAGGACCCGTAACGACTATCAAAGATGCATGAATGGCAGCCGGGACTAACGGCTTTTAAGTTTAAGTTTATTTATTTTCATAATCAGCAGGTTTTAACAAATAAGTTGTAGAGGCTTTCTTTTAAGTATGGAGATACCTGTAGCAGAAGACCTCCCTCTTCCATATTTATGTGAACAACATACAAAGCCTGTTAAGTTGGTACAATAACAAAACTAAGACTACATAAATTAAAAAAGAATTAATAAGGTACACTATAGACGGTGAGTAGTGTGTGTGTGTGTGTGTACGTGTGTGTGTGTGTGTATGTATGTGTGTGCGCAAGAGTGTGTGTGCGCGCGTGTGCTTTTGTGTGTGTGTTTGTGTGTATGAGGATGTTTGTGTGTGATTGAGTACGAGAAAAAGGGAACCAAATACATATTATTAGTGTGAAGTATGTGGTATATAATTCATCATTTCAGCCGTAAGACGTCCACTGCTGGACTTAGGCCTCCCCCAATTTGGGGGGCTTTGCCATAATCGCCACGCTTGGCAGGCGGGTTGGCGATCGCAGTGTGGTGGTAAAATGCATAGAGAACACTGCTGCCCATTCTCTAGTAGGTCCCTTAGTCGCCTTTTACGACACCCACGGGAAGAAATGGTGTGGTGTTATTCTTTACGTCCGGCACCACACGGTATATAATTGTATAATAATAATTAGTCCACGAAAGCTTATCGTGTTTTTCAATGCCCAGAAGAGTGTTGGTATGTAAAGATGGTCACCTATCCCCCAAACGCAAGCGTTGCTTAACCTAATCTATGGAGCCGTGCGGCTGTTTATTACTAAGCCACAAACCCCATACAGTAAGCATTGGAATTAAAACATAACTGAAATAAATGAGAGTGTCCTGCGAGGATTCAGCTTTCTTATTACGTAACAGACTTTTTTTTTCTGGGTGTGAAACCCTCAAATGGCGTCTCCCACTCTGGGTGGAGTGGAAGGGCGTGTCAGACTTTTACTGACTAAAAACCACCCGTGTTCCGTCAGTTGCCCATATGCCAGGGCCACAGAAACTCTTTCGAACAAATCTCGTGACCCTGGCAGGATTACGTAACACACTTCCAATAACAATCATGTTGAAGGTTATTGCTAGAATAGAACTGGTTATCAGATTATCCGGTTTCTGACTACCCGTAACGTCTGTCAAAGATCTACGAATACAGCAGACCAACGACTTGATATATTATATGTAGGTACTTACCGACGCCCAGAAAAGTTTCGATACGTAATGGGTGGTCACTCATCCACGAAACGACCGCGAGCAACGAAGTTTAACCTTTGATTATTTAGCAACAAACCCACAAAATCGATCACAGTAAACAATTATACAAAATCAAGTTCACAAAATCAATTTCAATTCTATTTATTTAAATTGAAACCTCGAGGTTTTCAACTCCAAATATTTGAACTCTTTGAAAACCGTTTACTGAAATTACAAAGCCACATTCTGTTAAACGAGTAGGTACAATTTCTATCACACTTCATTAGGGGCTTGTGAACTTATGATTAATCCTTCTGCCTTCGACAGATTATTAATTACAAGTCATTTACTGCGGTATATCAACATTACAGAGTTGGTAGGATTAATCCTACCAACTCTGTAATGTAAGGCTGTTGTATACTGTTCACAAATGCTACTTTGTAAGAGGCTACATGAAATGATAAATGATTTTTCAATACACTTGTTTGTAAAGTTACTCATGGCGGCAATAGATGATCTCATCTTTCATATTAGAGCTAATTTCACACTCATGTTTTTACTTTACTTCACCACACTAGGGTGTTTTCGACGGGGCAGCCCATTGATCTCGTGGTCACAAGCACGACTGTTGGCCATGGGTTCCTGGGTTTAATTCCCAGATCGGACAAAGTGTTATTGAATTTTCGCATAAAAAATTTCTTAGTAACATCCCGTAGTTTGGAAGTTGGCGGTGTGATACCCCCGTACTTCAGTGCGCACGTTAAGCCGTTGCTCCTGTGCCTGATCTCACTCCAGTTGTGGCGTATTGCCGTCCCATCAGTGGACTATGAGAGTGAGGTAAGAGCGAGTGCCACTGTGTCTGCGACACACTTGAGCACTATAATATCTCCCGCGCCAAAGGCTTAACTCGATTGAGATTGGCCACCATGACCGGAATACGGTTTGGAGACTATAGAATGTGTATAAAAAAAAAGAATGTGTTTATTATCTTAAATCTAGATACAATTAAGTTGCCGGGGCTTCCCAGAAAGTAATCCGAAGATACTTGTGATGGGATAAAAGTGTGTTGTGTGTGTTGTGTGTATAGTGTTTTACTCTTTGCATTATTTTTTCAGTCTTCACAAAAGTTTTACAAAAGCTGTTTAGCGGTTTTGCCAGTGCCTTATTTACACTTGCGCGTCCATTGCTTTAAATATTTGTTAACCTTTTCATTGTATGGTTAATTATTAACAAAATTGTCCACTTCACATAGGGAAGAAGAGAAATTAACAGTTTAAGTTTGGTTTTTCCTCGCAAGGGTGTTGAAAATTCTCGTAAGTAACGTGTTTGCATTGATCATTAGTTGCGATAAGGGAACCGAGTGTGTACCACCAATATAGCACACTTGTATCATAATGAACTGTTATTTTTGTAAGTAGGTTTCTCATCATTTCAGCCGAAAGACGTTCACTGCTGGACATAGGCCTCCCCCAAGCACCGCCACTTCGACCTGTTCTGTGCCTCTCGCATCCAACCTATTCCTGCGGCCTTCACCAGGTCATCGGTCCATTTTGTGGGAGGCCTTCCAACGCTCCGTCTTCCAGTACGAGGTCGCCACTCCAGAACCTTCCGACCCCATCGGCCATCCGTTCTGCGAGCAATGTGCCCTGCCCACTGCCATTTAAGTCTGGCAATTCTTCGCGCTATGTCGGTTACCTTGGTTTTCCTACGGATCTCTTCATTTCTGCTTCGATCGCGTAGGGAAACTCCAAGCATAGCTAAAACTAGATGAGGTCGACGTTTCCTATCTGACTACTCTAAGAAGAAAAGCCGAAACAAATTCAGACATCACAGTCTCTTTTAAAGTCTAGACGTAATACTGGTCAGATCATGTGAAGACCATATATGTATACTGATGTCTGAAATGGATGAAAGAATCACTTAGCTGGAGTGGTCCTGTCCAGTGAATGCACGCATTTAACAGTAAACAGTCTTGTGTATCATCAGTATTTGTATTTTCTGCTTACTCACATGGAAATAAAAGCGAGAATTTATGTACTTATGTGTGTATCCATTAGTAATTCATCCGACGCTGTTGTAATACTGGATATATGTATGTTAGTTGCAAATAATTGGGAGCTATTACACCAATCTGTGCGTCTAATGGGCCCCCGGGCACCCTGGGCCTCGTGCCTGAATAATGTGGCACGACCCTTAGGCTGCGCCTACACGGGTTGTTAATTTTTACAGTATATTTTGAATTTTCTGAAAAAAAGGGTAGTAAACAAGAAAATGGACGTGACTAAAAAATTACAACACACAATATAATCAGCCGACATTGTTCCTACTGCTGAGACACTGGCCTACTGTCCTTGAGACAGAGTGGGCCGTTATCTACCACACGGTTCCAGTGCGGGTTGATGTCACTTATTTTAGAATTTTTGGTTCTAGGATATGCCACTTTCTTCACGATATTTTCCTGCACCATTTTTGGAGCAGTGACATTAATAATAATAATATCTTGGGACAACCAACACACTGTTATCTGATCCCGAACTAGGCAGAGCCTGTACTATGGTAACCAGACAACTGATAAATATACTTATATATTTCTAAATACACACATAATCTATATATACAAAAATGAATCCCTATTTCCCTTGGTCACGCCATCACGCGTGAACGGCTGGACCGATTTCACTTTTTTTGTTGTTGTTGTTGTGTTTGTAATTGTCAGGAGAAGGTTCTTATGAAAAAAAAAAAAAAATTGCGCGGGAAATTAGAAAATTTAAGAACACTTATTTAAGAATACTTAACAACCATATAATAGGACAATGGTGCCGATTCTGTTGTAAAAAATTCTCTAAACTAAACGAAAAATTACTAAAATTTGGTTTATTCCTGTCAAACGACGATTTCCTATTCTGAAATAGACTAAAGTGACCCAACTTAACTATATTTTAGTTTGTCAGCACTAAGATTGCACTGAGTTATTAGTTTAGTGAAAATGACAATTTTGCTATTCTGAGTTTGCCGGTTTTCACCAAAAATTTAGACTATAATAATTTATTTTGACTAAATCTGACTATTTTTAATCGCGATTAAAAAGGTGTGGAATAAAACTAGTGGCATGAACAAAAATTCACATCAACGCCTCGCCTTCACGTGCAAAAACAGTGGTGTATTTTTTATTTTTTCTTTTGCTTATATCTCGAAAATAGCGTGTCCTATCGCAAAAATAATGAAATTTTCGACCCCCTTTATGAAACCCCGGAATATTTAAATCTCAACACTTGGATAATATTTTTTTTTATTTTTCAAACAAAAAGTGAAAAATTCCAAATAAAACACGTCCAGGCTGCCCCCTAGCGCGCGCCTTCGTCTCTAAAAAATTCATTGCGTAGCGCACACAAGTACCTACCACGTTCCGAAACCAAAAAAAAAAAACATGTTGATTGCCAAATTCGTTTTTAGTTGTGTCAAAATAATTTTTAAATTTAGAGATTTTTCCTTGCAGAATAGCGTTAAAATTCTCATAGCCAAAAGTAAGGAATTTTAGAGATAGTTTAGTTAGTTTAGTTCGGTGTACAACAGAATCGGCACCAATGTAAAATTTTTTAATGTAACATTATTACATTTGACATAGAATTGACAGAATGCGTGCTCAAATATCATTAAAGAGACAGGACAACGTCTGTCGGGTCAGCTAGTTATAGATAAATTACACCCAGACACAGAACAAATGATTGAGCTCATCACACAAAGATTTGTCCTGGGTGGGAATCGAACCCACGACCTCAGTCTTAGCAGTCAGGATCACTAACCACTAGACTAACAGGCCAGTAAAAAAAAAAAATTAAGTGAGTGAATGAAATTATTTGTCTTTGTCTTAAACATAGCAATACTAGCCCAGAATTGAGCTATTAATTTGTTCGTATATCTACACCCTTAGTCCGTTTGTGAGTTATAACGGTTTAATGTATTTTGCTGTGTGTTCGGCAGATTTAATCATGGCCTGATAGAAAGGGGTTGTGTTTGATTGTATGATGATATGTGTGTTCTGGACCCCGGCTTAGATTAGGACGACCGTTGATTTAAGTCAGCTAATCACAGCTGGCTGTAAAGGGCACTGGGTGCTTGGGGAAGGCCTATGTCCAGCAGTGGACGTCTTTTGGCTGAAATGATGATGGTGATGAATCACAGCTGTTAGTCATGTCTCGATGATGGCGACGCGACGACGCACGTATTGCATCATTAAGCTCCCTCAAAATGGTACAGCTAAATCGTGCTTATCCAAACGCCATGTTCGTGAACGGGCACTTTCGGTAGGCACTGGTCTGGACATTTTTACACGCCAAGATCCCTACGTGCCTCGAAAAGCACGTTGGTCTTGGCTTTCAGTTGTCGATTTTTGACAGACATTACGGGATACTCTTTCTGAGACGTTTCGTATTACACAGTAACTGGGTTGTGGAGATCCGATCCAGATCCAGTCGCTTCGTGTAAAATACTGGTAGTCAGATGCATCCGGTTAAACTAGAAGCTGACCTCAACATAGTTGAGAAAAGGTAGATGATACTCTCCGCGCATAGTCGTAACACCGCAGGGTTTTATTTTTAAACTGATTCCAGCTAACGACTGTCTTATACAGAAGCGAAGCGCCACGTAACTATTGATTTTTACCGGTTAACGTTCACTTAACAACTTTGTTACATTCTCTTTTGTATTTAACATATTTAAAGGTGTGTTAAGGATCGTCAAAAGGGTCGGTTTTAAGGTAAATTTCTTCTTGCGTATCGGGAGCAGGGGGCTTTTTTTTTTTGGATGGGAAATCATCAAATGACTTCTCCCGCTCTGGGCGGAGCGGGAGGGCGTGTCAGAATTTTACTGACTAAAACCCACCCGTGTTCCTTCAGTTGCCCATGTGCCAGGGTCACGGTATCTTTTTCGAACGATCACGCGACCCCAGCAGGCATCGGTCCTAGCAGACCCCTTCAGTGCTGCTGACATCTCTTTGAGGCGCGCGCGGAACACTACGCGCCGTCGACCCGAGCTTGGTCCTTACCGGGCGGCCAGCTACCCATTCCTCGCCACCCGCAAGCCCGCGCCTACGGTGGCCGGGAGTCCGAAATCGACTCCCGGCGCCCGGGGCGTCTCCTCCTGCGGCGGCTAGGGACGTGAGGGCGCAAAGACTGCCACTCCCTCACGCGCCCCGCCTCCTCCTTCGCGAGCATTACGAGCAAGAATACATAACGTTAATTCCAATGTCAATCGATCGGAATTAAAATCAAGAGTAAGCACCCAGGTTGCTGAAGGTGGAAGACAGGTCTTGTGGCGCAGCCTGGGGAAAACCTATGTATGTCTAGCAGTGGACTGCGATAGGCTAAATTTATTGATTGATCGGCAGTTTCATGCCTTGTCCTACTAAGTTTTACGTAGTATTAAACAAAGTCGCATTTCGTGTTTGAACGATCTTTTAAACTACGTAACGGATTTTAATGCGGTTTTGTATAATACATAGAGTGATTCAAGAAGAAGGTTAGTAAATTATAAATGTGAAAGTTTATATGATTGTTTCTTTGTTACGTTACAAAGGAGCTGCTGATCGGATTTGGATGAAATTTGGCTCACAGATAGTTTATTACCTGCATCTGGTAGTACTATATCGCTGCACTAGTTCAACAGTAAGATATCTTTAAAAAAAACAAAATTGAGATTTGCTCTTCTGTCCGGTTCAAAAATCGGATATTTGTAAAACGCAACCAAAGTGCCTAAATTTCAATGTCAATGAGACATTTAAGCATATTTTTACCGACCTTTAGTTCAAGATTCTGACATATTAAGATATTTATAAAGTCAGGAAGATTTCCGTACCACATTAAACTAAGCTATAGTTTTAAAAAATCAACCACATTTCAATTAACATGAGTGAATTAATGACACTAAAATCATAAAAGTATGAATAACTCAAAACATACTTTGTTCAACATATCTTACTGTTGAACGGGGGCAGCGATATACACCGTGACATTTTAGTCGTCTAAAAACGGCAGCCCACCACATGTAACCAATGACTACTACACATTCATAAAAATAAAAAATAAATTAAATAATTAAAAAATAAAAATATTATTCAATATTATGACGCATGACGTAGTTTGTCTGATGTTTTGTCTCATGAAAAAACAAAATGGAATGATCTAGTCGACTCGTGCGCTGGGTACTATGTATATTCTCTACCATATGATACGTAAAAATTATTAACAGAATGTTTCATAATTCTAATGCATTATTTATTTGTCTTAGTACGTATTTTTTTTAATTGGTAACAATTTTTTAATAACGCCTAGAGGTATATTATGTCGGATATATTTAGTGGACGACCTTTGTAAGACGACTAAAATGTCACATTGTATACAGGGTGTGGCGTAAGTAATGGTCCACCGTTCAGGATTCGATGAACTAATAACAAATCGATGATACCTATAACAATTAAAAATTTTAAACTGTTTTACCCAAACTTTTCTTTTACAAAAATTACTCTTGAACTTGATGGTGTGTTAAAAATTGGGGTTAAAATTAGAGAAGAACCAACTTTTTCTTCAAAAGAGCTGAATTTACATAAAAATCATAATTTATCATGATAGCTCTAGTATTAAGCAGTAATTAAAAGAAATCAAAATGAAAAAATAATGATTTTTGTTGAAACTACAAACACATGTGTAATAAAAGGTAGAAATTTGGTAAATAAAAGACAAAAATGAAATATTTTCGGAACCCTTGGTTAAAAATGCTTAAAATTTTTAATTGTTATAGTTAAATATCTGGTTCATCGAATCCTGAACGGTGGATTACTACTTACGCCACACCCTGTATACTACACTACTATAATACTTTCGAATTCACAATAATAAATATGATGACAACGGGACAAGGATAGTGAGGCACGAGGCCGAATTCGGAACGAACACTGCCGTCTTGTTTTTCAATACTATTTCTGTGATAATTTGCCCAATATTTACCTACAATACTCTCCTGTAAATTTAATTCGGGCTCGTAAAGATTGTGGCAGCACTTTACCACAGGTATGAGATCGGCGAAACATTTATTTTACACCGTTCTTCGCTTTAAATGGTCATCTCAGTAGTTATCGCCTTTGTAGCCATATCTTCACACAGTCCATGTATCGATTTTTGGTCCACCGCCACTTTAATTATATGATATACCAACCAATAACCCAAATATCATTTATTTGGTATTTTTCTTCGCATCTTAACAAGCTCCTAAACTTCTGAGTTGAGCTGTACTGACTGGGACAGGTCCACTAAATCAGTATGGTGCTTTCCCTAAAAGAATATTTCAGACATCAATCTACATGGTCTTGGCATGATCTGACCAAGATTATGTATGGACTATAAAAGAGCTGTGACCTCTAAAATATATTTATTCACGATAACGATGTCAGTCCCATAGAGATACTTTCTCTACTAGTAACCTAACTTTCCATCTGGCCCTACGTCTCAATTAATAACTCATCCATAATCACCCACCTCAAAAATTCGTAAAGCAACGTTATTCAAAAGAAGGATACAGCAGAAAAGCCCTTAATCCTGGTTGTTATAAGGCCATTGTTTCTGTGCATCTCCGGACGCCCGGCCGGATGGAAACTTTCAGGCTTTATTTTGACACTTTAAATGTCAAATGCAGAGATGAAAATGGGCGAGTGTTAGAAGAATTCGTGGTTTTCACCGTTTTAAGGAGATTCTTTTCAAGCTTAATGTTATGATAGAATAATTAATTCATTTTAAGAAAATTGAGTCTTTGTTCTTTCTGTTTAGGGATCTCAAAATTCTAGTTTGGATAAATAACATTTACGTTGTCCTTTATTTAGGTACCTACCTATAGGTAAATTAATCTACTATATATTTTTTTGATTATTTTGTCGGCTTTACAGTAGAAAATTTGCATGCCTACAGGATCAATTTTCTGCTCAAATTGTTATAGTATTAATAGTATTAAATAAATATGTATTATTTAAGTAAACCATATAGATATAATAGATGAGAAAGAATAACTAAGGTTATCATAAAAGTATTCAGACACCTTGATGAAAATATATTGATAGTTATTTAAAATGTAGATAAAAAGGACGGATTTCGTTATTTCTATAAAATACTAACTTGTTTTCATCGAAAACTAGTATCGAAAGCCATTTAATAGTAAAAATAAAATGGAACTTTGATTGCATATGATCAAAAAAAAAATATCGATAAATTTCCGGTGTTTAGTCATGTCAATAAAATTTAGTTTTTCAAAGTTAAAATCAACTCACCCTTAATTCAGTCAACTCCACACCAAATACTATACTATTCACGTGAACATTCTTCAAAATCAATCGCACTACAAACCAATTATGTAATTGTTTTCAACATTTCCAAAAAATAAAAGCCTAGTTCTCACCTGCGGTAGATGTCTTGTTTTCCTGGTCGCTTGGTGTTCCTTCCCGCCGGCGCCGGTGCCCGATAAGCACTTCCCGTTTGGCACGCCGCTGCCCGCCGCGCCCTTTATCTCTTCCTTCACCGCTCCGCCAACTGGCTTCGATATCGGAATGTTGTGCTTCTCAAAATAACCATTTTGTATCATCTGGTCTAACGATACCTCCAATTCTCTCACTGGAACCAATTTCCTCCCGCAAATTGGATCGTCAACAACCATCTTTCGGTTGCAACCTGACACTTCGGAAAATTTAACGTTCTTTTTTGGCTCTTCGCACTTTTTCGGTCGATTTCGGCCCCGCTCGGGCGGTTCCGTCGTCCAATAGCGAGCGCTCTTGTCTGATATTCGATGCGGCTTACAAACTGCAACGTTTTTTGGTTGTTTTAAACTCGAATTCATTGGAGCGTTCAAAGTATTTCTGTTATTGGTTAAATTAATTGTAGGTTTTGTCGGATTCTTTGGATTTGAATTCGTCTCTTTTGGTCTATATTCGACAGCTTTCCTATAAGATTCATAAGATTCCCGCGTTCGCCTCTCGTTTTCGATTCTAAAGTCGTAATGATCCTTCTTGTACCTTCGATTATTTCTGTCTTCATGGTTGTAATAATTCCTCGGCAACGAGTTGTATTTAATGTCGTAAGTCGTCGGAAGGTTCAAGTACTCGGGCCTAATAGGTCTGAACAGAGATAATCGACCTTGTGCTTCCTCGAAATCGGAGTATATATCTTCATACACATAGCCGTTCTTGCGTCGAGGTCGGTCGTGTAGATCACGTCTCCTTTCCTGCCGGTATCGATTGGTCTCCCTGTGGGTCTCCCTGTCGTACGGTTCATATCGACGTCTGAATTCGTATTCATATTCGTAATCAGACCTCCTTTCATAGAGCAATCTTTCACGGGAGCCGGCCATTGTCCTCGTATTCGATTTTTCCCGCCTGAAAAGAAAAGAATCGTATATTAATGAGAGATTGGGGAGATTCAACGGATTTGCGGGTTCTGAATAGCAAGCGCGGATTGTGCGGCATTCTGTCCCGTTTTTACGACTATATTACTGAGGTGTAAATAAGGATAGTTAAATTATAGGTACATGTATATTACGCACCTTTTTAGTGCCGGACCGAAATTTTAGGGGTGTAACGCTGAAGCCATATTTAGGAATGTGGGCTTAAAAACACAATGGGTCATTGTCGGAAAAGGTTGTTAGCAAGAGCTATATAACCCTTTTTTATCTATGTATTGCGGAGTTTAAAGCATGTATGTACCTCCTACTCTCATATATTTTGAGTTGTACATCACATGCAGGTATCGCTTATGATAAAGTGGTTAGAGTTTTCCTTTTTACATTCCAAATCCACAGTTACTCAAATAAAAGTTAAATACGACGTTAGCCTATATTTAGGCACTAGCTTCTGCCCGCGACTTCGTCCGCGTCAAATTTTTGCTTCCCTGACCCTTCCCGTTGCATCAAATTGCTTGTCAGTTGTAGTCAATTTTTCGTTGCTACTCCGCTCCTTCTGATTATAGCGTGATGTTATATAGCCTATAGCCTTCCTCAATAAATAGGCTACCCAACACAAAAAGAATTTTTCAATTCGGACCATTACCGCATTCAAACAAACAAACTAAAAAACAAACGGCTAGCGGCTTTGCCCGTGTAGGGCAAACGACAAACTCATCTAAACAAACTCTTCACCTTTATAATATTAAAGTATAGATATACCGTACCGTGATGTACCGTGTGGTGCCGGACGTAAAGAATAACACCACCCCATTTCTTCCTGTGGGTGTCGTAAAAGGCGACTAAGGGACTTACTAGAGAATGGGCAGCAGCGTTCTCTATGCATTTTACCACCATACTGCGATCGCCAACCCGCCTGCCAAGCGTGGCGATTATGGCAAAGCCCCCCAAATAGGGGGAGGCCTAAGTCCAGCAGTGGACGTCTTACGGCTGAAATGGAGTATAGATATACTATAATATTATAAAGGTGAAGAGTTTGTTAGTTTGTACATTTAAACCTTCCTCTTGAATCACTGTGTCTATCAATGAAAACCGCATTAAAATCCGTAGCTTAAAAGATCTAAGCGTGCAGACGCGGGCAGCTTCGTTGTTTCATACTATTTAAAGATATGTAAAGTAGCATGGAAATGTATTCCAGCCAATCGAATTAGTCTTCACCACTTCGGTAGAACACCTAAAGTCATGTCTCTATGCTTTTACTACTGAAATGGATGTCAACCTTCCTTTATAGCACCTCCATTTTACCCCTTTCCATTTTCCTCATTAATTTCCCTGTTCACTCTCTTAAAACGCCATATGACAGGCACTTCCATCTGAGCCACACTAATAAATGAAACCGCGTACATTTGCATACGGAATCCAATTAGACGTAATACGACACTACCCACATGTCTGTTATGTTATCTTGGCAATGTGTAACGCTAAGCTTAAACGGGTTATTTTTTAAGAAAGATATGATAGTTACATGTAAAAGTTATTGTAAAGGAGGGAGGGACGAGATGCTTGTGAACAGAAACACGTTTCCAAAAACAAAATGAATTAGTGCATGGTTACATACCAGCTAAAACGTGTACAAAATAAAACATTTTTTTTTTTTTCAAAAAAAGAATCGACTTCTTAAAAAACGTTACAAAGTGAAAATAACTTTTTAAATTTTAGAAGTAGGTGGCAGAAAAATAAAATACAGATACAAAGACACCAACGTCATATTTGGCAAATATTGGCCTGAACAAAGTCTATTACAACCATTGAAATACCTAGGTTTAAAGAAAGTTTATCCACACTAATATTATAAATGCAAAAGTAACTCTGTATGTCTGTCTGTCTCGCTTTCCTGCTAAAACTACTGAACCGATTTAAATGAAATTTGGTACACAGATAGTTTAGAGCCTGAGAACCGCACAGATAGTTGAGAGCCTGGACATGGCTACTCTTTATCCCGGTAGTACGTTCCCGCGGGATATTTTCCGACCTCCACGCGGGCGAAGCCGCTGGCAAAAGCTAGTTCTCAATAAAAACATAACATGTCGCTTACTTGAGAACAATAACTATTACTTAAATTAATACTAATATTAGGTTCGACTACATCCGTCACAAACGAATTCAAAACTACACGAAACTCGACCCACCCAACGCATTCATTTTTCAAGTAATGTCTGGTTTGCGATTAAATATTGGCTAAGATGAGTTTTGAATGCATTGAATGAGTAGGTTTCTTATGCATGAGGGTAACTTATTGTATAGCTGCGTAGTAGATTATGGACTACTCCTTTTCACTGAGAGAAGACCTGTCTCCCAACAGTGGGAATGTTCCACGCTAACTGTGATCTGAGCAATTTAATTTACCCGGTCTCTGTGCATGACTGTGGTTTGAATTTGTTAGTCCGTTTTTATACTGGAATGTGCAGACTGTTACTGGGTTGTGGTTGGAAGCATCTGTGTTTGTTACTTGACGATTTACGAGAATGTTTTTGCTTTTACTATATCCTAATATATTATCCTATATTATCTTTTGCTATTTTTGTTTCTATGTTGGTAGATTAAAGGTCCACTTAATCTGTGTGGTTCTTTCCTCAAAAGACCATTTCAGACACCAATCTACATGGTCTTCATATGATGTGACCAAGATTATGTCTACAATCGGAAAGGCACTGTGACCTCTGAGTTTGTTTCGTTCTTTCTTCTCAGAGTAGTTAGATAGGAAACGCCGACTTCATACAATATGATTGACGTGTATAGGTTTTTGTACAAATCTATTTACAGAAATATAATCATTAAGAAAAAAAACAAGCACATAATATCTATCCGTATATTTTGTCGTTAATGGCTCAACTGATTTGATTTTTGGCATAGAGGTAGATCAAGACTGTATTCAAAATCAAAAGTCATTAATTCAAATTAGACGTTTCTGAGGATCAGCACTTTTAGAACGTCAAAATTACATAAGACAGTCCCCCAAAACACCCGCCCTTTACCACTTCCCAGTGCTTTAGCTGGGAAGAAGAAGTGGAGCATCTGTTAGTTAAACTTCATTCTTTTTATCCCGGTAATAAGTTCCAATGGAAAATATGTAACCTCCACAATATAGTGTAAAATATAGTGACTGATAAATGAATAAGTACTTAAGTACGTCAAATAACGGAGAAGTTGACCTTCAACATCGAACTACAAAACTATTTAAAGCCCCGACTTCTGCTGACCGCAAAAAGAACAAAAGCCTGAACATAAATAATACTTTCTGGTATGCAAAATAACTTCCCTAATATAATAACATTCCATTTTGTGAATGAGCGTCCCGGGCTCCGCAGACTGAGCGCAATAGTGCTGGGAAACTCGAGGTCACGCTGATGTCAAATGTCGATAAAATATAATGAAAGAAAAGGCTCGACAGGCCGTATTTTCGCACTAGCTGGCTTTATTTGACTCAACGCGGGAAATCTTACTAAGCTCAGATTGATTCTTTTATTTATTGGCTTTACGAAGTTTTTGTTGCAGGTACTGTTTAGTGATAAATACTATATCCACTGTTACTATACTACTATATACCAGACTTATAGTATTATGGTAACAAATTATATAATATTTTAATCAACTTTTACTTGTATATATATAAAATAAATAATCATAAAGCATCATAAAATTCATTTGCATCACTGTCAACAGGAAAGGCGCCCAAAAGGCTGGCAGTATTGCCACGTTGTATGGCAATGCTGATTCTTTGGGCAATAAATAAGTCAGCTCTCTGGTCACGTAAAGAGTCAGCCAGCCGCTTGGCCATGTCTCGAAATACTATGACTTGTTTCAGTCTAAACTTCATCCATAATTATTTCTATATAAATGTGTCAGTCATGAGGAAGAATCGGAACAAAAAGTAAAAAAGATAGCCTTGACAGTTTTCGTAAATCAATTTTTATGAGGCCTCCGGGAGCAGAGTCCATAAATAAATTCTTAAGCCGCCTTTTACGACACTTTTAGAGAAGGGTTGGCTCATAAATATTGGTTTCTGCATAACAATTCTGGAGCTACACTGTATGATACGTCAGAAAATAGTTTATGAATGAAATCCTCGACAAAAGGCACCAAAAATCAAAGAAGTTATTGAAGTATCGATATTTGAGTCGCATCACTAGTCCACGGTCCCGTCTGGCGCAGTGCGGTACGTGGTGGTCCATCGATAAATCTCCACGAACGTTTAAACTAAACGATACAACACCGGTTATTGTAGTCGCCACCCTAATACGACTCTCGTGCGTTCTCCTTACTGTGGAGAAGAATAATATTTTGAAAAACAGTAACTGTTCAGAAATCACGCGATTATTGGGAACAAGCTTCTGCCTGCGTCTTCGCCTGTAGCAAGGTCCAGTGGTAACGACGGTGACTTACGAGTTGTAGTTCGTAGGTTCGAACCCCGACAGGTTCGCTTTACTTTGTGTAAAATATTATATTTCATTACCACTGCTCTAAAAACGTTGATGGAAAATATCATGGTATGTCCTATAAACAAAAATTCGAAGACCCGTGACATCAACCCAAAGTGGGTCCCCGTGGTGAATTACGACCCACGGGAATTTTCCATGAAACAGTAGATTTCTTTTGATAACTGAAGAGAAATTTCTACGCTAGGGTGTCTTGGTGCTGTTATCATGGTATTGAATTCATGGTTACAATTTGATCATTTGTTTTGAAGAACTATTAAAATAATCCGGTCTAGTCGCAAGTGCTTCCGGAATTGGACCCATATCAGGCAAAATATTATTGGGTTTTATCATTAAAAATTTCTCTGTAGATGCGTAGAGTCTGGTTTTGTGGCAAAAGCCTCACCCCAATATGGGACTTGAAGAATAACTGAAGAAATTTGGGTGGACTACAGATACACCTGTACCTAAGCCTCCGTCGAATACAGGTGTGGTGTTATAATATTTATGAAAAACAAAACGTTTGCAGTAAAAACCGTACCAATATGTTGCAGCTTCTTTCCCCCATTATCTTCATACATAAACTCACAAGAAAAGAACACAAAAACGTTCTAGAAAAAATTACATAAAAGCCAGTACGCTGAAACTTGCATGCAATATAAACTTTTGAGCCGTCTTTCTTTATTTGATCCGCGAACAGAGAAAACGCTCAACTCACGAAAACTTTCAGATACAACCTTGGAAGTGACATAAGGCGATATTGAGTCAGTGTTCCTTATACAGCATATAAATATTATATGCTGTAACAGAAACTCTTGCAATTTTTGTGACTGTTTTGACGACAGCTGCTTCATCTATTATTTTAGTTTCGGGATTTAGGAATAGCTCTTTTTTAAATATGGGTTTTTCATTTTTCGTTATTCTAAGGCTTATATTTGACTACGCCATCAGATTGGCAGAACCTATGGGTTAGTGAATAATATGACACCCCTTCCTGCCAACTTGAAAAGTCATGGAAATCTGGACATTCAGCTTTTAATCCATTCCAAAAGGTATTTCATTCCGAGGTTACAGCGCATGTCTGTGATATGGGTCACCATTACAAAATTTACTACTTTTTTATCTTTATCTTCTTAATGGTATAAGTAAAATGATTTTATATCTGTAAGTAGGTTTGTACAAATATGTACACATCATCATCATCATCATCATTATTTCAGCCGTAAGACGTCCACTGCTGGACTTAGGCCTCCCCGCTTGGCTCCACGCTTGGCAGGCGGGTTGGCGATCGCAGTATAGTGGTAAAATGCATAGAGAACGCTGCTACCCATTCTCTAGTAAGTCCCTTAGTCGCCTTTTACGACACCCACGGGAAGAAATGGGGTGGTGTTATTCTTTACGTCCGGCACCACACGGTAAACATGTACACGTCTTGATGTAATGGGCATTTCCTATCTGAGTACTCTGAAAAGTATGGACGAAACAAACTCAGAGGTCACCAGTCTGTTTTAAAGTCCAGAAATAATAATAATCTGATCGTGCGAAGACCATGTAGATTGGTGTCTGAAATGGTCTTTTAAAGAAAGATCCACACAGGTTGAACCTGTCCATTTAATTTGGTTAATAATCGTGCAGTTCAACCCAGAACCTAATGAACTCAAGAATACAAGTAATACTAAAGAGTGTATATTTTTGGTAGGCCGCCTAAAATACTCAAATTGCTAGACCAGTATTAAAACTGAGAAAAAACAAAGACCAACATAGTTCCCACATTCAAAGATAGTTTCCTCTTAAAACGTCAACAAAAATTTTAAAAGTTGTACTATCATAAAAAAAACCGGCCAAGCGCGAGTCAGACTCGCGCACCGAGGGTTCCGTACAAACCTGTAGGTATATAAGTAAAAGTTCACCCATCACGACAATCGAGTCGTAGTTCTGTTCTGTTTCTTGGATTGGTTTTATTTCTGTCTGTGTTTTGTTCTGTTTATTATATGATGTAACTAAAAATTTACGGTTTTCGCAATTTTTCCTTTATCTGTGCTATAAGACGTTGCTTCGTACCAAATTTCAAAATTCTAGATCGACTGGAAGTACCCTTTAGGTTTTGATTCCCTTGCGAGTTTCAAAAATTTGTGGAAATTTGCGGTATAAACGGCTATATCTTTTGATTGCGTTAGCTTAGAAGTTTGATTTTTTCACAGCTCCAAGGGACAGTAGACTTGAGTATTTGATATAAATTTCAGCTTGATACCTCCACGCGTTCCTGAGAAAAAGGGTCTTGACAGACGGACGGACGGACGGACGGACGGATGGACGGACGGACAACAAAGTGATCCTATAAGGGTTCCGCTTTTTCCTTTTGAGGTGCCGAACCCTAATGATCATATGGATTCCGAAACACTTAGTTTGAAAGAAAATATTGCCTGGGGTACAGAACCTATAACTTGGAATCTTTCAACCGCACGCTCCCTAGAGTTCCGATTCTGCTAACCATCCAACTAATCCATTACCACCCTTTACACCGTCATAGAACATACGAAACAGACACGTCACATATGAACCGATCATTTAGTGCCTGCTTGCGCAACTCACAGAAAAATTCAAGAGCATTTTATTACAATATCCGATACAAAATACTTTGATGAGGCAGCAAGTTAGGGTATGCGGCCCAACATTTGTCGCAATGCGGTGCGACTGGCTGCCAAATCGTATTGTATTAATTGCTACAGCTACCTTGGAGGTACGCTGGCGAATTATAGCGAATAATGTTTTTATTTAGCTGCGTCAGTGCGAAATTGTAGGTTCTTTGGAAATGGGTCGTCTAGAATTTTCATTTTGGATTAGCAAATTCCATTTCAGCCGAAAAACTTCAACTGAAGGATCGGCTTCTCACATCCAGCGGATTCCTGTGGCCTTCATCAGGTCATCGGTCCAACTTGTGGAAGACCTTCTAATATTACGTCTTCCGGTAAGCAGAATTCCATTTGGCTTTAGAGTATTGTACTCCTTTCATTATCAAAGATACCAATAGTTTTTCGACCTGTACAGGGAAAACTCATGATTTTGGAGCAAATTACTAAATTCGAGTGCCGCTTAATATTAGGTGCCATCATTCTCGCTTCTGGCTCATCGGCAACGGCCAACACTTACGACTGGTAGATCGTAAGTTCAAACCCAAGGAAGCGCTTTCCTTTGTGTAAATAATTTCATGACCTTTCCTCTCAAATCGGTAAAGAAAAATATCCTGAGAAAACCGGGATGTTCTAAAACCAAAAATTTGGAGACATGTGACTTGTAAGGCGAGTTGGCGATCGCAGTATGGTGGTAAAATGCGTAGAGAACGCTGCTACCCATTCTCTCACCCATGATCGCCTTTTACGACACCCACACACCATAAAACATTGAAGAAGAGCTTTAAAATAAAACTGATAGGACTATTAAAACAGCTCGTGCTTTGTCCTCCAAAGTTTAAGCAACAAATTGAAAATAGAAAGCATCTATGTCCACAATACAGTTTCATTCCGATCCAGCCCCTCCCTCCGTTTACCACCGATGCCCAAAGCCGAGGTTCGTACCCCACAGGGGGTGCCCTGACCGAGTAGTCGCTCTAGTTTTAAATTTTTTAAGCCCTGGCTGGAGGCTTTAATTTTTTAAGGCTAGTCCGGCTAAGCAGTCGACTACCTCAGGTTGCCCTGAAAGGTGCCATTCCAAAAAAAGTCCACCACACAATCATAATTATATATGATGTAAGCGCGCTTCGGTCCAGTTATGTTCAAAATCCTAACAATTCCCAACATGTTGACAGTGCTGCGTTCCAACATTATGATACAACATTCATATATATTTGCTTCGCGAAAAATATGAAGTTTTTTCTTTTAATTTCCGAGTTTTTGTGCCCGTTACGGAATGAAAGGTATCTCGCTCGCGCGCTGGGAGCAGTATTTTTATGTTTCCTTTATATATTTCTGCTTTTATGAAGTGTTTTATCAATTTATTGTTAGCTGGTTTATTTTATGGAGTTTACAAATGTTGTTTAAAAAGTCGTGAAATATGACAATGGGAGGTGTTTACCAAATGCACGGAGAGAAATGGCTTTTTATCAGGCTCAATTTTTTTCATTGTGCGAGATAAGAACTAATGACACAAGCCTTTTATTGCAACTTTTATAGCATACCTATTCAAGGTACATCATAGTTCGGATATAAATGATATTATCATTAATAAATTATTATATTTCTGTAAGTCACCATCATCATTTCAGCTCAGCGTCCACTTATGGGGGGGGGGGGGGGGGGGGTTCGCCATAATTGCCACGGTTGACAGGCGGGTTGGCGATCGCAGTATAGTGGTAAAATAAATAGAGAACGCTGCTGCCCATTCTCTAGTAAGTCCTTTAGTCGCCTTTTACGACACCCTAATATACCAACAAAACAGAAAACTATACCTAGTCAAGCAGAAATAAACAACTATAACAAAAACGGTTATATGATAAAGAAATAAACTATCCAAATATGACACCGCTTTCATCCAAACACTTCACATCGCTAAACAAATCTATTAGAGCTTTCCCACTAATATGTCCCTTTACGGAGACACACAGATAGAAGCACGTAATATTAAACAAACAAATATTGTGATAGAAAGTCTGACAATTGTAGTGTTCGGTTATTTATTATAGTTGCATGCTAATATGACAACATTTTTTTAATTTCATCATCATCATCATTTCAGCCGTAAGACGTCCACTGCTGGACTTAGGCCTTCCCCAATTTGGGGGGCTTTGCCATAATCGCCACGCTTGGCAGGCGGGTTGGCGATCGCAGTATGGTGGTAAAATGCATAGAGAACGCTGCCGCCCATTCTCTAGTAAGTTCCTTAGTCGTTTTTTAATTTACATTCACAAATATAACCAAAAACTCGAGGGGAAAACTGACGCATTCGCCTGCTCCGTTTGACTTCCCCGAGCATTGCAGACTTAACGAACCCCTATGGTAATATACATCAATGTTTTGTGTTTCGTCATGTCACTTTGCATACTATTGTACGAATTAATCAAGTTCTTCTAACTTAACAGACAGCAGTGCTGCCGGGGAATTGTAGCTATAAATTCTTCCTAGATAAAGCACTAGCTGTGGAGAAAAGTGGTGGCCCAGTAGTAGTGGCCGCGACTCACGAGCTGTAAGTCGTGAGTTCGAGCCCAAGCAGGGACCTTTTTTTTTTGTTTAGCCTATACTGTCCCACTGCTGGGCAAAGGCCTCCCCCAATTTCTTCCAGGAACTCTTGTCCCACGCCACCTCAAACCAGTCGTCGCGGTACGTATCTAGGTCGTCTCGCCAGCGCTTTCTGGGCCGACCGCGGTGGCGACGTGGACTTTACCATGTGTAAATTATTTCATCACCACTGCTCTCAAAACGGTGAAAGAAAACATCGTAAGGAAACTGGCATGTCTTAGAATCAAAAATTCGAACACATGTGACTTCTACGGTGCGATTGGACCGTGGATGAGTGAATATCTCCGCGTACCAAGACCCCTCCGTGCCTTAGAAAGAATTTTTTTTCTTTTTTTTTTGGATGGTAAATCATCTAATGGCATCTCCCGCTCTGGGTGGAGCGGGAGGGCGTGTCAGACTTTTACTGACTAAAACCCACCCGTGTTCCTTCAGTTGCCCATGTGCCAGGGTCACGGTATCTCTTTCGAACAATCTCGCGACCCTGGCAGAGAAATGTATAGCTTGATATGTAGTCGTGTGTACAATCCTACTTATACAGAAATAAAACATTTAGCCTTGGTTGCGGGTAAACGTTGGCGGGGGCTACGTCCTTGGGGTCTCTTGTTAAGATGGGCGTGCCGCAAGGTTCAATTCTTGGCCCTTTCTTATTTTTAGTTAACATTAATGACCTTCCTTACATGATAGCTAAGTTCTCGGATATAATTTTGTTCGCTGATGACACTTCACTTATTTTTAAAATAGATAGAAAAGACAGGGATTTCTTACATGTTAACGATAGTCTAGCTATTCTTTCGAAATGGTTTGCAGCTAATAATCTCTTACTTAATGCGAACAAAACGAAATGTATTAGGTTCTCATTGCCAAATGTTCCCCAAGTAGATTTAAATTTAAAACTTGATGGCAAGAAACTAGATGCTATTTCGGAAACTGTATTTTTAGGAATTACTCTAGATTCGAAACTGCAGTGGGGTCCCCACATTAGAGCTATTTCAGGTAGATTAAGTTCAGCTGCATATGCAGTAAGAAAAATTAGGCAGTTGACCGATATAGGTACAGCTCGATTAGTATACTTCGCTTATTTCCACAGTATTATGTCTTATGGTGTTCTACTGTGGGGTTCTGCAGCTGACGTAGATTCAGTTTTCATTTTGCAAAAGAGGGCAATCCGCTCAATCTATAAAATGGGGCCTCGCGAGTCTCTTAGAAACAAATTTACAGAAATTGATATACTGACTCTTCCCTCTCTTTATATCTTTGAATGTATTTTGTATGTTCGCAAAAAATTAGGCCTTTTCAAAATAAGAAGCGATTTCCATAACATAAATACGCGTAGTAAAATTGAAATTGTGATACCAAAATTTAGATTAACTAAAACTAGTAAATCATTTCTTATAAACAGTATCCGCTTCTATAACAAGTTGCCAAAGTCTGTTACTGAACTTAGCTATGGAAAGTTCAAATCACACATCAAACGTGTCCTTATCAAAAAAGCATATTATAAGATAAAAGACTACGTTGAAGACAAGGAAGTTTGGCAATAATTCCTTCTGCACATGTGGCTTCCCTGGTAGCTCATTACAGGATGACCTGTGTCTATTAACTGCTCCCGAATGACGATGTACATTTTGTATTCAAGTTTTTCAGTTTTTACATTCTTTCACATTTACTCATTTTTGAAATTATATACCTACAATTGTACATTGTACTCTTTAATATTAGTTGTCATGGCAATAATGAAATTTGGTTTAAATAGTGTAATATGTCATATTTATGAAATAATATTATTTATGTAGATTATTTTATACTTTGTGAATGTGAGAACGTTGTAGGCCTTGTAGACTGTAGACAATTTTCTATCTTATTCAGTACCTGGTACTTGTTGACAGGCCTACACCGTCCTCCCATACCCATTAACACTGTAATTTGAAACAATTGTAAAAACGAATTATTTTTAAAAGAGTAACCGTGGAGTTTTTTGCCGGCTCTTCTCCATAGGAACCAACTATTTGGAACCGTGCATCTAGCTTCTGACGTTTCATAAGTGCCCATGTAGGTTTATATGAAATAAAAATATTTTGATTTGATTTGATTTGATTGGTATGATTCGTAGATAGTGGACTGTCGTTACGTTAGAAGCCCGAAAGTCTGTCAACCAGTCTTACCAAGGGGTATCCAATAACTGGGTTTTAGAGGTCAGATATGTAATTACTCCATGTAAAGTATATAAGATATTCAGCTGTAACCGGTTAGAGTGGATATTTCACAAAGAGGGCTACTGCTGGACTTAGGCCTCCCCCAATCTGAGAGGCTTTGCCATAATAGCCACGCTTGGCAGGTGTGTTGGCGATCGCAGTATGGTGGTAAAATGCATAGAGAACGCTGCTGCCCATTCTCTAGTAAGTCCCTTAGTCGCCTTTTACGACACCCACGGGAAGAAATGGGGTGGTGTTATTCTTTACGTCCGGCACCACACGGTAATATTGTTTAGGTTGCATATACACCGTGACATTTTAGTCGTCTAACAACAGCAGCCCACTTCATGTAACCAATGAATACTACACATCCATAAGAAAAAAAATGAACATTTGAATAACTAAAAAATATTATTCATTATGATGACGCATGACGTGGTTTAAATTTGATATTTTGTCTCATGGAAAATGGAGATGGAATGATATAGCCGACTCGTGCACTGGGTAGGTATGTTCTCTATCGTATGATACGTCAACATTATTAACAGGATGTTTCATCATTCTAATCCATTATTGATTTTTCTTAGTTCCTATTATCTTAATTCACGGTGTATATCTCTTCTGTAATTAAGGTATATGAGCATAGCATTATCAGCCTATAATATTCCCACTGTTGGGACACAGGCGTTCTCTCTATGAAATCGTGTGTTCCATAATTCACCACGTGAACACAGTGCGGATTGATGGTTGTTACAAGTCTTCGAATTATTGGTTCTAAACTTCACGATGTTTTCCTTCACCGTTTGAGAGCAGTGGTGATGAGATTAAATGCACAAAATAAAGTGCCTGCCTGGGTCTGGATTCACGACCTACAAGATAGAGACGTTAGGGAGGCTTTTACTTCTTCATAAGCATAATAAGTCTATAATAATCCCCACTGCTGGGACACAGGCGTCCTTTTTAGGAAAGGGAGTAAGACTAATCCAACTTGCGGGCCCAGTGCGTATTGGTGGTTGCCACATGTCTTAAAATTTTTGGTTCACCGTTTAAGAGCAGTGGTGATAAAATTAAATACAAGATAAAATATCTGTCTGGGCTTGAACTCACGACCTACAACTCCTCAGTTGCTCAATAGAGGCCGACACCACTGGGTCACCATAGGTGGTTCTGTATAACTATCCAAAACATATATTCTATTACCACACTCATCTATAAAACAAAGTTATATCTTGAGAAAATCCTAAGACAAATAGGTTCACAAAAGCTTTAAAACATTGTTACTATCGTTGTCAACATTAAGCTTAGCTAAGCTGGCTTAATAACCAAGATAGCTTGAGATCTTGACCTATAATTCAAGCTGTTGTCTTGGCATGCACTCTTTGGCACTAAGCTGCAAACCAGTGCCAGTTATATTTTCTCTTTCTCATCGTTTTGAGAGGGGCTTGCAAGTACACAGTTAAGAAAATGCTAGATAGATTTTTTGACATCATTTTGAGAGAGCAAATGGTTTGGTTGCCATGTTGGTACTGTGAAATATTGGACTAAGGTGACTACGTTCCACCATCATTCATGCCCTTATCACAATTTATTTGGGGCCGGTGCAACATCTCTTGTTCTTCCACACTTCTCTATAAGTCGTCATCTCAGTAGTCACCCCCTTTCTATCCATATCATAATTCACACAGTGACTACGTTCCATATAAAGGATAAAAAACAAAACATTAGACCTCCCTGCGTAGCAATTTATTTTCTGTACCATACATTTCAGTCAAGTATTGTGTTGAAATTTTTTATGGAATAGTTGTTATTTTTTTCACAAAATTTCTGTGAAAAAATAAATATTATATGCAGCATGTTACAGAAATGCGTGCTCATCAAACCCAGTATTTCACGTTTAGAACGAATCCAACGAACGTCACTTGTCACGATTTTTGATCGGACAGGAATTTTCAATCTGTGTGGTTCTTTCCTCAAAAGACCATTTTTGGCACTAATCTACATGGTCTTTATTAGATCTAACCAAGATTATGTCTGGACTTTAAAAGAGACAGTGACCTCTGAGTTTGTTTCGCCCTTTTTTCTCAGAGTAGTCAGATAGTAATTGCCGAGCTCATCTAGTTTTAAAAATATGAATGATGTGTAAAAGAGTGTTTGTGGCTGTAAGTAACCTACTTACAGGAGTAAAATCATTTGTCATTTTCCAATACCAATATAAATAAAATAAAGAGTTGTAATCAAAAATTTAATTATTACAAAAATCCTGTAATAATTCCATTTAATTTAGTAATGGCGTCATAACTCACAGTTTCAATTAAAATGCCTGAAATATTTGTTCAGTTGTTACTACGGCCGAGGCGCCACGGACACTGTAAGTACGCGTTGTTACATTACTTGAATAGTTTACGTTCCGCTATAGGATCGAATGAAATAAGGCTTTTAATTACGGTTTAAGACCGTTTTGTTAACTTTTAAGGCAGATTTATACTTTGGATGTAAACTATGTTTAAAATCTTTAGTATGGACACGAGTAAATTATTATTTTTTCACTTATTCGAATCTCGTTCATTTGTTTTTAAAGTAAATAGTCGCGGAGTTGCATCTCAATACCCTTCTAATTTCATAACGATGTTTGAAGGCTCGTGCAAATTAGCGCGACGGCGACGCGGCGGTTGCGCGCGATTCGGCGTTTTATTATTATTATTATTATTATTTATTCCTTTTATCAGATAACATGATCCAAATTTGGTTAGTAACATAGGAGCTTATAAACTATGTTAGTAAGTATAAGAATTTAAAATAAATAAAATCAAATCAATAAAATCAAATAATCCACAAAATCAAATAATCTATAAAATCAAATCAAGTCAATAAAATCAAATAATCAATCAAATCAATTAATCAACAAAATTAAATCAAATAATCAATAAAATTAAATAATCAATAAAATTAAATAATCGATAAAATCAATTAATCAATAAAATCAAATCAAACAATCAATAAAATCAAATAATCAATCAAATCAAATAATCAATCAAATCAAATAATCAATAAAATCAAATAATCAATAAAATCAAATCAAATCAATAAAATCAAATAAAATAAACTAAAACATTTTATTTTATCGTCCCAACCACGATGCTAACCCAGAGCGAGTGCATCGGACACTGAAAATTATCCGCAACTGTCCTCAGAATGTTGTTGCTGCTGCGGCGTACTCTGCTCAACAGCGAGGACACACGCTTGCGTCTTATTGCGTAAAAGTCATCCGTACGCGCTTCGGCAAACATCGCGGACGCACTGCAAAACCTCGGCAACCGCAACAACATCCTGAAGACGTTATTGTATTGTACCCGCAGAGCGCTGTATGCCCTTTTAGTATAATTAACCCACAGGCTGCTCGTGTAGAATGATTGGCAATATGCTTTGAATAGTGCTAACTTGACTTCAGCTGAGCAACGAGCAAACCTGCGAGCCAACATATTACCCCGCACCGCCAGCGCTCTGCGTTCACGCTCAATATCTTCATCGTCCCTTAGATTATCGGTGATAATGTGCCCCAGATATTTAAACTTTTTTACTCTATTGAGGGGAGAACCGTTCAGAGAAAGTGGTGGAGGTTCATGTGGGGTTTTATCACCAAGACCAAAAAACATACACTCGCTCTTGGCAGCATTATACTTGAGACCATGACTCTCGGCATATCGCTCACAAACGCTAAGCAGCTGACGAAGGGACCTAATTGACGGGCCCAGCAGCACCATGTCATCGGCATAACTTATATTATTGACAGCGACTCCATCAATATGACAACCAACATGCATGCTACTGAGCTCGCCAATCAGGCTATCCATATACACATTGAAAAGAGTGGGCGAGGAAATTCCCCCTTGCCTCACGCCACACTCTAGCTTATATTCATCAGACAAACAATCCGCCCACTTAACAACATTTAATTGATTGTCATACCAAAATTTTAGCATTTCCACTAGTTCCGCAGACACATTTTGTTTACGCAGTTTATCCCACAGGATCTCATAACAAACTAGATCAAATGCTTTGGATAAGTCTAAATAACAAGCATAAACAGGTGTCCTACGATCCAAGTAATACCTAACCGTGTGCTTCATACAGAGAATGGCACTCTCAGTCGAGAGGCCAGGTTGGAAGCCGAATTGCGCGTGATGCAGGTTCAGGTTCCTTCTTAAATGCCCGTTAAGTAGACTATCCATTACCTTAGCCAGAATTGTTGCCAGGGATATGGGGCGATAGTTACTTTTATCACAAATATCTGCTGTTTTACATTTAACTATTGGTATGACTATTGTCCTCATGAGGTCCTGAGGGAGATATCTATGACTTATGCACAGGGAGAACAGCATGGCCAATATTCTGGGTAAATGACAGCCCGCATGTCGTAAATGTTCAACGCTCAAGCTGTCATGTCCAGGCGATTTGCCTCGAGTCATACAGTCAATAATACTCTTAACATCTTTAGGTCTTATTTGTATAATGGTAGAAGTATCCGGCTGGAGATTGCATTGCGTTGCTACTGAAGGCACAAGTGGACTTACCTTAAAATTAGATTTAAATATATTGGCAATGTTATGAGGATCCCTTTCAGAGTTAATGCATTCGGCCCGATTCTGCTTTATATTTAGTTTATTATTATATCTGTAGAACAATTTTTTTGAAAAGAAGAAAGAAAGAATGAAAATACGTTTATTTGCGGTAAATATGACGCAAAGACAAACTAAACACAGCATTAATATTTAAAAAATAGCTGGAGAATATATGCGTCAAATCCACGCAAAACGGCCATCGCTCAGCATTATACTGTGACTCTGTGCGAGACAGAGCCCCAGCGCTGGTTTTCAGCGACACTTCACTCATGGGCGACCTGTCACACTGCTACACGGTCGCTCCGCGTCGAGCAGCGCGACAACATAACGTACATTTTGTGTGACGTCGTTTCGCAGCCGCGACGGTGTTGTCGTTCTGCTGGTCGCGCCGCGATGACCTCGTCGCGCCAGTGTGAAAGGTGTTGCGTCGCTATTAATTGGCAAAATCGCCTCCGCGACACGAGGCGCGACTGGTCGCGCCTGTTTGTACGAGCCTTAATACGGGCGTAATAAAATCGCGGCGGGATTGTTTTGCACACTGGATTTTCGACTCTCGGTGTTGAACCGAACTTTGAGAATCCGACAGAGTGCATTTCAACACGTCAAAATTGAACATTGTGGTTTTACTGTTCTATTTTCAAATCTCGCCGCTAAGCAGTACGTTGAAGTCCTAGGGCGGGAAAAAATCCCGCTGCGTTTTTATTACGTGGGCTTACTTCTTGATATTATAATTTATAATGCACATACGAATATGTTAATATTTTATATTTATTTTCCTAAAATTTAATAATTTATTTTCTCTGTTCTTTTGAAACGAAGTTCCTTATGGCGCGTTGCGAAAGGGGGCTAGACGGAAATTAAGAGAATAAGTTGTAACGACACTTTTTAACCGACTTCAAAAAAAGGAGAAGGTTTCTCAATTTGACCGTATATATTTTGTTGTTTGTATTTGTTTTGTATGTTGTTGTTTTTTTTTTGTTGTGAGTAGAGAGAGAGAGAGAGAGCGAGAGAGCGCGAGAGAGAGAGAGAGCGCGCGAGAGAGAGAGAGAGAATATTTTTGTTGAGTGTATACAAGTTAATAATTTAAAAAAAAATAACAATAATGAATCCTGGAAAGGAACTTCGTTCCATCCGGGTCCTCTCAAGTTTTGTTTTAATTCTGTTTATACCATCGTTATTTATTTGCTCCATCTTCCCATGGTATATTTTTCACTAATTTCGTAATTTAGATTTAAATGCCCTGACCAAATTATTAGTTTAAAACCGCGCGCGAGCCGAGCGAGCGCAACGAGCGGTGCTACGGCAGCCCCCGACGAGCACTACATCTAAGTTGGTTCTAATTACTAGGTTAATTTGAATTTTAGAGACAAGAAGATATAAATAAGAGGTTAAACAAAAGATGATCATTAATTATAGGTATTCGATATTTTATTGAATAGGTGCTCTATTTTACACGGCACATTAAAAACTCGAATGTTCTTAGATATCCCAGAATAAACCTGGGCGAGTAAAACAATAAACTAATACATGTGAGTGCTCTTTTAAAAAATCGTTAATCGATATTGCTATTCACGAATCGTAAATACGATACCTGTATCGAATACTAATATCTCGATTTGAAAGATGTTCGAATAAGGTTCTTATTTTATGAAAAATATTTTTCGGTGATTTAAAAGGCAGATGTGATTGGACACGTCGGAAGGTGACGCCCTATGAGAACAATTATAGTGACCTTATTGGTGAAGTTCTAGAAAAAGGTCAGGTGCGTAGTACTGGTAACCAGCGTGCGTGTATGAACAGCTGAATAACAAGCGAGGCAACAAGAGTATGTACGTGATCTTAGCAGGTGGCGCTCTGTAGTTTCTGTCTACCCCTATCTCTGTGTCTTTTTAGGGTTCCGCACCTCAAAAGGAAAAAGCGGAACCCTTACAGGATCACTTTGTTGTCCGTCCGTCCGTCCGTCCGTCTGTCAAGACCCTTTTTCTCAGGAACGCGTGGAGGTATTAAGCTGAAATTTATACCAAATACTCAAATCTACTGTCCCTTGGAGCTGTGAAAAAATCAAACTTCTAAGCTATCGCAATCAAAAGATATAGCCGTTTAAGCCGCAAATTTCCGCAAATTTTCGAAACTCGCAAGGGAATCAAAACCTAAAGGGTACTTCCAGTCGATTTAGAATTTTGAAATTTGGTACGAAGCAACGTCTTATAGCACAGATAAAGGAAAAATTGCGAAAACCGTAAATTTTTAGTTACATCATATAATAAAAATATTTTTAATAATTTTAAAGGTACTACAACGTTTTTACGGAACCCTCGGTGCGCGAGTCCGACTCGCACTTGGCCGGTTTTTTGCAGTTTGAGTCTTGTTTGTGCATAAGAATATTATTTCTTTCTTTAGTTTATTCTGTATTTATTTTTCATCTCATTCTCAGTTCTACTGCAACTAAAGGACCCTAAAACCTATTTAAAATTCAATTCAGGCAGTCCAGTCCAGATTCAATGTGCGCTAACCACAAATAGAGTAAAGCTGACAGTATAACCAGACAATTTTGGCAGACCCCGCTAGGTCAAGTATGTTTTAATGGTGGCTGTGAGCGTGCCAGAACTTGTTCGTGTATTATAATACAATCTTCTGTGACCATGTTTCATGTTGGCTGATTCCAAACTAATGAGCTGCGATATAAAGAATAGCGCCGTCCCTATTCTCCCCGTGGGTGTCGTAAAAGGCGACTAAGGAACTTATTAGAGAATGGGCAGCAGCGTTCTCTATGCATTTTACCACCATACTGCGATCGCCAACATCGCCCGCTTGACAAGCGTGGCGATTATGGCAAAGCCTCCCAAATTGGGGAGGCCTATGTCCAGCAGTGGACGTCTTACGGCTGAAATGATGATGATGATGATGAGCTGCAATGAGCTCATTGAGTGACAAATGACAATCGTTTTAAAATAATTGGTCGTTGAATGAATTAATTGCCTTGTATGCTCTCAATACTATGAAAGAAAACATCGTAAGGCATGTCCTTACAACCAAAAATTCGAAAGCATGTGACATTTACCAACCCACACCATGGGCCCACCATGTGGTGGATAACTAAGCCTGTCCGTAGCCATTGTTATGCTAGCTTACTACTGTTCAAAATCAAAACGAAGGTTTAACAAGTAAGTACGAACCAGATTTTTAACGAAATACCTGTAAGACATTCTCGAAATGCTGTTGTAAATAAAAAACAGAATAATGTAGTTTGATAGTAAAACCAATATTTTTTATTTGAACGATCTACACTTGAAAACCAACGCATTTATAATCTCATTCAAAATTGAGACCGCACAACAAACATACCTACTTGGTCCAAACAATTTTTTATGGCCAAATTTCATTCAAAAAGAACATGGTCATGTTTGCCAAACATTCGACATTTATTTTTATCGTATTTGCCAAACGTGCAGCCATGGTATACCACCATAGCGTCGAAGTGGACGCAAACATTGGTTTGTTAGCTTAGGATCTTTTGAGGTCTAAAAATAAAAATGGACAGCTAGCAAAGAGGTAAAAATCAGGCATATGTGCACCTTTATTGGTTGGTTCTAATTAGTTCAGAAACATTTTTTAAATGAACCTTTAAATGGTAGCGGAATTAAAATTTTGTCCCTCTAGAAGGCTTTTTTTTGGGTGGAAAATCATCAAATGACGTCTCTCGCTCTGGGCGGAGCGGGAGGGCGTGTCAGTCTTTTACTGACTAAAACCCCTTCAGTTGCCTATACGCCAGGGCCACAGTATCTCTTTCGAACAAATCTCGCGAGCCTGGCAGGTCCCTCTAGAAGGCTTAAGTGTTTATACACACGAGCAACACGCGTCAGTAGCAGAGGCAACTGCATCCGTCGACAAAAAGCTGCTCGTGTATTTGAGGGCGGTGCTCAAATACGATATGGTGATTAGTTTGAGTATTGGTGTGAGTGCTCAAACACACCAGCGGCATGTTGTCGACGGTTGTAGTTGCCTTTGGCGCTGGTCGCCCGTATGACAATACGACCTATTCTCTGCCGTGTGTATGAGGACTGTTCCATATGGTAACGGACATAAAGAATTGTAGCCCATCCCATCCCATCCCATTTCTTCCCGTGGGTCTCGTAAAAGGCGACTAAGGGACTTATTAGATAATGGGCAGCAGCGTTCACCAACCCGCCTGCCCAGCGTGGCGATTACGGCAAACCCCCTCAAACTGGGAGAGGCCTATTTCCAGCTGTGGACGTCTTTCGGCTGAAATGATGCCTCTGCCGTTGAAAAGTGTTGCTCGTGTGTATGAGCTCTCGAACTTATTCTCATACAAAGAAAGAAAAAGCAGTCATCGCAACATCTACTGGTATGTTGGTGGATCTCAGAATGGATTATATCAACGTTGTCGCAGATTTACCCAGAACATATTTTTTTAAATTGAAAAATCACACTCGTAAAACTTTTTTTATTTACTTGAATACGGGGCTTTTGGCTCCTTGTACGTGTGCATATTTGTTATTAAACTTTTCATAATGTGCGTTTTGTTTGTGCACGATAAACAAATATTCTTCCTTTTTTTTTCTTTTTGTGACACAAAAATGCCATCTTTTCCCACTATTAAAATACCTTTGTTTATTTTCTGAACATCGTGAAAATAGTTCACGTGCACCGTGGAAGTCAAAGCCGAAGCGGATCAACATTAACACGTACTGGATTAATCGAGTGAAATCCGGCGGAATCCGGTTTTATCCAGTTAAGTCTGGCTGTCCGGATAATAAAATGACCGGCTGGGTGATATCGCGAATGGAAGCGGATAGATGGAGCAATGTGGGCAAACTAGTGAGGTAATATACATCGATTATAAGGAAATCCATACAAATAAATAAAATTGAAATGTCTGTTTGTATTTTTAAATGAATAGCCTTTTACTTAATGCATTATGAATGGTTATACAGTGTTTATAACAGATAACTATTTTGAGAGTATTTGGCGGTCTATCAGTCTCTTTGCTATCGCCATAACATGCAGGCAAAGCCGCGGGCGAAAGCTAGTTATAAACATATAAAATCCACGTATTTTGTGATACTAATTCGAAAGACTTTAAGCTTAAGATAAGAAGAAGAATAAAGGAGAATTAAGGCTGCAAAAATAGTTAAACTTTAATTACATACACGTTCAACGACACACCAAAATAACATAATTAGCATATTCATATAGCAATATTCCCACAACTGGGACGCCCCCCCCCACCCCGCTCCTTTGGTGAAAGAAAGTGGGCCGTAATCCCCAGTGCCCAGGGCCTAGTGCCGGTTGGTAGATGTTACATGTCTTTGATTTTTTTATACCAGGACCTGCCGATCTCCCCACAATGTTGTTGTTTCATTCACCATTTTGAGAGCCGTGGTAATGAAATAATTTACACAAAACAGAGCGCCGTTTGGGTTCATGTCTTCGAACCATAGTCTTTAATCGCGGCAGTCACCACTGGTCTACCAATGCTCTTCCTTCAGCATCAAAATATGCCATAATCATTTCAGCCAAAGACGTCCACTGCTGGACATAGGCCTCCCCCAAGCTCCGCCACTTCGACCGGTTTTGTGCTACTCGCATTCAGCGGATTCCTGCGACCTTCACAAGGTCATCGGTCCACCTTGGAGAACCCTTCCAACTCTACGTATTCCAGTACGCTGTCGCTACTCTAAAACCTTTCGGCCCCATCGTTCTGCGAGCAATATGCCTTGCCCACTGCCACTTAAATTTACCAATCAGTATACCACCAACAAAAACATTTCAGTAAAATATTCAAACACAACAAACGCTCTGAAAAAATGCCTTTTATGTTTGAATATTTGAAACAAATCTTCTGAATCAATCATATTCATTCATAACCCCTGATTGGTGTTACGATTGACATTTAAATCTGTCAATCTATCCGATTTTATCCGTATTTAAATGCGTTTCAATTACGGGGACAGACAATGGATTCAATTCTACATATTAATGGCTCTGAAAGCGTACAATTGTGGGAATCGTATTGGAATATTTTCTGTTTTCATGATTTGCTTTTTTCCGGCGGATATTTTTAGATTGCCGGTTTTCAACAATATGGAAGGTAAATCCTTACCCGTTTTTATTTTAAATCGGGTGAGGTAGGCCTCTCATGCATTTCTTCCCGTGTGTAGAGAATGGGCAGCAGTGTTCTCTATGCATATTACCACAATACTGTGGTCGCCAACCCGACTGCAGACGTGGCGATTATGGCAAACCCCCCAAATTAGCGGAGGCCTATGACCAGCACTGGACGTCTTACGGCTGAAATAATGAATGTTGAAATCATTGCTTGCGAAACGAGCGGTGCCTCGGCAGAGGCTAGTGAGCGCACCATCAACGTCGGTCGCTTTAGTTGGTCATTCAGTCTTTTTATGTCCCTAAAAAAAGCGTGGGGTGCCTGATATCAATAAAAAAATACCCTAAAAAGCACCCCACGCTTTTTTTTCCATTATTTTGTACTTTTTAGTTTGGTTTTCAATGGAAGCGTGTTTTTTTAGTTTTTTAAACTATTTTTTATTTTCTATTTTTAGGGTGTTTCGAATTTTGAGACGTATGTCAGCGTAGTTTGTGACGTATGTCAGCGTAGTTTTCGAAGACAGTTTTTTTGCTGTCCTGGTAACCCTGGCAAGGCTAATGGCACAAATTTATGAAATTATTGCATTGTCATCGGTCCTTGACAGGTGTGCAAAGTTTGAATGAAATCTGGTCGTTTAAAGTGGGTCAAAATCGCGCTATAGGAGTCGGTTACAAACAAACATACAAACATACAAATATACAAACATACAAGTGAAGCTAATATAAAGCGTGTAAAAATAGGAATTATTTCAGGTTTACAAAAAGTGGCGCAATCACTATACAAGAGTATTTAATTTAATAATGTTTTTAGGATCGCAAAATGGGAATTAGAGGTTCGTTGAAACACGTGACAGTAATATTTTACCTAATAATTATCTCTTAGTCATCTTTTCAGCCGAAAGACGTCGACTGCTGGACATAGGCCTTCCCTAAGGCAGGTTTGCCATTATCGCCACGCTTGACATGCAGATTGTCGATCGCAGTATGGTGGTAAAAGCATAGAGAACACTGCTGCCCATTCTCTAGTTACTCCATTAGTCGTCTTTTACGACACCCACAGGAAGAAATTGGTCTTTGCTATTCATTACGTGCGGCACCACACAGAACTATCTCTTAGTATCTCTATTACATTTTCCTAGTAACGTCGGAAGCCACATTATTGAATAGCGAATAATAAAATGCGCGCTACATTTCCTCCACCCGGATGTGACGACGCGTTCACATTGGCAGAGTACACTTTCTACTAGAACTGGTATTAAAGTACAAATACATGGCAATCGCCAAACGTCTTCTCTCAGAGAAGAAAATTGTTTCCTCTCCCTGCCCTTGGGTTTTATGAAAAACCTCTTTCCGAGTTTATTTTTAACAACGTTACAATTGGTATTAGTATTGGTAAGATGGGCTGTTGTCCGCGACTCCACAGGAAAGCTTGTATTTAGCGTACTAGTAGGAAAATCGATTATTCGACCCATCCTCCTGACTCCGTAAGGAAAGCCAGCAGTGTCCCGTTATATTCGATGTACCCGGGTTACCAATGAAAAGCCCTGAAAACAACTTTACCAGTAACAACAATTCGAAATCTACTGCGGTAAACTTGGCAATCAAGACGATATCTCTTCAGACAATTCATTGGCTGTAAATAACAAATAAATTGTCTAGTGCTAGTGCATTAAGTACCTACTTATGACTTCTATATTATGTTATCTTTACATAATTTAAAACAAAGTAGCTTCCCGCATCTGTACGTGTAGATCAATTAAACTACGCAACGGGTTTTAATGCGGTTTTCATCAATAGACAGAGTGATTCAAGAGGAAGTTAAATATGTATATTACGCGGGCGAAGCTGCTGGTAAAAGCTAGTATTATATAAGTAATGAAAAGCTTGTAATAACATCGGACTAGTAAATGCTGTTATCCTAATAATTTCCCGATAGTACTGGACTACTGACTCGACTGTGTGGTAAATGCGCCCTAGCTAGCCGTAGACTGACCTAATTGGCGTATTTTTCAGCGAATCCACATTTTTTAAATGGAGATCCATTTAAAAAATGTGGATTTTAAATCGGTATTCTGAGATGGCTTAGGGATCATTCAACAATTACGTGATCACCGAAGGGGGGGGGGGGGGTCGGGTGCTTGTATATACATCTGGATTATTTGGGGGGGGGGGGAGAGAATCCATGATTACGTCATCATTTATGTAACTAAATATTTACGTCCAATTTTGAAGTCTATACTGGTAACACTAACTATTAGATAGATGGAACGGGATTTCCCCTGCTATAGACAAACTGTGGAACAGTGTGACCAGATTCAGTATTTTTATACTTTTTCGGCATATTTTATCGACTTTTCCAAGCATCATACGTGTCAGTGCTAATAAAACAGCAAACATTAAGCACGGACGAAGATTACGTAATCAAGGCGAGGGGGGGGGGTTTAAAACAAAAGATTACGCTGTGATCACATGGGGGGGGGGGGGTTAAAAAAACGGCCAAAAATGATCACGTAATTGTTGAACGATCCCTTATTAGAATTGTAAATTCAAATTCCAGCCAACCTGCCAAGCGTGGCGATTATGGCGTCCACTGCTGGACATTTGGAAACGTTTATGTCCAGCAGTGGAGTCTTTCGGCTAAAATTATGAAATTAAATTCTTTTCAATTCACATAAACCTGGGCACTTTTGTAACGTCAGAAGCTAGGTACACGGTTCCAATTGGTCGTTTCCTATGCAGCAGAGCCAGAAAGAATCTTCACGGTTACTCTTTTAAACATTGGAAGGAAATTTAGGCAATTAATCTGATTGGGGCTTCATGATTGATTGAACAATGTAAAGTGAATGAGAGAGGCTTGTGGCTAAGTTATTACAGCCGCATGGCTCAATCGATCAGGATAAGCTGCTCGAGGTCTTCGGCTGTTTATCCGAACTTGCCTGTGGCTTCCTTAAAAATTAAAGCCTCCAGCCAGGGCTTAAATCCTTAAAACTAAAGCGATTACTCGCTTAGGCTACCCACGTACAGACCCTGGATTTGGTTATCGCTGGTAGAGGGTAGCATGATACTATATTGTATGTATGATGTATTTTTTTTAATACTTAATATAATAATAATTTATCAAATAATATTTAAAAAAAACAAACAGCAATAATTATAAATAAAATTAAATACTTAATAAATTAAACAATATAACTAATAATTATTTTTGAAAGAACAACAATCCATATAAATGAATAAACAGAATTATTATAATACATAGATACTTATATAGAAATCATATAAATTATGTTAATACATTTTATAGATAAATAAGCGATATATTGGTTTATTCTACGACATCTCCTGACCAAATGATTTTCAAAAACAGAGCTTCCTCTCTTCTATCCTTTTGCTGTGCCCTACAGGGTCCATAATGATCTAAATTATATAATTACCACCTAAGTTCACATTATGGTAAAGCAATAAAGATATTGAGTAAAGAACGGGCTAACATTTGGTCTATGAATGGGAGACCATCAACATATAGCATACTTCCGATACCTACCTCGGAAAATACGTTAAGCAGGTGATTTGGGCCGTCATGCCATTTCGTACTGGCCTGTTAGTCTAGTGGTTAGTGATCCTGACTGCTAAGACTGAGGTCGTGGGTTCGATTTCCACCCAGGACAAATGTTTGTGTGATGAGCACAACTATTTATTCTGTGTCTGGGTGTAATTTATCTATAATATGTATGTATTTAGAAATATATAAGTATATTTATCAGTTGTCTGGTTGCCATAGTACAGGCTCTGCCTAGTTTGGGATCAGATAACGGTGTGTTGGTTGTCCTAAGATATTATAGTTGATTTAGTTTAGTTTAATTTAATAAATAAAGCAACGAACGCGCTAATCTCAGGAACTACTTGTAACTAGTATAGTTGATTGACCCGACAAACGTTATTTTGCCGGGTAAAAAAGTGTGAAAATTTAGAGTTGTATGTATTTTTCAATGCTAAATCATAATAAAATAAAAATTAAAAATTTTGTCTAAAAAAAAAAATTAAAAATTTAGGGGTGGACTACCCCTTACATTTAGGGGGATGAAAAATAGATGTTGGCCGATTCTCATAGATACCGGATAAACACTCAAAATTTCATAAAAATCGGTCAAGCCGTTTCGGAGGAGTTTGGTAACAAACACTGCGACACGAGAATTTTATATATTAGATTATTATTATATTATCCTCGACAGACGGACAAAAAAAGTGATCCTAAAAGGGTTCCGTTTATTTCTTTTCGAGGTACGGAACCTTAAAAATGTACTTCATGACCGAAACCTAAAATATTTTTCCATCTACTCCGTCTCGCAAGACCGATAACTCCTGAGGGAAGATAGTTCCAATGTTATTACTGTATATCCCGTTACGTACATTTGCGTTACCGTATTATTGGCGGCGCACAATTTATCTCCAGTACCGCGGGACGTGTCTTATTGAACAAATCGAATTCATGTCAAGTGGGATGGAGCGCGGTGCTCTCCGCTGAGTTATTGGTCCTAGAGAGATAATATGATGGCTTTTGTTTTTCGTTTTATGAAAATCTGAAGTATTGGACAATTATTTTGATAAGAAATGTTGGTTATGTGAACAGATTTTTTTAAATGATTATTTACTAGCTTCTGCCCTCGACTTCGTCCGCGTCAAATATTCGCTCCCCCTCCTATCTCATCGAATTGCCTGCCAGTTTTCGTCCATTTTTCGTTTGCTGCTCCGCTCCTTTTGACCGCAGCATGATGTTATATAGCCTATAGCCTTCCTCAATAAATAGGCTACCCAACACAAAAATAAATTTTTCAATTTCAGTTCCTGAGATTAGTGCGTTCATTCAAACAAACAAACTCTTCAGCTTTAGAATATTAGTATAGATGTACACAGTGTACACACAGTAAAATACAGAGTGATAAAGCATAGTAATACAATTGAGTATAAGGGTACTAGGTTTTTTTTGGTTCTTCTTTTGAGTTACGTTCGAATTTTGAAAATTAAGTCAAAATATAGTTTAGCCTTACTAGAGAATGCTAAGCAGCGTTTTATGTGCATTTTACCACCATACTGCGAACGCCAACCTGCTTGCGTGGCGATTATGCAACCTGCCCCCTATGGGAGTGGCATATGTCCAGCAGTGGGCATCATTCGGCTGAAATGATGATGATGAATAAAATACTTCGCCAGGTATAGCATTCTGAGACACAGTGATCACGTGAGTGACAGAAGTCTACGTCATTACTGCCATGTTACCCATAGTGTTTAATAATAACTCCAAAACCACCTTTACTGGCTGTGCAAGTCCTATAAAACAATGAGGTCTTAATTAACAATAACGTTGTTGATAAGTTTAAATTGAATTGTTTCCTTTGGTTAGAAAAACGAAGGAAACAATTCAATTTAAGCTTTATGCTTTGTATATATTTTTTAATGAAAAATTATTCCATATTTTCGTGTTTGGTTGCAATCGTTCGAACCTGGATAGTGTGGTAAGCATGTGCCACTGCTAGAATGACATCCACTCCTAGACCTTGTTGTTTGAGACCTGTCCATCATCATTATTACTGATAGAATGTCACTTTGTGTAATCCATCAGGTCAGTCAGCTTCACTCATAACTTTGTCAACTTATAAATCTTTCCACCAAGTCATCATCATCATTTCAGCCAGAAGACTTCCATTACTGAACAGAGACCTTCTCCAATTTGTGGGGTTTGTCAGAATCGCCACGCTTGGCAGGCGGGTTAGCGATCGCAGTTTGGTGGTAAAATGCATAGAGAACGTTGCTACCCATTCTCAAGTAGGTCCGTCAGACGCCTCTTTCGACACCCACGAAACGAAATGGGATGGTGCTATTCTGTACGTTTGGTACCACACGAACCACCAAGTGTCACAGCATAATCTTTTAAAACTAGTTAAATGCTGAAAGGATAAGAGGTCAAATTAAAATGTCGAGGGTTATTACAAGATTACTGACAAATGCGTGCACTGACTGGACTGGTCTACTCAATCTGTGTGGTTTTTTTCTCAAAAGACCATTTTAGACACCAGTCTACCATGGTCTTCACATGATGTGACCAAGATTATGTCTGGATTTTAAAAGAGACAGTGACATCTGGGTTTGTTTTCCTTACTGCTCGGAGTAGTCAGATTGGAAACGCCGACCTTATCTAGTTTTTTTTTAAATTATTGTAGGCTTGTATTTGTACAAACCTAGGTACGTTCAGAAACAAAATCATTATCATCTATACTCAATACTCAATATCTTTATTGCTTTACCATAATGTGAACTTAGGTGGTAATTATATAATTTAGATCATTATGGACCCTGTAGGGCACAGCACAGCAAAAGGATAGGAGAGAGGAAGCTCGGTTTTTGAAAATCATTTGGTCAGGAGATGTCGTAGAATAAACCAATATATCGCTTATTTATCTATAAAATGTATTAACATAATTTTTTTATAAGTATCGATGTATTATAATAATTCTGTTTATTCATTTATATGGATTGTTGTTCTTTCAAAAATAATTATTAGTTATATTGTTTAAGTTATTAGGTATTTAATTTTATTTATAATTATTGCTGTTTGATTTAATTTTTGTTTTTTTTATATTATTTGATAGATTATTATTATATTATGTATTTAAAAAAATACATCATACATACAATTTAGTATCGTTAATTTATTTTACATATACCTATAAATTGCGTGTTTATGATTAATTATTATTATCAATTATCATCATTATAGTATTTATTATCATATTAAATTATATATCTATTATTTATTTTTTTCATTTAAATATTCTTCTAAGGAGTAATAGCATTTGATAATCAGTAATTTCTTAAGATTGTTTACAAATATATTGAACTTTTCTTCATTCTTCATAATGTCAGGCAGTTTGTTGTATACTTTTATAGACATTACATAACTAATTCGAGCAATGAATTATCGAATCCATCGGATTCCTCTGCTAATCCTGCCATTTCTTTTGTGTTATCTCAGGTCTATACACGGTATAATTCACTTCAACGAGCAATCTGGTACTATTAATAAATATTTGATTCTAGTGACATAATAAATGAAATATAAAAAAAAAATGTTGAGTCATACGAAAGTGCCATAAATACACGGTTAGAAAATATAACAGATGATTATTTTTATTTCTTTCTTTATTCTTTCCGTCAACCGAGTACAAATCTAGACTCCGGCTCCGGCTCTCTGGCTACTATTGAGAAATTTCAGATAGGAAATCTCAATAACACTTTGTTTGACCTAGGAATATAACCCAGAACCTCATGTTCAACAATAATGCTTATGACTAGGTACTATATCAACGAGGTAGTGACTAGACCGACTCCTTTTCATCATCGTTACAGCAGAAAGATTATCTTTCTTTTCTTTCTTTTTAGAATCAAATCAACAAATCTTTGTGTGACGAGCACAATCATTTGTTCTGTGTCTGGGTGTAATTTACCTATAATATGTATGTATTTATAAATATATTGTATAAGTATATTTATCAGTTGTCTGGTTGCCATAGTACAGGCTCTGCCTAGTTTGGGATCAGATAACGGTGTGTTGGTTGTCCTTAGGATATTATTATTAATCATGTAAAGAATTTACGATAACAGTATGCCCTTCAATATTCCTGCCTGTATTATACTACCGTTTTCCCAGCTAATATAATATTAGATTCATTTTGAAAATCTTTCAAGTGTTTGGACAAGAAATGATAAATGATCGTTTATCCACCACAGAGGACCTCTAGTCGGGTTCCGCACCTGAGTACAGTCGGTCAGTTTTTGTGACACAACCCATTTCTCAACGTCTACAGCACTGAAATGAGAATTTGATGAAATGTCCGAAATTACTTTACTTTGTGTAGAAACGATTATACTATAACGCTATATAGATGTGACTGAATATTTAGGCAGTTTTCTTACTAATCGCATAGCAAAATTTGTTTTCGGTTATTTTTAGAGTTATTTTTTTTAGTTAGCCTTTGGGATGGTTTGTAGTCTATGTGTTTGTGTGTGTATATGATGTGTGTTGTGGTTTGTGTGTTAGTCGTGTGTGTGTGTCAGTATTATTATGTATGTGCTTGTAACCACACTTTATTTACGGTCAGCCAAATAAGCAATACGAAGTGTACGCACAATCTATGTGAACACACAATAAATCGAAGCATGATCAGATGTCTTTCATTTACCACGACATCTCTTAGCGACTCTGCCAGTCAAAGTCACATCGTGAGTTAACTTCTTGGCGACTCTGCCAGTCAAAGTCTCATCATGAGTTAACTTCTTGGCGACTTTGCCAGTCAAAATCACATCGTGAGTTAATTTCTTGACGACTCTGCCAGTCAAAGTCTCATCATGAGTTAACTTCTTGGCGACTTTGCCAGTCAAAGTCACATCGTGAGTTAACTTCTTGGCAACTCTGCCAGTCAAAGTCACATCGTGAGTTAACTTCTTGGCGACTCTGCCAGTCAAAGTCTCATCGTGAGTTAAATTTGGACAGTTAGACAAGCATTTTTGTCTTCGTTCTGGAATTTACTAATACTTTCTCTTCTCGAGACTTAAATTTTTGACCATTGCGTGTTGCCTGTGATGACCTATACTGAAATGTGGTAGCTCACAATGGGCCTCATATGAAGGCTGAAAGACCCCCAAAGGACAAGAGATAGATAGAGTTTCCCTACATGATCGAAAACGAAAATAAAGAGATCGAAAGAGAACCAATGTAACCAAAATAGCCTGAAGAATGGCTAAAGTAAAAAAGCAGTGGGTAGGGCACGATGCTCGAAGAATTGGGCGGAAAGATTCAAGAGGCCTACGCGTTGGATGGCGTCACACAATGCGGACCGATGACCGTGTAAAGACCGGAATCCACTGAATGAAAAAAATACACAACTGGTGGAATTACCGAACCTTGGAGAAGCCTTTGTCCAAAAGTGGACGTCTTTTAGCTGAAATGATGATGACTACTGACTGATATTTACTATAAATCGTCATAATCGTAGAACAAAGACGGTTCTGCAAATCAATAACTTTACAGTACGCCATCAAAGTTTTTTAATGACGTTTTAGGGCATATTTTAGAAACCGCTGATCCGATTAGCTTGAAATTTGGATATGTTGTTCTATTTCTGAACTTTTATAACATAACCAACAAGATTAATTCCTAACACAGCTCGATTTCATAAAATATCAAATCAGTCGTTGTTCTACGACTATGACGAAATATTATATGGGTTATTTTGAATAGCCTGCCAGATATTTATAGAACGTTTTATCTACATAACGATTCTTAAGCCCTTAAATAAAGGTTGTTTGAAGTTAAGCACCCTTTTGAGTTAAGTTTGTGGCTTCCAATTTTGTCTTTAAGAGCGTATAAAAATCTGCTCGAATATCTTTATGCTATACCTTTGTTAAACGTTTCGGGCCGACGTTTTCTCATAGTATAGCTTGATATTTATTTATTACAATAGTAGCGTCCCGTTCCAGTATCGAACGGGTGCAATCGGGATCAACCTACTTATCGAGATATTTCTGCAAAATCTAAGTTAAATATCAATGTAATATGCACATGAACCTTTCAGAAGAAGTTCTCAATGTTCTTAGGGGTTATGAATGAACGTGATTGATTCAGAAGATTTGTTTCAAATATTAGAACATAAAAGGAACTTCTTCAGAGAGCTTGTAGTATTTAAATATTTAACTGAAATGTTTTGTTTATTGTATATTGATTGCCAAACGTAATAGACAGTGGGCAGAGCACATTGATCGCAGAACAAATGGCCGATGGGGTCGAAAGGTTCTGGAGTGGCGACCGCGTACCAGAAGACGTAGCGTTGGAAGTCCTTTCACAAAGTGGACTGATGACCGAATGAAGGACGCAGGAATCCGCTGGATGCGAGAAGCACAGAACTGGTCGAAGTGGCGGTGCTTGGGGGAGGCCTACATCCATCAGCGGACGTCTTTCGGCTGAAGTAACGACGAAGATAGATATAGATTATAATACCAGTTGACTACACAATTTCAATGTGAGAAAACCGGCATGTCGTAGAACCAAAAAATTCGAAGACATGTGACGTCTACCAATTCACACTGGGCTCGCGTCGTAGATCACGTCCCACTCACCGAGATTACGTCACACACACACTTCTCACCGAGAAGAGGCCTATGTCCCAGAAGTGGGACCAGTATAGGCTGGTTAAGCTATAGGTGACGCTGTTCAAAGCCTACTGCCAATCCTTTAACACGTGCTCCCTGTGGGTCAACTTTACCCAGAGGGCATGCAATGGCCTGCGCACACAGTATAACAACACGTTCCGGGTGTTGTTGGGGCTACCGCGTTTTTGTAGCGCGTGCAGCATGTTTGCCGACGCGGAAATCGATAGTTTTTCGGCCAACATGCACAAGAGATGCGCATCTCTGCTTCGCCGTATTCGCGACAGCCCCAACAGTATTCTTAGAGCGTTGGCTGATAGGTGGGACTCTCCGATCTTGGGGCGGTGGATACTACTGCAACCAATCAAGTAGACATTCCCCAGGATCGGCGAGCCTCACACTGCTTAGAATAAATGTTACTAACATTAGTTCATAAGTTTTCACCGCTACTAACACTTATGGAAGAAATTCTGAAATAAACGTTATTTATTTATTTATATGCGGTATGATTTCAACAAGTAAATACTACCTTAAATCAACTTTCACCACAAAAACCTTTAAAAAGACCAACATCGTCGCCGACACAAACAAAAAGCAATGTTTTCCATTGCTATAATTAATTATAGCCTCCATTAAACCAACCGCGGCTCCATTGTGATCACTTTTGACAAACAAAATGGAAGTTATATTGATTGAAATGGAAAATTCATGTCACGTTCCTATTGTTAGGAGTAACTGTAATTATTCGGGGGAATTTCGTTTCGTTAATATTTTCCAAGGAATTTCGTTGAGAAAATATTTGTTCGTTATTTTGTGTTTGGTCGGCTACCTACGTAATTATATTCATTTGCTTATTAAACTGTCAGCAATCAGAGCTAGGGTGATTAAAGGTACGACCTTTCTGTTAAAGAATTTGTACCTTTTTTGTATGTAAATATTTTTTTACGTATTAATCTATACTATAATAAAACGGAATAGTTTGTTTGATCGCGGTAATATCTGGAACTAACAGTTGAATTAGCATAATATATTTTTGAATTTGATAGCCCAGATCTAGAGGAAGGCTCTAAGCTATTTAATATTCCGTTAGGACCCTAAGGAGCCAAGCAAGCAAAAAATAACGCTAATCGAAATAGAAGTAATAGCACGGGCAGGCGATGCGATGTGACCGCGTGGGTCGGAAGAGCAAGAAGTTTCACACGAATGAATCGGGGGCTGAAGCTAGTATCTATTAAATAAAACCATACTATTTAAGATGAATTGCCAAACTTGAGAGGCAGTGAGCAGTGAGCAGGGCACGTTACTCGCAGAACAGATGGCTAATGGGGCCGAAAGGTTCTAGAGTGACGACTGCGTACCGAAAGACAGGGCAACGTGGACCGACGATCTGGTAGAAGTCGCAGGAATCAAACAAAGACAAACAAAGACAAAGTCAGAAACAAAGACATCAGAAAAATCACCAAAGTAAAAGACATAGCAAAAATCATAATGACACAGAAATGGAAATGGGCTGGGCATGTCCAAAGATTAAATGAGAACAAATGGGCCAAAATTGTCACGAATTGGTACCCAATATACAAGAAAAGACGAAAGGGAAGGCCATTTAAAAGATGGAGTGATGACATAGTTGCCACGGCTGGAATCACTTGGCACAGACTGGCAAGAAATAGAGAAAAATGGAAGGAAATAGAGGAGGCTTTCACCGCCTGGGCGGTCCTTACAACAATACATACATAGGTACTAACAATTTATAGTAACATACTTGATAAGAAAATTGCTAACACAACTAACAACATATAGAAAAATGTAAATTGTAAGGAACAAATAAAGCTATTATTATTTTACTATTTATAGAGGTATTTGCGTTCAAGCTTATTGATACAAACCTAGAACAGAACCTTGAAGAGAGTCTGAATTAGTATTTAACTCATCACGCAAGTTCCAAGCTGATTGTGGAGAAATCCGAACTGATTTTGATAAGATTCTGAATTAGTGGCAGAAAAACTTGTTATTGTGGTTTTACACAAGTATGAAAATGGACAGAATAGTGTGTTTTGCAGTGTGAATACCAACAATAATGTTGTACTGAATTTTGAAAAATTAAGCTCCTAGTGTAAAAGAAGGATACTTATTTTATTTTTAAGATTTTAGTTTGTATTACGTTACTTAATATATCTCATTATATTTAGTTCACTTAGTGCCCCATTATTACAAATTACTTTCTTATCATTTTGTTGCAATCGCAAATGTAACTCCTCAATAAATAATCGCATTTTGTGCCGGCAGCCAACTTAGATCTGATATTTGTAATAGTTTACATACACGTATTTTACTAGTCCAGCCCTTTCATTTGATACCCATGGCGAGGAGAGTTGTGAGAAAATGTGTAATCCGCCATATTGTTGGTAGCCATATTGAATTTGCATTTTCTTCATAGTGTTCTCTAGTCTACTAGTCAAGTCTTTTCAGTTGATACCCATACTGAGGGAATTGTGAAAAAAATATGAAATCCGCCAATGTGTAGCGGCGGCCATCTTGGATTTACAATGCTATCGAATAAATTAAATTATATTGTCATCAGAACTAAAGGTGTGTACCAATCTGTCAACAGGAAGAGGATAAAATTTCAACCACTAAATTTGACCCAAAAAATAAACAACAAACAGGGCACGCTAAATAAAACCGTTTAAATACACTAGAATTGCTCATAGGTAGGTCGTTACGCTAGAATTATCTTGTAGAAAAGTTTCCTTAAAAACAATTCCGAAATACAATTTAATCATCATTATAAATCCCGTCGAATAAGCCTAAAACAAAACCAATTACTTATAATAACTTCATAGGAACTACAGTTTTTAAGTGAAAGTTGTTAAATTCGTCATGTAGGTGTTTAACTACTGTTGAGAACTGACGTACCGATCGCGCGCGCGTGCTCTAGTTAAGAGTATTTTGCAGACGCATCACAACACCGTCGTCGCGGTGTACGTCGAGCTATCGGGGCCACCGCGATGACCCAGTTACAAGTGCGGAAATCGTCATGAAGTGATTCTTATAATTGTTTAGGTGTCACGTTCGCCTTAAAAGTAAAATAATATGGCTGCAAAACAGTCTATTAAAATAAAAACCGACCTGGAAAGACAGTTGTATGACTGTTACATCCAGGAGAAAACGGACAGAGAAAACCTGCAACAAATGGTACGTCAACTGAACGGCCACATACAAAGCTTGCAGGAACAGGTACAAGATCTGCAAGGTCAATTAAATTGCTTAAAAGCACGAGAAAAAGAAGAACCCTCAGATAAACAGGCCAGTGTGGCCATAACACCAGCTCAGCCTACTATAAGTGAAGTTGAGTACTGCACGGATGAGGATGAACTTGCCAAAGAAACTGGGTGGATTAGGGCTAAAAACAGGAAGAAAAGGAAGTTGAACACCTCTCTTACTCCACCACCGCCACAACATGCTAAAACTAGCGCTCAGCAGCAGCAAGCTAACAGCAAAGAGAAGACAACCACTAAAAAGATTCTAGCGCCGCCGCCGATTGTGGTGGACGGTGTTAAGAATTACCAAACATTCTACGACTTTTTGACTGAATCTCAGCCAGTAGAAACATTTACCGCGAAAATGTTAAGCGGTGATAGTTTGAAAATAAATGCCAAGACTGAAGAGTCCTACAGAGTTATTTCTCGGCGATTAACCGAAAATAACTGCTTTTGGCACTCATACGAGGATAAGCAAAATAGGCCAATAAGAGTTGTGGCAAAAATGTTGCATTCTTCCTGCCAACCGGACCGGATTAAAGATGATTTAACGTCGCAAGGATTCCAGATAGAAAATGCAATTAACAAGCTTAGCTGGAGAACAAAAGAACCGCTGAACATGTTTATTTTATCGTTCAAGAATGACGAAGAACTCAACAAAATATACGGCATTAAATATATCCTAGGCTGTAAAGTGGAGATTCACCCCCTTAAAACGTCAAAAATAATACCGCAGTGTAAGAGATGCCAATCTTATGGTCATACACAGAAGTATTGCGCAAAAGAGCCAAGATGTGTTAAATGTACAGGGAAACACCTCACAGCTGATTGTAAAAAACCAGCACAAGAAAAACCTAAGTGTGTCCACTGTGGCTTACCTCACCCAGCCAACTACAGAGGGTGTTTAGTTGCCAAGGAGATGCAAATGATGAAGAACAAACACGCAAAAAGTAATCCAAGTAGCAACACTGCCGTTAAGCAAATTGTTAGAAACACTGACAAACAGACAACAAAACAAAGTGTGCAGTTTGCACAGACAACAACAATAACTGCACCTTCATCCAAAAGTGCCTCATATGCACAAGTAGTAAAACCAAGCATACCATCAAGCCTAGACGATAAGCTCAACCAGATCTTGAAGTGCATATCCTCATTTGACAAGAGACTAGAGAAATTAGAATCAAGTACTGTACAAAATCAATAATGAATAACACACTTAAAATAATGGCGTGGAATTCCAACGGACTGCTGCAACACCAACATGAGTTGTTAGTAGTCCTAGACACGGAAAACATTGATGTGTGTTTGATCTCTGAAACACACTTCACTAAGCAGTCTTTTGTACAGTTTAAAGGTTATAAAGTGTATCACTCGCTGCACCCTAACAACACGGCCCGAGGAGGTAGTGCAGTTATTATTAAAGAAAATATCTGTCATTACGAACAGAGTAAATACGAGGAGCTGGACACGCAAGCTGTGGCGGTATCAATTAAAACAAAAAAGTTTAATGTTACAGTAGCAGCTGCATACTTTCCCCCAAGACACATGATAAACAAAGAACAATATGTGAACTTTCTCAGACTTCTTGGACCAAGATTTATATTGGGCGGGGACTTTAACGCTAAGAACACTCATTGGGGATCGAGACTAACTTCAACTAAGGGAAGACAGCTTTTTAGAGCAGTGAATGACATGCGTTGTGAGGTCATAAGTACTGGAAAACCTACATACTGGCCGACTGACCCCCAGAAACTTCCAGACCTTATAGACTTTTTCATTGTCAAAAATATATCCACCAATTACCTGAGTGTGGAAGAGGGGTATCATATGAACTCCGACCACTCTCCGATATTATTAAAACTGAGTCACAAAATATTACTGAGACAAAACCACCTGACATTGGAAAATAAGTTTACAGATTGGGAGAGTTTTAGCATAGACTTACGAAATATAATTGACCTAAAAACTTCATTAAAAAGCAAAGATCAGCTCGATTTTGAAGTAAACAAGTTTGGCAACGATATCCAACAATGTGCATGGAACAACACACCACAGTCAAATAAAAAATGTAAAGGAAACAACTACCCAAAGGAAATTATAGACCTATTATATGAAAAAAGAAATCAAAGGAAAATATGGCAGCAAACTAGATTTCCGAAAGACAAAACTCTGTTGAATAATCTATCGAAAAGACTACAGAGAACAATAAAAACCTTTCAAGATGAGGCTCTCAACACTAACCTACGGCAGTTAAGCAGTGATCATACAACGCAATACTCTCTTTGGAAAGCAACAAAGTTGTTGAAAAGGCCAGTCACATCAATTCCCCCGATCAGAGATGATAATGGAAAGTGGGCCATAAGCAACGAGCAAAAAGCCCTAAGATTTGCACATCATTTAGAAGAAACCTTTCAGCCAAATGACGGGTCTGTAGAAAACCTGCAAGTTCCCGATATTCTGCAAGATCAAAGAATTAAGCTTGTGACCCCGAAAGAAGTTGCAAAGGAAATTCAAATGATAAGCCTAAAAAAGAAATCCCCAGGGTATGACCTTATTACGGGTGAAATCCTAAAACATCTCCCTCGTAAAGCTATTGTTAAACTTACAAGGCTCATCAATGCTGCATTCGTACTAAAGCATGTTCCTGAGCCATGGAAAGTTGCTGAAGTGATTATGATTGCAAAGCCCGGCAAACCACCTCACGAAGCATCATCATACAGGCCCATATCCCTGTTGCCGATACTATCAAAGCTGTTTGAAAAAATATTTTTAAAACGCCTAAAACCGATTATAAGCGAGAATAATTTGATCCCTGACCACCAGTTTGGTTTTAGAGAGAAACATTCTACGATAGACCAAGTACATAGAATTACCAACATCATCGAGAGAACGCTTGAAGATAAAAAAGTTTGCTCCACCGTATTCCTAGACGTGGCACAAGCTTTTGATAGAGTTTGGCATGAGGGTTTGATGTACAAGCTAAGACTTATGCTGCCTAATGATTTTGCCGATATCTTGCAATCATACATTACAAATAGAATGTTTAGAGTAAGGCACGAGGATGCTTTTTCCGAGCTAAAGATAATTAAAGCTGGTGTGCCCCAAGGTAGTGTGCTGGGACCAGTGCTCTATTTGCTGTACACGTATGATTTACCAGAGCTCGAAAATAATACAATTGCAACCTTTGCGGACGACACTGCCATCATGGCGACAGGATCATGCCATACGGAAGCAATCGAAAAGGTACAAATCGCTCTAAATAAAGTTCATGATTGGGCACAAAAATGGAGAATCAAATTGAATGAATCAAAGTCGCTTCATATTGATTTCACCAACAGAAATTGTGACTACCACCCAGTCTTCATAAATGGTCAACGAGTGCCATACGCAAATACAGCCAAATACCTTGGCATAACGCTTGACGCGAAACTGCGCTGGAAAGCGCACGTCAAAAAGAAAAGGCAGGAACTAGACATGCGCTTTAAAAACATGTATTGGTTGATTGGACGGGATTCCTGTCTATCAATACACAACAAAATACTATTATATAAGCATGTTCTTATGCCAATATGGACATATGGCATCCAACTGTGGGGATGTACTAAACCAACCAACATCAAAATCATCCAAACATTCCAGAACAAGGTACTCAGGAGTATAGTTAATGCTCCCTGGTATATAAGAAATGACGACCTCCATCGTGACCTGAACATGGAACCCGTCACCAAGATAATACAAAAATATGCTGAAGCCCATGAACAACGACTCCATCATCATGTGAACATCGAGGCGATTCAGCTGTTAGACCAAACGAATATAGTGCGAAGACTAAAACGAACAAAACCTTTTGATTTAGTGTAGTGTAAAAAGTGCAGAAATAACAGTGACAGTGACACACATAATAACACATGAACAAAGTGTTTATAATATCATCATACCAGACTCTAAGAAAGTGGAACGGACTTGTGTAAAGTACAAAGGACACTATTCTAAGTTTTAAAATAATCATCATGTATAAAATTAAGTTAGATTTAAATTGCTTATTAGTCTTATAGACTAGATTGTAATTAATTATTAAGAACGGAGTTCTTTATAATAAAGGATAAAAAAAAAAAAAAAAAAAAAAAAAAAATAGGAACTACAGTTTTTAAGTGAAAGTTGTTAAATTCGTGAGCCACCATTTATATTGCGTAGGCTTCAGCTGTTCCCGGCGAACACCTGGGCCCCGCAAATTGTGAGGCTTACAAGCCTTGTCAGAATGTACACAAAAATATACTTCTACACTTTATTGATACTGAAGTTTGTTGGGCCCTGATTTTTAGGGTTCCGTTGCCAAATGGCAAAAAACGGTACCCTTATATATTCGTCATGTCTGTCTGTCTGTCCGAGTATGTCACAGCCACTTTTTTCCGAAACCCTTTGCCATGTAAACTTCCACCGAAAATTGGTTTGAACGAGATCTAGTAAGTAGTTTTTTTTAATACCTCATAAATCGTAAACCACAATTTACCTTTCATTCAGTCAACTCAAATATAAAAATTTAAAAAAACATTTAATTTCATAAACATAAACCTTATGCATAAATCGTGAATATTTGCAGGTTTGTACGGAACCCTCGGTGCGCGAGTCCGACTCGCACTTGGCCAGTTTTTTCTTTATTTAATGTTGGGTGTGGCAAAAGAAGTATGAAAGTAGAACAAATGTTGTAGAAATACGTTCCTTGCGAAGCATGTGTGGTGTGATTGTGAAAGATAAGCTGAGGAATGAGTTGATAAGACAACGGTGCAGTTTAAAAAAAAACATTATTTACCTGGCCTTTTTCTCAACTATGTTGAGGTCGGCTTCCAGTCTGCCCGGATGCAGCTGAATAGTATTTTAGATGGAACGACTGCCTGACCTCCACAATCCAGTTACTGGGTAATACGATACCTCTTGGTAAGACTAGTTCGTCAGGCTTTCGGGGTTCTGACGACCCGTAACGACTTTCAAAGATCCACATATGACAGCCGCGACCAACGGCATAACGTGCTTTCTAAGGCACGGACGAAACTATAGTCAGAAGTTCAATAACCAGTGTTACCAAAGGGTATAGTTTCGGAGCTCAGATAGCATCATATTGCTCAATGTAAACTACTCGTATTTAGCTGCATCCGGAAGACTAGAAGCCGACCCCAATATAGTTGGGAAAATGCTTGACAGATTGATTTTAGTACCTCAGACTAATCTATAACTATCAAACTATCGAAGACTCTCAAAAATTTTACGCAAAAATTCTTGATTTAATTTCCAACAGTTTCCCGAAAAATGCCAATAAACTTACTTCTCTAAAATTAGCTCACTGAATTAAGGGAGGAAATCACTATCTTGAATTACAGTGGTCCCTGGGTAGGGGGAATGGGGGCGGTCACAAAAATTTTTGGCTCCCTTATAAGGACTGACCGCATTATGTAATTATGGATGAAAAGGTTTTTCCGACCTTATGGGACCACTCTTACTACTTGGTAATATTTGTAAGTGATGTTGCAAGTTTTTTGCTGATGAAGAATTAAACTTGAATTACATTATGAACGATTGCAAACCTAGCTAAATGTTAAATTCGTTAATTATGTATTTATTTACATATCGCACACCTAGATCTAAAGGGAACTAACTCAAAATTCTTAATTTTTGAATTATGCACACCTTCGAGTCTGGCATTTCAATACCTATCGACCAATAAACCAGATTCAAAAGTATTTCCAATATTCAACTCCAAATATTGGAAATAGTTTTGAATCTGGTTTATTGGTCGATAAGTATTGAAATGACAGACTCGAAGGTGTGCATAACTGAAAAATTAAGAATTTTGAGTTAGTTCCCTTTAGATCTAGGGGTGCGATATGCTTTATTGTATACTAGAACATACATATGAACAAAAAATACATTTAACTATAAAAACATACAATGGGCGGCCTAAATCTATATAATAGTCTGTCTGTGTGTGTATTTAGTCTAATTTATTGTGTATGCAATAAACGTTAACACTAGGTAACACGTTGTTTTAATGTTCTAACACTCTATTATGGATTATTACGATTTTTTTCTTATTATTTTTAATCTATAAGTAGTACTAGTAATAAAGCTTAAGAATATGTTGTTTGTTTGAACGCGCTAATCTCCAAAACTACCGGACTGATAAGAAAAATTCTTTTTTCATTTGGTAGCGTAATTTTTGAGAAATGTTAATAACTGTAAAACATCACGCATGTAACCACAGTAACCGAGCAAAAAGAAAAAACGCCAAGCGACAATGAAATGATAGTGCGGACAGGTGATCTCAAATGACGACGGGGTGGGTGTTGGTCGGGGGACCAAGACATAATACGCGGGCGAGGCCACCGGCTGAAGTAAGTGTATTATAACCACAACTTATTGTTACGTCTTTCAAGGTTACTAATATGTCCCAATCTTCTATGTACATTTATGCAGTCGTTTGTGGAATATGCCAAATCTTAAAGTGGCCTTACACTTTTCGCGTCACCACGAAATTAAAACAGTTTGCTTTATTATACGTTTTGGTATTTCAATACTTCTTTCAGGAATTCTCAAGGGTATTTAGTAGTACCAGCTATATTAGGTATAAGAAAGACCTACTAGTATTAAGCGACTTTGTCTAACTGACCTAACTAAAATAAAAAAATATACAAAAAAGTAAGTACTGAGCAGAAATAAGAAAATACTAAGTTTTCAGGTTTTTAAACCTTTATTATTAAAAAGAAAGAAAAAATAAAATGAAAAAACCAACAAAAGAATATTGCGTAGGCCGGGAATCGAACCCGGATCAACTGCTTGGAAGGCAACTATGCTGACCATTACACCACCAACGCCGATGAAAAGTGGTTTCAATTTACCGACCATATTCCTATTTCAATTTGAATATTTTAAAAATATACAAATGATTGTATAAACACTCTTATCTATTAATTAGGAACAATTGTTATCAATGACCTTTGCGCTTCCAAACTTAGTTTACAAATTGAATTTTTACTTTTTACGACTGTAATATTTTATTTTATTATGTTTGTTTTCCGGAGATAGATAACGAAGAATTGTGTGATAATGAATCATTATTTTTTTAAATTTTATAAAGAGATATAATTAGTGAGTTTGTATTTTTTTTAACCGACTTCAAAAAGGAGGAGGTTCTCAATTCGGATGTTTTTTTTTACGTATGTTCGGCCATAACTCCGTCATATATAGACGGATTCGCAAAATTCTTTTTGAAAGGGGTTTATTCCAAAATGGTCCCATATAAATTTCATATAGATCTGATGATGAGTTCCAGAGATAGCCACCGGAACTCTTTAAAAAATGACAGCAAATCAACCGCGATTTCTGCTATCGCATAAATATGCATTGTTTGTTTGGAATTAGTGCGGGGTGGATACCACAACTAAAAATTTAAAAATAAAAAGATTTTTACAAAAAAAAAAAAACAACCGACTTCATTAAAAACACTACAAAGTGAAAAATAACTTTAATTTCGGAAGTATTTATATTATATATTTTATTTTTCACTTTGTAGTGTTTTTAATGAAGTCGGTTGTTTTTTTTTTTTTTTTTTTGTAAGAAAGTTTTGTATGTAAGTTCTTCCGTGTGGTGCCGAACGTAAACAATAGTACCATTCCATTTCTTCCCGTGAAAGGCGACTATGGGATTTTACTAGATGGGAAGCAGCATTCTCTATGCATTTAACCACCACAGTGCGGTCGTCAACCCGCGTGCGAAGCGTGACGATTACGCAAAACCCGCCTAAATTGAAGGGGCCCTATGTCAAATGATAATAATAATGATGTAAGGAGTAATCGTCAGAACTACGGTTTCGATTCACAAAATTCTTTCATTTATGGAAATCTACAGCACGTATTGTCGAGTCTCTTAGGATATATTTTATGAATATTCCCTAGTACGAAGTTGCAGGTAAAAGCTATTTAATTTATTGACTAAATATGAGAAGGAGATGAATAGGCATTTACTAAAGGACCAATTTTATTAAACTTTTTTTTTTTTCTGTAAGTAAGATTGTACACACGACTACATATCAAGCTACCTATACATTTCCTGTTTTAACTGATCTCACATCGGATAGGTTTTTCGTACAATGAGAAGTCAGCTTAAACTGGATTTGTATGTGTTTATGTTATTTTTGTTCCCAATAAACGATTGTTATTATTACCTCAAAACTAGATGACGTCGGCGTTTTTAATCTGAGTACCTACTCTAAGAAGAAAAGTCGAAATAAACTCAAAGGTCAAGTCACAAAGACAACAGTCAAGGACAACAGTCTTTTTAAAAATCTATACATACACTTGGTCAGATCATGTAGATTGGTGTCTAAAATGGTAATGGTTTGAAGAAAGAACCACACAGATTACGGACCATATTTGACCACCAATTAAAATCACAACTGTCACTTTTGACAGTTGTAAGAAATGGCTATAACACGGCCAAATGACGTAGGGTGTAAGTTTACTAAACTGTGCCTGGTTATACTTACAATTAGAGTGTGTGACCTTTTCAAAATCGACCATTAGGGCTGCCTCAGGAAGACATAACGCGGACATTACCATACCAAGGACCATCAAGAACATTAAGTGACTTATTATGTCAGTAAGTAAAGCACTCAAAAAAGGCCAGTTCTTCATTCATATTAACTTTATGGTAGCCATTTGCAATATTCACCAAAATGAGGAGAATCACTTAATAGCATATTATCTACATAAAAGAACTAGGTATATGGGGCATTTTATGGGTCTTAGATAGGGATATTACCGTCTATTCGTAAATTAGTGGTCTTTTGTGGCTGGACTAATTTGATCCTTACGAATGTTCTTTTTTAAGTCATAATCATTATTTGATGCTATAAGTCTGTGAATAAGAACTCCAGAACTTATCGCATTATGATCAGGCTTGCAAAATAGGTTACATAAATAAATAACGTAGGACACCCAACACACCGTTATCTGATCCCAAACTAGACAGAGCCTGTACCATGGTAACCAGACAACTGATAAATATACTTATATATTTCTAAATACATACATATTATAGATAAAGTTGTCAGTCAAGTATGTATGTTAACCTCCAAATAATGTGAATTTAGTATAAGCTTGAATCTTATACTATTTTTTTTCTCTCTCTTCTTTTTGGGGTTCCGTTGCCAAATGGTAAAAATCGGAACCCTTATAGATTCGTCATGTCTGTCTGTCTGTCTGTCCGAGTATGTCACAGCCATTTTTTTCCGAAACTATAAGAGCTATGCTATTGAAACTTGGTAAGTAGATGTATTCTGTGAACTGCATTAAGATTTTCACACAAAAATAGAAAAACAACAATAATATTTGGGGTTCCCCATACATAGAACTGAAACTCAAAAAAAAAAAACATCAAACCCATATGTGTGGGGTATCTATGGATAGGTCTTCAAAAATGATATTGAGGTTTCTAATATCATTTTTTTCTAAACTGAATAGTTTGCGCGAGAGGCACTTCCAAAGTGGTGAAACCCCTCCCCCCCCCGTAACTTCTAAAATAAGGGAATGATAAAACTAAAAAAATATATGATGTACATTACCATGTAAACTTCCACCGAAAATTGGTTTGAACGAGATCTAGTAAGTAGTTTTTTTTAATACGTCATAAATCGTAAACCACAATTTACCTTTCATTCAGTCAACTCAAATACAAAAATTAAAAAAAAAAACCATTTAATTTCATAAATATAAACCTTATGCATGAACCATGAATACCTACAGGTTTGTACGGAACCCTCGGTGCGCGAGTCCGACTCGCACTTGGCCGGTTTTTTGGTAACTGTGTTATGCTGTCCATACTCTTTCTTTCTTTCCAATCTGTTTCTATAAGTGATGACTTATAATTGGCTGCCAGTCTCACACACTATTTTTTTTTATTCTGTTTATTTTAGCTGTAACTCATCCAAACTTATTAAATAAATAAATAATTGGGGAGCAGTGGTTGATTTTAGAGGTGCTTATGGCTAAGTAAGAACAGCCGCACATGTCGACTGATCAGGTTAAGCTTCGCCTTCTACGGTTAGACCCCTCTCTAGTAAGTCCCTCAGTCACCTTTTACGACACTCACTTGAAGAAATGGGTTGACGCTATTCTTTACGTCCGATACCACTCGGACAACGGACGGAAGTGTACTTAAATAGTACACCCATATTTCGGTAGTTATGTCATATATAAGTCATAGTCATAGAGGGCGAGTCTATTGTCATCATCATCATCATTTCAGCCTATTTCAGTAGTTTCGGCACCAATTTGGGGGGCTTTGCCATAATCGCCACGTTTGGCAGGCAGGTTGGCGATCGCAGTATGGTGGTAAAATGCATAGAGAACGCTGCTGCCCATTCTCTAGTAAGTCTCTTAGTCGCCTTTTACGACACCCACGGGAAGAAATGGGGATCAATCATCAATTAATCAATCATATTTTTCCTGTATTGTCATCAACTGGGCACAAATCCAGATTCCGAGCTGTTACTGAGAATTTCCAGATAGAAAAACCCATTAACACTTTGACCGACCTGAACCCTAATTGCGAAACGCACAATTTATCAGAATCTGAATGGGATTGAAGATTATTTCTAAACCATTGCGTCATTTGTGCGAATAAATTGTGCTTCAGCAACGTAAATAACGCAATGAATGTTGATTAACTATGAATATTAAACCAATTCCTACCGATAAAAAGTTCCGCATTCACCCCTCTGGGAATGGAATACAGGACCTCATGGTCAGTAGTATCGCTTGCGACCACTAGACCCACGAGGAAGTATAATTTGTTACGTATAGTATATTATAATTTAATAAAAGCATTAGAGCAGGATCCCATTCACTTAACTCAGTATTATTGATACAAAGCACACATTTTACGCAAGACATCGAAAGAATGAAAAAAATACCGCTTGTATAGTTATTTCCAAAATGTTGAGTAGCTCCCATTCTACAGTGGTTCATGAATATTCATTGGTACTCCGACCACCTTAAATATTATTCCACCTTTACCCCATTGAGCTACCTATAGCCAAAAATAGACCCTTCTAAATTCAAGTCGCCACGTTGACAGCTCATTTTAAACCTACACTTCACTACTCGCGAAGTTACTTCGAGCGACGAAGTACCGGTCAAAATTGACCGAAGTCCGAAGTGTGTGACTAAACACTCATGCTTAAAACTACGGGACGTTTTAAGTCATTTAACTCGGGGGAAAAAACTGACAACGATCGGAAGTCACTCGAGACAAGCCCAAGCGAACTGAAGATTCATTCTTGTATGATTTTCGAGTAGTGTAAAAAGGCAGAGGAGTCAAAGTTTCCTGCAAGTTATTACAGGTTGAATGGATGTGGACTGCACCTTCATGGAACACTGGACAAAACTACATGTACGAGTAGTGCGGTCTTGATCCAATGTTTCTGTTGTGTAGTCCTTATTCATATTATATTATTTCAAAATTACAATAAAATTAAATAAAACATGCATGGATTATTATAATGTAACGATTGTAGTTTATTGTAATTAGTCTTAATTAAAATTGGATTGAATTGATCCCGTAGGCGTCCCGTAGTTCTTAGCATGAGTGTGCAGTCGCTTACTTTAAGCTTCGATTATTTCGACCAGTTCTTCGTCGAAGTAACTTCGCGAGTAGTGCAGTTCAGGTTTTAAACCAGCATTACACTACTCCAGAAATTCATTGAACATAAGCCAATACGAGAGTGTAGATGGGCATTTCCCTTCGCTTCGTGCAAACTCGGCTCGCCTCGGGCGACATCCAATTGTTGTCGGTTTTTTGCACCCGACTCAAAAGACTCTTAGCGCGCCACTCTTAGCATGAGTGTAGAATCACGTTCTTCGGGCTTCCACAAATTTCGACCAAAACCTTGTCGAAGGTACTTCACGAGTAGTGAAGTGCAGATTTTAAATTTGGTCCTCAGAAACTAACAAAGGGTCAGTTTCTAGTCTTACCGGATGTAGCTGAATACCAGTATTACATGGAGCTTCTGCCTATCTGAACAACTCAGTTAAGTACTGAGTAAAACGGTACCGTTTGGTAAGACTGGTTGTCAGACTTTTGAACTTCTGACTACCCGTAAAGACTGTCAAATATTAACGATGTCATAAGATAATAGTTATTGGTTGCCTCATAATAATTAACCTGTTTAATTATCCCATAATTCTATAGTTATGAGAATTAAGGCATAAATTGAACTATCAATATTAAATGCTTGTTTACCCTACACTTAATTGAGTTCAAAATTGTAATGAGCACTAATGAGCGAACGGGTAATGTTACCGCTATGTGCACGCTAGAGACAAAATGATCATAACGCTTACTAAGATATTCTAAAAATAAATTAGACGATGGAACGCTACTAAAGCAGAAATGAAAGCTACGTAAGCTGTAAAAGTTAATTGGGAAAAGAAGCTGATATAAAAACTACTCAAAAGAAGATAAGGGCTAATAAAAGAATAATTGGAAGCCAAAATCTACTCTAGCAACATCCCGCTACAATTCTTGCAACAATCGATAACTTTCAACTGAACTCACTTGATTTAACCCGTCATAATCCACAACAAGGCATCCCGAATTGACTAAACACTCATGCTTAAAACTACGGGACGTTTTAAGTCATTTAACTCGGGGGAAAAAACTGACAACGATCGGAAGTCACTCGAGACAAGCCCAAGCGAACTGAAGATTCATTCTTGTATGATTTTCGAGTAGTGTAAAAAGGCAGAGGAGTCAAAGTTTCCTGCAAGTTATTACAGGTTGAATGGATGTGGACTGCACCTTCATGGAACACTGGACAAAACTACATGTACGAGTAGTGCGGTCTTGATCCAATGTTTCTGTTGTGTAGTCCTTATTCATATTATATTATTTCAAAATTACAATAAAATTAAATAAAACATGCATGGATTATTATAATGTAACGATTGTAGTTTATTGTAATTAGTCTTAATTAAAATTGGATTGAATTGATCCCGTAGGCGTCCCGTAGTTCTTAGCATGAGTGTGCAGTCGCTTACTTTAAGCTTCGATTATTTCGACCAGTTCTTCGTCGAAGTAACTTCGCGAGTAGTGCAGTTCAGGTTTTAAACCAGCATTACACTACTCCAGAAATTCATTGAACATAAGCCAATACGAGAGTGTAGATGGGCATTTCCCTTCGCTTCGTGCAAACTCGGCTCGCCTCGGGCGACATCCAATTGTTGTCGGTTTTTTGCACCCGACTCAAAAGACTCTTAGCGCGCCACTCTTAGCATGAGTGTAGAATCACGTTCTTCGGGCTTCCACAAATTTCGACCAAAACCTTGTCGAAGGTACTTCACGAGTAGTGAAGTGCAGATTTTAAATTTGGTCCTCAGAAACTAACAAAGACTATCAACTGTACTACTTTCTTAATAGATCGCAAACTTCTATCATAAATCACAACTGGCTTGAGGAACTTCGTTACAACCGAAGTTTTTCATACAGGATCAATAGGTATGAATAAATAAGTTTTTCCTGTAGATGAAAGGAGGGCTATACCTGATACAGAGGATAGTGATATCGATAGAGCAGATTTATTTTGGACCTTAGAAACAGGGTTGGTTTAGTAGGTAGGGATATTTTAATCAGAGTTGAAGCAGAAAACCCAGTTTTACGTTTTACACAGTAACTGGGTTGTGGTAGTCAGATAAGCAGTCGCTTTAAGTAAAATACTGGTATTCAGCTGAATCCGTTTAGACTATACTTTTATGTTTTTTTTAAATATGTGAGCTCCATGTATTTATCACATATTTATTGATTTGTCATTTTCAATCATTTTTACATATTATGGTAAAAGAATTTTATGCTACGTATATGGTCGTCACATATATCTAATAAATGTACTTAAATATTGTAAAACATTTAAAAAGGATAAATTCGAGAAATTTCCATTTGGATGGGGCGACTAGAATCAGTCATATTTTTTATGTAATTGTTGCTGTTCAAATCTGCATTGTATGCTATTTGAATTACTTAAAATGTTTGACTTTGACTGGAAACCGACCGAACACAGTTGGGAGAAGGCCTTAGCCTTTTATTACTATATTGATTGAAGAAGTCTTGCCTACCACTGCAGCTGAAGCAAGGCTGACGATATAGACAATTACGTGTGTGCTATGAGGATAGACTACACCATCCTGCATATCCAAATAATTTTAGAAATATGTAAAATGCAAAATCCATCCTAACACCAGCACTTCGTCCGCGACTCCTTCTGTAGATTTCGTATTTTTCCCTACAAATTCAAACACCGCTTTACCAGCCCCTTTATGGAGTCATTGAAAAAAAAAATTACTATCTCTATGATTTACTTGAATGAGTGTTCAAAGTCCAAAGTTTCAACTTTACTATCTCAATTGTAACTCCAATTCATACAACAGAAATCCCCGTTTTGACCCCCTTAAAGGTCTAATTTCCAAAAATCCCCGTATAGTACTCCCCTACAATTAAAATGAAGCCGTATCCAAAATTTGACGATTCTAGTCCCAGTAGTTTCGGCTGTACGTTTATAGTCCCTCAGTTTCTATTTGTCATAAATCTATATAACTTATTTACACTTTTAACATATTTAAACTTTTCACTCTCAAATAAGGTACAAAGATGAACTAAATGCCTTAGGCATTCTCTACCAAACAACCAGGGGTGGTGAAGAGATGACAGGAGAGGACAGGGTCTCTGTTTGAAAGATACAGTCTCAAACTATCTCTCTTATCACTTTTCAATAAGCTAATTCGCGTATAACTAAAGCAGAGGTAGAAGAAGATAACAACAATGAAGATACTTAGACTACAGAAAATGATCAGGCACTCTTAGTACATTCTATGCCTACCTAGATGGAGGAACAACTTAAGATATCGCCGGCTTATCTCACTGAAGTCGTAAAAGTAGATGCGAGTACGGTAACAGCACATAATGGTAGTCATAGAGATAGGATAACAACGGTACAGTATAACTACGAGGATGACTTACGAAGTATCTATATTGGACATGGATTATTATGTAATTGCCAATGTTGTAAACATATAGTTTAGTTTATTGGTTCATAAAAGTTTACAATATTCAGGTGTGACACTGGATCCCGCACTAGGATGCCCTGTGTCGCAGGATCCAGTCTCTTTCGACATTACTTATGCTATATATGTCTGTTTTGTCTTAGGTCACTAGTCCTGACATCGCAAGCAATGTCAATATTGCTAAACTATTTTTTTTATTGACTTTAATACGGGGCTTTTGGCATCGTTGAACGTTAGGACTTTCCCAAATAAGAAGTAAAACTTCACGTAGTAAAAATGACATTATGATACTCCAAATGTAGCTTAACTCAAACTATCAAATCATTTCTTATTAACAGTATCCGCTTTTATAATAAGTTGCCATAATCTGTTACAGAATTTAGTGACGGAAAATTCAAAATCCACATCAAACGTGTCTTTACAACAAAAGTATTTTTTTAAGATAAAAGACAAAGTCAAGACAAGGAACTTTGGCACCAATTCCATCTGCTCATTTGGCTTCCCTGGTACTTCATTAACGACATAACTATGTAAATGTGTACTAATGCTCCCAAATTATTAGGTTTTTTTTTACAGATATAATTTCACATAATCTTTTCATATACATATACCTACAATTTTTATTTCAACTCTTTGTTAGTGGTTATAAATAGCCATCACATCATTTGCATAAATTAAGTTTTATATTTTATTTATCTTTTATAAGAATATGTTGATTCTAGAATGTGAGAATGTAGACAGTAGATTTAAACCATTTTCTATTTTATCATGTTACTGCTCCCTACTTGTGGACAGGCACACTGTCCTCCCAGACCTTTTCACATTGTAATTTGAATACAATGTATAAAATTTTTTTTTTTTAAATGAACTACCGTGGAGTTTTTTGCCGGCTCATCATCATAGGAAACAAACAATTGGAATCGTACACCTTCTGACGTTTCATAGGTGCCCATGTAGGTTTATATAAAATAAAATAATTGTTTTATTTTTTACGTTGATTGTGGTTTAGAAACTATTTAGAAGTTTTATAGGAATGGCAAGCAAAAAATATTTGACCACGATATAGAAGGCGATTTTAAAACATTTATTTCGGGGCAAATTATAGCAGCGCCGTCGTTACGGGTAGTCTAAAACCCAAAGGTCTGCCAACCCTGTATTACCCAGTAACTGAGTTGCGGAGGTCAGATCGCTCTATATATAATACTGGAATATAGTTTGACTGGAAGCCGCTCACGAAATAGTTGGAGAAACGCTAGTTAGATGATTGTATAGCAGCATCATTAAAATTAGCATCAAAATCTAGATCACAAATTCCACAATAAAAACCGTAGACTTGAATATTAAATTTTTCGTCACTATTTCGGAACAAATTTGATTAGCTGTTATTACTTTTATCACCCAATCATAACAGTTTATCTAAATGAGATTTCACAAAAGCTACGGCATGTTTTCTAATAAAAAACATGAATAACCCCGTATAAAGCCTCTTCGATCGTCAACTGTTCTGTTCTTCAGAAAGCATCTACAGGCTTATCAATCAAAAAATCTGCCTAGCCTTTTCCCAACTATGTTAGGGTCAGTTTCTAGTCTTACCGGATGTAGCTGAATACCAGTATTACATGGAGCTTCTGCCTATCTGACCAACTCAGTTAAGTACTGAGTAAAACGGTACCGTTTGGTAAGACTGGTTGTCAGACTTTTGAACTTCTGACTACCCGTAAAGACTGTCAAATATTAACGATGTCATAAGATAATAGTTATTGGTTGCCTCATAATAATTAACCTGTTTAATTATCTCATAATTCTATAGTTATGAGAATTAAGGCATAAATTGAACTATCAATATTAAATGCTTGTTTACCCTACACTTAATTGAGTTCAAAATTGTAATGAGCACTAATGAGCGAACGGGTAATGTTACCGCTATATGCACGCTAGAGACAAAATGATTACAACGCTTACGAAGATATTCTAAAAATAAATTAGAAGATGGAACGCTACTAAAGCAGAAATGAAAGCTACGTAAGCTGTAAAAGTTAATTGGGAAAAGAAGCTGATATAAAAACTACTCAAAAGAAGATAAGGGCTAATAAAAGAATAATTGGAAGCCAAAATCTACTCTAGCAACATCCCGCTACAATTCTTGCAACAATCGATAACTTTCAACTGAACTCACTTGATTTAACCCGTCATAATCCACAACAAGGCATCCCGAATTGACGAAATTACATTAAACACTTAGCCGTTAACATTATCTAAAAGTAAAAAAAAAAACATGAAAAAAAGGGAAGGAAACATTTAGGGCAAAGGAATTTTTCGGTTGGCACAACAATTCAAAACATTCGATGTTCTAAACCGCTACTGCAATGCGCTTTCCGGGGGGAAAATACTGAAACTTGTCATTTGAAATTTGAATTTAATTTTAGAATGGAAAAAAATGGGTTTATGTCAAAATAAATAAAAGAATAATTACTTTTTTTTGGTTATTTTTTTGCGGAGCGTTGCGGCTCCCCGCGTCTATCCGACGGCGCTCAGCCGCGTAGACTGGCGTCGCGCGCCCCTACGTCCTATACTTATGTGTTTACATCTTAAATGGGGTTGCACAGAGTAATGTTAGGTTCAGGCTCTACATTGGCTTGTTCGCTCGAAAAGAGCAATCGTGAGCTCTTGAGCCTGAAAAGAACGAATGGATCCATTATGCACTGTATGTTTCTATTGTTCGATGCACATTTAGATCCTTCTTTTATCCTTCAGTTTAAAAGGGTAGTTTCCTGAAAATGGGGATCTGGAAATATTAAGAAATGTTCTTTGCCAAAAATGATTATGCGTCGGCCGGGAATCGAACCCGGATCAACTTCTTGGAAGGCAACTATGCTGACCATTACACCACCGACGCATGTGTTGGTCTAGGTAAATAAGGTTTATGGCAGAAGCTTAGTCAATTTTGAGTTAAGTTATTTACACAGATGGTCTGAACAATAGTCATATGAACTATGAATAAAACGAAAACTAGGAGGTTTCCTCCGGGGGATTTTCCTCAAGACATATCGAAATTTACAGCATGTATCAGACACTCAAACTAAACAACGCTCTCCATGGGACCCAACAACGTAATCGGAAAAGAATTTATGGGAAAGCTGATTATTTTTGTTCCTAAAAATAATAAAGGAGTCGACAAAAAACTGAAGGTAAATGCAGGGCCAAAATGAGCACACTTGAAAGAAGAAAGAAAAAACCTACATTTATTTAACACAGACTAATAGCACATATGTTTTGTGTGGTACCAGACGTAAAGAATAGCACCATCGCATTTCTTCCCGTGGGTATCGTAAGGCGACTAAGGGACCTACTAGAGAATGGGCAGCAGAGTTCTTTATGTATTTTACGACCATACTGCGATCGCCAACCCGCCTGCATTCCGGCAAACCCCTCCAAATTGGGAGAGGAATAAGTGCAGCAGTGCATGTCTTTCGGCTGAAATGATGATGATGATGAATAGCATACATCAGGAAAGAGTAAAATAAAAATATGTAAGGTGCGATGTCAGAAACTAGCATTATAGTGTGCCACACGGCTGCGCCAAAAAGGCCCAGTGCGACAATAAAATACTAGACAACTAGTCCCTGACGCTGGTTTTCAACTGGACCTGACAAACTGAACGTGGTCTTTCACTTAACCGAAACATAGTAAGGTTTCAGTTCTCTCACTCCGCGGGTTCTGTCATTTGATTACAGAATGTATTATTTTTCTTCTAAGCGCACCGCTAGCAATGTTCATACAGCTGTGTGGAAGGTCATTAGCGTCTATCAATTCCTGTAGCGTGCAGACAACAAGAGACGACGCCCCGTTGTTTGTGGGACAGCACTACATGAACAGTCCAGGGGTAATCTGTCCTGCCAGAATCGTGAGATTTGTTCGAAAGAGATACCGTGGCCCTGACATATAGGCAACTGAAAGAACACAGGCGAGTTTTAGTCAGTAAAAGTCTGAGTCCCGCTCCGCCCAGAGCGGAAGACGTCATTAATTTATCTATATTATGTACCTATGTGTTACGGCTAAAGGTGGGTGTGAACATAAACTTAAGATTAGCCGGCTAAACTTAGGTTTATCTTCGAGAAGCAGCTAAAGTTCGATATCATGTTAGTTTGCGTCGTGATATTCCATCTTTAGCCGGCTAATGTGCACATTAACCGAAATGAAACGGCTAAAAATGTCTTTAAATTAAAATATTTTCTTGAAAGTCAATATGTTGTGCTACTAAAGTTAGTGACAGAAACATATCGCTGCAAAACCGACTCCACGTAGTCTTGTCTGCCCTACCCCTAGAGTGTAATTTAGAATCGCGTAGGCGCGGAGGGGCGAGGCAGCCCGCGAGCTGAGGAGCAGGTGGTTTTAACACCCGCCGCCGCAGCAGAGGTTGGCCGGCGAAGCCGGCCAACAAGCCGAAGCTGCGGTGGTGAGCGTTTAGACCATCTGCGACGTTAAGCTCGCGTGGGACTGCCGGAGCCCTGCAGCGCCGGAGCCGTGACAGAAACCATGCTTGCTTGCATGTTGCATGATTGCTGCATGCTTGTTTGCTGCTAGATGGTAATCAGTTACTAGGTATTTTTTTTCGGTATTTCAACTAGTAGGTATTTTTAACGTAGATATTATGAATTTAGATGTATGAAATGTTGATATTTTGAACTTAGGCATAATGTCATTCGATATTTTGAATCATTCGAAATTTTAATCACTCGGCATTTCAATCTTCGACGTTTTAAGCTTAGGTATAACAATTTTCGACATTTTGATATAATCGATATTTAAATTTTCGATGTTTTGAACATTGGTATTTTAAGCGTAGGTATTTTAATCTTCGATATTCAAATACGTACCCGGTACATTGCGTGTACATGCCGCTGCCGAATAAATAATTTCCTTTGTAATTCGATATGCCATTCTAGTTTATCATGTTCCAACAAATACCTCCATATTAAACATTATAAATAGTAAACATTATTACATTGTTTCCTTTTTCATTTCCTTCTACATTTTAGCCAAGGGCCTCAGTTACACTTAAGTTTAGCCGGCTAAAGATAGAAGAAACTAACATTAACACCTCCTCGAAGATAAACCTAAGTTTAGCCGGCTAATCTTAAGTTTATGTTCACACCCACCTTTAGCCGTAACATATGTATTTAGAAATATATAAGTATGTTTATCAGTTGTCTGGTTGCCATAGTACAGGCTCTGCCTAGTTTGGGATCAGATAACGGTGTGTTGGTTGTCCCAAGATATTTATTTATTTATTTAATTTGATGATTTCCCACCCACAATAAAGGGGGTAATCTATGTAACCTTAACAGCTGGAGATGCAATTGTCTTTAAATCACTGTATCATTTTTTTTTTAAAGAAAGCCGTCCTTTCCTTTCTTTTTAAAGAAGTCCTATAAGGACTAAAAGTTCAATCAATAAAAACTTAAGCCAAATGATACAAACGCTGTTGATATCGATATTTTTCGTATAGCCGGTGTCACTTTTAGTCTGTACCTTTTTTTCTGACGGCTTCGCCACAGAATCAGCCTAAAATATTTCCACTGCTGGGGCACAGGCTACCTCTCTGTGAGAAGGAATGGGCCGCAATCCACCATGGGGCCCCATTGCGGGTTGATACATGTCACATGTCTTCGAATTTTGGAATCTAAGACAGTTTCCGCACGATGTTTTTCCCTCATCGTTTTGAAAACAGTGGTGATAAAATTATTTATACAAAGGAAAGCGTCCGAACCTACGATCTACAACTCGTAAATGGCGGCTGTTACCACTGGGCCACCACCACTGCTCTCTCTTCGCCACAGTTTTTTTTTTTTTGGATGTGAAATCGTCAAATGACTTCTCCCGCTCTGGGCGGAGCGGGAGGGCATGTCATACTTTTACTGACTAAAACCCACCCATGTTCCTTCAGTTGCCCATATGCCAGGGCCACGGTAACTCTTTCGAACGAATCTCGCGACCCTGGCAGCCTTCCCCATAGTCGATTAAATATACTGCCACGTGCCGTCGCCTCTGTCGCTCGCTACTCTGTGTAGGTAGGCCTAAAGTCCGGTATAAGTATAAAATATAAAGCTCGGTCGGATGTTATTATTGCCCGTCGCGATTCATTGCTCCAGCCCTGATGTATTAACACCACTGTCCTTATTATTATTCTCATTAAAATATATGTTCTGGAAGTTTTTTTGTTTGGGGAAAATATGGCAAATTGTTTTTTAGTCAGGAATAATGGGTTTACGCGAAGCGGTTGGGAAATATGGCTGGTTTTCACGGATTTATTTCTCGTTTTGAATTTTGTAATATCACAATTCAGTCTTAACAGAATAGATAGCCGATGGGGCCTAAAGGTTCTGGAGTGGCAACTGCGTGCTGGAAGACGTAGCGTAGGAAAGTCTCCCACAAGGTGGGCCGATGACTTGGTGAAGACCCCAGAAATCCGCTGGAAGCAAGAAACACAGAGTCGATCGAAGTGGCGGTGCTTGGGGGAGGCCTATATCCAGCAGTGGACGTTTTCTGGCTGAAATGAATAATGATGATGATATTTACGTCAATCCAGGAGAATTTGTGTTCAAACTTTTTTATATGGACCTAGAATAGATCCTTAGGGGACCCTCTAAAGTGACTGCTTATAACTGAAAGACGCAGCATCAGAAGACTTCAAAAGATGGGTCGATAACCTGGTGAAAGCTGCAGGAATCCGCTGGAAGTGAGAGGCACAGAGCCGGTCGCAGTGGCGGTGGTTTTGTGAGGAATATGTCCCGCAGTCGCCGTCTTTCGCCTTCGCCAAATGATGAAAATGAATTAAGGTCTCATTTCGTGTAATAGAAGATGCTAATGTTATTTTTAGAACAAATTCGCCGCATAATTCTCTGCAAATTTTAATACAAATCATCACCATAATAAATCAACCTGTCACGCAACCCTTGTATTGCCCAGCCTGGGAATTGACCCCATGACCGCAAGGTCACGTGACAAGCTTCAGTAACGCCAAAAGATTTGACCTAGTTGCACTTTTGACCTCCCAAAACAGGACTGAGCGTGAAAATGAAATGAAAACAGAATTAATTATCCTTATTTCGGCGTGATGGATAAATTAAAAGGGCAAGATTGGAGAATTCCCAAAGTTTATCCGCTCCAAATTAATCTATTTGGTAATTATAACATTTACTGATATTGGGGCCATAGAACAAGCGGGTAAATAAACAACTGACTTCCAAAAAACGACTTACAAAGTGAAAATAACTTTAATTTTGGAAGTCGTTGTCTTTGGATCTGCATTTTAGTTTTTTGCCATCGCCTCCCAAAATTAAATTTATTTTTCACTTTGTAGTGTTCTTATTGTAATTTGTTTTTTTGCAAAAAAAGTTTTTATCTTTCACTTTTTAGATAAGGTATCTACCCCGCAATAATTCGTATACCACTGCTGGCCAGGTCAATAGCAGTGACAGGAAGTTTTAGAACATCATTAGAATAATCAAAATGGATTAAATACCTCTTATCGAAGCTAACGCAATAACTACACAGGAAAAAAGAAGAAAATATAGACATATTGAGAACCATTCACTTTTTGAAGTTGATTAAATATACGACAATTATTCATATTCACCAGAGATCAACTTAATTACCATAAATGTTAGAGTTTAAAATGTATACTATTGCTGAACATGATTTCCTGTGTTCAATTTTTATGTTGGGTAAAGTCTTATTGCGTTTTTCCATTTCCAGGAATTTCTCGGTGGTTGGTAGTCAGTCTGGATTTTTGGCAATAGGGTCGTCTCCTCGTGACAAGGGTCTATGTGCCTAACCCATCGGGAAAAATAGGCATAATGATAAGTAATGTTTTAAAAATCGATGGGTACTCATTAGGGGCTCCCGAGGGTTAGCCCATTCTTTGGCCAAAGAATTTGCTATTCAAAGTGGCAATGCTGCCGGTCTTCTGGGCAGGTTTCCGGATGACAGCGATGCGGACGAGTACAAAAGTAAAAACAAAAAATTTTATTTATTTCTACATATTTAATTAATCAGTCACTTATTTAACTCATAGTGTAAATCGTTAGTTACGTTATATATGACACTAGATTTTGCACGCGGTTTCGCCCACGTGGAAGTCGAAAATTATCCTAAGGGATCGTACTACCGAGATAAAGAAATATCCTATGTGTTAATCCAGGTAATAAACTACCTGCCTGCCAAATTTCATTCAAATACCTGTGGCCGTTTTTGCTTGATTGAGTAACATACACGAAAACATACAAACTTATACATAATTGATTTTAGTAGGACTAGCAGGTACACTAAATAAATAAGAAATGAATACATAAGAGGAAGTCTGAAAGTGGCACCTATAACTGAAAAGTTGCGAAGAAATCGGATGATACGGAGGAATGAGGAAATTATTGTGAGGAAAATTTTAGTGCAGTCGATAGCTTTAAAAATAGAGGCAGACCAAAGAAACGATGGATGGACTGTGTGAATTATGATATGGGTAGAAAGGTGGTGACTACTGAGATGACAACTAATAGAGAAGTATGGAAGATAAGACATGTAGCGCCGACTCCTAATTCAATTTGGATAAGGGCAGCAGTGGTGGTCGCAGGTTCGAACCAAAGCAGGCGCATTACTTTGAGTAAATAACTTCATCACCACTGCTCTCAAAACGGTGAAGGAAAACATCGTGAGGAAACCGGCATGTACTAGAACCGAAAATTTGAAGATATGTGGCATCTACCAACACGCACTGGGCCTGCGTGGTGGATTATGGCCCAATCCCTCTCTCGAGAAGAGGCCTGTGTCCCAGCAGTGGAAACAAAATCGGCTGATGATGATGAAGGGCTGGAGAATGATGAGTAGGATTAACAGGATTGCCTTCAAGAAACGGAATTTTAAATACTGATCGCTCAATTCATGGCTCTACACTGAAGGAAGTTAAAGTTCCAAAACGATTAAAACCGTAATGAATTATTTGATCTCGAGTTATTTTTAGTCCAAGGCAACTTGGATCCATCTGACTCCGTTTTCATTTCATTATGGCCTCCATGTAAGATTTTCTACACTAAAGATAATTACAAGAAAATAATTTGCAGAATACAATGTGTCAATTTAAAACAAATTAAAACAATGTAAAATTTTGTGAGGGTGTCCCATGTGTGTTTCTTCTCGTGGGTGTCGCAAAAGGCGACTAAGGGACTTACTAGAGAATGGGCTGCAGCGATCCCTATGTATTTTACCACTATACTTGGCCAACCCGCCTGCCAAGGGTGGCGATTATGGCAAATCCCCCCAAATTAATAATAATAATATCTTCGGACAACCAACATACCGTTATCTGATCCCAAACTAGGCAGAGCCTGTACTATGGTAACCAGACAACTGATAAATGTACTTATACGTGTGTCTGGGTGTAATGTATCTATTAGATATATATATCTAATAGATAAATTACACCCAGACACAGAACAAATGATTTAGCTCATCACACAAACTTTTGCCCTGGGTGGGAATCGAACCCACGACCTCAGTCTTAGCAGTCAGGGTCACTAACCACTAGACTAACTGGCCAGTCAAATTCAATTGTCAGTCCAGTCAATTGGGGGAGGCCTATGTTCAGCAGAGAACGTCTTACCCCATCGCACAAAATGTTCTGATGATGATGATGGTGAACATTTTGTGTGATAGCACATTTAAGACATACATTATAAAAACTATCATGTGGGTCCAAGCGAGAAGCAACCATAACACTCATTTTCTATTAGTCTGTCGACAAACATCACATGGCAGTGAAAGCTAAGCCTGGATTACTGCCCATACCACAGCCGTCTAATGACTCGCTATAACGTAGCGAGACATTCTGTGACGTCACGAACTCACAACGTACAGGGTGTGGCGTGTTTTCCAAGTGATATTAAAACCGGTAATATGGAGTGTTTCGGTGAAAATAAGACGCGGTGACAGAAGTTGAAATAGATTTCTGTCAAAATTGTGAGTGATAGTGAACCAAGGTGGTTAGGAAGACCGATGATAAGATTGATCGGTGACATAATGATCAAATAAACAAAATAGGGAAAAATTTCGTTGAAATAAATATCTATTCTGGGTTAAAAAAAGGGATTAAATATAATTACCACCATAAAATGCTTTGATACCCTTATTTCTTTTACCAAAAATATATACTTGACACCAGAAAAATAAAGTCTAAAATTACAATAGTACTAGCTATTTTAGTCACGACTGCCCTTCAAAATGTATTCGAACACCAAATGTAGTAAATGATCACCAAAACTTAATAATTGGGTGTACTACGTGAGCTCGACAAATGAATGTGCGAATAACACTTGTGCGACACACTCAAGCTCACTAGGTTAGGTTAGGTTAAAACTGTGACCTCCTATGCACGAGCCGAGCGAGCGAAGCGAGCGGTGCCGCGACAGCGGCCGGCGAGTGCTTGAAACGACTAGATTCAGTGTGTCGCACAAGCGTGCATTCGAACTATGGTGAGTTGCAGTACAGTTTTGTCGCACAAGCGTTATTCGCATATCCATTTGTCGAGCTCACGTAGTACACTCTTAATAATTTGGTGTTCATTAACTATTTTTGGGTTAACAATGATTTTTTTGGAGTCAGTTTGCTTAAATAGGATAGCAAGATGTAAAAACTTTGGTGATAGTTTTACATTGAAATGCTGGTTTAGTTTTGGTGATCATTTACTACTTTTGGATTAACAATGATTTATTTGGAGTCATTTTGCTTAAATAGAATATCGAGATGTTAAAACTTTGGTTATAATTTTACATTAAAATGCGGGTTTAATTTTGGTGATCATTTACTCTTTTTGTCTGTTATAAGTTACTATATCTGCTGGTAAGTTAAACATAAGCCGTTAAAAAATTTGGAAACACAAATTGCTTCATTTCATGAATACAGTTTGGTTTTTATTTTATTGCGGGATGGGCCTGCTCTTGACTGTGCTCGATTGAACTGTGCTGAAATCTTTAAAAAAAGACAAGTGACGCTTTAGAGTCTCGATGATTTTGAATGTGGCGTGATTCAGCTATGTTGAATTTAGTTCGTCGGAGTCGATTCGTATAAAATTTTAGTTCAACAAAATGTGACATCTCTTATTTATTTCCATCTCTTTTTTGTTGAATTGGAAAGAAAATGATAGCAATAGCCTACATTAAGATCATCATCATCATCATTTCAGCCGAAAGATGACCACTGCTGGAAATGAACCTGCCCCGCATCCATAATCGCCACGCTTGGCAGGCGGGTTAGCGATAGCAGTATGGTGGTAAAATGCATAGAGAACGTTGCTGCCCATTCTCTAGTAAATCAACCACGGGAATAAATAAATTGGGGCTATTCTTTAAGTCCGTCACCACACGGAACAACTAAATTTGACAACTCTTATTTATTTCTGTCTCTTTCACATTTCATTAGAAAGAAAAAGATAGCAAACACCAAACCAAATCAAGCAAACAATCAAAAACCAAGCAAAATCAAAACAAAACAACCAAAACCAACAACCAAACCCCAAATTAAATAACCATAATAACTTAAACCTAAAAAAAAACAAAATTAAATTCAGTTGATGCACAGATAATCATGCATCAATACGAGGAAGATGAAGAGGTTAAATAAAAGTAACAGCCTGTATCTCGCAATAATACATCGAGTCAGCAATATGGCGGACTTGTCCCGGCTCTGTTTATTTGAGTTGGTACGCACACTTCACAAATTGACAACATGACGTACAACACACACACAACACATACAAAGCTATGTACTTGTTGCAAAAGTCGGCTGAAACTTTTGAATAAGGAACCTGTCCCGCAGCCAGCGATTGACGAGAAGCAAGTAGAACTGACTAGACCGATGACCTGGTGAAAGCCGCAGGAATCCGCTGGATGCGAAAAACACAGAACCGGTCGTATATGTATTTTTTAAAGTAATGGGTAACTCCATTTCTTCCCATGGGTGTCGTAAGAGGCGACTAAGGACTTACTACAGAATGGGCAGCAGCGTTCTCTATGCATTTTACCACCATACTGCGATCGCCAATCTGCATGTCAAGCGTGGCGATAATGGTAAACCTGCCTTAGGGGAGGCCAATGGCAACCCCCCCCCCCCCCCCCCCCCCAAATGGGAAGAGGCCTATGTCCAGCAGTAGACGCGTTTCGGCTGAAATGATGATGATAATAAAAAGAGTTTATTTCTCTGAGTTTTCTTTCGGCCTATCTTCACTGAGTAGTCTGATTGGAAACGCCGACCTCATCTAGTTTTTTAAATATGAATGACCTGTAAAAGTGTTTGTACAAACCTACTTACAGAAAAAAATCATATAACCCTAAAGCTAAGTGTACATTCTTCCGCAGCGCAACGCAGTGCAAAAATCACCCTAAATCACTTACGTTATTAACCATAGCACACCACAGGTGGGTCGCATCGCATCGTATAGCATAATCAGCCTATAATATTCCCACTGCCGGCCTTCTCTTGGTGAAAGGGACAGGACAGTATTCTGTAGGTAGATGGTAGAGGTCACATCACACATTTTTGGTTCTAGGACATGCCGGTTTCCTCACAATGTTCTTCTTTCGCCGTTTTGAGAGCAGTAGTGATGAAATAAATTACGCATAGTAAAACGCCTGTGTCGGTTCAAACCTTCGACCTTCAACTCGTTGTGGCCCTTACCACTGGGCTTCCACTGCCACCCCTCATAGCTGCAATTGGGTGCCCGCCTGTAGTGTCATAATCACTTCAGCCCAAAGACATCCACTGTTAGATCTCCCCAAATTTGGGGGGGTTTGCCATTATTGCCATGCTAGGCATGCGGGTTTAGCTCGCCGCCCGGCAAGGACCAGGCTCGGGTCGACGGCGCGTAGTGTTCCACGCGCGCCTCAAAGAGATGTCAGCAGCACTGAAGGGGTCTGCTAGGACCGACGCCTGCCAGGGTCGCGAGATTGTTCGAAAGAGATACCGTGACCCTGGCACATGGGCAACTGAAGGAACACGGGTGGGTTTTAGTCAGTAAAAGTCTGACACGCCCTCCCGCTCCGCCCAGAGCGGGAGAACTCATTTGACGATTTCCCATCCAGAAAAAAAAAAAGGCATGCGAGTTGGCGATCGCAGTATGGTGGTAGACTGGCCTGTTAGTCTAGTGGTTAGTGACCCTGACTGCTAAGACTGAGGTCGTGGGTTCGATTCCCACCCAGGACAAATGTTTGTGTGATGAGCACAATCATTTGTTCTGTGTCTGGGTGTAATTTATCTATAGTATGTATGTATTTAGAAATATATAAGTATATTTATCAGTTGTCTGGTTGCCATAGTACAGGCTCTGCCTAGTTTGGGATCAGATAACGTGTGTTGGTTGTCCTAAGATAATTAAAAAAAATGTCTAGAGAACGCAGCTGCCTATTCTCTAGTAATTCGCCTGGTCAAACTAAATTTACTAGGTGCTGATGAAACATTTTTTCAATACGTTGCAATGCGACGCGACTCGCCCAAATGTGCACGAACCTTTAGACGTCGCAATGAATACAATAAAATTGCAATTAGTCCTTATCCACCTGTAATTACAATTCATTGTCTCGTAAAACAATCAAATTCATTACTGTAATTAAAACAGTTGTTACAATAAAGAGGCTTCGAGTTCGTGTAATAATTTAGAAGGGTTCAGCACTCGCGTCGGTCGTATAATGGTCAGCATAGTTGCCTTCCAAGCAGTTGATCCGGGTTCGATTCCCGGCCGACGCATTTCTTTTGTCAATCATATTAAATAAAAAATTTCGTTAATCTAAGTTTCGTTAGTAAAATTTTACCTCGTCTGAGTCAACCAAATAAGAGGTATAAATATCGAAATGTGATTTTAGGGCTGGGCTGGTATTGAGAATAATCACAACTTAGCCTTTTCCCAACTATATTAAAGTCAGTTTAGGTGCAGTTCCAGAGATCTGACCTCCACCTAACCATATTGGAGTCGGCTTTTAACCGGAACCAGCTGAATACCAGTCTTTTCTTCATCTAAAATACTATTTTCAGCTAGACTAGAAGCCGACCCCAACATAGTAGTGAAAAGGCTAGGCAAACGATGATTTTTTTAAATCCCCGTAAAAGAGGTAGATCGTCTTACGCAGACAAAACCGTGGGAATTTTAGTAGGTAACTGAATCTAAGATTTACAATATTCGCACAAAAAAATATTTACACCCTAGGCTAGTTCGCATCTAGTCTGTTTGTATTGCCATCTCTTTTTAACGTAATGTGCGTTGAATATATCTTTCTCATTTATCCAGAAGCACTGAAGTAACATATCGATTGACTCGCTTGGTATTAGATGAGATAAGTTTTGTCAAATAAACCCGAAGATAAGTGTTACGACGATCGGTCAATGAAGATATAAAAATGTTTTGGCTTTTTTGGTTGACAAGTGACCTAGCTAATGATCTTATTTCTAAGCCAAAAAAAATATTGCGTCGGCCGGGAATCGAACCCGGATCAACTGCTTGGAAGGCAACTATGCTGACCATTACACCACCGACGCATGTGTTTGATACCTTTAAAATATTGTGCACGAGTTTTTCAATGGTACCTATTTATTAACACAACTGGCAGGGCTTTGATATTATTGTACATGTATTGATGAAAAAATTGTACGTGTGGTTGCCACACTAAAAGAATGGCATAACCCCATTTCCTGCCGTGGGTGTCGTAAAAGGCGACTAAGGGACTTACTAGAGAATGGGCAGCAGCGTTCTCTATCCATTCTACCACCATACTGCGACCGCCAATCCGCCAGCCAAGCGTGGCGACTATGTCAAATCCCCACGAATTGGGGGAAGCCTTTGTCCAGCAGTGGACGTCTTACGGCTGAAATGATAATTGATAAAAAAAAAACCTTTTCACTAACCAAAGAATAATGTTTTACAACGATATTTATAGTAGCCAAGCAGGTCATCGTCTGCCTGCTTTTTTCTATGTTAGGATCCGATTTCAGTCTAAACGGATGCAACTAAATACCAGAAATATTTCTCATGTAGCGTCTGCCTGTCTAACCTCATCAACCCAGTTACTTAGTAACTGAAAACCCTTGGTAAGAAAGGTTCCTAACTTTCGGGATTGAGATGTCCCGTATCGAATGTCGAAGATCCACGAAATACAGCCGGGACCAACGGCTTAATGCGCTTTTTGTGAGGGGTCTTGGTGTACCAAAAAGGTCACCCATCCACGGAACAAACGCAGCAACCGTAGCTTAACCTGATCAGTCGATCCATGCTGTTATTACTAAGCCCGTCCCCATTTGCCTGCCTGACTGAAAAAAATGTTCTTTTCCTATCTGACTACTCTATGACGAAACGCCAAAACAAACCCAAAGGTCTCAGTCTCTTTTCAAATCCAGACATAATCTTGGTCAGACCATGAGAAGACTGATTAATGAAATAGACTTTGGAGGAAAGAACCACACACATTGAGCGGGCCTGTCCAGTCAATGCACATTGACGTCTATAAACGTGTAGCTGAACTCAGAACTTACAATATTTTAGGTGGCCCTATCACATGCGTCGGTGGTGTAATGGTCAGCATAGTTGCCTTCCAAGCAGTTGATCCGGGTTCGATTCCCGGCCGACGCACTTCTTTTTGCTCTAGTAAATAGGGTTACCCGGAGATGTACGCACGGGCAACGAGATATTTCACTACTACTGAGTGGGTTGTTCCTTGGGTCATTTCCCCGGTCACTCGTTCAGTGTTTTTGGGTTTTTCTGTTTCGAAGTAGGAGCCCGCAGTATGAGTATGAGGCTGGTTGATGGTAATAGTGTGGTTACGTTGTCTGTGCATTATCCAAATATGTTTGCCCAAGAAAGAAGAAGAAAGATACAAGTTTAGATACACATATACATATGTACTATCAAATCAAAGTATTTTTAACCGACTTCAAAAAGGAGGAGGTTCTCAATTCGGATGTTTATATGTTTTTTTTCTTTTTTTTTATGTATGTTCGGCCATAACTCCGTCATATATAGACGGATTTGCAAAATTCTTTTTTTGTTCGAAAGAAGTTTATTCCGAAATGGTCCCATGTAAATTTCATATAGATCTGATGATGAGTTCGGGAGACAGACACCGGAACTCTTTAAAAAATGACAGCAAATCAACCGCGATTTCTGCTATCGCATAAATATGCATTGTTTGTTTGGAATTAGTGTGGGGTAAATACCACAACTAAAAATTTAAAAATAAAAACTTTTTCACAAAAAAAAACAACCGACTTCCTTAAAAACACTACAAAGTGAAAAATAACTTTAATTTCGGAAGTCGGTGGCAAAAAAAACCATAAATACAGATCCTAAGACACCGACTTCCGAAATTAAAGTTATTTTTCACTTTGTAGTGTTTTTAAGGAAGTCGGTTGTTTTTTTTTTTTTGTAAAAAAGTTTTTTATTTCACATAAACCTACATGGGCACCTATGAATCGTCAGAAACTTGGTCAACGGTTCCAATTGGTAGATTCCTATGCAGAAGAGCTAGCAAGAAAACTCCATGGTTACTATTTTAAAAAGAATTCCAAATTAGTGCTAATCGATATGGGAAGTCCTCCCATATCTATTAGCACTAATTTGGAATTATTTGTACAAGTGTAGGCCTGTCGTTTTTACATTCACAAAATTTATAAAAGAATCTAAATAAATAAAATACTAGATAAATAAAATATTATTGGACCTCTTTAGCATAGCCGTGGGGCACACTTACATGCTAGTTTATAACATCGCACTTCACACTTTTATTGATTTTCTTTTTAATTTTTGTTTTTTGTTAATTTTTGTATTTTGTGTGCCTTTGAGTTGGTGCTTAATAAATGTATTTTCTTTCATTTATGGCAATCATGACTTTGGTATAAATAGGTACTTATAACCTATTTACCAATAATATAGAGTTTAAATTAAAATTGTAGGTACTTCAAAACAATAGGTTTCCTTTAAAACATTTTACTGTGTACTGGTCAAGTAAATAGTTTCTCTCACCCGTACCGGAGCTCGTAGCACCGGGGCACACCGGGGCATATCGGGGCACACCGAGATACATCGGGGCACACCGGGACACATCGGGGCACTGAACGTTTTACTCTCGTTGCCGGAGCAACACGAGCAATACAACTAGTCGATAGTGTTCACAATACATTTGCAGTGCACACTCTAATGGAATTGTTTTCTTTTATTTACATACTAGCTGTGCCCGCGGATCTCCCCGCTTATAAGTGAAATTGAATGTGGTAGCGAGACAAAAGCCTATGTTACTCCTTATAACATTACCTATCTGCGAGTGAAAGTCCCGTCAAAATCGGTCCAGCCGTTTCAGAGATTAAGCGGAACAAAGAGACAGACAAACATCATCATCTGCCTAGCCTTTTCTCAACTACGTTGGGATCGACTTCCAGTCTAAGCGGATGCAGCTGAGTACCATTATTTTATATGGAGCGATTGCCTATCTGACCTCCACAACCCAGCTACTGGGTAATACGATACCCCATGGTAACACTGGTTGTCAGACTTTCGGGCATCTGACGACCCGTTACGACTGTCTGAGATTTTCGAAAGACAGCCGGGACCAACGGCTTAACGTGCTTTCCGAAGCACGGAAGTCTCTTGGTATGTAAAGATGGTCACCCAACCGCGGACTAACCGCGGCAAGCCTAGCTTAACAAAAATTTAAAAATTGTTTTTTTTTTAATTTAAGAACGATATATAATTTCAAATGCATTTAGTGAAAAGCTGTTAATTTTAAATGAAAAACAGACACCTCAATTTTATTTGTTTATATAGATATAGATAAAAGATATACAGATGTAAGCTGATGCTTCCATTTATTGATCTGATTCTATTTGTAGTGTTCTCTCAGTGTAGCTGGATTAACATAAGACATAACATAATACCACGCCTATATGTCCCGAAGGTGAGCAGAGATTACAAACTAGGTGCTAGAGTTTCTCTGAGAGATTTGTTTAAAGATATTGGTATTCTTACGGTGGCATCACAATTCATCTTCGCCAACATCTTATATATTAGGCAAAATATACACTTGTACACTAAAAACAGTTATATTATTGGTATTAATACTAGAAGTAGGAATAAACTACGTGCTCCCTTTCACCGGCTTCATAAGGTTCATAATTCTTTTGTTGGTCTTGCTTGGTATTACCTTTTATAACAAGCTTCCCTCTGCTTTGCTAGATTTGCAGTTTAATGAGTTTAAAGTTAAAGTAAAATCCAACCTTTGTTCAATGGCATACTATTCCATCACCGACTACTTAAACGATAAGAGTAGTTGGTCGCTGTGATCAACTCAAGACAATGTCTATGTTCTTTCAATCCAGAATTAGCCTTCCTACTGACAGTTTAAATGGGTAGTTCATATAATAATTATTTTTTTTTATTTTTATTTAACTGCTTTTGTTAATTTATTTTTATTTTCTTTTAATTTCATTTATTGTGTATATGTATAATTTGTATCGTTGTATATGTAAGCGGGCACGCCCTTTAAGCCAGGAGGCTTTATTAAGGTTTTAAGTTCTGTTTACGATTTTGTTTTATTATTTATTTCAGCTTGAGTTTAGTTTTCAATGTTTTGTTGGTATATTGGCGTGTGCTAGCTGACATATGGCGAATAATGTTTGTTTTGTTTTATAATATTAACTTAACTTACACAATATTGTATGGAATCAAGTTCTTCTAACTTAACAGACAGCTGTGCTGCTGGGGAGTTTGTTCCGCCACTTCTTCTTCCCAGCGAAAGCACTAGGAAGTGTCGAAGGGCGGGCGTTTTGGGGGGACTGTCTCATGTAACTTTGACGTTCGAAAAGTGCTGACTCTCAGCCTAGTTTGAATAAATGACTTTTGATTTTGATTTTGTGCCTATAAATTAGAACACAAACATGTCGCCAGTTTTGTTCCAACATTCTAGCCGAAAGCCGTACACTGCTGGACATAGGCCTCACCCCCAAATAAGGGAGGCCTATGTCTCCTATATCAGGTAGCTTTCGATTGTCTTCGGTCGAACAGGCACCTACGCTATTATGAACAAACTGTTTCAAACCTACCGACAGAATACCTGTTGATTTACATAATAAAAGATGATTAGATGATCTGTGACAGGAAGGTTAAATAGGTGGATTATCTTTTATTATTCACATAGGAAGTTGTTTCAGCTCAAATAATAAACGAAAGCACAACCAAACAGACCTTCATAAATGTCTAATTACAACAAAAACATCCGTGCTTTCGACCCAGACGGTACTTTTTATAGCCTAAAGCGATGAATCAATTCTCAAGAGGTTCATTTCTACCTCTTGAACGTATCTCTTAAGTGTTATAAGTACCTCTAAGCTGCATTTATTTCCGTTTGAAGCCATCCATTATGAATTTAATGATAATTTATTGGAGTAAACATTTTTGTTTTTAATTTTTCTGTATGTTTTGTTGGCTGTTAGCCAACTGCTGAAAATTCCTAATTAAAATAATCGAGAATAAAACGTGAGTGTGTGTCTTGCTAAGATAAATTTATCAGGCGTAAAGTAACAGTGCTAGTCGACTACTGGTGGGGAATTTATGAAAACGTTTCAAGGGCTGCGAAGGTCAGAGAAGGTTCACCTCACAGGCTACCACCATTAAATACGACTGAAACTCGTCCAAAATGGGCCCGATATACCTACCTCTTATAGGAAGTTTGTTTCGGTCTCTTTTCTCAGATTATCGGAGAGGAAACACAGAACTCATAATAGTTTTAAAATATAACATATGTTTGACGTTTAAAAGTATTTGTGGAAACCTACACATCGTGTGCTGCATAATCCAATGGCTGGTTGTTGTAGCTGTGCAGAGTTTTGCACACTATGACTTAATGTTTTTAATACGCGAGAGCAGTGGTGTGCCAATCCGCAACTTACGAGTTGTAGGCCGTGAGTTCGAACCCGTGGAGGCAAGCACTTTACTTTGTGTAAATTATTTGATCACCGCTGCTATCAAAAACTGTGAAGGAAAACATCGTGAGGAAACTGGCATGTCCTAGAACCAAAAAATGGAAGACATGTGACATCCGCCAACTTACAATTGGCTTGCGTGGTATATTACTGTCTCTCGAAGAGAGCGGGCCTGTGTTCCAGCAGTGGGAACATAACAGGCTGATTCATCATCAACATCATTTCAGCCGTAAGACGTCCACTGCTGGACTTTGGCCTCCCCCAATTTGGGGGGCTTTGCCATAATCGCCACGCTTGGCAGGCGGGTTGGCGATCGCAGTATGGTGGTAAAATGCATAGAGAACGCTGCTGCCCATTCTCTAGTAAGTCTCTTAGTCGCCTTTTACGACACCCACGGGAAGAAATGGGGTGGTGCTATTCTTTACGTCCGGCACCACAGTCTGATTACGCGATCCCTATCAAAATAGGAGATACTACTACCAGTTCATTATTTATTTATGAATTACTACCATTGTAGATTTTCATATATTTTGTGAATGGGAGAACGTTGCAGGCCTTGTAGACTGTAGGCAATTTTCCATTTTATTAAGTACTTGTTGCCAGTCTTACACTGTTCTAAAGTTTGAAACCAATATAAAAGTCAATTATTTTTAAAAGAGTAACCATAGAGTTTCTTGCCAGCTCTTCTCCATAGGAATCAACAATTTGGAACCGTGCACCTAGCTTCTGACGTTTTATAAGTACCCATGTAGGTTTCATCAATTCAGCCGTAAGACGTCCACTGCTGGACTTAGGCCTCCCCCAATTTGCGGGGCTTTGCCATAATCGCCACGCTTGGCAGGCGGATTGGCGATCGCAGTATGGTGATTAAATGCATAGAGAACGCTGCTGCCCATTCTCTAGTAAGTCCCTTAGACGGCTTTTACGACACCCACGGGAAGAAATGGGGTGGTGTTATTCTTTACGTCCGGCACCACACGGTATGTAGGTTTATGTGAAATAAAAATATTTTGATTTGTTTACTCCCAAATACAACTCGGGAACAAAATCACCTCATTAGTTGGGTGTCAATGGAATCCATGTTCATAGGACCATGATATCATCATGATCAAATTATATGGTACAATGAGGTACAATGTGGACACAGTAACACCGTAATATCGGTACTTCCGCTTGTAATGATGATTCTATTTTGTTGTTGTCCAACCCGTGTGTCAAGTTTACGTATTTCGAGGTTAGTATAATTGGGTCGAAAAGTGTTTGTTTTATTTTATGGGAAAGTTAATTTTATTGATGCTCAAAGATGCATATCCGGTAGGTTCACAATCCTTTCCTATCCTAAGGGTACGTCTTTCCTACTATTACAACGCCACCCAGTCTACTTCTTGATATGCATTGGCATATGTAGCACCAAGAAACATGAGGTTTCAGGGGCTAGTGCAAATCTCGGGGTTCATACGAATAATCGAGTCTGGTCAAGCCCCGATGAGATCGGTGTAATTCGTTCTATGTATGAACTATGTCTGAAATATATAAATTAATAGTTTATGCAGCTTCTATTAGATTTCATTTGTATCGTTTCCAAAAATAAATCACCTTGCTTTTCTGAAAGAAAATAAAAACTACTTCTATTTTTTCACAGAATAAACCATTTACATAAATAAGGGATAAGACAGTCAAGTCAATTGTATGTTTTTAGTGTATTTTTTTAATGTGTAATCTATTGTACATGACTATAATCCCCGAGGTTTTGCCTACAAAAGTACCCTAATTTCGCCAGTTATGTTTTAGTCCCTTCTAACATGGGGCGAGTCTATTGCCACCAACCGGGCACAAATCCAGCCACAGGGCCCACAGGCAACTACTGAGAAATTTTAGATGTAAGTACTGTGGAATTAAAACAACGGATAGGGTCACAAAGTTTTTATTGAAACACTTAAATTCGAATTTTAAGTACAAATCAATATTTTGAAATAGCTTCCTCGTATGGCAACGTGTTTTATTATAACACAATTACTTACTACATAAATATCTATAAAATATATAGCTATTTACAAAACTTAATAATACTGTTTCTATATACACTCGCTATCTATAAAACATTTATTTTATATATTCGAAAAAAGAACACTAAAAATGCAAGGCACCGGTTTTAGCACCAAATTTTACAAAATAAATTTGCAAAATATTTTGACATTTCGTCACTGGATTTAACAATACATTTAATATGCACAAATTGTACTTACACAAATAGTGTAATACTTTTAATACATTATTCGATAATTATAATACATTTCTGTAATCATTTACATTTTGTATAAGAAATATTTTGAAATACAATTTGTGAGCACCTGTGCTCGCGACTGTATGCCATACCCGTACAATACGATGAGTAAAATGTCATTGGTTGGCTTTAGGTAACCGCGGGATAGTTAAATTATTATCAAAAATTATTAACATTCACCCAACATGGCAGAATTGTTTATGCATAATCAGAAGTGGGAGCAGAATGAGAATTACTGAGAATCGTTTTTAGCGGCATGCAATCGGATAGGCCTGTATTCAGCAGTGGACTGCTGTCGGCTGATGATGATGAATCAAGAGTAAAACAATTTCTATTAAAAATTATCAAATTATTTTCTTTTAATTAGGTACCTAAATACAACCAATACCATGATACTCACAACACACTACTACCGCAAACTACATCATCAGCGAAGAGGGATCAACGTTACTAGTAGTAAGCTACTTCAAATCAGTATTTATAGGCCAATAAGTAAAAACGACCTAATACCAAACGTACATAAGACCTAAGATTATTCGTCCCCCGCTCCGCTCATAATATAGTTCACACAATATCAACTAAACTATATTTACAATAAATATCACTAGTTTTGTAAGACAGAGAATATTCAGATCTCAACAACATTTAGATAAAATGCTACATACAACAGGTAAATAGATTATTTAGAAATTGCATCAGTTTTTGGAAGCACAGTGACAGTAAACGTACTATATAAGAATAATTTCGATATTTCTACCAATACAATACATTTATCATGAATAACAGATACATTTAAATATCTTACAGTCATAAAAAACAATTCAACAAAAGCATTGAACGATTTACTTTCAGATATAAAACAATTTATTTACATTACATCTTTAAAGAAGTAAGCACCATATGAAAAATTTTAGCACAATATTTTGATACAACGAACGCTTCCGATGCAATTTCTCAAGTCTTAGTAAGAAAATACAGGAACTTTTTAAGATAAAGGCACTTTGAAGGAAATACTAACATTAATACTGGTTGAAGACTCCAGCCGTGCTTAAGCTAAGCGCACACTGGCGACAAACCGCATTTATACACACTAAGAGACTGTTTAACTCCGACTTATAGTTCCATTGCACTTCTTGTGACTAGCAAAAACAGTATCTCTATAGCGGCGATTCTCAAAAAGAATCGTTTCGCGATTTTTTACTCCATATTCGATATTATGCGCTTAACCTGCATCTTCAAAACAAACCAAGACATTTAATACGCCGAAGACTATCGATTAATGCATAAAGATTCTACGTACTTTGGATCCATTTCGTCGATCTCACGACCTTTCGTTTCAGGGACGAAAAGTACAACGAATAAAAGACATAGTACTGCAATTCCGGCGTACATCCAAAATAGTCCATACAATCCTATATAGTCTTGGAAATCTGTTGCAGTCTTAACATTTACGAATCCGCAAAGGTGGCTGAAGCTAGTAGCTAAAGCACTGCCCGTACTTCTATACTCAAGAGGAAACAGTTCTCCAATAAGAAGAGAAGATATAGGGCTGATACCCAAAGAAAATGCGATCGTAAATGTTAAAACGCAAAGTAAAGGGACCCAATCATACGTATGTTCTGATGCCATTAAATCTGACGAATTTCTAAAGACTTCTTGGTAGTACGCAAATGATCCAAATCCGGCGAGTGCTATCGACATCATCACTCCACTTATCATTAAGAGAGGTAGTCTTCCAACATTGTCTATCAGCATTCCTGATAGACATGACGCCAGCAGTTGAGCGACACTCGTTGCTATCGCACCTCCATGAGGATTCATAGTCCTAAAGGTCTTCTTAAACATTTTGACTGCGTAGAAGTTGAACAAGTTTGCTCCAGTAAACCTTTGGAAGAACATCAGCCCACAAGTTATTAAAACAGGTCTCGTCATCCTTTTTGAAAGCAGAGCCTTGAATTTTCCAGCATTATTACCGTTGAAAAGTTTACTGGCGAGAATGTTGGTCCTTATTGTTGCTAATTCTTGCCGTATATCTGCCTCTGGTCCTCGGAGCCATTGCAAGGACTCTTCTGCTTCCTGTTCTCTCCCTCTTAGAAGGAGAGAAGAGGGAGTTTCAGGAATAAAGAAGAGAGCGAAGAATAGGAGGATTGGTGCTGCGGCTACCATGAGGGCGAGTTGATACCAATTCAAGTAGGCGCCGATGGAGAATGATATCAGAATGCCGATCTGGCTCAGGATTTTGAGTACTGAACTGAGACATCCTCTGATTTCGGGGACTGCTATTTCTGTGACGTATACCTGGGAACAAGAGAAAAGCATGTTAGGAATTTTCATGAATAATTCAAGTTGGATTCTAGCTGTAACAATTACTAATTTATTGACAGACAATGTTATCTTCGGTTCACTATCTTGATCAGGGGACAGATCGGAATCTGTTTCTAATTCTTAGTTAAAGTCTGTGTTAAGAGAGATGCCACCAGAATATTCAATGTTTTCAATGAATTCTACAACCTTTGCATGCAATATTGACTATTTTACGTTTGCCTTCACGAGATGGGAGTCAGGGTGGCCCAATCTAATCACGTTGGACCAAGGACCACACACTGAAGTAATAAAATACATTATACAGTCTAATTACAGATGTAAAGCGAAACGCAGTACCATCTAACGATGCATTAGCTATGCTTTGTCGCCTATAAGCCTTCAAAATAAAGATTAACACTGTATTCGTATTATTTTGTTCGTTATCAAGAGATTTTATGTTGTCTTCTATTTTTATCGTCTACTATTAATTTACGGATAAGACCATTTTGTTTCTCGCCTTCATTTTGGAGTGGGTTCCAAAATTGAGGTTTTATTAGAATTCTTCTGTTTATTTTGATTGTTATTGGTTTTATTACGTAGTTCAATGACTTCTTTCACGTTGGTGTGTAATAGAAAATAGAAATGATCAGCTGTTTCTACCCACACTATTAATAAAATTTGTCTCGAGTGAAAAGTTGTGTTTTTAGTGAGAAAGTGTAATGAGTTGGTGATTTGTTTCTACGTTATGGTATATTATGAGCTCTTTCCGTAAATATTATTGTAGAACGCCTTCACAAGTTTTGTTGTGCCTAACGTCACTGAATTCTTTTCTTTTCCATAATTAATTTCTTTTACCAACATTTACTTTCTCTATATAACTGTGTATATGGCAACTATAAAATAAACTACAGCCTTAGAAATTACAACACTGTCAACCTTCTGTAACTATCCAACATAAATATTATTATAATCTTCTAACTTTTCTTTAGTGTTTATGGAAATATGTTTGTTGTTTATGGAAACCTCCGTTTCCGCATTAGCAATCACAGCATGATAATATTGCTTCACAGACGAGTGAAGTAACACTCTCCTCCTTTGTCCTACAAAGTAAGAGTGCAGACCACCCTGTGCCAGCCCACACGTACTAAATACCACCACAACGCGAAATGACCAAAAACATAAAATTCATGAGCGATTCGACACAATACCAGCCTTGGTTATTGTTAAAGTAATGTATGGAAATGCGTCAATAGGCTGTAGAATTATGTCATGATTTATGGTAAGTATTTCTTGTAACCAGGCATGAGTTTGTGAAGTCATAACTGGTGTAGTATCGATGGAAGTTGCTTGTTTAGTTGGTATCCACCTGTGCGGGATTGTGGGAAAATTGTGACAGGAAATGATCGTGTTTTGTTTTCATTTCGATCTCTGGGGGGCAATTCTCGTAATGTTAAGAACGTTCACATTCTGATCTCGAGTCAATCTGTCAAAAATACGTCGAGTTTCCATACATTTTTGACAAGTGTTTGACATTTGATTGTCTCCGAGATGAGACTGCGACTAGATTTTGAACGTTGTAAATTACGAGAATTGGCTTTCCGGTATCAGAAGAAAGTTATTCCTATCAAGCTAAGATGGTTTTTGGTAGTGCTGATTTTGTAACTATAACCTACGGTGTATAATATTATCAAGAGTAATGTTTTTAGGTGGAAATTCAAATAATTCTGCCAGCTCAACGCCTATCTACGGAAAAGTTAATTTTATGGTTTCATGAGTTAATTTGAACACATTTCTTTCCATAGGCCACTCACATGTATTTATTTTTTATGGGTGAATCGGCTGCTCTTGGAATACGTATTAGGCAATTGGCACGTTTTGATGTTTATGCAATAAGGTTAAGAGATAAAGCCATTGCAAGTACATGCAATAAAGTGCCTGACAAACTAAATGTGTGGATTGCCTATGACGTATTTCTAGACTTGTCGATTCACTCACACAAAAAATTGCTTTCGTGCGAGTCACCAACATATTATTTAAAAGTGTCCCGGTTCGGGCGAGAAAATTCGTGTGAATCGACAAACAAGTCGTAATTCTAAGGACGTTGACATTATACTTCTTGGGCGATATATCGCTTTATGAAGAGGATAATGTTATCTTTTTTTGATATATATAGTACCAATATGTATATTCGACGGTTTTCCTTTGACCCTAGGTCACAGACTTATTAGCTATAAGTCGTATTGCTTGATTTAAAACATCTAAAGATATCCCAATAGATACACAGATTTATATATATATAATTCTACTGTACGTGTGTATGTCACTGAACTCCTCCTAAACGGCTGGACCGATTTGAATGAATTTTTTTGGATGCGTTTGGGTGGCAACTTGGATGGTTTAGATTCACAAATCAGCCCGACAGATGGCGCTGCTATCGAGTTCTAGGAAACAGGACAACGTCTGTACGGTCAGCTAGTATATATATATTTTATTATCATTAATTGATATTCCACACAACCCTCCTGACAGTTTTATCCACGTTCTCACATAAACTTTTTCAAAATGGTTCCGCTTGACAAATAATCATGCAATTCTTACACAAAAACACTGCTCATCGGTTCAAATAGTCTCGTAAAATTGTTAACAATAGATTACTTTACATAAATAATACTTAACAAGTCAATGTTACTGCATAAACACAGTAATGCCTTTTTATGTTTTGTTCCAAGAAAACCAAAGACTATGTATGGGGAGATGGGACTGTTAAATTGACAGTTAGTAAAGATGGCGTCCCGTGTGGTGCCCCGGACGTACAGAATAGCACCACCCCTTTATTCCCGTGGGTGTCGTTAGAAGCGATTAAGGGACGTAAAGAATGGGCAGCAGCGTATTCAATGCATTTTACCACCATACTGCGATCGCCAACCCGCCTGCCAAGCGTGGCGATTATGGCAAACCCCCCCAAATTGGGGGAGGCTTATGTCCTGCAGTCGACGTCTTTCGGCTAGAATGATGAAAGATGGCGTCTCATAGCGATTCGTTTGAGTGAGTTTAAATTTAAACAGTTGACGATTCAATGTCTTAACGGCTATAGATGAGTTCCTATTTCGTTCCTCGGTGAGGACTTTATGTCGGACGCTATTCGTAGAATCCTAAAAATGTGACAACCTGTGTTACTAAGGGATATCATATAACCTTTTTTTTGGGTGGGAAGTCATCACATCACGTCTCCCGCTTTAGTCGGAGGGGAACGGCGTGTCAAACTTTTACTGACAAGAACCCACCCGTGTTCCTTCAGTTGCCTATGCCAGGGCCACGGTAACTCTTTGGAACAAACCCGCGATCCTGGCAGGATAATCCGGTAACTAGATTGTGGAGGTCAGAAGACCACTCCTCGAATTTAGGATCATTTAAAATCTAGTCCCAGTCTTATCAGTTATCACGGCGAAATTCAAATGTCAAATACTTGTCAAAAATGTTTAGAAACTTGAGACATTTTTGACAGATTATGACTGAGATCACACTGTGATCGTTCTTTTTTCTATTAGGGGTCATCCATAAATTACGTCACACGTTAAGGGGGGAGGGGGTCGACGAATTGTGACATTGTGTGACATCTGGTGGGAGGGGCCCTTAATTTTGAGACGTCACATTTCAAATTTAATATACATATTTAAAGTACTATAAAACACGAAATATGAACTATGAAAGAAAAAATTAAGGAAAAATTCAATGTCTAGATGTAAAATTGCAAAATATGTGACGTCACACCAGGGGGTCTCACAAATGTGACCAGCTGTAACAAGACGTGGGTGGGTAAAAAAATCATGAAACTTGTAGGACGTAATTTATGGATGGCCCCTTAGGTACGAAAATTGTTCCTCAGATAGGCAGTCGCTCCATGTAAAGTATTAGTATCCGGTTAGACTGGAAGCTGACCCCAACAAAGCTGGGAAAAGGTGAGGCAGATTGATTGATCTAAGATAGGCTTCCAAACTTCTATGTTCAAATTCAATTTGATTCCCAAATTGGGATTGAGATGTTAGAGCGTATGTAGATTTTGTGTGGATTTCAATTCGGGTTGTTTTACAAAGTGATTTCTGTATCGTGGTTGTGCTATTTGCATGCAAAGGTTTTGTATTATTTATGAGCACATAAATGTGTTAAATCCTACGAATTCAAATGCTATACGGAATCCGATTTAGGTAATGATTTGTTGGTTTTCGGATTATACAGATTGGGGTTAGCGAACCTTATGCGGATGGTTAAGTATCGTCATTTACTAGTTAGGATAGTGTTAGGAAGCATACTCGCCCCTAATTGCATGGGACTTAAACATAACTGGTAAAATGGTGGGTGAACTATAGGTATACCACTGTTTAACGCTTCGGAAAATAAGGCAAGATATAATGTTATTAAATAGTCGTAGATTATATTACCTTTAAACAAAAGGTAATTTTATTTTTCGGTAAAAGTAACTGCGTTTATTTTGCAGAATTAGGAGGAGATTGCCATAATCGCCACGCTTCGCAGGCGGGTTGGCGTAGTATGGTGGTAAAATGCATAGAGATCGCTACTGCCCATTCTCTAGTACCTTAGTCACCTTTTACGACACCCACAGGAAGAAATGGGAAAGAAAAATATTTTGACATAGTACCCAATGCAACAGTGTCTGTTCTTTTAAACATATGCCATCAAGGGTTAACGTATTAAGAAAACCAAAGACATTCTCCTCTACTACTTCTTCTCTACTCTATGTCTTCGCCACAATAATGCTCAAAGTGACGTCTGTCAAAGATGGCACGATTCTGAAAACTACGCAGCACACAGCAACCATTGCATTATAAATGGTCATTTATTTTACAATAACTTAAATTAAATGCTCAATTGTTTGGTATGCATCACATTTCAACTCTGGATTATGGCAACAAACATAAAAATTGTGGTTCTGCACTTAAAATTCATTTGTGTGGTTTTTCCGATCTATAAAATCAGCTCGTAATATTGTGCAGAGCAAGGGCCTCTTGCTTCGAAAATGCCATGAGAATAATCAATTTAGCATTAGCTCTTAACATTGAGTTTATCATTACCCTGCCTTTAGTCGTCATCTCAGTAGTCACCCCTTTCTATCCATATCATAATTCACACATTCCATCCATTGTTTCCTTGGTCTCCCTCTACTCTTATAGCCGTATCATGTGACCATACAATCGATTCCCACACAACTTTTCAGCTATCGATGCTTCTTCCAGACTTCCTCTTATGTACTCATTTCTTATTCTATCCATTCGTGTAACACCACACATCCCTCTTAACATTCTTATCTGAGCTACATGCAATTGCCATTCATCCATCCCTTTTGTGTCCCAGCAATCTGACCCATACAAAACAGCTGGTCTGACCATGGTTTTATATATCTTCCCCTTAAGTTTAAGGGGGATCCCAGCATGGTTTGACCAGACTCGATTAATCGAATGAACCCCGAGAAATCAGCTGTTACTTTTTAGATAAACATTTATTCCTTTTTATTTTCAACTGATGTTGCCAAAGAATGTGTGCTAGCCCTTACACCATCAGTGAGATAAAGGGCCGGTCCATTCAATTTTAATGTTCTATAGATTGACACGCGCAATGGTAACTCTCTATATGGTACCTATAATGTTTTATGGGGGACCCTAATGACCATATAAGGCCTTTCTTAGCTTTCTCTGTTCAAAAGCAGTTTCTATAAATGTTATTTTCGTAATGGGTCGGCCTATAAGATTGGTTTATGTTTCCTAAGGTCTTGGGATTTGATCCCTTATGTTATGAGATTGGATTGTTACATTGGAAATTAATTATTTTGAAGCTGGAATAACGATGCCCCCTATTGCGCGAAGAGCATTGGTGGAACTATGGTAACAAACGCGACTTACGCAAGCAGGCACTTCATTTTGAGTTCATTATTTTATCACCACCGCTCTCAAAACGGTCAAGGAAAACATCGCGAGAAAACCGGCAAGTCAACCAAAAAGTCGCAGATATCTGCCAATTCGCACTAAGCCTGCGTGGTGGATAGCCTACTTCCTCTCATAGAGAGGCGGCCTGTATCCCAGTAGTGATAACATTATAGGCTGAATGCTATCGCGTGGGATGTACAAGTACAGCATCAGCGCAATGTTAGTGTAATCTTTCTGCCCTATAGACAGTAGAGGCAATGTTATGTTGTAATTTAACTGAACCAAATAATGGGCAAAATAATATCAATATTTATTTGCAATGAGTTTAGAATAGACCCCTTTGTACTTGACTGGGGTCATACGTGTTGCCAGACAACCATAAAAGATAATATTGTCCATCAATGCGAATATATCTAAAGAATTTGACTAACTAGGAAATAAATTAAGTTAAAAATAAGAGAGAATTTTAGAAGAAGAACATAAACCTAAAATCTATACAAATAAATAAAATTGGAGTGTCTGTTTTTAATATTAAGATAACCACTTTTTACTAAGTGTATATGGATGTATACACGATACATATACCAAAACAACATTTTTTACAATTTTTGTCTGTCTGTCTGTCTGTTTGTTCCCGCTAATCTCTGAAATGGCTGGACCGATTTTCGGGACTTTCACTGGCAGATAGCTGATGTAACAAGGAGTAACTTAGGCTACTTTTATTTTAGCAAGATTCTTTTATTTTAGAAAAAAATAACTGTCTTCGAAAACTACGCTGACATACGTCTCAAAATTCGAAAAACCCTGGCTGAATCCTACGCAATAGATCAAAATAATGTACTACAGTATTGTACACCTTACAAAGGCCTACAAAAATGTCCTCAATGGTATATGTCTATCTCTTAGGGATAACCCACAATAACCATTTTTTATCTTTTACTTTTTACGAGAAATAAGGGCTTATTTACGAAGCGATTTTAAGCAATACAGCATTAATCCTTATCCAATTAAGTACCTTAAATACATTGTGCATTTAATATAGATAAATATGGCCCTTTACAGCATGTAATTTAAATGAATATCTTGGAAGATATTAGAGATTTAAACGGCGGGCGCAGAGCGCGTTGGCAGCGGCCTGGTAGTACAGAGGGGTAATTGCGGAACTTTTTATCGGTAGGAATTGGTTTAATATTCATAGTTAAACAACATTCATTGCGTTATTTATGTTGCTGAGCCGACAATTTATTCGAACAAATGACGCAATGGTTTAGAAGTAATCTTCAATCCCATTCAAATTCTGATAAATCGTGCGTTTCGCAATTAGGGTGCAGGATAAGTAGGATTGTAATTCATATTACTTTGGCTTCCTAGTAATTGCGAATATCATGTGTGTTCATTATACTCAAAATAAACCTAATAGTATTATTCCAAGTAAGAGACCGCGAAATGGCTTAGATGTTTAGATTTTTGGATGTTTGTTTTTCAATGATGCAAAGACGGCCAAACGGATTTAGATCGAATTTGGCACAAAGATATATTATATCATGGATACGTAACAGATAGGATACCTACTTTATCCCGGTAGTAGGTTCCCGGTGATATTTTCCGACAGCTATACGGGCCAAGCCACTGGCAAAAGTACTGTTCCTATAATTATGTTCGGTGTCTGGTAAATGATTGAGTGTCTGTATAGGTAAAATAGGAGCGTTAAGAAAAACTAGGAAGACTTATATTCAACTAAACCAAGCCCTATGTCGCAGTCTTCTTACTCTGAATACTATTACTTTTATTTTAAAAACACCAACACACATGATGTTCTCATAAACTATGAATCCTAAGTAATATGAGTTATAATCCTACTACTAATAATATTATAAATGTGAAAATATGTATGATTGGGTGTTTGTTTCTCAATCACGCAAAAATGGCTGAATGGATCTGGATCGAAAATAGCACCTATATAACCTGGAATTACACATTCTTATCGCGGTAGTACGTCCTCTTGCATTAATTTCCGACATCCACGCGGGCGAAGCCGCGGGCAAAAGCTAGTTAAGAATAAAATATGTGAAACTTACTTGTGTAGTCATATTAATACAACAGATGAGCATGCCCCCGCAGAAGGACGCGGCGGATATCATATGAACACTCGTCGACAGTGCTGTGGCCAGCCACGCCAGCGTGTATGGCAGAGCCATCGCGATGAGCACCGAGCGACGGCCCAGACGCATCGCGAACCCGCCCATTATACCACCGATGAATGCACCTAAGGAAGAAAGAAGATATTTAGATCAGTTTGAAGTACTTTAAATTGGAGAGTTTGATGACAGTCGATCTAAATTAGAAGCAGTTATAGACATGACTGATAGTAGAAATGTAGTACATAAATCGGCAAACGTTAGGCAGGACGCCTTCGCAGGGTGATTGGTAGCAACTGGATAAGAGTTGCCGAGCATTCAGCAATTGCAATTTCAGTGCAATTGGAGAGACCTATGCACAAGAGCGTAGGGTTTGCAAAAGGAAAAAAGACCTATGCCTAACAGTCGTTGAAGTTGGTTAATGATGCTGGACAATCGCGAAATTGTGCTGCAGATTATGGTTATGATTGCCAAAAAGTTCAACGAAAGACAAAGAAGAAGATTCAATACTTGAACCTTCTCGTCTCCATTGTTGCTGGCAAAACCTGATTAAACCTTTTGACGAGGTTTTATAGACACTCTAAGAGCCATTTTAAATGAATTTTATCAAGCCGTTACTCTCTCGGAGAGCAAGTTAAGCAGTTGGTCTCGGCTGTCATTTGTTGATCGTCAGAATCCCGCAAGTCGAACAACCAGTCTTTCATGTGGTCACATCCAGTTAAACTGGAAGCCGACCCTAACATAGGAAAAAATTAGGCAGATGTTGATGCTTCATCGTAACTCTCTCGCTACAAGGTAAAATCTTCGTCACATATAGAGAAAGATCGAGCATATACTACTCCACTCTTGCTCATTGCCTGTTGGCAAGTAAATACCTTTAATTTCAAGGCTTCTCTTCCTTCCTGATCTTTTCCTTTACAAATATTCAGCGTGCGTCCTCTTAGATCAAATGTGTTCCTAGTAATTTTTAAACCTGCTGTCTGCGAAGGCAGACAGGCGCCTATGCTTACAAAGAACAGATTATACTCTTGCTAAGTAACGCACTTAAGCAATTAGTACGTAACGTTGATCCACTGCATTGCAAGTTTAATAATCTCTCCGAGTGCACTTTAGTGCTTCATGTTTTTAGCATCCCACAAGGTGATTGCATACCAACCCGCACTGGGCCCACGTAGTGGATTATGGCCCACTTCCTCTTACAGAGAGGAAGCCTGTGTGCCAGCAATGGGAAAAAAAAATGAAAAAAAAAAAAATGAAAATGTATCCTATGAAAATAATTTTCGGAATCGGATCTGAAATTCCGAAAATAACCCTCCTCTACATACAAACTAACCAATTTTACCTCAATATTGTATTTGTGGCATTTTTACTCTAGCTATTATTGATTCACTGATAAGTATTTCAGTTAATGTGTCAACAGCGTTGTGGCCTGGAATATTGTCTATAATTATTTTCTGTTTATCGTATATCTATTTTTTATATTGTAGTTATTTGTTGTTCCTTTTACGTAAATGAAATTAGAAATAAAATAAAAAAATATGAAAAAAATTGATTATTATTATTAAACTAGCTTCTGCCCGCGACTTCGTTAAATTTCTTGTTCCCCCGACCTTTCCCGTCGCGTTGAATCGCCTACCCGTGCGATTTTTCCCGGTTTTGCAACATTTTTCATTACTGCTCCGCTCCTCTTAGTTGTAGCGTGATTTTATATAGCTTATAGCCTTCCTCGATAAATAGGCTACCCAACACAAAAATATTTTTTCAATTCGGACCAGTAGTTCCTGAGATTAGCGCGTTCAATCAAATATACATACAAACAAACAAACAAACTCTTCAGCTTTATAATATTAGTATAGATTTATTTTACATTTTAAACGTAAGTCAGGAATATAAGTAGTTTCAGTTGATCTTAGTTTTGCTCAAAACATTTAGGGCATAGTTACTGGCAATTCTATGATAAAAATCACAAATTGTTAGAAGTAAGAATTTAGGACAGGATTCGATTTTTCACCCTCAATAGGATTCACACAACAAATTGAAAAATTCTGTAAGCCCTCAATTCCGAGATCTGTTTGAAAATATTGTCTCCAAGAAAAGGGACAAATATTCTCTTTGACAACGGAAGATGAAATGTTTAGTAGTGTCCGGAGTATTCTTTCCATTTGGATCGGAAATCGCTGAATATTTTTATTACAGACGCTTTGATACAGGTAAGACTTTTCTTTTTGTGGTTTGTTATTATTTTCAGATGGATTCGAGATCGATCGGCGATAAAATGTTTCTTAGCGGTTGGAATCAAAGAACATAGTATGAAAAACACCTTTTTGTGGGTTATTTCTAACATTACGACTAGTTTTCTAAGGTAAAACAGAGGTGTAATTATAGTACACTCGTATTTTGCCAGTTATGATTAATTCTTATGTACTAGGGGGGGAGGGGGGGGGGGGCTGGCAGCTACTGAGAAATGCCAAATAGAAAACCCACTATACAATGTGTAGCAGAATAAACCCAAGTCCCGAAAATAGTTCGTTAATAAAGAATACTGAATCGATTTCAGTCATTTTTTAAGGGTTTTTTCAATCAATAAAATAAGTTTTTTTTTTTTTTGCCATACCTTTCGCTGACTGAGCCAAAAAAAAAACTACTCTGATTTAAAGATTCAATTTTAAAAACATAAAGTAATGGGTCAACATGATTTTCTTAATAAAAAGTGTAAGGTTGTAAAAAAAAATGGTCTTTGTATTATGTTTTTAACTCAATACTCAGATTGGGTATATGAGGTCTTGCGTCAATTATTGTTATGTACTTACATATTATATAAACTTTTACCAAGTATTTATTTTTGGATTTTCTGATACAAAAACTCCTCCTATTTAAGACTTTAATTTCTTTAATTTTATACCAACACACATAGCTCCACAAAGTCGTTCATCTCCCAATACATCACGGTAACGACATGCGACAGAAGCGTAGGCAGAGAGGTAATTTATACCTGATCTCTCCCTTCATTAGGGGCGTTTAGGGACACGATATAAATCTCTGCGCGGTAGCTTTCACGACGAGCAGGTTCATTATTGACAACATGCCTGAATGTTGGGGGATCAGTAGATGTCGTACTGTTAAACTGCCCTACTGCCGCAGTATAAAATAATAAATGTCTTAAGACAACCAACACATCGTTATCTGATCCCAAACTAGGCAGAGCCTGTACTATGGTAACCAGACAACTGATAAATATACTTATATATTTCTAAATACATACATATTATAGATAAATTACACCCAGACACAGAACAAATGATTGTGCTCATCACACAAAGATTTGTCCTGGGTGGGAATCGAACCCACGACCTCAGTCTTTGCAGTCAGGGTCACTAACCACTAGACTAACAGGCCAGTCAAAAGTACAGTAGTTTTACAGAATATAAGAGTGAAAGAACACTATCTCTCCACTTTATCATAATTGTTCTTGTATTTTTTATTTAAATTTTATTATCTATTTCACCATAATCATCATCATTTCAGCCAAAAGACGCCCACTGTTGGACTTAGGGCTCCCCCAGTTTAGGGGGGTTTGCCATAATCGCCTATATTTTTATTTTGTTTTGTTATATTTAAATTATTATAGTATATAACTTTTTGATTGTATGTTTTCGCACGTATGGAAGAGATTTCTGTAGAAATAAGCATTACCTTTGTTTTACGTATTTTTCTGTTCCTTTCCTCTTGTCTGTTTATACAGCATGTCCCGTAATTAACGCACACCCTCTTAAGGGGTCATTGTACTCATCATTATGAACAACTTTTACTATGGGACCAAAGCTGAAATCGCGAAAAAAAAAATCAGCTGTTTCATACATTTTGGTCGAGTAGGTATTAAACTTTTGAATGAAACAGCTGACTTTTTTTCGCGATTTCAGGTTTTGTCCCATAGTAAAAGTTTGTATATGTGCATAAATGGTTTAATAAATAAATATAATATCATTCTTGTTTACCTCGAGGATAAGCAAAGATGCACCTGCATTTTGCAGATGTATTCTTAATCTTAAAATAACGGGGACAAATCTAGGCTGTGGGTTGCTTCTGAGAATTTACTAAATGAGAGAACCCAAAAACACTTTGCTCGACCCGGGGATTGAATCTAGGAACCAACGACAAAAGACTATTTCAGACGCCAAACTACCTACGTGGTCTGGACTTTAAAACTGACTGTGACCGTTGAGTTGGTTTCAGCCTTTCTTCTCAGAGTAGTCAGATACAAAACGCCGACTTCATCTCATCATTTCAGCCGTAAGACGTCCACTGTTGAACTTAGGCCTCCCCCAATTTGGGGGGGATTTGCTATATTCGCCACGCTTGGCAGGCGGGTTGGCGATCGCAGTATGTTGGTAAAATACATAGAGAACGCTGGTGCCTATTCTCTAGTAAGTCCTTTAGTCGCCTTTTACGACACCCACGGGAAGAAATGGGGTGGTGTTATTCTTTACGTCCGGCACCACACGGTACCGTCTGGCACCACACGACCTCATCTACATAGTTTTAAAAATATGATTGACGTGTAAAAAAAGTGTTTAAACAAACCTCCTTGCAGAAATAAAATCATTTACCGTTTATCAGCAGTCATGCTGGCACCACGAGACCAATCCATGTAATGGATAGGAAAAGTCCATCCATCATTCGTTGTATAATAAATCAGTCATACCATTCCAAATGTTTATGATTCTCTTTCATACCGGTATCGTAATGGAAATATTATAAAACGGCGTAGCTACTAACATAACAGTGTATGTTTGTACTATGAACTATTAATAACATGCTCTTACAATATTTTCTTATTATATTCCTTACACTGCTTGAATAAAATGCTTTCTAAGATTTTTCTTTAAAGGAATAAAAATGCGTCCACTAGTACCATTACCATACGCTAGAATATTAAACACTAGCTTCTGCCCGTGACTTCGTCCGCGTTAAATTTCTTGTTCCCCCGATCCTTCCCGTCGCGTCGAAACGCCTACCCGTGCGATTTTCCCCGTTTTTGCAACATTTTTCATTACTGCTCCACTCTTCTTAGTTGTAGTGTGATGTTATATTACCTTATATAACTCTACACAAAAAGAATTTTTCAATTCGGACCAGTAGTTCCTGAGATTAGCGCGTTCAATCAAACAAACAAACAAACTCTTCAGCTTTATAATATTAGTATAGATATATGGAAATGCGTTTTTGTGTTTCCGTGTTGTGACGGACATAAAGAATAGCACCACCCCATTCACCAACCCGCCTGCCAAGAGTGGCTGTTATGCTCCCAAATTGGGGTAGACCTATGTTCAGCAGTGGACGTCTTTCGGCTGAAGTGACGATGGTGGAAGTTGCATTTGTTCGTTTTAATTAATTAAGAAAAAGTGTAAAAGCAAAGATGCAAAAGTGAGTATTGCATCTTCGCTATACTTTGTGTGGTTTTTGCTTTCTTTGTATTTATTGTTGATGTCAAATAGTTGTTTTTAAAATGTGTGTGTTGAAATATGGATGTTTTCTGAAAATGAGTTTCTAGGACTACAAGTCAACAAATACTTAAACATTTTCCTCAACTGTTTTCTCTCAAATCTAACCACGGAAAGCAGCTTCTCAATACTATTAATTGAAAGCTCCTCAGTTTGAGCGATTGCACTGGGTGTAAATATAACCGGGTATGTGTCTGTCTGTCCCGTTTATTTTGGTCTGGCACGGAATCATCCTGAGATGTAGCAGATTGGTTGGCATAGAATTAAACATTTGATTTCATCTAACTGTCGGGTTTGTTTGCGTTGACTTTTTGCGTTACTCAGTTTATGTACTTGTGAGCTTCGGACTTATTGAAAGGCAATTGGCAGATGGGTGGATATTTTTTTTCCTGATTTGTAAATTCCGTTTAGAAAATTAGGTGAATTTGGTTTGAAATATTTTTGATGTTAGTCATGGGAGGTTTATAACTTAAATCATAATTTCACCCAAAAGCCGTCCAGTGCTGTATATAGGCCTCTCCAAAAAGGACTTTGCCATGATCTCCACGCTTGTTAGGCGGGTTGGCGATCGCATTATGGTGGTATACTGCATTGAGAACGCTGCTGCCCATTCTCTAGTAATTCCCTTAATCGCCTTTTACGACACCCACGGAAAGAATTGTGGTGGTGCTATTCTCCGTCCGGCACCACACAAAACAATTTTATATATTTAGACATTAATATTGTCACTAGCAAGAAGGGTGTCAACTAAAAAATGTGCAATTATGAAATGAGAACAATAATGACCGCGGATTTTAATTTTTTTTATTATTGCTATAAAAACCAAAGTAAGCAAAGCCTAAAAATGGGAGAGCTAAAAAGGTGTGACTTTAAACTTTTAAATCTGACAGGGCAGTGTTAAAGGGTTTCTCTATTTGGAATTTCTCATTATCAGCCCGTATAGATAGAGGAGCAGTGGTAGCCCAGTGGTAACGGCCGCGACTTACGAGTAGGTCGTGAGTTCAAACCCAAGCAGGCGCATTACTTTGTGTAAATTATTCCATCACCACTGCTCTCAAAACGGTGAAGGAAAACATCGTGAGGAAACCGGCATGTCTTAGAACCAAAAATTCGAAGACATGTGACATCTACCAACTCGCACTGGGCCCGCGTGGTGGATTATGGTCCACTCCCTCTCACCGAGAGGAGGCCTGTGACCCAGCAGTGGGAACATTATAGGCTGATGATGATGATAGATAGATAGTTCAATCCACGATGACGCGCCCCTCTTCCCCCCTTTCCTTTGTTTTTAACCGCTCTCAGTACAATTGTCAAAGAGTGGGACGTGGTTTGAACTATCGATAGTTTGTATTTGTGCGGTTGATGACAATAGGCTCGCCCCCTGTTAAATGGGACTCAAACATAACTAGCAAAATGTGGGTATACTGTAGATACACCTCACCTCAACCTTTCTGGCGTGATATTTCGAATCATTATACGCAAAAATAATTTTATTTTTATTTTTTAGCCATTATTTTTTGTTTTTCTGACGCCGCCGCCGGGAGTGTCGCAAATGTACAATGTGACATAATATTTAATCAAAATAGTCTCTATTAAAAAAAGTGACTATGTCAATTATTTACATTATAATATAAACGATAAAAGCTTGATTAAATTATGCCACCAATATCCGACAATTTAGCCATTACCTACCTTCGAATAACATACACTACCAATTCAATACACGTATTTACTAAATCTACAATGGTCCTATTACGTACACAAATACCAAATACATGATGGAATGATACACCAAACGGATGGGAGAGCAATAAATTGCCCGTTAACACAGAATTGCTCGAAAACAAATAATCTGGTGCATGCGCTTCGTATTTCCGTAACATCACCAATCATTTCCATTGTGGGCATTATAAAGGAGAATGCTCATTGTATAATTTCCATTAAATGAAGCCACCTATGGGAAGTATTTATTATCTTTTTAGTCATACTTTCTGAATCCCTATTCAATTTAAATTAGGAGCTTGAAAAAATCTGATTTTTAAATTAATATTCGGTTCAACTTCATGACTTTATTTTCATTCTAAATTTTACTTTTCGGTAACTAGGCACGCCCAGAAGGTTGGCGGGACGCACTTAGCCTTCATTGTAAGGATTGGCCACAAACAACAGAAGATAGGGATAATTACAAGGAGGAAAAAACGAGGCCTTTGCAGTAGGACACAAACAAATTATAAAAATAATGTAATTTTACATTTCAATAGGTTTGAATTTGGACAATAGTATCAGAAATTGCTTAAATACGAAGTTTAAAACTTATAGTGTGTTTCAATTAATAGGTATTCTCATTTTAATTCAACCTAAACTAACTTATTTCTAGGTCATCGACACTTAATCATCAATGCTTATTTTATATGTATTTAATACAATAAAGCTGAAAACTTTGTTTGTTTGAACGCGCTAATCTCTGAAACTGCTCACTGGATAAAAAGTAATCTATTGCATTTGTGAGTACAATTCTTGAGGAAGCTTACAGATTGTTTGATATGCTACTTACCTTAGGAACCGAGCAAAAAGAAGAAAACTCAGAAAGAACCGTAACTAAAAACAAAATAATGGAGTGGGTGCACGACGCAATGCGAGCGGTGGTTCATGAGATAAACAAAAATTACATGGTTGAAGTCGAAGGCAGAAGCCAGTTAATCAAAACCAATATGTTGTTCATGTACCTTTTTTGCCTTCCATATGCATCGCCTCAAAGGACCAGTGTACATACTTCGTAACAGTAACGAATGACGCGGGTTGCAATATTTCTGCATTTACAAACTCGAGCAGACGCAAAATAAACCGATGAGTGTGCTATCTATCAGTTCTCGTTTAGGAGAGCTGCATGCAAGAGTGAGAGTGTTGTTGTATGTATCTGCGCAGAATGTTAAGATTTTAATTTTATTTTACCACATGATGTATTAAGATGAAAATTAATGATTCTCTGTAATAACCATAAATATATACACCCAAAAAATTTTGTATTCTTTATCACCAGATAAAGTTCCATTACCAGCTCCTTGTGGTTCCGTAAAGAATATCACCATCCCATTTCTTCCCGTAGGTGTAGTGAGGCGACTAAGGGACTTACTACAGAATGGGCAGCAGCGTTCTCTATGCATTTTACCATCATACTGCGATTGCCAACCCGTCTCCTAAGCGTGGCTATTATGGCAAACCCTCCAAATTTGGGGAGGCTAATATCCAGTGATGGACGTTTTTAGGCTGAAATGATGATGATGATGATGATCACTAGATAAAGAATACTAATTTTTTGGGTGCCATAAAAGTAATTTACAATCTTATTGTTATTCATTGGGCACAATTCCAGACTCCGGGCTGTTACTGAAAAAATCTTGATAGCACTATGCTCGACTTCGGCATCAAACCCAGTACCTCACATTTACCAGTAGCACCAGACCAACAAGGAAACAAATGAAACAATAAAACTTATTCTCAACCGATGACTGAACACTAATCCCGCCTCCCAAAACGAAATACAGCGAGAATGCTGAACATCCCAAAAAGTGTCATTGCTGCGAGTGAGCGATGCCCTTTATAAGCGAAAAACAATGTCTTTACAAATACCTATGTCGGCGGGCGACCATAAATTAAATCCAAGACGTTTGACGGTACAACACTTTTATTTTCTGTATGTTGGTATTCAGGTTGGTACCAATTTAGAATACTGTTCTAATGTATTTATTGATTTATTGGTCGCAGTCTCCGCAGTTTTGTGCAGTGTGACCAGACTATGTCGGAAGTGAGTGGTGGCGCTAGTTGCTAAGGTAAATGAAAGAAAGGCATGTATAATTACTACACTCGTGTACGGCGTAAGGACAAATTGCGCACAGTAGCTAGCAAGACGCATCTAATGCATGAAAGTATCTTTTGTATTGCTTCATCAATATTTAATAATATTCCGGGGCCTATAAGAACAATCACGGAAATGAGAAAATTTAAAAAGGATCTCCATGACCTACTAGTAAACAAGTGCTATTACTCTATAAAAGACTTCCTATCAGACAAATCTCTGCTCCAATATAGTTCCCCTCAGTCATGATGCGTTCAGTGACTTACCTTTATTCGTTCCGTTTTGCATTTATCTTTTTATCTTTTATTTTATTTTTTTATGTGACATTTTGAATTTATAATAATAATGTAATTGTAATTATAATTGTATGTAAATTATTGTATGCCCCAAGGGCGGGACGTAGCTGATGTTAATTTAATTATTATTTAAGACCTGTGTTATGCACCTACCTATGATCCACAATAAAGTTTGAATTGAATTGAATTGAATTGAAAAAATTACGTCAAGCTGTTTACAGAAAATTGCCTGTGACAGACACATAGACACTGAAGTGATTCCATAATTAGTGTAGTCAATTTTTAGCTCGAAATACTGAAAAATTGTCAAATCTAGTCGATAAAGAAATAGTTCCTAGTTTCGTCACGGATCAAAATTTACTGGTCGCCCTATAGTGTTTTAACCTATTGTAAAAAATAGGGTAATGGTTTAAAAGATTGATGGTTACAGAGTGATGCAATGTTGAATTTTAATATTGTGTCAGTGGAATAACGTTTTCCCATTCATTGACAGTTACTTTTAATCGACGTTTCTAATAGATGTGTTAATTTTGTGATATTTCTGTCTTTTAATACTGTATATTTCCCAACTATGTTGGGGTCAACTTCTATATGGATAGAAAGAGAGTGACTACTGAGATGACGAATAATAGAGAAGTTTGGAAGAAAAAGACATATTGAGAGCCGACGCCAAATAAATTGGGATGAGGGCAGGAGAATGATGTTGGGGTCAGCTTCCAGACTAACCAGAAGCAGCCAAATATCAGGATTTTAATGGAGCAACTGCATACTTGAACTCCATAATCCAGGTACTAGGAAACACCTTATTTCTTGGTAAGACTGGTTGTAAGACTTTCGTGCGTATCTTTGTATCTCACTGGCTCTTTCTTCAAAAGGCCCTGCTAGACAAGTCTAGAAGGGTCGTTTCTTCGCAAGGACCAGTCAGCTAGGAAATACCGGCCCAATCTAGCTTTAAAATATTGACTAACCCAAAATTGAGGTGGTCGTGGTACCGTGTGGCGTCGAACTAAAATAATAGCACCACCCCATTTCTTCCCGTGGGTGTTGTAAGAGGCGATTAAGGGATTTACTAAAGAATGGGCAGCAGCGTTCTCTATGCATTGCAGACTATCATACTGCGATCGCCAACCCGCCTGCCAAGCGTGGCGATTATGGCAACCCCACCCACTTTGGGGGAGGCCTATGTCCAGCAGTGGACGTCTTTCGGCTGAAATGATGATGATGATGAAACATTGACGTATAAAAATTACTTAAAAGATCTACTAACATAAATAAATATTTAATTTTATTTGAGGAACTGTAACTCTAATTTAGTAGTTATTATTTAACGCTGGAACCAACTTGAACCGGTACCTTTCTGTATTCGCACAATTATCAACCATCTGCAATATTTCACATTCGCTTTGTAAACAAAACGTTTTCTTATACCGTGATAAATGCATAAGCTGGTGAGTGATTGCGTAACACACTAACAGTAGAAATAGTTTTTATTTTGACAGTTCCACAACATTCATTGCGCTATTTACTTTGTTGAACAGACATATTTTCCGAACTTATGATGCAATGTATTAGTAATTTTCTTCAAAATTATTTATCATAATGAGGGTGCTTGACTGCATAATTTTTTCTTCTCCCGCTCTGGGCAGAGCGGGAGGGCGTGTCAGACTTTTACTGACTAAAACCCACCCGTGTTCCTTCAGTTGCCCATGTGCCAGGGCTACGGTATCTCTTTCGAACAATCTCGCGACCCTGGCAGGCATCGGTCGTAGCAGACCCTTTCATTTCTGCTGACATCTCTTTGAGACGCGCGTGGAACACTACGCGCCGTCGACCCGAGCCTGGTCCTTACCGGGCGCCGAGCTACCCATTGTCAATGGTAGAGCAGGAGGTCCTTGCTGTATATTATATGGGACTTAAACATAACTGGCAAAAAGTGGGTGTACTACAGGTACATCACTGCCTAACCTTTCGGACAAAATTTTCTTAAGGAAGTCGGTTGTTATTTTTTTGTAAAAAATAACTATTTTTAACTTTTTGGTTATGGTAGATACCCCGCACTAATCTAACCGTTTTATTCGTTCATTTGTCGCGCAAATACTTATTGCAAATTTAAGACTTATATGGTTTTCACAAATCCAAATCACCAGCTTTCAAATAAAAAAGAATCATCAAAATCGGTTCACCCAGTTAAAAGCTATGAGTTAACAAACATTTAAAAAAAATACAGTCGAATTGATAACCTCCTCTTTTTTAAGTCGGTTAAAAACAGGCGAATTTGAATGTTATGTAAATGTTCAGTGTAGTGCTAAGAATAGTATTATCCCATTTCTTCTCTTGGGTGTCGTAAGAGGCGACTAAGAAACTTACTAGAGACTGGGCAGCACCGTTTTCTATGCATTTTACCACCATACTGCGATCGTCAACCCGCCTGCCAAGCGTGGCGATTATGGCAAATCCCCTCAAATTGGGGGAGGCCTATGTTCAGCAGTGGACGTTTTTCGGCTGAAATAATGATGAATGATGATGAAATGCTGAATAGCATAGCCAACCAGCACCCTTATTGCGTAACACAGTATCAATTACAATCTTAATCATTATGAAGGATGTTACGAAACCATTGCTTCATATGTTCGAAAAATGTGTCTGCTCAACAAAGTAAACACGCAATGAATGTTGCTTAGCTGTCAGAATGAAAGCCAGAACTACTGTTAGTGTGTTAAGCGTTTATAGAAAATCTTTGAAATCAATCAATATGTTTCGTTTTCCTTAGGCAATTGCTAGAGGCATAATATTAGTCATTACTAATAACCACTTGTATGGAGAAAATATTACCTTGTAAAGCGCTATTATATAATAATTCATGACAAACGCGTTATAGGATAACAAGAATGAATAATTACGAAATCAATTTAACTAGTTTATCAATATTCCTTTTAAGGGGGATGCGGTAAGGTCATCAGTGGCGTGCATTGCATATAGGCAAATAGGCAGTGCCCACCACGAAAAATCACGATAAGTCTGTCAATTACATTTTATTGTGTGTCCCGAAATTATTTAAAAAAAAAACTGAACCAAATTATCATACCTGAACGAAAAGCGCCTTTGTCTGCCTAAACAAGAACAGGCGGTCTAGTACCTACCTGCACCCTAATTGCGAAACGCACAATTTATCAGAATCTGAATGGGATTGAAGATTATTTCTTAACCATTGCGTCATTTTTTCGAATAAATTGTCGGCTCAGCAACGTAAATAACGCAATGAATGTTGTTTAACTATGAATATTAAACCAATTCCTACCGATAAAAAGTTCCGCAATTACCCCTCTGGAATGCATGAAATGAAATGTTTATTTCTGTAGATAGATCTTATAAGACACTTTTACACGTCAACATTTTTTGGTCAATGAAGGTCCACTGAAGATCAAGTCGCCACTGAAGGTCATCATAATCTGCCTAGCCTTTTCCCAATTATGCTGGGGTAAGCTTCCTCTCTAACCGGATGGACCTGAATACCCGTATTTTACATAGAGCGACTGTATATCTTACCTCTAAGATCCAGTTACTGAGTAATACGATACCCCTTGGTAACTGCCCCGTTGGTCTCGTGGTCGCAAGCGCGACTGCTGAGCGTGGGGTCCTGGGTTCGATTCCCGGGTCGGGCAAAGTGTTTCTGGGTTTTTCCATTAGGAATTTCTTAGTAGCAGCCCGGAGTTTGGAAGTTGGCGGTGTGATACCCCCGTGCCTCGGAAAGCACGTTAAGCCGTTGGTCCTACGCCTGATCTCTCTCCGGTCGTGTCGGATTGCCGTCCCATCGGACTATGAGAGTGAGGGAAGAGTGAGTGCTCCTATGTCTGCGCACACACTTGAGCACTATAATATCTCCCGCGCCGATGGCTAGTCTCCGTTGAGATTGGCCGCCGTGGCCGAAATTCGGTCTGGAGGACTATACTATAATACGGTACCCCTTGGTAAGACTGGTTGTCCGACTTTCGGGCTTCTGACGACTCATACCGACTGTCAAAGATCCACAAATGACAGCCAGGACCAACGCCTTAACATGCTTTCCAAGGCACTTATGAAACGTCAGAAGCTAGGGTCACGGTATCAATTGGTTGATTTCTATGGAGAATATCCGGCAAGAAATTACATAATTACCTACTCTTTAAAAAATAATTGACTTTTAAAATGGTTTCAAATAACAGTGTTGATAGGTATGAGAGGATAATGTAGGTTTATGAACATGTACCAGGTACTTACTATAATAGAAAATGGTCTACGAATCTACAGTCTACATGTCATGATTTCATGAAATACTAGTTTCTGCCCGCGACTTCATCCGCGTCAAATTTTTGCTCCCTTTCCGTCGCATGATCGAATTGCCTGCCAGGTTTCGTCCCTTTTTCGTCGCTGCTTTCGATTGTAGCGTGATGTTATATAGCTTATAGCCTTCCTAAATAAATAGGCTACCCAACACAGAAATAATTTTTCAATTCGGACTAGTAAGTTCTTGAGTTTACTGCGTTCAACCAAAAAAACAAACAAACTCTTCAGCTTTATAATATTAGAATAGATTTATTCAATAGGGTATATGAACTTGGACTTCCATCGTCCAAAGTCGTATTCTCGCTTTCTTTGGACACCACACGCCGAGACGACACATCGGTGGAACGACTTGTCGTGCAGGGAAAAGTTGAAGGCACAAGAGCTCGTGGCAGGTTGCCCATGCGATGGACCGATCAGGTCAAAACAGCACTTCCCACGGCCCACTTCACGAATGTACGAGAAGGGCTGCAGTACGAGACGAATGGCGACGGATTGTGAAGCTCGCCACCACACCGGATATGACGACCACGACCACTCTGTCAAGAGTGTTACGACGAAGAAGAACATATATACTTAGAGAGTAGTATGATGAATTTCTATGAATATAATTCCATAAATAAATATTTGATACGGTCGAAATAAAACATAATACTGATTTACAAATTGCAAAAAAGTCAGAACAATTGACTCGCAGGCTACTATGACGCATTCGCCTTAACTACCGTATGATAATACGAAATGGCCGCTATCTTTACGCCATCATATTTTATGGGTACCGGCAGTTATTTAGCTGACAGATTACCATAATAACTTACAGTTGTGGCACTGTGTCCGGCATTAAGCTGGAGGGACCATGATTGTATGTTGGTCCTTTGAGCCGACGCTACTTGTAATAGGTAATAGCAAGAGTATTAATATGTCACACTCAGTATACATATAGGTGTTCGAAAGAGATACCGTGGTCCTGGCATAGGCAACTGAAGGAACACGGGTGGGTTTTAGTCAGTAAAAGTCTGACACGCCCTCCCGCTCCACCTAGTGCGGGAGACTTCATTTCAAAAAGTGCTGAATCCACCCTAGTTTGGATAAATGTCTTTCGATTTGATTGATTTGAAGACATGTGACGTCTACCAGCTCGTCCTGGGCCCACGAGATGGATTAATGCACACTCCGTCAATCCGAAAGGCAGCCACTGTGTCCCACCAGTGAGAACATTATGCAAACCACAAAATAGGACTTATTTGAGGTTGGATCAAACTCGTACGGTTCCAGAACAGGGGGCTTACTCTTCAACCTAATTTTAATTCCTATCCGAAGCCAATACGATTCCAATGTTAATTTTGCATACACGTGATTCGGTACTCTTGAAAACAATAGTGTTAACATTGGAACAACAACAATGCCTGATCTCGATTCCATTTAGTTCTCCAAAATGGACACCTAGTTTAAACACATTTTGGCGCTAGCGTCGAACTCCAAAATACGAAACGTCACAATTCCAATTTCCATCAGAATTAAAATCATGAGTAAGCACTCCGGTACACCGCGTACCAAGATAAGGTGGTCACACTCTAATCGAGCTGCAGGTATTGGAAACAGCTCGCGGGTACACGGGCGTACAAATAATTCAATTACGAGCAATAAATCATAATTTTGAGTATTTTTTATGACTGTTTTATGGTTTTACGATAAATTATAGTATTTTTTTTGAAGGTGGGTTTGTTTTATTGATATTACTTACGTGGTTTTTTATTTTGTTTATTTTGCCCTCAAGGTAAAGTAGATGCTTTTTGTTACGACATTTAGCTGTGTCGGTTTTAAGTTTGGCTTGTGTCTAAATACTGATAGACGCACGAATTAGGGTTGCCACAATTAGGGTTGCTTTATAATAAAGTATTGTAAGTTATTTCACATAATTGTACTCTATACTTTATGAGAACAATGAAGTACACGAAAATACTTTATATTGCAAGATTTGATTTCTTTGAGATTTTGAAAAGTTTAGTCGTTAGTACTTTTCGTTAAACGAATATTATGTGACACAAACTGCAAAAAGCAATAAAAAATATGTTTTTAAATATAATAATAAAAACAAATAATCGTACCTATAATAACCAATGTACTTTAATTACAAGAAAAAAAAGGTGGCAACCCTAGCACGAATCGATCAATCAGGTTAAGCTACGGTTGCCGCGGTTGGTTTATGGATAGGTGACTATCTTTACTGACCAAGACCCCTCCGTATCTCGGAAAGTATTTTAAGCCGTTGATTTCGGCTGTCATTTTCATAGGTTTTATGTGCTCTCTGAGACACGTAAGGTTCAGGGTACGTAAAGATCCATCATCCAAAGATCCATCCCATCCACGGATAAACTGCGGCTAACGTCGTTTAACCTAATAAATCGACCCTTGCCTTTGTTATTACTTACCCACAAACCCCTCCCTCCCTCGTAAACTAAACCCAACTGGTAGTAAAATTAAATCGTGTCCATTTCTGCGTCTCGTAGGAAATAAGTTATTTATTACTTTGGCAACCATTACCCAGTCATAAATAATAAATAGGGTAACGGTTAGCAAACTACTTTTATAAACAAATCTATGGACGATGTAATTAAATTCTAAAGACCGGCCGAATTCGATTTTCGAAAGTTTCACCGTGGATTTTTTTCTGGATATAAAAAATTACTAGAGAATGCTCAGAAGCGTTATCTACGCATCTTACCACCATAATGCGCCTACCCGCGTGCCAAGCGTGACAATTATGGCCAACCTCCCCTATGGGAGAGGCTTTTGTCCAGCTGTGGACGCCTTTCTGATGGAATGAAGATGATGATGATATTTAAAAAAAACTTTGTATCGTTCATTGTCATGGGACTCAAACGTGTGAGCAAAATTTTAACCAGATAGCTTCAGTGGAAGTGGGTAAAATGTTGATTGCAAAATTCCAAGATATACAAGGTAAAACTTTTTTTTTAAACCGCGAGCCGGGACAGTAAGAGTAGGTACCAATCCATTATCGACTGGCCTGTTAGTCTAGTGGTTAGTGACCCTGACTGCTAAGACTGAGGTCGTGGGTTCGATTCCCACCTAGGACAAATCTTTGTGTGATGAGCACAATCATTTGTTGTGTCTGGTATAATTTATCTATAATATGTATGTATTTAGAAATATATAAGTATATTAATCAGTTGTCTGGTTGCCATAGTACAGGCTCTGCCTAGTTTGGAATCAGATAACGGTGTGTTGGTTGTCCTAAGATATTTATTTATTATAACTACAGGAAAACGGTCTTAATGAGCCCATACACAAACCATCACCAGCGAAACATTTGAGTGAGCATGACAAACTCTCACCTGCCAGTGCACATTCAAGTCAATGAAATACGTACACAGTAACTAGTAGCTTTATAGGTGCTTACACATGTGCTCTCCACCATCATGTTAAGAAAATAAAATATCTTATTTCCCCAAGCGAGTCGGCAGACACTTCGTAGTACATCCATCACCTGCCTAGCCTTTAGGCAACTATATTGGGGTCGACTTCCAGTCTAATTCCCTGGGTAAGACTGTTTATCAGACTTTCGGGCATCTGACGACACGTAATGACTGTCAAATATTCACGAATGAAAGTCGGGACTAACAGTTTATCGAGGCACGGATGGGTATTGAAGGTCACCCCTCCCTGCCAGGGTCGCGAGATTGTTCGAAAGAGATACCGTGACCCTGGCACATGGGCAACTGAAGGAACACGGGTGGGTTTTAGTCAGTAAAAGTCTGACATGCCCTCCCGCTCCGCCCAGAGCAGGAGAAGTCTTTTGATGATTTCCCATCCAAAAAAAAAAAAAAGGTCACCCATCCATGGATCAACGGCGGCAACTGTAGCTTAATCTGATCGATTAAACCGAGCGGCTGTTATAACTTAGCCACAAGCCCCGCCTACTACACACGGCTTCATATCAAGCTATACATTTCCAATTTTAGCTCACCTCGCATTGTACAGGCTTTTCGTACAGTGAGAAGTCAGCTTACACTGGAAACGTGTAGGTTGATTTGTAGCCGTGCGTTCACCCATTGTATACCAATTGAATAGCGTAAGCGTTAAGCCGCAAACTAAGTACTCTACCTACGCCAGTAAGAGTTAGCTAGATGTTATTAAAGATTTCACTGAGGAAAGTTGTGTAGCTAGTTCTGCCGGTGTTATTCTTGCAAACATGGTAGTATTATACGCTATTATGATTTAACTTGAGATACGTTTGTGGTCTTGCCTGACTAAATTAACCTACGACAGGCTACTTTAAGATTAAAAATTTCACTTTCTGTTTAACACACCACAACATTCTTAAAGCGTTGGCTGATAGGTGGGACTCTCCGATCTTGGGGCGGTGGATACGATTGCACGCAGTCAAGTTGACATTCCCCAGGATCGGCAAGCCTCACACAGCTTAGAAAAAATGTTACTAACATTAGTTCATAAGTGTTCACTGTTACTAACACTTATGGAAGAAATTCTGAAATAAATGTTGTTTATTCATTTTATTTAAAAAAAAACTTGTAAACCATTCCATTAGGAATCTGTTCCAGCCGCCAACACCGTTTTCAGCCAAGTGTCCTGCCAACCTCTCATTCAAAGCTGCTACCCGTAGCCCGACGTCTCGTCACCGGACTCGGTATTTCGTAGTAACTTTCTTACCTGAATACCCGTTTTATACATATCGGAATAGTCATGAGTACGGGATGTCAACTGACAACGAAACGCAAACGTGAAGTTGACGCGCTTCCACTGAGTCTAGCCTGACGTTCGTGCGAGTTGACAAGAGCGTCCTAAAGTGGTGTGGCGCAGCTCTCTTGACCATATGACATCGTGTGGGCAACAAGTGTCTAGAAACTGTCCAACGTTTAGTTTGGCAAGTGCAAACATATACGTATACCTACTAAACTTTAATAATAATCTTCAGAGTTTTTCTTCTCACCCGCAACACACATCTATGCCCAGTAAAATGTTCAATGGTGAAGAATCCAGCTTAAATCCGCCTCTGGTTCCGACATACATAAATCAAATTGAAGTTTAATTGTCTTTATCGTACTTAATATCAGCTCAATCATCTCAAAGATGTTTTATCCAAAATCCACCGAAATAACAATATGAAGAACATTCCGTTCTCATTCAAAGACCAGATTTTACCATCAGGTTTGTTTTCCCTGCACTAGTAGTGTTTAAACTTATATTATGTAGTACCACGTCGAGTTTTAACCAAAAAGGTAAATATTTGGAAATACAGTCGCCATATTTTACACAACACTGAATGAAATGCAGTTACACAATCTATGTAACTGTAGATTTCATTTGTTGATTTTAAATGGCATGACGTTTTAATCGAACCTTAAATAATGGCAATTTTTGTTTAAAAATATTCTTGAACACTAATAAATATAATGATTGCCTCTTTCTGTCAACCTCAAATTACTCCTATTTTATACAGGAAGATTTTTTAGTTACCGTCCAAATTATGATATACTAATATTTTGCGAAAATCATTTAATACGTGTTTTTTCTTTTAGTATCACTCAATACAAAAATATTGAGACATCACAAAATGATCTATAAAAAGTTGATTCTGGACACCGCCGCGCGCTAAGTAATAGTGCGGGCTATTACCTAGTGCGTATGCACCGCGCTAAGTATTCATTTCGGCGGCCCACAACGCGCGCCGCCGAAATTAATTGAAAACAATAATAAACAAAGTTGCAAATTTTCCCTTCATACTCTCACGGGCGGCAAGTGTAGTAAGTATTATTAACGTTTAACTTAGTGACCACGCAGAGCGGAGAATTCTTTCGAGAAAATGATTTAAAATGAAAATTTTATGTATCGTTTTTTTTTTCAAAAATGGATTTATTGAATGATACCTAATGCCTAGAAAAAATTTGGACGGTGACTAAAAAATTTTCCTGTATATGTACATAACTCACGCCTTTTTCCCATGGGGGTAGACAGAAACTATAGAACGCCACCAACTACAACCCTTACGTACGCTTTTTTCTTCGTTTCTGTTCATACATCTGATCATACACGCACTTCAGTTACCAGTACTACGCACCTGACCCTTCTGGAGTACATCACCAATAAGGTCATATGTTCTCCTAGGGCGTCCCCTTCCAGCGTGTCCAGTGACATCTGCCCTGTAGAACTCTTATTTAAACCGTTTCTTTTGTTTACCAAAATTCATATTATATGTCGAAAGAGACTGGATCCTGCGACACAGGGTATCCTAGTGCGGGATCCAGTATCACATCTAAATACTGTAAAATATTTATGAACCGATAAATATATTACTATTATTATTTTGAGGTCCTAAAAATACTACTGAATTTCTGCGACCAACTTGGACGTCCCTGTTTATCGCTATTTCAACCTAACCAAATCTTTAGTTAGGGGTATCCCAGCTTACTTACTGCGACAGAAAAAACCGGCCAAGTGCGAGTCGGACTCGCGCACCGAGGCCACGAAGGTTCCGTACAAACCTGCAGGTATTCACGGTTTATGCGTAAGGTTTATGTTTATGAAATTAAATGTTTTTTTTTTTAATTTTTATAATTGAGTTGACTGAATGAAAGGTAAATTGTGGTTTACGGTTTATGACGTATTAAAAAAAAAAACTACTAACTAGATCTCGTTCAAACCAATTTTCGGTGGAAGTTTACATAGTAATGTACATCATATATTTTTTTTAGTTTTATCATTCCCTTATTTTAGAAGTTACGGGGGGGGGGACACACATTTTACTACTTTGGAAGTGTCTCTCGCGCAAACTATTCAGTTTAGAAAAAAAATATATTAGAAACCTCAATAAAGAATTGAGAATTGAGAATCATTTTTGAAGACCTATCCATAGATACCCCACACGTATGGGTTTGACGTTTTTTTTTTTTTTTTGAGTTTCAGTTCTATGTACTTATTTTTTTCTATTTTTGTGTGAAAATCTTAATGCGGTTCACAGAATAAATCTACTTACCAAGTTTCAATAGCATAGCTCTTATAGTTTCGGAAAAAAGTGGCTGTGACATACTCTGACAGACAGACAGAGAGACATGACGAATCTATAAGGGTTCCGTTTTTTGCCATTTGGCAACGGAACCCTAAAAAGGGACTCAAAAAATCATGTGAATCACTAGAAAAGATTTTTTAAAGAAATGAATTTATTTAAAAAATGTGTGTTCAAATATTTTTTTAGGGTTCCATGCCTAAAAGGTAAAATGGGACCCTATTACTAAGACTCCGTCGTCCGTCCGTCCGTCTTTCACCAGGCTGTATCTCATGAACCGCCGTGATAGTTAGAGAGTTGAAATTTTCACAGATGATGTATTTTTGTTGCCGATATAACTAAAAAACAGAATAAAATAAATATTTAAGGGGCCTCCCATACAACAAACGTGATTTTTTTGCCGATAATGGTACGGAATACTTCGTGCTCGAGTCCGACACGCACTTGGCCGGATTTTAGAGAATCCTTGAAATATTACCCAATTTGACTTTGTATCACAAACGCATTTTGTATGATAGTTTATAAGTATGACTTTATGTAAATAAAAGTTCTAGAGTTACGTCATTTTGTAACTGAGCTAAAACAAGATTGCTTTGTTTCAATGTACTTTGTTTGATTGAACTAATAATTAAGAGGATGACTCAAGGACTGAATTGAATTAGAAGGAATTTAATATGAAAGGGTTTTGTTCTAAAAGGGTGTTAACGAGTTTAAATGTATTTTATTACACGTGTTTCAGAGTTTATTGTGCTGTATAATGTAATTTACTTTGGTAAAGCTTTTGTTTGTATTTTTAGACTGAATTATGTGATTTAAAACTGTTTTATGCCGCGATTCATATTATTGCCTCGTTGATCTAGTCGGCGCAAGCGCAACCGCTGTGCATGAGGTCCTGAGTTTGATTCCCAGGTTGAGCAAAATGTTATTGGGTTTTTCTTTGTTGAATTTCTCATTATCAGCCAGGAATGTGTATTTGTGTCCAGTCGATAGCAAAAGGCTCCCCCTTTATTACATAGGACTTAAATATAACTAGCGAAATGTGTACTAAAGGTACACCTCTACTCAATTCTTCGCGGGAATAAGGCGTGATGTTATAATCTATGCTTAATATTATAAAGCTGAAAAGTTTGTTTGTTTGTTTGATTGAACGCGCTAATCTCAGGAACTACTGGTCCGAATCGAAAAATTATTTTTATGATGGGTAGCCTATTTATCGAGGAAGGCTATAGGCTATATAATCACGCTACAACTAAAAGGAGCGGAGCAGTAATGACAAATGTTGCAAAAACAGGAAAAATCACACGGGTAGGCGATTCGACGCTACGTGAAGGGTCGGGGGAACAAGAAATTTAACGCGGACGAAGTCGCGGGCAGAAGCTAGTATACCATATTATTATATTCTCCATTTTAAGGTAAGCAAGCGTGGTGATCAATGCTCGTGCCTTCTTTGTATGAACAGAGGCTTTGCCCAGCCGTGGGATACAAATAGACTAGTATAATTAAATACGTTTTGAGAGCCAACCCGCACTGGGCCCGCGTGGTTGATCATGGCCCACTCCCTCTCACCGAGAGGAGGCCTGTGTCCCAGCAGTGGGAACATTATAGGCTGCTGATGAAATTAAGTACGTTTTGAGAGCAGTGGTGATGAAATAATTTACACTACTTAAGTAAAACGCCTGTCTGGGTTTGAACCTACGACTTCAAACTCTCAAGTCGCCGTCGTTACCACTAGGCAACCACTAGTCTTATAATCTGTAGTTTTGTGTAAAATACTGGTACTTAGCTGCATTTTCTAAGACTGGAAACCGACCGCAACATCATTGGGAAACGGCTACACAGATTTTTTTTTTTGGATGGTAAATCTTCAAATGACTTCTCCCGCTCTGGGCAGAGGGAGTGTCAGACTTTTACTGACTAAAACCCACCCGTGTTCCTTCAGTTGCCCATGTGCCAGGGTCACGGTGTCTCTTTCGAACAATCTCGCGACCCTGGCAGGCATCGGTCCTGGCAGACCCCTTCAGTTCTGCTGACATCTCTTTGAGGCGCGCGTGGAACACTACGCGCCGTCGACCCGAGCCTTGTCCTTACCGGGCGGCGAGCTACCCATTGCTCGCAGTCCGCGAGCTCGCGCCTTTGGTGGCCGGGAGTCCGCTATTGACTCTCGACGCCCGCGGCGTCTTCTCCTGCGGCGGCGAGGGATGTAAAGGCGCAGAGACTGCCACTCCCTCACGCGCCCCGCCTCCTCCTTCGCGAGCATTACTGCTTTGCAGAAGGAGGTCAAGGCACTTTTTATTAGCCCGATGTGCATTACGCAGCGGTGACCAAAACTAACTAAAAGTGTATCTTAGGACCACCAACACACCGTTACCTGATCCCAAACTAGGCAGAGCCTGTACTATGGCAACCAGATAACTGATAAATATAGTTATATATTCCTAAATACATACATACATACTATAAATAATTTACAACCAGATACAGATCAAATAATTGCGCTCATCACACAAAGATGTGACTTGGGTAGGAATCGAACCCACGACCTCCGTCTTGGCAGTCAGGGTCACTACCACTATACTAACAGGCCAGTGACTACAATAACATCTACAGATAGACTAAAACACAGCACTATAAATCCGAAATAATTTAGTACACTATCAACCGTAACAAAATACACAAGACGTAATCTAAAAGCCGCGAAGTCACGACTTCTATCCCGGATTTACGACTTATCCTACAAATCAATAATGTCAAAGATTAATCCAATGGCAATCTATCAATAAATCAATTACGATGTCAGACATAGCCGGGAGCTAACACTATTTATATTTATTGATAAGCTTTACTAATAGGTTCGTATTATTCTGGTTGCTTTGGTATTCTATCGAGGATTATCGATGGATTACGGAATCTTGGCGAAATTTTGAGTTGAGCTGAACGATTATTGACCAATGTGTGCGCTGACTGGAGAGGCCCACTCAGCCCGTGTAGGTTTTTTCCTCAAAAGTCCATTTCATACAATAATCTACATGGTCTTTACAGGACCTAATCAGGATTATGTCTGGACTTTTAAGAAGAATGTGACCTCTGAGTTGGTTTCAGCCTCTCTTCCTAGCGTTGTCAGATAGGAAACATCCTCTAGTTTTTTTTTTTTAAATATGGTTATCGTATAAAAGAGTTTATACAAGCCTATTTACCGAAATAATGATAAAGAGTAATAAATGAGAATGAGAATATAATATATAAAGAGACACGAAAAGCGTAATATACTATATCTATGAAACAAGACAAATCTTTCACTCTTTGATATCTAACCTTGATTTTCCAACTCGATGATGATATAGAAGAAGATATCGACACCCTAATTGCGTTACACGTTACAAGTTACAATCTGAATAATTTTGAGAGATACGACAAATCTATTGCTACTTATATACCGGATGACATTTTTTACCGTCTCGACCTTCATATGGTGTGTTGTGTAACTAGAATAGAAGGCAGGAAGGCCTTCAGATTCATCGTAGGTGACTAAAGGAGCGCGGGACGCGGGTGGACAGGGATGCGCGTGCGGCTCGTGCGCCTGCGAAAGATCAATGAGGCCGCCTATCAGCCGACTTCAAAGGGTAGGACCGCGCTCCGAAATCAATGATACATGTCGCGCATTGAGTAGGGTGCGTATGATTTGAGTTTCGATAGATTTAAATATTTTTTTTGTTTTTTTTTCCAAATTTCTGTTTTTGTTGTTCTAGTATGAAAATGTTACTTTAAATGTGTAGTATTTATTGCTAAATCAATTTAATTACATGTTATTCAAAAATAAAAATAATAAAAATTTCTATGCCAAAAGCTTCTACTCCGTTCACCTATTACCCCCATTTTTTTTCAAGTCGCTTAACAAAGTCACCCAGTATATTCGAAAAATGTGTCTACTCAATGACGTAAATAACGCAATGAATGTTGCAGAACTATCGAAATTAAAACCATTCCTACTGTTAGTGTTACATAATTACCCCGTAGAACCTTCAAAAGCCACGCTCAATCTTAGTCACCGGACCAACCAAAGTATAAATCTTTGTAATCTCAGCCACAGCCGCGGGCGAAAACTATTTATTTACAGATAATTTGACATGTTTACGTGAGGAATAATCAGCGGAGTTTATGATGAAAAGCATGCAGGATGTGCCCGCCATCAGGATCGTATCAGGCTGATGGAGCGCTAATATATTTCTATATGGCTGGCTAATTGGCAACGGAGGATGACGCTAGAGATGTAAATGTCTTGGGTTATTTGGGACTTCAGACTCTGTATAATAATATCGTTACGTTTGATAATAATTCTAATAAATGTTTTCTACGTTTCATCAAATTCGTAGCCTGCTGCCATATACATTACATATACACATGTAAATGCGAAAGAAATTGTGGAACGGTTAGACAGATGGTCACATTTATTTGGACTGGCCTGTTAGTCTAGTGGTTAGTGACCCTGACTGCAAAGACTGAGGTCGTGGGTTCGATTCCCACCCAGGACAAATCTTTGTGTGATGAGCACAATCATTTGTTCTGTATCTGGGTGTAATTTATCTATAATATGTATGTATTTAGAAATATATAAGTATCTTTATCAGTTGTCTGGTTACCATAGTACAGGCTTTGCCTAGTTTGGGATCAGATAACGATGAGTTGGTTGTCCAAAGATATTTATTATTATTATTTATAGTAGACTCACATTTTGCCAGTTATATTTCTGTCATAAGACGGGGCGTAAAAAAATTTATATATTTATACTAGCTGACCGTACAGACGTTGTCCTGTTTCCTAGAAATCGATAGCAGCACCATCTGTCGGGCTGATTTGTGAATCTAAACCATCCAGGGTGCCACCGAAACGCATACAAAAAAATTCATTCAAATCGGTCCAGCCGTTTAGGAGGAGTTCAGTGACATACACACGTACAGTAGAATTATATATATATATAGATTTTTAGCCATTACTGTCCCACTGCTAGGCGAAGGCCTCTCTACTCTCTTTCCAGGTCTCTCTGTCCAGAGCTGCCAAGAACTAATCTTTATTAAAAGATTCCAGCTCATCCCACCATCTCCGTTTGGGCCTGCCGTGATGTCGTTAGCCATTAAGAGTTTTAAATATATGTTAACAAATATTCAATAACAACATTTGAATTATTTATTTTAATTAATCCAGGCATTTGAAAATAATGTAGATATCCAATTTATTATATTTCTTCCATCGCGCAAAATTGAGTAAGTTTATAAGCATATTATCAGTTTGGTATAATTCTATGCAAACGTATACATTTAAACATTTTTTGAGGAAACATAAACTGCACAGCTAGTCGTTATCAAACACCTTATTACGCGACTCCTATTACCATACATGACATAAAATTCTACAAGCTAACTATATATTTCTGAGCTCAGCAATTACCTAGCAATCACTCATTAAAATCTAGCATAGACGTGTTACAAAACTTTTAATACGACGCCTTTTATGGCTATAAATAATTGATGTAGGTAGCCAGTGTAACTTGGGCGTAATAATGGAGCTGCTGGCATAGACAACTGTCAAACATCTGTCAAATTCAGTACGTTTTGAATATAGTTCCATATTTTGCCGTCTGTCAAGATTTACTGGGTACTATGAAGTCTTATTAGGGTCTTATCCTTGGTCCCATATTTTGAAAATTATGTGTTGCTTGTAATATATTTACGATTATTTATATATACTTTACTGTACACCAGAAAATAAATAAAAATTTCGCTAAGATTAATATAAAGTCAAGGAAAATATTATTTTGTAGTTTGACTATAAACTAATTGTCAAATTGATTATTGATTATAATTGTCAATTGATTCAAATTACAGTTGCATTTTTTGATTAATGATGTCGTAGATAATAATAAATCCATTTAACAATAACATTTCCGAGACTCAACATTGTACAGTGTCGCATATCGAGTAAGACGAAATCTTAGTTATTTAACAGTTTGAGAGAGAATTCCTTCCTTGGCGCAAGTGCACAAGTTTATGCGTAGACTCAGATGCACTCTATTTTCCCGCACCCTCATAGTCAAATGGGACGGCAATCCGACGCCACCGATAAGAGATCAGTTGTGATTTCCTAGGCTGAGGCTTCGCACCGCCAACTTCAAAAAAACAACAAACCTTCCACGAGAATATTAGTACAATCAACTTAATTATTAAATAAGCCTTCAAAACAATTTCGAAATCATTTTACTTCTGTCATCTAATCTACACAATCTTGTTCTCAGACATTTAGACGCGTATAATTCGTGACCTCAGCAGCAAATATCCTTATCTAGGCAATAAACACTAAGATTATGTGCACTAGAATTGACATTGACACCATTGCACACATTCTTGAATTAACATAGAACATGAAACTCTGAATTATTGAGTAATTTTGAATCTATTGTTGGTGATTGACAACCCATTCTGATAGTAAGTCATAATATTGTAGTTAGCTGGTAGCTCTTTCGACCAGTCTAAACAAGTTTATTTTCGACTGTAAATGTAGTTCCAAACACTACATAATTGACGATCATTTTTCTTTTTTTTTCTTTTTGATGGCTATGTATTTTGCATGATATGCCTAATCCATTATTTCATATATTCGAAAAATGTGTCTGTCGCAAATAATGTTGTTAAACTGTAAGAATAAAAGCCATTGCTACTGACAGTGTGTTACGTAATTACCCAGCTAATCTTCCAGATGAAATAAAAAGTGAAACGGAATAAATTGAATCTATACTAATATTATAAAGCTGAAGAGCTTGTTTGTTTGCTTGAACGCGGTTATCAGGAACTACTAGTCCAAATAGTTTTTATTTTTTGTGTTGGGTAGCCTATTTATTGAGGAAGGCTATATAACATCACGCTACGATCAAAAGGAGCGGAGCAGCAACGAAAAATAGACGAAAACTGGTAGGCAATTCGATGCGACGGGAAGGGTCAAGGAAGCAAAAATTTGACGCGGACGAAATCGCGGGCAGAAGCTAGTGAGATTATAAGTCAGAGAAATTACTCTAAACTTATTAGGGGACTCTGAAGTAAGTAATAATAGTAATAGACCTGGAAGGCTTTAGAATTATTCAGTATCCAGTACCTTTATTGCGTAACACACTACAAATGTCAACTTGAATCTATTGAAAGACTTCGCTAATTCATTGCTTCATTTTCTCAAAATCTTTGTCTACTCGAAACGCAAATAATATAATGCATGTTTTTGTACTGCTAAAATAGGAGCCTACCATTAGTGTATTACAAAATCGTCCCGCAGAAATTTTTGTAGATGTATCTTTTGTGATGTACTGATTTCCTGCATTAGGAGAAGTACATACATTCCTAAACACGGTTTTAACATCAATCAAGCTATTCCCATAAACAAGGATCAAAACATATCCAAATCCCTCAAAATTATTCATTACTATACTGTTCAATGCGGTATGTCTGAATTTAACAGTAAACCTATGCACAAAGTCATGTTGCACAACCCAACCCAATACAAATTTCAAAATCCACGGTCGTAATATAGCTCCTTGTATGGAACTGACATAGCCACCAGGATCTAAGGGCTCGCCTTGGGCCCAAAATGTCACAGTACAGCCCTATCGGTGACGTACAGTCGGCGTAAGCAACATGTACAACCGTGATTAGCATTTAAGTAGTAAGCACGATTTTGTAGTCATTTGTAGTCGTGTAGCTAAGTAGACATTCTCAGTATTTAGTACTACTTAACGTTCTAAGTTAAAGTTTAAGAGGTATCAAAGCTGTTAATAAGGGACTTACGTGTGATCGTTTGAATGTGAGATAAGAATCTGACATTTTTGAAAAATAAATTAAGTTAATTGCGTCATAAAATGTAGTTCTTGGATTCTCCAATTACGGTAATTAGACAGGTTTTACGTCTGTGTGGTCACGTGTAACCAGTTCCTCAATCACAATGAAATGTTTTACACTATAGGTAGTTCCTCAAAAAGGTGTGAAGATCATATTGTCTTTGTCGTTGTTTTCATTAATTTTTGGTGCCTTTACGTCAATATCGTACGTAGTTTGGTAATGTTTTGATTTTTATACAATTGTACAGTATTGTCTGGTGCGAATTGATGATCTTACAATAAATGGATCGCTTGAAAACTCATGACTTCAAAAACAAAAATATGGGGCTTTTAAGACTTGACGACGTCAATCGCAGTGTTAACTCTAACTGTATATATTTTGTAATCTTCTTATTAGGTACTCAAGACAGCCAGAACTCCTGAACCGATTTGAAGAAAATTTGCATTCCAATGATTTCAGACGTTAACCTTCTATCGTGTCTGCAGGAACTATACGACAAAGCTCTTAGTTGTGGTCAAATATTACTACCTGCATCAGCAGTAACTCCATAAATGGTTGAGCTGGATAGTGCTGACTGATCCATGCCTCGCTTGAGACTGTACGTCTCTTAACTGCCACAGTTTATTTTTATCTTTTAGTATTATCGTTCCTTATTTTTTTCATTTTTCATAGACGCAAAAAGAGTAAGTTACCCAGACTTTTGAAATATGTTTTTTTTTTTTTAAGAATGCCCTTAAAGTTTGTTACCCGTTATTCTCCAGAGAGATCTACGGTGTAGAAGGGACAACTAACTTCAACTATCTGTCTAACTGACCGACTCTTTGACAATTTAAAAGTGTCTGGCTTGCCAAGCAGTTGTTCCACTCTTCACGTGACCAGAAAGCTGGTCGAATTTTTAACCGACGAAAAAAACGGAGGAGGTTCTCAAGACGACGTGTATATTTTTAATACTACGCGATTATAGTTAGTACCATTACATGAGAACGCTCCTTCTGTGCATAATCTCCCCTAGCTATAATTTCCCTCTATGTTCCCAATTTCAACTGACTCGTGTATAATAAATGAAGGGAATCAATCGATGTTGTAAGGGATCAACTGTAACCCCATTACCCCGTATCTTAAACCCCTTGTCGCAAAGATACGGCAGATATCGACGTAACCGCGCAGTTCTGTATACATTGACGGTAAAATATCACGGCCTTGGTACAGTATTTGGGTCTATAATGTATTGAATAGGTTAAGATAAGGACTTCATGTAGACCGTCACTTAACGGGGGCTAAAGATTTTAGTAGCAAAGAACTGGATTATTGGGATTCAATTTTTAGAAATGCCTAACAAAAGAATTGAATTGGTGATTGCTGAATTTAAAATAAGGTAGTGTTAATTTAGGTAGAATTATCGATTACAATGAATTGAAAACTAAGTTCTACGTATATTTCCATATGGATTGACGAACCAGCGCCCCTAGCCAAGTTGATAATCTACAATCGTTAACGCTAGTCGTTCAACATTAAGTCACGTGGTTAGAACAAACGAATAGAAAATTCTTAGCCAAGACCACATCGTTCAAAATGATAGAATTATTTTTTATCGTTTCTACAATGTTCAACGCTGAATCCTTTGTTATAATGTGTCGTTTTTGTAAAGACTTTGTAGAACTAGCGGCCGACTTAGGCGCGTCAACATGGCTACCTACTTATCGTTTTCTACAATTGCTCACACTAAGGCGTTACCGATTGGAGAACGGAATTCGACACGAAACGTTTGTAACTTGGCTAGGGGGGCAGGTTTCATATTTAAACGTGAGTAGATACAATTTTCAGAAATGCTAAACAGAAGAATTATTATTGAATTGGTGAATGCTGAATTCTAATTTGGGTGGTGATAATCGTGTACAATGAATTGAAAACTAAGTTCAACATAATATGTAAACGTTCGTATGTATTGAGGAGCCATGTCTCTTGTTTAAACGGGGGTACTATCCGTATTAAGTACAAAATTTTGGAGACCGAATTTGAAGTAAAAAAACCTTTAAAAAATAGAGAATTGGAGGCATAGTTCCTCAGTCTTTAAGAACACCAACGTGTGGGATATCAAATGAACGATTCTGTGACACAGAATTTCAAAAATGTTTCGAACTATTAAGTTAGCTATCATGTCTCTACCAGCCTAAAAAGGAATTCCATAATGTATTTGTTTCTATCTATGTTTTTTTTATTTTATATAAATATATATTTATATTAATAAACATAATATGCGATCAATACTAAAAACATGGTAAACAAAGGCGCAAGTCCGACTTGTACTTGACCGGTTTTGAAATCAGAGTAGCAATACAAAACTTTTGAATTTAACGCGATTTTATACGCATTAAAATCAAAAGTGTTTTATCTAACACCTGTTTAAATCTGTATAATATCAATATTATGTCTCTACAAGCTTAAAAAATAATTTCTTAATGTATTTTTACTTTAATTTTTATTTTACCTTTTTTTTAAGAAATATTTACAACAAACATAATATGCGATCAGTACTAAAAACACGGTAAACTTGACCGGTTTTTAAATCTGAGTAATAAAATAAAGCTTATACAACCGCGTTAAAATTAAAAGTGTTTTAGTTAACACCTGTTTAAGTCAGTATATCAATTAGCAAACCAGTTTGAGTATAATCTCTACAGCAGGTGAATTAATTAATTAAATTAATACTGTTGATTAGTATAGCGCCGGATTGATTACAAATGCATCGGGGACTACCGCGATAATATGGTGATTCAAGAATTAAAATATTCCTAAAACCGAATTGGTAAATTCGGTTTTAGGAATATTTAGTTTTTGTTTTATTGTCTCAATCATATCTATAATTTTATGTATCTATATTCATTAAGTATCGCGTAATCTTAGAAGATATTTTTAATTTGTGTTGAGGGAAATAATTTTATTCTTACGTCGATGCGAAAATTATAAATAAATTTCAAATTTATGAACTCCCAACCAAAACAAAAACTTCTAAAAGTAAAAAAAAATATTCTTATTGGCTTTTAAGTTTAATATGAAGATGTAGGTAATATTTTGATCAAAGGATCGATCGTCGTGTCCAAACCGGTGAACCAATTTTGATAAACCACCGCTAGACCGCCTACTTTTAAATAAAAAAACCGCACCCAAGTCGGTCCATCAGTTTGAGTGCTGTGGTGTCACAGACAGACACACATAGCGGTCAAACTTCTAACACCCCTTCCTTTTCCTCCCTTTTTTCCTTTATCTTCCTTTTTGTGTTAGGCGTTAAAAAGAATATATTTTCTGCAATTAAGAATTTTAATAAATAAACAGAAATAACGCTTTTCGCACCTATTTATCAATGGTGATGGTTTACTTCCCATCGAAAAATTTGTCTTTAAAGCTAGCTAAAATCGTTTTACAGTATGTTTATTCATATAGTCCCCGATACTTGAGAGTCTATCAATAGTCTCCATATTTCCCGCACAATATTCCTAGAACTGAACGGTACACCGATACATAATAATTTTTCTCCCACTCAAGTCTCAACAATAGTGTATATTATCACAATACTATGTATTTATTCGGACCACCTGGATTACAGATATTAACACCGTTTTCCAATATTCCCTGTGCATGTACTGTTCTACATTATTTTATCGAACACAGTGTATCTGTAGACGAGCCACAATCAGAACTTTACCTTGGTGGTAAAAATGTCGGTGACCGAACACAAAATGCTTTAAATGATAAACGATTTTATTTCTGTAAGTAGATTTGTATAAACACTTTTGGACGTCAATCATATTTTTAAAACTAGATGAGGTCGGCGTTTTCCTATCTGAATACTCTGAGAATAAAGGCCGAAACAAACTCAAAGGTTACAGTCCCTTTTGAAGTCCAGGCATAATCTTGTAAATTGTGGTCAGAAATGGTCTTTTATGAATAGAACCACACGGGTTGATTGGACCTGTCCAGTCAGTGCACGCATTTGTCAGTAATCATGTCACTCAACTCTGAACTTAAAAAGCACGATTTTTAAGGTGACAAAACAGTGCACAAGGATCTATAGGCGCTCGAATGTCATTGATAGGGGAGTTATTGGTAAACAATTGTAAAATTATATTAAAAAGAAGGTGGCATTAGTTGACATTTCGCCGCGCACCAAAAGACAGCAAGTCAGCGACACAATTCGACAACATTATTACGGCTCATGGTAGTGGCAAGTCCGAAGATACTTTCAAAGTATCCGCACATGGACCACTCCTAACGTAACTGCCAATAGTGGTCAGCGTTAGCCAACTTGTCATGACTTTTTGTAGTCAAGGCAACTTGTCGAGGCCGAAATCGGTGGCCCACTTATACCTCCCTTAGGGTAAGAAAAGTCCGCTAGGTTCGTACATTTGTTCAAAAGAGTTACCGTGGCCCTGGCACAGGCAACTGAAAGAACACGGGTGGGTTGTAATCAGTAAAACTCTAACACGCGTCTTCTCATGATTTCCCATCCAGAAAAAAAAGAGTAAGAAAAGTTGCTGTTGCTGACAACTATTGGCGATCATGAGTTGTCCGTCTACGGAGTGCTTTCGTTTGAATTTTGCGCGTGCCTGTACTCGGCGCCGATAGCTATGGTTTATGCGCGACGTGACAAATCGTTGCGCGATCACAGCGCCAATTACTGGCAACATTATGAAAGTACAGTTGCTTACAAAAATTATTGTGAGAATTTTGTAGGACATTCGAGAAAAGGGTGTTGTATTTTCGATTTGAATAGTTTTAAAGTGTAAAATTTATTTTGTTTACTATTAAAGCTATGTCCGTGTGGTGCCGGACGTTAAGAATAGCACCACCCCATTTCTTCCCGTGGGTGTCGTAAGGAAGAGAATGGGCAGCAGCGTTCTTTATGCATCTTACCACCATACTGGATAACTCCCGGGCTGTTAAGGTGCATGAAAAATAGAGATAGGCTACACAAAAAATTTAAATCATCTCCAGAAAACGAGGTACTGAAACTTACATATACGCGGTACAGGAATTTCTGTAATCATATCTTGAGAAAAGTAAAACGTGCTTATGAGAGATCAGAGGTTGAAAAAGCAAAAAATGATCCAAAAAGACTCTGGAAGGTCCTTAAGGACATTTCTAACATGAATAAGTTAACTAGTCAGCCAAATGAACTTCTGAAAGTTAATTCCTCGCCTGAAAAATCTTTGAACGAAATAAATAATTATTTCATAAACGTGGGGAAGAATTTAGCTGAAAACTGCTTGAAATATCAAAATAGTGTCAGTTCCGCTCAGATGATGAATATAAACAGATCCGATCAAACTTTGAACTCTTTTGTGATGGAGGACACAAGTGAGGATGAGATTTCTCGCCTTGTGATGGGCTTAAAAACCGAATGCTCGGTAGGCACGGATAAAATATCAAATACATTATTGAAAAAGCATATCGGCTTCCTTGTCCCGGCTCTTACGCATATCTTCAATTTATGCTTGCAAACTGGTATTTTTCCATCTCAACTAAAATGCTCCGAGGTCCGCCCAATTTTTAAAGGTGGCAACAAAAATGAGATTTCAAATTATCGCCCGATCTCGATTCTCCCCTCTATATCTAAATTGTTGGAAAAAATTATAAATAATAGACTTATCAACTATTTAGAAAAAAATAAGCTACTTGCCGATAATCAGTTTGGTTTCAGAGCCGGTAAATCTACGGACGATGCAGTTTCTAAACTTACAACCTATATTGCTACTAATCTGGATAAAGGGCACAAATGCTTGTCTATATTCCTAGATCTAAAAAAAGCATTTGATACAATTTCTATCCCCATCTTGATTTCGAAACTCGAAAAGCTTGGAGTGAGAGGAACTCAGCTACAACTGTTTCAGAGCTATCTCACGGGGCGTAAACAGAGTGTTCGAATAGGCAGTCACGTAAGCTCTGATCTCTTGGTCTCCTACGGTATTCCTCAGGGCAGCATTTTGGGGCCAACCCTTTTCCTCATTTATATAAATGATCTTACTAGTATTATCTTCCCCAAAGGTGACATAATATCATATGCTGACGACACAGCTCTCCTCTTTTCCGCTGATACATGGAACGCGGTTTTTGATGCTGCACAAAAAGGATTTAACGTTGTTAACAACTGGCTTCGACTTCACCTTTTGACTCTAAATAATGACAAAACAAAATTTCTGACTTTTAGTATTCGCCAACCATCACAAATCAGGAGTAACTACAGTATAGTGTCTCATCAATGCTCTCTAAATATAAATTGCACTTGCGAAACAATAGAACATGTTAATACCATTAAATATTTAGGAATTATTATAGACAGTTTTCTTAGATTTAAAGACCATATAAAATTACTAAGCGCTCGAGTCAGAAAGCTCATATATGTATTTAAGACCTTGAGACATGTTGTGGATGCGTTCTTATTAAAACAAATCTACTTTGCTTTATGCCAGTCTGTCATAACGTATTGCATCTCATCCTGGGGAGGAGCTCCAAAAACTATTATTAAACCGATTGAGATTGCGCAACGTGCTATCCTAAAGGTTTGCACTTTTAAGCCTCGATTATTTTCAACTTTTTTGTTATACCAATATTGTGAAGTACTAACTGTTCGACAGCTCTTCCTACTTACTATCGTTCTAAGGCAACATAAAGATCTGAACTATGACCCCAACTATAAACGTAGGCGCAGAAATCAAATAGTGTGTACTCGTAAACACCAACCGCACACTTCTTTCATTAGAAGATTTTTTGTATTTTTGGGTCCTTATATCTATACCAAAATGAACAATAACTTGCATATCTTTTCTCTTAACAAGAACCAGTGTAAACATAAGGTAAAGGAATTTCTTTTGACACTATCTTATGATGAGTCAGAAAACCTTTTAATCGTACCCGCGTAATCAGATTTATTTTAATCAATTTACTATCTTAAACAGAAATGCAAATACTAACTTTTTTACACATATTAAAACGCACACATACACCTACTCATCCGCACTCATATATTACACACACGCACACACACGTACACACACACCCGCACTTACTCGCACACTACACACTCTACAAGTTCTACTACTCATTTTAAGTTTTATCAATTCTCTTTTTAATAGAATTACTGTGTATGAAAAAATATTATAAATTAGTTTTAATTAACAAAATTTGAAATGTTGGCTAAAAACCTCCTAGTCCGTTATCAGAGAGGTATGGCGCTGTAGTCGAGATACAGGTTTTTCACCTAGTTCGGCTACAGATGCAACCCTGTTATATTATTTTCATTATAGCCTACAATTTATTTTTCTTTACGCAAAATGGTTGTTGTAATGTTAATATTGTTTTGTGTCAATAAATAAATTATACTGCGATCACCAACCCGCCTGCCAAGCGTGGCAATTAAGGTAAACCCCCTCAAATTGGGGGAGACAAGGTCTCCCCCAATTTGAGGGGGTTTATCCAGTAGTGGATGTCTTACGGCTAAAAGGATGATGATGATGATTCAAGTTTGTTTTTCCAGAGGGATACAATTATTCGTCAAGAATTGCTCTTTAAACATAAGAACGTTTATTACGATATTGATTGTGGTCTACCCAAAAACTAGAAAAATTAAAAAGAAACTGTTTCTTTTGAACAGAACCCACAAGCAATACCCGTTATCACCGGAACACTTACACACCCACACACCAAACTAAAACTCCTCTCCTATAAACCCAAGATTCTCACATAACGGCTAAATATTTACAAAAAAAAAAAAATACTTTCCAAGAATCGAATAGAGTGGTCAGTGAATAAAATTAGATCATTACTTTCAAAACCGTTTCTTACGTGGTAACATTAAACAGATTGGGTGTAAAATGTATCTCTCAAACAGTCTACCAGTGCGCGGATAGCGAAATGCTCCGTTTATTTATCTTCCGCTGCCAATTTATTGCTATTTACTCCAGCTAGAGATAGGGACGTTAATTGGAATCGATTCCGATGTGGTATTGATTTTGGAATCGATTACTCGAGTTCATTTCAATCAGATGTGTCTTATTGAACTTTAGTATCGTTAAATTGATCATTGCATCAATTTAGATTGTGGTTAGCTATTGCAATTTAAGTATCATTAATGTATCAGTCAAAGCAATTGATGCATAATTGCATGGCTTATTTTGAAATGTCTGCCAATTAGAAGAGAAATATTTAATTGATCCGCTAAAACGTTTTGATCTTATAATGAGATACATTTTTTTATCCTACAATCCCACTTCCTACTAATTCTTCTATCCTAGTTCTTTACATAGTATAAAATAAAGTCGCTTCCCGCGTCTGTAAGCTTAGATCTTTTAAACTACGCAACGGATTTTAATGCGGTTTTCATCAACAGACAGATTAATTCAAGAGAAAGTTTTATGTGTATAATGCACGGGCAAGACCGCTGGCAAAAGCTAGTATATTAAAAATGTCAAAGTTTGTATGTTTGAAATTTTACATGATGGATATTTGTTACTTCAATCATGCAAAAACGACCGAACGGTTTTGAATGAAATTTTACTCACAGATAGTACGTAACCTGGATTAATACATACAATTATATTTGTCCCATTAAGACGTTGCCGTGGAATAATTACCGAACTCCACATGGGTGAAGCTGCTGATAAAAGCTAGATGAGCCTCTTTTTTCATTTAAATTCTGGCCTTTTCGCACAGTTGGTCACAGTAACTAAGCTAGGGCACCCCAACCTAATAGGTTAGATTAGACAGAGAAAAACAACAAACGCTACAACCAAGTTGATTGCAGTTACTTGGCTTTTTAGTATTTATGGACCCCAAAAGTAAGAAATAATCGATGTTCACAAAAAGAGACACTTATACATTTAGAGTGTTAAATAGTATTTTGAGGAAGGCCAAATCAGATTTAAGGTTGGATTAAATACATGTCAAAAGCAACCCTAAAGCAACTAACAAATCCTTCATCTTAATTCTAAAGACAATTACGCAAGTAATGGAACCACATACCTCAACCTTCGCAAATCGACTCCGTAATCCGTATTCGAATCGAAACCGTATGTCACTGAGTCCCATCTCTAAAGCGAGTATATTTTGTTACCCGACTGTACATGAACTGTTCAACTTTAAATATTAGGTGCGGACAACGTAATTGTTGGGTGAAATGTATTCTGTGTTTGTGTTCGCCATGATTTAAAGCACAAAGTGATTTATTATGAAAACACTGTTTCGCGAACGTATGTACGAATGGAACACACAACAAAACGTAACATTATGTTGGAGTGGGTAAGAGTGTGTGTGTTTGTGTGTGTGTGTGTGTCAGTAAGTGGGGGTGTGTGTGTTGGAGGGTTGTTGTGTTGGTAGCAAATATGGGAGAATCGGAGGTTATTGACTCGTAAAAATTATGTCATACGTTTACTTGTGTTCCTGGGAATGAGGCCAAACTGGAACAGCTGATTGTGATTGCGTAAATTATTGTTTCAGTAACAGTAAGAGAGAACTGTGGTCTACGAATAATTTAATAGAAAATTTCTGTATTTAAAATTTATTCGATTTAAAGAATATACTGTTGTTGGTCAGACACTTAACGTTATTAAAATTTGTTAACATTTGCGTCATTCAAAATTCCTGAGCAGATTTGGCACTGCAATTTTTAGGTTATTTTTAAATAAGATTCGAAAATTTGGTCTTTTTTTTGTTTTTGTATGTGGATTGCACACCAATACACGGAAGAATTACGACCACTCAAACTTTACATCGGGGCTCGAATCGCAGACCACCAATCCTTCGCCAATCGAGCTGTCTGATTTGATGTATCATGTAATTTTGTTTGACCCGTCAAGGATCTTATCCTCCTTACGAATAAAGCGCCCAATACATCTTGACACTTTATGTTCAGCCGCACAATCGCTTATGGATATCTGCTACAATAACAGAAGCATTTTGAAACACCATCATCTTATAGAAGAAAAATGTGGGCGTTGTGTAGAGTCTACACAACGCCCCCATTTTTTTTCGGGGTCTCTTACCACCCCGCTTTAGGCCTGCAGCGCCCACAAGGGGGCGTTATCGCCCACTTTGGGAAAGGCTGTTATAGACAAATCTCAGCCTATCGCGGTCCACAGCTGGACAAAAGTTTCTTTAGGACGCGATTTCCACTCCAAGTCTCCTCAGTTCCACTGGCTATCGGTAATTTGACAAACATGTTCACTGTCCAGCTCACTACCACTCCAGTTTGCATACTCTGCGAACTATGACGATAATTAGGGTTCTAATCCTTGTTGAGGGGCCAAAACTCTTTGAAAAAGAATTTTTGCATTCTAATCTTGACATCAATCTTTACTTACTAGCACCTTAATTGCGTCACACATTTTACTGTCAATTCATTGCTGCATATGCTTGAAAAATATCTGCAGAATAACGTAAATAACGAAATGAATGTCAATAGTTGAACTGTCAAAATTGAAGTCATGGACGTCAGGACGTTCGCAATTAACCCGCCGATTTAGAATTATATTTGTTTTTCTCTACAGATCCAAATACACTGGTCTTTTCTCTCCTAAGTACATATTACGTAAGTTTAAGTACAACCAAATCTCAGCCGGGTACTTGATACCAATGAACATTGATTGTCGAGTTCGTTGGCATCTGTCAACCGAAATTGTGATCAATAATGTTGCCAGTTGTAAAATGTAGGGAAGTGGGAGAAACGGGTCAGAATTGATGGCAATTTTATTGTTTGTTGTATAACGGTCCCAGTGGAGTTTCCGGTGAAATATGGGTCACGGGTTTCTTCCCGTTATTATGTAAGAATAGAAGGAGTTTAGAGGATATTTAGCATTATTTTCGGGCAGGAATAACATTCATTCACCTTTTGTGTATTTGTTAGCTGTGGTGAAGAAAGCACTTTTCCGTTGACTATTTAAATCTCTTTTCCTCGTTTTGTTTTACTTTTGAATTCTAATAAATCCTAACCAATATTATAGAAGATTCGTGAGGACGTGTGGATGTATGGATGTTTGTTACTCTTTCACGCAAAACTTGCTGAACGGCTTTAGATGAAATTTGGTACAAAGATAGTTTATAACTGAGATTAACACATATGGTACTTTTGTCTCGATAGAACTGCAGAATATTTTCCGACCTCCACGCGGGCGAAGCCGCTGGCTAAAGCTAGTTTAATTAAATACTTAAACCACATCTGATGTTACTTGTTTGTTAGTAATTGTGGCACAGATTAGGAGAGGTCCAGCAGAGGACTGCAATACTGTAAGTAAAAAAAATATCAAAATTTTAAATTAGTGTATCTTAACTATTATAGCAGATAACTCAGATGTTTCAACAGACAACAACAGGTAAATTTGCGTAGATTAAAAGAAAATTATTTCATGTCAGTACTGTAAAAAGTAATAACACCAGTTACACGACTAACTGTAATTATAACAAAGGGGTAACTGAAAAATCTGAGTTGATTCATTGATCTGACATTAGCAGTACCTACCTAATTGACACGCGGAAAGAATGCACAAACAGCAATATCTAAAAAGTAATTACCCTAAATATCCATCACAAATCTGTTTACCCCTCAGGCGGATTATCCGTGAAGATATAAAAGTTTACCATTAATAGCGGTAGCCCATGAAACAGTTTTAATTGCAGTCGATCGTTTACACAATTATCTACGTTATGGAATGTTTTTGCTAAAACTAGGGTACATTCACTTTTAAAATCTGTCAGAAGCTTGCTTTTAGGTCTATTTTTGGACGATTCCTGTAAAGTATTATTTAACTAATACATAATTTATCTAAATATTCCCCAAGCAAAGATGTATGACCAATAATTAATTATAGTCTAAGATCCGAACCTAAATCGACCTTCACTGAGCTAATAATAGAATAAAACTTATTTTATAATAAATCTAGTATATTAGAAAATATATTTAAAATGGGTGTCAAAAAAAATCCTGGACAAAATATTTTTAATTATTTAAAAAAAATGATTTTTCATTAAATGTTGCAACATCAAGATAATAAGAAAATTTTATACTGGACTTAAAGTATAAAACATATAGAATGTGCAAACGTAGGGTTATATTAAATTTTTTCTATTATCATAACAAGTGAAAGTAACTGGCATCGACATACCTGTTTATACCTCGCAGCCTAGTAGTTTGTCCAGGTAAATTATAGACAACCCTACGTTTGCACATTCTATATGTTTTATAAAAATAGTCCAACATAAAGTTTTCTTATTATCTTGATGTTGCAACATTTAATGAAAAATCTTTTTTTTTAATAATTAAAAATATTTTGTCCAGGATTTTTTTTGGCAACCCATTTTTAATTTACTTTCTAATATACTAAATTTATTATAAAATAAGTTTTATTCTATTATCAGCTCGGTGAAGGTCGATGTACGTTCGGATCTTCTGCTATTATTATTTAACAGCTACGACCCTTTCCGTAGTTCCTATTCGCAGTTCAAACAATTTTTTTTTTTTTTGATAATGACTTGTCGCAGTTCAATCTATAATGTTCCTGCACGAGTCGCGAGATCTGTTAGAAAGAGTTAGCGTGGCCCTGGCATATGGACAACTGAAAGAACATGGGTAGGTTTTAGTCAGTAAAAATCTAACGCACTCTTCCAACATCAAGCGGGAGACGTCATTTGATGATTTCCCACCCACAAAAAAACCTATGATGTTGTCGGCTGCTTAACCGGTCTTGCCTGTGGATACCTAAATAAATTCAGTACTTTAGCCAAGGTTTAAAAGTTAAAACTAGAGCGACTACTCGCTAGACACACCCTGTGGGGTACGGAGCGCGGCTTAGGGCATCGCTGGTAGAGGGCAGCAAGGGATGAGATGGACCTGAATGATTATTAATAGGTTGGGGAAAAAGTTTCTTCGCATTTTTTAAGAAAATTCAAAACATTTTTTAATAAAGTTTATTTACATTTAACTAAAGTATGTAGGTACCATTTTGTTCGATAACTTTTTGCCATCTTGTAGATAGGGACATGATCCCATTGCTATAGAAATTTTGGGACTTCTGGTCAAAATACCGCGACAAGTGGTTTTGGCAGTCCTCTCGTGATGTTAACCTGACACTGCCTAAAGAATTCTGAAGAGACCGAAACAGGTGGAAATCTGAAGGTGCAAGGTCAGGACTATACGGCGGATGCATTAACACCTCCCAGCCAAACTCTCTTAATTTTTGTTGGGTGGCTAAAGATGTGTGAGGTCTAGCGTTATCATGATGAAAAACCACACCCCTTCTGTTGACTAATTCCGGCCGCTTTCTCTCAACTTCTTGCTTTAATCTCATCAGTTGTTCGCAGTAGAGTTCAGAATCGATGGTCCTGCCTGGTGGTAACAGCTCATAATGAATAATGCCCTTCCAATCCCACCACACACACAGCATCACCTTGTTGCGAGTTAACCCGGGTTTCGCCACAGTCTGTGAAACCTGACCGGCCTTTGACCACGACCTTTTTCGCACGTTCTTGTCATACGTGATCCACTTTTCATCACCAGTTATCAGCTTGTTCAAAAATGGTTCGGTTTCATTACGTCGTAATAAAGAATCACAAATGAGTACACGGTTCATTAGGTTTCTTTCAGTGAGCTCGTGAGGTACCCAAATGTCGAGCTTTTTTGTGTACCCAGTTTTTTTCAAATGCGCCAAAACTGTTTTTGGGTCAATTTCCAGTTCTTCAGCTACGTCGTAACTACTGGTATGCCGATCTTGCTCCACTTTTTCAAAAATGGCATCCATTTTATCCGTAATAGGGCGACCAGAGCGACGTGCATCTTTGACATCAAAATTTCCGGATTGAAAACGCTTAAACCAAATTTGTGCTACTCTCACAGACACTACACTAGGTCCATAAACATCGCAAATTGTTTTCGCGGCTTGCGTTGCATTTTTACCTTTTTTGTAGTAAAATTTTAAAATGTATCGAATTTCTTCATTAGATTCACTCATCTTGACGGTACGAAAAACAAATGAAAATCACACATTTTCCTAATTTGAATTTGGAATTATGTTCTTTAAAATTTAAACTTTCAATGATACCAAAACCAGATACAAATAGTATAGCCAAAGAGATTTTATTACAAGTACATACATACTATAATGCGAAAAGACTTTTTCCCCAACCTAATATTTAGGGACGAATTTATAGCTACAGGCTCAGCGGCGTGGGTTGGCTCGAGCAAAGGTTGGGGAGGATATGGATTAGAACTCCGCGGTGGGCGTCGCTGCTGCTGTTGGATTTTCTATCAAGAATTTCGCAGCCGGGAGTATATTTTTGTGCTGTTTGGTGGCTATAGTAACTGGGTTGTGGAGGTCAGATAGGCATGCGCTCCATATTAAATACTGGTACTCAGCTGCATCAGACGATGATGGCATGCAGATGATGATGATGGCACTACACTCATTTCCTATTGAATGGGACTTAAGGCGCGGTGTTACCACAATATTCACAAAACACTGGTGTCTTTGACAATCGAGTATGACGTAACGCAATGAAAATATACGACACAAAAAATACAGTGGACAGAGAAGGGTTTAAAGAAAAATTCTAACCGAATAGAATAGTGAAAAATTGTTTGATATTCCCAATAAAAATTGTTTCACAAAAAAAACTTTGACGTCGAACATCTCTGTATTTTCAGCGATAACAACATTTTTTTTTAAAGAGTTCAATAGAATAAACATTACTTTAAAACTTTAACCAGACAATTATTTAATTTAATGTGTGTAGTCCGAATAATCTAAATAAAACCGTAAAATAAATGCCAATTCGCAGCTTAGTCACATCGTCATTCCAAATATTTATTCAATTTTCAACCTTATTTGTTGGAGCTGTAGCATGTAGTTGTAGCATTTAAAATCGTAGTCAGTCCGCGCCTTAAACATAAGTGGCGAAATGTGGGTGTACTTTAGCTACACCTCTACCTATCCCTCAGGAATTGCAGGCGTGCTGTTATAACTTTAACTTCGACCCTTTTAATAAGTTGCGCAAACTCTTAGCATGCTTGTAGGTAACTAATTTATACATAATACTATTATTCATTTTTCACAAACAAACGAAGTCGTACATTTCCTTGTTTGTGGACCACTTAAACAATTATTTCTAAAACGTATGTCCGTTTGTTTGCGCCGTCCAAACTCGGAAATGGCTAAACCTTTACTAATTATCGTTTGCAAGCTTTTAGAAACTAAGAATGTTCGGGCAAATAGATGGGAGGTTTTAGTGTCGGTAAACCAACGTTTTCTTAACAGGGTAAGTAGAATTCTAATAGGATTTTGTGGTAAAGGAATAATCAAAAATATTTGCATATACTTTACTGTTTGATGTATGTACTTATGTAAGTATTATAAGCCATTTGTTTTTCAAACGTTTTAAAAAACTACTAAATATAAATAACGCTTGTAATTGTAATTGAAAGCAATGGTGGCCCAGTGGTAATGACCGAGACTTACGAGTAGTAGGTCGTGAGTTCGAACCCAAGCAGACGCTTTATTTTGTGTAAATTATTTCATCACCACTGTTCTCAAAACGGTGAAGGAAAACATCGTGAGGAAACTGGCATGTCTTAGAACCAAAAAAAAATCTGAGACATGTGACATCTACCAACCCGCACTGGGCCCGCGTGGTGGATTATGGCCCGCTCCCTGTCACCGAGAGGAGGCCTGTGTCCCAGCAGTGGGAACGTTGTAAACTGCTGATGTTGTAATTCGTGAAGGTATACCAATATAACATCCATATTTCGCCAGTTATGAATTAGTGTCATTTAATAGGAGGGGAGCCAATTATGAATCTATCTTACTAATAAGCCTATCTATGAGAACCTGCAACACCAAGTAGTTTCGATAGAGAAGTCAGAACTTAAGAATGACATCTTCCTTTGTGAGTCTCCTGCATTACTCATTACTTACCTACGAATCACATTAAGTGCCACTTTGACGAAGATAACGTTAAGAATGCTGACTGATATAAAGATAGCTTATCTACTGCTGTAGGGGAAGAATCGTTTAGAGTTCATGATGTCACACTCGTTTGTATAGGGTACTTCAAAGTTTTTTTTTTTATTTGACAAAGCCTAGGAAAATATTAAGCAATATTTTTTTTAAGTCACAATAAAATAACGAAGTTGTATACGTTTAAAAATCAATGCTAGACAGAGATAGCATTACTAGAATCTGAGGTCATAACACAGGAACGCCATGGTAACTTTGAGCCAGTACATTAATTGTTATACCAGACACAGAAGAAAAACTTCAAAAGCATGTTACGTCACTATTTTCCGATCGATGTCATTAATTTTATTGCAAATTTTCTTTTTTTGTTCCATCTTTAATTTTTTTTTTTTAATAACTATTTATTTTTGACAGTAGTCAAATACCTATACAAGGAATAAATTCGTACGAAATGACGATGAAGACATGAGGAATTCTTGTGACATTTACATACTCTCTACATAAACTGTCTGTACGTTCTAAAGACCATATTGGTGCCGATTCCCTTGTTCACAAACTAAACTAAATTTAAGTTCAGTGCATCTTCTTCTTTGTATTTCAAGAAGAGGACAAAAGAAAAATTTTAGTTTAGTCCTGTCAAATTAATCAGCGCTCCATACAAGTTTAGACGTGATTAAAAACTTGCCTACTAAAATTACGTCAATTTACGTCAAGCGCTGATTATTTTGATAGGACTAAACTAAAATTTATCTTCTGTCCTTTCCTTAATGGAATAGAAAGAAAAAAGATGCACTGAAATTAAATTTAGTTTAGTTTGTGAATAAGGGAATCGGCACCAATATGTGCCCATTCTTTTACTCCACATATCGAGCGCGACTCAATCGCAGTACATTTGCAAACAAAATCGAATTAGTACCTTACATTACAAATGCTTACAAAAAAGCTTAAACCACACAATGGTAATCGCAGGAGTGATTGAAAAAACACATCGATTGCTGGTCGTGCCTGTACGCCTTGCATGAAGAATTGAACATTATTGAACTTTTTAATAGCCTTAGCAGCTCTTTTTCTTCGAAAAAGTTGTTTAAAAGGCTTTTGACAAAAAGCTTTACGTGGCATTCTCGCCATCTTTATGGGCGAATAAGGTTGCATAATGTTTTGGCCATAGATTATTTTAGGTAGGGCTTGGTAACGTTACCAAATTCACACTATAAGTATCGTTAAGTAACGTTATTTTCATAAAGTTATTTTTTTAACGGTAACACGGGTAACGATACTTTGGTATCGAATCCATAAAATAACGTTACCATTACCGTTACTAGTATCGATACTTTTATCGTTACTTAATGCGTTGTTGTCAACCCGCGCAACCTAAGCGGCACGCCATGGGCGGCGGCGCTCTACGGCAACATCGCCAATCAAACGATGCAAATGCAACTTCATTAATGTAGACGAAAGAAAGAGATGAAAGAAAATAAATAAAAAATTAACGTTACTCAGTTACCGGTAAAACGTATGCCAAGTATCGTTACCAAACATAACGTTACCTCAACTAATAACGTTATCTTCGCCCGATGAAAGTAACGATACCAAATTTTTAACGTTATTCAAAGCCCTGATTTTAGGGCAACGTGGTGTGGATTTAGTAAGTACAAGGTGAATAGCATCATTATCAGTAGTATAATATAAATAACCTGTATCTGTTTTCCGTGTGGAGCCGTTAAAGAATAGTAGGTACCATTTCATTTTTTCCCGTGGATGTCGTAAAAGACGTCTAAGGAAATTACTGGAGAATGGGCAGCAGCATCCTCTATGCATTTTACCACCATAGTGGTATCGCCAACCCGCCTGCCAAGCATGCCGCTGATAGCATACCCCTCCCAAATTTGGGGAGGCCTGTATCCAGCAGTGGACGTCTTTCGGCTGAAATGATGATGATGAAAAAGTATCTCTAAATATTGATCATCAGCTACATCATCTACCTTGGCTTTCCCAACTATATTAGCCTTTGACCATTTATGGTAAAACCTATTTAAACAGCTCTCTTGAGTAGACATTTTGACAGTTAAGACTATGACGTAAGTAGACATACGTCTTTAAACTAGTAACCTTAGGTTACTTGCGACCATCAGGATATCATTAACCTTAATTATGTCCTTAAAATAGCGTTCGATAAGATAATATGGCTGATAGTCTCCTTTCTCGACGCACATGACCTAAAAAGTGCCTAAGTTGCCCAAGACTAGGTCAAGAAGTTAGCGTACCTTGATCAAACTCAGATAAGGTGAAGAAGTTACGTTTTCATGGCGTGAGCTCCTTACTAATTCCAAGCGGTATTAGAAGTGGCAAAAACATTCAGAACTAAAAAAATTCTGAGAAAATTAGAATAATGAAGAACTCAACCTATTCGAGGAAATCGTAAAATTATAATCATTATGATAGTTTTAACTGTTGCCTTTAATCGCTGCATCACCATCAAGAACTTCTTAGAACCTTTTTTCTTACATTCTATCTGAAGTTTCTAGAATATAACGACCACTTACCTAATAAACTAAGGCTGGCTATCCAGCTGGCCTGCTGATCGCTGACCGTGAACCCTCCATCGTGTGTCTTGTTGTCCTGCATCGACGCAATTGCTGGTGACATGTAGCCCTTGCTGAGGCCTGCTGCGAACGGACCGAGCGAGACGGCCAGAGCTGCCAGGATCTGCGGAAGAGAGAAATGGATATAGTTTTGCTATTACGACTTCATGGGCAATAGAAGACGGTCTTTCGTTTTTTTATCGGCACTGGTAGATGTGACACCTAAAACCACACCAAGATGTATCGTTTTATCCATCTATACTTAATATTATAAAGTTGAAGAATTTGTTGGTTTGTTTGGTAGAACGCTATAATCTCAGGAACTGCTGATTGGAATTGAACAATTATTGTAGTGTTGGGTAGCCCGTTTATCAAGGAAGGCTATAGGCTATATAACATTACGCTACAACCAATAAGAGCGGAGCAGTAATGAAAAATGTTGCAAAAACGGGGAAAATGTATTCATTTGAGAGCTTCCGTGGCGAGCGCACGGGCGATTCTATGCGACGGGGAGGGTCGGGGGTGCAAGAAATTTAACGAGGACAAAGTCGCGGGCAGAAGCTTGTGTAAAATACTGGTATTCAGCTGCGTCCAGTTAGACTGGAAGCCGACCAAAACATAGTTGTGAAAAGGCTTGACAAATTTAGGTAACTGGTCGATGTGATAGAACCTACTTGCATTCCTTGAGTATAAGCGGATGTGGTCTTTAGATCTTTGTTCAATTGAGGTTGAATCAGATTTAGTTTGTTGATAATATTGTAATTAAATCAATCAATGAGTTTATTGCAGCTCACAGCTGGATACTTTTTTAATGAGTTAGCTAAGAAGCCGGAACTGCCCACCTGATGACCTGATGGAAAGTGGGTGATGTCGCCTAAAATCTCGTGTGACACCGTGGAGGTTATCCGTTACCACTAAAGGTATAAACGCACATGGACGCGCCGCAGGAGCCGTGCATGCCGCATTGTTCGCATTTTTTAAAACTTTATATCAAATGTCCGTATCATCCCATCTATCCGTACCGAATGACCCGTATTTAAATAAAATGCTGTAATGTAATGATGTCTGCTTCTTCTAGGTGAGAGTCCACCTTAGAGCAGAAGCCGAACTTACCGACCTATGGGCCTTTCTTTGTATCTTAATTCTCAGTATCCACATTCCCACGCCTTTTTCCTGTAGGGGTAGGCAGAACCGACAGGAAGCCACCTGCTACGATTTTTACATACTCATTTTCTTTCGTCAAGTTTCATACCTTATCCAGTTATCAGTGGCGTGCATTGCATACAGGCACCTGAGCAGTGCCTACCTCCAAAAATCACCATGAGTCTGTCAATCACATTTTAATGTGTGTTCCGAAATTATTAAGATACTAACTAAATTATCATACCTAAGAGAAACCCGCGTTTATTTGCCTAGACAAGAACAGGCGGCCCAGTGCCTACCTATACAGAAAAGATATGCTCGCCACTGTAACTTATCCTAACTCAATACATCTAGCGAACTATTCTGTATAAATCTCACGACGAAAACTTAGGTGAACTGGATTTGAAGTGAGCTGTCATCCTATATGATATTATGGATTGACACTATTGACAGGTCACTTCAAACTCACTTCACCTTTTTTTTTCGGTGTAATTTTTACCGAATAGAACGGCTGGTCATCTTTAAACAAATAAATATCTTAGGACAACCAACACACCATTATCTGATCCCAAACTAGGCAGACCAACCAGACAACTGATAAACATACTTATATATTACTAAATACATACATATTATAGATAAATTACACCCAGACACAGAACAAATGATCGTGCTCATCACACAAAGATTTGTCCTGGGTGGGAATCGAACCCACGGCCTCAGTCTTAGCAGTCAGGGTCACTAACCACTAGACTAACAGGCCAGTCAATCTTGCACGCCAGTTGCAAGTAGGTACTGCGCACCTGACCTTACCAAATACCTAGAAACACTAAATAGAAGCTAAGTTCATAGATGAACTGCATAATTCCACACTCCACAGTGACAAAGTGTAAAGATCAGTCGTACCAGTTGTAAACTACGAACAGCTAAACATTTACAACATCACGCGGCGGGACGCCATATGTCGCGTCTACACGTCGCGTTTAAAGATCAGTAGTAAACGTCATGTTAACCTACTTCACGTGGATATACTGACTCAGTGATTAGGCAGGTGTCCGACTGATGATTCATAATAATACCGAATAATAGTTGTTTCCGTTGCAAATAATGTTTTAACCCCGACTGCCCGTACCCGTAAGGGTTATGTTTGTCACGCGTTTCTATTGGCTGGAGGATTTTTGACGTGACAACGTCTTATAATTCGATAGAGCCGGCTGCACGCACGAAAAAACATGACTCTTGCGGCGTTACCTCGCTCTGAGGCGTTCCATTTAAGGCTTGAAGTGCAAGCGAGAGCGCGCATCAGTATTTTCTTACGACGTTGTCACGTTCAACTATCGTCAGTAAACCGACTTTACAGACAACCGATTTTTTTTAAGTCCACGTTTGCATGGAAAAACCAGTGCGCAATATAACCCTGCTGCGATATTTTTACGTCCGTGGGCACGTGAATCATTTTTTTTTAGAATGACTTCTCGCAGGTCAACCTATGAGATTGTGGGCTGTTTAACCGGACTTGCTTGTGGCTACCTTAATGAATTAAGACCTCCAGCCAGGGCTTAAAAACTTACAACTAGAGCGGCTACTCGCTAAGGGCACCCTCTGTGGGGTACGGACCTCGGCTTAGGGCATCGCTGGTAGAGGGCAGCAAGGAATGGGCTGGACCGGACTGAGGGCGCACGTGGTGATACATGAGGTGTCTATAGATTTGTTTAGGTCGACTAGGTAGGACTACGATTATGGTTAGGCTATGACTTTTCTCGGTGTGTACGGAGCGGGAGGGCGTGTCAGACTTTTACTGACTAAAACGCAACCGTGTTCCTTTAATTGCCTGTGCCAGGACCACAGTTACTGTTCCGAAGAAGTCCACGACCCAGGCAGGCATCGGCCCTAGAGGACCCGTTCAAATGTACTGACATCTCTTTGAGGCGCGCGTGGAACACAATGCGCCGAGTAATTATAGGTGTGGGTTCAGTTTTTGTAGCATCAAAATATCGGAATTATCACGTTTAAAATAATGCCTTAAAAATAATAAAAATTATCTAGTGTGGTATAAAAATAAAGGACATGAGGAGAAGTTTCCAAAAATGTAACACTTAAAAGACTAAAAAAACTGACTGCAATTCGCATCAAATCACAGAGAACAGAGAAAAAAAAGAACAGAGATTTCTTCTTCGTAATACTTTTGTCAGAGCGATCGTGATCCTCATGAAATTTCTTGTCTAGGCACTGATGTGATTCGCCTCATGGTTTCTCACCATCTACTCCAATTTTTGGAATTTTATGCGCAATTGTTCAATGGATCGCCCACTGCGGATTTAAATTTGTCCGTCCACCTCATGGGTGACCGTCCACGTGGTCTAGTGCCCTCCACTCTACCCTGCACTACAAGGCGCTTAATAGAGTCACCGTCACGCCTCGAGACGTGTCCGAAGTATTTAAGAATGCGCGTTCAGACCAGATCAGAACTGATCTGGTGGAATAGATAAAGAACTGCTTACAACTATAACAGACTGCTTGAAAAGTTAGCTTGTACTGTATTTTTTTCACTGTTTTTTCAACCGTTCCAATCACAACTAAGTCACAGTTATAATTATTTAATTTCTTGCTACGACAGACTTTATCTAATAACCGAACCTTCCAATTATTAAAAAGCCGTCCATCATTACTTTAAATTGGAACACAAACAATTTAATAATAACATATATTAAGAGACCACCTCGGAGATAACCGACACTTTCAAAACCAAGTAACTGTAACATTTAATGTTATAGATTGATTCTAATAGACGCGTATTAAGATAGTACACTATATAATTTGGTGTTCCCAATATTTGTGACATTTCGTAAGTACTTACAAATTATTTGAAGAAACTGGTGATTTGTAGGAACGCCTTTTCCGTAATGTTGTAAGTAAATATAAACTTAACGCCTGCATTTTGCAAGGAGATTCTCAATTCATCTGCAAGTTTTTTTTACATGTATGTTCCTACATATCTCCGGCTATTGTGGATAGATTTAGAAACCATTGCGACTGTTAAGTCCCTGAAGAAACGTGACAACAATTGGCCATAGCTGAACAACCAAGTTAGGGTCGTAAGCTCAACAGTCACGATTTCGGCCACTAGATTAAATACAGCTAAAAAATAAATTATATAGATGTTGGAGCTTATGTTTAAAGATGACACTAACAACTCTGAAAGTGATGATACCAAAATGGACACATCATTAGATTTCAGTCAACGAATCAAAATATTTAATTTCACAAAAAAAATTATGGGCACTTATGACACGTTAGAAGCCTATGTGCACGATTACAATTGGTCCTTTCCCATTGAGAAGAGACGCCAATAAATTCCAGTCTTTAAAAAAAATGTCTTTTACAATGTATCCAATTTATGGGAGGACAGTGTAGGCCTGTCAACAAGTACCAGGTACTAACCAGAATAGATAATGGTCTACAAATCTTGTCTGCAGCCCCGCTTCTAACCTTGGTGACTGTCTAGTCATTTAGTAACAACACGGCAGCATGAGATATTCTTGTATAGCTCGTGCCAACTCCGATGGAAAGGTTATTACGATGACAGACAAGGATGTATTCTCCTCTTGAACTGTGTGAAGAGTTATGTCTGGAGTTTGTCTCAAAGAAATTCTCGGTGACTTAGGTACTATTTAATTATAGAAAGATTCGATAGTGTTATGTACTCAAATGGATCCCTTCTCCTTGGTGTCGTACGAGGCGACTAAGGGACTTACTAGAGAATGGGCAGCAGCGTTCTCTATACATTTTACCACTATACTGCGATCACCAACCTGCCTGCCAAGCGTGGCAATTATGGCAAAGCCCCCCAAATTGGGGAAGCCAAAGTCCAGCAGTGGACGTCTTACGGCTGCAATGATAATGATGACGAATCAATAAAGACAGCACCACAACCCTCTAAGTTCATTTAAAACCATTGAATGACTATTTCATGTAATATTTAAGCTATATTTGTTACGATCGCAAATCTTATTTTAATCTACATACTCCCTGACACAGACCGGCAATTTCCAAAAAAAGGAATAAAATTTGAATTTCGCGGGTTATCTTATCCCATATAGCCATAAAGTTCACGCCGTTTGAATGAGGGCAAAGGTTCCATTTTTGAAAATAAAAAAATAATTGTTTAAAACAAGGTTTCATAGAAAACCAAACTAAAAAAAAAGTAGAAAATTTTATAAAGGCGTGAGGTGCTTAATGAAGTTTTTTTTTTTTAATTGATATTAAGCACCCAACGCTTTTTTCCATTCCTTTCTATGTTTTAGTATGGTTTTCTATGAAAGCGTGTCTTTTAAACTATTGTTTATTTTCTATATTTTAGTTTGGCTATCTGCAAAAGCGGGTTTTTGTTTTTTGCTATCCTGGTGATCCTGGCCAGGATAATAGCACAAATTTACTAAATTATTATACATATTGTCATCAGTCCTTGATAAATGTGTAAAATTTCAAATTAATACGACGTTTTGAAAAGGACGAAAACTCTTTCAAAGATTCCGTTACATACATAGATACATACCAAGCTAATAAAAACGTGTTAAAAATATGTTTCTATCGTTCCGGAATGTTGAAATAACATGACTTTCTTGTACCATTTGCTGCTACACACGAGATATATTTCTCATGTACAATCGTACAGATACATCAGTGCTCCAGGAACATGCTTGGAAGTGTTGTGCACGTACACAGGATCGATCGCTGTTTCGAGCACCATGTGTGAATGGTTCGCTAGTGCCGTGCATGAGGTTAAGTGCGTCGAAAACTTAGATATCGATATATTGAAACATTTTTTTTTTTTTGTGGTTCATAGTAATTGGTCAATTTTAAGCTGTCTGTATGAATGGTTTCCTGAAATGAGTGTTCGGCTAAGGCTAAGTACCTTCTTGATTTTACACGACTGGGTAATATTTTTAGCATTGTGACTTTATTTTATTATCTATACTAATTTACTAATCTATACTAAATAATATTATAAAGCCGAAGAATTTGTTTGTTTGTTTGATTGAACGCGCTAATCTCAGAAACTACTGGTCCGAATTGAAAAAATATTTTTGTGTTGGGTAGCGTAATTATTAAGGAAGGCTATAGGCATATGTAACATCAGCTACCATCAGAAGGAGCGGAGCAGCACTGAAAAATGTTCGAAAACTAGCAGGCAAGTCGATGAGACAGTAAGAGTCAGGGGAGTAAAAATTTGACGCGGAAGAAGTCACGGGCAGAAGCTAGTGGACAATAAACAGCTACAATATCAAATGGTTACGGTTTACGGTTTGGTTTATGGTGGTGATGGTTATGGTTTACATATAACAATAATATAGGCTCGTAAGTAATATTAACAATATTGCAGCTCACTACAAGTGTACATAATGCCCACTACACCATACATTATGATTTATGACGATGTATGTGACATATAAGTATTTCAGAACAGATTTACGAAATGTAAATATTTGATACAAATTTTACGTGCCTAAAATAACCAAAATAATATATTTTAGACACAATTGTTAAGAAAAAACTTTAAACTCAATTAGTATTTTTTACATTAATGGTTTAAAAAATTTGTTTCAAGAATTTTACAGTTTATCGATAAATATAAAAAACTGCATCTAAGAACTATTTACAATGCTAGATCTAAAATAGGCCATCACCTTGTTTCAACATCCCCAACCCATATTCTAATTTCGACTGATAATAACCATCGACCTCGATATACATCCCGGGACAACCCTAGTTACTCTATCAGAAAGCGTCCGCTAGACTCCTAACATTTGGACGGGTCAATGACCGACACACTGCCATACATTCTATCCCCCTCATACAAACATAACCATGCAGCTGCAACTGCCAAAAACCAACCTTAACGTAACAAAAATAAGAACTGTTTAAAGTGAAAGATGATTAATGGTGTTGACAAAATTAATTCCAATTTTCAAGTCAAGGGAGATTGATCTTTGTTTCAACGGAAATAGGGCTGACATAATAATGTTTCGTATGGCAACTAAAATGATGGCTCGCGTTAATGTCACTGAAATTGACGGATTGTGAAACAAGTTCGAATGTGTATAATTTTATTAAAATTGATTATTATTTCATATATTAATTTGTACGACTATTAATTAAGTCGCTGGGAATGATTTATTAGTGTTATTAAATATGATGGGAAGTTATTTATAGTTCCGGATTTAAAAATAGATATTATTAATTTGTATGAAAGTTTGTGGCTAGTGATGCACCTGCCGTTTTAAATGAAATTGGCGGCCATTTTTGAATATGACGATGCTTATTGAAGTGAAACTTCTAATGCGACTTCCAACAAGGTTGCGTTAAACGTTTAACGCCATAACCATGGAGGGGGTATGAAAGCACAATTGTCAAAATATTCCTGCACACGCCAATGATTTGACGGATAGAGTTTTTGAAAAATCGAACATTTTAATGTTACCAGTAACGTTTAACCCTTCCTATTTTCATTTCCACATTACAAAGTTTCACTTCTTCCGCGCAGAGGGACTCCAGGTACTATTTTTTTTTAAATTTCGAGTAAAGGTCAAGCAGAGAGGAGGCTAAATAATCACCGTCGCACTAATTTATCGAAGGGTAAGCTACGCTTGCCGCGGTCGATTCGTGGTTGGGTAACAGGCCATAACATATCGGTACTCCTTCGAACCTCGAAAAACAGATTACTCTATTGGTCCTATTTTTTTGAAGTGAAAACTTCTTTAGCGGCGTTGAGCACTTTTTCTGTAATGGGTATAAAATCTTAAACTCGCGTCAGGACACGTGACCTGATCGAAAAAGCGTAGGACGGATGGTTTTAATTTGGAAAAGCGCCATCTATTAAAACGAATACGAATCACTTGGCTAGCCTTGGTTAGTATGGTTATGGAATCATAGATGACGCTAATATAAACTACTAAACACGAAGAGTTTACAGTAAAATATATGTCATTAAAAGTGTGTCTAATTCTAAAAAAATAAAATCGTAATATAGCATAAGCCATAAAATAAATATTACTTATGAATTAAATAATTGTAACAAATAACTTTTTCTAAGACAGCAACTCGATTATAGATGGCGCTCAAACAAATCATTCAATTTTTGAAGTGAAAACTTCTTTAGCGGCGTTGAGCACTTTTTCTGTAATGGGTATAAAATCCTAAACTCGCGTCAGGACACGTGACCTGATCGAAAAAGCGTAGGACGGATGGAGAGTAGACAGCTATCCCCTCTCTACGGCGCGGCGAAAATGTATGCCTGGGCCTACTGTTTCGTTTAGGCGGCGCAGGGCGCTTGCGCGAATGTTCGTCTATGTTACAGCGTGCCACGCGCATCCATGGATGGTGACAGCTGATGGCTCGACCGTCTGTGTAGTGATCACATTGTTGTGTATTCGTAAAATTCGTGAAATAAAGTGCTTAAAATATGGAAATTGAACAACAAATTATTCCCTAACCATTCCAAAATATCAAACATGCTCAACGTTAATAATCAAGTTTTCACTTCTGCCGGCACTCCCGGAGTGCAATTTTTTTTTGTGTGTTTTTAGGATATCATCTTAATGACGTCTCCCGCTTTGGGCGGAGCGGGAGGGCGTGTCAGACTTTTACTGACTAAAAACCGACCCTTGTTTCCTTCAGTTGCCTATATGCCAGGTAACTATTTGGAACAAATCCGCACATTATTTGTCGTCATATCGGTAGTCACCCCCTTTCTAGTTATATCTTCTTTCACACAGTCCATTGCCCCCCTCATTGGCCATTGGTCCCGGCTGTTATTTGTACATCTTTAATAATCATTAGGAGTAGTCAGAAACCCGAAACTCTGACAACCAGTCTTACCAAGAGGTATCGTATTATCCAGTAACTGGCTTGTGGAGGTCAGATAGGCAGTCACTTCTTATAAAATGCTGGTATTCAGCTGTATCCGGTAAGACTGGGAGCCGACCCCAACTTAGTTGGAAAAAGGCTCAGCGGAAAGCTTCTTTGGTATTGCACCGCAAATATCACTAACGCTTAATGGGTTACTACTTGAAAAATGTTATTATACTCTAGGTGAATTTCTTAGTGACGAATCTCTGTAACTTTATAATATTGTCATTTTTACTTATACTTGACATTTTTAATACATTTTTTTACTTATTTTATTTTTAAATTAATCTTCTGAATCGACTATAAATTTTGACATGAAATGAAATTGATTATGAATACTGAAATTTTACTTGCTTGCATAATCATATTATGACGAATTAATATTTTAATTTAATAGTAAAATATTTTTTTTCTTAATAATTTTTATTTATGTCTATTTGCAAAACATAGCGCACTACCTAATCTTTAAGACTTGTATATAATTATCACCTATGTTTACGAATAAATGATTCTGAATCTGATTAAGAAGGATCGGACAGTGTAGTGTGTCTTGAATTTAAGTTTTTTTTTTTTTTGTTTTTACAGTCTTCTATGACATCTACTCATTTTTGACATTATATACCTACAATTCTAATTTATACTCTTTAATAATTGTTGTCATGGCAATAGTGACATTTGGTTTACAAAGTGTATTGTCTTATTTATGAAATACTATTCTTTTTGTAGATTATTTTATACTTTGTGAATGTGAGAACGTTGCAGGCCTTGTAGACTGTAGGCAATTTTGCATTTTATTAAGTACTTGGTACTTTTTTGAAAGTCCTACACTGTTCTCCCATACCTATTAACACTGTAATTTAAAACCATTGTAAAAGCCAATTATTTTTAAAAGAGTAACCGTGGAGTTTCTTGCCGGCTCTTCTCCATAGGTATCAACTATTTGGAACCGTGCACCTAGCTTCTGACGTTTCATAAGTGCCCATGTTGGTTTATGTGAAATAAAAATATTTTGATTTGATTTGAGTGTGTGACCATTCTTATAATTGCCAATGAATGAATTCAGTGGAGACTGCGTATCAGCAAGCTTAGTGTGGGACGCCCCCTAGCTAGATGGACCGACGATCATAAAAGGTGGGCAGACTGGGTGAGGAAGTCGAAAGACAGGATGTTGTGGCGCAGCCTAGGAGATACCTACGTTGAGCAGTGTACTGCGATAGGCGGAGTTTATTGTTGATCGCAAACACTAGACATTTTATGTCAGTTATTACTCAAACAAAGAGAACTATAAGTTTTTAGTTTTTTATCTGCATTTAAGAAAGAGAAAGTGGAACTAAGAAAGATTTTTTTTTAAATTCTGTACTAACATAACGAAGTAGCCTCATTTGAGTTTCAATTTTCGTCTCAAAAAGTTCCCTGTCAAAAGTGTTGCAACTTTCTCATTTGACACATGAACGAGTAACCAAAAACTGACAGTTAATGACAGCTGTCAACCGTTTTTAGAATGACACACTTATCTCCACAGGTCATGGTGGCGCTACTTGCCAAGAGAAGACGTCAAAAAGCCGTCAAATGCAGTATATTTGACTTTAGTTCTCTATTTCGCTCCGCGCACAGATAAACTATTTAGACAATATAATCTGCATTGGGTTGGTTTGGTTTAATTAAAGATTGAAAACGCTAAATAAACACAAGAGGTACGCGAATTTAATTCTCATTTTTTTTAACTTTTAGTAAAGGTATATTCTTATACTTTTGTTATTCTATACCAATGCTGTCTACTCACTTTAGACACTGGCTTCTGCCATGGACATCCATTAAGCTTGCCATTTTTTTTAAAGTAGCTGCGCTCCACGGTTTCACCCGCAGCCTCGATTGCGTTTCCCACGCGAATTTTGGAATAAGAGTGTCAATTGCCCTTTTATTCGAATCCGTTCAACTATTTTTGCGTAAAAGCAAACATTTGACTGACTTGACACACTGCCCTGGTCAAACAATAGTTCGTAAAAAAAACCAATAAAAAGACTTAGTTTTCCCGCTTTTTCTTCTAAAACTTTTCCAGTTTTTCTTTCTCTAAAACCAGTCCATTAGGTCCATTCGTCTATAGTCATACATATTCTTTCATTGAAAATAAATTGTATCTGAATTTACACTTCTCAATTAATGCGCTTACTAAAGTACAGCATCTTAATATTTCATTTTATTTGTATAGATAGAATATAATAGAAATGTGTCGGTCTGTACGAAGAAGAAAGAGTTGTTATTATTATCGAAAACAGAGAAACATCGTAAAAAAGGGTGACTCGTAAAAACTGACAGTTTACGAGCGAGAGTTGCGTAAATATAAGTAAAGAGCGATTTCAGTGAGCTTTTTGTCGTATTTTCACTGAATATATAATAATATCTTAGGACAACCAACACAACATTGTCTGATCCCAAACTAGGCACAGCCTGTACTATGGTAACCAGACAACTAATAAACATACTCATATATTTCTAAATACATACATATTATAGATAAATTACACCCAGACACAGAAAAAAATGATCGTGCTCATCACACAAAGATTTGTCCTAGGTGGGAATCGAACCCACAACCTCAGTCTTTGCAGTCAGGGTCACAAACCACTAGACTAACAGGCCAGTCAAGATATCTTTTTTTCTTTACTCCTGAAAGATACCTGTGACTGTATGGTTTCAGGTTCATCATCATTTCAGCCAAAAGACGTCCACTGGTGGGCGTAAGCATCCCATAACCCCCACAGGGTTCGCCATAATCGCCACGCTTGGCAGACGGGATAGCGATCGCAGTGTGATGGTAAAATGCAAAGAGAACGCTGCTGCCCGTTCTCTAGTAAGTCCCTTAGTCGCCTCTTACGACACACAAAAGACGAAATGGAATGGTGCTATTTAACGCTCGGCACAAGCTATTTTACGTTCGGCACCACACGGAACCGTTTCAGGTTATGAGGTGACTAAGCTATAGATCAGACTAGAACGTGAGAAACCTTCAGTATAATAAATTACAAAACACTGAGATTATCTGAGATCACCAATGGGCAATGCATATAAAACAGTGACATTACATATAACTCACAATTTTCTCACACTTTTCATTCAAAGAAACATATCTACGTAGTGTGTGTCTCCTAAAATTGTATAGTTATAATTTTTATGACACTGTTTTTTTTTTGTTTTCTATTCTGTTATTGATGATTGAACTCACACACTGAATTATATAACTAGTTAAAATGTTAGGAAATTCGTATACTTGCATTTGCAATTTTTCTAAATATGTAAGCACCATGTTTCTATGCGTTTAAGGGGTCTGACTTATGTAATTTGAACGTTCAAAAAGTGCTCACTCTCAGCCTAGTCGCCTCTAAATCACGTTTGATTTTGATTTTTCGAGTGCTTTTCCACATGAATAATTTTCCAAGAAGGTTGTTAGCTACTGATGCCCTACCCTGATTTAGTACAGGCTGGCGATAAAATAACTTGAATGACATTCGAACTGTCAAAATTATTTAAAAAGAGAATAGCAAGAAATACAATACTCGGACATGGGCTTGACAATTGAGCAAAAGGAAGAACACGAAAATATGAATACAATTGGAATAATTACGAAAGTTACAAAACAAACGTGTTTTATTGTTCAATACGGTATTGGGAGCCCTAAAGGCCCTTGAGATTCTGATACTACATACCTGTCTCCTATAACTATTTCTTCCATCGTTGTTCCTCATCATCATTATCCTGGTTTCAGGAGTAATGTTCGTCATTTTATCTCTGCGCCCCTTTTCACACATGTACACTTTTGTTGATCACTTTTGTTAGTATAAACACACTTTTTGTTCACTTTTGGTGATGTTGAAAGTTACGTCGAGTGCGGGATCATATTGTGGGCTGATTTTGAATCTGGAACAAAAAGAAAGATGGCGTTAGAATTGGCCGGAACTCTGATAAGTATATTTTTCATCATCATCATCATTTCAGCCGAAAGACATCCACTGCTGGACAGAAGCCTCCCCAACTTTGGGGGGCTTCGCCATAATCGCCACCTTGGTAGGCGGCTTGGCGATGCAGTATGGTGGTAAAATGTATAGAGAACGCTGCTACCCATTCTCTAGTTAGTCCCTTAGTCGCCTCTTACGATACCCACGTGAAGAAATGGGATGATGCTATTCTTCACGTCCGGCACCACATTATATTGAGGAGAAGATGTGTCCACCTATTTCCTAATTAACTAAATTGATTTCTTATCAGAAAACACGTAAAACAATAAAACTGAATTAATCAAGGAAAGTATTTTCACAGTAAAAAAAATTAAAAAAAATTGAAGACGTTACGGAAATCCGCATTTATTTTTTCTCTCGAGCCCTACCCAGCTACGGACTAAATATAAAATGCTATCATGCTCCTTTAAAATAAACATTCTGGTATGCCCCAAAATAAAAAGAAAAATCTTATTAAAGATTTTTAACAGAAATCTACTTTTTGTGAAAACATGACAAAATAAAACATAGTCTACTAAAAACAAGAACAACACTGAAACAAATGACAATCAGAGCATTTGGACCAACCCTCGTTCTTACACAGAATCCCTACAAAAAACAAATATGGCTGACAAATCGATCAACTTACATTGAATTACGAATGAAAATTACACAAGCTCTCCCATCGCCGGTTCACACATTACTACAATACACCGACTAATAATTGTCCACTCAAACAGATGTACTATACATACATACATACATACAGAGATGCATCTATAATCTCTATGAGAGATATGCTGTCACATAGTAATTGTACGATATGAGCGAGACAGCCGATAAGCGATGCTGTGAAATTCATTTATCGGGAACAAGCTTTATTTGATTTTTTTGTAAATATTAGACACCAAACAGCTATCGCCTTCACCCATAGGGTTTTTTTTTCTGGGTGGAAAATCATCAAATGACGTCTACCGCTCTGGGTGGAGCGGAAGGGCGTGTCAGACTTTTACTGACTAAAACCCACACGTGTTCCTTCAGTAGCCCATATGCCACGGCCACGGTATCTCTTTCGAACAAATCTCGTGACCCTGGACCCATAGGGTAAGGCAGAAACGACAGAATGCCACCTGCTACGATACTTTCCAAAATACAGACTCCTTTTGCCTCGTTTACGTTCATAACTTCATACATCGCCGACGCAAAAACTACGCACTTGACCTTTCTGTGGCACACGGCTTCTTTTCAACTTTTATGACTTTTAAGTAAAATGTAAGACAGTGAAAATAAGCAATGTTACATTTTATGTTCATATTTTTATTTGAATCAATCTTCATACAAATCTAGTCACCTAAGTGTGCCCTGCCAAATGATTAACAATCTTCAACCTTTTACCTAAACTACAAGGCAGGTTTTAATAGTCTATATCTGGTTAGAATTCCTCTGATAGATGGTGCATATTTGGAGACAGTCGAACCAAACCCAACATAAATATAAATATGATATCATTTTATAAGCAAAAATAGACCAGTGGTAACGGCCGCGACTTACCGAGTTGTAAGTCGTGGGTTCGAACCTAAACAGTCACCACTACTGTCAAAAACTGTCTAGAAACTGTCTGTCTGACCTAGAAACAAAAATTCGAAGACATGTGACATCTACCATTGCCTATCTCTCACAGAAGGCCTATGTCCTACCAATAGGAACTTTATAAGCTGACTATACTAAGCAAAAATGTTTTTAAGCCCTTTGCGGTGATGCACTAATTCCCAGCTCAAACAGGACATAAAATATCACACAGACACATGTAACACCGTCCATTCTGACCGAGATGACGCTCAACTATTGATTAACGATCAAAACAATTGATAACAATGGCCCACAAATGTAGTAGTCTCTTAAGAATGTTTCAATATTTTTATTGAGGCGGATATTTTTCTGTTAGTTGGAAAATTTGGCTTGTGGGTTCCAGCAAAAAGAGGCAGTGAAAAGGGAGAGGGAGATTTTGAGACCTACAGCAGGCGCACTGGACGTCGGCAGGCCAGATAATGCCCTCTTCGGGCCCTCATAAATTGGTCCAGGGACGGTGGACTCTGAGACGTCCACTTCCATCATATGGGTCCTGAGATGGCGGCACGTAATGTTCCACGCGGGCCATTCTTAGATATCGCAGCAGAAGTCAAACAACTCACTCCCCCGCTTGACGAGATGGAGCCCGCAGAGGCCGGCTAGCATCAGTTTGATGCTGCATTGAAGGGTGCTTAAACGTCCCCGTAGCCCCCGGTGCGATGGACACGGGCTGGTTTTAGTCAATAGAAGTCACACTGACACTTCCGTCTGCCCCAGGGTGGAGGAGATTCATGAGGAATTTGTATATAGGTGATGTAGGCTAATCTATTTAAGCTTATAATTTTGTGCAGTATATCATAAACACATACAAATTTAAAATCGATAGTAACAAAGTGTTGGATTGTTAGATAAGTAAGTTTAGGTAAGGAGGTCTCATCCTTGTTTACATAAGTAAGGCAAGACGCAAGAAGTGTCGTGTCAAAGGACATTTAGCATAATTACAAGACCCCAGTAAACAAATCGTAAAAGCTAACCGACTGAAAACTAATTGTTTGTTTAACATATTGGTCAGCCTTGTCCCACTTAGATTTATTGTCTTCTCTTAAATGTCACTTTGATGTTTACAAATGCAAAATTAACTGACTGTGGTTGCCATTTTTGAAAATTCTATTTGTAAATTTTAGAAAAAGAAAACAGTAAGTGGTCCCATTCAATTTTTTATCTGACTTATAGTTTTAAGCAATTACTTCTTTTTTTTGGCAGTAACATAGACCTTCACAAGGTAGATTGACGACCTTGTGAGGGCCGCAAGAATACGCTGGATGCGAGAAGCACAGATCTGGTTGAAGTGGTAGTGCTTTGGAGAGGGAGTACATTTCTATCAGTGGATATATTTCTGTTGAAATGATGAGGGAGAGTGTGCTTTGTAAGATTCGGTTAATATTGTGATCTATCAACGTAATCGTTGAAAAATTCTAAGCATTAAAATATAACATTTTTCAAGAGCTTCTTTCAGTGTGTTCTCATGACGATCTGGGTGTTTATCCTTTCACACAAGTATAACTAACTTTTTCAACACTCCATAAACAGGATGATCCACAAACAAAAGACGTAATATCAAGCCTTTACCGACATCTTTCTTTCAACTCCAAATTACAATGAAATCACAAAAACACATCCAGGAAATTCTCTAAAACATTAGTAAACGGATATATTTTAATTATTTACACAATTACAAGTCAGCGAGGTGTTCATCAGGCAGAACAACAAACATTCGTCTGGAAGCCGGATGACGCCGGACGAGACGAAAACGGACCGGAATCGGATGGTGTAAACAGTTGCTTTAGCTAATGTATTTATGTGGGTGGTTTAGTGACGAATGGTGGGTAGATAGAGATAATGATTCTGAATGTAATTGATAAAGAATGTGTTATCAACGCGTTTTATTTATTTGAGACTGGCTGTATGGCGTCATGTCTCAGCGAGCGAGCGTTTAGAAAAAGACAGTTCACGAGTGTTGGGACTCATCCGATCCATACTTTGCTTTTGTAACTCGTAATAGTACAATTTTGCTTCAGCATGAAATCCAACATTTCAAAGAGACTTTATTATAGAGCAATGTCCCTTGCCCTAAGCCGAAGTCCGTACCCCATGGTGCCCTTAGCGAGTAGCCGCTCTAGTTTTAAGTTTTTAAGCCGTAGTTGGAGGCCTTAATTTATTGAGGGCTACCTTACAAGCTTACCCTACAGGCAAGTCCGATTAATCAACCGACAACCTCATAGATTGACCTGAGGGCCTAGCCAAATGGCCATCGCTACCAAACGATAAACGTTAACGCTCAGTAATCTTCAATACATTTTCAAGTTTATGTTCTAGAGTATAAAGTTGGAAATCTATTAAAGATTACAGAGCATTTTCGCTCGTACCGGTGGTTAACGCTCCGCAATCTGTAATAGATTTTCAACTTTATGATCTATGGTTTAAAGTTGAAAATCTATTAACGACTACTGAGCGTTAACGTTTATCGTTTGGTAGCGATGGCCATTTGGCTAGGCCCTCTGATATATGTAATTCCAAAAAAAAAGAACGCATGGGGCCAGTCTACGCGCAGTTCATAAAGAGTAAACAACTGTCTAGGAACTATACCGTCTACTCCTTCACCTACAGTCTGTGGAAAAGGGTAACAAGTATTAAAGACGGACGTCTTCTGGACACAGCCCGATCCCAATTTGGGGGTTTGCGATAATTTCCACGCTTGGCAGGCGGGTTCGCGACCACAGTGTGGTGATAAAATGCATAGACAACGCTGCTGCCCATTCTTTAGTAAGTCCCTTAGTCGCCTCTTTCGACACCCAGGAGAAGAAATGGGATGGTGGTATTCTATACATTCGACGCCTAACGCCTAAATTATTTTGATTGTGGTAGCTAAATATTGGAAGGGAAATTATTAAAAGTGCTGAATATGATTTGAAATGTCATACTCCATGTATTTTGATAACATATTTGTGCTTATTATTAAACGAATATTATGCTAATCCAAGTTAAGGCTCGTACAAACAGGCGCGACTTGTCGCGCGACCTGTCGCGGAGGCGACTCTGCGATTTATCGCGACGCAACACCTTTCACAACGGCGCGACCGGGCATTTCCGCCAATGGCAAAATAACTAGTAACAACTACCTAGCAGCTAATTTTCGGACTATTTTGGCGGTTTAAAAAATTAACAATCTTAAAAACTGTCATATTAATAATTATTATAACTATTGCTAACCGAATAGGTCAAAAATAGCCCAAAAAATATTTTTTTGCAGTTTCGTAGAGGCTAAATGCGGTGTAACAAACTGCGTATTCGCCACTAATTAATAATTTAATAGAAAATTCATTGATAAATCGCCTTTATTATTATATTTTTAGATTCTTATAACCCTTACAAATATCCGACTATAAAAATAACATAACTATATTATGTACACATATGTTCTTTTGATTGTAATATAAAGAGATGTCGAAAGTCGGTCCTTACCAAATTCACTATAAAATGTTTGTTTGTATATTCTGAATGCACCCGTACTCCATCTTGGATGACGTGTCGCGACGCGCACTCCGCCAGTGTGCTGCCAATCGTCGTGAATTGTGGTTGTGACTCGAATTACGGAGTGGGCACGTGTTCTTTCACGAATATATAAAAAGTGTCCCTACCATCAAGGCTTTATTTTTAAGGTAAGTAAAAACTTTATTTTGTTAATTCTTATGGGAAGTTATATATAGAGGTGCAATTAATCTCTGCATGATGATTGGAAACAATTAAGTCGTAATTAAGTTACGTAATAATAGAAAATGTTCTAAATGTCCTTACCACTACTGTCCTTACCGTGTACATTTGCAGGCTACGGTAAGGACATTGAGGTTACGGTAATGACTTACTTTAGGCAAGCTTTTTTTTTTGTTTACTGGTCGATAAGATCTATAGTTATTATTATATCCAACTGCGACAAAGCTTAAGATATGGATTAAGTAGTTATATTATGGTCCAAAAATATACTATTGCAACGTATTTAATTTGGGATGACAATTTATTGCTTTTTTAAAGAATTGTTTGTAAGATAATTATCTGTTTACCTATCGTCCTGCTGTCCCTGTCCTTGTTTTTTTTTTTATACTTATTTAATTGCATGTTTGTTTACAGTCAAACACAAAAATGCCGAAGGTGAATTCGTCAGCAACCAAAGAAAGAAAGAAGGTTAGTAAATCGAAACGATATGAATTTATTAAACTCAACGACCCTGAAAAATACGCAGAATTGTTAAATAAAGAAAAAGAGCGTTACAAAAAGCGAAGAGAAACCAAAAAATTGAAAAACATTACAGAAATGACAGAAAGAGAAAAGAGAGCGAAAAGAAAGCAATGGAAAATAAATAAGAGAAATTATAGACGTAAGAAACAGGAAAACTCTGCGATACAAGAAGTAAATATGGAGCAAGCAGATGAGGTTAACCCAAGTACCAGCATTCAAGACAAAGATCCACTGCTAGATTTGAATGATTATCAAGACCCTCAAATAAATAGCCGATTATTCAGGTTAAGAAAATTGACGGTGCATCTTAAAAGCAAGCTAAGGTTGTATGAACAGAAAATTCGGAGGCTTCAAAGTATTAATAATAGATACAGAGTAAAAATACATAGATTAAGAAAAGATAAAAATATTAAAAGTCGAAATAAGCAGTCTAAAATACGATTTACAACTATTATTAACGAGATTCACAAATTTTATGAAGAAGACATTAATAGTAGACAAGCAGCAGGAAAAAAAGAATTCATAACAAGACAAGGAATTAAGAAGGCAAAAAGGTACTTAGTGATGAGTTTAAAGAACCTCTACAGTAAATTTATCACAACCAGTCAAATAAAAATTAGCTACTCTACTTTTTGCAAGTATAGACCGTTTTGGGTAGTTTTTCCAAAACCGAATAACCGAGAAACATGTTCATGCCAAATTCACGTCAATATTAAATTATTGGTCGAGGCTCTATATAAGGCAAAAATTATAAACGAAAAAAGTGACTATGATTTTATAAACTCTTTATGCTGTTCACCGAAAACTGACAACTGTTTGTTAAGAATGTGTGAAGTATGCCAAGATAAAGAGATCATTTGCAATGAGTTCAACAATGAAGATGTCGTAGAGTTCAGTTACTGGTGTAAAATTAAAGAGCCTATCCTCGGTGATATCAGGAAAGTCAAAATCATAACGACAAAGAAAAAAGAAAAAGCTAAACCAATGGACCTTATTAAAAAATTACGTGGGAATGCCAAATCATTTCTGAAACATTGTTTTAATATTGAGAAACAGTATAAAGAAATGAAAAAATTGAAAGATGTCCTGAGTAATAATGAAGCAATCATTCACATGGATTGGTCCGAAAACTATGAGCTGAAATATCACGAAGAAGTTCAATCCATGCATTTTGGCGGTAGCCACCGTCAAGTAGCCTTACATACTTCTGTATTATATTTCCAAGAAGAATTGACTGGCCATAAGATAACGAAGTCTTTTTGTTCTATTAGCGCTAACGTGCGTCATGATGCTGCTGCAGTGTGGGCGCATCTTAAACCTGTACTAGACTATATTTACCAGATAAACACAAATATCGACTCAATACATATTTTTACTGACTCTCCAAGCAGTCAATATCGAAACAAAAAGATTTTTTGGATAATGACCCAAATACACAAAGATTATGCGGGATTTTTGAATAAGTTGTCTTGGAATTATAGTGAGTCTGGCCATGGAAAAGGGGCTGCAGATGGAGTAGGTGCCGTCCTTAAAACAACTGCAGATAGACTAGTCAACTTTGGTCATGATATTGGTAACTTCAACGATTTTTATAGTATTTTAAAGCAAAACATTCCTAATATAAAAATAGAGGTAGTTAGTGAGACCATCATTACTGCAAAATCGGAAAGTTTACCTCTTTGCTTACCAACTTTTAAAGGCACTCTTGATGTGCATCAAGTTCTATGGGACTTATTTTGTGGGCAAAACCTAACATTTAGAAAATTCAGCTGTTTTGTCTGCGAGGCGAATGTTCAGTGCGAGCATGGTGCACATCTAGGGTTTCTTAGCGAACCTGATGTAACAGAATTGGTCGAAGTAACGACTTTAACTGAAGCAAGAAATATGATTGCTAATATTCCTATTTGTCTGACAATTGCCAACGCTCCAGATGATTCTCAAACTAATACTGTTTTTACTGAAATGTCTAATATTGATCCTGTTATATTAAGTACGCCATCAACATCTAAATCTTACACGTCTACTCATGATGATTTTGAGGAATTAGTGCCTGCAACTAGCTTAAGTGGCCTGGCAACGTTCAAAGAAAATATTGAACAACTTCCACTTCAACTTCGTTCAAGTAACAGTGCTGAATTGTTGAATTTACATGTCGCCGATTGGGTTTTAATTAAAAAAACAGACAGAGCAAAAAAGCATCAGATAGGTCGGATAATCGGGATATATGGTGATAATATTTCGATATCAGTTCTTAAAAAAAATTCAGGTGCATTTGGGTGGCCAAAGTCACGAAAGAGGGAGGTGATTTCTAGGAACTGTATTAAGGCAGTTCTTTCTGAACCAAATATTGATGCCAAACTTAATTTTCACTTTGAAAATATTGATTTTGTACATTTTTAAATCTATGATTAATATAAAGAATGTGATTACACAACGCAAATTTTATGAACCACCCATCATTATTTTTAAGGATTGATCATGTTTTAGTTAGGATTTATTTAATTTTTTTTTACAACTTTAGTGTTTGAGTCGCATGGTTCTTACCGACTAACTAAAAAGGATCTTATAAAAATGTGTAATTGTATAGATGATAAGGTTTAAATTGTATCTAGTTTTATTTAATTGTAAAAATTACTAATTTTTCTGTGATTAATGTAATATTTGAGACTGATTTAAACTTAAAAAGTGATTTACTATTAAGAATTATTCACATTAAAGTAGTAAAGTTGATTACATTTACCTGTTGTTTTATTACTATTTCAGTGTTGTCATTTTATCAGGGACAGTAAAAAACTAATAGGGAATGTTACTGCAATATTCTGACGCGAAAGAGCAGCACTAGCACAAACCGTAAACAAGTTTGACAAGTGGTGCGAAGAGTGAAGAAAATTAGTAAGTAAATTCTATAAATGGCTATAACTCTATAGCCATTTATAGAATTTACTTACTAATTTCCCATACAAAATTATAGTTCTAGTGTAGGTCTGTGTGTTAAAAAAACAACAATAATAATACAACTTTGATGAGTTTCGCAGCGTGGTTACAGTGAGAGACTAACACAATGACATTTGCGCCATGACGGTTTGTTTACCGTATGTGCTAGTGGCGCCCTCTGCGCCGAGTTTTGCGTAATCTTACCTATTAAACTGTTTGATTTACAACGGTCATTACCGTATTACGTATGTCCTCACCGTTCATTCATTAAATTGTATTTTGTAGACCATAAAAATAAATATATGAGTGACAACAAACTATTTTTGAATTTTCTACTAATTGCAGTTATCTAATTTTAATAATAAAATAATTTTGTCCTTACCGGGATTTTTAAGTCCTTACCATTTTTTAAAACGTTAATTAAAACCTACACGTTTGACATAATTAGTGTACACACAAAGTGGGATATTTGAGATTACTGTGGCAATGCATTACACCTATTTTTAAACAAATATCTGACACTTTTTTCGTATCCATCGAAAAGCGTGATTTGGCGGAAATGCCCGACCACGACCGACGAATCGCGCGCGACGAGCAGCGCGACAGCTTGTGGTACATTTTTTATGGCGTCGCGGCGAATTCGCGGCCACAGTCGCGGTGCGACGAGGCCGTCGCGGCTGCGAACCGACGCCACACAAAATGTACCTTATGTTGTCGCGCTGCTCGACGCGGAGCGACCGTGTCGCGGCGCGACAGGTCGCCCCTGTGTGAAGTGTCGTGCGCGTTTTCATAGAAATTGTTCTACGGATATAAATCGGCGTTTCACGCGCGACCGTCGCGTCGCGCTAGTCTGCACGAGCCTTTAATATTTTGTTGTTCAATATTTTAAAACCACCTGACAAATAACATTTTTTCTTGAGAAGACATGTTGAAACAAACTCAAAGCCAAGTCAATTTAAAGTCTAAGCATTATATTATTAGGATTTTATTGGAGTCTAAAAATGCAGGGCCTTGTCTGAAAGAGTCTTCTGATGAAAGACCCATTGTAACTTAGAGCTGACCTTTCCCAACAAATGGCATGCATGCGTCAGTCATCGTGTAGCTCAACCTTATTTTTGGGAGCTCAACGACCCGTCACAAGACGCTACCAGAACTGCAGGAAAAATCTATCAATTCCAATAATACCTTGTTTACAACAATCGTCACATTACTAAGAATAGCACTGATTTTGGGGACAAATTCTAAATACAGGATCAGAAAAACAAAAACAGAATAAAGCTATTCAGCACATACACAAATAAACTATTGCCAAACGGAACTGCAAACCAGAATGAGGCTGACATCCATAAAAATACCGGAACGAAATTATTTGCAGCCAGAATTAAATTCGAATTTTAAATACGCCAAACATTATTTATTTTGTCTTTCAATTTAATAATTGCAGCATTGCTACTGCAGTCTATTGCTAGACATAGGCCTCTCCTACTGCACGTCATTCAGCTCGATTCTCGGCAACTCTTATCCAGCTGCTACCAGACACCCTGCGAAGATCGTCGCTCTGTCTAGCTAGTCTACCTTTCGATTCAACCGTAATAATTTCTGGCTATTTCTGAATCGAGGGAAAATTCTCATATCCCACGCGTACGTTTAAATTTGGAATTCTGCTTTTAGCGACAGATCTTTATCAGAACGGCTGTTTTCTTTGCTTGCTTACAAATGCGCAGATTGATAAGCCAATACGATTTTGTCCTTTTGATTTATTTTCTTTATGAAAGCAATATCTGGTTATTTGCATACTGTACAAACTAAATTGAACGTATTTAGGAATAATCTTTTGTTCCGTATGATGCCGAATGTAAAGAATAGCACCATCCCATTTCTTCCCGTGGGTGTCCTACGCATGAAACGACTAAGGGACTAGACAGCAGAAGAAAATGGGCAGCAGCGTTCTTTATGCATTTTACCACCATACCGCGATCGCCAACCCGCTTGCCATGCGTGGCAATTATGGCAAATCCCCCAAATTGGGGGAGGGTTGTGCCCAGCAGTGGATGTGTTCCGGATGAAATGAAGAAGAATCACCTACTTTTTATTTAAACCAAAAAGTGTAGATAGATTTCGATTTTTGTATTTCCAATCCTGCAAATATTTGCTATCAGATAAAAATCTCCAGAAATATTTTTAGAAGGAAGTTCCATCAGGCTTGATATATGAACGGATATCCCTTCAGCTTTCAGTACCTACATCACAAGGCAACACAAATCTATGAACCGGGTCAATGGTAAACCAACAGATATTACTCTACCAAGGCTGAGATGAATGCCAAACATCTCACTTATAGATCTATCTCTAAATAAACCGTCTATCAATGACCGGATATTTATATATTATATGCAGTTTAATATAAATATCATACAACTCTGTTGCTCCGTGTGTTGCTGAACGTAAAGAATAGCAACATCTCATTTCTTCCCGTGGATGTCGTAAGAGGCGACTAAGGGACTTACTAGAGAATGGGCAGCAACGTCCTTTACGATTTTACAACCTTACTGTGATCGCCAACCCTTTTGCAAAGCGTGGCGATTTTGGCAACCCCCCCCCCCCCCTCCCCAAATTGGAAGAGGCCTATGACCAGCATTGGACGTCTTACGGCTGAAATAATGATGATGATGACAACTCTATGCCTTAGTTGCCACCGGTTTTTTTTTTTTCTAGCATCTTCTTTACATACTGTTCCAATCTTTAACCAGATTACGACTTGATAAGCGATTGACATTTTTTCTAAGGAGGCTGGACCATATGCGTACAAACACAAATAAGATATTATTTTGGTGGACAGAAGACGTCATAACATTAGATAAGCGTCATGACCTGTGATCCCAGGGTTAAGCAGATGTCATAACAAACACCTGCATGTCACAGATGACGGAATTAGGTCACATTTGACAAGGGGTAAGCTTTTCATCATTTATTGGACTGAATTTCGATATTATATTCCGGTAAAAATCAATTTTAAGTATATGAAAACGAAGTTTACGTATTGTTTTTTGATGCAGCTAGATTTTTTAATTTGATTCATTCTAAATGATAGTTATATTCTACACACAGTTTGGCTGGTCCACAGAAAATCTACAATTGGGGACGCCAAAGTAGCCCGCGAAATTAAAGGTTTCTAACGTAGTGATGAGTTTAATGATTATAATTATCTAAAACCATATTTTTTTTGAACGGGAATCATATTTTAATTAATATACAACCCGTTATAGATTACAGAATTACAAAAAACGTAAGCAAATCTGAATTTCGCGGACTACCTTCGCAAACCATAAGATTAAAAACTACGTACAGCGAAAATTATTTATAACTATCTCTAAACGACTTTATTTAACCAAACAATAATAATATGAACTACATTTTCACTAATATGCGTAGTGTTGACATGTTATTCTATTTCGGACATCGCACGATTTGTGACGGAAATTCTCGACGCACCGGGTTACCTAGGCACAGCAATAAAAATATCCTTGACGTTGGTTATAGAGTTAACGAGACCTACATAATAATAATACAAGATGATGTGGGTGTTGCAGATATCAATAATAACGGTGGAATTTATATTGCGATCACTGTCATTTTCAATTTGTTGGATGAAAACATTTTGGTTTTAAAGAAATTTTGCGTACAATCAACTCTTTTATAGGTTTGTCAAAGTATGGGAACATTGTTTATATTCGTTTCAAATTTGTAGCACCGAATATTATTCATTGCAATTAGGCTAAACATCAAAAAGAGCCCTTTTTGACTGCCATAAGCCCTAACGGGTTTAAGCTGCGAAGAAGAACTGTCGCAACCAATTCCCCAGCTATACATTTGTCTTGACTCCACAGAAGAGATTAACAGACTTTTGTATTACTATCTTCTAATAACTGCACATATACATGAGCAACCCGCGTCTACGGCAGAAGCAACTGCAGCTGCCGACAACATAATGGTCGTGAATTTGAGCACCATACTCAAATACACGAATAATTAGAGCCCCATACTCAAATATGCAAGTAGTTTGAGTCCCATTCTCAAATACGCAAGCGGTTTGAGCCCCTTACTTGAATACGCGAGTGATTTGAGTCCCATTCTCAAAAATACGAGCGGTTTGAGCCCCATACTGAAATACACGAGTGGCACGTTGACGACTGCAGTTGCTTCTGCCATTGACGCGTGTCACTCATGTGTATGCACACTAAGAAGTCAACTGATGATTCATCGCTGACATAGATATTGATACCTTTCAAAATATATATTCTTTGGTTGTGATAGTTATTTTAGATTCAAATAGGAGTGTTAAATTTTATACATTTACTTTTCTCAATCATATGTCATTATTATGTAAACTATTTTAAAATATATTCTGTACTTCTGGAGTCCTCCAATTCTTCGTCAGCCTACCTTCTATTCTATTATTGACTACCATTCATACTTTATGCATGTTGTTCGTTACCAATGCGTGTACGTATCACTAATTACGTAAGTTAACTATCAATAAACTAGTTAAGTACTCGCACAACTTACTTTATGACTTCATCTGAACGTTCAATGTTATCATATTTACGACCACAAGCTAATTACAGACTATATTGATTCTGATTTATTACTGGCTCTATTATTATGTTAATTTTGTCGTTATCTTGAAGGTTTGACGGATCTTTATTATGAGTTTCATACGATATGTTTTCGGCCCTTGAAGAATCGGAATTAGAAAATTAATTGATATTGAACTTTAGATAACCAAGGTTGTTTCATAAATATCTATGACATATAATTGTTGGATGTAGTAATCAGGAGCTGAAGAATTTGCTTAAGCCATAAACCATATATTAATTTGTCAATAATAGGTAATATTGTTATATGATATGACATATAAAGAGTGCAATCAGCTACGAAATGCCGACGCCATCTTGTTTTAAAATGTATACATTCAAAAGATTTACTTACAAATATAAATATTTCATTTTACGCAGGAGTAAGTGAAAACAGCGGAAGTAATGGTTGTAGAAGAAGTACCTAACCAGAAAGATATGTAAGAAAACAGCGAGATTTATTTAGCTTATTCTGACAACATGTAAGACGGAAGAATGAGGAATATATCGTGAGGAAAGTTTTTAAGTACGAATGTTGATTGGCTATAAGAGTAGTGGGAGACCAAAGAAACGATAGATGGACTGTGGAATGATGAAATATGATGATAGAAAGGGGTTGACTACCGAAATGACAACTTATAGAGAAGTATGGAAGAAAATACACACACACACATGACATGTTGCGCCGACTCCGAAATAAATTGGGATCCAGGCAGGAATGATGATAGTCCATTCTCAAAACACAGACAGCAACATGTTTAGTGGTCACTGTCATACCAACAATTAATTTTTTCATACAAATTGATCCACATATACACTGCTAATTATTCAGGCGCATATATTTATCTTAGGAAACAAACTGAACATAAGGAAAATAAATATAATAATATACCTAAACTAAGTTTGTATAACCAAACAAATAAAGAAGTAATATAAAGTAAGGGAATGAAAAACATTGACATAAGCACGTGTAAAACCAACTAAATCATAATTTATAACCGTTGTGTCAACAAATGAAGTTATTTTTAGTTTTTATAGCGTCATTTGGAGATTCTAACACGTGCGTTGGTGGTGTAATGGTCAGCATAGTTGCCTTCCAAGCAGTTGATCCGGGTTCGATTCCCGGCCTACGCATTACTTTTTGCATATTTTCGATTTTTTTTTTTTACAAATTGTAATAGAACAACCGTGCTAATTCTTCAAAAAAGGAGGAGGTTTTGCATTCGCTGTTTTTTTTTTCATTTGTGTTACACTGAACAGCTCGACAAGCGAATAGACTAAACAAAACAAATAGAATCGCTACGGAAATGCATAAAAATGAGCACAAGCTTTCGAAGTCGAGTGACCCGTGACCCAAAAATGCCAATCCCACTAATTTCAATGAAGACTGTTCTCGTAACGTTAGTGGACCGACACTCTGTCTAGCGGAATTATATTGTATTCTTATGAACCAAAGACTGCATACAGTAAATGTTCCAAATTCATAAATTTTAAATTCGCTGACAGAAATTGCATAACCAACAGAATTTGCATTGCTCTGAGTCGTGCAAAAAGGCTGGGTTCTGCAAAATTTTAAGAATAAAACCTTTCAGAAGAGTTCCTTACACATATTACGAAGATAAGCATTAAGTAAGAATTTTTGAGGATTTAAGAAACCTAGTGGTCGAAATTCGGAAATAATTCATTTAAATTTTAAGGTATTTCTAAAGCGTTATTACTTAATGTAACACGAAGACGCTTTCTGCGTCTGTTCGCTTAGATCTTTTAAACTACGCAACGGATTTTAATTCAGGTTTCATCAACAGACAGAATGATTCACGAAGATGGTTTATACGTATAATGCGCAGGCGTAGCCGCTTGCAAAAGCAAGTTATGATATAAAATTTTCGTTTTTGCACTCCATCTGCATATAAACTTTAAATATGCCAAATTTCATACTCTTCCGTTATCGTAATTTTCGTAGAAAGGGGTAGAAAGTTTTTGCTTCACGTATTAATATATAGATAATCGCTTATAGTATCGTTGCAGTTATTAATCAATCTAAACCTTTTAACAACGCTATGTTTACTGAAGCCAAAACGATTGCCTAATAATTAACATAAAAACAAAATAGTCCAATATTTTAAATGAGTCGGGAACACACCGATACTTTTACGGAAATCATCAAAATGAGTTGAAATTTATTTCTATTTTATGTTTTGAACACTCGGTGATCATTTACGACATTGCAGAGCGTGTCCATTGAGACTAACGATACGGGATTACTTAGGAAGACGAAAAATGATGACATACCCAGATAATGAGGAGAAGACCAAGTTTTCTTCAAACCTAAACAATTTCACCTATCCCACCGTCAGCGATTAACGAGAAGTGAGTAGAGCTAGAACTAGAAACTACATGGCGCGCTACGAACCGCTAGTTTGCAACGCCCGGGAGTGATTACTCGCTGGTAGGTGCATGTACCCGAAAAATTTATAATTTTCCCAGTCATACTTCAACCTAATATTTTAGCAATAAAGTTGACATATGACAGATTGTAGTTGCTTAAGTGCTGGCGTCTGTACACGTCAGTGTCATTTAATGTTTTGAACAAAGGCGTTATGATGAAAAAAATAATCATTAGTTTTCGATATCGTTACCCAACATCTGGGTAAAGTATAGCCAGCAAAATTTAATTTAATCCGGTAAATGTATCTCTTTTACTTATACGGACATTACGATCTTTTGTACTTTCCGCGTACAAATAGAACGTCCGTTTTACAGGATCCTTTTTAACTGATCCGTCGCTACTGGAGGTATTAATTCACACAGCATTACAGGACCGATTTTAACGGATCCGTCGCTAATAGAGGGATTATTTACACAGCAATTACAGGACCGATTTTAACAGATCCGACTTTCGTTCTTCAGTGTATCGCCTACTTTCTACGAGGATGGACGTTGTCGTGTTGTATTGGTACTATCGTTGTCTGCGTCTGAGGAAGCCCCGGCGTTATTGGATACATCAATTTTTAAGGCAGATTTTATTTCCGTTATGTGTGGGATTTTTTTTTACTGGATCCGGAATACTGTCATGTATGTGAACTGACTCATACAACTACATACGCTAATAATATATACGTTTAAACGGACCTGTAAAACGGATTGCTGCTTATTTTGTTGGATCGGTATTTTTTACTGGATCCGGAATTTGTGTGAACTCGCTCATACAACTACATACGCTAATAACACATACGTTTAAACGCACCTGTAAAACGGACGTTCTATGTGAACGCGCCCTTATGCGAGAAAATCGTTGAGTAGGTTATAGACGCTTCTTTGTCGGTGGCTAAACAACTGCCTTAAACCAACCTAAGACGACAAATGAATATAAAAAACGAATAGAATAGTATTGTATTGAAAACAACAAAAACATAAAACGAATAAAATTAAATTATCACTATAAAAGCTACCACAAAGATTGATTCTTCCATTGATTGAAAGAAACCATGTTGACGGATGGGACTGAACTAGACAAAAGGTAATATTTTACTCTAGCGCAGTTCACGCTGTGAAATGTAAAACAATGCTTCATAAACTGCAAATGTACTACTTTCAATATTTTTTTACCATTTGTAGTTTGCTTTCTCTTCATTCTAATGTTATCTTGGAGGACTTTCAAGAACTGCCTATTTTAAAGACCATGTCATAGTTTTCCGTGGACTTCAACATCATAATCATGATCATTTCAGCCGTAAGACGTCCACTGCTGGACATACTCGTAAGTCACGTCGGCTTTGCAATAATCGCTACGCTTGTCAGGTTCGTTGGCAATCGCAGTATGGTGCTAAAATGCATAGAGAACGCTGCTGTCTATTCTCTACAAAGTCCTTTAGAACCCTTTAGAGTCCTAGAACTGAATGGGTTGTATTTCAGTTTTTCATATTTAGAATCATCGTCAACACGAGATAAAATTATATATATCCCTGCTGGGTATTTTTTTACAATTCTACAACGTTCATTGCTTCATTTACGTTGTCGAGCAGACAAATTATTCAAACATATGAACCAATGGATCAGAGATTCGAATTGTAAAAAAGTGTGATTCAGTTGGCCTTCGTTTTAATATCAAAAGCGACAATGATGTTTTTGACGTAGAGATTAACGTCTAGATGTATAGCCAAATAACCAAGAATTAATCAAACATAATTATGAAGAAATAGGTTAGTGAATAGGATTGTGAAAGAAAGGTGTGAATGTGATTCGGAGTGTATTACGCAATTGGAGGGCTGATTAAACAAATGAAGACGGTATTCGCGGGCGGCGAGCAATGGGTAGCTCGCCGCCCGGTAAGGACCAGGCTCGTGTTGACGGCGCGTAGTGTTCCACGCGCGCCTCAAAGAGATATCAACAAACTGAAAGGGTCTTCTAGGACCGATGCCTGCCAGGGTCGCGAGATCTGTTCGAAAGATTTACCCCCTGGCATATGGGCAACTGAAAGAAAACGGGTGGGTTTTAGTCAGTAAAAGTCTGACACGCCCTCCCGCTCCGCCCAGAGCGGGAGAAGTCACTTGATGATTTCCCATCCAAAAAAAAGACGGTATTTTTAAATATGTAGTCGAATGCTTGTGGCTAAGTAATAACAGCTGCATGAGGTAATCGATCAGGTTGAGTACGGTTGCCAAGGTTCTTCCGTGGATGGGTGACCATCTTTACATACGAAGACCCCTCTGTGCCTCGGAAAACACGCTAAGCCGATGATCCCAACTGTCATTCCAGGATCTTCGACAGGCGTCAGAAGCCCGAAAGTCTGACAACCAGTCTTACGAAGTAGTGTCACCCAATAACAGGGTGGTGGAAGTCAGATAGGCTTTCGCTCCATGTACAATACTGGTATTCAAATGCATTCGGTTGGCTTGGCAAATGATGATTTAAAATCGTTTGTGGGTTTGTCATCTTTACTGCATATCGTTGCAGTATGTATTGCCTTTGTATATGTCATGTCAGAATAATTACTAATTAGATTTGATGAATCATTCTTTTGTCTAAGAACATTCGCCTCTAGCATGATAGTCTCCAGTACAAACCGGAAAATATAGTAAAAAAGTAAAGTAAAAAATCGTTTATTTCAACATTAAAATTACATTTTTGAGGTAGCGTTGGTCCCAAACTAGGCACAGCCTGTATCTTGGGCACCATTATACATAATAACATTTGGTTAAAACAATATGTTGAAATTTGCGACAAATAAAAGTAGTGGTTAGAAGTAGTTAGCCTCTTCGAGACTACAAAAACTAAAATAACTGAAATAAAACTACTTCAGGCATGAAAAGAAAATAGAACAGATTCCTATATTTATAAAATAAACGTAATAAATAATGCAAAAAGGATCAAACTTGCTATAAAATGTAAGTATTGCTGCTGTTCTTTATTGTATGTGTGGTGTGTGTGTGTGTGTGTGTGTGTGTGTGTGTATGTGTGTATGTGTGTGTGTGTGTGTGAGAGAGAGAGTGTGCGCGCGCGCCTCTTCGGTGTGTCAGTTGATTTTATTTAATAATACTAAGAATTGTTTCAGTATAAGTGTATGATTGTTCTAAGAGCCATAATTTCACAGAATGTTTCATTTGGGTGTAAGGGGAGTTGTGGATCTTAAGAACCGAGTTGACCTTATTGTAGACGTGGGCAAGTAGGAATGCTGGAAGTCGTTGGGCGTACGCAGACTTGACTGCTGGGTTCGGGATTCTAAATATTCTCTTATTTTGTAGGGCATTTAAGTCTGTTCTTTTTGGAAGTATTGATTGTGTTCTAGTTACAACAGTAAAAATATACAGTTTGCGTACCCCAAGAAGTGCTGCCTCTCTATACAGTTTGTCAGTAGAGTAACGAAAGGGCTTGAACAGCATAACTTTTAAAACAGCACGTTGCGCCCTCTCCAGCTCTAATATATGAGTTTTGGCGACGCCGCCCCAAACTGTTATGCAATACAGGAGTAGAGACTGACAGAGGGCAAGGTAAACTAATTTACGGGTATCCACTGAGGCACATTCACGTAGTAGCTTCATAACATAAATAAGCCTGCGAACTCGTTTTGCCGTAACCATGATATGCTGTTTGAAAGAGAGATGCTGGTCCAATGTTACTCCGAGATATTTTAGGTGATCAATCCTTTCGATCTCGTTACACGGACACGTGGAGATAGACCCACCGGCAAGCTTGTTAGCCTTGCATCTATGGATTTCTACCCTCATATATTATAAATAACTTCATAATTTTCTCCTTTCACTTTTTAATTTACTTTCCGTTTTATATTTGATTGATGTACATCACGCGACATCCACCGACACAGACTGGCCTTGTGTTGTAGGAGAAGAGGCCTTTTTTTTCTGGGTGGTAAATCATCAAATGACGTCTCCCGCTCTGGGTGGAGTGGAAGGGCATGTCAGACTTTTACTGACCAAAACCCACCCGTGTTCCTTCAGTTGCCTGTGTCAGGACCACGGTAACTCTTTTTTTTTTTTTTTGGTTGGGAAATCATCAAATGACATCTCCCGCTCTAGGGTGGAGCGGATGGGCATGTCAGACTTTTACTGACTAAAACCCACCCGTGTTCCTTCAGTTACCCATATGCCAGGACCACGGTAACTTTTTCGAACCAATCTCCCGACAACATACCTGGCAGGGGAAGAGGAGGGGATCATAATCAGAACGTTATTAAAAGCCGGTCATGTCTTACTGTAGGGCAAAGGCCTTCGTTCTCTCTTTCCACCTCTCTCTATTTGAAGCTGATAAGACCCAACGGGGTGATCGCCATCGAACACACTAACACTTGAAATGACAGTTCAACAACATTAATTGCATTATTTATGTTGCTAAATAGGCATTTTTTCCGAACATATAGTTGAGAAGAGGCAAATAGATTTCTTGTTGAAGGAAGTCAGCTCAATCCGACATCTTTCTTTTTAATAAATACTGTTATTTTGGACTCAATAAAATATCGCCTAATACAATAATATTCTAAAGAACAAGCTAGAAATAATGTAGGCGAGTAAACGGCTAAAACTATATCGACGCTTGAAAGACAAGATTGACTAAGCGACATAGGGCTACTATTTCGTTTAGTCGATTTCGCCTTTCAAGCGTCGATATGAACACCTGAATCGCAAACTAGATAAGATATATCTTGAAAATCAATGCTCTTCCTTAGTAATATAGGTGTCGAAACTAATAAATCACAAACACGACAAATCAAAATGAAATCCGTGTTGTGTGTACATAAAGAAGCATCATCTATTTCTTCCCGTAGATGTCAGAGAATGGACAGCAGTGTTCTTTATGCATTTTACCATCATACTGTGATCGCCATAACGCCTGCCAAGCGTGGCGATTATAGCAAAGCCCCCCATGAAGAAGGCCTATATCCAGCGGTGGACGTCATACGGTTGAAATGATGATGCTGCGGTGATTATGAAAATAGGCATTTAGGCAAGTACTTATGTCTATAACTTGACGGATGAATGAATGATACAAGTGAATGCGTGAGGTGTTTGTAATCTCTCAAGCCACTTATATTTTGACGTGTATAAATGGAAACGCACAGGGACAGTTAAAGTTCCATGTGTATAGAGTTAATTAAAAGCCGTTTTATTGCAGATGCCACTGCGAGTTATAATGCGGAAGTGTCCCTCTCCCTCCACAAGTCATTAACATTACACAGATAAGTATCATGTTATAAATTTAATGATTCTCTAATCTCGTTGTGGTTTGGAAAATGGTTGTTTGGAAATTGAATCGTTATGTCTTAAATTACTTATTGAAATTAGTTCTAAAATCAACTCTAGATTTATTTTATTATTGTTAGTAAGTAAGTAATAATTTAATTGACACAAAACATATGTTACATTAAAACAAGTATACAGGATCATTTATAATTTTCTTAATTTTATATTGAAGGCATCTGTGTCTGAACTAGATAAAATATATCTGTATCTCAGACATTAACGCTCTTCTGAATGATGACCATTTCATTATTATTGTTCACACTTGGCAGGCGGGTTGGCGATCGCAGTATGGTGGCAAAATGCATAGAGAACGATGCTGCCCATTCTCTAGTAAGTCCCTTAGTAGCCTCTTACGACACCCACGAGAAGAAATGGAATGGTGTTATTCTTTACGTCCGGCATCACAAGAACAGCACACGTGTCTAGTTGTATGTTTATTAAATTAATAGAATTTCCTCTCAATTCCAATTTCCAAGGGTTGAGAAAGGATATAATTGAAATAGACATTCATTTACTGGCGTGTTAGTCTAGTGGTTAGTGACCCTGACTGCTAAGACTGAGGTCGTGGGTTCGATTCCCACCCAGGACAAACTTTGTGTGATGAGCACAATGATTTGTTCTGTGTCTGGGTGTAATTTATCTATAATATGTATCTATATAGAAATATATAAGTATATTTATTAGTTGTCTGGTTGCCATAGTACAGGCTCTGCCTAGTTTGGGATCAGATAACGTTGTGTTGGTTGTCCTAAGATATATATTATTATTATAGATATTGTTGGGAAAAATTTAAAAGCAGTGCCTTGTTTCAGGAAAAGAGCTGTCTAATGATTATAAGAAGTAAAGAAACCTTCAAGACCTTGAGTGATATTGTTGTGATTACTTCCTATTTTACCAATCATAGTTAAGGTCAATGGAAGGTCCGTGTTAAATAGAGTGGAAGATAACGGATATGATTTTCAAGATGAACGACAATCTATATAATAACACCCGGTATTACAATTGACATTGGCCCCTGCTTATAAATTCACGGCATGTCACGCCTTGTTTACCCAAAAGGTTAGATAAAGGTGTAATCATAGTAGATACTCCCACATTTTATCAGTTATGTTTCAGTATTAAATAATTGGGACAAATCTAGACTCCCACATAAGAATGAAAATAAATAATAGTTAAATAGTAAAGTAATACTAAAAGTAGAAAATAATGAAAAAAATAACGTGGGGTGCTTTTTGGGGTAATTTTACTTGATATCAAGCACCCCACGCTTTTTTTCGAATATTTTCTACTTTTTAGTTTGGTTTTCTATGAAAGCGCGTTTTCTAGTTTTTTTTTAAACTATTTATTTTTATTTTCTATTTTTAGTTCGGCCGAATACAAAAAGCGTGTTTTTTTTTTTTTTGCTATCCAGAGCGGTAATTGCGTAACTTTTTATCGGTAGGAATTGGTTTCATATTGATAGTTAAACAACATTCATTGCGTTATGTACGTTGCTGAGCCGACAATTTATTCGAACAAATGACGCACTGGTTTAGAAATAATCTTCAACCCCATTCAGATTCTGATAAACAGAGCGTTTCGCAATTAGGGTGCTGGTGATCTGGCAAGGATAATGGCACAAATTCATGAAATTATTGTATTGTCATCGGTCACAGTGTACAAAGTTTCATATTAATCCGGCGTTTTGAAGAGGGTGAAAATAAATGACTTTTGATTTTGATTTAATAACACTTTGCATGAACTGGAAATCGAATCCAGAACCTCATGCTCATCAGTAACGCTTGCGACCACTAGACCAAAGAGGCAAGAATTCACGACTCACTTACTAACAAAAGCGTTAAAACTATGAAGATATTCTTAGGAAACTAAACAAAGATAAAACTAACAGTCCGAATCATCCATTAAAGTTGGAAACTCCGAAATACGATGACAAAGCTTTTGTCCGAACTCCTGTGACACTGACAAACTGACAGGATGACGCTAATAAGTCTTCAACGGTTTCAGAACTTCACAAATAGTATTATCTTGCTGAAACATCAGGAAGAGGGGGAAAATATTGTGTTTTGGGTTTTAATTTCGGTAAAGAAAACAAATGAAGAACGTTCCATTTTGAAAATACTTTTTTAACGAACTCTTTTGAACAGCACGACCTACTGTGATAGGTTGTGTCACAAATTTTATCACAGTTTGGGAGCAAAAACCGTGATACGAAGACTGAGGAAATCGTACAGTACATACGGGTGAAGACCAACTAAACCTTGAGGGTGGAGAAGTTTGAGGTGCGCTATAACACCAATTTCAAGTCTATAGTGGTGCGTGTTCCGACTCACCATTTGGTGACCTTCCTCAAGGAAGAGTTTTGGCCGAAAGGTGTGCTGTATCAGCGTTTCCGCGGCCAGTTACGCGACACCTCGCAGCGTAACACGACACCGTCACTTCGTGTGCAGTTTTGAAGTATTTTGTAAAAAAAATATGCTCTAGTTTATAGTTAAAGTTTTTGTTTTTACATTTATATAATTATGTATTGTAATTTATGGGGTGCCTAAAATAAGGAATAAAATAAAAAAAAGATACCTAAAACTTAATATTTCGAATAAATTATTGTTCAAAAATATTATGTACTCCTTCCCCATACAAACTTAATCTGTGCTAAATCTCAACTTAATCTCCTAGTTTAACATTTGTTACTTCAAGTTTCATGTTACGAGAAGCTACCTGTACTACATACTGCTCCGTCCGCGTAATTTTCGTAAAAAGGGGTGCAAAGTTTTTGCTTCACGTGTTCATATATCAAAATTTATTACAAACAATCACAGTTATGACTGGGTTTTCTTTGATTTATTCCATACTAAGTTAAAGTATATTAGTTTGTTTACAATTACCTTCGAGGACAGACGTGGTTGGATTACTTGACGACCTGTCAATTAAGTGAGAAGAGTATTACGTAATTTATGTTAATAACGTTATAGTCACTAGTAAATTAGTCATCAGAGGTAATAAAGATTGACCAGTGGATATTGAGACATAGAAAAATACTGAAAGTTCATTTTGAGGTACCTATTCTTGTTGCGAGGAAAGTCGTGAGTATGAATGTACTTGGCTATAGAGTAGAAGAAGACAAAAGAAACGATTGATGGACTATGTGAAAAATGGTATGACTAGAGAGGAGGTAACTACCGAGATGACAACTAATAGAGAAGTATATATGGTGAAGAAGACATGTTGTGCAGACCCTTAATAAATTGGGATGAGAGGGCAAGGTAATGATAATCAAATACAATTGAATAAATAAATAAATAATATATCTTAGGTCCTATCTCTTATCTTATATATCTTATCTTATCTTTGACAGGCCTGTTACTCTACTGGTTAGTGACCCTGCCTGCTAAGACTGAGCCCACGACGATTCGATTCCCACTCAGGACAAATCTTTGTGTGATGAGCACAATCGTTTGTTCTGTATCTGGGTGTAATTTATCTTTAATATGTATGTATTTAGTTGTGTTGTGTTGTGTTATGTTTATCAGTTGTCTGGTTGCCATAGTACAGGCTCTGCCTAGTTTGGGATCAGATAACGGAGTGTTGGTTATCCTAAGATATATTATTTGTTTACATTATATTTATTTTTTTTGTAGGTTAACACTGCCTCGTTAGTTTAGTAGTCGCAAGCGCTACTACTCAGGATAAAGTCCTGGGTTGGATTGTCGGTTTGGGAAAAGTGTTATATTATATTTGTATATATACAATATATTACAATATTTACATAATTTAAAATCTAAGTTTAAATCCAAAGAAAAAAAAATATGTACATGTGTATATAAAAATAAATAATTACAAAGCATCAAAAAATTCTTCTGCATCGTTGTCAATAGGAAACGTGCCCAAAAGGCTGGCAGCATTGCCACGTTGTATGGCAATGCTGATTCTTTGCCCAAAAAATAGGCCAGCCCTCTGGTCACGTGAAGAGTCGACCAGCCGCTTGGCAATGTCTCGGTATATTATGCGGGCACTCGGACCCCATGGCCCTAGAGTTTCAACCCCAAACGGCTCGAACATGTAATTTCCATTTTCCAATTTAACGGCGCAAATATTCCAACCTAATTGGAAATTACATATTTACAATTGAATGTTTTATATATTGCTATTTGCTGTGTATTGTCTATAATTTGTGTGAAAACATTGTCACCGTGAAAGACCATATACTGGGTACTAAAGGTGCAAACAGTAAATGATTACCTAATAGGTATATGACATGTTCAATGTGCCAAAACTGAAAATGTGTTAGAAATGTAGCAACTACGTGCAGACAGCATTTACTATTGAAGGAAAGTTTAGGAACATAATTATTAACTAGCGGCAGCGCTGGGTCTCTGTCTTGCAGGGGGTCACAGCATAATGCTGAGCGATGACCATTTTGCGTAGGTGTGACGCATGTTTTTCCAAAGCTTTTTTTGTTTTTGTGTGTATTTAGTCTTTCCTTGCGTCATGTTACCGCATATAAACATATTTTGTTTCCTTCTTTTTTTACCTTTAGGTAGTTTAGACAGTTTTATTTTCGTCTGATTTGGGACATTTTGTCTGATTAGGCATGGTTTAATAAACGATCCTGTTTTGATACAAGAACCTTACAAAAATTTTAATACAGTTTCTTTCAAAAAATAATAATAATTTAGGTTGTCAACTTTTGAATTAAGAACTTTACCAAAGTCGGCATAAAATTCGAAATTCAAAAACTCTCACGAAGGTTTAGGTTTGGGTTAGAGTGTATAGTTACATACGTACTTATTATAGAATCTTGCCTCATGCAATTAGCAGTCTAATAAAAACCAAATTCGCCAAATTGAATTGATTTAGAAAATTGAAGCTCATCGAAACATGCAGCGCACTGATCGAATCCAATTAGGATTCACTCAATATTGCGTTCTCTCTACGTTCCTATAAGGAAACAATGTTGCAATACACGATACACCACTAGTTACATTACATGTTGCACGTACAGTGTAATTGCATCTATCTACCCACTTAATCAAAAAGGGGCGTGGCGTAAACACTTCATATAATGAGTTCCACCTAGCCCACGTCTTAAAGATGGCGATTAAGCTCCAATTTCTCAAAAAAAGAGCACATATTCTTTTTTTTTTCGCCAACGCGTTTTTAACGAACCCGCTCTTCGTGGTTATTATGCGTAATATCGATGGCAAATTACTCTGTATCGACAGGTTACATCTTTATATGGGGGGTTTTATAATTCGCGTGAAAAAAAGAGAGTTCAAAAAGAGGTTTTCTTATTTCTTTCTGCCACTGTATACAACGACAAATATTATTAACACTGAGCACAAAACACACAGTTAAGGACCAAATTACACAATATAGTAAAAATAGTACAAATTATACATATAGAAAATATATATTCCAAAATAACGTTAATTTTAACTAGTAAATTTTTACTACTACACTGTTGGAGACATCAGTATGAAGAGTGGTCAAGCGTGAACTTTACAAATTAATTAATTTTACATTTTGGGGAAGTTGGGAATGAAAGTATGAAAAATCATTTTGGGGAACTTAGGACTTGGGGAATCGGGAAACATCCTAGCTTTATTCTAGTTGTTTTTACATTTTAAAATTTTAGTTTTTATCATTTGCTTCAGTATAGTTTTCTTTGTATTTGTTGTTATATTGACATGGCTGTGTGACATATGGCAAATGATTTAATTTAATGTTCTGTGTCTCGTAATGTCTACCGGCCGTTGTGTACCAGTATTTAGCACACTGCCGGGACCACCTGCTTTACGTTACCAAGGCACGCAAGGGTCTCGTATGTTATGGATGGTCACCCATCCACAGACCGACCTTGATAAACGTTGCTTAACCTTGAAGATCGACCTGTGTTACTATTTAGCCACTAGCTTTTCGATATTTCTTTCTATCATCGTACACAATATTTTCTATAATTTCTCAGGTATATGTTGGTAACTCTCGCCCATACCTAAGTCATTAGGAGTAGTAACGAGGTTGGTACTCAGGGCCACTCCTTTAAAGAACGTGATGGGTTAAAGATTAAACCTTACGAGTTACGAACTATGAAGGCACTAAAATTGAAACGTGACTTTAACAGCCACATTCAGATTTCATTGATGTAGCTATCAAAATTATTATAACCTCCTGAAGCCGGGGGTTAGGCACCATCTATACGGCGAGAGTAAAACGGCGATAGTGCCGTGGTAATAAAGAAATTAAACTTTAGTCTAAACCCAACATAGCCCAACTATGCCGTTTTTGAACCAAGGGAACCGACATAGCCCGAAGAATTGCCAAACTTAAGTGGTAGTGGGCAGTACGTTGCTCGCAGAATAGATTTTTTTTTTTTTTTTTTGATGTTTATCTTGCAATCTGTTCCATGCGAACATTCAGCGTATGGTTAAATATATAATTTTTGTCTTGGAGGGTAGTCAGTCCAGTGACGTGCTCCCTTTATGTGTAATGCTCCCTACAGATCTCTAGGGGCCTTTCTTTTTAGCCTTTTGAATGTTGAATTACTATTCATCAAGTGCGTAGCTAGTATGTTTGGGTGATTGTCTAGTCTGTTTCTGTATGATTTCATTGAGTGCTTAATCTCATCTTGTACTGTTCTGATTTCAAGGTCGTGGTGTAACTGTTGGTTTGTTATGAACCAAGATAGCAGAATAGATGGCTGATGGAGCCGGGAGGTTCTGGAATGGCAACCACGTACTGGAAGACGTAGTGTTGGAATGCTTCCCACAACATGGACCGATGATCTGGCGAAGGTCACAGGAATCCGCTGGATGCGAGAAACACAGAACCGGTCGAAGTGACGGTGCCTGGTTTGACGTAGACCTCGCTGCCTATGTACCTTATTCGGAAAAAATGATGATGAAGATGAAGCATTATTGAATCCATTTTTTCGGGCATTAAAAAAAAAGCATACGTCCTAATGTCCGAATTAGGTTAATTATTACGAACATTTCAATTTTTTTTTTCAATTCCACCTGTTCCCATTTCCCCTTTTGAGAATGAAAATCTGCAAACTATCAACTGTGATGATAATATCGTGTCGTGCTCGTCCCGCATTATATAAAATCGCTTGCATTTTCAATCGTGCTCATTACGTCCGTCGATCATCGTCGCTGTTTAGTCATGAGCCGCGACGCTGTCAAAGGATGGCGATATTGATACCAAGTCCAACGCATGTAATTTCATACGTCCAGGGGAATTTCAAGTTAATTTTTGCAAGCTTTTTTTTTCAGTTTTACTGGTCAGTTATGTGGTTTTTAAGCGGAATTTGACAGGTATTTTATTTTTTTTATTGGTGAGTGTTAAATTGCAAATCCATGTAGGTAGGTGCTTATAGCAAATAATTATGATTAAATAAACTAGATCAATCAAACCTACGTGTTGTTGGTAGTGTAAAATATTATTAAAAATACACGAAATGAATTCGTTCTAGAATAAAACTGGATTATCATTTAGGAATCGGTGCAACATGTAGGTATGTTTCATCCATACCTACTTTGGGTATGGTACCATACTTAAGTTTGCCCCCCTCTCCCGCTAGATCTTTGGGGAATGTCTCTAAAACTCTGTAGATCTATTATTTACTATTCGTATATCCATTAAAACTTATTAGTTTACGAAACATATTTTCTATTATCGTTATTATCATCTACCTAACCTTTTCTCAGCTATGTTGAGTCACGCAGCTGACTAGAAATATTTTACATGTAACAATTGTCTATCTGACCACCACAACCCTCCTACTGCATACCCCTTGGTAAGAGTGGTTGCCAGAATTTCGATTACCATTGTAATATTCATCCATTCATTCCTGCCATCTAATCTCATCACCACCCTTAGTTGACTGGTAGAGAATGCCTAAGGCATAATTCTGCTTTTTTTACCTTTTTGTGTGTGAGAAGTATAAATAAATAAATGAAATTCAGTAGTTCAATAATTAATTATTCACATAAGTACAACCAATACTTCCTCCAACATAATAATAAAAAACTGGCCAAGTGCGAGTCGGACTCGCGCACCGAGGGTTCCGTACAAACCTGCAGGAATTTCACGGTTTATGCATAAGGTTTATGTTTATGTTTTTTTTTTTAATTTTTATATTTGTGTTGACTGAATGAAAGGTAAATTGTGGTTTACGATTTATGACGTATTAAAAAAAAACTACTTACTAGATCTCGTTCAAACTAATTTTCGGTGGAAGTTTACATGGTAATGTACATCATATATTTTTTTTAGTTTTATCATTACCTTATTTTAGAAGTTACGGGTCGGGGGACACACATTTTACCACTTTGAAAGTGTCTCTCGCGCAAACTATTCAGTTTAGAAACAAATGATATTAGAAACCTCAATATCATTTTTGAAGAACTATCCATAGATACACACGTATGGGTTTGATGTTTTTTTTTTTTTAGTTTCTGTTCTATTTGTTTTTTTTTTCTATTTCTGTGTGAAAATCTTAATGCGGTTTACAGAATACATCTACTTACCAAGTTTCAACAGCATAGCTCTTATAGTTTCGGAAAAAAATGGCTGTGACTCACTCGGACAGACAGACAGACAGACATGACGAATCTATAAGGGTTCCGTTTTTTGCCATTTGGCAACGGAACCCTAATAAAAAACAGTGAGCCAACATCAGTAACTTAACGCTCATCCGTAAGATAAACTAACGAATGAATAAACCAGCGCATAATCTTACGCCTCGGTAATAATATCCTATGTTAACTACGTGTGGTAACTATTTGCACTTCACAAGATATTCCTGAAGATCGTTTCAACTGTTCCGACTTATTTTCTGCTCGTTTGCTTACTTTAATTTTGCCGCCACTTGCTTATATTATGATAGCCAATCTAGAATTCGTATTTCTGGATGTGGGAAGCACAAAACCGGTTGAGGTGGCGGAGCTTGGGGGCTGCCTAATGTAACAGCAATGGACGTCTTTCGGCTGAAATAATGATGATGATGATGAATCTAGAACTATATCCTCAGCCAGTTTCATATATTAATCACTAGCTTTTGCCAGCGGCTTCGCCCGCGTGGAGGTTGGAAATTATCCCAGGGGAACATACTACCGGGATAAAATGTACCTTATGTATTATTCCAGGTTATAAACTATCTGTGTGCCAAATTTCATCTAAATCGGGTCAGTAGTTTTTGCGTGAAAGAGGAACAAACATCCACACATACATACATACAAACTTTCGCGTTTATAATATTAGTAGGATTTCAGCCATCAGACGTCCACTGCTAGACATAGGCCTCCTACAATTTGAGAAGTTTTGCCATAATCGCCACGCTTGGCAGGCGGGTTGTCGATCGCAGTGTGGTGGTAAAATGCATAGAGAACGCTGCTGCCCATTCTCTCGTAAGTCCCTTAGTCGCCTTTTACGACAGAAAAGGGATGGGATGCTATTCTTTACGTTCGGCACCACACGAGCTTACAAATCGAGGTTGCCAAATCTTCTCCGTAAAAATATCACTACATAGTATAAAAAACTTTTTACAAAAAAATAACAACCGACTTCCTTAAAAGAAACACTACAAAGTCAAAAATAACTTTAATTTCGGAATTCGGTGTCTTAGGATCTGTATTTAAGGTTTTTTAGCCACCGACTTCCGAAATTAAATTTATTTTTGACTTTGTAGTGTTTTTTTTTAAGGAAGTCGGTTGTTATTGTTTTGTAAAAAGTTTTTATTTTCAACTTTTTAGTTATGGTAGATACCCCATACCCCGCACTAATATAATCGCGTTATTCGTTCATTTGTAGCGCAAATACTTAATGCAAATTTAAGACTTATATGGTTTTCACATAGATCCCACTGTCCAAATGAAACCAAATGAGACCATTCGAGAAGCACCAGCTTACAAATAAAAAAAAAATCATCAAAATCGGTACACCCAGTCAAAAGTTATGAGGTAACAAACATTAAAAAAAAAATCTGTCGAAGTGATAACCTCCTCCTTTTTTTGAAGTCGGTTAAAAACAAAGTCGCATCCCGCTGTCTGTCCCTATGTATGCTTAGATCTTTAAAAACACGCAACGGATTTTGATGCGGTTCTTTTTAATAGATAGAGTGATTCAAGAGGAAGGTGTGTATGTATAATATGCGGGCGAAACCGCTGGCAAAAGCTAGTCAATTATAAAAAATAAAAAACCACTATAATCCAACCTATTTTCGCACCATTTAATAACCGACGATATAAATAAACGACACATCAAAACACAACATGATCGTATATTTACACAAAACCCACGTTTATAGTACCCCGGCATTAAAATAACTCGGGTTAAATAAACCTACTACCTAATCCTATAATTTGCAGCTTTCATACCGAGTTTCATTGCCATACATGACAGGGTTTTAAACAGACAGACAGACAAACATGACACTCACATAAACATATAGAGGTTATGGCCAGAACACAGAGGAATGAGCGAATGGAGGAATAACGAGGCGAGAGGCGTTTGTGTAAAATGTTTATGGTCCTTTCATGGAGACGAGAGAATGGTTTTGCGACGACCATATTTCAGTAGGTCCAAGAGTACCAATTTGTAAGTACTTTTGGACGTTATGGTATTGACATAGTGATGCTTTTAAATTTTCCCTGTCTAACACGCTATTGCTACAATGAATTCTTTGTCTAAATTTTACCACCTTACTCGTATCGAACGCTTCAACGGCGATGCGATTTTCGGGAACACTGTATGTCCAGTATTTCGCCAGTAATGATGTAATGGTGAACAAAGGCGCTCTATGTCTAGCAGTGGACGTTTTTCGCCTGAAATATGATGATGAACAACCGAACAGAACTTAATTTCTAAACAGATTGTGGTTATATTTACTTATTTTAAAAATGCACAGCCACATTACATACAAAAAACGTATGCTCGAAATAATCTTAAGAACTAAAGGAAATGGCAATTCCGACGTAAATAGCATTGATTACAATATATTGCTGTCTTGAAATTAAATAATGAAACTAAAAAATCAAAATAAAACCGAACTCAGGCTAGCGCAAATAAGACGAGTAAAAGCAATGAGCAAAAAAAAAGATATTAATAAAAGTTGAAAATAAAGTACAAGTGGCATTATTGGCGTTTTCAACCACAGAGAATTTTGTTCATTCCCCTACCGTACACATTTATTGAGTGGAATTCGCAGGATCCTTAACAAACATTGTTATTATTCCATTTACTCCTTAATCTGTAATCCAATTCGATTCTACGGTTTCACGAGTGCTATAGTTAAAGTAATAGCAGAAATACAGCTTAAAGTGCTGTTGGCTTAACGACTTGTCAATTTATCCGAAGATTTATTATTGTGCTATAATAAAAGCCCAGCTTATAATAATCATCATTATTATATTATTATAATAGGATTGTGCTAGGATGATGTGCAAAACTGGTTATTAACTTGGCTTTATGGTTTTGATCATTAAAAGTGAGATGAAGTTCTAGAAATACGGGGTTTATTACTAATATCTCGTATTTCTCAGGTTGGTGTGAAAACTGCAAGCATCGTCATGATTTTACAGCCGAAATACGTTCACTGGACATATAGGCCTCCTCCAATTGGCCATAATCGCCACGCTTGGCAGGCAGGTTAACGATCGCAATATGGTTGTCAAATGCATAGAAAACGCTGCTGCCCATTCTCTAGTAAGTCCCTTAGTCGCCTCTTACGACACCCTAGGGATGAATTGGGATGGTTCTTTACACCTGGCACCACACCGAACTGCATGATCGAGTTAAATTTGTATGGGAACCAAATGAACTAAAAAAACATTCAGAGTCACACTCTTGGCAAGTCCTTCATACCGAATCAACTGCTCCTAGTGAACCATGTAACATTTCAACCAACGTGTTTCTTTGTTATTAGAATTTATTATGTTCGAACCGTTTGTAACTTTAGGGCCAGGCTTTTAGGTCCGATTTTCTTCTTAGTTTTTCGAAACATTGCTAAGTGTTTGATCGAATCAGAATCAGCATTGTCATACAACGTGGCAACGCTGCCAGCCTTTTGGGTACTTTTCCTGTTGACAATGATGTGGAAGAATTTTTTGATGATCTTTTTAATAAACTTGTACATATTATTATGTTAATTAAAACTGTTATTTAATTAGTTTTTAATTATTTCAATATTTTAATTGTATATTATCATAAACTTGGTTCTCTACCTGTTTTCACATTCTTCTGACTACGACATGACGACTAAACCACTTCTATGTCGCCTTTATACAACTGCACCACCAAATAACCGACTCTAATATCAACAGCAGCCTCATCCACTCCTGCCAGGGTCGCGAGATTTGTTCGAAAAAGTTACCGTGGTCCTGGCATATAGGCAACTAAAGGGACACGGTGGGTTCTAGTCAGTTAAAGTCTGACACGCGGACAGTCGTCTGACAGTCGGAGACGTCATTGGATGACTTCCCACCCAAAAAAAAAAACCTCATCCACTCATCACTTTTAAAATTCTCTATCACTTTCGTACTGTCCCGATCTGTCGGTGCCGTCTCTCAGTGTCTCGCACGTGTCGAGATTACATGTGCATCCGGAGGTATAACTTTATGCAATAGTCCAATTTATGACAACGTGACTCACGTGAAGCGACGTAAGGATACAGGAGTTTTCGGAAGTGAGAGACATAAAAATTGGGATTACCCAATTTACGAGCCACTTTGACCAAATTATGATGGGTCATTGAAATGTAGATAGGAGTGATAGGGAATATCTTTAAGAATCCTGAAATTTAATATATAACATTAGAGTGTCCAGATGAGTGAAATACAAGCTATACAAGTAATTCTGTTTGACGATTCTGATTACTGTGGTATTTGTGATTAGTTGATTAAACTTTTTGTTTCGATAAAAATTGGTTTCCATTATTTTATCCCGAATCCCACTTTTGACACATGTATTCTAGCATAATCAGCATTTAAAGTTCCCACTGCTGGGTCACAGGTCTCTTCTTCGCGAAACAGAGTGGGCCATAATCAGCAAGCGGCCCAGTGCGAGTTGGTAGATGTTACATGTCTTTGAATTTTTGGTTCTAAGACATGCCGGTTTCCTCACGACTGGCCTGTTAGTCTAGTGGTTAGTGACCCTGACTGCTAAGACTGAGGTCGTGGGTTCGATTCCCACCCAGGACAAATCTTTGTGTGATGAGCACAATCATTTGTTCTGTGTCTGGGTGTAATTTATCTATAATATGTATGTAATTAGAAATATATAAGTATGTTTATCAGTTGTCTGGTTGCCATAGTACAGGTTCTGCCTAGTTTGGGATCAGATAACGGTGTGTTGGTTGTCCTAAGATATTTTTATTTTTTTTATTACCGTTTCGAGAGCAGTAGTGATGGAATAATATACTTTACACAAAGTAAAACGTCTATCGGCCGCAACCACTGTCACCTCTGTGTCGCCATTACATGGAATACGCGAAATACTAAAATCTTAGATGCCTTTTTTATCGTTATACTGTTTGGCCAATAACAAATCTAATCTCGTATACATATTTATCAGACAAAAGTTTTTCTGAAAGATCCATCATAACGATTGTATTTCATTATTAAACGTTTTAAAATAAATAAAACTTCTTTCAACCACTATAAAAATTTCTAAATCTTTACGTTTCACTTACATGCAGATACTCCATTCATTTTGGCATCTCCCTGTAAATTCCTAGGGTGGTATATCCACTCCGTTGTGACAGATTGAGAGACCAGTAATCTGATTGTGCTAACTGCACTGCCAGAGTTATAGAGTGCCCTGGGGGGCTGGTGCCAAGATTTATTACTATAGACACCTATATTTCGTGCCTAGGTGTTACGGTAGTTTTAACAAGCAGGAGAGACTTCTTGAATGTTTCTTTGTGAAAGAAAGAAAGAAAGAAAATATATTTATTTGCAGTAAATATGGCGCAAAGAAAGATAAAACACCAAAAATATAAAAAAGATGTAGGGAAACATGCGTCACATCCACGCAAAATGGCCATGGCTCAGCATAGCATAGCTAGGAGTCCTTATGTATGATCAAATTGGGCATTGACTTGAAAAACATCTTTCCGTGTCTTCTAGTTTCCAAATCGTCAATGAAATTCTTATTGGGAGAAAATCTAATATTATGAGTATGTGAGTGAATATGTGAGTATTAAAAGTGTTCTAATTTATCTCAAAGTCAAGGCTTAGATTTCTAACTAGATATTATGATCCTTTAAAGAAACCTTATAAAGTGACTTAAACGAATGATAGCTTTAAGTACTATCCAACCACAGCAGTAAACTGTACTTATGAATACCCCAATAAGGAAAGCTGATAAATTATATATCCTCAATTAAATCACAAGAAGCAAATTTTCCGTCACCAAGCCACTTTCCGGCCCTCTGCCACCGATTCAACTAAGAGTAGGTACTTTCTTGCAAACCCCGGTGAATACAAACTAGGCTATTACGTCTAATACTATTTCAAACTTTCCCGCCTCATTTGGTGAAAGTATATACTTAGGCTTCGAATGTTATGAGGTACTAGAACCTCGATAAGTATCGATATGAGATCAAATTCATGATTCTTGCAAGGCTTCCAAGCAATTGGTGGTTGTGGTAGATATGTAAACTTGATTGGCTTCTCTGATGTCATTAAAAGGACTTATTTATGTGGAAAAGATAATCAACAGCATTCTTGTGTCTAATCAGAACAAATCTATCGTAAAGGATGTGAAAATTTCTACTGTTGTCTATTAAATTAGGTTTCGGAAGGCCAGATATATATGTCTTAGAAATGTTACAAATATCAAAGATATTCCATGGAGTGACGCCGTATCTGACGGCCACAATCCAGTAACTGGGTAGTACGATACCCTGTAGTAAGTCTAGTTGTCAAACTTTTGTTCTTCTGACTACCTGTAACGACTGTCTAAGATCTACAAATGAGTGCCGGGGCCAACGGTTTAAAGTACTTTTTGTGGCACGGAGGGGTCAGGATATGAAATGGATGATAACTCATCCACGAACCGACCGCGGCGAGCGTAGCTTACTCTTCAATCGACCCGTGTGTCTGTTAACATTTAGTTTCAAGTTTCTTGTTGTTTCTTGTTGGGTTGTTTCTAGAGATTTTTACAGAATAACACTACTGACTTATCATCATCTCATTTCAGCTGAAAGACGTCCACTGCTGGATACAGGCCTAGGATAATTTGGGGGGTATGCCATAACCGCCACGCTTGGCAGGCGGGTTGGCGATCGCAGTATAGTGGTAAAATGCATAGAAAACGCTGCCGCCCATTCTCTAGTAAGTCCCTTAGTCGCCTTTTACGGCATCCACGGGAAAAAATGGGGTGGTGGTATTGTTTACGTGCGGCACCACACTTCTGAGTGTTGCTTTTAAACTTGGGAGCAGACTATGACCAGCAGTTGTTAAGTAAAGTTGATAGTATCTTGTAGACTTGAACTTTGTCTCCTAGTACATATAGCCTTAGCCCTTTCCTTGCGTCTTCTAAAGACAGTTCGCACGGTATCTGGTGACAGCAGATAATGACAACCTTCAGGCGTTAGGTACCAGACGCTGCGATGAGTGGCAGCGTCTTTGAAACCTGATTCGTTAACAGCGTTTACGATGTATTTGATACCAAGATTGGATAGACTTGCTGTGAGACTATAATAAGTAACTGGCTAAATAAGAAATTGGGATTTTTTCTTTTATTTGGGATCTAAACTAACTCGTTAGACTAGAGCAGCGGTGGCTCAGTGTTAACGACCGCGATTTACGAGTAGTAGAACCCTTCAGGCGCTTTACTATGTGTAATGTGTAAATTAATTCATCACCATTGCTCTCAAAACTGTGAAGGAAAACATCCTGAGGAAATTGGCATGTCTTTGAACCAAAAATTCGAAGACATGTGACATCTAACAACCCGTACTGGGCCCGTGTGATGGATTATGGCCCGCTCCCTCTCACCGAGAGGAGGATTATGTCTCAGCAGAGGGAACATTACATGCTGCTGATATGAAACTAACTCACTGTGACTAGTATCATGTAAACTCTGCCTGCCACTTCAAGGAATAATTTGCCTATGGTTTTCTGCTGTGAAACAGCCTCTCTGTAAGAGGGACTTGACAATCACGTGGGTTCAGTGCGCGTTGGTGGACTTCATAGTATGTCATATTCTTGAACTTTTGGTTTTAGATATTTTCTCACGATATTTTCCATCACCGTCACGAAACACGTGGTAATGAAATAACGTGCACAAATAAAAGTGCGTGAATGCGATCCCTCTTTAGGAAATACAAGCAATCCAAAGAATTACCGTGGCCCTGGCATATAGGTAACTGAGGGAACACGGGTGGGTTATTAGTCAGTAAAAGTCTGACACGCCTTTCCGCTCCGCCCAGAGCGGGAGACGTCATTTGATGATTTCCTACCCACAAAAAAAGGGGAATACAACCATTATATTACTGAATGAATTTATTGACAGAAAAAAAGGTAAAACTACGTCTATTTGCCCAAATCGTGAACATTCAATTTTCTATTATGAGTTTATTTTTAGCGACCAACTAAAATTCTTTTCATGTTAAACCGAAATGTAAATAAAATAGTATTCTTTTATCAAATATTGGAAAACCCGTTACGAATTTAAACTAAAACTTTGCGGTTTTTTGCATCATGATAAATAAATAAATGATGGTCATATAAATTCCCGTCTTAGTCGACCATTTGGGATAATCGTACGTATTGAGAGTGTCAATAAAGATCAATTTGGATCAAATGTATAAAATCACGATTATTTACAGGACGATTTGCAGAGGCTTAACAATTAGCAACGAACCGTGTCCAAATAGTTCTTGAAACCTCATTTATTATCTATGAGGTTCAAGGTTAGTAATATTTTGCTTCCTGACCGCTAGAATAAATTTATCCTACGCCTGACTGCCTCATTAGTCTAGTAGTCGCAAGGGCTGCTGCAGATTATGAGGTCCTGGCTTCGAATCCCTGGTCGAAGATAGTGATATTGGGTTTTGTCATCTGGAATATTTTAGTAGCAGCCCGCAGTCTATATTTGTGCCCAGTTGATAACAAGGCCCGCCCCCTAAAACCCCCACTTACACATATCTGACAAAATGTGAGTGGTCTGTAGGTACATAACTATATATGTATACTAGCTGACCCAGCGAACTTCGTATCGCCTCAGGTTCAATAAATGTTATAATAAACCTACCAAGTTTGACAATCTGGTACGCGGTGGTGGTCTGGTAAGCGTTTTCTAGCTGACACTCATATGTTTGGTAAGCTCCTACCAAGTTATGATAACCTGGTACGTTGTCGGCATAAAGCGTTTTTTACCTGACACATACCCAGAGGGTACGTAATACACTATCAGTAGGAATCCCTTTCATTTTGACAGTTTTACTTCCTTTTTGTGGGAAATAATAAATTAATTATTTTACATGTATTTTCTATCAATAAAATAACTTCGATCGACGTATTTGTTTTAAACATTCTCTTTGATGATATTTGAGCACGCATTCTGTCAATTCTATGTGAAATGTCATAATGTTACATTAAAAAAGTTTACATTAAGTATTCTTAAATAAGTGTTCTTAAATTTTCTAATTTTCCGCGCAATTTTTTAATTTTTTTCTTTCATAAGAACCTTCTCCTGACAATTACAAACACAACAAAAAAAACGAAAGTGAAATCGGTCCAGCCGTTCACGCGTGATGGCGTGACCAAGGGAAATAGGGATTCATTTTTATATATATAAGATAGATATACTGTTCCTACTGCTGGGACACAGGCTCAGTGCGGGATGGTAGAAATCAAATGTCTTCGAATTTTTGGTTCTTGGACATACCCTTTCCTCACGATGTTTATCTTCACCGTTGCTCCTATCCACGAACACCATGACTAAGACATGTGTTACTTTAGACGCCAAGTCTGCAAAACCACGCATACCTTGAAAGCACTTGCGACCAGTTTGCGACCGCACTGCGACCGCAACGGGTCGCATTTCTTACGGTACTTCCGATTGAGCGATCGCATGTTCATATGATATGGCGATTTGGGGTTGCATGTCTTGAAATTGCGTTTGTGGGAGAGTACAGTCAAGATGTGGTGACAAAAATTGAAAAAAGTATGCTTAGATGGTTTGGTCATGTTGGGAGGATGAATGAAGGAAGGCTTACAAAAGGTATTTAAAAGGCAGATGTGAGTGGAAACACCGGGAGGGGACGCCCTAAGGGGACATATAGTGACCTTATTGGTGATGTTCTTCTGAAAGGTCAGGTGCGTAGTACTCGAACCGGCGTGTGTATGACCAATTGTATGAACCGAAACGAGGCAAAGGGAGTGTGTAGAGATCGTAGCAGGTGGCGTTCCGTGGTTTCTGCCTACCCCCATGGGAAAAAGGTGTGTGTTTAAGTATATCATCATCATCATTTCAGCCGTAAGACGTCCACTGGTGGACTTAGGCCTCCCCCAATTTGGGGGGCTTTGCCATAATCGTCACGCTTGGCAGGCGGGTTGGCGATCGCAGTATGGTGGTAAAATGCATAGAGAACGCTGCTGCCCATTCTCTAGTAATGCCCTTAGTCGCATTTTACGACACCCACGGGAAGAAATGGGGTGGTGTTATTCTTTACGTCCGGCACCACACGGTACACGGTTTAAGTATATATGTACAGTCAATGTTAACAGTTTGATCATAAAAACTTCTTTATCCCGTAGTAGTAAGGTTGACTGTACCTACCTACACAACTGCATTGATGACAGTTAATTCGGTTCCGTGTAGTGACTGACGTAAATAACAGCATCACCTCATTTCTTCTCACGGGTGTCATAAATAGCGACTAAGGGACTTACTAGAGAATGGGCAGCAGCGTTCTCTATGCATTTTACTACCATACTGCGACCCTACCTAACACCTACTAAAATTACAGTTTATTTTCAATTGATAGTTTTATTTTCTGTTTGATTTATATTTGAAAATCAAATAGTTTTGTTATTTTTCTTAACGACTGAAGTATCGAAGGAATGGTTTTCGATCGTAAATATAGAGATTTATTGAGCACTAGCTTTTGTTAGCGACTATACTCGCATTTTCAGCTTCTTGTGAAAAGTCAGGAAAGTACTACGAACAAACTGATTTTTGGAACCGAGCAGCACAGTTGTGGTCAGATTTAAAAAGGTTTAACCACCACAGAAACTATAGACACATAAATGATAATTTAAAAAAAATATTGTCTTCGTAGTGAGATTCATAAAACCGCAGGGGGGGGACAAGTTCGAAGTCAACGCTGTCAAAAAAAAAAAAAAAACTCTAATTGGTCTACATTTCTGACAAGCATTTTTATATTATTTATGAAATAAAATTAAACATTTTCGAAAAGTTTTTGATAATATAAACATAAAAAACTCGTTGAAAATGTTCATAGCTTCAAAATCTTTTCGAAAATGTTCCGTTTCGACAAGTTTTTGATACTATAAATATACACTCAACAAATGATTGATATTGTAAACATCGGCAAAAACTAGATTGCAACTCAGCTCATATTTTCTTCCACGAAAATTGTCTTTATGATTACATACAACCATTACCTATTCTCAATACATATAGTCACAGTCAACTTCAATAAAACTATAACAATTTGTCCGTACAAGTACCTAAATCAAATAAAGATATAAATAATATTGAAATCGATATGTTTTATGATCACAATGCTCTGGTCTACGCAATGCGCACCTGGCGTGGTAATTGACACATGTTCCATTTCATAACGTTTACATAAAACATTGACTGTTATATAATACGTATACTTTCTATATCAAAAACTAGCTTTTGCCAGCGGCTTCGCCCGTGTATAGTTCGCAAATTATCCCGCGGGAACGTAGTACCGAGATAAATAGTACCCTATGTGTTAATCCAGATTAAAAACTGTGTGCCAATATTCATCTAAATCTACACCCTAATTGCGAAACGCACTATTTATCAGAATGTGAATGAGATTGAAGATTATTTCTAAATCATTGCTTCATTTGTTCGAATAAATTGTCGGCTCAACAACATAAATAACGCAATGAATGTTGTTTAACTATCAATATGAAACCAATTCCTACTGATAGCAAGTTACGCAATTACCCCTCTCTCTCCCGCATTACAGGCGTTTTTGCGTGAAAGAGTAACAAACATCCATACTCACAAACTTTCACATTTATATTATTAGTTGGATAGTTGGATGTGATACTTAATATCTAAGGATATCATAAAATAGGATAAGATACTGGATGTAAATACAACCGTCTTGATCGTAATTCCTATTTTGAATCATATTATTCCTATTTTGTTCCGTGTAGTTCCGAACGTAAAGAATAGCATCATCCCATTTTTTCCCGTGTGTGTCTTAATAAGTGACTAAGGGACTTACTAGAGAATGGGCAGCAGCGTTCTCTATGCAGTTTACCACCATACTGCGATAGCCAATCCGCCTGTCAAGCGTGGCAGTGTCAAACCCTCCTAAATTGCGGGAGGCCTAAGTCTAGCAATGGACGTTTTTCGACTGAAATGATAATGATGATATTGTATCATTACCTGTTTTTTGTTTTAAGCCTTCGGGACAGTTTTTATATATCGAACTTTATGTCAACTTTAGTAAAGTTCTCAGAACAACATTGATAATGATAACTTAGGACCGCATCGCGTTGTTAGTTTTGTAAAAAAGAACTGTATTTTGATAACTTTAAGGTCCTTATTTCAAAAACAAGCTAAATGATTTTAACCATACCTATGGAAAAACCGACGAAGCGACGATCTTCGCAGGGTGGCTGGTAGAAACTGTATGAGAGTTGCCGAGAAACGAGCAGAATGGCGCGAAATTGGAGAAGCATATGCCCAGCAGTGGATTGCTACACACTGATGATGATACTGATGAAAGAAAATCCCTGGTTTTTTAATAAGATTAACCGTCTTTTTACTAACTAGCTTTTTATAAAACACAGTCAAACTTTAACTCAAGCCGAAATGTTCAAGACAGTTTTTAGTATTTCGTACTTTATGTCGACTTTAGTGAAGTTCTTAGGACAAAAATGACAACCTGGGATCACACTAAGTTTGTACGCACAAGATGATACATTATTTGCGAAATCCAAAATGCTAAAGCCTTTACTTGTTTAAAGTGTTTTAAACCAGACTCAGCGTTGCCATTAACGCCGACCACTCATCGCTAATAAAATACAAATTAAAAGGAAATGTTTTCTTCGAAACGAAACGTCTATAAAACGCTATTTTCGTCAATTCGAGGAAAGTGATTGTCATAACGGAGATGAATCTCAGAATACAATGTTGAGTTGACTCTGAGAAAGTGCTGGTGCGTTGGCTTTATATAATTCAGAGCAATCAGAAGAATCTGTTGGTGGAAGTGAATATTGCAGTGAAGTTCATCTTATAGATGTAGGAATTATGATGAATAATACAAAAGAAAAATATTGACATAAAACAAAGTGTATATGTAAATTATAGATTTATTCTACTCCTGCGCTAGTTATAGTTTGTTATTACAATAAGTCCCCCCATGGAACACGTAAGAAGGGGAGACCCTACGCTAGATGGGCAGACGATCTAAAAAAGATAGCTGGAACAAACTGGATAAAAACAGCCCAGTCTAGAGATGACTGGATAACTTTGGAGGAGGCCTTCACCTGTAGAGGGGTTCTTGCAGAATAAAATACAATTTAGTATGGTTAGGAATACATAATATTATATAAATGCACTTTGACATAGCTTAGATAATAATTACTAACACTTAGTTTAAGTTTTATTTCATTCTCTACTGTGAAAACTAGTTAAGGTTGGCAAGAAATTTAAGGCTTTTTATTTTATTTTATTATTATATTACAATAAGTCCTGAAAAGGAAAGTGCTCTAAATGTTAACCAACAACTCCCTATAAGTGCTTTATGTATGCAAGTTTTAATTACCTACTTATACTTCTGAAAGAAAGAAAAGAAGAAAAAAATACGTTTATTTGCGGCAAACATGACGCACAGAAAGGCCAGAAACATACAGAAATAAAAAATAAGGGGTGGAAAAATATGCGTCACATCCACGCAAAACGGCCATCACTCAGCATAATGCTGTGACCCTATGCAAAACAGAGCCCAAGCGCTGGTTTCAGCTTCTATGTTCAGTACTTAACTACTGTAAGTCTGATGATAAGGATAATGACTATAGTTTAACTTCTCCAAAATATGGAAAACTTTAGAATAATAAGGAAGATATGCAGAACTATAGATTCAAACACAGTCTACAAACAAATAAAAGACTAAAAGTCGACAATTACCTGTATTTTCTTTCAAATTGGCACAAGCTTAAGAAATTAGCCTATCAGCCAGGTGGTTCTGGGGTGCAACCTAATTAGAACACTGAAGGGGTCTGCCAGGACCGATGCCTGCCAGGGTCGTGGGATTGTTCGATACCGTGACCCTGGCACATGGGCAACTGAAGGAACACGGGTGGGTTTTAGTAAGTAAAACTCTGACACGCCCTCCCGCTCCGCCCAGAGCGGGAGAAGTCATTTGATAATTTCCAATCCAAAAAAACCGGCCAAGTGCGAGTCGGACTCGCGCACCGAGGGTTCCGTACAAACCTTTAGTGTTTAATACCTCTACGCGTTCATGAGGAAAGGGATAGTAAGTTTAAAATTATTAAAAATATTTTTATTATATGATGTAACTAAAAATTTACGGTTTTCGCAATTTTTCCTTTATCTGTGGTATAAGACGTTGCTTCGTACCAAATTTCACAATTCTAGATCGACTGGAAGTACCCTTTAGGTTTTGATTCCCTTGCGAGTTTCGAAAATTTGCGGAAATTTGCGGCATAAACGGCTATATCTTTTGACTGCGTTAGCTTAGAAGGCTGATTTTTTCACAGCTCCAAAGGACAGTAGACTTGAGTATTTAATATAAATTTCAGCATGATACCTCCACGCGTTCTTGAGAAAAAGGGTCTTGACAGACGGACGGACGGACGGACGGACGGACAACAAAGTGATCCTATAAGGGTTCCGCTTTTTCCTTTTGAGGTACGGAACCCTAAAAAAAAAACACACTATCAATGAGAACCTGAATAATTTTGGAGTACATTGCTAAGCCATTTCAATCTTATGATGAAGGTAAAGTTCGAGCGTTTTGGGGAACTGTCTTATGAAATTTTGACGTTCGCAAAGTGCTGATCCTCAACCTAATTGGCATCAAAGACTTTTGATTTTCCTAAGTTCGGAAAATTAGTCTGCTCAAGCGCGTACCTAAATAATGCAATGAATCTTGTGGAACTGTCAAAATGTCGTTCCTAGGTTAGGAACGACATTTTAAAGATATTTATTCTCAAAAAAGACACAAACTCACTTACATGAGAACAATGCTTACAGTAAATTATTAATATAAAACGTCCGTCACAGACGTTATTGTAGTAAATAAACATCCATCCAATACATTCAGCTTTTGGGAAAGGTTTCTTACCTACGCAATTACTACTCAGTCAAGCGATTACTAAATCGCGGTATAAGAGTCAGAAGAACGTATCTACATTTTCTCAATTATATAGGAGAGTTAAATATCTGTGAAAATCCTCTCCTCACCACACCTCACCTCTACAGGTTTTAGCAGTTTTTTATATGAGATAATACTGAAGAAAATTGTCTCATAAAAAGCTGGTAAAGCTTGAAAAGGTGAATTTTCAAAGAATTTTAAGCATTCCTGTAAAATTGAGAAAATGTAGATATGTTCATCTGACTCTTAAACCGCGAAATAGTCTCTTCTAGTGTCATCGTGAATACTATTTGATTCCTACATGCTCTAAAGATATTTCTCCAAATAAAAAAGAGACACAAATCTTTTCATATGCCAACTAAACTTCTGTCCATCTCTTTTCACATCTCGCCCAATCATTAATTGCTTCGCCGAATCTCCGTCTGGTTTGAGCGCGGTTTTTGTATATATTCTGAAGCAATTAGGGTCTAATTAGGCTTTGTTTATCATTAACTAGTGTTCGCCCGCGGCTGTGCTCAGGTTGGCGATTTGATTGATGTTTAAAGGGAGTTTGGGAAAAGTATAGGGTGTTAGATTTTGATCTGTCTACCTGTGTGGCTTTTTAAGGAGAGATTTGCATGTCTAATTTTCGTTCTTGATTTTATTTTGAAAGTTATAAAGTTGAAGTAAATGAAGGAAAAGAAGTATGGACCTAAGAAGTGCCGTAGAATGTAGTGTCCAGTAGTTTCTAGTAATTCTATATCTACACTATGTAGGTACTATACTATACTAATATTAAAACGCTGAAGAGTTTGTTTGGTTGAACTCGCTAATCACTGGTTCAAATAAAAAGAAACCGGCCAAGTGCGAGTTGGACTTGCGCACCGAGGGTTCCGTACAAACCTGTAGGTATAAAGTTTAAAATTAAAAAAAATATTTTTATTATATGATGTAACATAAACGAGGCAAAAGAAGTGTGTAGAGATCGTAGCAGGTGGCGTTCCGTGGTTTCTGCCTACCCCCATGGGAAAAAGGCGTGATTGTATGTATGTAGGTATGTATGTAACAAAAAATTTACGGTTTTCGCAATTTTTCCTTTATCTGTGCTATAAGACGTTGCTTTGTACCAAATTTCAAAATTCTAGATCGACTGGAAGTACCCTTTAGGTTTTGATTCCCTTGCGAGTTTCGAAAATTAGCGGAAATTTGCGGCATAAACGGCTATATCTTTTGATTGCGTTAGCTTAGAAGTTTGATTTTTTCACAGCTCCAAGGAACAGTAAACTTGAGTATTTGATATAAATTTCAGCTTGATACCTCCACGCGTTTCTGAGAAAAAGGGTCTTGACAGACGGACGGACGGACGGACGGACGGACGGACGGACAACAAAGTGATCCTATAAGGGTTCCGTTTTTTCCTTTTGAGGTGCGGAACCCTAAAAACATATTTTATTGGAGAATACCCTATTTATTCAGCAAGGCTATATCCTTCATCGACAAATAGGAATGATTTAGGGTGATGGTTATAAAATCACCCTAAACCCATTGGGAAACGAGCATAAAGAATAAAATCACAAATATGAAGACCTCGCACGGGCAGGCGATTCGGGGAAAGTCGCGGGTAGAAAATAGTCTTTCATATAATTACTAATAATAAAGCTGAATAGTTTGTTTGGACACTCTAATCTCTCGAACTTACCAGTCGAATTTCAGAAATTTTATATACATTTGATAGCCCAGTCCTCGAGCAAGAATATAGGTTACTTGACATCATGCTAGAACCTTTAGAAGCAGAGCCAAAACAAAAGAACTCACAAAAAACGTAAAGCGAAAACGAAGTCGGTATTAGCGCGGGCAGGCAACGCAACGCGACGAGGTAGGTCGGGGGAACAAGAAAGCTAGTAAATTTATACTAATATTATAAAGCTGAAGAGTATGTTTGTTTGGTTGAACGCGGTAATCTCAAGAACTAGTAGTTCGAATTGAAAAATTATTTTTGTATTGGGTAGCCTATTCATTGAGGAAGGCTATAGGCTATATAACATCACGCTACAATCAAAAGGAGAGAAGCAGCAACGAAAAATGGTCGAAAACTGGCAGGCAATTCGATGCGACGGGAAGGGTCTGGGGAGCAAAAACTTGACGCGGACGAAGTCGCGGGCAGAAACTAGTAACAAATAAAACTAATATTATTTGTCTAGTAAGTATTTTGTGGACATTTTCGTAAAAACTGATAATGATAAACTATTTCTAAACACAAGATTATGTAAGTAAACAATGTTGGCATGTACGTAGTTATCTAATCGTGGGTGTATCGAACTTATATCTAAGTAGTTTAGAGGCTCCCCGCACACAAGCGCGACGCGAATCTCATGAAAATGAAATTTTGTTTCATTATATAAACAAGTAAATAGACAAGTAAAACTTAAAAACTAGTAACTGGAGCCTCCTTTTAAGCAAATAAGCCTGTGTTAGACTCCGCTCTACCAAAACTTAAATAATTATACTTGTTTCATACAAATGTGGGTAAGAATTCAGCAAAAAAGAGAAATATAGGTAAATATGCAGCACGCACGTAGGCATGCTAGTGGGTAAGTGAGAGTGAGGGTGTGTGAGTGTGTGAATGTGAGTATGAATAAAGTAATAGAACACCGTTCATAGAAATTGTTCGTCTTCAGTCGCATTGCGGTGCCACGCCGCGCCCGTCTGCGGGAGCCTTAACAAAATAGATAGTAAAATTGATACTTTCTCTGATTTGATATGCACGAGTATTCCATGTTTATATCTTTTTTATGATATTTTATGTAATTTAATCCTACTAGGTTTTATGGAAAACAAAATCAAAACGTTAAACTTATGATGATAGAATTAAGATATTAAGTGACTTTAACTTAAGTTACTTCTGTCAAGTTACACTATTAAAACTTAGGATATTCTAAGTTTTTTTTTTTTCATTATGATATCGTTGGTCTCTTGGTTGCAAGCGTTACTGCTGACCATGACGTTTTGGTTTCGATTCCCAGATCGAACGAAGTATTAGTAGCTTTTTTTATGTGAAATTTCTTAGTAGTAGCACGAAGTCTAAACTGGTGAATTTCATGTCAATAGGTTCACACTCATTATAAAAAATAATAGTTTTAAAAAAAAACTAAAAAACACGCCCCCATTGAAAACCAAACTAAAAAGAACAAAATAATGGAAAAAAAAAGCGCGGGGTGCTTTTTAAGGTATTTTTTTTATTGATATCAGGCACCCCACGCTTTTTTTCCACTATTTTGTACTTTTTAGTTTGGTTTTCAATGGAAGAGTGTTTTTTAGTTTTTTTTAACTATTATTTATTTTCTATTTTTAGGGTGTTTCAAATTTTGAGACGTATGTCAGCGTAGTTTGTGACGTATGTCAGCCTAGTTTGTGTCGTATGTCAGCGTAGTTTGTGACGTATGTCAGCGTAGTTTTCGAAGACAGTTTTTTTGCTGTCCTGGTAGCCCTGGCAAGGATAATGGCACAAATTTATGAAATTATTGCATTGTCATCGGTCCTTGACAGGTGTGCAAAGTTTGAATGAAATCTGGTCGTTTAAAGTGGGTCAAAATTGCGCTATAAGGAGTCGATTACAAACAAACATACAAGTGAAGCTAATATAAAGCGTGTAGAAAATAAAAAAAATCACACATGAATAGTCCATAGGTTGTTTAGTGATGGGTTAGTAACAGAAAGTAGTAACCCATCACTAAACAACCTATGGACTTTATGAGACTGAACGGTTATGTAAAGAATAGCACCATCCCATTTCTTCCCGCGGGTGGCGAAGAGACTTACTAGAGAATGGGCAGCAGTGTTCTGTATGCAATTTGATACCATACTGCGATCGCCAACCCGCCTGCCAAGCGTGGCGATTATGCCTCTGTCCAACCTTTCGGATATTAGGGTTGCCAGCTTTTGTTCATGCAATTAAAGTACTTTGGTTATCATAGGTAAGAAAAAAAAGTACATAGTATAAAAATTAAGTACCTACGATTTATTTTTCTTTGTTATTATATTTCAAAACTAATTTTTTATTGCTTTTTGTAGTTAGCATCAAATAAATTTCAAGCTGCATAAAGTATTTACGACTAATTTTTTCAAAATCCCAAAGAAATCAAATCTTGCAAAATATTTTTGTGTACTTTATTTTTCTCATAAAGTATAGAGTACATTTATGTGAAATAACGTACAATACTTTATTATAAAGTATGGGTGGCAACCCTAATTCCAGATGATATGTCATGAAACCAAATCATGATCTGTCAAATACAAAATCAATATGTTTATGTTTAATTTACTGAAAGACGATACAGGGTATGTGAGTAAAATCGAGAAAAGCGGCTTCATCCATCATCTCCAAATTATACAATTACATAAATAAATATGTACAATGCGCTATTAGCAACCATATTTAATTAAATGTCAACATGTAATTAGTTTTCCTGCTTCGTTGATTACTGATAACACACGGCAGATGGCGCCGCCTAGCGGGCTCACAAGGCTGTACTTGTATTTACAATTAACATTATTTATGTGCTAACATTTAAAGTGTGTTTGTTTGAATATCCATACGCATAATTAATTGGATGAACAATTTCTAGTTAATGTGGTTTACCTGAAATGGTTTGTACGAAGCTCGAAATGAGCTTTAAACCAATAATTACTATAAAATAATAATTATTATTTACGTTTAAAAAATTCCTTATAAGATTGTACACTTTTAAGACAACACTAGTTAAAGGGATTACTTTTAGTTTTCTCCTAATACCTTACTTTTTTTTCTGCTGCTTAACCGGACTTGCCAGTGGCTATTGAGGCCTCCAATCAGGGCTTAAAAAACTTAAAACTAAAACGACTACTCGCTAAGGGTACCTCCTTTTGGGTACGGACATTAGCTTAGGGCATCACTGGTAGAGGGCAGCAAAAGACGGGCTGGATCGGAAAGAAGACAATCTTACTTCCAAGAAATTCCTAATTTAAAAAACATTAGAGAAACAATGTCAAGAATCCGTTTTTCTAATAAAAAGTACAGTTGTGTGCACAAGTGTCCGCGCACTGTTCCAGAATGTGTGCTCGAGATAAAACCTGCGAACAAATAGTGACAGACAAACATTGAAGCGCATCTGTGCGCGGTTGTACAATACCTCGACTATGTGTTTTAGAGTATAAAGGAAAAAACATTTAAATTTTTCGACACGGTTTTCGTTTTTTATGACGATATAGAAAATACTATTATTATTTATCCTTAGGAGATAGACATAGGTATACCATCACAGACTTTTCTGTAGATCTTTTTAAGATATATAATTCTGCAGTACATAATTTTGGTCTATCGTTAAAGGTTTACTCTGACAATAAAAGCGCTCAAATTTTTTTTTTACGAAAGGCGTAGTAATAAAAAAAAAAACAGAAAAAGTCATTCCTGCAGCAGCTTTATGAACTTAGAGCGTTGTATTGATGATTTTGATGATTATAATTCTGTAACTACATATGTCTTACAGCCGCGAATAATATTTTAATCAACATCCAACCTAGCACTGGCCTGCAAATTGCAATAAACGTAAGAAAAGTTGAATTTCGCGGGCTGGTTGGAGCTAGACCTTAAAGTTGAAAATCTATTAAATAAATTTGACTGATTGTAGTAGCTTTAAGTGCTGTACTTGCAACCTTTCTCATAACTTTATTATATAAATTTCAATAACTATTTTTGGTTTTCCTCTTAAGAACGTGGCGCCCTAAACTCGCAAACCACGAGCCGACGCAAGGGCAAAATTCGGTCGGAATATTGCTATCTCTGTTTGACAATAGAAGGCCAACGGTGACGCGGTGCGCAGCCGTGTGTGAGTGAGTAGTAGTATCTAGATCTACCCTTTATTCATAACGACTCGAAGACATTTTTATTTACTTGTAATTAGGTATGTTCGTTACTTGCTTTATTTTTGTTGACTACTTCGGGGAATCGTTAGTAAATGTATAGACTAGTAATGCGTTTTGTGGAAATTTCTTTACAATGTCCGTATCTCAAATTATTACAATTTATCTCGACATCTAGGCCTTTTGTAGAGTCTTACATACCTTTCCTAACTTGGTACTTGTAAACTAATTTTAAGCCTATTTATGTTTGTTCATTCCCTATGGAATGGTCTCAACTTTAAAAAACTGGCAAAGTGCGAGTCGGACTCGCGCACCGAGGGTTCCGTACAAACCTGCAGGTATTCACGGTTTATGCATAAGGTTTATGTTTATGAAATGATTATTATTATTTTTAATTTTTATATTTGAGTTGACTGAATGAGAGGTAAATTGTGGTTTACGATTTATGACGTATTAAAAAAAAACTACTTACTAGATCTCGTTCAACCAATTTTCTGTGGAAGTTTACACGGTAATGTACCTACATCATATATTTGTTTTAGTTTTATCATTCCCTTATTTTAGAAGTTACGGGAGGGGACACACACTTTTTACCACTTTGGAAGTGTCTCTCGTGCAAACTATTCAGTTTAGAAAAAATGATATTAGAAACCTCAATATCATTTTTAAAGACCTATCCATAGATACCCCACACGTATGGGTTTGATGATTTTTTTTTTTTGAGTTTCAGTTCTATGTATGGGGAACCCCAAATATTATTGTTTTTTTTCTATTTTTGTGTAAAAATCTTAATGCGGTTCACAGAATACATCTACTTACCAAGTTTCAACAGCATAGCTCTTATAGTTTCGGAATAAAGTGGCTGTGACATACTCGGACAGACAGACATGACGAATCTGTAAGGGTTCCGTTTTTTGCCATTTGGCAACGGAACCCTGAAAACGAAGGCTTTTTCTGTCATATTTATGTATAAGTAAGTATTCTTTTTACTAATTTTAAAAATTGTTATCACTACATATATTATAAAACAAAGTCCCCCGCTGCGTCTGTCTGTCTACTTGCGAAGAACTCAAAAAATGTTGAACGGATTTTCATGCGGTTATCACCAATAGATAGAGTGATTTATGAAGGTTTAGATGCATTGTCCAACCTCCACGCGGGTGAAGCCGCCGGCAAAAGCTACCTACTTATAAATAGATAATGAATAAATGTTACTAAAAGTGTTACGCAAAATATTAGTAACAGACAAATATTCCAATAATTTATACATATTTACGCGATAAAAGAGGATTAATAAAAAACAAGGTTTTTTTACACGCTTTATATTAGCTTCACTTTTATGTTTGTTTGTAACCGACTCCTTATAGCGCGATTTTGACCCACTTCAAACGACCAGATTTCATTCAAACTTTGCACACCTGTCAAGGACCGATGACAATGCAATAATTTCATAAATTTGTGCCATTATCCTTGCCAGGACAGCAAAACAACTGTCTTCGAAAACTACGCTGACATACGTCACAAACTACGCTGACATACGACATAAACTACGCTGACATACGTCACAAACTACGCTGACATACTTCACAAACTACGCTGACATACGTCACAAACTACGCTGACTGACTACGCTTTTTTCCATTATTTTGTACTTTTTAGTTTGGTTTTCAATGGAAGCGTGTTTTTAGTTTTTTAAACTATTATTTTTTAATTAAAATTTATTTGTAATGTTCTTACACGTTACTCTCCTGACGAAAAACCTTATAAAATAAAAATCAAAAGTAATTTATTCAAGCTAGGTTTAGAATCAGCACTTTTCGAACGTCAAAATTACATAAAACAGTCCCACAAACCGCCCGCCCGCCCGACACCAACTCTCCAGCGGCACTGTTTAGTTACATAAACTTGATTCTATAAAATAGTAGGTAGGCAAAGTAATCACGAGACACAGAATATTACAATACATTGTTGACCATATCTTCGAGAGCAGTGGTCTGGTGGCCCAGTGGTAATGGCCCCGAGTTACGAGTTATAGGTAGCGGGTTCGAACCCAGGCAAGCGCTTTACTATGTATAAATAATGTCATCACAATTGCTCTCACACCGGTAAAGGAAAACATCGTGAGGAAACCGGCATGTCCTAGAATTAAAAAATCGAAGACATCAGACATCTACCAATCCGCACTGGGCCCGTGTGGTAGATTACGGCCCATTCCCTCTCAGAAAGGAGGCTTGTATCCCAGCAGTGGGAACGTTATAGACTGATTATGTATTTGCCATATGTCAGCTAACTATGCCAATATACCAACAAATAAATAAAAACTGGTGAAGTAAAAAATATACAAAGTAGTAGGTTTAAATAGTGTGTGTGTGTAACACAATAAATGAACATTATGATAATAAATTGTTCAGAATCGTTTACAGAATCGATTTCTGTTATTTTCTATACTGGCAATTGTTTACCCCAGAAATAATTAAAACTACGTTAATTATGATCAAACTCATGTTCCCACGGACGTAATAAGATCGCGGCTGGCTATTTTCGCGCACTGTATTTTCAACTGTCGGTGTTGAACCGAGCATTGAGAATACAACAGAGTGCAGCGCGGGAGAGTCTCAGCGCGTCGAAGCACAGTTGAATTTTCACCTCTTGGCGCTGAGTAGTATCTTGAAAATCCAGTGCACGAAAATAACCAGCCGCGATTTTATTACGTCCGTGGGAACATGTGTTAAGTCATAAAATAATTAACGTAGTCATAACATAATTAACGTATACCTAGATAGGTAGGTAAATACCAACTTATACAAAATATACTTAGGTACTTACTACTATTAAACTCGGACCACGAAAAAAAAATCTTTATTTTATTGGGCTGAGTTTAAAAATATGTAAGTAAACAATTAGTAGTCAAGCAATATTAGGCAGGTAACTTATAATATATCATTGGGTAATAGAATAGGTTCTCACTTACTGTGAGACACATCCCAACGTTCGGAGTCCATGTTGGCAATCAAACCGAATCGTAAACAATAAATCCAGGTCCGTAAACAAAGTTCCTGCCAGGGTCGCGAGATTCGTTCGAAAGAGTTACCATGGCCCTGGCATATGGGCACCTGATGGAACTAACTAACGGGTGGGTTTTAGTCAGTAAAAGTCTGACACGCCCTCCTGCTCCGCCCAGAGCGGGAGAAGTCATTTGATGATTTCTCATCCAAAAAAAAAGCAAAGTTCATCATCATTGCATTCTCATCAGTCATTCAGTCTCTGTACTCGATACCAGATCAGAAGAAAAATCAAAAACCAAGTTCTATAGCATAGGTCAATAATAGTGTCAGAAATATCACAATACAATTGAATAAACAAATAAAACTACGGCCAAAATGCATGTTACGCTAGTGTGAATGCGTGTCCGAGCGGTACACAACACACCTACCGCAAGTCGTACGATCGTGCACACATTGACATTTTTGTGAGACGCGATAGCACTACCAGCTATTGAAAATTATGATAAATTTGGATGTGTTCCGTAATACCAAAAATGATGAATGAAAACTTAATGATTTTTCAATTGTTTTTTGTTATTTAGTATCTTGATAATATAATCTGTGTTATGGATAAAACATTATTACAGATATTGTTGTTTTTAATGCAGAAAAAACAAAAAGAAAACATGTCATTTATGTTGTAAAAATGTGCGAAATGCAATTCGCTCAAACTTTGTTTTGGCTTAGTTTTTTAAAAAAAAAACGTCACCATAACCTAGATAAATACTGTCTAAAGCCGAATATCATCTTAAAATGGTGGAAATATGCTCAAATTGCAAATGATTTTGGTATTACGTTTGTATGGACAGACTGTCCGTCGCCGAGCCCTTAAACTTAAACATATTAATATTGTTAGTTGTGGGTTATCACTTGTCTATCATGATAACAACCATCTTATCTACAATACTAGATAATATGTTAATGTCAACATGTTGACGCCTTACATGGCTGTCTACTATCAACAATCTTACACCCACGTCTAGAGGATAGGCAGGGAAGATAGCTTCATCTATTCAGTAGAACTACACTTTAAAGATTATCAACTGACAACGAAATATGAGAGTTAAAAATGTTATTAAAAACAAAATTAAGTATTTCGAGGTGAATACTTAAGGTGAATGCTCCAATCAGTCCGCGAAATTCAAATTTTCTTACGTTTTTTGCAATTTGCAGGCCAGTGCTAGGTTGTATGTTGATTAAAATATTATTCGCGCCTGTAAGACATATGTAGTTACAGAATTATAATCATCAAAATCATCAATACAACGCTCTAAGTTCATAAAGCTGTAGGAATGACTTTTTCTCTTTTTTTTTTGTTCTTAGGCCTTTATGAACTTGGAGGGTTGTATTGGTGATTTTGATGACTTAACATACGTCTCACAGTCGCGAATAATATTTTAATCAATATACAACCTAGCACTGGCCTGCAAATTGCAAAAAACGTAAGAAATTTTGAATTTCGCGGGCTGGTTTGAAGCATTCACCTTAAATAAACTACTTTTGTTTTGTTTTTACAAAAGACGATGTTATTATAAATGTCTGCTGTTTCAATCAATCTGTCTGTCTTCCTGCGTTCGAGTCAGCTTCCAGTCTAACCGAAGGTCTAAATCAAAATCATTATTTTTTTTCACATAAACCTACATGGGCACTTGTAAAACGTTATAATCTAGCTGCACAATTCCAATTTATTGATTCCTATGAAGAAGAGTCGGCAAGAAACTCCATGGTTACTCTTTAAAAAGTAATTTGTTTTTACTATGTTTTCAAATTACAGTGTTTAATAGTAGCAAGGACAGACAGTTAAAGAAACCGGTGACGTGAGAAAACCGGCATGTCTGAGAACCAAAAGTTCGAAGTCACCTAACAACCCGCACTGGGCCCGCGTGGTGGATTATGGCCCACTCCCTCTCGGCCTGTGTCCCAGCAGTGGGAACATTATAGGCTGCTGATGATGATAATGACAGCTGATTACCAGTATTTCACATGGAGTGACTGCTTATCTGACCTCCACAACCCAGTTACTGGGTAATACGATGCCCTATGGTAACACTGGATTTCAGACTTTCGGCCTTGATGTTTGTAGGTATCTAGGCCTATGACATGACGTAAACACATCGCAGACAGCATTGAGGAAAACTACAATATAATGCTGATAGCATAACATTTTACCAGTTATGTTTAAGTCCGGGGACAAATCTAGACTCCTGTATTCTACTGAAATTTCCAGATAGAAAAACTCAATAACACTTATCCCGACCATTTTTTATTTTTTTTTGTAGTTGGGAAATCATCAAATGACGTCGTCCGCTCTGGGTGAAGTGGAAAGCCGTGTCAGACTTTTACTGACTAAAACCCACCCATGTTCCTTCAGTGGTATGTGCCAGGGCCACGGTAACTCATTCGAACGATTCCACGACGCTGGCAGGCATCGATCCCAGCGGACCTCTTCCCGACCTGGGATTCGAACCGATCATGCTCAGTATTAGCGCTTACATCTACTAGAGTCAGTGTTTTTCAATCTTTTTGATTGCGCGACCCCTTTACAAGTTGAAAAATTCTGGCGACCCCCTTGTGTCACAGAAAGACAAAGAAATTATTTAATTAAAAGACTACGTTAATGATACATTTACTTCAACCTAAGGAACAGTAAAAATTTCATCACAATCGGTTCAGTAATTTTTATGATAATGGACATATATGTGTAAGTGTAACGGCCTGGCTTATTGATAAGAGCAACTGTGTAGTGTCAAAGAGAAAACATCGCAAAACCGTGGTCAAATTTTAGTACACGTAAAAAATCTTTCTGCAAATTTATGCATTGTATATGGTTCTGTTTACTTTTAGTAAAAGTACTTTGTTTTTGTAGTGTTAGAACCATGCCTTTTTCTTTCAGCCGGTGACCCCCCGATTAAGGCTTCGCGACCCCCCTCGGGGTCGCGACCCACAGATTGAAAAACACTGTACTAGACCAACGAGCTAGCCAAATATCCATTTCCATGGGAGTATAATAATGATATTCCGTACATCTTAAGATCAAAAGATTGCCTTGACTAGCAACAAACTAAATCTGACATTTACAAGCAGCTCTTGTAATAATTTCTTTCCGTAAAATAATATTTCTTTCTTTCTCCGTCTGAGAGCAGTTACTTCCTCATCTCTGCATTTTATACGGCAATAAAATAAGAAATCGGTCAACGTTTGTTCCTGTATACGTGATGTTTAACACAATTTTGTATGTTGGCAGTATCTTCAGGCGCGGTCTGAGGGGGGGGTCCTAGGGGTCATGACCAACCCCCCCCCCCCCCCCCCAAAGACAGTCATTCTGTCGAAACCCTGAACGATTTGCCTGTCTTACTACCTAAAAATATTCTTCAGTACTCATGGTGACCCCCCCCCAAAATGTTAGGCTGCGACCGCGCCTGAGTATCTTCTGTTGTTCGGTTGGCAAGACTGTAACTAACACTCACACTAAAAGTAGGAATGTTTTCGATTTTGACAGTTCAACGACATTCATTGCGTTGTTACCGTGTTGAGCAGACAAATATTTCAAACATGTGTAGCAATGGTTTAGCTTTTTTCTTTTTCAAAGGGGAAGTTTTTGGCGTTAAGTCGTGGTCCAGTAGAACTGGCTCTTTACTGGAAACCGGCATGTTATGATGAAGGTCTATAAGGATGTTTAGGACAATGAGCCTTTACCATACCCTTATTTTAATTTAGATTTTATATTTTCTTAATTTTAATTTTATGTTAATTTGACATCATTTTATTTTACTGACAATTTTTTGGTATATGGGTATAATGCCTACAATAAAAAAACATTTTTTATTTTTATTTTATCCATGATGATCTAAGTATGCTAACAGTGGTTTTTCCATGGATATATCCTTCAATATTAATTGTCTTAATCTTTCAAACACACATTGAATACTGTTGTGGGGTTAGAAATCACGACTTGGGAAAACTATTCATAATTAAATATTTAGTTAAAATATTGTACTAATTATATCTTATTCTACCTGATTAGGTTTGAACGTAAAAAATACCACCATCACATTTCTCCCCGTGAGTGTCGTAGAAAGCGACTAAGGGACTTACTAGACAATGGGCAACAGCGTTCTCTATGCATTTTACCACGATACTGCGATCGCCAACCCGCCTGCCAAGCGTGGCGATTATGAAAACCCCCCTTTGGAGGAGGCTTATGTCCACCAGTGGACCTCTTTCGTTTAAAGTTACCAGCATTACCTTGTATAACCATCTAAATTTTAATCAAATAAATAGTAATAGATTTAAATACCGTGTGGTGCCAGACGTAAAGAATAACACCACCCCATTTCTTCCCGTGGGTGTCGTAAAAGGTGACTAAGGGACTTACTAGACAATGGGCAACAGCGTTCTCTATGCATTTTACCACCATACTGCGATCGCCAACCCGCCTGCCAAGCGTGGCGATTATGGCAAAGCCCCCCAAATTGGGGGAGGCCTAAGTCCAGCAGTGGACGTCTTACGGCTGCAATGATGATGATGATGAGATTTAAATATCAGGTTTTTTAAAACCTTCAACGATGCCACGGGCCAGAATAATGTACTGAATCCGTGGTAGCAGGTTGTGTATCGATGTTCCAGCCACCCATGTATAAAATGTTCCAATCTCCTGTCTTTCGTTATGTTCTATAGCTACCTACACCTTTATGTATTATAACTACATGGTATATTCCAAAATGCACTAACGTGTACGCGGTTGTCTTCAATTTTTTTTTTTTTTTTGCGTTATACATGACCACAGCAAAAGAACAGAAACACGAAAAATAACAAATTGGTTAAAATATGCGTCACATACACGCAACGCACGCTATTTTTCTCAATGGATGACACCTGTGAAAAAAAAAACATACCGTTTATCAGTACATCAATAAAGATAATAAAAAGTTAGATAAGTACTACATCTTATCTCTCATTAATCAAAAGATTGATTGATTCATACCGTACGGTCTAACTTTGATTAGAAAATATTAAACTTTAGTATGTCGTATGATAAGGGCAAAGAAGGGTTATAGAACCTCGTGGATGGTAGATGTTGATAAGCTTGTCAATGGTTTATCTGAAAAGTGAAAGGTATGTACAGTCAGCGTCAATAATATCAAAGCGAACTGATTTTTCAAAATCAAAATCAAAAATCAAAAGTCATTTATTCAAACTAGGCTGAGAGTCAGCACTTTTTGAATTGATCAAGCGACTATGAAAATGAAGTATTTACTCAATGATACAAGGAATGTTTTAGAATGAAGGCAGTACACGACAACTGTCATTCTGACAAGAACTTTATGCAATCGGGATAAAGTTTAATTTTCTTAGTTCTTGAAATATTTTTGAACAGTCTTGTCGTCCCAATATTTTTTTGATGCTGACTCTTGTGACGAAAATCGTTAAAATTCAAATGATAAGTAATTAAGTTCGTTAACGCTGTATGTAGACAATACAGAGAAGAGATTCATTGCTTCAAAATTATAGACAAACATTTTTTTTCATGTAAACCTAGGAGCTTGACTTGCCTTTTGGTGCCTCGGTAAATTAAGCGAACTTAAAAACTAAGCGGCTACATGCCAATAGCACCCCCTGTGGGGTCCTGTACAAAACCCTAATGGTCCCTGTTACCGGGGTCTGTCAATAAACACTCTTTTGCAGTTGTTTTCAATAAACATTCCAAGAAAACTTTCTACGAATTGTATGTTTGTCTTCTACTTTGGATTTTCAGCAAATTCCCGATCTATCTCCTATTGTATTTTCAGCTATCCTATTCTTAGTTTGAAAGAAGTTTGAATGTACTTAAGTAATTATAGCCAGCCTATACAATCGTATGGTCGTCTCATGCAAACAACCTCTACAGTACGGACCCCAGCTTAGGGCGTCGCTGGAGTAAGGCAGCAAGGAACATGGTCATCATCATCACAATCCACAGCCCGGTTTCACGAACTGCTGAGCAACTCTTTTCTTATGCCAATCCTTACGCTGTTCTTTGGAACAATCGACAGCATAGTCGAATTCTACGGTGGATGCTCAAAACTCTTTAAGCTTTTACAATACAAAGGTTTATTTAAACATCAAACGCACCAACACAGACTGGAGTTCGTGCCTACAAAGTAGGCTCAATAAAATATGTTGTGTGCATACATGGGTCATATGCGAGCACCGTTATACAATTGCTATTGAGTTACCGAACTCCGGGCTCCAAGCCACTTCATGTGCGTCTCCTTTGTTATCCGGCTTTAAATAGTTCTAGCTTTGTTTATCTTGTTAATTTTTAATCCTAGAGGATTAAAATATATCAGAACTCTCAGAGAGCGAATAAAATAGGCAAAGTCACACAGCAACACATCCGTGTTCTTGCCTAATTTTCAATATTTCTATTGTCTAACATTCAATAAATTACTAACTATACACATAAATACAAAAACGAACTAATTTGTGTTAATTATATTTATTTTGGACCCAAAATCCATATAGTATTAGTAATCATCATCTTCATTTCAGCCGAAAGACGTCCACTGCTGGACATAGGCCTCCCCCAAGGACCGCCACTTTGACCGGTTTTTTTTTTTTTTTGGGAAGGTTTGCCATCGTCGTCAGGCTTGGCAGGCGGGTTGTCGATCACAGTACGGTGGTTAAATGCATAGAGAACGCTGCTGCCCATTCTCTAGTAAGTCCCTTAGTCGCCTTTACGACAGCCACGGGAAGAAATGGAATGGTCTTATTCTTTACGTTCGGCATCATACGGAACTACCAAAAACTTTAGTTACATAGAAATCAGCTTCAGAGAGTGTTATAAAATCGATATAGAATCGCAGCATGCTTTCTCCTTAAATCTCTATACCAGTCGTAATTTCAGCATTCACTCCCATTTCTAGATATATCATTGTTCACACAATCTTTCAACTTTTGTTTTTCAACATCATCTGCCTGCTTTTCCCAACTATCTTTGGTTTGCAGATTAACTGAATGCAGCATGCGCAGATTACCAGAACTTCCTATACGACCTTCACAACCCCCTTTTTTGTCAAACTTTATGCAACGCTGCCTATTTCCTATTTGAAGACCATGTATCTATGTATATAGGCTTAGTCGTTTATTCCAGACAAAATGATTTCAAAAGTACACTTGTCGACGAATGAATAAATAAATAAAATCAAATAACACTTAAATTAAATTGAATGAAACCTTTATTTGCATAAGTGCAGCAAACAATGACAGAAAGTGAGCGCAGAACAATAATCCCTTCTCTTTAACACATAAAGCTTGAAAACCGTACCGTGAAACAATGAACACGCGCACCGTGTCAAGTGTCAGTAACAAGGCATGCTTTCTTCAGAGCACAGACTACATTATAACCCACAAACACCACACTACATCAACCTTATAGCTAAGTTCTTAAGGTTGCTTTCTGCATTAACAGGATATAGATACCTTTGATTTTGAACCACTTCAAAATACATTCAACTTTTGTATGAACGATATTATGTTATTTCGGGATTGTACGATGTTTAAATAGGGATAAGCAGGAGTGTAAGGTATCATAACATTTGAGGTTGTATTAGTAAGATTAGTGCTGTAGTCGCCCACACGACTTTGTAACAAGAATATTATGTTATATGGTTTTATGAGCTGGTTTTCTGGAATGAAAGTAATGTCGTACAAGATGTTACTGATATGTAATAGACCTACATGGAGTTTTAGTATGGTAACCAGTTGATATTTGATAACAAGCAATAAGGATACGACATATCTATGGCTCTATTAATACAAGACGATAGAAAACTCGAAACAAAACTAAAACGAGAAACAGACTGTGTAAAAGATGATATGGCTAGAAAAGTGGTGACTATCGAGATGAAGACTAATAGAGAAGTATGGAAGAAACAGACATGTTGCGCCCACCACAAATACATTGGTATAAAGGCAGGAGGCCGGCTAGCGTTACTTCCAAGGTGATGGCAATTACTTGACTATTTAGAATCAGTGCAAGATGCGATCTGTCGCATGAAAATTTGATACCGATTCACAATTTGTTGGTTTGCCATGCACAGACTATAATCTGTCGAAAAGTAATTCGTTAGATTGTAAATGGTTTTAGTAGTTCACAATTTTTCGACAGATTATAATTTCGCTAGATAGATTAAAATCTAACGGTATTTATAATTTGACGGTGTATTTACATGTAAATTGTTTTAAAATCGATGTTTTCTTAATGGAAAAACTGTATTCTGAACATAATGAAATATAGTAAATCTCAACATAATGAAATGGCAGAATGGAAGCTATTATGCAATTATTCCGCATGGTGACGGACGTAAAGAATAGCACCACCCCATTTCTTCTCGTGGATGTCGTAAGAGACGACTAAGGGACTGACTAGAGAATGGGCAGCAGCGTTCTCTATGCATTTTACCACCATACTGCGATTACCAACCCGCCTGGCAAGCTTGGCGATTATGGAAAACCCTCCCAAATTGAGAGAGCCTAGATCCAGCAGAGGACATCTTATGGCTGAAATGATGATAATGAGTCTCTCTCAACATAATGAAATGTCACAATGAAAGCTATGTTGAATTATGCATTTAGCGTATACTTCCAGCTCCATACATAACTTAAGTACTGCAAGATTACTCAATAACTGTAACTACCACACGACCGATGTTTATTAGATCTCGTTAACTTGTCTGACATTCAACCTTTGCTGCTCACATCGTTGTACATATTTAACGGGATGAGGTATATTATGCTTAGTTACTGTGGCCCTGGCATATGGGCAACTGAAGGAACACGGGTGGGTTTTAGTCAGTAAAAATCTGACACGCCACCCTAAATCGGGAGACGTCATTAGATGATTTCCCACACACAAAAACAAGGTATTATGCTTTTTGATATTGGCAATCTTATCATCAAATAACTTCTCCCGCTCTGGGCGGAGTAGGAGGGCGTGTCAGACTTTTACTGACGAAAACCCACCTGTGTTCCTTCAGTCACCCATATGCCAGGGCCACGGTATCTCGTATTGGCAATAGCTTTGTCTTTTAATACAGTTATAATTCTGGCCCAAATTGTTGCATCATTTTCAATTCTTTTACCTATGTGGTGTGGTAATCTTATTCTACGTATGTCTTCACAAATAAATAATGTGCACTTATATTGAAAAACATTTTTACAAGATTAACGGTAGAGTTTCTTGCCCATTCTTACCTAAACGAATCTACCTTATGGAAGGGGCGACTACTTAGAATTAATTATATTTTAAAGTAAATGTTGACTTTCTATAGTGCCTTGACTTTGACTTTGCGGTCCTTACAGGGTTTAACTGGCTTTTGCTTTTCATCTTAATTTCAGCTGAATAAAATTCTGTTCTAGCAGGGCCTCCATAGTGACTTACGATTAATATCTGTTTCAAACCGGAAACCATTGAATAAGTGAATAGCAATATTTTAATAAACTAACCCAGTTCATAAAAAAAATACTTGTCAAAAACAGCAAAAAGCCAACGGTCACGTGGTGTTCCCAGGCGGTCACCCATCCAAGTACTGACCGCGCCCGATGTTGTTTAACTTCGGTGATCGGACGAGAACCGGTGTATTCAACGTAGTATGGACGTTGGCGATGGGAATGCTAAAATTGTTGATCCGTATCGTAATGATAATAGGTAATTTATCGGTATTGTGGCGTCATTAAAATGTTGGTTATTTTTAATAACGGTTCATAGTTCATCATCTCAAATAACAACAAAACAATAAATTAAAAATAATTTCAGTTCTGTAAGAACCTAGGTCTGTAAAAACACTTTTACACGTCAATCATCTTTAAAACAAGATGATATCGGCATTTCCTCTCTGACTACTCTGAGAAGAAAGGCCGAAAAAACTCAGAGGTCACAGTTTCTTTTAAAGTCCCAACATAATCTTAGTAACAACATGCGCAGACCATGTAGATAGCTGTCTGAAAAGGTCTTTTGAAAAAGAACCACACTACATGAGTAGACATGTCTAGTCTGTGCACGCATTTCTCAGCAATCGTGCTGCTCAACTCAGAACTTAAGGAGCTCAACAATTCGACGAACAATACCAAAGAAAGGTGATTGACCTATGTATGGTTATATAATTAGACGGATAGTCAAATTTTTTGCTATAATTATCTTTTGTTGCCGTGCATTCTAAGAACTTTAAAAGCAATAACGAGTTTTAATGGCGTCGGTTTTTTCCCGTTTCATTTACAATAATATTTATATCTTTCATACTATGTTGACTTGTATAGGTATTTTCAAATGTTAACGTTCTAAAGAGCCTTTTTGTGCCTATTTGAAATTAATGTTTTGACTTTGACATAGAATTGTCCGTATTTATGCAAAATGGAACCACAGGACAAATTTTGTTTTTTTTATTTTTTTTTTCAAGAATACTCATTTAAAAATGGTCTAAATTCTTATACAAAAAATAGTATATCTTGTTTCCAAGGCAAAAATCATGTGGTATCAAATCATTCTTTGTATAAGAATTTAGACCACTTTTAAATTAGTATTCTTCAAAAAAAGTAAAAAAACTAAATTTGTCGTGTGGTTCCATTTTGCATAAATACGGACAATTTACATATTAATAGGTATTGTGGGTGTTACCCAGTAACTGGGTTGTGGAGGTCAGATAGACAGTCTTTCCATGTAAAATACTGGTATTCAGCTGCCTCCGGTTAGACTGGAGGCTGACCGAGGATACAGCTAAGCAGATGATATTGTGGATAAATAAATATAAAAGTCAAATGCAAAATGATTGACGTCAAGTAACGTTATTTCAGCTTACTTGGTCGCCAACGTCCATACTACGTTCGTTGAATACACCGGTTCTCGTCCGATCACCCAAGTTAAGCAACATCGGGCGCGGTCAGTACTTGGATGGGTGACCGCCTGGGAACACCGCGTGACGTTGGTTTTTTTTTTTCAACATAATTGTTTGCACTAGCTCAAAATAAACAATTTTCTGAGGTTATTTAAAAATTGGAGTAAATGTTCCGGGAGCGGATTCCCGATAAAGACATATAGAGACCTTATTGGTGATGTTCTTCAGAAAGGTCATGTGCGCAACCGGCGTGCGCGTATAAACAGATGTAGGTATGAAAGTGTATGTTAAGGATCGTAGCAAGTGGGGTTCCTTAATTTCTCCGTATATATACGTATGCAGGAATTCGAAAATTTCCACCATCTTTAGTAATAAACAAACACCATAGAAATAATGAAGCACGCAATTATACAAACACAGACACCTGCACATAAAGCTACTACAGTCTGTCAAATTTCTTTAATAGGTTTTTTAACTTTATCGCTTAAGTATAAAGTTCAAGACTGATTGGAAAACTTGACAGTTTCAGGTAGCTTGATGTGCTGGAGTCTGTACAGTACAGTTCTCGCGAATAACTGTACGAACGAATGAATGATTACTAATAATTCCTCACTTTCTATAATTGTGTGGAAACACGCTGAGTATTCGATGTCGGTGCTAATGATGGCAGGTTATTTTAACAACGAAACTTTTCAAAGAAATTACTCGCTTCGACGGCTTGTATTTAAGTTATCACTTTTTTCAATAATTATTGCTTGAGCAGCTTAACTAGCCTTTGACGTTCCCACTGCAGAGACACAGGCCTCCTGTCTGTGAGTGGTAGGGGGCCATAATCCGAATTATTCCATTCTGTCACCCTGCTTTGTCCCTTTAGGGGACAGAAAGGTCCTGCCAGGGTCGCAAGATTTGTGTCGAAAGAGTTACCGTGGCCCTTGCATATGCAACTGAAGGAACTCGGGTGGCCCTGCCGCTGCGTGCAGAGCGGGAGACATCATTTGATGATTTCTCACACATAAAAAGGGGACAGAAAGAGACAAAACATTTTCTTTTGATTTGTTTCCCTGTTAGCAACTATCACTAGTAGGTGGACAGTTAGGAGTAAATAAAGTTCGAACTGTCCCCACATTGCTAACAGGGGAATAGATCAAACATTTTTGCCCGATCTGTGCTCCTAAGGGGATAAAACAGGGTGACAAATCGGAATTACAAAATCCACCATGCGGGCTCAGTGCGGTTTGGCGGTTATCACTATCGTCTGAATGGCATTATTATAATATATAATATAATAATATATATATAATAAATAATAATAATATCTTAGGACAACCAACACAACGTTATCTGATCCCAAACTAGGCAGAGCCTGTACTATGGCAACCAGACAACTGATAAATATACTTATATATTACTAAATACGTACATATTATAGATAAATTACACCCAGACACAGAACAAGTGATTGTGCTCATCACACAAAGATTTGTCCTGGGTGGGAATCGAACCCACGACCTCAGTCTTAGCAGTCAGGGTCACTAACCACTAGACTAACAGGCCATTATTCATTATTTACATTACTTATCTAATAATCTATATAATATCTAATAATCATTTATATTACATTATTAATTTGTAACTGTGAAATCGTCGATAAAAACTGAGGTTATAAAATTACTTTACCATAAATTAAAAATATATTAAAAGCGATTTCAAATAAGAATTTCGGGTCATCACCATTTCAGCCGAAAGACGTCCACCGCTGGACATGGCCTATGTCCAGCAGTGGACGTCTTTCGGCTTCCCTCGATTTGGGAGGGTTCGCCATAATTGCGACGTTTGATAGGCGGGTTGGCGATCGCAGAATAGTGGTAAAATGCAAGGAGACCGCTGCTGCCCATTCTCTAGTAAGTCCCTTAGTCGCCTTTTTCGACACCCACGGGAAGAACTGGAATAAACGGGTAAAAGTATTGATATAATCAAACCAAAGGTTTGAACACGCAAATTTCACTTAAAATTGACATCCACAGGTTCGCTTACTGATCAATTAATTGTTTACATTTCCGTCACATACTTGTGGAAAAGACTTTAGTTCGGGTCGATATGAAAGAAGATTTACATATATACGTATTATGAAGAATGTTAGTTACGTAATAGTGTCTAAAGTAATTGGTTTCCGCCATCTTAAAAGCGAAAGTCTCCTAGTGATGTGTGCAACTGTCTTTGTGATGTGATTCCAAAATAGATTTATGTTGAAACTTTAATTGATTTCCAACTTTGTAAGCGTATCTTCGTTCTCTTGGGAATCAATCAACGTTATGTCTAATTACATTTTCCTTAATTAGTAAGGTTTAATTAAGTTTTGCTGTAAACATATAATAATCTTACAATAATTTCTAAAGATTGCTGCTCGTTGTATTCTGTCATGTGTCCCAAAGAAATCTAATAATGAATTTTATAATATAAACGGTAACATTATACATAGGACCACGGATATCGATGCATAGGACCCATATAATTAATGTCAGATAGCATAGTAGGTATTCACTTTTCATTCCGATCCAACCCGTCTGTATGGGTTTGAACTTGCGACCCACAACTCAAAAACAAGTCGCATGTCGATACCACTGAGCTACCGCTGCTACAAATGTCGATTAACAAAATAAAGAAAAGAATTTCCTCCATTAGTAAAGTGTCGAACGAAAAGAATAGCCCTCACCCCATTTCTTCCCATGTGTGTCCTCAAAGACAACTAAAGGATATACTCGAGAACGAGCAGCAGCATTGTCTTTACGTTTTACCTTCATACTGCGATCGCCAACCCGCCTGCCAAGCGTTGCGATTATGGCAAGCCCCCCCGAATTAGGGAGGCCTATGTCCAACAGTGGACATCTTACGGCTGTAATGATGATGATGAAGATGAATCAAATTCTTACTAGATAACAGTAATCCATGAGCGCCATTCAAACCGGATACATACCTGCAACAAGAAAATCAATAATTAACAATCATTACTAATTACAAAGTGCAAGAAAATTTTCCTGAACCTACTGCAATTATTGTAAAGTAGGTAGTTCCGATGTAGGTAAGGAAACTCGCTATACCGCAAGCTTACCACAGCCAGTAGTAAAGGTATTATTTATTTGTTTATACCGGTATTGACGCGTGCCGTAAATTGCGAAAGAGCGGTATAACTAGATGTGGTTTGACTTTGATGTCTGCTGATTAAGTTCGTACTGGTGGCGACACGTATTTTCAAAAGAAATAATCAATAGGAATTGGCTTTCGAAATCAAGTTCAGGTAATGCGTTAACTTCATCAATAACGGAAAAGTGGATGAGGTGCGGTCTGACAGCAGATTTGATGAGATGCTGAATGAGACAATGAAATTGAGTTTCAAACTTGAAATTCATATTGCAATTTTTTTAATTTTATTCACGTAATAAGCATAAACATTATATTCCGTTGCAGCATTGTGAAATTTTATTAGATTTTTTGTAATACCGATTGCTTGTTTGAATTAAAAGATGTTTATTTTTATCTAGAAAAAAAAAACGTTTGAAAGATCATCATTAAATTTTCTATAATGTACCTTCCAGTGCATTTACCTCCTTGGTATAGAAAGCTCGGTACGCGTGGGAATGCTAGTTACTACGCTTACCTAGTTGTTAGAAGTACTGCACTGACATGATAGTTTTTTATAACTGGCAATACAGGTCATGCAGGTGATAGGTTCGGATATTTTCGAGTTTTCGAATATTTTCGAGTTTTCGGATATTTAGTGCGGATATTTTTAAGAGATATTGGTGATATTCTTCAAAAGGGGTGCATATTACTGGTAAACGTCGTGCGTGTATGACTCGAAATGAAAAGGCAAAAAGAGTATGTAAGAATCGTATCTAGCAGGTGGCATTCTGTAGTTTCTTCCTACCTCCGTGGGAAAAAGGCGTGAATTTATGTATTTAAATTAAGTTTTATAAAAAAGTATTAGAAAATTATTGATTATTTATAATTGTTTTAAAAAAAATTCTTTGTTTTTATTTAACTGTGATTTTAATGTTTGTGTTAAATTACCACGTTACTTATTCGTATAGTCTTCTATACCGAATTTCGGCAATGGCACCATATGTCAGCGTCAGCGGAGACTAGCCATCGGCGTGGGAGATATTTTAGTGCACAAGTTGGGTGCCACCTAGGGTTCATGATTTCTCGAGATTTTTAATTTCTCGGGTCTCGAGAATTCTCGAGGCTAATTTCTCGAGGCTTCTCGGGTTGTCGAGAAATTTTCATTTACGTACGTTTTCTCATATTATTTGGTTTCAATAACGTCAAATAATTCAGTGGTTTTCCTCTCAAATAAAAGTATCAAATTAATTATAAAACTTTTATTGATTCCTTATTTTTTTTTAAATATTTCCATAGTTTTGATGCATGCATCTTTACTGTTATAGTGACGTTTCGGTAAAATCTATAACAAACGCAATTCAAATTAATAATAAGCCCTTGTATTAATATGTGATACACACACACCACAACTGGCAATATTCGTCTCACAAATTTAATTTGACACATTAATTACCTAATTTAAAATTACTTACATAAGAAAAACATATTAGAATCATTAAAAACTAAGCTTGTGTGTTGTTGTTTTACTAAAATAGGAAATATAATTCGACTAATTAGTATAATTAATGTATCGTTAGTTATTTTTTGTATTAAAGTTTGACAAAAAATAATAGAAAAGAACAGTAAGGTACTCGTACCTAGTAAAATTTCAGATCATATTTAGATTATATTATTGATAAAAATAATATGAATAATAAAGCCATGATGTGTCAATTAAAATGAAAAGACTTAGTTACCTGTTTGATTTCAATTTATCACGTAATCTTTGAAACACTCACTACGTAAACTATACTTGGCTAGAGTCGAAACACGAATGAACGTGTAAAAACGACGCCGCAGAGCACTTGCAGCAAGATCAAAGGGTGCCGCTGCGCTTTGGCCCGCGCCGCCACGCAACACAACAAACGGCGATTAAATTTCTATATAGGTACAAGATTTCTCGATTTCTCGACTTTTCTCGAGCTTGGTTTCCCGGGAACAAAGCCCAACGATTTCCCGGGAATTCTCGGCTCGAGAATTCCCGGGAATGAACCCTAGTGCCACCCGTACTTTATAATAAAGTATTATACGTTATTTCACATAAATGTACTCTATACTTTATGAGAAAAATAAAGTACACGAAAATACTTTATTTTGCAAGATTTGATTTCTTTGGGATTTTGAAAAGATAAGTCGTAAAAACTTTTTCATTAAACGAAATTTATTTGCTAATAAAACTGCAAAATCAATAAAAATATGTTTTGAAATATAATAATAAAGAAAAATAAATCGTACTTTATTTTTATATCATGTACTTTTTTTTCTTACCTATAATAACCAAAGTACTTTAATTGCATGAAAAAAAGGTGGCAACCCTATGCACAAGTGTGTGCACAGACACAGGTGCACTCTCTCTTCCCTCACTCTCATAGACTATGAAACGGCAATCCGATACGTCTGGAGAGACATGATGCGTAGGATCAATGGGTTAACATGCTTTCTGATGCTTGGAGGGTCACACTACCAACTTCTGAATACCCTGGACTGACGGTTGGCAGTACTAATTCCTTATACAGGTCAACTAAATGTATATCTTCTCTTCTTAAGAAGGTAATTATAAATAAGAATATAATCTATAGAATAGTGGTTATAAGTGGAATCATTTACATAAAACCAATCAACAGAACCGATAGGTCTATTAGTAAGAACCAGATCAAAATGCATCCAGCAATTCCTGAGATAATGCCAAACAAATAGACACGATGGGGGATCATGTTTTATAGAACCTAGTGATTCTGTATTCCCTTAAAACAGGTTCTGGTAAACCATAAAGTTTACTCTCTATAAATATTGTTTTGAAGTATTAGTTTATGGTACGTTTATTTATAAAACATAAATTGTGCTATTTCTGGTCCCTCCCACGCGATCAAAGCTGGAAGTGCAATCGACATTCCAGTTCACTTCTGGGTTATTATATTTTGATTGTACTACCCTACTTGTAATAAAAATATGAAAGGAAATTTTTGAAGAATATCGGATCGTTTTTAATAAAATCTATACGAATATTATAAAGCTGAAGAGTTTGTTTGTTTGTTTGTATGGTTGAACGCGCTAATCTCAGGAACTACTGGTCCGAATTGAAAAAATATTTTTGTGCTAGGTAGCCTATTTATTGAGGAAGGTTATATAACATTACGCTACGGTTAAAAAGAGCGGAGCAGCAACGAAAAATAGACGAAAACTGGCAAGCCATTCGATGCGACGGGAAGCGTCACGGGAGCAAAAATTTGACGCGGACGAAGTCGCGGGCAAAAGCTAGTCTAAAATAATTCCCATTGTGCTTTCCAGAAAATATTATTGAACACTGTAATATAATGATTGCGCAAAATAATACAGTATATTCTGGTGTCATACAAATATTGAATATCCAAGTAATTGCGAACAACTAGGATGGAGCGCTTGCAGACCGCTACAGAGGAACAAAAAGTGATACATGAGAAAGCAGAAAAAAGTTCATGCATTTAAAAATGTGGCCATCATTAGATAGTGAAAAAGTTTTTAGACGATCAGAAGAAAATTTCGCATTTTATTATTTATAGATATTATTCTGTAATAATAATAAAGCATGCCCTATTTCTTCCATCTGATACGAAACTTAATCAAGTCAACTCACTTTCAAATGTCAAAGAGAAAAATTATGATTTATAAATGTAATTTTCTTAAATGTTTATTAAATTAATTTAATGATCATGGTCGTCAAGACACAATCCAGTAGAAAATCAGAAAGTCACTTCTCATTCTGAATTTTACGACACTTTCATTCTTAATGCTGCTCAATCATTAATTCACTCGTTCACTTAAAATATTATAATAATGGCGGCAGAGCTGTCAGTGATTTTATTATGGCAAATAGTTAGACTTTATACTTACTGTTGTGGCTTTACAATGAAGATACTTTCTCCGTCTTATTAAATATTTACTGCATACATTGTTGTGTATTCATGGAGGAGAGAAAATTATATTAATAATGCATAGTTCAAAACTACATTATTGAAACACCTCCATTTTAAACATGGCAGCTTTTGCTCGCTACTTTGTGCACTTTTACTGTAAAGTTTCTCATACAAATTTCAATGTCACATTGCATTTTCTTTGGTTTAACAAGCCTGTTTCTTTTGACAGGGTAGGCAGAGGTACATATTTAGTACACCCACATTTCGAAATAGGGGACAAATGTATTGCCATAAGTCCGGCACAAATCCAATATTTTAGTTTTTTTTTACTCCTTTTTTTCCTATACATCCACCAGAAACCATTAAAATTGTAGGTACATTTCTTCTTTACTTCAACTAAATTCAACATTGGAAGTTTAAGATATTCGGATTTTTTGGATATTCTGCGCAACTGCACATCTCTACTGTCTAAACTTAAGATTGTGCTCGTATGGTCAAGGAGGTCATGTTTCCTAACTTTATCGCCTTATTTACTGTCAGATCTGTTCTTTTATGTAATATTTTGTATATAGCTTGTAATATTGAAGGCCTACGCCCATAGGTTCTCAGCCCTTACAAGAATAATTGCTCTAAATAAGGAATCTGTTTGACGTGGGTTTATTAAAAAAACAAATATTTAATCTTAAAGAAATATAAACATCAAACTAGACAGCTGAAGTATCATATGATGACGTCTTTTCCGCCATATTGGATTTTATCTGACGTCATAATTATGGCTTTTTAGATCACTTTTCAGGATCAAAATCTAACATGTCATGATTCTCTTTATCTAAATTCATTTAAGGTTGAAGTAACATATCTTTTTCTCCAAACTTCTCTAATGGTCGTCATTTAAAAATCCTACATATAAAATCAATTCAGTATGTAGTGTAGAGTGTATGATACAAACGGTCTCACATATAAAATTCATACTCATTAAAAATTAAAATATTTTATTTCACATAAACCTATATGGGCACTTATGAAACGTCAGAAGCTAAGTGCACGATTCCAAATGGTTGATTATTAAAAATAATTGATTTTTCCAATGTAAATAGGTATGTAAGGACGCAGGCCTGTCAAAAAGGACCAGGCACTTAATAAAATTGTCTACAATTCTATAGTCTAGAAGGCCTACAACGTTTCTTTCTTTTGGCTGTCGTTTCCAGGTAGGCAATAACTGTCTGCCAACATAGAATTCAATGGATTTCGTCCCGTTTCAAGAATGAAAGGGAAAGAAACTGTTGACAGGACCAGTGTGTCATTTAAATCGTCAAATCAAGAATTTTAGAAATGCAGGATTACAGTATCTCTCCGCTATTCAACATTTCTAAAATTCTAAGCAAAGTCCAGTAACGGGAAAATAAATTATCATAATCAGTAGGTTTACAGGGAAATAACTCAAAAGCCCTGGTCCCCATTCCCTTGGCTCTGTAGTGTGGATACTTTATGACGTCAATGAAACTGTTTGTCAATGTTTTACATGAAGCGACTGTCATTTGTTTAGGTTATTCTCCAACGGTGTTGCCGTTCGAAATTCGAACGGTGTCAAGATTTCTTGCAAGAATCTCTTGGCGCCAGAATGACATTGACAGGCGGCCATGTTTGGTAAACATTTGTGAAATTGTGACAGGAAATCGCATTGAAAAACAAGATGGTGTCGTTAATTTTGATTGTGGCCACGCGTAGACTGGGTAACGATTGTTTTTTTTTTGGCAATGACGTTTTGCCCGTCATCCTAGAAGATAGTCAGCTGCTATACCGGACTTCTCTGTGGCTGACAAAATAAACTAAGGCCTCCAGCCAGAGCTAAAATAGTGCGAAGTAAAAAATAATTTTGACTTCTGAAGTTGGTGACCAAAAAACGAAAAAACTCCAACTTCCGAAATAAAAGTTTTTTTGTAGTGTTTTTATTTTTGGGAAGTCGGTCGTTTTTTTTTCCTAAATTTCACATCGCAGCCAGTGTTGGTTTCTACCGATTTTTTAAGATTCAAAGGTTCTGAACCAACTAAGATAAAATTACCATCTTTACAAAGAGGTCCTCTACACATAGTTGACTACGAAAGGGTTTGACCCGGTGACCTCACGATCGCCATTCAATGTGTTACCTCAGCTATTGTCGTTACAATGTTTACGGTCCCGACCCCTGGCCGTGCCGCCCCTCCCTCTTACCGAGCGGCCTGTGTCCCAGCAGTGGGAATATTTTAGGCTGATTATGTTTTTTTTATTTATTTATTTTTGAATCGTCTTACACATTGTATAAGAATTGTTATTATTTTAACAAATAAGTTTTATTTCCTTTAATCTGTCTCGTTAGTCTTTGTAGTGGTAAACACTACTGATGAGCATGGGGTCCTGGACCATAATTGCGAAACGCACTATCTATCAAAATCTGAATTGGACTGAAGATTATTTCTAATTTTGATTTTCTTTGTATGTACTTACAATAGATTTATAAGGTTTTTTGTGTTACTAACAACAATATGGACAGTGTCTGAAATAAACGTATTAAATTAAAATAAATTAAAAAAATTAAACCATTCTATAATAACCTATAATATCTTAGGACAACCAACACAACGTTATCTGATCCCAAACTAGGCAGAGCCTGTACTATGGTAACCAGACAACTGATAAAGTTACTTATATATTCCTAAATACATACATATTATAGATAAATTACACCCAGACACAGAACAAATGATTGTGCTCATCACACAACATTTGTCCTGGGTGGGAATCGAACCCACGACCTCAGTCTTAGCAGTCAGGGTCACTAACCACTAGACTAACAGGCCATTTGTTCGAATAAATTGTCGGCTCAGCAACGTAAATAACGCAATGAATGTTGTTTAACTATCAATATGAAACCAATTCCTACTGATAGCAAGTTACGCAATTACCCCTCTGGATCCAATTCACGGGTAGGGCCAAGTGTCTTTCTGAGCGCGACTTCGTTCGTGTGAAATTTTGCGTCCGACCCGTGGCGTCGTACCCCATCGCCCACCCGCGCTATTACTTCTTTCACACTTGATTTTTTCCGATTTTTTTCATTTTGCTCAGCTCCTATGGGTCGTAGCATGATGTTAAATACCCTATAACCTTCCTCATGAATTGAATTATCAAATACAAAAATATTTTTTCAAACCCGAATAGTAGTTTCAGAGATTACTGTCTACAAACAAACTTACAAACTATACCTCTTTATAAAAAGTGTCATAATCAGCATTACAGCCTGAAGACGTCCACTGCAGGTTTTGATTTTTTTTTTTGGATGGGAAATCATCAAATAACTTCTCCCGCTCTGGGCGGAGCGGGAGGGCGTGTCAGATTTTTACTGACTAAAATCCACCTGTGTTCCTTCAGTTACCCATATGCCAGGGCCACGGTATCTCGTTTGAACAATCTCGCGACCCTGGCAGGCATCGGTCTTAGTAGACCCCTCAATTTGGTGGGGTTTGCCATAATCGCCAGGCTTCGCAGGCGGGTTGGCGATTGCAGTATGGTGGTAAAACGCATAGAGAACGCTGCTGCCTATTCTCTAGTAAGTCCCTTAGTCACCTCTTACGAAAACTACGAGAAGAAATAGATTGGAGCTATTATTTACGTCCGGGGCACCACACGGAACAAGTTTAGATGTATATAGATGGCCATTTTCTATGAGCCAGTTTGTTAGTATTGATAAAGGAGTATACTAAAACTAGTTGCATAACAACTCATAATACATTAGATAACAATTTCCAAGGCCAAATACCACGATATGCGAAACACTTTCTTTTCTAAGCTTATTTGGTTCCAAAGAACTACAATCAAGTTTGCAAGAATGCGTAAAATAAACTCGTTTTGCCAAAAATGCGAAATATTTTTTAGGAGTAAAACAATAATACCAATTAGCGAGAGTCCAGGTAGTTTCTTAGAAATGAACACGCAGACGGACAGACAATGCTATTGTGTCCGTTTGTTTAGAAAACCCGTAATACTGGGATTGAATTCTTAAACAACTAAAATGGAATTTTAGATTTTCGAGAGATTAGTTTTGTTTTTTTTTTAAATACCTATAAACCAATCTAAACCGCAGAGTTTATCTCTCATCTGTTTACACACTATGGTCACGGCTAGTTTCACGGAAAATTAATTAGCTTATGTACGTTTTGCGTTTGTATTTGGTGCAAAAAATTGAACTAAGCAAATAAAAAATTATCAGGTTTGACTAGCTCATGACTCATCTGCCTATGCACATATCAATGTTAATTAATATTCTAAAATTCCATATCTTTTCGTCTAACTCAACACTGCCATTTGCCATACAACGTGGCAATATTGCCAGCCGGTTGGGCAGTTTTTGCCGATTATAATATTTTGAAAATGATATATGTTGCGCAAGCTATACTTAAAAGCAACAATAAAGTGAATGAGCTTCTGTAACAGCTCGTTCGAAGCCTGCATAACTGATAGGCCACACAATCGCCACACGACACATCACCTATTCACTACACTTGTAGAACGCTGGCTATTGCCTACTGTACAGCCACCATACGGCAGGTAAGTCGAAGGATTGTCCCAAATCAGAATAGAGAAAAGATTTCCGTGTGATGCCGGACGTAAAGAATATCACCATCCCATTTTTTCTCTATGCTCTATGGTAAAATACCACCATACTACGATCGCCAATCCGCCTGCAAAGCATGGCGATTATGGCAAACCCCCCCAAATTGGAGGAGGCCTGTGTCCAGCAGTGGTCTTTCGGCTGAAATACTTACTACTACTTTTACTACTTACTTATTACTGTCCATTCCATGGTTGTCTGGGAGAGATCGCATAAAGCGATAAGGCCGCCAATTTGTATATTTTGTAGTCTTTGTAATGTTTTTTGTATTGTATTTTAATGGTGTACAATAAAGTATATATAAATATAAATAAATATGATGATGATGATCTATCAACGAAAACTGGTAAATTGGTCGCAATTTTATAGTCTTTTCAAAAAATAGCTGTAAGTCTCCCATAATTAATTCAATTAAGTAAAATAAAATGTTCAATGTCTAGGAATGTCTAGTTCAATCATGAAAAATATATAAAATGCATTATTAGTAGTTTTTAGGGTTCCGCACCTCAAAAGGAAAAAGCGGAACCCTTATAGGATCACTTTGTTGTCCGTCCGTCCGTCCGTCCGTCCGTCTGTCAAGACCCTTTTTCTCAGGATCGTGAGGAGGTATCAAGCTGAAATTTATAAATTTCAGCTTGATACCTCCTCTATTTTTTTACAGCTCCAAGAGACAGTAGACTTGAGTATTTGATATATCAATTACTCAAGTCTACTGTCTCTTGGAGCTGTAAAAAAATCAAACTTCTAAGCTAACGCAATGAAAAGATATAGCCGTTTATGCCGCAAATTTTCGAAACTCGCAAGGGAATCAAAACCTAAAGGGTACTTCCAGTCGATCTAGAATTTTGAAATTTGGTACGAAGCAACGTCTTATAGCACAGATAAAGAAAAATTGCGAAAATCGTAAATTTTTAGTTACATCATATAATAAAAATATTTTTTTTAATTTTAAACTTTTTACCTACAGGTTTGTAGGGAACCCTCGGTGCGCGAGTCCGACTCGCACTTGGCCGGTTTTTTTACACGCTTTATATTAGCTTCACTTGTATGTTTGTATGTTTGTATATTTGTATGTTTGTATATTTGTATGTTTGTTTGTAACCGACTCCTTATAGTGCGATTTTGACCCACTTTAAACGACCAGATTTCATTCAAACTTTGCACACCTGTCAAGGACCGATGACAATGCAATAATTTCATAAATTTGTGCCATTATCCTTGCCAGGGTTACCAGGACAGCAAAAAAACTGTCACAAACTAAGCTGACATACGTCTCAAAATTCGAAATACCCTAAAAAATAGAAAATAAATAATAGTTAAAAAAAACTAAAAAACACGCTTCCATGGAAAACCAAACTAAAAAGTACAAAATTATGGAAAAAAAGCGTGGGGTGCCTGATATCAATAAAAAATACCTTAAAAGCACCCCACGCTTTTTTTCCATTATTTTGTACTTTTTAGTTTGGTTTTCCATGGAAGCGTGTTTTTTAGTTTTTTTTAACTATTATTTATTTTACCTAGAGAAGATTTCGCCGCAAATCTAAACCCGAAAAATTTGAGTCAGGCATACCCAAACCTATACAACTTACATTTCCAAATTATTCCCTCCATATTTCCTAATCACCTGGTCTCCCTAGCAGTACGTATCGGTAATGCTGACCCGGCGCGCTACGTGCTTGTCCGCGGTTTAGATAACTGCTTGTCACCGCTGCAGCGCTGCAGCTTCTGCATATGTAGCTACATATTGTGCGTATTGCACCATTTAGAATAGGGCAATTCCAGGCTATTGTGTAATTGGTGTGTTTATTTCGTAATCCTGGTTGATAATGGCGTCGGATTGCTCGTACGTTTCTCTAATGTCATACAGCCTCACTGTTACTGCACCACACAGCGTTGAATCCTCTTCCGACTGGCTATGTTGAGCCTGCAGAAAAGCTCTAGCAGGCCACCAACTGCAACATGCCTCCTGGAAATCTCTTAATTGGCTAAGATACCAGCTAGGCCACTGCAGGGGCAACTTAGACAGATGATGGTTCGTACAACAGTGAAGGCACAACGCATACTATAAGTCACCTCTTGTCGTGCTCTATGTGCAATAATATCTGCGCTAAGATGGACCTTAACGAGGCCAGCAATAACGCTGCTAAAGCGACCGGATTCTGGCCGAAACTTATAGCGCTGCAATATTTTTGATCACGTTCAATTCCATTGGTGAATTTGACACTTAGCCTGGTTCGTATCCTACCAGGGCTGCGAATTTGTTCGAATGCACAGGCAACTAAAGGAACACGGGTAGGTTTTAGTAAGTAAAAGTCTGACACGCCCTCGCGCTCTGCCCAGAGCGAGAGAAGCCAAGTAATGATTTCACACTCAAAAAAAAAAAACCGACCAAGTGCGAGTCGGACTCGCGCACCGACGGTTCCGTACAAACCTGCAGGTATTCACAGTTTATGCATAAGGTCTATGTTTATGAAATTAAATGTTTTTTTTTTTTAATTTTTATATTTGAATCGTAAACCACAATTTACCTTTCATTCAGTCATGAAAGGTAAATTGTGGTTTACGATTTATGACGTATTAAAAAAAATCTCGTTCAAACCAATTTTCGGTGGAAGTTTACATGGTAGTGTACATCATATATTTTTTTTAGTTTTATCATTCCCTTATTTTAGAAGTTACGGGGGGGGGGGGGGGGACACACATTTTACCACTTTGGAAGTGTCTCTCGCGCAAACTATTCAGTTTAGAAAAAAATGATATTAGAAACCTCAATATCATTTTCGAAGACCTATCCATAGATACCCCACACGTATGAGTTTGATAAAAAAAAAATTGAGTTTCAGTTCCATGTATGGGGAACCCCAAATATTATTGTTTTTTTTTTGTATTTTTGTGTGAAAATCCTAATGCGGTTCACAGAATACATCTACTTACCAAGTTTCAATAGCATTGCTCTTATAGTTTCGGAAAAAAGTGGCTGTGAAATACTCGGACAGACAGACAGACAGACATGACGAATATATAAGGGTTCCGTTTTTTGCCATTTGGCAACGGAACCCTAAAAAAGCTTGCTTCGTATACTGTAGTATAGTCAAGTGAACTCTTCATTATACAACATTTTACTTTCTGTCGAACCTGCAATATCTTTATCGATGATTTCGTTCATTTTCTATAGACCAAAGCAAAGAGTATTGTTTTAAATTCCGAGTACTTTATCATCACACAAATATAAGGATAAAGATTGCTTGATTGGTACTTAAGTACTTCGGTTCTAGGAAGTAATGCCTTGAGTCGGTGAAGTATGGTGCACTATTAGTGACGTCATATGTACCGTTGATCACGTATATCTTTGTCTATAGGTAACTGTTAACCTCGGAAATCCCTTCAAGTTTTGAATAATTCGTTTCCTGATCATTTTCTTGCATGTTAAAAAGATGGGCTGCAATAACGACCTTCGGTGGGCTTATGTAATCACCGATCCGTTTATCTAACGGTGGTCCTAGTGTGCTTGCGGGAAAGTTTTGTAAACGAACGCTTATCTGAATTCAAGAAGCCGAAATATGCAAATTTTAGAATTACTTCTATAAAATCTTTAACCTTAACCTTACACTTATCGGCGCTGAATCAGACTAATCGTCGAAATAATTCGGAAGGTTTTCTTATATTCCGCGCGGATAAATGTGCATTTAGTTTCACTCTCTGTTCTTTCGAAGTTCTTTCTGACTTTTGTCATTGATCTAACTCTAATCGATATTACACCAAGATTGAAAGGACTAGTTAAGACGAACCTCTTAATCTTTAAAGTTGCATGTTTCTTTCTATCTTTATTTTATTTTAACTAGATTTTGCCAGCGATTTCGCCCGAGTGGAGATCGTAAATTATCCCGCGGGAACGCACTACCGGGATAAAATATACCCAGCGTTAATCCAGTTTAAAAATTGCCTGTGTGCCATACAATTTCATCTAAATCCATTTTGTTGTTTTTGCTTGAAAAGGTAATAAACATCCATACATCCTCACAAACTTTCACATTTAAATTATAGTAGGTTTGCTGAATGGGGTTGCCCTTGAACTTGATCCCACCAGATGAAATCTATGATGGAACAAGCGAGCCTAGAAGAAGCATGTTCACTCTTGTTTCGAAAGCAGACGAGCTATCTTCACTTAAACTTCGTTGTTTGTCTTTCTGTCAACAAACGCTCTTCTATGTGCCAGAATAGAAGGCCTTTTTGCGCCCTTTCAAATTCTATCTTCAACGTTAGTAGCATGGTTTACATTCTATCCCTACGCCGTTTGCCCTTCAGATAGTTCAAATGCTTGGCAAAGCATATCTCACAGACACACCCCCTATACATCGATATCAGTTACCCAACGCGATGAATCATCGCCTGTCTGTCAGTGACTATTTAAGTAACGTTGGCTTAACTCCGCGTTCGAAATAGACACGAAACGTGCCAGTTGACCGACTGGTTCAGATATAAATGTGTTATGTAATTAATGCTTGCAATTGTACGCGTTAATAGATTCATTAAAGGTTGGTTAAGATAATAATTATTCATTGTTTTCAGTTGTAGAACTAGAAATACAGACCTCAGTATTTGGGGCAAGGATATGCCTTGCCCCAGACAGTTCCCCAAAGTTATCGAAATTTCGAATTTATGATACGATAGCTTGTCGAATGTTTGTGAAAAGCTAAGCTGAATGTGGACGAAAATAAATATAGGGATCTTGAGACCAGTGGATTCTCCTTTTTAACCGACTTCAAAAAGGAGGAGGTTTATATGTTTTTTTTTTTTTATGTATGTTCGGCCATAACTCCGCCATATATAGACGGATTTGCAAAATTCTTTTTTTGTTCGAAAGGGGTTTATTCCAAAATGGTCCCATATAATTTTCATATAGATCTGATGATGAGTTCGGGAGACAGACACCGGCACTCTTTAAAAAATGACAGGAAATCAACCGCGATTTCTGCTATCGCATAAATATGCATTGTTTGTTTGGAATTAGTGCAGGGTGAATACCACAACTAAAAATTTAAAAATAAAAACTTTTTTACAAAAAAAAACAACCGACTTCCTTAAAAACACTACAAAGAGAAAAATAACTTTAATTTCGGAAGTCGGTGGCAAAAAAACCATAAATACAGATCCTAAGACACCGACTACCGAAATTAAAGTTATTTTTCTCTTTGTAGTGTTTTTAAGGAAGTCGGTTGTTTTTTTTTTTTTTGTAAAAAAGTTTTTTTTTAGTAAGTTTTTGAGTAGTACGTAATATGAAGGTATATTATTTATAAGGCAGATGTGAGGGGAGATGCCGGGAGGAGACGTCTTAGGAGGACATATATTGACCTTATTGACAGGCTCTTACTTGTAGATCTTTAACAGTCGTTTTGGGTTGTCAGAAGCCCGAAAGTCTAACAACCAGTATTACCCACAATACATATGATAAGGTATGTTTGTATGTATGTTTGTCTGCGCAGACGGCTGGGCGTCTATTTCTATGCTCGCTCGCACTGCTTGCGCAAACTGCGACAGTTGCACACTCAAGCGCATTTGTTCACGCTCGCTACGCTTTAAAGGTAGACAGAGCTTGAAAGGTCAGATACGCGACATGTGGGGCATTTCCGTAAAGGTAGTATAAATAAGTAGATTAGTAAGATAGTTTTTTTTTTTTTTTGTTGCTTAATTTATTTCGGACTTTTCATTCATCATACCATTATCATCATTTATAACCGAAAAACGTCCACTGCTAGACATAGGCCACCCCCAATTTCGGGGGGTTTCCATAATCGCTACACTTGGCAGGCGGCTAGTCGATCGCAGTATGGTGGTAAAATGCATAGAGAACGCTGCTGCCCATTCTCCATTTAGAAAGTCCCTTAGTCACCTTCTACGGGGAGAAATGGCGTCTCTAATCAAGTGAAGACAATAAACTTTATCATCAGAAATACTACTACAGGCCTCTATATTCCTGCCAGGATCGCGAGATTTGTTCGAAAGAGATACCGTGGCCCTGACATACGGGCAACTGACACGGGTGGGTTTTAGTCAGTAAAAGTTTGACACGCCCTTCCGCTCCACCCAGAGCGGGAGACGTCATATGATGATTTCCCACCGACAAAAAAAAAAGCCTCTATATGGAATTTACTCTGTCCCCAGATAGTGACTACAAGAAATCTTCTAATCCTTCCAAAATTAACAACTTAATCAACATTTCCTCACTTCAATCAATACTCGAACTTTCACACGACATTACTATCTAATTACACCTCGCCGACCAATCAGGAGAGGGCACAGAGTGATCAAATAAACAGAGAACCAATCAACTGCTGTACTGTTGTTATTAAGAAACCGTTATCGACGTGCAATGGCGTCAATCTTGCCAGTGAATGGGTTGGTTACAGAAGTTTCACAATAGCTTGTTGGAAGCACAGAGGCTTGCCATGCCATCATCATTATTTTCACCCACAGCCTGACTTCACCTTCACTGCTTGTCCTCTCTTTTCTTCCAGTGCCAGCCTCATCCAGGCTCTGCCCGTAATGGTGTCTTTCGCTGACGTGAAAATCTTCCAGTCCTTGGACACCACTCGATCACTGCCATACTCCTTATGTCTTTTGTTCCAACGAAGCTGAGAATCGGCGCTTTTTGATCGTTAAAATTACATAAGACAGTCCCCCAAAACGCCCGCCTTCACCACTTTCTAGTGCTTAAACTGTGAAGGAGAGGCTCAATAAACTTCTCAGAAGCACAGCTGTCTCGTCAGTTAAAAGAGCTTGATTCTTTTCTTAAATGCAACAATCGATTGGAATCATATTTAGAGCTTATTACTTCTTCTGAAAGAACGGTGGCCGAATAGTATAGGCCCCAACTATTAAGTCATTGATCATGACTTCAAACCTAAAGCAATTTACTTTTGATATTTAATTTCATCACCACTGCTCTCAAAACAGTTGTAAAAAACGTTGTAAGGAAACCGGCATGTCCTAGAACCAAAAATCTCGAAGACATGTGACATCCATCAACCCGCACTTGGCCCACGTCCTCTCATATAGTAAACAATATAGGATGATTATGCTTACCCCTTCCAGGGTCCCGTCAAACCTGCCAGGGTCACGGATTTTTTTCGAAAGAGTCACCGTGACCCTGGCACATGGGCAACTGAAGGAACACGGGTGGGTTTTAGTCAATAAAAGTCTGACACGCCCTGGAGCTCTGCCGAGAGCGGGAGACGTCATTTGATGATTTTCCACCCAAAGAAAATAGGGTGCCGTCAAAAGTGATTCTTCTGTACCTGACCTACTCAATGTGATTTGTTAATTGCCTCGTTAGAGCTAACCAGCTCATGTGATTAGCATAATATGGTGCGTACCTACCTGTGGTGTGCGTATAGATAATTATAGCGTTACATGCATGGGAACATATTCGGGTTACCCTGACCAAGTGTGAGATGCAGTTATGTTTACGCGTTGGTTAGTCGAGAGATGTAATATTTTATTAGAATTTTAATTGTTGAGATTAAGAGTAAAATTCAAAGAAAGTATATGCGTAAGTAGAGTTGCCAGGCCTCCAGATAAAGCCGGACACAGTCAGGCTTTTTGGTTGTGTGTCCGGCCAAATTAGACGGTGTCCGGCCTGTCCGGCTTTTTGTTAGGCTTTGCAAATTTGATCATTTTTGCCTTCACCGGCCTCACCTTGTGTCGCTAGCGCAAGCGAGCGAACTAGCATTGTCCTCCCCGCGTTATTACTACTCAATTTTAAAGGAAAATTAGCTTTTAAAGCATGTGTCTACCAATCAAAAATATTAATTCGTTTTTAAACTTTAGTTCATTAGGGTTTTGTTTAATTTTGTTTTAATATTAAATTATTAAAGATGTCAGGCCTTTTTACCCAAATGTCCGGCTAAACTAACTGGTCTGTCCGGCTTTTCGGTTTTAAGACCCGGCTACCCTACGGTACGAGTATTGTACCTATCATGTTCCCACTGCAAGGACTCAGAACTCTTCTAGATCGTTTCTTTATCGTTTTGAGAGCAGTGGTGATGAAATAATACTATTTACATAATATATAAAGCAAAGCGCCCGTCTGGGTTTGAACCTCCAACCAACAACTCGTAAATCGCTGCCGCATTTTTTTTTACGGTTATAAAATTATTTGCAATTGGTAAACTAACCGCGACCTATGTCGTTGTATGGGGACAACAGTTTTCCAACGGCAAAATTAAGTTTGCCTCTCAATGCAGTTCATCTTTTCGTTAGAGATATTTAAACAATTTTGTACGAAACCCTCGGTGCGCGAGTCCGACCCGCAGTTGCCAACACGTGGATAAAGTATTGCTAGCTAATTTAATTTGACCCTGTATAAAAATTATAGATTTTATGTGAAAGATTTATCGGTTTTATTTTGCAATGCATAATATTGAAGTACCTATCGATTTTGTAATGGCAAAATTTCAACGAGATATTGCTAGAGCATGACAAACTCATGTACAGACATTGCCGTTTATCATCTCCGTTATCTTATGACTGAGTAGTGAAACAAAACCAAGAGTTACCTACAACAACAGTTAACAGCTGCTTATCAGCTAAGTAAGCAGTTAAAGTTAACCGCAGATAAGATAACGGGGACAAGTTTTATGACTTGCAAGCCTGACACTGATTTTGCACTTCCGAAAGATGTAACTGAGTTTGTGTTAAGGTTGTCGATAAGATAGGTATCGTGGGAGTATTTTTCAAAACACATATCCTTCAATCAAATCAAAATAACTTTATTACTCCTCACAATGACAAGCTTATTCTATGTTTTGCATATTATTTTTGTTTTTTAGCAATGTGAGGAGCTGGTGTCTGAGTTAAGCGTAAAATGCCTGTATTACAAATCACCAGGTCCCCACCCTACGGATGAACAGAAAGTTTTACTTAAAAAATATGATATTACAATCTTACATTATAGAAAAGGAGATTTAAGATTAAAAACTTAAGTTATTATAATTTTGGGGGTAGAAGTTATAAATAAACTATAAATAAACATATGTACAGATACCAGCACATAAAGCTGCTACAATCTGTCAAATATCTTTAATAGATTTTCAACTTTATCGCTACAGCATTAGGTTCAAGATTAATTGGGAAAATTTGACAGTTTCGGGTAGCTTGATGAGCAGTGGTGGCCCAGTGGTAACGGCCGCGACTTACGAGTCACTGGTCGTAAGTTCAAACCCAAGCAGGCGCATTACTTTGTGTAAATTATTTCATCACCACTGCTCTCAAAACGGTGAAGGAAAACATCGTGAGGAAACCGGCATGTCTTAGAACCCAAAAATTCGACGACATATCGAAGACGACATCTGACTACCAACCCGCACTGGGCCCGCGTGGTGGATTATGGCCCACTCCCTCTCACCGAGAGGAGGCCTGTGTCCCAGCAGTGGGAACATTATAGGCTGATGATGATGGGTAGCTTGATGTGCTGGAGTCTGTATGTACATAAAATCACGTGACATTGAGGACCAAACTACAGAACGCCACCTGCTACTTTCATACACCTCAGAATGAAAGGTTTTCTATGGGAAATTTTCCAAACTGTTTTCAACAACTTGGTAGACACCGGTGTAAATGTCTCGTTGGTCTCGTGGTGGGAAGCGCGACTGCTAAGCGTGATGTCCTGAGTTCGATTCTCAGTTCGGGAAAAGTGTTATTGGGGTTTTTCATTAGGAATTTCTTAGTAACAGCCCGGAGTTTGGAAGTTGGCGGTGTGATACCCTCGTGCGTCGGAAAGCACGTTAAAGCCATTGGTTCTGCGCCTGATCTCTCTTCGGTCGTGTTGGATTGCCGTCCCATCGGACTAAGAGAGTGAGGGAAGAGTGACACACCCACCCACAAGCCATGACACAAGAATTCCAAGCCATAATAAAACTTAGCATATGGCGGGAATCGGAGTTTTTATTTCACTCACATAAAAGGGTAACATTTCAGCCAAAACCTAAATACAAAGATACTCTCAAAACAACAGAAAGTTATTTTTGGGAAACAAAAAATCGTGTTAACGTTCCCAACTTTATAATGTTTATATTGAAGCCATTTCGAGGTAAGCAAGAGTCATTTAATGGGTTAATAGTTAATAGTACCATGTACCGATAAAAGAGAAGTTAAAATACACACTGCTTTTGTTATACTTTTATGTTTAAAAAGGACTAAAAATAAATTTTATTTGGGTAGATAAAAAGCCAATAGATTTTCAAGACGATCAATTGTTTCGATATTTTGTTCATTTTCTGCTTAGGCTTTTCCCAACTGTTTTAAATGATAAATGATTTTATTTCTGTAAGTAGGTTTGTACAAACACTTTTACACGTTAATGATATTTTTTAAACTAGATGAGATCGGCGTTTCCTTACTGATTACTCTAAGAAGAAAAGGCCGAAACAAACTCAGAGGTCACAGTCTCTTTTAAATTCCAGACATAATATTGGTCACAACATGTGAAGACCATGTAGATTGGTGACTGAAATGGTCTTTTGAGGAAAGAACCACACAGATTGAGTGGACCTGTCCAGTGAGTGCACGCATTTGTCACAAATGTTAGAGTTGGTCTCCCAGTCTAAGTGGATGAACCAGAATACCAGTATCTATACTTAATATAATAAAGCTGAAGAGTTTGTTTGTTTGTTTGGATGTTTCTTTGTTTGGTTGAACGCGCTAATCTCGATAACTACTGCTCCGAATTGAAAAATTCCTTTTGTGTTGGGTAGCCTATTTATTGAGAAAGGCTATCGGCTATATAACATCACGCTATGATCAAAAACAGTGGAGCAGCAACGAAAAATGGACGAAAACTAGCAGGCAATTCGAAGCGACGGGAAGGGTCACGGGAGCAAAAATTTGACGCGGACGAAGTCGCAGGCATTTTATATAGAGCGACTGCGTATCTGACCGTTACAACCCAGTTTCTGGGGAACACTATAACCCTTGGCCAGACTGATTGTCAGTTTCGGGCTAATGACGACCCGCAATTACTGTCTAAGATCTACGAATAACTATCTTACTAGAGAATGGGCAGCAGCGTTCTCTATGCATTTTACCATCATACTACGATCGCCAACCCGCCTGCCAAGCGTGGCGATTATGGCAAAGCCCCCCAAATTGGGGAAGGCCTAAGTCCAGCAGTGGACGTCTTATGGCTGAAATGATGATGAAAATGATGATCTACGAATAAGAGCCGGGATCAATGGCTTTACTTTACGTGTGTCCATGTTATATCCATTCTATTCATTTTTTCTTGTAGTTCAGTACATTTGGACGCGCGACCAAATACTATTTTCAATAATCTGTTTTTTATTTTATTTTATAAATATTACTTGATTTCTTCACTGATAATTTCTATCACGATCTTTCAATTTATACGCGGCTGTTAAACCAAGTAAATCAGAACTCAAATAATTACAAAAAAAATCTTTCTCCATTAAATCTCAACACAGTGCTCCAAACTTACAAAAACGGGGACAAAAAATGTGACAACATCAGAAACGGAGATAAAATAATGTAACATAATATTTTAGTGGCGCATGACATCAACATCTAACAAAACTATTATCTTGATTTTTTTCTGTTTTTAATGACAACTAAATTCTAGGGAAGGACCACCTACGACGTTTAAACTTTTTATAACCCTTAAATTAAAAATCATTTCAGACCAAATTGGACTCTACAGCGTTTGATGAACGTCCGTTTTAGATCGCGAGCCGTTAGCTTTATAAAGCCATTTTTTCGAATGTTTTGGATGCATCTATATTATAAAGAAATAATGCAGTCACTCCTTTAAATGGACCTTTAATTTTGACAGACACCATAAAGTCAAATTTGCTTTTGCTGTTACAAAACTTAACTGTAATCAAAAAGAGACATTAATCCAATGGAATACGGGTGTGGATTTGAAAAAGTTGACTATAAATCGAAGTTTGTGAATATTCTCTCCTGATGATGTGTGGTCTGTGGGTTTTTTGTTTATAAATTGGGATATTTGATTGAGTCTACGCTGTAATTAAGTTATTCTGTGAGTTATGAAGATGTATTTTTAGATACAATCATAAAATTTTTGTGTAAACATTTACTTGGATGGTTGATTGCCTAAATATTTTCAAATTGATGAGCAAATAAACGTAATTAAACACTACATATGTCGCTCCATGCTGGGTTTTTTCTTTGACTTAATGTTTCTGTTATTGTACGTACAGTGAAGTAAAAACGAAAAAATACACAGAAATTACTTTTCCAGTTACAATGAGCTTGAAAAGCAATCACGCAAGCGTCATTAGTTTGCCGAAAACATTATTTATTTTATAATTTTTCCTCAACTTTTTCCGAGATAATTCACGTTTTGACCCACTGTGTCGAATCTTGACCTGCTAAATGTAAATGAGGGAATCTTCCCATTGGTCACGATCTCTCTAGTAATTTCTAATTTTGACTAACAATAAAACCTCATTCATCTTGTTTTGGCAAATCATCATGTTTGAGTAGGTACATAATTTCGAGAGCTTTCAACCATTTTTTCGCACTTATGACGAACGTAAAATGACTTTACTCTTTATGTTAGTACAGACGCACACACAAAGCTACTACAATCTATCAAATTTCTTCAATAGGTTTTCAACTTTATCGGTTCAGTATTAGGTTCAAGATGGTTGGGAAAATTTGACAGTTTCGGGGAGCTTGTTGTGCTGGAACTCTGTACATAATTGAAACATTTGCTCAGTTTTTTTGACGTCTGTTAATAAGTGTGCGTAATACCTAAGCAATGGAATATATTTTCCTTCCTCACAATGATTAGTAATTTCTACCTAGACCATTTCAAACACTAATCTGCTTGTTAATCACACGAAGAAACTGTGACTGTCTTCTTTGCATTACTCTGGACCTTCAAGACCGAATAGCTGCGTTTCTCATCCGACTATGATAGAAAAAGTAGACCACCGTAACGTAACACACTTATAATGGCAATGACTGTCATTTTGACAAATCAACAGCATCCGTTGCGTTATATGTATTGTCGAGCAGACGAATTTATGAAACATTTCAAGCAATGGATATGAAATTTCTTTCAAAATCGTACAGATTGACAAGGCACTTGAGACAGTTGTCAAAAAAAAACTAACAAACAGATGATTTCTATAAAAAAAAGTTACGTGAGACTCGTGAATTCACGCAGTTGGCCATTTCTAAACATATAAAGTGTGTTAAACCGGTTGTACACAGCCCCATAACGTGTGTTTAATGATGGTAATAACCGTGTGTACTGGCCTATAAACCTAGACCTAACCTGGATCCAGTACCTACGTATGAACGTCTAAAACAAGCCGGCCGTAAGTACCAGGAGAACATAAAACTGCGGGTTGATCGGAACTTGGAACATTGACAAGACAATAGATTTCGTTTCTAGGTAGAAGTCTATAATAAAATGATCAACTGTTCATTATATCTGTTAGCCTAGTAACAAAGATATGAAAAAAATATTACATTTTTTTGGTATTAGAAACAGCGAAGTAAATGATGTATTTAAATCATCGTTATTTTAGCCAAAAAACGTCCCGCTAGATATAGGCCTCCCCCAATTCGGGGGCATTTGCCATAATCGCCACGCTTGACAGACGGGTTGGTGATCGCAGTATGGTGGTAAAATGCGTAAAGAACGCTGCTGCCCATTCTCGATAAGTCCCTTAGTTGCCTGTTACGACACCCACGGGAAGAACTGAGATGGTGCTATTCTGTACGTACAGCACCATACGGAACTAAATAATGAATGTATGTAATTAAATATTAGATCAAAACTTGACTTGAAAGAGTACCATCTATGGAGTATTTAGCCCGTACTTTTCCATAGAAAACTACGTTTTGGAACAGGCATCTTAAATTTTCTTACTGATCGACGCTGTCACATTTCCACAGCAACAACACCATCACCTGCAAAGGTTTATTCCAACAATATTGGTTTCGGTATCCGATCTACCGGATGCAGCTGAATCATCATTTTCAGCCTATAATGTTCCCACTGCTGGGACACAGGCCTCCTCTCGGTGAGAGGGAGTGGGCCATAATCCACCACGCGGGCCACTGCGGGTTGGTGCAACTGAATACCAGTAATTTACTTACCACTTACTCGTCTCGGAAGGCACGTTAACACCGTAAGCCCCGGCTGATATTCGTAGATCTTTCACTTTCGTTACGGGTAGTAAGAACCCTGAAAGTCTGATCAGTTCTCTTACCAAGAGGTATCGTATTATCCAAAGACTGAGTTGAAGAGGTCAGATAGGCAGTCGCTCCATAAAAATATACTGATATTCAGTTGCATCCGGTTGGACCTGAAGCCAACCAACCCCACCTTTATCTACGTTTGAGAACAGCTAGATTTACATTTAAATAAACATTTTCAGAAACTCTCTTCTTGGTCTACATTCACAAATTGTTTAAAAAATACCCTACAAAATATCTGAAACTTCTCAATCGTACTAAAATTCTTAATTAGTTCAGAACTTAATTAAAACCTTGAGCAAACTAATACAAAGTTGCCGAAATTAATTAAAATACAAAAATATTCACGGCCACGTCTGCCTCTTAGTTAAAACTTAATTTTGTTAGTCAAACACTGTTTAACGACGGTTAAGAGCCCGGTTAACTGAACAAACATGTTTAGAACTAAGTTTAATTTATCAACCGGTTTGACGCTACTTTGCTTGACGAGGTTGTTGCTTTTAGGTAAAGATCAAAACTTTTTATTAATCATTTCATGTCATTTATCATTTAACTTTGCACCGCAACGTTTTGTCCTCACACTTACAGAACCCCAATTAAATCAAGTTTCTGATCTCTTCATCGCGTTAACTGTAACATTTCAATCTTGCGTGTCAGTCCGTCTGTCATCGATTTCAGGCGTACTCTCCGTAACTGCAACGAATCCGGATCAGATTATGGGAACTTTTTCTGTCTTTTTTGCGACACTTGAGTCAGTGAGTTCACAGCTTTATTGTAAGATTGTGAGTCATGCAATTTGCTTTATACTTAAGTAGTTAGTTTTTTACTTTTATCAGACTTTAGACTGTGTCAATAGTTTTGTTCGTGTGTTTGATCAAGCGTATGAGAGAGATTTTTTGTGAACATAATTCGGCGAAATTACTTAAACTTTATTTTATCGCTGCTGTAACAAAATTGGAAGAATAAACTAGATTGCTTGCCTTGATCGCAATATTGATAAGTCTTCGTACCTTCGGATGACTTTTTTTCTTGACTTCGCGCACTGCTTTGCAACGAGAGTGTAAACGATTTAAAATCCAGAGCACCATAAAAATCGTCACGTTTTATATTCGCCCATTTCGACCTGGGCTTAGTCATCAAGGTGGACACCAAAGTACACGTGTTTGACCACTATTTAATGGTTCTTGTAATTTTGGTTCCTGGGTATCTACCGGTTCTAGACTGTTACCGAAGGCCCCTCACTGACTGAGCAAAGTACAACTGATATTTAAGTATCGCCGCTCGTTAGAGGCTGCATAATTGCAGCTCATTCTACCTATGAAACCAGGGCACTATAAAACACTATCCCACGTCCCTGTGGTATAGGCGATAAAATAAACCTACCGTATAAGCTTATCGCAATGCAAGTTGTAAAAACAAATGAAGGCTACATTACTTCTGTTATTTATAAACTTGCTACATGAAGTTTTACCTTTGAGAGCTATCGCGAATGCCATCTTTTTCTATTACTAGGAGAATGAAAGAGACAGTTATAGAACAATGTCAAGTTGATGAAAGTCTGTGGCCAGTAATGGCAAGTGGACATCAAATTAAAAGCATAGCAAATGCTTGGGATCTTAGTTCTTTTACTAAACAAACCGTTTTTAACCGACTCAATTCGGTTGTTTATATATATTTTTTTATGTATGTTCGGCCATAACTCCGTCATATATAGAGGATTTGCAATATTCTTTTTTTGTTCAAAAGAGGTTTATTCCAAAATAGTCCCATATAAATCTCATATAGATCTGATGATGAGTTCCGGAGACAGACACCGGAACTCTTTAAAAAATGACAGCAAATCAACCGCGATTTCTGCTATCGCATAAATATGCATTGTTTGTTTGGAATTAGTGCGGGGTATAACTAAAAATTTAAAAATAAAAACTTTTTTATCTTGCATCTGATTCTGTTTTACCTTCTCCCAACTTTGTTGCAGTCGGTTTCTAGTCTAACTGGATGCAGCTGAATAACACTATTTTACATGGAGTGACTGCCTATCTGACCTCCTCAACCCAGTTACTGGATAATGCCATAAGACTGGTTATCAGACTTTCGGGCTTCTGATGAACCGTAACGACTGTCATAGATCCATTAATGACAGCCGAGACCAACGGCTTACCGTGCTTTCCGAGGCACGGAGGGATCAATCAAATACAAAATCAAATTATTTTATTTCACATTAACCTACATGGGTACATATGAAACATCAAAAGCGAGGCACGATTCTAATAGGTCGTTTCCTATAGAGAAGAGCCGGAAAGAAACTACACGGTTACTGTTTAAAAAAAAAAAAAATGTTTTCAAATTACAGTGTTAATAGATATGGGAGAACAGGAGAGGTGTTATGTAATGACCACCTGTTCCGTGTGGTGCCAGAAGAAAAGAATAGCACCGTGTCAGACTTTTACTGACTAAAAACCACCTGTATTTCTTCAGTTGCCCATGTGCCAGGGTCACGGTATTTCTTTCGAACAATCACGCGACCCCGGCCGGCATCAGTCTTAGCAGACCCCTTCAGCACGGTTCTAATAATTCATTTCCTATGGAGAAAAGTCGGAAAGAAACTACATGGTTACTGTTTAAAAAAAAAAGAATTTTACAATGTTTTCAAATGACAATGTTAATAGATATGGGAGAACAGGAGAGTTCTTGTGTTATATAATGACCACCTGTTCTGTGTGGTGCCGGAAGAAAAGAATAGCACCATAATTAACAAAAAAACAGGGCCCTTCTAATTAACTCACTTTCTAAATGTGAAACGAAAAATAAAATCAATACTTGACTATAAACATTAGATTACGCACAAACAGAAAACTTATTAATATAAACACTAACACAACTAGGTCCCCCTAACTACATTCATTATATACATACCCTTGATACACACGCACATCCCACACACGCACACCCCACACCCCACACACGGACACCCCACACACGGACACCCCACACACGGACACCCCACACACGCACAGACACTCATCCCCACATTCACTTACACACACTTTCACACAAGTGTTTCGATGATTGCGTGATTTCATGATTGCTTAATTTTTTTTACATAAATGTAAATGTACCAAAAAATGGGAGAAGACACTGATTCCTGTAACATAGGTTACAACCTAGCTCAGGAGTCAGGGCTTTAATATATAAATATAAGAATGTTTTATGTCAATAAAATTTTATTTTATTTACCATCGCATTTCTTCCCATGTGTGTCGTAAGAGGCGACTAAGGGACTTACTAGAGAATGGGCAGCAGCGTTTTCTATGAACTTTACCACCATACTGCGATCGCCAACCCGCCTGACAACCGTACGCGATTATAGCAAACCCCCCGCCAAATTGGGGGAATTCTATGGAGTGGACGTCTTTTGGCTGAAATTAATGATGACCTATCCGTAGACCAACCGTGGTTAACGTAACTTTATCGAATCGATCGAACTATGCAATGCAAATGGCAATAATGACATTTGGTTTAAATAGTGTTATATCGCACCCTTAGAATTACAACGACGTAAGTACAAATACTATACAATCGAGAAAAATGCATTAGAAACTTTTAATTTACATTTTACTCAATAACTCTTTTGTATCCACAATGTTTGTAAAAAATTAACGTAACATGGGTACTTGGTTATTATTACTTTGATATTAGTTAAATATAATGCCTAAGTTTTTTGTAGTTTTATTTTTACTTTATTTTCAAAATACAAGGCACCTACAGTTAAGTCATTGTACCACTAAAATATATGTAAAAGATTAAAAAAATGTGACGAACAATGACGTAAAGGTACAACATTTGACAAATTAAAAATAATCAATTTATCATTATTTCAATAATATGCCCAAAAAAGGAAAATATATAATTAAAAGTTAGCGTATAACTTGAAACCGGCAAACAGAAATCATTAACTTTCGAGTTATAAAGGAATAACCATAAATAGGTGGTACTTTTTTGAAGAAAGCAAATAAAACACAGGTTAAAGTAATCAACGTTTATTTGTACTATTAAGCATAATCAGTCTTCTGAAGATATAAAATATTTTTTAACACTTAATATAAACCTTATTAGGTTTATATTAAGTGTTTAAAAATATCTTATATTTTATTTAGTATTAAAAAATGTTATTTTGTCCTTTGAAAAATCACTTAACAATGAACTTATTAATTATTAACTTTTACTTTTAAATCAGTCTTCTATGATTTCTTTGATATTATTAATCTTAATACTTATTTATTGTATCATTAACTAAACTGTCTGAACTTTAATAATCACCTATTCATGTTTAGTAGCTGATAGACATGTCTCATAAGAATTAAATAAAAAAAAATAGAATGATAAACTACAGGTTCCTGTAATATTCTGCATAGTAATGAGGTACTATATTCTTCTCAATTAATTGCAATATATCTTGTTTCTTGCGTTCAGATATTGGTATTTTAGAATTATATGCTGGCTTAAGGTGTATCTCATCAATCGATATAGGTGGTCTGCTAGTGCGTAAATTTCTTTGTACTGTTAGATTAGCTTGCAACATGTTTTCAGTTTTATATGATAGTTTATATTCAAACGTATTCTTATTCTTTGTAAATTGGACCACTTTTATTTCGCTCAATTTAATTTGATCGCCATCAACATTTTTAGATAAATTTAGGTTTAACTCCTCTGCTAATACTTTCAGATCAAAAAAGCTGTCATAATTCATTTCAAACACTTTAAACGGGTTTCCAGACTTTTTAGCTTTTCTTATAACATTAACATATTGATCTGGAACATAAATTGGGCTTGATTTCCTTTCCTTTTTAATGCACTTTTCAATCAAAGAATGGGCGGTATCACCCTCGTTTTGCGTGTGACCGCGAATTAGAAATTTATGGGTTATGGATTTTATGTTTAATTTCGACACAGCAAAAAAATACATCGTAAGAATATACCTAAAAAAAAAGAAGTCGTTAGGAATGAATACTTTTGAAATAATAATAGATAAGTAAGGCAGGCACTGGTGGGTCAGAAATCGTTGAGTCGTGAGTTGCAATAGATGCTTCAGGAACAGACACATTGGTTTCATGTTCATCTTCCGAACTAGAAGAGGAAGAACTACTCGAACTACTGTCTTCGCTACTGCTACTGTCTCTGTTATTCGATGGCCTAAATTCATCTGAACTGGTTCCAGAAAAGTCACCTTTCTCAGAATCAGATGAAATGAATGAATCTGTAACTTCTTGCATGTTAGAACCTGATTGTTTTGATACTGTTTGATTGACAGAGTTATTCTCTTCAGTACGACAATGATCTTTAGCCAATCTTACTAATTTAGCCCCCCGTGACTCCATTATGTTTCAACCTAAAAAAAATAAAAAATAATGGAATATAGAAGAACAACGACCTAATTGTAATAAGCGTCATTGTTCGTATAAATGTTTGAATTTTTTTTTGAAAAAATGACTTAAGTTACACTTGAGTCAATGTTCTTCTTATAAAAGTAAAAAAAAATGGCCTAATTACCTTAGCGTCGTTGTAGCACTGTGCAGCAACAAACTCGTCCCGCTCCCCGCGAGTAACTGACCAATCAGTCGTTGTTGTTTTCAAGTCTCGCTCAATTTGACGTTGACGCTACTACCATCTAGCGGAATTTATGGTAATTACAAAAGAGTCAATGTTCCTTACAATAGTTAAGCACTTTTTATAGTGTTTGTTATACTTAAGTCATTTTCACGAAATTTTGCACTTGCGTCGTTGTAATTCTAAGGGTGCGATATGTCTTATTTATGAAATACTATTATTTATGTAGATTATTTTATACTTTGTGAATGTGAGAACGTTGTAGGCCTTGTAGACTGTAGACAATTTTCTATCTTATTCAGTACCTGGTACTTGTTGACAGGCCTACACCGTCCTCCCATACCTATTAACACTGTAATTTGAAATCATAGTAAAAACCAATTATTTTTAAAAGAGTAACCGTGGAGTTTCTTGCCGGCTCTTCTCCATAGGAATCAACAATTTGGAACCGTGCACTGACGTTTCATAAGTGCCCATGTAGGTTTATGTGAAGTATTTTGATTGATTGATTCATTGATATGCGGTGACTTAGCCATAAGACGGTACAAGAGCTAAATATAATATTTTTAAATCGATAGTCGTCAAACAGTAAGTCCTACTGGGACTTACTGTATGACGACTTAGGGAATGTATACTCAGTACCTTTATATACAAAAGGTTAACTGCTTCGATAACCTCGTATCAGCTAATGTAATTACGAGTATTATCGCTCTATTGTGATTTTCTAACTCATTAAAGTATAACTTTGTACTTTATAGTTGTTTTAAGTTCCCTTTTACTGTGCAAGCATGAGTTTTTAAGCGCGGGATAATTTTATACACACAGTTCAGACCGTATTTCGGCCATGGCGGCCAATCTCAACAGAGACTAGCCATCGGCGCGGTAGATATTATAGTGCTCAAGTGTGTGCGCAGACACAAGGGCACTCCCTCTTCCTTCATTCTCATAGTCAGGTGACCAAAAGCCTAAACAGATTGATTGCCAGTATCAAAATTCTCCCTACCGAACTGATTTCCTGACAGCCCCGTTGGTTTTGTTGTCGTGCTTGCGACTGGTATGAGTGGGGTTCTAGGTTCGATTCCCAGATGGGGCAAAGTGTTATTGTGATATTCCATTAGGAATTTCTTAGTAACAGCAAGGAGTTTGGAAGTTGGCGGTGTGATACCTCCGTGCCTCGGAAAGCACGTTAAGCCGTTGGTCCCGGCAGTCCTCCGTGGACGTTAGACAGTCGTTATGAGTCATCAAAAGCCCGTAAGTCTGACAACCCGGAGTCAATAGCGGACTCCCGGCCACCGTAGGCGCGAGCTTGCGGGCGGCAAGCAATGGGTAGCTCGCCGCCCGGTAAGGACCAGGCTCGTAGTGTTCCACGTGCGCCTCAAAGAGATGTCAGCAGCACTGAAGGGGTCTGTAGGACCGATGCCTGCCAGGGTCGCGAGATTGTTCGAAAGAGATACCGTACCCTGGCACATGGGCAACTGAAGGAACACGGGTGGGGTTTAGTCAGTAAAAGTCTGACACGCCCTCCCGCTCCGCCCAGAGCGGGAGAAGTCATTTGATGATTTCCCATCCAAAAAAAAAAAGTCTGACATCCCAGTCATACCAAGGGATACGGTGTTAGTCAGGAACTAGGTTTTGGAGGTCACATAGGCGATAAAATACGGCATTTGGTAAGAATTGAAGCTGACCTCAAGTATAGTTGAGAAATGGCTAAGCAGATAATATTCTCTAAACATGAGAAAGATATAACAAATCAAATCAAATCAAAAGTCATTTATTCAAACTAGGCTGAGAGGCAGCAACGTATATGTAAACCACAACTGTCATTCTTTGACACTTATTGGAATCGGTTAGATACATATAACGCAGCAAAATGGCGTAGTATGTTGTTTTGATAAAGAATCTTTCCCCTAGCAGTACATAATGGTACTAACACTACACTTTACAATGTAAACTCAGCTTTTAATTTACGAACTAATGGCATAGTAAATACTCTCTCACTAGACTACAGTACTCGCCAATGTAAACAGGGCTTAATAGGTTGCGAATGACCGCACTCAAGACTAACAATGTTTACCAATATTAATTAGTAATGAAGTACTTAATTAATGTTTTTATTCATCGTTAAACATTAGCGCTTCAGTGTTTTCGTAAACAAATTAGGGTACAATAAGCAAATGATGTTGAAGATATTTTTTACTGAGAATTTGTTTGCTATTTTTAAAGGAATTAGGCAGAAGCTGTTAATTGGAGTATGATTTTTAGTAGCTTAGAAACTTTTGTTAAGAGTCCGTTTCTTTTTTATGGGGGAAATCATCAAATGTCGTCTCCCGCTCTGGGCGGAGCGGGACGACATGTCAGACTTTTACTGACTAAAACCCACCCGTGTTCCTTCATTTGGCTATATGCCAGGGCCACGGTAACTCTGTCGAACAAATCTCTCGCGACCCTGGCAGTTGATAAAAGGCCTGGATTGGAGGCCGCGTATCTGCTAGCGTAGTTAGCCGAGCTAGATGGACCGACAACCTAAAGAAAGTAGCTGGGACAGACTGGATGTGGAAGGTGGAGGACAGGGTATTGTGGGACAGCCTGGGAGAGGGGTATTTCCAGCAGTGGACATTCTGTCCGCGTAGGTACTTTACATTTCTATGTTAAAGATGATTTACCTTATAAAGCCGACTAAAAATTTCAACGCTACAGGGTCTACATTCATGTACTTAATTCATGGTTACAATTTGATCGTCAATGTTCCTACTACCAAGTATAGTGCTTGACAAAAATCAACATCTTCAGGCGATTTTCAAGCTGTGAACTGAGCTGACATCACATTGAAACTAGTCCTTAAACATTTACACTGAAAATGGGCGTCCTAATTGAAGTGAGATCGTTCCTGCAGAGAATAGCTGCTAAGATTTACTCTGAGGACTTAAAAACAAAAAGGTAATCAAACGCAGAGAAAACATAAAAGTTAATACCTAAGAGTAGAGGTAGAATGACCTCTACACTTACAAAATGGAGTCGTTAGTCTAGTGGTCGTAACCGTCCTTTTTTTGTGGGTGGAAAGTCTGCCCACGGTACCTGCTACCGAGATAAATAATAATGTTTCTCCTTATAACACCATATAGTATCTGTCGATGAATGCTCCATCAAAAGTGGTCCAGCCGTTTGAGAGATAAAGCGAAAAAGAAAGTCCACAAAAAAACTTTTTTTGTTAAATAATTACCTCATTTGGTATAAAGCTGTAATTTTTTTGACATTACAAACAGACTTTAGAATTGTATCTATGCGTATACACCTACTCGTCTAAGACAGGTCGCCATCTTGTATTTGTTAACAATTTGTCGTTTAGCACTCATTCCAGCCAGATGGAGTTTAACGCAAAAAGCGATAGTAACTGTGACGTCACGCTAATAGGGAGTTAAGGCGTTTCAGACTGACGGAGCACAAAACGCGCGACTAACGTACATGTGGGTTTGTTTATCTATAAATTATAATATTTGGATTATTTGGATAGCTCTTTTTAAATACACATGAGGAAGTCTGAAAGTGGCTCCGGTACTAGAAAAGTTTTGTGGAAATCAGTTGTCATGGTTTTTTTTTTGTGGGTGGGGGAAATCATCGAATGACGTCTCCCGCTCTAGGATGGAGCAGAAGGGCGTGTCAGACTTTTACTGACTAAAATCCACCCGTGTTCCTTCAGTTGCCTGTGCCAGGGCCACGGTATCTCTTTCGAACAAATCTCGCGATCCTGGCAGGTTGTCATGGTATGGGGATGTAATGCAGAGTAGTGAGGGAAATGTCGTGAGGAAAGTTTTGAGTATGAATGTGGATAGCAATAAGATAAGAGTAGGAGAAGACCAATGTAACGATGGATGGATGATGTGAAAAATTATACAGATAGTAAGGGGGTGACTACCGAGATGACGACTAATAGAGAAGTGTGGAAGAAAAAGACAAGTTATTCCTGTTGTGGATTGTCAATGTTTGTAACTTCATTATGTCATTTCTAAACTATAATATAAAACTGCTATTTTTTTCAAATGACAGTTATGCTAACCTTCGCTTATGCCAAAGTATTATTATACCACAGCATTATTATGCTGATAAAAGTTATGCAAAAACGTTATGCCAGACATTATCATGCCTTTCAATTTTTTGTCAAAATGGTGACTCCCAATCACTGGCACCTATGATATTCACAAAAACTTTATAAAACATACAGTTTATTTAAGTTTTCTGTCCGTAAAAACCACACGTCATATAAATAAAGTAAGACATGAGAAATATCGCTCAGTACAAATAGTTGGAACGTGGGAATTGTTCTACATTGTATGTCTACAGTCTGTGGTTTACACGAACATAATAAAACTCTTATTTGTTTTTATAATAACCACAAAATGGCGAAACAATGAATAAGTGCATCAAAATCTTATCATATATTGAAAGCGAGATCTTAAAGGCGCTCACAGACAAGCCCGACGCGACGCTGCGACACGGTTTAGATAGAACAATTTACATTAAGTTTTCATAGAAATGTTTGTACTAATTTGATTCAGCCCTGTCTGCAACAGCTTTTAGCCCTAGTCTTTCTCGTGTGACATAAATGTTATAGTGTTAGATAAGTCCAAATTCAAACTTTTGTTATAATCGTTTAGAATTCAGTTTAGAATAATCCTTTCCACTTCAAAACATGGCACGTTTATACAACGAAAACTACGACATAATTATTATTCAATAAGGTTTATTTTACAATTCCATATCAAAATAAAGACCTTATTTTTAAACCAAGAACCGTTATCTGTCAACAAACAAATGCATCTAACTGTCTACGCCGGTTGCCATGGTTACAGAAACTGGTCATCACTTACTAATTGCTTGAAATTGAAAGAACAAACTGTCGTGGGCGCCATTCGTTTTACTTAATTAGAAGACACCAATACGGGGCTAGAAAGTACATACCCAAAGTTGACACTTAAAGTTAAGATTGTTGCTTCATAAACCTATATACACTGTGTTGTTTTATCAAGCTTTCCTATAGTGTAAACATTGAATATTATTTTTGGTACAAAATGTTATTAGAACCTAATTCCATTTAGAGAATTGAGACACTGTGGTTAGACACAATTATTAGTATAAGTTTAAACGTATCATGCGGAAAAGAGAGTAAATACGGGAAAAAAAGCAAATGGTGCTCTACATGGGAATTCGACCAGCTAGTTGATGTCCGATAAGGCACGACTGGCTGTTCGCAATGGTGTGCTGGTGCCTACGCTTATGTATGGAAGTGAATGTTGGGTGTGGCAAAAGAAGCATGAAAGTAGAATAAATACTGTGGAAATGCATTCGTTGCGATGCATGTGTGGTGTGACTGTGTATGATAGGCTGAAGACCACGGTGCTGTTTAAAAGAAGTTTTAGGGACAAAGTTATAAAGAGTATGCTTAGATCCAGTCTCGACATGACCAAACCGGTCATGTGGAGATGATGTATGAAGGAGCCTTACAAAAGGTATTTACAAAGCAGATGTGAACTGAAACACTAGGACACTCTGGGAGGATATATAGAGACCTAGTTAGAGGCAAAAGGAATTTGTATCGTAGCAGGTGGTGTTCCGTAGTTTCTGCCAACCCTCATAGGAAAAAGTAGTTTCAAACGCCAAGCATTTTTACCGTATTTCTTTGCCGCTATTCACTATTGTCAAATACCAAAAAATAAATTGCTTCTTGCCGCGCTACACTAGAGCTCTTAAAATATTCCCACTCTCGGTAAAAATATAGTGTAACCTTAGTACTTACTTGCTGGGGTAACATAAAATGCAAGATTGTAACGTTATGGTCTTGTTTGTGTAAGATAATATACATGGACAAAAGAAGGAATAAAAGGAATGCCTGGAATCGCCATTTATTGCTCAAGTAATAACCGCAATGGGCAAAGAATATGAGGATATAAAAATTCAGTTTTCTATACAAGAAAAGTGTGAATTGCATCTTTATACTTGCCGGTCTATCCCACAAGAATCTCACCGTGATAACATACGTAAAGTAGGTTTTCATTCCTCCTTAGGTATACAACAAAAAAAAAACTTAAAAAAAACTGAAAAACACGCTTACATAGAAAACCAAACTAAAAAGTAGAAAATAATAGAAAAAAGGCGTGGGGTGCGTTTTAAGGTATTTTTTATTGATATCAGGCACCCCACGGTTTTCTATGGAAGCGTGTTTTTTAGTTTTTTTAAAACTATTATTTATTTTTAGGGTGTTTCGAATTTTGAGATGTATGTCAGCGTAGTTTGTGACGTATGTCAGCGTAGTTTGTGACGTATGTCAGCGTAGTTTTCGAAGACAGTTTTTTGCTGTCCTGGTAACCCTGGCAAGGATAATGGCAACAATTTATGAAATTATAGTAAAAATATCACTATTGACATTTCAGTTCAAGCCTAAACTTTCACAATATTTATACATAATAGATCTGCTGGATTTTTATGAGGAATAAGAGGGATTCGTGACTTACTAAAAACAGCCGCACGTATAGATCCATCTGGTTAAGCTACGGTTGCACGTTATTCTGTAGATGGGTGACCATCGTTACACAACGAGACTCTTCCGTGCCTCGGAAAGCACGTTAAGCCGTTGGTCTCGTCTTTCATTTATTGATCTGTGACAGTCGCTGTGGGTCGTCAGAACTTCTAAAGTCGGACAACCAGTCTTACCACGAGGTATCGTATTACCCAGTTACTGGGTTACGGAGGTCAGATAGGCAGTCGCTCCATATAAAATATTGATATTAAGTTGCATCCAGTTAGACTGGAAGCCGACCCCAACATAAATAGGAAGAGTCTAGGCATATTCATGAAGATAGGGGGTTTTGATTGGATTTAAATCATATTTAATTTAATTTAATGATATCGAATTAACAAATCGAAAAACAAACCATTTATCATTGTTTAAAGGTTGCGATGCAAAGATTTGTTATATCAGCACGAATCGGGTGCTCAACATAAACAAAAGACAGTTCATAACTATCGAAACAAATGCTAAATAGAAACCATAATATATTTAAAACCTCCAAAACCGCGCGAGAAACCCGTCTGAAAAGGCATTACCAGATCCTTGATGCTCGCTTCAATTTGATTGGTTGAAGCTGTCCCAATCGTTAATAGATCACGCCGTTACACAGCTCTTTACGATTGGATAATTGTTCCAAATTGTTCCGATCGGAGTCTAAAGGAAAATAGAATGTTTAGACGCCAGCACACATAGCTACTACAATCTGTCAAATTCCTTTAATGGATTTTCAACTTTATGGCTAAAGTATTAGGTTCAAGATTAATTGGGAAAATTTGACAGCTTCGTGTACCTTGATGAGCTGGCGTCTGTACCATCGTTATGTGCAGGACGCCCATAGATTGATTAAGTAATAATGTGTATTGTACAGGACACCCATAGCATAGATCGCTTATGTGATAATGTACATTCTATGTACTGTAATAATATGTATCTATGTATGATCAATGTAAATAATAGCACCTATAAGTTAGTTTAGATATAGTTTGATTCTATTCAATTTAGGAACTAAGAATCTTTGTAATTGCGATCTATTCCGGAGTCAAGTTTGGTCAAATCAGAACGTGTCGAAACCTGTCCAAACCTCGAGACGCTCTTGCCTGCCTCTGATTGGTGGACTCGGAGTCGATCGCAAAAACCTAAAACTTAATTAGTTATGTCATTGGATAATTTAAAATTTGATAACTCGGCGCAGTCGGCGCAACTTGCACCTATGTGTTTTAACTATAAATATAGGCATGTTCGAATTTTAAGTTAGTTGTAAGAACCACGCCATGGGCGACTGATTAAAGAAATAAATACGTCTTCAAGTTTTAAAGTGAGTTTTAATAAGTGAACCGAATAGTAGTTCCTCCAATCCAGCAAATAAATAGATGTGAGACCTATAAACCTCACATTGTCTGGTCCTTCGCGAGCCGGATTCGAGTGAAAACGCTATTAAACAAGACTCCAGTGTGAACTTATTTGAAGAATATTTATAACAACTCATCAAGAACAATGCCAGTTACGAGATCTACAGGGAAAAAAGGTAGACAACCGTCGACTACAGCTACAGAACGAACTGAAACCACTACGGAAGCCACTACTGAGACGACCACTACGGAGCCTACGATAACGACAGCTGATACATCGGAGGCCCCCGCCGCGACCGAGTCAACTGTCAAACGCACAGCTAAACAAAGAGTCGCCGATGAACCTAAGAACAAAGAAAGTAGTCGCCGTATGAAGTCTACGAGTGAAAAAGTGTCGAAATTGCGTCGCGTAGCTAAAGCCAAGGCGGAGCTAGCACAAAGGTTAGTAGAACTAGCGACCGCGCGCCTCGCCGAGGTCGAAGCTGAATCTACCGATGAAGATCTATCCTCAGTGGCCTCGGAAGCTGGCAATGATCAACGAGTGACTACGTGGCTACAAACAAGTCAGCTACTCGCTATCGCCGATCGACCACATGAATCTAACGTAAAGTCGTCGACCGAACCTGCAGTTCCAGTGAACGCTGCCGTGTCCTGGAACATCCCGGCGACTTTACCGGCGGGAGTCAGCACTACTGAACCCGAGAACATGCTGCCAGTGAGCACTGCCGCCGCCTGGCAGCCGAACCTTGCGACTGAACAGCCGCACCTGAACCCACCGCCAGTGATCGCCGCCTGGCAGTCAAACCTTGCGATCGAACAATCGCACCTGAACCGGCTGCCAGTGAGCGCCGCCTGGCAGCAGAACACCGCGCCTATGCAGCCACACCCGAACCTACAACCAGTGTACACAACCGCATCCTGGCAACCGAACTATGTGCCTGCGCAGCCGCAACCAACGTCAGCGTCGGCGGAACCCGCCGCTCCTTGGCCACAGAACTCGACGTACGTAACTACGAACACATCATGGCAACCGATCTACACTACGGCACCACATCACGACTACACGACGGGCTACGCCGCCGGGACCCGGGTGCCACAGTCTATGCCATCTACGCACGCCGCACGTCAGCCTACAACAATGGCCGTCCAAGAACCAAGGACGGACTTGAAAGAACTTGCTGCTGCGATCACGCACGCTGTGCAATCTACACAGTACCAGCAGCCCACGAGATACACCGAACTACCCTGTTTCAACGGAGCTCATCAAGACTGGCTCACGTTTCGCGCCGCCTACTATGAGACGGCACATAGACTAACAGCAGGGGAGAACATGTCCAGACTTAGAAGAAGCCTTCGAGGTCTAGCTAAGGAAGCTGTACAGGGTCTATTAATAGTGAATGCAGACCCAAGTGAAGTTATGAAATCACTCGAGCTACGCTTCGGACGTTCAGACTCAATTGCAATGGCTGAGATAGAACGTCTACGAACTCTACCGCGCCTCACCGAATCTCCGCGTGATGTTTGCACCTTCGCTACTAAAGTTGAAAGTATAGTTGGAACTCTGCAAGCACTGAACTGTGGACATTATCTTTACAATCCCGAAGTAACTAAAGCTATTGTTGAGAAGCTCACACCTACCTTGAAGAGACAGTGGTACCAGTTTTCAGCGATGAACTCCAGAACTGAACCTGATCTACTGAAGTTCACCCGATTCATCAAGATCGAAGCTGAAATATGCAGCCCGTACGCCCTGCCTGAAAACATCGCTGCAACCGCACAACCTACTCAACAGAACACGCAGCGACGCCAGCAACGGGTACATGCCACGCAAGAAACTAACAAGCCGAAGTGTGGTTTATGTGAACGACAGGGACACAGCATCATAGAATGTGAACAATTCAAGAAAGCAACTGTCGATGTTAGGTGGGACATAGCTAAGAAGAATCGGTTGTGTTTTCGTTGCCTCAAATACAGAACAAAGCAACACAGCTGTAAACCAAAGAAATGCGAAATAAACGACTGTGTCCACCTACATCACAAGATGTTACACGCCGACAGGAAGAAAGAAGAACCCGAGTGCCCCAACGAAGAACAAGAAAAGGTACATTCAGCGTGGACCCCTAAGGTGTCATTCCTGAAAATAATACCAGTACACCTTTCTGGACCGGCGGGAGCTGTGGATACCTACGCGCTCCTGGATGATGGCTCCACGGTAACACTTATCGACGATAGCCTGGCCAGTCAGATCGGAGCAGAAGGATCATATGAACCACTACGTATATCATCCTTCGATGGCGAACCCACAATCGACGTGACATCTCGTCGAGTGAACTTCTGCATCAAGGGACGTCACACAGTTGAACGCAAGTTACAGGCAAGAACGGTGAAGCAGCTAGAGTTGGCTGCACAGAGGATACCTGGAGAAGCAGTCAGGGATTGTGAACATCTTCGAGGCATAGCCAAAGATATAGTGACTGAAGATGCAAGACCCAGACTCCTGATCGGCCAAGACAACTGGGATCTTCTCATCACAATAGAAATCAAAACAGGAAAGAAGAACCAACCAGTAGCATCACTAACGCCACTCGGTTGGGTCCTGCACGGCAGCCACACACGAGCGCTTGGCCACAGAGTGAACTTCATCAGACATGCTTACACAGACGACGATCTTCATGAACTTGTGAAGGAATACATCACAATGGATAACATGCAAGTCAATCCAAGGAAACCCATCAATGATCCGGATGAAAAGGCACTTCGTATTCTACAGCACCATACGAGGAGGACCACAGAAGGACGGTACCAAACTGCTCTATTATGGCGAGAGGAGAACATAAAAATGCCAGACAACTACGATAGCGCTATGAACAGGCTCATCAGTGTGGAAAAGAAAATCGATAAAGATCCAGAACTAAAGAAGAGGTACTATGAACAAATGGAAGCACTAGTGTCAAAGGGATACGCCGAACCAGCTCCATCGACCACGTCAGAACATAGGACTTGGTACCTACCTCACTTCGCGGTTTTCAATCCAATGAAACCGGACAAGTTAAGAATTGTCTGTGACGCTGCAGCCAAGACCAGAGGAATATCGCTAAATGATCAACTGCTCACTGGTCCAGATCTTCTGCAATCATTACCAGGAGTAATAATGCGTTTCCGTCAGCACTCAATCGCCGTGACCGCTGATATTACTGAGATGTTCTTACAAATAGAACTTCGACCAGAAGACCGGGACGCTCTCCGCTACTTATGGCGAGGAGACCGAAGAGACAACCAGCCACCTGAAAAATACCGTATGAAGTCGCTGATCTTCGGAGCCTCTTGCTCGCCAGCTACAGCGATATATGTGAAGAACACAAACGCCGAGAGATTCCAACATGACCAACCAGAGGCAGTCGAAGCCATCAAAAGGAAACATTACATGGATGACTATTTGAACAGCTTCGACACGTTAGAAGAAGCAGTAAGAGTCTCACAAGCAGTGCGTAGCATTCACAGCGAAGCACATTTCGAACTCAAGAAATGGTCATCAAACTCTACCGCCCTTCTTGAAGCACTAGGGGAGATAACCGAGACTGAAAACACCATCAAGCTGGAAGACGACATCCAGACAGAACGAGTTCTCGGTCTGATATGGAGACCAATAGTAGACTCACTTGCCTTCAATCTAAACCTAACACGCATACCTCAGAACGTCCTACAGAACGACACGCCTACTAAAAGGGAAGCCCTCCGAATAGTCATGTCCTTATTCGACCCATTGGGACTTGTATCGCCGGTGACCATCAGAGCTAAGCAAATACTGCAAGAAGTTTGGCGCCGTGGAACAGCATGGGACGAAGCCCTAGACAGTGACCTAGCCGCAAGCTGGAGGAAATGGCTCGCTCATCTCAGAGCACTTGAACATGTCTCCATTCCCCGAACTTATCCAGGCTTCAGCGCTACGGAATCACTACAGCTGCACATATTCACCGACGCAAGCGAATCTGCATACTCAGCAGCATTATATTGGCGAACGGTCACCAGCGACGAAAGAACCTACGTCTGCCTGATAAAAGCCAAAGCCAAGGTAGCACCACTGAAGCTAATGTCAATTCCAAGATTAGAGCTGCAAGCAGCAGTGCTTGGTGCAAGAATGGCGACAGCGGTTAAGGAAGAACATGAAAGAGTACCAGAATCAACCACGTTCTGGAGCGACAGCAGAACTACACTGTCATGGATCAGGACTGGAGCCAGGTCTTACAAACCATATGTCGCTCACCGCATTGCAGCCATCGAAGAACATAGCTCCACCAACGAATGGCGCTGGATCCCGACCAAATTGAACCCAGCAGATGACGCTACGAGAGATGTACCCGAACACTATGATGCAGATCACCGCTGGTTCCACGGTCCCGAATTCCTCCGAGGACCCCCAGATACATGGCCAGCTGATGAGAAGAACCCTGTCATAATCACAGGAGAAGAAAGAACCTGCAGCGTCGTACACAAGAAAGTGCAGCTCAGCGAGGCTATACCAAAAGTCAATAGATTCTCGCGCTGGGAGAGGTACCTACGAGCCACAGCACGAGTTCTACAGTTCCTGCAACTCTGCGGCCAATCAGGGGAGAATATTAACTACAAGAGAACCAAGAAGAACAATAGCAACGACCCTGATTGGAGAAGGGGTGAGCAGATGGTGCGGGTCAAACCGAAAGAGAGACTACAGGTCACAAATAATCACCTACCTCTCGCTGCTGAACTCTTACACCGCGCCGAAAGTCTGATCCTGAGAGCTTCACAACAACAATTCTTCCAGGAAGAAATAGAAGCCCTGAAGAACAAGAAGCCCATCTCACGAAGCAGTCGCCTACACCCATTGTGCACAGAATTCATCGAAGGAGAGATTCGTCTGAAAAGCAGAATAACCGCCATGACGGACATCACAGAGCGCCTGAAGAAACCCATGATCCTAGATGGAAACCACGCCACGACACGATTATGGATCGAACACGTCCACCGTAAACTACATCACGCGGGTACAGAGACCATAGTCAACGAGTGTCGTCAGCAACATTGGGTGCTACGTCTACGACCAACCGTGAAGAACATTATAAGCAAGTGTCTGCGATGTCGTATAAAGGCAGCCTCTCCCCCTCAACCAATGACAGGGGACCTCCCTTCCTGTCGATTAGCACATCATCAGAGGCCATTCACTTACACCGGCTTGGACTACTTCGGACCATTAACAATCACAGTGGGACGAAGTCATCAGAAGAGGTACGTTGCCTTATTCACGTGCCTGACAACGCGCGCCATACACCTTGAACTTGTGGTATCGCTCAACACAGATTCAGCGATCATGGCTTTACGACGTATGATGGCACGTCGAGGATGTCCAGCACAGCTGTGGTCCGACAACGGGACGAACTTTCACGGCGCCGAAAAGGAACTGCGAGCAGCCATCTTCGCGGCTACAGCAGAGGAAGCGTCGAAGAAGATGATCGACTGGCGATTCATCCCACCTGGGGCACCATTCATGGGGGGCACCTGGGAACGTATGGTGAGGTCGGTGAAGACGGCACTAGCCACCACAATGAACGAGCGGTTCCCGAGCGAAGAAGTGCTCAACACACTCCTCATCGAAGCCGAACACACAGTGAACAGCCGACCACTTACACACGTGTCAGTGAACCCCGAAGATCCTGAAGCATTGACGCCCAATCACTTCATTTTGGGCGGTCCAGGTCGCATCGCGACTCCAGGGGAATTCGACGACAGTGACTTACGTCTACGAGCCAGTTGGCGTGCAGCTCAAAGGCTCGCCGATATATTCTGGGCCAGATGGCTGAAAGAATATCTCCCAGAACTAAGGAATCGCAGAGAGCCACACACTAAAGGCATAATTCCCAAGGTCGACGACCTAGTGCTCATCGTAGATGGCAACCTCCCAAGAAACATGTGGATCAGAGGACGCATCTGTGCTACATTCCCCGGCCCTGATGGAGTGGTGCGCACAGTGGACGTATCGACGAAAGGAGGTATCCTGCGACGTGCAGTGAAGAAGATAGTGGTGCTATCAATAGACCACGACGATCCTGCACCGGAAGCTACGACTGCGACGCCAGCAGTGGACGACGCACGGCGGGAGGAATGTGCAGGACGCCCATAGATTGATTAAGTAATAATGTGTATTGTACAGGACACCCATAGCATAGATCGCTTATGTGATAATGTACATTCTATGTACTGTAATAATATGTATCTATGTATGATCAATGTAAATAATAGCACCTATAAGTTAGTTTAGATATAGTTTGATTCTATTCAATTTAGGAACTAAGAATCTTTGTAATTGCGATCTATTCCGGAGTCAAGTTTGGTCAAATCAGAACGTGTCGAAACCTGTCCAAACCTCGAGACGCTCTTGCCTGCCTCTGATTGGTGGACTCGGAGTCGATCGCAAAAACCTAAAACTTAATTAGTTATGTCATTGGATAATTTAAAATTTGATAACTCGGCGCAGTCGGCGCAACTTGCACCTATGTGTTTTAACTATAAATATAGGCATGTTCGAATTTTAAGTTAGTTGTAAGAACCACGCCATGGGCGACTGATTAAAGAAATAAATACGTCTTCAAGTTTTAAAGTGAGTTTTAATAAGTGAACCGAATAGTAGTTCCTCCAATCCAGCAAATAAATAGATGTGAGACCTATAAACCTCACAGTTAAGTCGCTGCGTAATTATCGTGTTGTAAAACTCGTCTGGTGTAGGCTTTATGGTTTTAATTTAAGTGTTGTTTTTAAGGTCAGTTACCTGTAAAAGTTTTACTTTTAATAGACCTAGGTCTCGTGGGGTAGTTGCGTAATTCACTAGCAACAGGAATCGCTTTCATTTTGACGGTTCAACCAGATTAATTGCGATATTAAAGCTGTTGAGCAGACTTTTTTTTTTCGAATTTTATGAAGCGCTGATGAATGGAGAGCAGTGTTATCGGTGGTGACTCACGAGGTATAGGTCGTGGGTTCGAACTCCGGCAGGCACTTTACTTTTTGTAAATAGTTTTATCACCACTGCTTTCACAACGGTGAAGGAAAGCATCGTGAGGGAACCGGCACGTCCTAGAAACCAAAAATTCGAAGACATTTGTGACATCTACCAACCCGCACTGGGCCCGCGTGGTGGATTCTGACCCACTCCCTCTAAACGAGAGCAGACCTGTGTCCCAACAGTGGGAACATTATTGGATGAGGATAAGGGGCCATCCATAAATTACGTCACACATTAAGCCGACGAATTGTGACATACCCTATGGGAGGGTAAATTTTGTGACGTCACATTTCAAAATTGAATATACATATTTAAAGTACATTTCATTGCTATACAGCGTGGTAATGCCGCCAGTCTCTTGGGACTAGGTCTAGTACATTGCCGGTCGACAGCGATGAGGATGAATTTTTCGACGCCTTATTTTAGTTTGTGTATATAAATATAGTTTTAGTTAAGTTAATATATTATTTTGTTATTTTTATTGATTGATTGATGTGAAATAAAAATGTGAGTTTTAAAGTACTATTACACGAAATATGAACTATGAAAGAAAAATTTAAAAATATTTCCAAAGTTATTCGTTTTTAAGGTTCAAATTGTTTTGTTGGCGATTTTACACTCGCCCCAGTGTCACCGCGTGCTTTCATTGTTTCTATTTCATTTGACAATTGACTTTCGCGGAGTGAACGACGTCATTTTTTTAGTTCTACTATTTTTTGATTTTTAAATTATGATTATGAAACATTACATTACATTTTTATCTTTCATGAATATAGCCAATAGTTTTTTAATTTGTAATTTTTTCAAATGTTGGAATTGTTGAAGATTTTATTTTAAAATGGAAATAAAAATAATTTCGGAACTGCTGTTTTAATTCAATGTCTAGCTAGATGTAAGATTATAAAATATGTAACGTCACACTAGGAAGGGGGGGGGGGGGTCACACAAATGTGACCAGCTGTGACAAGGAAGGGGGAGGGGGTCAAAAATCATGAAATTTGTGTGACGTAATTTATGGATGGCCCCTTAGCAATATTCTTCAAAATTATACAGATTGCGCTTGCGTTTGTTACGCAATTAGGTTGTTGATAGATAAACAAAGACAAACAAAATAGTGATTCTTTAAGAGTTCCTTTTTTAAAGGAACCCTCCCTATAAAAGAGGCTTCCATTGTACTATTCTAGTTGTAGTGAATAACGTTAAGCTTAATGGCAAGAATGTACATTGCACAACAACAAAGTTATACCACACTCATTAATAAAAGCATAATGGATCGAATTAATTGAATAAAACCACTCAATATCGACGATATAATTAAAACATCATCACAACGGCCACACGCTCCGTTCCTCTCTATTGAATCTCACCACAACACGGTATCAATTATTGATATGTCTAATTACTATAATTATATCATAATTATTGCATGTTTTATTAAACTATGATTCAATGATCTGCATCCTAATTGCGAAACGCACAATTTATCAGAATCTGAATGGGATTGAAGGTTATTTCTAAACCATTGCGTCATTTGTTCGAATAAATTGTCGGCTCAGCAATGTAAATAACGCAATGAATGTTGTTTAACTATGAATATTAAACCAATTCCTACCGATAAAAAGTTTCGCAATTACCCCTCTGGGGCTTGTGGCTAAGTCATAACAGCCGCACGGGAGAGGTATGTGGTCCATGAATGAGTGACCATCTTTATATACCAAGACCCTTCTGTGCCTTGGAAAGCACGTATAGAAAATGTATTATTTATTAAATTAATTATACCGATAGTGGGAGATAATTTGTGGCCACATTACAAATCTACAAACACACATAGTCGTATACGATTAAGGGTCTATCATTGTAGGTCATCATCACCATCATTTCAGCTGAATGACGAACACTGCTAAATATACGCCTCCACCAAAATGCGGGGAGATTTTCCATAACCACCACGCTTGGCAGGCGAGTTGGAGATCGCCTTATGGTGGTAAAATGCATAGAAAACGCTGCTGCCCATTTTAGACACCTTTTACGACACCCACGGGAAGATAATATGATGCTGCTCTTCTTTACGTCCAAGACGTCCAAGATACGGAACCTAAAGTGATATTATGTATGTAAGTAAGACTTGATACCAATTGAATTCACATGAGGTGAGAGTCCCAGGTATAAGGCCACGTATTGACATAGCGAGCGTGTCTCAAAGGTTAGGCCCGTATTAGTATGTGGCAACCACTTGCTGTACACTTGTACAGACTACAGTTACACCAACTGTGTTGTACCGCAGTTTGTGACCGATGTTGGAGGCTAGGAGAGCAGCGTAAGAATGAGAAGCGGTAGACAACTGTTGGAACGAAATTCTTTAGCACATATTGTGGTTGGAGTAAAATTGTAAAAAATCGTGATTTGACGGAAATAGAGTCACGTAAAGCAATAGCGTTATGCCTCTCAATGTGACTTTTATTATATACAACAGAAAGCAACAGAGGTGGTTTTCATGGTTATCGAGGGCGCTGAAGCCAATTGTGAGGTCAAAATAAAATTTGAGTCTTTTTAAAAATAGAGTAAACGAAGTTTCGTTTGGAGGTGAAGAAAAAGCGTAAGGAACTTCGTTCCTGATGATGGCTAGGTGGGGGAAACCCCACACCTTTTTTAAATAGAACTTGTACCAAAGTAGACAGTAGTTTACTTTTCGAATAGCTTAGATATCAATAGTATCATCAGCACAAAAATGAGTGGTCATTTGCAAGCAGGAAGATAAGTTATGAATTAGGAGTTTTCAAATTTTATTTATTATTTTTTATTTTTTAATTCATATTCAAAAAATCAAATTCGAATAATTCTAATTCTAATAAATAAAATTTGAAAACTCCTAATTCATAACTTATCTTCCTGCTTGCAAATGACTACTCATTTTTGTGCTGATGATACTGTTGATATCTAAGCTATTCGAAAAGTAAACTTCCAACAACAGGACAATACAATTTTCTATTCTACTCTTCATAATATCGGAACAAGAAACATAAGTCCTTCTTTCCTTTTAAACAAAACCCCACTTTCACTATTAGTGAAACACGACATATACTATTTTCCCCGCTGTTTTCAAAGCCCTCCATAGAAATACTAGTTTAAAGTACACAATAACATTCATGGTCAAAACAATATTGTGCATAATGTGACCCCTTGTGTCCCGCTCGGGGTCACAAAGTCACAAGTACAATAGGTCCCACGCTGGTAACGGTAGTGTCAACTATGCCTTACTTACTACCTTTTTGAGAGAAACTGGTATCAGTTTTGTAGGTGAATTTGTGAGACTTAAGAGGGCCCTTTCCTGTGAGTCTATCGTCAACGCGAGCATGATTGAAAAGCTTGTTGTTTCATCCAACGAAATGTAAGCGTGTGAGAACGCGATATCACGAAAATTGGCGCGCGGGAATTTTACAGGACGAGGAAACATGTAGATACATGTTTTTTGAAAAAGCCTTACCTGTTTTTGGAAATAATGTTTGTCATTTAGAATTTCCATTATATGTCATGTGCGAAGTTACTATTCTTTTTCAATGTAAGAGTACAGTTTGAACGGACAAAGTTCAGATAAAATGTGTGCAAACAAACAGATTCTCAGGCGTCTTTACTGAATTTGTTTCTTAAAAATGTTTTTTTTTATTCATTTCATAACAAACCACAAGATACCTGTGTGTTCAAACAATCTTGAGGATTTTTTTTTAATACAGGCAACACAAAAATCACGTACGTGTCTTTGTATGGGAATTAAGACAGTTTGGCTGCTCTTAAGAATGTTTTTACATGGTGGTAATGTTAAAGATATCGCATTAGATTTTTGAAGAAATTTGACCACCGAATCCTTTGACTGGTGCTACCAAAACGAAGAGTGGTCTCTATCTATATATATATCCTCTGTCTCTATCTATTTTTTAACAACACGGTGTTACACGACGTATGATATAAAACCAAGCTTTCTCCGTAACAAGCTAAGCAAAAGAGTAAACAACACATGTCCGATATTTACCTGACATGTGTGTGACAATAATGTTGATAGATGACATCTGGTGTGACAGCCGTGAACTGTTGAGACAAGGAAATAAGAGCAAATGATTGTGACACACAACATCACGTTTACTTTCCTATAAGGCAGCCATTCTCAAAGTGTGCTCCGCGGAGCCCTAGGGTTCCGCAACGCCTCCGTGGGGGGTTCCACAGATCCATGGATATTTCGGGCTTTAGCCCGAAAGCCTTAAAGTAGGTCAACCAACATAATATATGAATCGACTTTAGAAATGTCATCAGACACTAGTATACAGTCATTATTCAAAACGATGTCTCTCAATAATTTTTGGTGCAGAATCCGTGATGAATATCTACTTCTTGCCACAACGGCTCTGAATGTTCTTCTCCCGTTCCCAACAACATACTTGTGTGAAACAGGATTTTCGACCTTTGCAGCTACAAAAACAAAATAACGAACAGATCTTTGTTTATTTTAGGGCTCCGTCAAATATTTCGCTTTCGAAAAGGGTACCATCACTAAAAAAGTTTGAGAACCGCTGCTATAAGGCATCACGCTTGTGTTCCACGCGCGCCTCAATGAGATGTCAGCAAAACTGATGGGGTCTGCTAGGACCGATGCCTGCCAGGGTCGTGAGATCTGTTTGAAAGAGGTACCGTAGCCCCGGCATATCGGCAACTCAAGGAACACGAGTGGGTTTTAGTCAGTAAAAGTCTGAGACGCCCTTTCGCTCCACCCAGAGCGGGAGACGTCATTTGATGATTTCCCAACTCACAAAAAAAGGCATCCCACGAAAGTCATATTTTCTTAAATTTTTGCATTATTTTCATTTCAGCCGAAAGACATCACAGCGATCACAGTATGGTGGTGAAATGCATAGAGAACACTGCTGCCCATTCTCTATTAAGTCCCTTAGTCGGCTTTTACGACACTCCCGGGGAAAATGGTGCTATTCTTTACTGCCCTCTCAAATTCATTTAATGCCATTGAATGAATATCTCATGATAAACTAGACTACCCTGGCGCTTCCCTTTTGATGGAGTAGGTCGAAATGAACCTAAATAATGGAATTACCTATAAATGCATCAACACACTTTTGTTGTTCGGCCACCGAAAATGCTAAAATCACCTAAAAACATGATTGGCTTCTCGAGGTAATACAATTTTAAAGCCAGGGTAAAGGCTCCTGTAGACAAGCGTGACACTACAGCGCGTTTCGACTCAGGCAGAGCGATTTCTATGAAAACTTCACGGATATTGTTCTACAAGAATCGCTTCATACTAGTCTGCGGGAGCCTTTAGACGTTATTCCAACATATAGAATTTCTGACTGAACCACCTGCAACCCCTTTTTAGGGTTCCGCACCACAAAAGGCAAAAGTGGAACCCTTATAGGATCACTTTGTTGTCCGTCCGTCCGTCCGTCCGTCCGTCCGTCCGTCCGTCTGTCAAGACCCTTTTTCTCAGGAACGCGTGGAGGTGTCAAGCTGAAATTTATATCAAATACTCAAGTCTACTGTCCCTTGGAGCTGTGAAAAAATCAAACTTCTAAGCTACCGCAATCAAAAGATATAACCGTTTATGCCGCAAATTTCCGCAAATTTTCGAAACTCGCAAGGGAATCAAAACCTAAAGGGTACTTCCAGTCGATCTAGAATTTTGAAATTTGGTACGAAGCAACGTCTTATAGCACAGATAAAGGAATAATTGCGAAAACCGTAAATTTTTGGTTACATCATATAATAAACAGAATAAAACACAGACAGAAATAAAACCAAGATAAGAAACAGAACAGAACTACGACTCGATTGTCGTGATGGGTGAACTTTTACATATATACCTACAAGTTTGTACGGAACCCTCGGTGCGCGAGTCCGACTCGCACTTGGCCGGTTTTTTTTTTTACGTGTTTTGACTAAAACCCACCCGTGTTCCTTCAGTTGCCTATACCAGGGCCACGGCAACTCTTTCGAACAATTCCGCGACTATGGAAGCCCACTACTTCTCTTGGGAAACAAACTCAAGACCTCACACTGGCGTGCCGCGTGAGGGAGTGGCAGTCTCTGCGCCCTCACGTCCCTAGCAGCCGCAGGAGAAGACGCCCCGGGCGTCGGGAGTCTATAGCGGACTCCCGGCCACCGTAGGCGCGAGCTTGCGGGCGGCGAGCAATGGGTAGCTCGCCGCCCGGTAAGGACCAGGCTCGGGTCGACGGCGAGTAGTGTTCCACGCGCGCCTCAAAAAAATGTCAGCAGCACTGAAGGGGTCTGCTAGGACCGATGCCTGCCAGGGTCGCGAGATTGTTCGAAAGAGATACCGTGACTCTGGCACATGGGCAACTGTAGGAACACGGGTGGGATTTAGTCAGTAAAAGTCTGACACGCCCTCCCGCTCCGCCCAGAGCGGGAGAAGTCATTTGATGATTTCCCATCCAGAAAAAAAAAGACCTCACACTGACCAGCCTCGGCAGTCATGTTCATCGCTCATCGATCATTCTGACGCTACATCAGATATTATGGTAATAGCCACCTATGTACGTGATCAATCATGGGGCGTAATGATCAGTTTTTGTTACCAAATCATTATGGAGGATCATCATCAAGTGTTGAGGAATTTTGTATTAGTTGGTCAAGTCATTATGGTGTCGGATTTTCAGTAATTCTGTTCGGTTTACGGTTTTAAGGTGAATAAAGTTTTAGGCGAAAAAAAAACGAAAAAACAACGGTCTCATTTCGAATCAAACACTGTATAGGGTTAAGAGGTTCACTCCCAGATAAACAAAACACCACTATTTACGCAGAGGGGGATAAACAAATATAACATCCTCATTTCAGCCGTAAGACGTCCACTGATGAACGTAGGCCTTCCTAAATTTGGAGGGCTTTGCCGTTATCTCCACGCTGAGCAGGCGGGTTGACAATCGCAGTACGGTGGTCAATAGATAAAGAACGCTGTTGCCTATTCTCTAGTAAGTTTCTTTGGCGCCTCTTACGACACCCATGGGAAGAAATGGGAAATGAAAGAGAAATACGGATTTAGTTTAAATTATAATAATTCGAAAATAAAAAATGTTCTACATTATTCGAGACCTAATAATGTAGAAATGACCCTAAATATTAGCCTGCCAAATCCCACAAAATATTTATATAAATGACTTAAAATAATAATAATACAATATGGACTAGTATACAAAAAGTCGGATAAAGAAGTCCAGATAGATCCGAACCGACTTAGGGTTTAGAAGAAAGACATAAAATAATTCGTCCGCTACGTTGTCAACAATACATTTTACAGTTCTTAAAAAAACTCCACGGACCGACCATTTTTTCTCTATCAAAAATTATCGAATATACTAATACCGAAAGAAACACGGCATACGCACAAACCATGCCAAAGGCACACGTGAACGCAGCTACAATAAAAACAAAAGAATGTAAACTCAAAGAAACAAATCACAATCAAATAGTCATTGGCTCTGTTAATTGGCTTATTGGCTATAATAAGCCTTTCATTGCTAACAGGCAGCTACATTTTACTGCGGGCGATAAGGACCCGACATTTTCCTCTACTAAACAAACTTACTAGGAAATTATTCCCTGTTTAAGATGAGATTTCAAGGTAATTATGATGCAGTAAAAAGCCTGCACGAGTTGCAATGACTGGCCTGTTTGACTGGCCTGTTAGTCTAGTGGTTAGTGACCCTGACTGCTAAGACTGAGGTCGTGGTTTCGATTCCCACCCAGGACAAATCTTTGCGTGATGAGCACAATCATTTGTTTTGTATCTGGGTGTAATTTATCTATAATATGTATGTATGGTACCGTGTGGTGCCGGACGTAAAGAATAACACCACCCCATTTCTTCCCGTGGGTGTCGAAAAAAGACGACTAACGGACTTACTAGAGAATGGGCAGCAGCGTTCTCTATGCATTTTACCACCATACTGCGATCGCCAACCCGCCTGCCAAGCGTGGCGATTATGGCAAAGCCCCCCAAATTGGGGGAGGCCTAAGTCCAGCAGTGGACATCTTACGGCTGAAATGATGATGATGATGATTTAGAAATATATAAGTATGTTTATCAGTTGTCTGGTTGCCATAGTACAGGCTCTGCCTAGTTTGGGATCAGATAACGTTGTGTTGGTTGTCCTAAGATATTATTATATTATAGATATTATAATGAAACTAACAGTCGATCGGAGGTGAAGCTGATCCGTGTGGTGTTGAACGTTGGTGCTAACCACCCCATTTCTTCCCGTGGGTGTCGTAAGAGGCGACTAAGGGACTTACTAGAGAATGGGCAGCAGCGTTCTCTATACATTTTATCACCATACTGCGATCGCCAACACACCTGCCAAGCGTTGCGATTTTGGTAAACCCCCGATTTTTGGGGGAGGCCTATGTACAGCAGTGGAAGTCTTTCGGCTGAAATGATGATGAAGAAGCTAAGCTTACTGCAGTCAGGTCGTGGATGGGTGATCATCGACCATTACAAATCGAGACACGTCCTCGGGAAGTACGTTCAACCATTAGGCCCGGAGCCCACTATCGTTGGGCATCGGTGCGGCTCGGTACAGCTCGGGCGCCTTACGGCGGCTTCGGGCGGCTTAGGGCGCCTCAGAGCGGCGTCGGGCGACTTCGGGCTGCCTCGGCAGCCGTAAGCATGGCTAGGGACGCCGTAGCTGATTTTCGGTAGCCTCAGAATAGTTTCAAAACAAACTGATTCGATAATGGAGGCGCGTACGGTGATCGAAATGACTGTTCTGCGACGCCTGTCTCGAAAATGCCACCCGAGCTACCCGAAGATAGCCTCGGCGTCCTTAGCCATGCTTACGGCTGCCGAGGCAGCCCGAAGTCGCCCGACGCAGCTCTGAGGCGCCCGAAGCCGCCCGAAGTCGCCGTAAGGCGCCCGAGCTGTACCGAGCCGTACCGATGCCTACCGATAGTGGGCGCCGGGCCTTAATCCTGGCTGTCATTTTGTAGATCTCTAGACAGTCGGAAATATGAATGTCTGACAATCAGACCTACTACGGGTTTTCGTGTTACCTAGTAACTTGGTTGTGGAGGTCAGACAGATAGACGCTCCATGTATTCTAAAATACTGATATTCAGCTTCATCTGCACGCGTAGCATGACCACCGTAGAAATGGGTTTTGTCGACGGAACAATAGACAAAATTACAGATTGTAGAAAGATTAAAGACAGAATTAAAGAATGTAGAAAGATTTGTGCTATTTTATGAGGGCGTAGCATGACAATTCTATCTCTTTCTACCAAGAATAGACAAAACCCATTTCCACGGTGGTCATGCTACGCGTGCTGGTATGACTGAAAGGCCTATATTTTATCTAACACACAGCGGTCTGTGACCCCAAAAACATCATGAATTATTTTTTTTAGTTGTTTTTAGATGACGATACTATTCATGTCTTTGGAGTTTTACTTGCTCGTTTAATTTGACAATTTCTTTTATTTAGTCCCCTTCACTGTAGCCGATGATAGCGTACCGGGCTAATTTTTAAGCAACAAGAAGAATGCCTTATTGTCCTTTTGCAGAACAAAAGGTTTCATCAATAGAAAATAGTTCGGTATTGATCAACACGATTGGTCACTTAGCGAATTCAAACCCTGGCTTACTCACGATGTTTTTCTTGACTACAATGTAGTAGTCAGTCGATCAGGTTAAGCTACGCTTGCCGCGGTCAATTCGTGGATCGGTGACCATATTTTCATACCATGATCCTTCCGTGCCTCGGAAAGCATGTTTAGGCGTTGGTACCGACTGTCATTGGTCGATGTTTGATAGTCGTTACGAGAAAGGCCAGCTGCGTAGTACTCGCAACCGGCGCGCGGCGTGCGTGTATGAATGAACAGATGTATGAACGTAAACGAGGCAACAGGAGTATGTAAAGATTGTGCTAGGTGGCGTTCTGTTGTTTCTGCTTACCCCCATAGGAAAAAGGCGTGAGTTTCTTTGTTGGGTGGGAAATCATCAAACGACGTCTCGCGCTCTGGACAGAGCGGGATGGCGTGTCAGACTTTTACTGACTAAAACCCACCCGTGTTCCTTCAGTTGCCTATATGCCAGGGCGATGGTATCTCTTTCGAACAAATCTCGCGACCCTGGCAGAAGGCGTGTGTTTATGTATGTTTAAAAAATAGAAAATAATGGAGAAAATGCGTGGGGTGCTTTTTAAGGTATTTTTTATTGATATCAGGCACCCCACACTTTTTTTCCATTATTTTCTACTTTTTAGTTTGGTTTTCTATGGAAGCGTGTTTTTTAGTTATTTGAAACTATTATTTATTTTCTATTTGTTAGGGTGTTTCGTATTTTGAGACGTATGTCAGCGTAGTTTGTGACGTATGTCAGCGTAGTTTTCGAAGACAGTTTTTTTGCTGTCCTGGTAACCCTGGCAAGGATGATAACACAAACTTATGAAATTATAGTATTGTCATCGGTCCTCGATAAGTCTACAGAGTGAATGAAATCTGGTCGTTTAAAGTGGGTCAAAATCGCGCTATAAGGAGTCGGTTACAAATAAACATACAAGTGAAGCTAATATAAAGCGTGTAAAAAAACACAGTCAAGTACTTTACAGTAAGTAACGATGAAAATACCTTTTTTTTTTAATGAAAGGGAAAACTGGTCTATTCTAAAACCAAAAATTCAAAGACGTGACAGCTACCAACCCGCACTAGCACTACCAACTCTCCCTGTCACCGAGAAGAGGCTTGGGTCCCAGTGAGAACATTTTAGGCTGCTTATCTACACAGTCATAATCAGCCTGTATTGTTCCCACTGCTGAGACACAGGCGTCCTATACTTGAGAAGAAGTGGGCTGTTATCTACCACGCGAGCCCAGTGCGGGTTACTAGATGTCGCAAGTCTTCGAATTTTTGGTTCTAGGACATGCCGGTTTCCTCACGATATTTTCCTTCACCGTTTTGAGAGCAGTGATGATGAAATTATTTACACTAAGTAAAGCGCCTGCCTGGATTCGAATCGACGGCCTACAATTTGTAAGTCTGAACCGATACCACCGATATCAACACAGTAAAGTCTTAATAAAAATTAACTCGTGAACAAATACGCTAATGGAGCACATACCACATTGTTTTGATTAATCAATGACTAGGAAACTACTCACTTTTCATAACACATAAAGTTTACGTTCCAACGATTACAAATACGTACATTTACGTTCTGGTTTTACGGTTTTTACACTGAGGAATGTCAACATTGTTTCGGCAAATGTTTGAGTTCACATGGTAGTTAAAATTTGGGGCAGTAGAAGGTTTTCTGTATGACAAATATAGGCTGAACCCTCTCTAATACTTGTTATTTCAATAGAATACTGTAGTGTCTTTCATATCTAATTGAACTCCTTTAAGATGAGTTTTCATAGATTCTTCCTTAGACCCCGCTTCGCGTTCCGTGTGGTGCCGCACATAAATAATAGCGCCATCCGATTTCTTCCCGTGGGTGTCGTAAGAGGCGACTAAGAGACTTACAAGGGAATGGGCAGCAGCGTTCTCTATGCATTTTACCATCATACTGCGATCGCCAACCCGCCTGCCAAGCGTGACGATTATGGTAAAACCCCCCAAATTGGGGGAGGCCTATGTCCAGCAGTGGACGTCTTTCGGCTGAATCGATGATGATAATGAAGCCCCCTTCGCTATATAAAGATCTCTTGTGCATTGTGTAACACTATCAATGTCAATCAATCTGAAGAAAATCGATAAACCATTGCTTCATTAAATCAGTCAACAAGAATTCTCCTAATATTCTTCTTTCTGACAAGAAACTGCTTTTACAGACTGTACTTTGAATAAATCTCGCGGAGGAGTTGGAAAGTCATTTAGGAAGATTTATAACATTAATATAATTTTTTCATGGTGGAAAAAGAAGAAAAACAGAATCGACCAGCGGACCTCTGGGAACAACCTTCGACCGCGTCTCGGAAGAATACGTAGAGTTAAAAGACCTCCCTCAAAGTGGACCGATGACCTTGTGAAGGCTGTAGGAATCCGCAATATGCGGAAAGTATATTTTTAATATATGCATGATAGTAATTTATGTTAATTTGTATGTAATATCAATTTTTAATTGGTTTTTTTTTTAGTTGGCGGTGTGATACCCCCGTGCCTCGGAAAGCACGTTAAGCAGTTGGTCCTACGCCTGATCTCTCTTCGGTCGTGTCGGATTGCCGTCCCATCGGACTATGAGAGTGAGGGAAGAGTGAGTGCTCCTGTGTCTGCGCACACACTTGAGCACTATAATATCTCCCGCGCCGATGGCTAGTCTCCGTTGAGATTGGCCGCCGTGGCCGAAATTCGGTCTGGAGGACTATATATATATATAAATTTTTATATTTTTAAATAGTGTAGGCCCTAACGAGTAGTTTTTTGAGCTCACCTAACCTATTAGACCTACTATATCACAAAAAATGACATATATACTTTGATTTGGACACAGAACCGGTCAAAGTGACGGAACTTGGGGGACGCCTATGTCAGGCAATGGAGGTTGACTGGCTGAAATGATTATAATGGTAGGTTAGTAGGTGAGGCCAAACAGCACTCAAAATATACTCTGGCATACAATAAAATCCTGATTAACTCGTCACCGCTCATAAACATAATTTTATGAATGTGCTCTACAGTTCTGCATAAGAAATAAATTGCTTTACACAGATTGGAATGCATTGACCTAATTTCTAAATCAGTGTTACTACAAACGATGACAAATAACTCATGTTTTCAATTCAAACCAGGTTGGAATTCTAAACAGTGTCGAAGACTTGAAACTGGCGCGTATTTCTTCATTAAGGACTTGTTTAGACGGAGCACTTCACTGTGGGCGCTTAGTTGCGAATGAGAACCATATTTTGTAACAGCATAATAAGCTGATGAAGTTCCCACTGCTGGGACACAGTCCTCCTCTCGGTGAGAGTCGGTGGATGTTACATGTCTTCGAACTTTTTTTGTTTCTAGGATACGTCAGTTTCCTCACGACGTTTTCCTTCGCCGTTTTGAGAGCAATGGTCATGAAATAATTTACACTAAGTTTAATGTCTTTTTGGCACCGAACTGACACTACTGCATGCATTTTGCAACAGTCTCGTGTCTAAATAGTAAAAGTCGCACGGTTCGATCGAAGGTTAAGCTACCCTTGTCGCGATCTTTTTGTGGATGGGTGACCACCCATTACATATTTGATCGCTCCGTGGCTTGGAAAGCATTTTGAGCTATTGGTCTTGACAATGACAGTCAAGACCAGCTCAAAATACGGTAGATCTTAGACAGTCGTTACGGGTCGTCGGAAACCCAAAAATTCTGACAACCAAGACACCAAGGGATATTATAATGTTACCTAGTAATGTCGCTCTATGTAAAATACTGGTGCTTCAGTATCTAGTAAGACTGAAGGACTAAGGGACTTACTAGAGAATGGGCAGCAGCGTTCTCTATGCATTTTACCACCGTGCTGCGATTGCCAACCCGCCTGCCAAGCGTGGTGATTATGGCAACCCCCTCAAATTGGTGAAGGCCTATCTAAAATAATAGTTTGACTGAAAGCCTACACTAAATAAGTTTGGAAAAGGCTTGGGAGATGGTTGCAACATCAATTTATAAATGGTTTATATTGACCTCATCTTAACCACAGTTTTATATCACACCACATTACAATCATAAGTTTTTGTGGCAACCACATTATGACCACAAGAATCTGCAGTGTAGGTATGTACGTAGTTCTGCTCGCTCTTTGTTTTTGGGTTCAGTACCTAAAGGGAACCAACAGCACCATATTACTAAACCTCCACTGTGCGTCCGTCCGTCCGTCTGTCTGTTACCGGACTGTATCTCATGAACCATAATAGAAAGACAATTAAAATTTTCAGAGTGTGTATTTCTATTGAGGCCATAACAAAAAATAAGATAAATAAATTGTAAAATTCCGAAAAAAGCACGTTTCTTGTATGTTTCTTGTATGTACCTTTAACAATAAACGTGCTTTTTATTCGGCGTTTTTATAGTTTGTGGTACGAAACCCTTCGTGTGTGAGTCCGATTCGCACTTGGCCGGGTTTTTGCAATCGTAACGATGTGTGATCGTAGTTCCATCGACATGAACTAAAGAACATACCACTTCATAGGCTGTTTTCAAACCACAACATAGATTTATGAAATCGTGGAATTAATTTATGCTTAAAAGCTGTTGTGGGAGGGTTCAAAGTAGTGACCGCTGAGATTTCTTCTCAAGGATAGTCAGATAGAAAATGTTGACTATATCTAGCTATTTTGGGGGCCAACGGAACCCTTTTCTAAGCCTCTGCTGTCCATTCATCTGTCAGCGAGCTCTATCTTATGAACTGTATGTAGATAGACAGTTGAAATTTCTACAGTGTGTATTTCTGTCACCGCTATAACAACAAATATTAAAATTATAGTTAGTGGACATTAAAGGAATTCATAAAAAGGCTCCATGCAAGAAACATGTTTTTCGGTGTGTTTTGCCTTGTGGGACCCTTCTTGACTGTTTTTTTTTTATGTTATTTTTAAAGATGTGTGAAAGACATTCCACTGTGCAATTTACAAAATAAACTATTTCATTGAATTCCAGTAACCTCTTGAAATATTCACGTTTTACAAGAAGTCTGGACAAACCAACAAAGGGTTAGCAAGCGGCAAACGTTAAGAAACTAATGCAAATAAGTTTTCGCAATGCGCTTGCGCAGGGTTAGTAGACGAACAATAAGACTTCCGCACTCCTTATCTATGCGCCGAGTTGATAGTGGGGATAAAATACGTGCCTTCGACCCCAATAAATCAGAGGTACATTAACACAGTAGTAGCTTATACTTAGGTGGTAAATATCTAGATTGTGTTCCATTAAAATGTTGAAATCTTTACTTAGTACACAACAAAGTCGCTACCCGCGTGTATACGCTTCGACCTTTTAAACCACGCGACGGATTTTGATGCGATTTTCATTAATAGATAGAGTGATTTAAGAGGGAGGTTTGTATGTATAATACGCGTTGGTGAAGCCGCTGGCAAAAGCTATATCGAACCTCAAATGATTCCCATTTTGCGCTTCATAAAATATTATTGAACACTGTAATATAATAATTGCAATTCCTTTTGTGGTGTACGTGCTTTCCACGGAGGATTCTTGGTAAGTAAAGTTGGTGACCAATCTATGGAACAACCCCGGAAAGCGTAGCTTGATCTGATCTATCGACGCGTGCGGCTGTTATTAATATTATCTTAAAGAACTTACTTATATTTAAAGCTGTTTCTTATACCTATTAGGCGTACGATCTTAAACACATAACCCCCCTCTCACTCACCCTTACACTCACTACTCACACACTCCTCAATAACCACTACACACTGACACATACCTAGTTAGTAAAATTTAAATAACCTTTAACTTAAAATTTTATTTTATTTTTAAGTTATTTCTTTCTTTTAATTATTTGTCTGGAGCAAATTCACCTTGTTCTTGACGTGGGCGTTGATAGCTGCGCCACAGTTTTTAACTTTTGTAGCTATCTTCGTTTCTTTTTGTAAATGTGTGTCCTCAAACTTGTTCCAAATAAACACATTTTTTTTTTATTTTTTTTTTATTTAAAGTAGAGCAGTTAAATGATTGATCTAAAACAAAAAAGTGCTAAGTAAGCCGTCTCACATCTTAATAAGTAACAAAAAATACAGAAGAAATTGAGCCCATTAAAACTATTATAAACTTGCAAAACAAAATACATGATTTAGAAGTTTAAGCTTATCAACGCAGAACAAATATTTGCATAACATACAGACCTAGGCTACTAGATGCATTGTGCATATAGATTTCTCTCTGTAAACGCATCCTCGATTTAGGAGAAAGGATCGAAGAGAATGTGACTAATTAATTATTGACTGACACGATGGTCTAGTGGCCGTAAACGCTATAGCTGAGGATGACGTCTTTTTTTTAAAATGGTAAATCATCTAATGACTTCTCCCGCTCTGAGCGGAGCGGGAGGGCGTGTCAGACTTTTACTGACTAAAACCCACCCGTGTTCCTTCAGTTGCCCATGTTCCAGGGTCACGGTATCTCTTTCGAACAATCTCGCGACCCTGGCAGGGAGGATGACGTCTTGAGTTAGACTCTTGGGTCGGGATGTTGAAAATGTTACTGGGATTTTGTAGCAGGAATTCCTCAGCAGTAGCCGGGTGTCTGTATTTGTACCCGGTTGGTGGCAAATCCCTATTAGAAGGACTTAAACATCATTACCATATCATACCAGCCTATAATGTTTCCATTACTGGGAGACAAGCTTCCTCTCCTGCCAGGGTCGCGAAATTGTTCGAAAGAGACACCGTGACCCTGGCACATGGGCAACTGAAGGAACACGGGTGGGTTTTAGTCAGTAAAAGTCTGACTCGCCCTCCCGCTCCACCCAGAGCGGGAGAAGTCATTTGATGATTTCCCATCCAAATAAAAAAAAGGCTTCCACTCTATGAAAGGGAGTAGGCCGTAATCTACCACGCGGCCCCAGTACGAACTGGTAGATGTCACATGTCTTCGAATTTTTGGTTCTAGGATAAGCCGTTTCTTCACAACGTTTTCGTGAATAAATTGCATTAAAGCACCTGCTTGGATTAGGACCTGAAATCTACAACTTGTATGTAAGTCTCGGCCGTAACTCAGTAGTACCGTCTGCGACTTACGAGTACAAGCCCCAGAGGGCACCATTGCACACATGAAGTTTTAGTTCTATTGCCGGGTAGGGCAAAACATTATTGGGATTTTTATCTGAAATTTCTTAAAAAGGCACGGACTCTGTATCTGTGTTCGGTTGATGGCAAAGGGCTCGCCCCCTATTACATATTATGGGAAATGTGGATGAAGTAATTATGTGAACTAGGATTTATTATAACCCATTATATGGGATCCTAACGTAATCTGTAGCAAAACCTTACGTTAAAAAAGTTGTTATTAATAACATTGTAATTAAGGACTATAAATAACTCATCAACAATTATCTTGATAATGATAACACATATTACGAACATAACGTACTAATTATACAAGATAATTATCTATGTAGGTACTTTATCTCAGTAGGTGAGGGTAAACAATGACTAAAATCTTAATTTTTCATTATTTTAGCGATATAGAGAGATTTATGGAGAACTAGCTTCTGCCCGCGACTTCGTCCGCGACAAATTTTTGCTCACCTGACCCTTCTCGTCGCATCGAATTGCCTGTAATGTTATATAACCTATAGCCTTCCTCAATAAATAGGCTACCAAACACAAAAAGATTTTTTCAATGCGGACCAGTAGTTCCTGAGATTACCGCGTTCAACCAAACAAACAAACAAACTCTTCAGCTTTATAATTTTATAGTATAGATATGGGGTGGTGGAGAAAAGTCATAGGCGTAGATATTATCGGAAAGACCCACACCCAAATAGCATAAATAGATAATTATTATCAGTCAGAATCAGAATCATTTTGAATTATATTCTGCTCAACAACGTAAATAACGCAATTAATGTTGTTGAACTGTCAAAATAAAAATCATTTCTACTATAAGTATGTTACACAAACACTCCTCTGGGCTAGACGTAATGAGCACGAAACTGAGAGAAATGGCTTGGAAAGGAGGAGACATAGATACTGTGGATGAGAACGATGACAGAATAATTTAAACCTAAAGCATTAATTTCAATTATAGAATTTACAAGCACGTTTAAACTGCCAAGGTGCCGGCCGGTCAGTTAGAAACATGAAGCTTGTTGCCTATTTCAAAGCGTAGTAGTACCTAATAATCGCCTTAAGTATAAATTTGTGCGATAAATCACAATATTGTTTCTTGGCCGGCTTGCATTAGATAGCAACCGCTATTACAATTAAATATATGTATAATAGTTATAGCAATAGCTATCTCTATACTATATGCTGCTTTACTATCTGCTATTAAATATGTAGTATATCATATTTTATACAGAACAGAATATAGAACCTAAAAATGACATCATAATGATATCACGTTGGATGAAGAAATTGATATAATATCAAAGGCTGATATGATTACCAGCCGATAAACATCCGCTACTGTATTCTCCGAAGTACTAGGCAAAGCTGTACTTATACTACATCTACATTTCACTTGTACAGTAATTTTTAAGTCCCATGATATTGTGAGCGTGTCAGCGAGCCTGTTACGTTCAACCGGGCACAAATCCAGATTCTGGACTGCTAATGAGAAATTTCAGATACCCAATTACACTTTGCCCTACCCGAGAATTGAATCCAAGATCTCATACCGCAGTGCTTGCGACCACTAGACCAACGCAACGAGGTGATAGTAAACTTAATACTTCCAATAAGACACGGCATAAAATAAATCGGGGATAAACGAACTAAAGATGATCATACACCTATCTTAGATGAGGATAATGATATCATTAGAGCACATGATAGCACTGCTGTAGGAACTCTTGAAGAGATCCATCATAGGAAAAAAACCGGCCAAGTGCGAGTCGGACTCGCGCACCGAGGGTTCCGTACAAACCTGCAGGTCATCATCATCATCATTCGTCATCATCGTTTATGAAATGAAATGTTTTTTTTTTTTAATTTTTATATTTGTGTTGACTGAATGAAAGGTAAATTGTGGTTTACGATTTATGACGTATTAAAAAAAAAACTACTAACTAGATCTCGTTCAAACCAATTTTCGTTGGTAGTTTTCATGGTAATGTACATCATATATTTTTTTTAGTTTTATCATTCCCTTATTTTAGAAGTTACGGGGGGGGGGACACACATTTTACCACTTTGGAAGTGTTTCTCGCGCAAACTATTCAGTTTAGAAAAAAATGATATTAGAAACCTCAATTTCATTTTTGAAGACCTATCCATAGATACCCCACACGTAAGGGTTTGATGAAATTTTTTTTTGTGTTTCAGTTCTATGTATGGGGAACCCCAAATATTATTGTTTAAAAAAAAAATGATATTAGAAACCTCAATATCATTTTTGAAGACCTATCCATAGATACCCCACACGTAAGGGTATGATGAAAAAAATTTTTTTGAGTTTCAGTTCTATGTATGGGGAACCCCAAATATTATTGTTTTTTTTCTATTTTTGTGTGAAAATCTTAATGCGGTTCACTGAATACATCTACTTACCAAGTTTCAATAGCACAGCTCTTATAGTTTCGGAGAAAAGTGGCTGCGACATACTCGGACAGACAGACAGACAGACAGACAGACAGACAGACAGACATGGCGAATCTATAAGGGTTCCGTTTTTTGCCATTTGGCAACGGAACCCTAAAAACGGTATGACGACCGTCAGTCTATTCCTGGCATTCAAGCGACAGTTAAGGCCGGGTGGCACCGTTTTCACCTGTTTTAGAATTGGTTTTTAATAGGCAAATTATTACGTCCAGAATCTGAAAAAAATATATATTAAAGATACATTCTTTCTCCTTAGTTTGTACCCGATCAAAACACGATACAATCAAATTTACTCGATAGAAAAAAAAGCCGAACTTACTTCGATTTGCAGTTTTTTAACAAGCCTAATTTCATTTTAAAGAAGTACTAATACTCCTATTTTTCTATAATTAGTATCAATGTATAGGTAATTTATTTTAGAATCGATTGAACCCGATCATTTTTTTTCATTCTATTTCTAAAAAAAATTATCGATCGTTCAAGTGATTTTTGATCGGCGCGTCGCTTGCCACTACTTGCCAGTGTCCTGCGAGACGTTATTGAGGTGAGACCTGTGACAAATTTTTGCGCGCGCGCTTCCTTTCTGCTGCGTAAGTAATAATAAGAGAAAACAAAATAAATTGTAGATAAATATTGTTTTCAAGAATTTATATATACCATAGTTGGTTAAGCTTTTGTTTTGTGTGTGTGGTTCTCATTGTGTAAATATTTGTAAAACTTTAAAAACAATGTTGCAATCCAATGCAATATTATTATGACATAGAGCTGATCTGATGATGGAGCTGGAAGTTGTCCACAGGAACTCTGTAATTAAACGACGCAGCCCCATCGAGATTGGGCTCGTTTGATTCGTCTTGACGAGTACTTTGATACTATATGGTAACCAAGGTCTGATGATGGAGCTGGAAGGGGCCATAGGAACTCCGTAATTAAACGACGCAACCCCATCGAGTTTGGGCTCGTTTAATTCGTCTTGACGAGTACTTTGATACTATATGGTAACCAGGGTCTGATGATGGAGTTGGAAGGGGCCATAGGAACTCCGTAATTAAACGACGCAACCCCATCGAGTTTGGACTCGTTTGATTCGTCTTGATGAGCATCTTGGTAGGCGTGAATAGAAAGAGGTCGAAAATTATTCCGCGGCAACGTACTACCGGGGTAAAAGGGACCCAATGTGATAATCCAGATTATAAACTATCTTGGTGCAAAATTTCATCCAAATCTGTTCAGTAGTTTTGCGTGAAAGAGTAACATACATCCATCCATACTTCCATACACCCATACTCACAAACTTTCATAATAATATTAGTCCAGGTTATAAACTATCTGCTTGCTAATTGGAACGAAGTTCCTTATCGCGCATTGTGAAAGGGCTAGCCCCCGGAAAAAAACTCACGAAAAGTTATAACGACACTTTTTAACCGACTTCAAAAAAAGGACGAGGTTTCTCAATTCGACCGTATATATTTTGTTGTTTGTATTTGTTTGTATGTTGTTGTTTTTGTTGTTGTGAGGTGAGTAGAGAGAGAGAGGGAGAGAGAGAGAGAGAGAGAGGGAGAGAGAGAGTGAGAAAGGAAGAGAGGGAGATAGAGAGGGAGATAGAGAGAGAGAGGGAGAGAGAGAGAGAGAATATTTTTGTTGAGTGTATACAGGTTTTTTGTACAGAATAAATAATAAAAAATTATGAATCCTGGAAAGGAACTTCGTTCCATCCGGGTGTCCCTTGACACCTCTAAAGTTTTTTTTTTTCTTCATTCAAATGCGTTCAGTAGTTTTTGCGTGACAGAGTAACAAACATCCATCCATACATCCACACTCACAAACTTTCGCATTTATAATGTTAGTCCAGGTTATAAACTATCTGCGTGCTAAATTTCATCCAAATGCGTTCAGTAGTTTTTGCGTGACAGAGAAACAAACATCCATCCATACATCCATACTCACAAACTTTCGCAATTATAATTTTGTTTTTTTGTTTTTTGTGTGACTAAGTCTTTTGTGTAAGTAAGTTATTTGTGTGTTTTGTATTATTCCAGGTTATAAACTATCTGCGTGCTAAATTTCATCCAAATCCGTTCATTCGTTTTTGCGTGAAAGAGTAACAAACATCCATTTATACTCACAAACTTTCGCATTTATAATATTAGTCCAGGTTATAAACTATCTGCAAGCTAAATTTAATCCAAATACGTTTAATAGTTTTTGCGTGAAAGAATAACAAACATCCATCCATACTTCCATACTCACAAACTGTCGCATTTATAATATTAGTCTTGTATTATCGTTTCTTCTGTGGTTTCTAATACTGTGGACATACTGATGTCGCTACACTATGACCTGTCTGTGCTACGCCCGCCGCCGCCGCCGCGCCGCCCGAACTTTTGGCGCGCTATCGTGTTCGACAAGAAAGACGCGCGGGAGGCGCCCCGCGGATTTCCACGCACCTCACCCCCTCAAATCTGTATGAGTGTCGAATCACCTAGCCTTAAGCTTATTCGTTTTCATTCGTTAATCACTATAAGCTGGTGCATAGAATGCCTGCACGGACACCAGAAGGATACAGCAACCACATGAGCGCTACAAATTAATTACGAATAAGCTCAAAGATCACGCATTGACGTCACAGTTTAAGCAGAAACTACAAGTTTAAACAGCACGCAACAAATCTATGTTTTTCCGGTTCATATCCTTCATCCTACAAAATGATGGCGTTTTAATAGTCCGTGCTTTCGTCATTATTATTAAGTACGATTTAGATGAATAAACTAGATACTAAAACATGAAAATGTCCTAGAAGCACAGGACATCAAAGAATCAGTCGATATGGCAACAGTCAGTATTGCAGCTGAAATGGTGATTATAATTATGACCATGATGAAAGCTGTCATTAGGAAGTTAGATCAAGACATCGAAGAAAGCAGTACTTCTTGACAACGTGAGTATTGATAGGAGGTTCTTCTATCTGTAGACCTTATAGAAGAAAAGGAGAAAGCACTCAATAGTGAGTGCTCAAAATATTCATTTGAAATAGACAATAATAAACAAACAAACACTTAAAAAATTTAACCAAAGAAATTCTTGTTTGTGTTGTTCTAAAGTGTCCTACACAAGGATTTCTCCCGCATCGTGGGTGCGTTTACCGACACAGATCTCACATGCACAAACATACAAGGGGGACAACTATCACTTGTATCAGTAGGCTAAACCAATATTTGACGAGAAAGGACTGTGTTCGATTATGGATGATATCACTATGACAATACTATAATTCTTGGAATTAATAAAGATAATGCATCGGTAATCGGGACAAATAATAATTTGATTTAGGCCAGGAATTGGAAATTTTAGCACGGAACACGAAAAGTTATGGCAATTTTTACTGACCAGAAAATAATGAGGCATTATTATTTCTTACTATTCTACACGTGATTTCGTGAAACTTATAATTTTAAAACATACTCTTGTTTTAGTATTCAACACTCGGCAACACTATAGCTGTAGCTTCGTATTATTGAAAGAATTTTTGGAATCAGATCAGGAGTTCCAGTACAGTTTATCATATACGAACTTACCAATTATACCTCTTAATAAATTTAATTCTGGCATAGCCTATTCTTACAAGGCTTTATGCCGATATGAAATATAAAATACCAATAAATATTAAAAGGAGAAAATTAAATCTATTCGGTAATTGGAGTAACAACTTGACCTTTAACAAAACCAGAACTCAAGTTATCGGTTTTACTCAATTACGGGGAACGGAAAAGTAGAGTAATGATTTGTACGCCCTTTCTTTTCATTCTACTTTTAAATGTCAAAAGGGTTAGTGTACCGTACGTTTTATCATCTAGCAATAGAATATCTGTATAATCTTCTGTGATTTTCTCTAAGACAATAGAATCCATTGTGATTTTGATACTGTCATCATTCGCGTTGTTATTAATAGCAAAAACAGTCAGATTAGGTTCTCAATGGGGTTGCCAACCATACCGTTAACCACCACAAGATAATTCTTATCAGAAGACGTTTTAAATACTTGTATTCTAATTGGTTATGCCACCTCAGTATTCACAGAATTAGTAATTATAATGGTGAGACGACAAATTAGAGCTTCAATACATTTACTGTTTATTTTCCCACTATGATCATTATAAACTTTACTGCTCGTTCAAATAGTAGGTAACCTATTCCTAGACCAACAAATAAAGTGCTGACTAAATTCCATTACATCATAACTAAACAAAAACTTGTCAGTGAGCAAAAAAGGTAGAAACATATATTATTTGAATAGTTACCTAAAATTTATTATTTTTAATTTATCCTCCTATCTAATTTTATTCGAAATTATTGTAACTTGGTATGCCTATTTCGTGGTGATATAGTATTTATATCCTTTCCTTTCATGCACGAGTTTGTGAGTTCGAATCTGGGCAAGTACCAATGGGACTTTTTATTTTTCTTGTATATTACTGCGACCGGCAAATAAAACCTGGACTAATAGTTAATATATGTCTCTATATGTAATGAGAAGAGACTTTTACCTTGGACAATAAAAGGCTGGTATTATTGTTTAATAATAAACAAACTAGCTTTAACCGGTATTTTGCAATAAATCACGATAACTATATTAATTTCGAACCAATTACTAATCCCTGTATTTTTCCTGTAAACAATCCAATAAAGAAAATGCAATAATTAGCAATTTAGTTCTTATTTGGGTAGGACTTCTGATAGTCTGGCGTCTATTTAAGGGGTGGTAGGGGGGTGGGTGGGAGGGGGGGGGAGGTGTAGAGGCCCCCCTGTGAAGGAAACGTGTCGATACCCCCCCCTTTTTGAGTTTTTATTTTTTTAATATTCTAACCTAACTTTCGAATTTTCGTGTATCGACATCGATTTAAAGGCCGGAAGAGGTGTGGGGTTGACGAATAAAAAGGGGAAGTAGCATCGCTCGACAGGAAACTTCGCTGACAGGGCTCAAGACAGAATCAAGTCGTTTCTGGCACTCGCCGGCCGCTGCCGCGGCACCGCTCGCTTCGCTCGCTCGGCTCGTGCATAGGAGGTCACAGTTTTAACCTAACCTAACCTAACCTCCCCAAACCATGTCGTTTCTGGCACTCGCCGGCCGCTACCGCGGCACCGCTCGCTTCGCTCGCTCGGCTCGTGCGTAGGAGGTCACAGTTCTAACCTAACCTCCCCAAACCATGTCGTTTCTGCCACTCGCCGGCCGCTGCCGCGGCACCGCTCGCTTCGCTCGCTCGGCTCGTGCGTAGGAGGTCACAGTTTTAACCTAACCTAACCTAACCTCCCCAAACCATGTCGTTTCTGGCACTCGCCCTCCCCAAACCATGTCGTTTCTGGCCACAGTTTTAACCTAACCTAACCTCCGAAACCCTGTCGGATCTGCCACGAAGGGTATTTCAAAGCTTAAAAATAAACCACAACCTAATAAACCTTAATCATCATAAGACTAACAACAAACAATAGCATCGTGTTACGTTTGGTTTCACTTATCGGCAATAGTCGGTAAATTCTTTTAAGTTTTAATGTAATAGTATTAAATTAAATTAGTGAAATAAATGCAATATACTAAAACATACTTAAACAGTGTCAAAATAACTAATTTTATGTATTTATTGCATAATAATTATGCAGTAAAGCATTATAGTGCGTTTACCTTACCTGAAACGAAACGTTCAATGGCGAGACGAAATGTCAAAGTGACAAAATATTGCAAAAGTTTACGATTTTAATTAATTTTTTTTTCGATAACTACTTAATTGCGACGCTTAAAATTTTACGTGGAGCTTTCTAATAATATGACCTATACGTAAAAAAAATATAGACTACCAACTCGACGTCAGATAATACGAAACTTAGCCCAAAATAGGTATATTGCCATTATTATACTGTCAGGTAGGTACCCTTTATTTTAAGAAGACAGTTATCACAAAAGAAATTGAAACAATAGATATGATGTAACTGAACTGACAAATGAATGATTCAATATCAGTGTGAGAACAATTATGCTTAAACAAACAGCCGACCTAGATACAGGAGCAAATTGTCCATGCATATCAAATACGGCAGTAAATCAAAATGTAACGTAATAAGAAGTTAACGATGACATTCTTGAGGGAACAGATAGAGTCGATCGTTGAACAGTTTTCTATCTACTTTTATGAGACAGAATGAGGCAAATTACGGATTAAATCTAATAACATTGTAAAACTTTAGAAGAATCTTAAGCTTTGAAGTTTGTAGCTGTGTTTTAGTGATTTATCAATGAAGCGATTAAACAATAAAATAACAATAACTTAGAAAAAATATATGTTTGTAATCAAATATAATAGGACAATGCGACTTAAAACATTACTGGTGAAATTAGAATGTTACCATAGGTACTCTGCGTGATCCTTCTGGGAATACAAGCGTAATATTATGTTGTGGACAATGGTCAAGGATTTTGTAAACTTATCTATATTACGAAGGCTATTATTATATTTATCAGTCTACGCGGAAGAATTCGTAAAAAAATGCGGTCTAATAATAAGGTTGACAAATACTATTACTATTTTAATAATGACGACTTTCTGACGTTAAACGCGTAATTTTATTGTTGAGAATAACAAAGACGCTACACGATTGGGAAAAATTAGGATGAACCGTACCATGTTTTTCGATTACCATCGGTTTACAAGAGCGCCTAATATTAACTCTCAAGTGTTGCTGAGTATAAAACATTTATCATACACTTGACACTAATACGAATTATACAAACAATCTGCCCGATACGATCGTAGTTAACAAAGATTGATTTGAAGTGAAACAACATAAATCATCGAAGAATGTAAATTTCATAACAAATGATCCGATGAATAGCAACTTTTACTTCCTATATAATCGTACAAATGCATGAATCACTACGTGAATAAACATGAGCCAACAAGATAAATTCAATGTTTTCAATACAAAGATCAGTCAAGTTAAAATCCCAACAGAATGCATCAAACCATAAAAATCACATTCCACGGTAAACATAAAAAGAACTTTTATAACCATTTTACTATTCACTGCACTTTAATTAGAAGACTGACAAACTAGAAAATAAACAATGCAGATGAAAGTGTTGATACAAACTAGAGTAAAAAAGATCGTGCCTAAACAATGGGACTCATTGAAACGCATCGTGTGTAAGAATTTCAAAATCTACTCACCATGCATGTCAGCATCAACACAATGGACCACGAAACACTTGCACATAAACACACAAATAATTGAAAATATGTTTTAGAACTTTTCAAAACACAGACCCTAAAACATTCCCAAAAGGGACACCACAAGTTAATAATTCGATAATCGTATTTCGTTCGCAACGTGCGCGCGAGTCGGGACGCGGCGTGTCTTTCAATAACGGTCCGCTCTCTACACAGATCGACGACTGACTGACTACAGGCTGCGCCGGCGTCGCTGTTTACTATAACCCCATGAACAAGATTATCAAAAGCTTTCAACGAATTTTCGCCTCTATAGTTGAGAGCGAAAGGTAAGTTTTGGATCGTATACTGTCACTCTTATCCATCCGAAGCAAGTATTTGTCATTTTGTATGAATGGAAAAATAAACAGTACGCATAGAGCTTTCTGTATGCGTTCGTTTCGTTTTATATCATAACCTTAATTAATGTTTATATCGGTTACAGTCCTTGGCTCGTTTGAGTCTCGCATGACATTATGATTCATTTCACTATTCACTTTACGCTTAGATTACTTTTATTTTGTCCAGTTCATCATGATTATGTTGGTAACATTTCTGGGAACGTGTCTAGTATACTATTTGGATATTTGTGGCATGTGTCCAAATGAAATGTAATGAGCTCTATTTAAAAATGTCTCATTTCATTGTGGACTTTACTGCTGTGTGATTAAAATAAATTTTGTTTGTGTGCATAAGATTGTAGAATGAGATGTACAAAACCGTTTTAATACATTAGTTCGTTGTACCTTTTTTTCCTGTTGATCGAAATAAAACTGACGCCATTGACCTACTAATAGGCCAGATATTTATTTCCGATCTTCCCGGTATTACATGATTGGACTAATTAATTCATAAATTGTTCCTGTGAAAAGATTTTTATAGTGTCACACATAACTTCCCAAGAGAGATTTACTATATATTCAAGCATTTTGTACAGTCATAAAACACTAAATCCATGTGACTTTGTGAATGTGCATAATTAGGTGGAAATTATACAAAAAAAAAACCGTTCGTCTAATTATAGAACTCACAAATACATACTAAAGCGTGGGGGTCCTTCCGCCATTATTATTATTATACCTACTTAGTTACCCGGAGCCTGGCAACAATCGGGATTATCATGCTAGAAGGAGACTAATGACCTGAGTAGTTGTGGGAATTCTTAAACAAGTCAATTTGGATACAAATGTATTTTGCCTATATCTTCCCACTTAGCAAGTTATGGTATTATGGATGTACTATTTGCTCCCGTTCCTGATTCCGTGTTGTTTTAGGACAAAAATATCAATCTTGATTGTGTTCTTTATCTTAACCCCAGATCAGCGAGATATTTGGATTTATTGGGATAACACTTCAATAATATTATTTCAATGAGATTTCTAACACAATTTTGTTATTTTTAGAGGCGCCACGCTCTTTATTGATGATTTATTTCGCCAAGGACATACAAAACCACAAATAATTTATACAAAATAATATAGTGACTACTAAATATGTTCTGTGCCTATAATATTATTCTTATTTATGATGGTTTCGTCTAAAACAGTCAGAACGAGTTCAGTTATTTAACTTACATCCTTTGATTCTATCCTTTACTCTTAGTCATCATAGCACAGTATGGTCATTTCTACAAATATATTACTAGCTTATCTACTGCCAAAGCTAGTAATGGTTAACGTATAGTCCTGGTAAGTGACAGGGTATCAACCTATATGGACTAGAACATTTAAATCATTAAGCTCTCGTTTAAAGCCAATAAAATTGATTTTGGAAGTATTTGTGACAAGACACTTGTCACGTAGTTAGTAGAATCTTGAACTAAATTGAATTAGATAAGAAGTGAGATAAAATAATTGGTGACACATGTCGTATTAACGTGGACGATGTTAAAGCTGATTTTGTTCTAACAAATTGTGTTAGTGATAGTACGGTCGCTAGAGAAAATGAACTACTAGACAAAGACTAGGAGTCAATAAAAGAAAAGTAAAGTGACAAAATCAAACGAACGAAAGAAATCGTAAAAAAAATATTACTCTGTTAAGCTTTGCATTCAAGCTAGAGCTATTTCATAGCGTAAGAGAAAAGCTAGCCAAGCTTATATTTCTACCTCAGTAAAAAGGCTGGGTGCAAGCGCCTGACATTACTCCGGAAATCAATGAAAAGCGGTCTTTGATTAAAATAATCATTGTCCCATGTAAGTAGTAAAAGGCAACACCTTGGCCCTTACAAAGGTTTTCCTTGGAACGTTACAATACTTACAATTAACGACCTAGTTGGCAATACTATTGTAACCTGTTCCCTCTGGACTTGCAAAGGCGCCATTGCAATCGTATACGATATCGTTATTGGTGCACGTGGTTTCGATCGACATTTAAACTACACATGTAGATTGTTTTAGAGCAGTTTCTGGCTCTATAGCTCCGGCTAAGTAATAACAGCCGCATGGTTCGGGCAATCAGATTGGATCTTTAACAGTTCAAAAGCCCGAAAGTCAGACAAGTAGTCTTAACCAAATTTTTTTAAGGAAGTCGTTTGTAATTTTTTTTCTAAAAAGTTTTAATTTTTTGTATATGCATTTCTTTGATCAAAGAAACGATAGAATGTAGAGATTATATGACTCGACTCGGTATCCGAGATGACGACTAATAGAGAAGTATGAAAGAATAAGATATGTTACGCTGACCCCGAATAAATTGAGATAAGGGCAGGGGAGTGACGAATCCCTTGATCCCAAGCGACTGGTTTGAACAATCACCATTGACATCTACTACGGCTAAAGCCCAATAAAAAGACAATATATTAGAAGACAATTCCTCGCCGATTGTAATTGCAATAAGTGGATGTTATATATGCAGATTACGATAATGTTAATTCACCAAATTGGGGACAGTACATAAAACTATATCCACAAAAAAAAAAATATGTTTAGAACTAATCAAGATAAATCAGGAAAAATCTTATCAGATTTATACCCATATTAAAACAACCATTAAAATAAATTCTGAGGTGAAAGGTTAAATGGAATATGAGAAATATTCGTTTATCTTTGGTATCTATTATTGTTTTAATTAGAACATTGTGGACATATAACATAACGATTACTATCATGACTACTTCGCATTCCTCATATATTCCTTTTATCATCTTAACATCATTATTCAGATGACTATCTTCATTGGCCAGCATTAGTTTCTTACCATCTTCCTCGTTCTTATCTGTGTATTCTTCTGATAGGGAAAACTTCAATTACTTAATCATATTTCTGCGAAGAGCATTACAGGTGGCGTTCTGTGGTTTCTACCTACCTCCGTGGAAAGAAAAAGTGAGTTTATAATCACTACATTCATTTTAATATCTTTAATGTTATCATTTTAAAGATGATTATAAGGCTATAATATATTATTTTAATAACCGACCAAAAATCTCAGTCATCATTTCAACCATAAGACGTCCACTACTGGAAAAAGGCCTCCCCCCAATTTGGGAGGTTTGCCATATTCGCCACACTTGGCAGGCGGGTTGGCGATCACAGTATTCGCGGTAAAATACATAGAGAACGCTGCAGCCCATTCTCTAGTAAGGCTAAAGAATCATGTACTTTCTGATCCTGTATTGAAATTTGTTGTGGTGCCGGACGTAAAGCATAGCATCATCCCATTTCTTCGTCATAGTCAATTAAAGGACCATCCATAAATTACGTCACACAAATTTCATGACTTTAAACCCCCCCCCCCCCGTCCTTGTCACAGCTGGTCACATTTGTGAGACCCCCCCTCCCTAGTGTGACGTCACATATTTTGCAATTTTACATCTAGACATTGATTTTTTTTTCTTTTATAGTTCATATTTTGTGTTTTAAATAGTACTTTAAATATGTCTATTCAATTTTGTAATGTGACGTCACAAAATTTAGGAGCCCTCTCACCCCCTTGTCGCACAATGTCACACTTCGTCGACCCCTCCACACATAACGTGTGACGTAATTTATGCATGGCCCCTAATCACAATTAAAGTGTTCATTAAAGGAAGTGAACATGCCTGCCGCTGCTGGCCAGCTTCAATAAAATGTCATGAGACAAACAACATAAAGGCAATGTATACTTAAAATGTTTCAAAATTAAGGTAAATCCCCCGACCATATCGCCGGCCAAACAGGTTATTACGCATAAAGATAGATCCTTTCACACCAGAGACGACAAAATCCGTCAACAGCTAGGAATTTATTTGACGAGAAAGGAAAGAATTTTAGCAATTTCCCCGCTAACCATTTCTATAGGCTTTTCCATTTCAAATACGACTCGACCCTTCCCATTCCTTTCTTTATCCCGTTAGGAAACCGTAAGAAATGCACATCTTTTCAACACAATGTCAAAATCTTCGTGAATCCCATTGAATGGGAAACTAAGACTGAGTTAAAAGCCATAATTAAATGAGCAGACGATATCAAGTCTAATTCCATTGAAGTAAAGCTCAAATTCCTTTTTTGATTGACCTTTGGAGCATGGAGTAATGCACTTTATTAACGTTGTAACGTCATCGTATAATAACGCATCTGAATTTGCACTCTCTTATTATGGAAATAAAGTTTTAAATTAAGTGTTAATATGAATCAGTGCGGTGAGATCGGAAACGATTCGGAAGTGAGTAACACTAACTCACCTGTTTTAATTATATCCTTTAAAGGAACTTTTACGGAACTGGTTTATATTAGTACCTACTTGTTTCATCCAATGTACATATATAAATGTAAACATTATGAGATATTGCGTAGTCAGCCTATTAAGTTCCTGCCAGGGTCGCGAGATTGTTCGAAAGAGATACCGTGACCCTGGCTCATGGGCAACTGAAGGAACACGGGTGGGTTTTAGTCAGTAAAAGTCTGACACGCCCTCCCGCTCCGCCCAGAGCGGGAGAAGTCATTTGATGATTTCCAATCCAGAAAAAAAAATAAAAGTCTATTAAGTTCCAACTGCTGGGAGACAAGCCACCTCCCTGTGAGAGGGAGTGGACCGTAATCTACCACACGGGCCCAATGCGGTTGGTAGACAGGGTTGCCACCCGTACTTTATAATAAAGTATTGTACGTTATTTCACATAAATGTACTCTATACTTTATGAGAAAAATAAAGTACACGAAAATACTTTATTTTGCAAGCTTTGATTTATTTGGGATTTTCAAAAGATTAGTCGTAAATACTTTTTGCAACTTGAAATTTATTTGATGCAAACTGCAAAAAGCAATAAAAACCGGCCAAGTGCGAGTCGGACTCGCGCACCGAGGGTTCCGTATAAACCTGTAGTGTTTAATACCTCTACGCGTTCATTTAGAAAGGGGTAGTAAGTTTAAAATGATTTAAAATATTTTTATTATACGATGTAACTAAAAATTTACGGTTTTCGCAATTTTTCCTTTATCTGTGCTATAAGACGTTGCTTCGTACCAAATTTCAAAATTTTAGATCAACTGGAAGTGCCCTTTAGGTTTTGATTCCCTTGCGAGTTTCGAAAATTTGCGGAAAGGAGACGGGCATTTCTGGGCCAAAATGTAATAAGTGGAGAAATGGTTTAAAAAAAAGCTTATATTTTTCTATATCAAAATCTGAAAAATCAACTCAATTTACAATCTGGAATATGCGAAATCCTAAAATTAAGTTAAGGTTCCCAAGTAAATGGAATATCGATTAAAATTATAATCGATTAACGTTCATACTATTTAAGAAGATGCCTTCACCAGATGATTAATTCAATTAAAATAATTAAATCTATTAGAAATAACATACTGCACAGCTTAAACCAATTAAATATTTACATAATTAACATAAACTGATCCACGTTTGTTAATCGATTAATTTATGTTTAGTCTGTGCTAACTCTGATATGACAGGCATGACATAACCGCGCTGACACTCACTCGGTTCATATTGTTTATTGCATGTGCGTATCGTGTTTCCACCCATAGTTTTATTGATGTTTCCTCAACCCCTGCTTTCATTCTACGGACTTCGGAGCTACTTTCTTGTATGACCCTTGCCTTGCCACCATACCCAACACGGAGAACCCCGCTTAAACGTTGGACTTGGACTTGTCATTTCGGATTCTACGAACAGCCTACCGATTGGAAAGCGACACCATGGATCGTTGTGTAAATTGTCGCATAGCGACTAATCGCTGTAATACAACAGATCGTCGAGATTTGGATGACGAAATGATATTAGCAGTAATTCGTCAATGGCGTACACCACAATCTGTAAGTACTTACTCACTTGTTTACCTCACCAACGTCGGTCAGTGGGTCGTTTTAGGGGCAACATTCTTATTTCTAGTAGCATAATAACAACCTTAGGTACAATGAGTTATATGTACGGATAAAAAACAAACAAATAAGATCTCATATCAAACGTAAATGGTTGTTTGATTGTTAGAGAGTAATTCACACTGACCTCTGTACTACATCATAGTATAAACTGTATCACGGTAGGACAGTATTCCTCGCTCTCCAATAATCACACATGTTATCAGTGAACATAATATTTGAGATATTTAGCAGGTAGTTCGGTATTAATTAATATAATAAAGTATAGGTAAACATTTAAAAGGCCCATGTAGATACATTATATAGAACTAAGTAACTATCGGACGAAGATTTTTTAAAAGTACTTAATCATGTTATCTGTTATTAATCACTTTTTACATCTTTCAGGTAAAATGCAGTGACCATGTTTGCCAAGCTTGCTGGTAGTTGGATCAAAGACCACCTTTTGTTATGAAAATAATATGGTACCTTAGTTGGGCTAGGTACCAAGATAATATAGTACCACCTGCACAGTTTCTAGATGACAATTTAATCATAATTGAAGATAAATAAAAAATATTACTAAAGAACATTTTTATTTTTTCTCCCTCACTCTAGAAATACCTATATAAATTATCAAATCAAATCAAATCAAAAGTCATTTATTCAAACTAGGCTGAGAGTCAGCACTTTTTGAACGTCAAAGTCACATAAGACAGTCCCCCCAAAACGCCCGCCCTTCGACACTTCCTAGTGCTTTGGCTGGGAAGAAGAAGTGGCGGAACAAACTCCCCAGCAGCACTGCTGTCTGTTAAGTTAGAAGAACTTGATTCTATACAATATTGTATAAGTTATTAATATAATAAAACAAAACATACATTATTCGCCATATGTCAGCTAGCACACGCCATTATACCAACAAAACATTGAAAACTAAACTCAAGCTGAAATGAATAATGAAACAAAAATCGTAAACAGAACTTAAAATCTTACTAAAGCCTCCAGGCATAAAGGGCGTGCCCGCTTACATATACAACGATGCAAATGATACATAGACACAAAAAATGAAATTAAAAGAAAATAAAAATAAATTAACAAAAGCAGTTAAATAAAAAAAACAATTATATGAACTACCCATATAAACTGTCAGTGTGTGAGTTACAGTAATTACAGAATGTAAAACAGTGTCATAGAAGAAAAAATAAATATTATCTACACAATTAAGTTAGCAACTAGTTTGATAAACTCTAAGACTGTCCTATGGAGCGAGACCAGCATGTTTCCAAGCGTTCTTATCTTGAATGTAGTCCTCTAATTTGTAATAAGCTCGTTTACAAAGTGTACTTTTAATATGACTTTTAAACCTCCTTTCATTTAATTGCAATATATCAGAAAGTATTTTGTTGTAACATTTAACACAGTACCCCATAAAAGATGTATGTACTTTTGCTAATCTGAAAAATGGTTGATCTATCTTGTCTTTATTTCTAGTATTAAAATTATGTCTATCGCTTATTTTATTAAAAAGATGTAGATTTTTTCTTACATACATAATATTTTCGTAAATGAATTGGCAAGGTACCGTCATAATATTAATCCTTTTAAATAGTTCCCTGAGGGATTCGCCGCGACATAGATTATAAATGGCTCTGACAGCTCGCTTTTGCAAAATAAAAATGGATTCAATGTCAGCAGCCCTACCCCACAGTAAAATGCCATACGACATAATGCTGTGGAAGTAGCTAAAATAGACCAAACGCGCGGTTTCTACATCTGTTAACTGTCTTATCTTTCTAACAGCATAAGCGGCCGAGCTTAACCGCCCCGCAAGAGATGTTATATGAGGTCCCCATTGTAATTTCTCGTCTAGCGTGATTCCTAGGAAAACCGTTTGATCAATAAATTCCAGTTTTTCCCCATTCAATAAGATGTCACATTCGCTACCTCTGACATTAGGCAATTGAAATCTAATGCACTTGGTTTTTTTTTTATTAAGTACCAAGTTATTTACCGTAAACCAGTCTTGGACCTGAAGAATGCAGTTATTGACGTCGTCAAGATTTTGAGACCGTCTGTCGATTTTAAATATCAATGATGTGTCATCTGCAAATAACACCATTTTCGGTTGGTTTGGAAGTAGATGGGGTAGATCATTAATGTATACTAAAAAGAGGAATGGACCCAATATCGAGCCTTGAGGAACGCCCATTGCCATTTCAGACCCCAATGAGTTTACGCCGTTTACTTGGACTTTGACTGTTCTATCCTTCAGGTATGATCTTATTAAGTCAAGAGCTGTATTTCTAATTCCATAGTGCTCTAGTTTCAGCAAAAGTGTCTCATGGTTTACGCAATCGAACGCCTTGGAAAGGTCACAAAAGATTCCAATGGCATCTTGTGCTTCTTCCCAGGCGTTAAAAATGTTCTTTATTAGGGTAACACCAGCGTCGGTGGTACAACGCCCTTTGGTGAAACCGAACTGGTGTTCATGAAAGATGGAGTTTTTATTAAAGTGACGTAACATTTGATTGAGCATTAACTTTTCAAACACCTTACTGAGAACTGGCAGAACTGACACGGGCCTATAATTGTTTGGTTCTTTACTATCACCGGATTTAAACAAAGGAACTACTTTGCTGTGTTTCATCAGATCCGGAAAGACTCCTTGGTCTACACTGGTGTTAAATATGAAAGCTAAATAGGGTGCAATGGTTTCAATCATCTGCTTAGCCTTTCCCCAATTATGTTGAGGTCGGCGTCCTGTCTAACCGGATGCAGCTGGGTACCAGTATTTTACACGGAGTGACTGCCTATCTGAGTTCCACAATCCAGTTACTGGGTAATATGATATCCCTTGGTAAGACTGGTTGTCAGACTGGGCTTCTGATGACCCGTAACGACTGTCTAAGATCTACGAAAGATAGCTGGGACCAACGGCTTAACATGCTTTCCGAGGCACGGAAGGGTCTTGGTATGTAAAGATGGTCACCCATCCACGGTCCAACCGCGGTAAGCGTAGCTTAACCTGATCGGTTAACCCGTGCGGCTGTTATTACTTAGCCACCAGCCCTTCTATAAATACTAATATAATGATTAAGAATAGAGAGAATAGTAAAGAATAGCACCACCCTATTTCTTCCTGTGGATGTAAGAGGCGACTAAGGGACTTAGAATTGGCAACAGCGTTCTCTGCATTTTTGCGACCACACTGCGATCGCCAACCCGCCTGCTAAGCGTTGCGATTATGGCAAACCCCCCCGAATCGGGGAAGACTTATGACCAGCAGTAAACGTCTTTCGGCTAAAATGATGATGATGATGATTAATTATAATAATATTCTTTATATTTAACACCCCAACTGTATTTTAAAGAATGAGAATCGCACTTCAAAAATCAGCTGTTAAGTGTAGATTGTTACGTAACCTCACTTTTCCTAAATCTTAATTAACTCGGTTCTCAGATTGCCAAAACCTGCAAAATTTTCAGTGATTTTTTAATAATATAGCACCTATCAATAGACACCAATTTCATCTTTTTACATCCAGGCCCAAGATTGTATGAAAGCGTATCCGTCTCCTTTGCGACATAAACGACTATATCTTTTGATTGCGTTAGCTTAGAAGTTTGATTTTTGCACAGCTCCAAGGGACAGTAGACTTAAGTATTTGATATAAAGGAGACGGATACGCTTTCATACAATCTTGGGCCTGGATGTAAAAAGATGAAATTGGTGTCTATTGATAGGTACTATATTATTAAACAATCACTGAAAATTTTGCAGGTTTTGGCAATCTGAGAACCGAGTAAAATAAGATTTAGGAAAAGTGAGGTTACGTAACAATCTACACTTAACAGCTGATTTTTGAAGTGCGATTCTCATTCTTTAAAATACAGTTGGGGTGTTAAATATAAAGAATATTATTATAATTCATCATCATCATCATCATTTCAGCCGAAAGACGTTCACTGCTGGTCATAAGTCTTCCCCGATTCGGGGGGTGGGGGGTTTGCCATAATCGCAACGCTTAGCAGGCGGGTTGGCGATCGCAGTGTGGTCGCAAAATGCATAGAGAACGCTGTTGCCAATTCTAAGTCCCTTAGTCGCCTCTTACGACATCCACAGGAAGAAATAGGATGGTGCTATTCTTTACTATTCTCTCTATTCTTAATCATTATATAAGTATTTGTAGAAGGGCTGGTGGCTAAGTAATAACAGCCGCACGGGTTAACCGATCAGGTTAAGCTACGCTTGCCGCGGTTGGTCCGTGGATGGGTGACCATCTTTACATACCAAGACCCTTCCGTGCCTCGGAAAGCATGTTAAGCCGTTGGTCCCAGCTATCTTTCGTAGATCTTAGACAGTCGTTACGGGTCATCAGAAGCCCAGTCTGACAACCAGTCTTACCAAGGGATATCATATTACCCAGTAACTGGATTGTGGAACTCAGATAGGCAGTCACTCCGTGTAAAATACTGGTACCCAGCTGCATCCGGTTAGACAGGACGCCGACCTCAACATAATTGGGGAAAGGCTAAGCAGATGATAATTTATATAGGTATTTCTAGAGTGAGGGAGAGAAAATAAAAATGTTCTTTGTAATATTTTTTATTTATCTTCAATTATGATTAAATTGTCATCTAGAAACTGTGCAGGTGGTACTATATTATCTTGGTACCTTTTTTTTTTTTTTTTTTTTGATCACGAGGTGGAAATCCTCATGGATGTCCCCCGCCCTGGGGTGGGCGGAGGGGTCTGTCAGACTCTTACTGACTAAAACCACCCCGGTGTTCCGTCCCACACCTACGTCGGGGACCACGGGAACCAATATGTCTTCCGCGATCCCCAACTGGTGCCGGCCCGCCTTTGCGGGCCTCCTCACGTTGGGGGGGAGTGAGGTGTTAAACTCCCCCCATACATCACAGAGAGGCGCGCGTGGAACACTACGCGCCACCATCTCGGGTCCGTACAATAGGGGGCGACGGATGTCCCCAGATCCGTCGCCCCTGGACCCATTTAGGGGGGCTGGAAGAGGGCGTTATCCGCCCTCCGCCGACGCCCGGTGCGCCTGCTGCGGGCAGGGTGCGCGGAAGATATCTCCCGCTCCCTTTCCGCAGCCTCCTTCTGCGACATGACTGTTTCGCAAAAGGATACCACCGCGTCCCAGGACCCCTCGCTGCCGACCATCGACTCGACAACGGCCGGCAGCGATAGGTCACTGCCTACTTCTGAGACGAGGACACGACGCGGCTCCTCCCAAGCGGCACATTCTGCCAGCGTATGCCGCGCCGTATCCTCCCGGCAGTCGACGCAGTGGTGACACCGGGCGTCCGGCTCCCTGTTTATGCGACACAGGTACTTCCCGAAGCAACCATGCCCCGAGAGCACCTGCGTCGCCCGAAACGACAGGGAGCCGTGCCTCCTCCCGAGCCAGGGCCCGAGTACTGGCCGGACCGCCTCGACGGTGGCGAGGCCGGCGGTAGGGCGTGAAAGCCTGTCCTGCCAGCTCGCCACCAGGGCTGCGCGGAGCTGCGACCGACGAAGCTCCATGTGTCGCTCCGTCAGTCGCTCGCCTCGCTCCCGCGCTTCCTCGCGCCACCGATACAGTGACGCCAGCCAGTACACAGGCCGCCTCGTAGGAGACCGTGCGATATCCCCTGATGACTCTGACGGCCATCGCTCGCTGCGGTCTTCGCAGAACAGCGATTCTGCCGGCCGTCAGGTCAGCCGCCCAGATTGGGGCCCCATACAGGGCCATGGATCGCACGATCCCCACGTAAAGCCGCCTACAGGCGGCGCTCGGGCCCCCCAGATTGGGAAGCAGCGTTGACAGCGCCCCAGCCGCGCCCATCAACTTGGGCGCCAGCCGCCGGAAGTGGGGGCCGAAGTCCCACCGGCTGTCGAGCACCAATCCCAGATATTTCATGGTGGACTCGACAGCGATCCGACACCTCCCGACCACGATGTGTGATCCGGCCGGCGGCGCCCGCCGGGGGCCATGAAAGGCCATGGCCTCCGACTTGTTGAGGGCTACCTCCAGGCCTAGGCGCCGTATGCGGCTCACCACCTGTGAAACCGCAGCCGTCGCCAGCAACGCTGCCTCCCTGTACGAGCTCCCCCGGGCCGTGACCAGCGTGTCATCTGCATAACACGTCAGTTCCACGCCCGGCGGGAGCTCGCCCCTCAGCACCCAGTCGTACCCGATGTTCCACAGGAGCGGGCCAACGACCGAGCCCTGTGGAACACCGCACGACATGCGGCGCTGGTTTCCGCCATCACGTCCCATATAGGTGACACCCCTATCCTCGAGATAAGCCCCAACGATGTGGCAGAGGTAGGGAGGCACCCGATGGTACAGCAGTGCCTCCCGAATGCAGCTCCAAGGCAGGGTGTTGAAGGCGTTGGAAATGTCCAAGGACACCGCCAACATCACCCCACCCTGGGACACTGCTTCCTCTGCCAGGACTCTCACACGCGATATTGCGTGGATGGTGGAGCGCCCGTGCCGAAAGCCAAACTGGCTCTCGGCCAGGTCAGGCCCCTCTCTGCACAAGTGGTGGACGAGGCGGGCAGCGATAATTCGCTCGAATAATTTCCCGACCTCGTCCAGCAACACTATGGGCCTGTACGCGGACGGTGAGTCCGCTGGGCGCCCCGCATTATCTTGGTACCTAGCCCAACTAAGGTACCATATTATTTTCATAACAAGAGGTGGTCTTTGATCCAACTACCAGCAAGCTTGGCAAACATAGTCACTGCATTTTACCTGAAAGATGTAAAAAGTGGTTAATAACAGATAAGATGATTAAGTACTTTTAAAAAATCTTGGTCCGATAGTTACTTAGTTCTATATAATGTATCTACATGGACCTTTTAAATGTTTACCTATACTTTATTATATTAATTAATACCGAACTACCTGCTAAATATCTCAAATATTATGTTCACTGATAACATTGTGATTATTGGAGAGCGAGGAATACTGTCCTACCGTGATACAGTTTATACTATGATGTAGTACAGAGGTCAGTGTGAATTACTCTCTAACAACCAAACAATCATTTACGTTTGATATGAGATCTTATTTGTTTGTTTTTTATACGTACATATAACTCATTGTACCTAAGGTTGTTATTGTGCTACTAGAAATAAGAATGTTGCCCTAAAACGACCAACTGACCTTTTATTTTTTATTATTATTTTGTTAGTACAATGGTGAAGGAAAAAATATTGTAAAGATTGCAAGCCAGCGTGGTAGACGTTGGTGAGGTAAACAAGAAGTGAGTAAGTACTTACAGATTGTGGTGTACGCCATTGACAAATTACTGCTAATATCATTTCGTCATCCAAATATCGACGATCTGTTGTATTATTACAGCGATTAGTCGCTATGCGACAATTTACACAACGATCCATGGTGTCGCTTTCCAATCGGTAGGCTGTTCGTAGAATCCAAAATGACAAGTCCAAGTCCAACGTTTAAGCGGGGTTCTCCGTGTTGGGTATGGTAGCAAGGCAAGGGTCATACAAGAAAGTAGCTCCGAAGTCCGTAGAATGAAAGCAGGGGTTGAGGAAACATCAATAAAACTATGGGTGGAAATGGCGATACGCACATGCAATAAACAATATGAAACGAGTGAGTGTCAGCGTTATGTCATGCATGTCATGTCAGAGTTAGCACAGACTAAACATACATTAATCGATTAACAAACGTGGATCAATTTAAATGTTAATTATATAAATATTTAATTAGTTTAAGCTGTGCAGTATGTTATTTCTAATAGATTTAATTATTTTAATTGAATTAATCATCTGGTGAAGGCATCTTCTTAAATAGTATGAACGTTAATCGATTATAATTTAATCGATATTCCATTTACTTGGGAACCTTAACTTAATTTTAAGATTTCTCATTTTCCAGATTGTAAATTGAGTTGATTTTTCAGATTTTGATATAGAAAAATATAAGCTTTTTTTTAAACCATTTCTCCACTTATTACATTTTGGCCCAGAAATGCCCGTCTCCTTTCAGCTTGATATCTCCACGCGTTCCTGAGAAAAAGGGTCTTGACAGACGGACGGACGGACGGACGGACGGACGGACAACAAAGTGATCCTATAAGGGTTCCGCTTTTTCCTTTTGAGGTGCGGAACCCTAAAAAATATGTTTTGAAATATAATAACAAAGAAAAATAAATCGTACTTTATTTTTATACCATGTACTTTTTTAGGGTTCCGTTGCCAAATGGCAAAAAACGGAACCCTTATAGATTCGTCATGTCTGTCTGTCTGTCCGTCTGTCTGTCTGTCTGTCCGAGTATGTCACAGCCACTTTATTCCGAAACTATAAGAGCTATGCTGTTGAAACTTGGTCAGTAGATGTATTCTGTGAACCGCATTAAGATTTTTACATATAAATAGAAAAAAAAAACAATAATATTTGGGGTTCCCCATACATAGAACTGAAACTCAAAAAAAAATATTTCATCAAACCCATACATGTGGGGTATCTATGGATAGGTCTTCAAAAATGATATTGAGGTTTCTAATATCATTTTTTTCTAAACTGAATAGTTTGCGCGAAAGACACTTCCAAAGTGGTAAAATGTGTGTCCCCCCCTCCCCCGTAACTTCTAAAATAAGGGAATGATAAAACTAAAAAAAAACTGGCCAAGTGCGAGTCGGACTCGCGCACCGAGGGTTCCGTACAGACCTGCAGGAATTCACGGTTTATGCATAAGGTTAATGTTTATGAAATTAAATGGTTTTTTTTTTTAATTTTCATATTTGAGTTGACTGGATGAAAGGTAAATTGTGGTTTACGATTTATGACGTATTAAACAAAAATACTTACTAGATCTCGTGCAAACCAATTTTCGGTGGAAGTTTACATAGTAATGTACATCATATATTTTTTTTAGTTTTATCATTCTCTTATTTTAGAAGTTACTGGGGAAATATAAAAATTTAAAAAAGGTTCGCGAGTCCGACTCGCACTTGGCCAGTTTTTTTCTTACCTATAATAACCAAAGTACTTTAATTGCATAAAAAAAGGTGGCAACCCTATTGGTAGCTGTCACATATCTTCGATTTTTGGTTCTAGGATATGCCAGTTTACTCACAATGTGTTCCGCCGCCGTTTCGAGAACAGTGGTGATGAAATAAATAACACAAAGTACAGCATATCTGACAGCGTTCGAACCCACAACCAGCTACTTATAAGTTAGGGCCGCTACCACTAGGCCTCCCCTGCTCTTCAATGAGATATATTCTAATGAGATAATAAAACGTGGTATTTGTTGGGCGCCGAGGTCGGCTCAAGAAGAGGAGGCGAGACGACCTAGACACATACTGCAAGGGTTGGATCGTGGTGGCCCTGGAAATGGATCATCATCATCATTCCAGCCGTAAGACGTCCACTGCTGGACTTAGGCCTCCCCCGATTTGGGGGGCTTTGCCATAATCGCCACGCTTGACAGGCGGGTTGGCGATCGCAGTATGGTGGTAAAATGCATAGAGAACGCTGCTACCCATTCTCTAGTAAGTCCCTTAGTCGCCTTTTACGACACCCACGGGAAGAAATGGGGTGGTTTTATTCTTTACGTCCGGCACCACACGGCGCACGGAAATGGATGCCTTGATGGATTTGGGGGTGGCCTTCTTTGCTCAACAGTCGTTTCATGGGTCTTAGATTAGCGCCAAAACATCATTTCCTATAAATGACCATTGTTCACTGACTGCCTCATCCTCTAGTAGTCGTAGTCACAACTGCTAAAAATGAGGTCCTGGTGTTTGATTCCCAAAGTGTTATTATTAGGTTTTTCCATAAGTAATTTGTCAGTAGCAGCCCGGAGACGTCATTTGAGCCCAGATGACGGTAATAAGGTTGCCCCACTATTACATGGACTTATACATAACTTGTGAAATGTATGTGTGTACATATGGGTCGTGGGGCTTTCGGGACCGGGACCGCGATCCCAGATTCCACCTATTATGAAAATAAATATTTTTTGTAGTATTTTGGGTTATCCTCTGTCTCATTCTTCGGGAATTACAGGAGTGATATGATGCTTGTTAAAAACATAGTTATGTAATGCCCGATGCAGGCAAGACATTCTTTAAAAAAACTCCGATGAAACTTGGCGGTGAATAAAGATAGATCATTCTTATACTGCTCAATCTGGCTGGTATATTACCGCTTGCATTTTTTGGCCAATGACCCGGATTATTAAAAGTAGCGCAATTCTTTACTTCTGAATCACATTTAGCAACGTCTACAATAAGAGACGACCATGAAGATTAATCATTCTTTATCGTCAAAAAAGAATGAATAATCGCGCATATTACATAAATACATACATATTACTAAAATTAAATAGCGTATGCTTAGATGGTTTGGTCATGTTGAGCAGATAAATAAAGGGCGGCTAACAAAAGGTATTTACAACGCAGAGGTGACTGGTCACGCCCCGGTAGGTGACGCCCTAGGACAACATAGGTATAGTGACCTTATTGGTGATGTTCTTCAGAAGGATCAGCTGCGTAGTACTGATAACCGGCGTGCGTGTATGACCAGATGTATGAACTTAAACGAGGCAAAAGGAGTATGTATGGGTCGTCGCAGGTGGCGTTCTGTAGTTTCTGCATGCATTTTCCCCATGGGAAAAAGGCGTCATTTTATGTATGTATGTGTTACTTATTGGATAAAATATTTGTCCCCACGCCATTTCGGTTTATAAGCTTAACCATAGTGCAATGTCATTTGTAATAGAACATACTCAAGACTAAAAAAAGTAGCAGCCCGGAGTCTGTATATTATGTGTCCAGTTTGGATCATTAGGCTCGCCCCATTTACATGGGACTTAAACAACACTGGCGAAAATGGATGTACTTTAGGTAAACCTCTGTCTTCATCATCATCATCATTATTTCAGCCGTAAGACATCCACTGCTGGATAAAGACCTCCTCCAATTTGGAGGGCTTTACCATAATCGCCACGCTTGGCAGGCGGGTTGGCGACCGCAGTATGGTGATAAAATACATAGAGAACGCTGTTCTTTAGTCGCCTCTTACGACACCCACGGGAAGAAATAGGATGGTGCTATTCTATTATACCGGCACCACACGGATCTTCTACCATTTCTCTTCATTATCGCAGACTAGCTTTTGCGAGCGGCATCACCCACGTGATGGTCACAAATGATCCCACGGGAAAATCCTACGTGTTAATCCAGGTAATAAACTATCTGTCTGCCAAATTTCATACAAATACATTCAGCAGTTTTTGCGTGATTGAGTACCAAACATCTAAACAACCAAACTTTCACAGATTAATAGGATGACAAGAAACTTATGGAAACCATGCAGGATGAACTGATCTAAACGAGGAATGTCCGGTGAAGGCTCCCCTTTAAAAACTAGACTACAGAGAAAACTAACATAACTACTTAATAGAAATACCAGTCCTACCATATCTATTAGTATTACATTCTGAGGACAAAAAACTGTTTCCGCTTTTAACATAACTATGTTCGTATATGGAAGAATTATTTTTAAATATGTAGAAAGATGATGCTTGTACGTCATTAGGGCATTCACCTATTGGGACTAGGTCTAGCCGAGTAAGTTCTTAAAGGGGAAGCGCCAGTGTAGCCTGGAGAGGAAGCGGGCCGTAATCTACCACGCGGGCCAGGTGCAGGTTGGTAGATGTCTGCCAGGGCAACATTCTCAGGTCTTCAAAAAATAAAAGTAAAACGGCTTGGACACTTATAAAGGAAGAATCAGAATGTACGAATAAATTATCATTAATAACGAATTTAAACATAGATAATACAATGATAAACAATCCAAAAAAAATTGCGGACTCGTTTAATAACTACTGGATAGACTTAACAAATCAACAAAATAATAATGTAAGGGATACATGCACAACTAACACGTGCGATAGTCTGTTCCTACGGCCATATGGTTACAATGACATACAAAAATTTATACTTTCACTAAACAACACTGGAGCGGTCGGATATGATGAAATTTGCACAAAAACTTTGAAGGCTTGCTCACTGGAAATATCTCCTGTGTTGACACACTTGATAAATTTGTCTTTTTCAGAAGGCTGCTTCCCGGAGTTATTAAAGTTTGTGATTGTTAAGCCTCTTCATAAGAAAGGCGATAGCTCGAAAGCAGATAATTACAGACCTATTAGCCTCATACCAATAATATCTAAGGTTTTTGAAAAAGCTATGCAACACCGTCTCTTAGAATTTATTGGGAAACATCAGATTCTTAAGAAAGAACAATATGGGTTTCAAAAAAGGAAATCAACAACTCTTGCATGCTTCAATCTTGTAAAAAATATAATTGAGGAAGTAGACATAGGTAACCGGGTATCTGTTGTCTTCTTCGATATGTCGAAAGCTTTTGACTTCGTGTCTCATAGATTGTTACTTTCAAAGTTAGAACGATATGGCATTCGAGGTCCGGCCCTTAGTTGGATTGAAACCTACCTACTGGGTAGAAAGCAATGTGTTGAAATTACAAGCATGACTGAGAATAAAGAACTAGAGGGAATTAGGTCGCTTTCAAGATTCAACAACTCGGGTGTACCACAAGGGAGCGTTTTGGGACCCCCTTTGTTCTTATTATATATAAACGATCTTCCTGAACACACACCTAATGCATGCACATTATTTGCGGATGACATTTCGATTATTTTGACATCACCAATTAATACTGACATGAATAATTACAGAATTGACATTAATAATACAATTGAATCAACAATTTCTTGGTTAAGACTTAATAATTTGCATGTTAATATAAGCAAAACAAAAATTATTCAATTTAGGACATATGGTCGTAAGCGTGAGAAACTTAAAATTAATTATAATGGACAACCTCTACTAGAGGCCGAGGAAACTACTTTTCTGGGAGTTGCATTAGACGGCTACTTCTCCTGGAAACCACACGTAGAAAAAGTATGCAACAAATTAAACAAATTCGTTTATGTTCTCTATACACTGCGTAAGACCTCGTCGCAGAGTACGATGTTGACTGCGTATCACGGCTGCGTTGCATCGACTCTACAATACGGCCTTATACTATGGGGTAACTCAACAGACGTAGATAAAGCTTTTAGAGTACAAAAAAAATGCGTTCGAGCCATTTGTGGCATTCCGCCATGGGAATCTTGTAAACCATTGTTCCTAAAATTAAAACTCCTGACATTACCCGGTATGTATATTTTAGAATGTGCAAAATTTGTCAGACGGCACTTTGACTTATTTGAAAAGGCTCAAGACCGTTGCCCTCGAAAAGTAAGAGATCCAGATAGAATAGTTCTGCCTAGGGCCCCAAAGACTTCTCTGTATAAAAAGAATTGTTATCATATGTGTGGACTTATCTATAACAAAATACCGAAGAACTTTAAAGAGTTACCAAATAATTTATTTTTTATAAAGTTAAAATCTTGGCTACTGGAAAAACGATTTTATTCTGTAAATGAATTTATAAATAATGTTAATAATCTATTTTAAATGAATATAACGATAATATTAATAATGAATGTATTGTAATGTATTAATTAATAATAGAAACATTTAAAGCATGCCATTGGATTATTTGAAATATTAAATTTAAGCGTTAAATACATTGTAATGTTTTGCATGTCAAATGTCTGACTTTGTATTAGGAACTTTTTACTAACTATAAGATCAACACTGTACCAATACTTATTGCAAATAAATGATTATGATTATGATTATGATTAGGGTAGAGAGAGATTGTTCGAAAGAGATACCGTGACCCTGGCACATGGGCAACTGAAAGAACACGGGTGGGTTTTAGTCAGTAAAAGTCTGACACGCCCTCTCGCTCCGCCCAGAGCGGGAGAAGTCATTTGATGATTTCCCATGCAAAAAAAAAAAAAAATTGGTAGATGTCGCATGTCTTCGAGTTTTTGATTGTAGGATATGCCGGTTTCCTCACGATTTTTTTCGTTCACCGTTTTGGGAGCAGTGGTGATGAAATAATTTACATAAAGTAAAATGCTCACCTCGGTTCAAACCTACGTCCTACAGCGTAAAGTAACGGCTGTTATCAATGGACGACCACTGCTCTACTACTGTTAATGTGCTTTGCAATTACCCCGCAAGAACAATTCTTATAGATTCTTTTATATTTTGTGAATGTAAGAACGTTGCAGGCCTTGTAGACTGTAGGCAATTTTCTGTTTTATACAAGGTGTAAGGGACAGCCCACCGCAGACTGATGGGGTGGATTTAGTATAATATCATATTAAGATGACCAGTACAAGAAATTATTTCAGGACCGTTATGGGAATCCAATAAACCTGATTTGCTTTATTTCCTAACACGCAATGTATCTCAGATCAATTCGGAAAGCCACCTTTGTGCAATCGCCGACGACGAGTTTAATGTACTCTGTAGTTAGACAGGAACTGAATAGCTGATTTTTGATGTAATGTAATTTTACATTGAAATAAAACTGAAAAAGCTGAAAAAACGTAAAAAAAATCTGAGAAAAATTCGTGTGGAATATGATTCAAAATAAGGAGCTGAATGCACTCTGTCAGTTTGTGGAGGGCTGTCCCTTACACACTGTATTAATAATTGGTACTTGTTAACTGTCATACACTGTTCTCCCATACCTATTAATACTGTAATTTAAAACCATTGTAAAAGCCAATTATTTTTAAAAGAGTAGGTAACCATGGAGTTTCTTGCCGTCTCTTCTCCATAGGAATCAACAATTTTAAACAGTGCCCCTAGCTTCTGACGTTTCATTAGTGCCCATGTAAATAAAAGTATTTATATTTTTGATTTTATAATCCACAGCTCGGTTGCATCCATCAAACCAACACAACAAGGATACAGCAGAGGCTGTCCAGAACTACTTTCTTTTTAAAACACAACAGATGAATTAATGAATATCCTCAAGTGTCTTCACCGACGAAATTGACAATGCCAACACACAGATCAATGTCAACAGTCAATCAAAGAGTTAGGAAGCACTTGAAGTACTTTATACAAAGTGTGGATCAGGAACGGATTTCTCAGACTCCGTAGAGGTCAAGTGCAGATGCTTGTCTCATGAAGCGTGTGCCAGTTGGAGTCCGTTTGCTTCGTATTCTAGGAAGGAACAAGGGACAATGTTCTGTTTTTGGTACGGGGAGTGCCACTGTGTAGTGTCTGTAACTAGGCAAACTTGTTGAACGAATAGACGTGAGCCATCTTTAGCCAATTTACTAAAAACTTTTTTACAAAAAAAAATAACAACCGACTTCCTTAAAAACACTACAAAGTGAAAAATGAACTTTAATTTCGGTAGTTGGTGTCTTAGGATCTGTATTTATGTTTTTTTGCCACCGACTTCCGAACTTAAATTTATTTTTCAGTTTGTAGTGTATTTAAGGAAGTCGGTTGTTTTTTTTTTTTTTGTAACTTTTTATTTTAAATTTTTAGTTGTGGTATCTACCCCGCACTAATTCCAAACAAACATGCATATTTATGCGATAACAGAAATCGCGATTGATTTGCTGTCATTTTTTAAATAGTTCCGGTGTCTGTCTGGAACTCATCATCAGATCTATATGAAATTTATATAGGACCATTTCGGAATAAACTTCTTTCGAACAAAAAAAGAAGTTTGCAAATCCGTCTATATATGACGGAGATATGGCTGAACATACATTCGGAATTGAGAACCTCCTCCTTTTTGAAGACGGTTAAAAATGGAAGAGATTCTTCTGTATTTTTTTGTATTTCTTTTCCGCGATATCTGTGGCAATAGAGGGTCAATTTCAAAAATTATTTTAATATGGGTAGGTTATCCTTCAGGGGTGGTCCCATATAAATTTTATTGACTTTGCTCTAGTAGTTTTTACGTTAGCTTCTATATTACGTATTTAATCCACTTTGTTTATCGTGATGATGTTCTAATAACATCATCATCATCTGCTAATGACCAGCACCCTAATTGCGAAACGCACAATTTATCAGAATCTGAATGGGATTGAAGATTAATTCTAAACCATTGCGTCAATCGTTCGAATAAATTGTCGGCTCAGCAACGTAAATAACGCAATGAATGTTGTTTCAAAGCAAATCAAAATCAAAAGTCATTTATTCAAACTAGGCTGAGAGTCAGCACTTTTTGAACGTCAAAGTCACATAAGACAGTCCCCCCAAAACGCCCGCCCTTCGACACTTCCTAGTGCTTTGGCTGGGAAGAAGAAGTGGCGGAACAAACTCCCCAGCAGCACTGCTGTCTGTTAAGTTAGAAGAACTTGATTCTATACAATATTGTATAAGTTATTAATATAATAAAACAAAACATACATTATTCGCCATATGTCAGCTAGCACACGCCATTATACCAACAAAACATTGAAAACTAAACTCAAGCTGAAATGAATAATGAAACAAAAATCGTAAACAGAACTTAAAACCTTACTAAAGCCTCCAGGCATAAAGGGCGTGCCCGCTTACATATACAACGATGCGTTTAACTATCAATATGAAACCAATTCCTACCTATAAAAAGTTACGCAATTACCCCTCTGGTCAGTGGTATACGAATTAGTGCGGAGTATCATCTACCCTATAACTAAAAAGAGTAAAATAAAAACTTTTTCGCTAAATAAAATCCTACTAATATTATAAACGCGAAAGTTTGTATGTATGGATGTGTGGATGTTTGTTCCTCTTTCACGCAAAAACTATAAAACCGATATAGATGAAATTTGGCACACAGATAGTTTATAACCTGGAATAACACATAGGATACTTTTTATCCCGGTAGTATGTTCCCGCGGGATAATTCAGCGAACAGCGAAGCCGCTGGCAAAAGCTAGCACTTTTTCATTCGGGTTTCTCGAACATTGCCTCCTATTTCATCTTAGTGTAATGTCAATTCGCAGTCTTCTGTTAACGCGGTAAGCAATGTTTTCTGAATTCTGTCGTAAGCAATATTATACAATCAACTAAGCTTATAACACACAAACATAGTTCTCTCCCAGGTTGAGTAACAACACCCTATCCTCCGCTTTTCGCATACAGTCTGTACCAGCCACTTTCTTAAGGTCGTCGGTCCATCTAGCTAGGGGGCGTCTCACGCTACGCTAGTCAATACGAGGTCTCCTCCAGCTATATTGTCCCAAGTCAGAAACAAAAGATACGGAACGCGATCGTGCGCTCTGTTTTTATGTATCATCAAATGACTTCTCCCACTCTGGGTGGGTTTTACTCATGTGGTGCCGGACGTAAAGAATAACACCACCCCATTTCTTCCCGTGGGTGTCGTAAAAGGCGACTTAGGGACTTACTAGAGATTGGGCAGCAGCGTTCTCTATGCATTTTACCACCATATTGCGATCGCCAACCCGTCTGCCAAGCGTGGCGATTATGGCAAAGCCCCACGAATTGGGGGAGGCCTAAGTCCAGCAGTGGACGTCTTACGGCTGAAATGATGATGATGATGACTCTGTGTGGGGCGAGTTACTTTACTAATTAAAACCCACCCGTGTTCCTTCAGTTGCCTGTGCTAGAGCCACGGCAACTCTTCCGAACATATCCTGACCTACTCGACCCTGGCAGGACGATACTGCGCTCTAAGACACAAATCATAGACATCACCCAAAAAACAAGCCAAAAATCAAATCAAAAATCATTTATTTGCGTAAATAAGGTACAGAAGGTTGGTAAAATATATGAATTTGTTCTCTTATTCTGCCTTTAATTTCGGCGTGCAAATATAGGCTAAACATACACATTTCTTATTTATTTAAATTAATTATTATTATCACAATCATGCTGACATTAAGCAGATAATCCCATTAAAATTGTATTACTGAATTAAATAAATGTCAAAATAATAATAAAATAATGATAAAAGTAATAGCCATAAATGTCAATCATAATTATTTCAATAATGGGAGAGATTCGCCACCCAATAATATAACAAAAAAATATTAAAATGACCGTGCAGCTTACAAACCTTACAATTTATAACCTAAAAGCTCATGTACACTGTATTTTTATTTAAATGAATTTATTGATCCTAATCCTGTAGTCATTCAACAGATAATCCCATTAAAATTGTATTATAGAATTAAATAAATGACTATATAATAATGAAAAAGTAATAAGCATAAATGTCAATAATAATAATGTCAATAATGGGAGAGGTTCGCCACAATAATTATTTGAAATGACCGTGCAATTAACAAAACTTACAATTTATAATCCAAAAACTCATGTACACTGTAAAAGCATTTTTCAATGAAAGACCTCGTCAAAGTAGTTTTAAAGCCAAGCCAAGCTTACATAAGACTGGGCTGGACACGTTTGCTGATGTCGGATCCTGCGTGGGTCAAGACCACCACGATATGGCCCGAAAACATCCAGCGGCATCGCGGAAGATCCAAGCGTAGATGGCGGGATGAACTCGACGCTATCATGAGGGATTGGTCCAGGATAGAGTCGAGTGGAAAAAAGAAATGCAGTGGGACAATACTGGCTGATTATTTTTATTATGAACAATAAGAAGCAAAGTTCGTGTGGCAAATTCAAAAACAAAAATCGAACAATGGAATTCAGATGACGTTTTTTCTGACAGAATCATCAATACTGCGAGAAGAGATGTGTCAGCAACGCGCTTACAGAAGACTGAATGACCAAAAGATTAATGTCCTATCTTATAAACGCGCAAGTAATTCCGAGCGACGCCAACTTCCCTCACTAGTTTAACGACCAGCCTTGTAATTGAAATCCTAAGGACTGGTTCAAACTCATTTAGTTCTTCGCGCGCTGGACTAATAAGACATTTTATTGTTCAAGTTTCAGATACGTTAGGGTTGTCATCATCGTGAACTTTTTACGGAACATCATAAATAGGCGAATCGTCACTTATGAAAATATAATATTATCTATGGGGGGGTGCACGAAGTTAAAGAGGTAAACGTAACGGTAGTGACGATTCGCTCGAATCAGGCGAGTACATTCATGCAACTCGACTAAAAAACCTTTTTTTAAATGCTAATGAAATTTGATACGGTACTTATAACAAAAAAATATGTAAAAAAAAATGTCTGTCCGTTTGTTTGTTCTTATTCCCGAAACGGCCGAAGCGATTTTGACGGTACTTTCATAGATAGATAGCTTATTTATATGGAAGTACATGCGCCTTTTGTATCGGTATCACGTTTCTGTGAGATAATTTCTGACATCCACACTGGCGAAGCATCGGGCACAGCTAGTAAACTACTCGTGACTATATCATCTCCAGCCGCATGTGTCGATCAAAGGTTAAGCTACGCTTGCCGCGGTCGGTGGATGGATGGGTGATCATCCATTACATTATGGAGACCTCTTCGTGTCTCGAAAGGCACGTCAAGCTGTTGGCCCCGGCTGCCATTGGTAAAAATAAATAAATAAATATCTTAGAACAACCAACACACCGTTATCTGATCTCAAACTAGGCAGAGCCTGTACTATGGTAACCAGACAACTGATAAACATACTTATATATTTTTAAATACATACATATTATAGATAAATTACACCCAGACACAGAACAAATCATTGTGCTCATCACACAAAGATTTGTCCTGGGTGGGGATCGAACCCACGACCTCAGTCTTTGCAGTCAGTGTCACTAACCACTAGACTAACAGGCCAGTCAAAGTGAGTAGTTTCCTTTGGTTTGGATGTCTAACAATCGTTACGTGAAATCAGAAGCCCAAAAACCAACCAGTCTTACCAAAGAGTATCGTTTTACATAGTAACCAGGTTGTGGAGATCAGATAGACAGTTGCTCCAAGTAGAATACTTGCATTCAGCTACATCTAGTTAGGCTGGAAGGTTCGTCAAGACAGCTGGGAAAAAGCGAGGCATATTTGAACAGATTTTTTTTAAATGCGGCTATGTCTGGATAGCGATAGAATAATTTCGTCGTCTCTACGTTCTGATCTGCCAGTTACCTGAATATGATATTTGTAACACCTGATATTTGTTCCTTTCGTAACTGTACTACTTTATCAAGAAAATATGACGTCATAAGTTTTTATACATCATATAATAAGCGATCGTATTTCATAATAGACCACATCGTCATTCAATTTCAGTCCAAATTGTGGTTAGCCGCAAGATTATCTTAGAATTAAAATGTCACATACCTAACCCACACTTTCACGAGAAAAATGTCTATGACCCCCAGAAATTCGGAAGTTTCAGGCATTATATGAATACTAATATTCATATAATGCCTGAAATTTAATCACAATCGAAAAGAATAGAAAAAACAGAGTTGTCTTTCGCTGTTACTAATAAGAACTATAAGAGATTTTGAAAATCACACTTATTTATTGAAATTACACTCACTGTGTATTTTCTCAATGTTGAGTTTAGGACAGCAACCTGAAATATTTTTTATCTGAATAGATAGTAGTATAGTACAGGTCTCTAACTCCACCATATCTATCTATATACATACATATAAGAACATAGGTACTTATATTTTACACACGTATAATAGATTTAACTCATTGTTTGCTGCACCGGTCGACGTCATCACGTCAGCGCCAGTTGTCGCTGAAAACCAGCGCTGGGGGCTCTGTCTCGCTTAGAATCGCAGCATTATGCTGAGCGATGGCCGTTTTGTGTGGATGTGAAGGATGTATTCCCCCAGCTTTTTCTTTCTTTCTTTTATAGAGTCGCATATATGTGACCCTGTTGTTTTTCTTAACTCCGCAATAGATTTTGATATTGGTTTTCACCATCATTTATATGTAGAATTAATTCCGAAAGATTCATAACCTTTTCATTTCTTTAACGTTAAACGCTTCATTTCCTTTTTTCGGTGAAATAAATATATTATTATTATCTAGTAAAAAGTCTCGATATTTCCTTCTAAGCTAGTTTTAACTATAAAATTTCCATAGACAACCTTGTTCGTATGTTCCTCGGCGCCGCCAAACGATCAGTTATAAATGCGTTAATTTCTATTCGTCCAAAGTTAATGTAAAGTTTGAGCCAAGTTCTCGGCATAACAATTTGATTTGCTGATAAAAGTGTGGACTTTAATGGGCGACTGCTGCCAAGTTTTATCGCGTGAAATGAATGCTTGCTAGTTAGGTAGCATTTTCCAAACTATTTTGGGGTCGGCTTCCAGTCCATCCGGATGCAGAATTTTACATGGAGTGACTGCTTATCTGACCTTCACAATTCAGTTACTGGGTAATACGGTACTCCTTGGCAAGACTGGTTGGCAGACTTTCGGACTTCTGACGACCCGTAACGACGGTGAAAGATCCAGGAATGACAGTTGGGAACAACGGCTCAAGGTGACGAAGAAGAAAGAAAGAAAATACGGAAAACATGACACAGAAAAAGAACATACATACGCACAAAAAAAAAGAAGCTAGGTGCGTCACATCCACGCAAAACGACAATTACTCAGCATAATGCTGCAATAGGTTGATGCGCTAAGGTAGCCCGCGAATGATTCATTTGAAATAGGCATTCAATGAGATTAAATAAACTTAGAGGGTTATATTGATGATTTTAATGATTATAATTCTTTAAGCAGAAAATCCGTAGTTTCGGCCGTTTCCCACTCCGTGTCACCTTCGGACATATGATTATTTCGGAGTCCGAACTATGAATGATTGACAACACAATTTGACACTTGTCCTTACTCGCGATATATTTTTGTCCGTCCATTTTTAACTGACGAAAAAAAACGGAGGAGGTTATCAATTCGACGCGTATATTTCTTTTTGTTTTTTTTTAATGTTTGACCACGCATAACTTTTTACATAGTAGTCCGATTGTGATAATTATTTTTTATTGGAAAGGGTATACTCCGAGGGTGGTTCCATATAAATTTGGAAAACAAAATCGAACCCTAAGGGTCGGAAAACAGGGGATGATTGATTGTTCACTCATTGATTGTAATGTATAACCAACCACGCATAACTTTGTACAGAGTAGTCCGATTTTGATAATTCATTTTTCATTGGATAGGGTATACCTTGCCAAGTATTATTAGTACATTAAAGCCACAAAAAATTACAAAATAAAAACTTTAAAAAAAAATTAAACCGCCGAAAAAAACAGAAAAGCAAAAAATAATAAACCTTAAAATTTTGAGTCGGCGCTGAAAAATCCATGAACAAAGATCACTCAAAGCGCCGACTCATAATTTTAAGGTTTATTATTTTTTGCTTTTCTGTTTTTTTCGGCGGTTTAATTTTTTGTTAAAAAGTTTTATAATTAATCGGGAGTAGGATTCATTCGGTAGTATTGAACGGTATTTACGGATGGGCTTGTATTTTCGTGGACGGACTTAGAGAGTAGGCCCCTTGTACATTTCTATATTATTATTAACCAACGAAAAAAAAAACGGAGAAGGTTATCAATTCGACGCGTATATATTTTTTTTGTTTTTTTTATGTATGACCACACATAACTTTTTACATAGTAGTCCGATTGTGATAATTCTTTTTTTATTAAAAAGGGTATACTCCGAGAGTGGTCACATATAAATTTGGAAAACAAAATCGAACCCTAAGGGTCGTAAAACAGGGGATGATTGATTGTTCACTCATTGATTGTAACGTATAACCACGCATAACTTTGTACAGAGTAGTCCGATTTTGATAATACTTTTTTCATTGGATAGGGTATACCTTGCCAAGTGTTATTAGTACATTAAAGTCACAAAAAATTAAAAAATTAAAACTTTTTAACAAAAAATTAAACCGCCGAAAAAAACAGAAAAGCAAAAAATTATAAACCTTAAAATTTTGAGCCGGCGCTGAAAAATCAATGAACAAAGATCACTCAAAGCGCCAACTCATAATTTTAAGGTTTATTATTTTTTGCTTTTCTGTTTTTTTCGGCGGTTTAATTTTAACAAATTAAACTTAAACGAGTTATAATAACCATGCAATTTTTATTTTGACATATCTTAGTACAAAAAAATTAAGATAGCGTTAACGAAAGATGTTTATTTTGAAACTGGTTTTTATGGTAACTTGCGCGCCGTGGCGAAGGTGAACGACCGAGCGTAGCTACAAGTACCAGCTATTCGATCGGTCAAAATTCTAAGAAGTTCGAAGTACCTACGCCGGCGCGTGATTACTGACCTATTCCTATTGTCGATATCATATTACGAAATATGTAGGGTGTCCACAGTTTACTGATTAAAGGCCGGATTTGCACACTGGTTTAAAAAAAATCCTATATAGTTTGACTTTAAAAAACGCTGTAACAAAAACACGCCACCTTACTTTCATAAATAACTTTGCAATGGCGTCATTTGCCGGTAAACTGTGGACGTAATATGGCGGCCACCGGTCTTCTAGGAACCGTGGGTTAACTAAGCAAACCGATCATTACTAAAAACTCGAAAGCTATTCCATAACCACATCTTTGCCAACCTTCACGATATATTGTGCAAATGAAGATTCACTGCGATACGACTGCATTCATCTTAGTAATAAAGAATAGAACCGTTCCGAAGCAAAAAGGACTCTAACAAAACTGCACAGGTACGCAAGAGCGATTTTCTATGGCGCACAGAAATACCAACCCTCGGTGGAAATCCTAGCATCGAGAATCTAACAAAGTTCATCTCAGAACATCAAAAAAATCCACTAATGGATTTTAAACTCTTGGCCCTAAGCAATGTGAAGAAAATACAGTGTACCATAAAAAATCGCTCGTTGTTACGACGGCTTTATCAACGTACACATGGCTACAGGTCAAGCTAAAAATTTCCAGTTTTAGCTGACCTCACATTGAATAGGCTTTTCGTACAATGAGATGTCAGCATATACTGGACATGTATAGCCTGATGTGTGGCCATGCATACACGAACGAGATAATATCGCGGCGGAATTTCTTCACTCACTGCTTTTTTTTTGTGGGTGGGAAATCATCAAATGACGTCTCACGCTCTTGGGCGAAGCGGGAGGGCGTGTCAGACTTTTACTGACTAAAACCCACCCGTGTCCCTTCAGTTGCCTGTGCCAGAGCCACGGTGTCTCTTTCGAACAAATCTCGCGACCCTGACAGCTCACTGCTTAATGTCGACATTTGAAAATCGAACAGTCAGTTTTTTCGGCTCGATGAGACTCAGCTGGAATCTCAATGCTAAGTCCAATACCGAGAGTTGAAAATTCAGTGTGCAATAAAACCCCATCATCGACATCTACGACGTCTACTGCTAGACATAGGCTTCCCTCAAGCTCCGTCACTTCGACCGGTTTTGTGCTTTCCGCATCCAGCAGATTCCTGCAGCCTTCATAAGGTTTTCGGTCCTACTTGTAGGACGCCTTCCAACTCTTCATTTTCCGGTACGCGGTCGCCACTCCAGAACCTTTCGGACCCATTGGCAATCTATTCCACGAGCAATATGCCCTGCCCACTGCTTTAGTGTAGCAATTCTTCGATATCACCCGCTGCGGTATATTTCCGTGCGAATATCAACTTAGTTCACTTTTACTAAGCTCCGCTATACTATTACCATAATCTATCCACTTTTTCTCTAACTTGGCGGTTGCACTATCGTAAGTCCTGCCATACAGGTTCGGTTTCAACTTAAGATTGAAACCTATATGATAACACATTTTCACTTAACAGCTAAGTAGAGTTCGCGCGTTCGAAAAAAACAACGAGTTTTTTATCTAGTTAAGTATAACAGCCTTCTTGTCTTGTCTGTACGAAGTAATGTTACTAGTGCTATAGTGAATATAGTAAAGAAAAAAAACCTATTAGTACTTTCGTGTGGTACCGGATGAAAATAATACCACCACCACATCTCTTCCCGTGGGTATCGTAAGAGGCGACTAAGGGACTTACTAGAGTATGGGCAGCAACGTCCTCTATGCATTTTATCACCATACTGCGATCACCAACCCTGCCACCAAGCCTGTGAAGCGTGGCGATTATGGAAAACCCCCCCAAATTGGGCGAGGCTTATGTCCAGCAGCAGACGTCTTTCGGCTGAAATGATGATGATGATGATGATTAGATAACAGAACAACATCGAACTAATATCATTAAATGATAACCTTTACAAACACTTTTACACGTCAATAATATTTTTAAAACTACATGAAGTCAGTCCGACTACGCTGAGAAGAAAGGCTGAAACAAACTCAGAGGTCACAGTCTCTTTTAAAGCTCAGACATAATCTTGGTCACATCATATGAAGACCATGCGGATTGGTGTCTGAAATGATCTGTTGAGGATCAATTTGTGTAGTTCGTACCGCACAGATTAAGCGGACCTGTGCAGTCAGTGCATGCATTTATCAGTAATATTAGTTTATTAGATGAAGTGCAAAACGTGCCAATTCTTCGTGCGCGACAGTCAGAGCCTATAGAAATAATATATTGACAAGCCTGTTGGTCTAGTGGTTAGCGACCCTGACTGCTATGCCGGAGGTCGTGGGTTCGATTCCCACCCAGGACAAATGTTTGTGTGATGAGCACGATCATTTGTTCTGTGTCTGGGTGTAATTTATCTATAATATGTATGTATTTAGAAATATATAAGTATGTTTATCAGTTGTCTAGTATCCATAACACAAGCTCTGCTTAGCTTGGGACTAGATGGCGTTGTGTGAAGTTGTGGAATATTATATTATTATATATTATTATTATTAATTTAAAATGTAAATTCGCCCGCTTCGAGTAAACAAAAAGGTTTTGCCCACGATGGTAACAATTTCGTTATGCCGTACATTGCATAAAATATCTAAACTATAAAACAAAAATCATGACGCAAGATCAAGTAAACGAAATAACACCTACATAACGTAACAGAAAATATTCACATTGCAAAACGTCTAACATCAAAGAGATTTTTACAACTTGTAACATCCATAAAATACTTTCTTCATAGATTACGGAATGGTGCAGTAAAAAGATTTTAACTAACATATGTTTCACTGCGGGTTCAAGTTGCTTTGAAGGCAGCCGATATCTTTCGCAAACCTTTTTTAGAAGTTTTCTGTTAATTATTTTATTACTTGTGAGATGGCTAGAGGTCTACCTGTATTTTTATGAGCTGTGACGAAACTGCAGTATCTGGCATATGGTTTGCTTATTTGATAGTTAGCGGTAATCCCAACCTTTAATGCAGCCAATAGCACACTTCCTGATGAACGAATTCATTCCAGCCAAAAGACGTCTTATACTGGATATGGGCTTCCCGGAAAACCTTTTTTTTTTTTCACTTTTTATTTATAATACCCTCTCACCGAGAGGAGGCCTGTGTCCCAGCAGTGGGAGCATTATAGGCTGATGATGATGATGATGATGATGAGTTATAATACCTACCCAACATCGTTTACCACCAGTTGCTGTAAAAAACTTTTTACAAAAAAATAACAACCGAATTCTTTAAAAAAAAAAACACTACAAAGTCAAAAATAACTATAATTTTGGATGTCGGTGTCTTAGGATCTGTATTTAAGGTTTTTTTGCCACCGACTTCCGAAATTAAAGTTATTTTTGACTTTGTACTTTTGACTTGTGTTTTTTTTTTTTAAGGAACTCGGTTGTTATTTTTTGTAAAAAGTTTTTATTTTTAACTCTTTAGTTAAGGTAGATACCCCGCACTAATCTAATCGCGTTATTCGTTCATTTGTCGTGTAAATACTAAATGCTAATTTAAGACTTATATGGTTTTCACATGGATTCCAATGTCCGAATGGAACCAAATTAAAATGGGATTTTTTTCAAATTCGGAAAGCACCCAGTTTTCAAATAAAAAAGAATCATCAAAATCGGTTCACCCAGTCAAAAGTTATGAGGTAACAATTATTTAAAAAAATATAAAAAATGGTCGAATTGATAACCTCCTCCTTGTTTTAAGTAGGGTAACAACAGTGACAGACTTTGTTTAAATTATTTCTTCACCACTGCTCTCAAAACGATGAAGGAAAACCGAACACTTGAAGACATGTGACATCTGTGAACCCGTATTCGAACCGCTTGGAGGTTTACGACTTACTGCCTCTCACTGAGAGGTCTGTGTCCTAGCAGTGGGAACATTATAGGCTGATTATGCAGTACAAAATGTATTATTAACAGCTGTCTTTCATTTCTCAGTTTTGAGTCTATACAAGGTGCAGTTTTGGATCTGCAAAACATTTCAGGAGGTAATTATGTTAGTGATTCTCGACCCGAAGCAACAATAAAATGGGCAGGTATTTTTTTTTTCATTTTATTCTTATTTACGGAAATCGGTAAGTGTGAACTCCCTTATTTAAAACGCGGCCAGTCTGTACGTGTCCTTAAACTGCGCTTTCACACACACAAACAAACGCAACCGACATTTCTTTCACAGATCCAAAGCCGCGCTCTCCATCCAGAGTTATTCTGACAAACAATAAAATTGAAAAATCTAAAATAAAAAGTATTATTGATTATTGACTTGGTATCGTATTGTTATATCATTATTTACGAGTCTCATAATAACCTCCTGAAATGTTTTGCAGGTTCAAAACTGCATCTTGTATATAAGAGTAGAGGAAGACCAAAGAAACGATGGATGGCCTGAGTGAACAATGATATTATGGTTAGAATGGGGGTGACTACACAGATGACCACTTATACTGAACTCATCCCCATTCTCCTACCCTTATCCCAATTTATTTGGGGTCGGCGCAACATGTCTATTTCTTCTACACTTCTCTATAAGTCGTCATCTCACTCACTGGCCTGTTAGTCTAGTGGTTAGTGACCCTGACTGCTAAGACTGAGGTCGTGGGTTCGATTCCCACCCACGACTAATCTTTGTGTGATGAGCACAATCATTTGTTCTGTGTCTGGGTGTAATTTATCTATAATATATGTATGTATTTAGAAATATATAAGTATGTTTATCAGTTGTCTGGTTACCATTGTACAGGCTCTGCCTAGTTTGAGATCAGATAACGGTGTGTTGATTGTCCTAAGATATTTATTATTTTATTTATTTATTTATCCCCTTTCTATATCATCATTCACACAGTCCATCCATCGTTCTTTGTTTTCATGACTGATACGGAAATATGTAAGAAAAACTGATGATCAATGAGAATCTGAATCAATTTGAAGGATATTGCTAAATCCATTACTTCATATGTTTTACGAAAAATCTATTTACTCAACGACTTAATATCGAATCGAAAATGAAAGCGATTCCTATTATAATAGTATGTTCCACTAATAAGCCTTTAATTTATCAGTGCCTTGAGCTGGGAAGAAATTGGTTCCTACCTGTTTATATTTTCTTTTCTCATTAAACTTGTTGCAAATTATAAGGCAATTATATCACTTCCCTGAGACATTAAAACTCACTCACACTCATAGGTATCAATTTGTTTCTTACAGGTCATAGAACGTGGTAACATCATGCTATTCCACAAAATTTTCCCATTTTTATTTATTTTCATGGCTTATTAATCGATTCGCACGAAATAACTCGCCCGAATCATCAATGGGCAGCAGCGTTCTATATGTATGCATTTTACCACCATACTGCGATCGTCAACTCGCCCGCTAAATTGGGGGAGGCTTATCCCCAGCATTGGACGTCTTTTGGACGAAATCATGATTTATTTAGAGATATTTAGGTTTTGCACTACTTGTGGGACTTACAAAGTATGAGTAATTAATAACAGTGCAGGTACAACGATTTATTTGGGTTAAACGCTGCTCTCCTAGCTAGATTCTCCTAGTTTTCTGATTTTACCGAAGACGAGAACGAAGTTTGGCAAAAAAAAAATAACTTTTGAAGGAGCACAGTTATATAACAAAATACCCTCACATATAAAAAAATTGCACTCATTCCATGCATTCAAAACACAATTAGCTGCATATTTAATAAAAAATGCCACCTTTCTCAAAAGCTGAATGTATTGGATGTGTGTAAAATTACTACAATAACGTCTGTGACGAACGTTTTATATTAATAATTTACTGTAAGCATTGTTCTCATGTAAGTGACTTTGTGTCTTTTTTGAGAATAAATATCTTTAAACCTAGATCCCTGAGTAATCTGTATTGAGTCAGACAATATGGTCGGTTACTACATCATCATTTGCCTAATTTTTCCCAACTATGTTGGGGTCAACTTCCAGTCTAACCGGATGCAGCTGAATACCAGTATTTTTAACCGACTTCAAAAAAAGGAGGAGGTTATCAATCGACTGTATTTTTTTTATGTTTGTTAGTTCATTACTTTTGACTGGATGAACCGATTTTGATGATTCTTTTTTTATTTGAAAGCTGGTGCTTCCCGAATGGTCCCATTTTGTGGTCAATGGTATTGACCATTGGGTCAATTTGGTTCCATGGGGTCAATACAATGGGGTCCATGTGAAAACCACATAAGTCTTAAGCGACAAATCGTCAAGCGTCTTAGTCTCATTAAATATTTACGCGACAAATGAACGAATAACGCGATTAGATTAATGCGGGGTATCTACTATAACTAAAAAGTTAAAAACACAAAAACTTTTTACAAAAAAAAATAACAACCGACTTCGAAAGTCGGTGTCTTAGGATCTGTATTTAAGGTTTTTTTGCCACCGACTTCCAAAATTAAAGTTATTTTTCACTTTGTAGTGTTTTTTTTAGGAAGTCGGTTGTTATTTTTTTTATTTTTTTTTTTACATGGAGTGACTGTCTATCTGACCTCCACAACCCAGTTACTGAGCTGTCAGAGTTTTGAAGCTTTCCGCGGTAAGGAGTCGCTCATCCACGGACCGATCGTGGCAAGCGTAGCTTTACCTTCTGTTCTGGCTTTATCTATTTGCCAAAAGCCAAAACAAAAAAAAAACAGACACATTTAATACATAATAACTAGACAGTCTTATTCAGCGTAATATAGCCACTGATGGGACACAGGGCTCCTCTCAGTTTCCTCTCACTGAGTGGGCCGTACTGCACCACGCGAGTCCATTACGGGTTGGTAGATGTCACACGTCTTCTAATTTTTAACCGACTTCAAAAAAGAGTAGCTTTCCAATTCATCTGCCTTTTTAGGGTTCCGTTGCCAAATGGCAAAAAACGGAACCCTTATAGATTCGTCATGTCTGTCTGTCTGTCTGTCCGTCCGTATGTCACAGCCACTTTTTTCCGAAACTATAAGAGCAATGCTGTTGAAACTTGGTAAGTAGATGTATTCTGTGAACCGCCTTAAGATTTTCACACAAAAATAAAAAAAAATACCAATAAATTTTGGGGTTCCTCATACTTAGAACTGAAACTAAATTTGTTTTTCCATCAAATCTATACGTGTGGGGTATCTATGGACAGGTCTTCAAAAATGATATTAAGGTTTCTAATAACATTTTTTTCTAAACTGAATAGTTTGCGCGAGAGACACTTCCAAAGTGGTAAAATGTGCCCCCCCCCCCCGTAACTTCTAAAATACGAGAATGATAAAACTAAAAAAATATATGATGTACATTACCATCTAAACTTCCACCGAAAATTGGTTTGAACGAGATGTAGTAAGTATTTTTTTTTAATACGTCATAAATCGTAAACCGCAATTTACCTTTCATTCAATCAACTCAAACATAAAAATTAAAAAATATATATATATATATAAACATCAACCTTATGCATAAACCGTGAATACCTACAGGTTTGTACGGAACCCTCGAGTCCGACTCGCACTTAGCCGGTTTTTTCATCTATTTTCGGCGATATCTCCAGATGTGATCCATTTTCGAAATTAAATGATGATCCTTCATTTAAATTTTATTGGCTGGGGTTGTTTTTGCATTATTATACGTTTAATTCGCTTTATATGTGCACCCTTGTTGTCACTGTTGTTTATTTGGTAGTGGTATACGAATTAGTGTGGGCTGGGGATGGTGAATATATATCTAATATATCACAAACGATAAACAGTATGAAGTGAAAAATCATTTTAATTTAGTTTTTAGTTTTTTGCTACCGAATTTCGAAATAAAAGTTATGTTTCACTTTGTGGTGTTTCTTTTTTAGAGGTCCTTTTTTATTTTCGCCATAGTGCTTTTGGTGATTAGAAATTGCATTGGTTCTTTAGGATATTTTCCTTGTAGTTTCAATTTCATAGCAGTGCATTTCATTTCAACCTGATAGCATTGAAATTAACTTAACGTGGTATGGCAATTTAAGTTAAAAGGCAAGTTAAACTGGCCATCCCCACTTCCCACCAAGCAAAACTTTTAAAGCTACCCGCATAAAGATATCGCGTCTCCCAAGCTCCGAAGTGACCCTAAAATTTATCTACACTTTGCTCGTCAAAGCGTCACCGGGCAGTTTGTAAAACCGCCAGATAACTGGAGAATGTTAAAAGGTCTCGTCTTGGAAAAGATACTGTGTGATAGTGGGAGATTATAATATTAAGAGTTGTTTTTTTACGGCTTGATGTGATAAGGCGGCGGGTAGAGGGTTATTTGTCGGGAAAGGGATAAAATCTTTTTATTTTTTATTTTGCTTTCTTTCTTTCTCAGCAATCATGAACTGGCAGTTTGAGTAATTTATATGGCCTACCCGAATGTCCTTTCTTTGGTATTGTTCGTCACAGCGTTGGGCTCCTTATGTTCTATGTTCCGAGTTGAGCTAAACGATTAGTGACAAATGCTTGCACTGACTGGACAGGTCCACTCAATCTGTGTGGTTCTTTCCTCAAAAGACCATTTCAGTCACCAGTCTACATGGTCTTCACATGTTGTGACCAATATTATGTCTGGACTTTTAAAAGAGACTGTGACCTCTGAGTTTGTTTCGGCCTTTCTTCTCAGAGTAGTCAGATAGGAACGCCGACCTTATCTAGTTTAAAAAAATATATAATTTGACTTGTAAAAGTGTTTGTACAAACCTACTTACAGAATTAAAATCATTTATGTTTACGTGTCAATATCTTATGCCACCCTGTTTTTTTTTTTTTTTTTAATTCATTTGTAGTGGATAGTTTCTGTCTGTTCTGAAGAAAGGTGCATTCTAAAAAGCTACTTTACAATACCAAATGTTGGAACCCGTTATTTATAATAATAGTGCGATGAAATAATAAAAAATCCTTTAGGTAAGTACTTTCTTCCCGTTATGGACCGACTTTCAATAATTATGACCGCTTACAGAACTTTTTATTGTTTTATTTTGTTAAATTTTAAAAACAGTTTTTAACTGTTTAATTGCTGTTACGTCACTATTTCCGTATTTCGGATATATTGTATAATACAAAAAAAAACATTCGCTTTCTTTTTCCGTAAGTAAAAAAAATAATAAAGACAATGTAGTATTCATGTTTTACTTTATTTTATCCTTTTTTACTTGTAATACATATTACTTGTGAAAGTGTGTTTGTTTGTTATTCAATCACACAAAAGCAGCTGAATGGATTTTCATGTAATTTTGCACTGGGATAAAAAGTATCCTGTTTGTCAATCCATAACGTGGATTATCACACAGAATATTTAGTACTTAGTGGCGCAAAAAGCCAGTTAGCAGCAGATTATACACATAGCATATAAAATTAAAAGTAAAGGTTCAAGAATTCAAAAAATATGGCAGAAAACTTCTTAAACTTATGATTTTTTTTAAACCTTTTGCCCCGTTCTTTTTATGTATCCACTTACTTAAGATAAACACATTAACAATATCAATTATTGAAATAAAAATGAGATCGTAATGGAAAGTATAGCTTGCCAAAGCTATTTTTATAAACTTGAGTATTATAATACTTAAGTTTATCAAAATAGCTTTTCCCAGCGGCTTCACTCTCGCGTGGAGGTCAGAGGGATAAAAAGTACCCTATGTGGTTAATCCAGGTTATAAACTATATATTATACTAGCTGTGACCGCGGCTTCACCCGCGTGGTGTTTAGAAATTATCACACAGGGACGTGCAACTCAGACAAAAAGTAGCCTATTTCTCCTTACAACATCAACTATCGGCCAGTGAAAGTCCCGTCAAAATCGGCCAGCCGTTTCAGAGATTAGCCGGAACAAACAGACAGACAGGTAGACAGACAGACAAAATTTAAAAACAATGATTTTTTGATGTAAGTACCATATATACTTTCATATGCATTTAGTGAAAAACTGTAAATTCAAAATTTCAAACAGACACTTCGTTTTATTTACTTGTTTGTATTGTATGTATGTATAGATTTGCCAAATTTCATTCGAATCCGTTCAACCCTTTGAGAAACAAACATCTAAAGATACAAACTTTCAGATTGTATTTAGTAGAAAGTAGGATTGGTAGTAGAACACATACGGGTTTTTAAAACGTGATGTAAAAAGAAACTTTAGAGGTGTCAAGGGACACCCGGATGGAACGAAGTTCCTTTCCAGGATTCATAATTGTTATATTTTTTTTATTATTTATTATGTACAAAAAACCTGTATACACTCAACAAAAAAACCTAAAATCCCTTTAAAAAGTAAAAAATAATAAAAAAACTCAATCTTGAAGTACCTAAGTATGTATTAATAATTCAAAAAAAAAATACGTCGCGTTGGGGGACCGCTCCAAACCTAACAATTTACTTACAAATAGTCTATTACCTAACTGAAGAAAACTTTTATAAAATGACTTCTAAATATTGCATTTAGGATACGACCGTCAACGACGTCTGCCCTCGCAGAGCGGTCCCCCAACGCGACGTATTTTTTTTTGAATTATTAATACATACTTAGGTACTTCAAGATTGAGTTTTTTTATTATTTTTTACTTTTTAAAGGGATTTTAGGTTTTTGTGTCGGGGGTTTTTTAAATTTTAAATTTAATTTTTTATTTTATACTTTTTATAGGTATACTTATTATAATGTAGATTTTGTTAAGTTGTAAATACATAGAACTTCGCCGTAGCCAACAGGAAGATGGGAAGCTTCCAAAAACAATATCAATTCAATTTGATGATGCCACTATCGGCCGGAGTTGTGTTGACGAGAATGGATGGATTCTGATAAGGCCACATAATGTAACTTTTCAAGGTCTTAGAGGATATGGAAATATTGAAAGAACAATGTTTCCTATCATTTTATGTTGGGCGATTACGGCATATAAGTTGCAAGGCACGACAGTTGAAAAAGCTGTGGTTTACTTAGGTAAAAGTACTTTCGCAAAAGGCCAAGCCTATGTAGCCTTAAGTAGAGTATTTTTACTCTGTTTCAGGCTACATAGGCTTGGCCTTTTCCTTGGATGGTGTAGCAGTTTGTGAGCTCGACCAAAGAAAACTATTTAATAACCCACATGACAAATCATCTTTAGCAGAATTGCAAAGACTGAGATGTAGTCATTGATACTCTCACGTGACAATCGGATTTCCATGTCCCAATTTTCCCACCACCAATTTTCTCATCAAGCGAAGCTTGAATATTCTCGATTAAGTCATCAATATTCTCTTTCAGTGCGCTTTCATTTGAGACCCCACTCGAGTATATTTGTAGACATTCGGTTATTCTTCCCCACTTTGACCCCCCACAACTTTTAAACGGCTGAACCGATTTTCATCAAACATATCTAAGAACACTCGCACATAAGTCACCTTTAATACAAAAAAAAAAATGAAATCGCTTCATCCGTTCGGGAGCTATGATGCCACAGACAGACAGACACACAGACAGACCGACACACAGACAGACAGACACGTCAAACTTATAACACCCCTCTTTTTCCGTCGGGGGTTAAAAATATTCTCTCCCTCTCTCTCGCTCACTCTCTCCCTCTCTCTCTCTCTCTCTCTCCCTATCTCCCTCTCTCTATCCCTCTCTCTCGCTCTCCCTCTCTCCCTCTCTCTCTCTCTCTACTCACCACAAAAAAAAAACAACAACATACAAACAAATACAAACAACAAAATATATACAGTTGAATTGAGAAACCTCGTCCTTTTTTTGAAGTCGGTTAAAAAGTGTCGTTATAACTTTTCGTGAGATTTTTTTCCGTCTAGCCCCCTTTCACAACGCGCGATAAGGAACTTCGTTCCAATTAATTACGATATAAGTATGAACGTAATCGAGACAAAAGGCGTATGTTAGATCATAGCGTTCTGTCGCTTCTGCCTACCCCCATGGAAAGAAAGCAGTAAGGTTAAGTATGTATTTCTAAACCCCCTAAAAGATTGCAAAACAGGAAAAAGATAAACTAAGACGCCACATGTGAATTTAAATGTATATCATCCCCTTGCTATCAACATAATTCCTTACTTCCGCTCTGTAAGGAACCCTAAATTCCCACAAAAACCACTCGTACGGAACCACTAGTCTTTAAGAAAATATTACTTGTCTTGTGCGTTTTAGGGGAGTGAGTGCAATAGACATTGTACCTTGTTGCGATCGTATTAAAATTTATTTTCACTTGAATCTGGTTCAGGATGTGCGTTTAAAAGTTGATAAAGGATTCCTTATTTTATTGCTCTAAAAATAAGGTAGATTTTACATTGAAACGCAGTTGTTTAATAATTTCTGGGATTACACCTGTCGCGACAATTTTAAATTACACACTCCTTAATATAATTTATCGAAAATGTGATTATTTAGACGTAAACAAATGACGCTCACATCCACATACCATGACTTGTTTCGTAACGTTATTTCACAAAATTGTACTCTATACTTTATGAGAACAATAAAGTACACGAAAATACTTCATTTTGCAAGATTTGATTTCTTTGGGATTTTGAAAATATTGTCTTAAGTACTTTTTCGTTAAACGAAATTTATGTGATACAAACTGCAAAAAGCAATAAAAAATATGTTTTTAAATATAATAATAAAGACAAATAAATCATACTTTATTTTTATACTATGTACTTACTTTTTTTTTCTTACCTATAATACCAATGTACTTTAACTGCAAGAAAAAAAGATGGCAACCTTAGCTACAACCCTTAGGAGCCGAGTAACGATAAAACATACAAATAACGCTATGCGAAAACCGAAGTATAAGCGCATGCGGGAGATACGATGGGAGGAGGGGGAAACAAGACATTTCACGCAAGCAAAGTCGCGGGCAGCAGGTAGCTGTGCGTTCATAAAGGTTGATTTGATTTTATTGAAACATGCATTTATATTTATTTAACCATATAAGCACATATTTAAATAGACAAGAAGAAAGGAACAGAAAAATATGTACAAAGGTAGGTTATGCTTATTTCTATAGAAATCTCTTCCAGCATACCTGCAATAGGAGAGAATATACAAAGAGATGTAGACAACGTGTGTAATAGTAGAAAAAAAATACTATAATTTAAATATAAACATACAAACTTAAAATATACATACATGCAAACATACATAAATACTTCTAGAATAAATATCACTCAATATATATTATACTAATAAAGTAATTAAAATGAAAACAATCATGAGCAATTATAACAAAGTGGAGAGATAGTGTTCTTTCACTCTTCTTTTAAATACAGCAATAGTAGGGCAGTCCCTTACGTCAGGCGGAAGTGCATTCCACAACCGAACCGCATGCACGGTGAAGGAGTAGGAGTAGAAGTCGGTTGAGTGGGGAGGGAACTTGAGGAGATAGGGAACTAAGTGTTAACGAGTTATAAATAAATAATAACATACTTGACAACAGAATAGAAGGTAACCTAAGTATGTTTGCCTACTTCTTGAAAAATAAAACCATGCAAACCGCTGACTCGCTCTAAGTATTTCAATTACTATTTAATATAAGTGTTTGTGACTTATTGTCGACTACTGAAATATACCAACGTTCTAAAAATACTTTTTAATCAAATGTAGGTGTTCCCAATACATAAATACAGTTGTTTAAGCAATACAATAGTTACTTTTACAAAACGATGAAAAACCTATCGAGATCATGCCCGCCATTACGAATGACGTCATTGCGCATCGAAACCAGTTGATAGGAGCATTAGAAATTGATCGTATAATTTAGACCGTTTAACAGATGCGTCGGTGGTGTAATGGTCAGCATAGTTGCCTTCCAAGCAGTTGATCCGGGTTCGATTCCCGGCCGACGCACATTTTGCTTATTTTTTTGGAAAGTTTTTTTGTCAAAATTATATTATGGTATTGTTTGTAATTCATCGTAAAGCAAGCAGATGATGAAAACAAAAAAAAAACCTTGTAGGAAATATAGAAAAAGTTTTCGTTATCTTTAAAGAATACAATTTACTATAATTCATCATCGTGATTCTTCAGCCCTTATCCAAATTTATTTGTGTTCGGCGCTACATACGTCTTTTTCTTCCACACTTCTCTATTAGTCGTCACTTCAGTAGTGACTCACTTTCCATGCATATCATACTGCACACAGACTATCCATCGTTTCTTTGTCTACTAGTCTAATAGCCATCAACATTCATATTCATACTCAATACTTAGAAAACTTACTATATGTTACCATGTTACCACATTCTATTTATAGATGTTAGAGTATTAAATTAATTGTAAATGTACTCCTTTTATAAACAAACAATTATTCATTATTTCTACCATCCACGCATAACCAATGACAATAATCATATTTCCCAACTATTAATATAACAAAGAGTTATTATAATAATAGAAAAGCGCTCGGTAACTCGATACTGTACTTCAGTTCTCATAACAATACATTACAGGCGGTTAACACAAAGTAATTAGTATGCAGACATTTTGTATATAAACATACAAGCGGAAATATCAGGTTCAATATTGTATTACTAATATCATAATTATATCTTTGCTAAGTCATTATTATAAATAAATAAACTCACTCCTTTGTCCCATGAGGATAGGCAGAAGTTACAGAACGCACGCGTAGCATGACCACCATAGAAACAGGGTTTTTCGACGGAAGGATAGACAAAATGGCAACATTTCAACCGTCTTAAGCATGGCGATGTTAAAACTGAAGAGAGGAAATATTTATATTCTTCAGTCAACAAAATTCTACGATGTCGAGCATGGCGACTAATTTTTATCTACTTTTGAGTGTCAGTTGGCGGTACATTCTTTGTACAGGATTATATTAATTATAATCATCAATACAATACTCTAAGATCGTTTATTCCCACTGTATGACTATACAATGAAGAAGTCCTTAGCGAATCCACATTAATTACATTAGTTACCACTCTCTTGCTATGGAAAGAATAACTGTCTTTGTCTTCATAGAAACCAGAGTCTACGGGTCGCCCCGTGCTCGGGCCGAAGAGATGTCGAGTGGAATAGAAAGAACTTTGTCTATTCTTGGTAGAATAGAGATAGAATTGGTCATGCTACGCCTGCTGCTACGAGCTTTACATATTCCTTTTGCCTAGTTTATGTTCATACATCTGGTCATACACACACGCCGGTTGCGAGTACAATGCACCTGACCTTTCTGAAGAACATCACCAATAAGGTCACTATATGTCCTCATAGGGCGTCCCTTTCCGTTGGAAAAAGGCGTGAGGTTATGTATGTACGTATGTAGGTACCTAGTGAGGGAAAATAACTTAAATTTCCGAAGTCGATGACAAAAAACTACACTACATATCCAAAGCCACTGACTTTCGAAAATAATGTAAGTTTCCACTTTTTTTTTTTTTTGGATGGGAAATCATCAAATGACTTCTCCCGCTCTGGGCGGAGCGGGAGGGCATGTCAGACTTTTACTGACTAAAACCCACCCGTGTTCCTTCAGTTGCCCATGTGCCAGGGTCACGGTATCTCTTTCGAACAATCTCGCGACCCTGGCAGAAGTTTCCACTTTGCAGTGATATTTTTGGAAATCAGTTGTTTTTTTTTTTAACTTTTTCTTCTTTTTTATTTGTATATTATAATGGACAGAACCAAAAAACCCATAAAAAAAGATATGAATTAATTGCGAATTTTTCCGTCAATAGACAACCCACCTCGTTTGGTTAATGATAAAGCATATGATGACGTAAGAAATTCGCCGTTTTTCGTATACAAAAAAGTTCACAAGCACACACTCGATGTCCGACCTGCAACAAGATTTGACCTTTCTAAAATCACGCGATAGCAGTATTACGAAATGAACTTGATCTTGCGATGATTGATAAAAATCTAGTTCTCATGGAGAATCCGTGAGCCCGCGAAATTAAGATTTTCTTAATATTCATAGTTCATCTTATTAGGTTCAGTACCTGGTATTTTTTTTTAAAGTTATTATATTTAATTATAAATTACATTTTGTTGTTTTTCCTCCAATTCAATCCAAAAAAAAACATAAGTTTATGTTAAAATTAATTATTGAAAACACGAATAAAACGAAATTTTCGCAAAATGAATCCTAGCTAGATCGATTTAGCGCCCCCGAAACCCCCTAAATTCTCTATTTTAAATTTCATGAAAATCGTTGGAGCCGTTTCCGAGATTCAGATTATATATCTACATATACAAGAATTGCTCGTTTAAAGATATAAGATTTATCTGTATTTATTAAATCGACTAAATTGAATAGTCAGTCTATGCTGTTCCCACTGCTGGGACGAAGACCGCATCTTGGTGAGAGAAGTTCTTCTAACTTTAAAGACAGCTGTACTGCTGGACAGTTTATTGCTTAACTTCTTCTTCCCAGCGAAAGCACTAGGAAGTGGTGAAGGGGGAGCGTATTGGGGGGCTGTCTTATGTAACTTTGACGTGCAAAATGTGCTGAATCTCAGCTTAGTTGGAACAAATGACTTTTGAATTGATTTGAGTTGGTAGAGGCTGTAATCTTCCAACCACGCGGGCCCAGGGGTTTGGCAAGCGGTAGTTTGCGGGTTGGAAGATGTCCCATGTCTTCGAATTTTTGGTTCTAGGACATGCCGGTTTCCTCCCTTCACCGTTTTGAAAGCAGCGATGGTGAAATTATTTACATACAGTAAAGCGCCTGCCTTTGTTCGAACTCACGACTTCCAACTCGTAAGTCGAGGTGGATACCACTGGGTTATCGCTGTCTGTCATGATGATAGTGGTTGTCCAATGGTCATCATTTTTTCATCATTTCAGCCGTAAGACGTCCACTGCTGGACTTAGGCCTCCCCCAAATTTGGGGGGCTTTGCCATTATCGCCACGCTTGGCAAGCGGGTTGGCGATCGCAGTATGGTGGTAAAATGCATAGAGAACGCTGCTGCCCCTTCCTCTAGTATGTCCCTTAGTCGCCTTTTACGACACCCACGGGAAGAAATGGGGTGGTGTTATTCTTTACGTCTGGCACCACACGGTACAATGGTATGATGACTAAATTGACATAACGATTATTCAGAACAATTTTTTTATGTGGAAACACCAAGCAGGAAGAATTGACAGGTGGTTATGGAAGGCGCGACCAGAGGGGTAATTGCGTAACTTGTTATCAGTAGGATTTGGTTTCATATTCATAGTTAAACAACATTCATTGCGTTATTTACGTTGCTGAGCTGATAATTTATTCGAACAAATGACGCAATGGTTTAGAAATAATCTTCAATCCCATTTAGCATCTGATAAATTGTGCGTTTCGAAATAAGGGTGCAGGCAATCGATTTTCGATTCGTTCACTTGGTATTGGAGTGAGCTACAGTTCGGACAACTATAGTAACTTTGCTGTATTCAAAATCAATATTGAAGCTGGTTAATTGTTATGATCTTCATTTTAGTCAAAAGACGTCCAATGCTGAACAAAGGCCTCTTCCAAAGCGTTGCCATAATCGCCACGCTTGGCAGACGGATTGGCGATCGCTGTATGGTGGTAAAATGCATAGAGAACGCTGCTGCCCATTCTCTAGTAAGTCACTTAGTCGCCTCTTACAACACCCACGTCAAGCAATGGGATGGTGGTATGCTTTACGTCTGGCAACACACGGAAAGTCTATGGGAATGGTTTAATTCCAATAATTAAAAAAAAAACTTATTTACATTATTTTTCAGTTTGTAGTGTTTTTAAGGTAGTCGGTTGTTTTTTTTTTTTTTTTGTAAAAAAGTTTTTATTTTTAAATTTTTAGTTGTGGTATCCACCCCGCACTAATTCCAAACAAACAATCCATATTTATGTGATTGCAGAAATCGCGGTTGATTTGCTGTCATTTTTTAAAGAGTTCCGGTGTCTATCTCTGGAACTCATCATCAGATCTATATGAAATTTATATGGTACCATTTCGGAATAAACCCCTTTCAAACAAAAAAAGAATTTAGCAAATCCGTCTATATATGACGGAGTTATGGCCGAAAATACATAAAAAAAATATAAACATCCGAATTGAGAACCTCCTCCTTTTTGAAGTCGGTTAAAAAAAACATTTAATCTAATTAGGCTGAGAATCAGCACTTTTCGATCGTCAATCTATACTAATATTATAAAGCTGAAGAGTTTGCTTGTATGGTCGCACGCAGTAATCTCAGGAACTGCTGGTCCGAATTGAAAAAATCTTTTTGTGTTGGGTAGCTTATTTATTGAGGACGGCTATAGGCTATAAAACATCACGCTGCGATCAAAAGGAGCGGAGCAGAAACGAAAAATGGTCGAAAACTGACAGCCAATTCGATGCAACGAGAAGGGTCCGGAAAGCAAAAATTTGGCGCAGACGAAGTCGCGGGCAGAAGCTAGGTCCGCCCTTCACCACTTCCTAGTGCTTTAGCTGGGAAGAAGAAGTGGCGCAACAAACTGTTCAGCAGCACAGCTGTCTGTTTAGTTTAACTTGATTCTATATAATAGTAGGTAGACAAAGTAATTAAACATATACAGGATAAGTTTTTATCCAGTGCGTAAATTGTAACCATGAATTCAGCATATCATTCTAGACCCCCTTGCGCAGAAATTTTTCGTCGGTTTTACAAAAAATATCAGCTGTTTCATAGAAAAATGCAATACCTACGGGGTCAAAAAGTATGGAACAGAAGATTTTTTTTTTTTTTTTGTATAACTGACGGAAATTTTCTACGCTGGGGGGTCTCTAGAATGATATGCTGAATTCATGGTTACAGTTTGCTCATTGGATAAAAACTGATCCTATATATATTTAATTCTATGAATTTGACTTCGAAAGCGTGAAATGTACGTAAGAATCTAAATGTGATCGGTGTTTTAATTACGTAACGTCCCACACACACATACATTATACACAAGAATTAATACAGGGAGCCCATAAGACTCCTACACTACTATGACTCAATACCTCCATTCGGGTCTGATAAAAAGATTGGGAATACCACTGAGTGTGCCAATTGTAAACGATGAACTGTGGATTAATTGGATAGTTGCGAATTAGCTTAGCGTGGGCTGCATTGTTGCATTCTGAGTCAGCTGGGTCAAGGCCAATATCGATTTAGGATTTGATTAGCATATTCAGCCTATAATGTGCCCACTGCTGGGACCAGGCCTTCTCTCTTCGAGTGGCAGTGGCCGCGGGCCCAGTGCGGGTTGGTAGATGTCACTATAATTATGTCTTCGATTTTTTTACTCTAGACTCTAGAACATGACAGTTTCCTGTCGATGTTTTCCATGATCGTTTAGAGACAAGTGGTGATGATGTAGTAATGTACAAAAAGTAAAACTCCTGTTTAGGTTCGAACCTTTGACCTACAAATAGTGTACGTCACGGCCGTTACCACTGTGTTACTGGTGGGTCCCCGTTACCAGATGTTCAGATATAGTTTTTAATTCCAGAGCAGAATAATATAATAGCAGTAGATAGTAACATTATATTTATCTTTCGAAGCTTCGCACGCTTTATTTGTGGTAACCAGTGTACAAACAAGCTTTGAATGTGTGCGTGAACACGAATAGGTGCAACACATCACATACACACAGACAACCCCACACGGTTCTAACTTCGCCATTGTCTCAGACGGTACCGAGAAGTCCTGCGCTTTACACACACATTTACAGCGTGTTACCACAGGTAAAGCGCGCATCACCAAAACTTTTGTAGTAGAACAATCTTAAATTCTTAATTATTATGAATTATTATTAATTCCGGCCTTTTATCAATAAGAATTTGAGGTCACGGCTAACATTTTACTAAGCGCCCGTGTGTTGGAGTAAAATGAGTTTACCAAGAAATAAGTATTACAATATAATGAGATAAGGTGATACAAATGAATAAATCCGGTTCCTAATTATGTAATTTGTTTTTTATCTTAACTATGCTGTTTAAAGACTTTCTAAGTACTTATTTAAGACACAGGCCTTGGATTGGGGGAGGGCCAATCGGAGCGCCGATAGCGGTGGATGCGTTAAGTAGAGATGGTTAGTAGAAACTCACACTAGGGCCACAGTTTGCAAAATCAAATATCATTTACTCAAAGTAGGTCAAAATTCAACATTTTACGAACGACAAATTACATAAGACAGTCCGCCAAAACGCCCGCCCTTCACCACTTCTAGCTAGGAAGCAGTGGCGCAACAAACTCTCTAGTAGTACTCATATTTTTAAAACGTTTTAAAAATTGTTTTACCCTTGGAAAATGAGTTGTAGTGTGTAACATTATGAGTCCCGACCCGCTGTAACTTCATTTTCAGTTAGCTTACTTCCGACCTTTTTTTCTGTTCCTAAGGATCGTAGCATGATTTTAAATATCCTATAGCCTTCCTCAAGAATCGAGCTATGAAATGCAAAAAGAATTTTTCAAATCCGACTAATAGTTCCAGCGATTCCCCCCCTACATAAAAGCTAACAAACAAAAATACTTCTTTTATAAATGTCATCAGAGCAAAGCCATATCTATGCTCTCATCAAGTCTTCATGCCATTGGTCACGTCATCACCCTCGGGAGGAAACACTACACATTCTGCTTAATTACTATTCCAAGTAGTACATGAGATAAGTGATACGCATTTTATTATCAGTTATTTGTCTACGTACACCAAACAGTATCTAATGAATGAGTTCACGCACGGGTTTCCCCAGAACATTTCGAAGAATAGTCGTGCTGAATTGCCTGGCGGTTTTGTATAGGCTGTTTCGCGCATGGACCAACAATTTTTTTTTTTTTGGCGTGTTGGTTGGGTCAAGTGCTGTTTTTCACCCAAAGACCCCATGACCTAAGTGTCACTGTAATCGATATTTGATTTCTTTTTTGTCTGTTTTTGAAAATAACCTGAATCATCGTCTTTAAAACGACATATTTTTTTGGTTTGTTGTTGTATTTGCAACAAGTAACTTTTATTGCATTCTCTAATGTATGATTATTCTTAATAAAACATAAATCCTTGGCATCGATAGCAAAGAAATACTTGAGGAGCTTTGAAACTCTTAAAAATGAATTAGTGAAAAACAGCGACATTTCTTTCGTAGATCTTAGAAACTCGTTACGGGTCGTCAGAAGCCCGAAAGTCTGACAACCAGTCTTAACAAGGGGTATCGTATTACCCAGTAACTGGGTTGTGGAGGTCAGATAGGCAGTCGCTCCATGTAAAATACTGGTACTCAGCTGGATCCGGTTAGACTGGGAGCCGACCTCAACTAGTTGGGAAAAGGCTAGACAAATGATGAGTAAAAGTGAAAGTGTCACTATCATTGTCTTCATACAACCAGCATTAATCTTTATATCGCACCTCCGGTGCAACAACGTCACTTATGCAAACGATGTAATATTTCAGGAGAAGCGTTTAAAATTCCACATCCTAAACACACTGACTAAAGAAATTAACTGGTAATATTTAAACTACAACTTTGAACTTCATATTAAACTTAAAGCAAACATTTAATATGGGGTACATTAGCTACTTTTTCTCATACTCATTGTCAAATCAATTTTGACAAAATTTGCATAAGTCACGTTGTTGCACCGGAGGTGCGATATATATAATTCTACTGTACGTGTGTATGTCACTGAACTCCTCCTAAACGGCTGGACCGATTTAAATGAAGTTTTTTGTATGCGTTTGGGTGGCACCCTGGATGGTTTAGAGTCACAAATCAGCCCGACAGATGGCGCTGCGATCGAATCCTAGGAAACACGATAATGTCTGTCCGGTCAGCTAGTTACATAATAATGTTTATTTTTGTAAAAGAAACTAAGTTAACCGCTATGAGATAAGTCTGCGATAAGATTGCGACTAGAATGTGAACAAACTAATTTTTTACTTTTTTTTAAATTTTGTTGGTCAATGTCAGGTTGTACTCATGGTTTTAATGATAATATTTTTGTAAATAAATACTTGGAACCGTCGCGAATCATATTTTGTTAGTTCTGAGAGGAAAAGGTCTTGATATACAGGGTCTAGTTAAATTAGCTAGCAAAATTTCAGAGACGTGCTGATCGATATCTGAACCTGAACATGAAATAACAAAAAAAGTTGATGATTTTTTTCTTGAGGTCAGCGACCGCTGGTAGTGTGGTTACTTGAGGTATGAAATAAAGTTTTTTATCCTGTTTAGATATCGTGTCTGTTAAGTTATCACATAAAAAATGATTTTTAAGCTAATATTTTAAGTGACCAAGTATAAGGATGATGACCTCACAAATAAGCTTATCAAATTAATTTCTTATCTTTTATTATAATTAAAATATCGATACCTAACACGCCTGTTGAGTTTCGGTAGCCAATTTAATTCGACCCTGAAGGTCTTTTTTTGTGAGTTGGGAAATCATCAAATGACGTCTCCCGCTCTGGGTGGAGTGGGAGAGCGTGTCAGACTTTTACTGACTAAAACCCACCCGTGTTCCTTCAGTTGCCTTTGCCAGGGCCACGGTAACTCTTTCGAACAAATCTCGCGACCCTGGTAGGGACCCTGAAGGTCTACAATTTTATTGTTTTCTAGGACGTATTTTATTAGACATATTTGTTCGTTTATCAATTAATTTACGATATCGAATAAAGTGATATGATTTTAATGATAAATAAAAGAACCTAAATTGAAGGTCGTATTTACTTCCGGAAGGGAACTAAATATGGCCTTAGATAATTTCTACGATTTTGAAATTCAAGATAATGAAATTAAATTGTTTCCTTAATAGTATTCGTTTGTATTTTCCTTGTCTTGTTTTACTTGCAATTGAACGTATAGGCAAAAATAAATGATTTCTGAGAGTTTTCTTGAATTTTGATAAACTAAACTACATAACAACTACATCACGGCGGTATTCTCCGGATACACACAGGGTAAGGCACCGGAGTGCCTACATACATCTAGTACACCCACATTGTTCCAGTTATACAAAGACCTATGTTCTATTTTAAAAATTAATATCTAGCACGCCATGCTTTTTTCCATTACTTTCTACTTTTTAACCGACGAAAAAAAACGGAGGAGGTTATCAATTCGACGCGTATATTTTTTTGTTTTGTTTTTTTTTATGTATGACCACGCATAACTTTTTACATTGTAGTCCGATTGTGATAATTCTATTTTTATTGGAAAGGGTACACTCCGAGGGTGGTTCCATATAAATTTGGAAAACAAAATCGAGCCCTAAGGGTCGGAAAACAGGGGATGATTGATTGTTCACTCATTGATTGTAATTTATAACCACGCATAACTTTGTACAGAGTAGTCCGATTTTGATAATTCTTTTTTCATTGGATAGGGTATACCTTGCCAAGTATTACTAGTACTACATTGAAGCCACAAAAAAATACTTAAAATTTTGAGTCGGCGCTGAAAAATCAATGAACAAGATCACTCAAAGCGCCGACTCATAATTTTAAGGTTTATTATTTTTTGCTTTTCCGTTTTTTTTTCGGCGGTTTAATTTTTTGCTAAAAAGTTTTTTATTTTGGTCTTCTATGAAAGCGTGTTTTTTTTTTTTAACTTTTATTTATTTGCTATTTTTAAGTTCAGCTAGCTACAAAAGCGGATATTACGTTTTTTTTGTATTGTCGTCGGTCCTTAATAAATATGCAAAGTTTAAAACTTAATCTGACGTTTTGAAGGGGGTGAAAATCACGTTCAAAGATTCCGTTACATACAAACGTACCAACATACTAACATACGTATCATCATTTCAGCCGTAAGACGTCCACTGCTGGACTTAGGCCTCCCCCAATTTGGGGGGCTTTGCCATAATCGCCACGCTTGGCAGACGGGTTGGCGATCGCGGTATGGTGGTAAAATGCATAGAGAACGCTGCTGCCCATTCTCTAGTAAGTCCTTTAGTCGCCTTTTACGACACCCACGGGAAGGAATGGGGCATACGTATGACGCTAATAAGAGCGTGTTAAAAATATGCCAAGCAAAATGATAGTCATGGAGAACGCTAAGTGAAAACGAAGTAATAGCGCAAGCGAGCGATGCAATGGGATGCGGTCCGGTGGGTCGGGGCCAAAATTTCAAATGGACGAAGTCGCGGGCAAAGTGCCAGAACATAATAAATAATCTGTGCTATGACCCTTATTTATGGACAAATGCTGAGCTGTTCACATATTAAATCGCGTATTTTAATTTACAAATTCTCTCTCGCGGTATGCCATCTGATCTATCAATTCCCATATTAGAATGCAAACATTCATAGATTTAGTTAATAAACTAAATACCGGAAGCTTATCAACATACCTCACTTCACCTGCTTAAACTTTACTGTTACTTAAATACCTTTGATTTATCGGTAAATCTTTCACTTTCTCTACTGAGGGGTCAAGTAACCTTGGAACCTTAACAATTTTCTTTAAACTACCATCTTAACTTGACCCTTTCATTGATGAAGTCCGGAGACCAAACGACGCTGGTTTTTGCAAAAGAAGCTATACAAAACCAACATAATCTAGTCTGTACGTGGAGAGGTCAATGTATACTGGAAAATTTACTGAGGAGTACGAATACCCAGTATAATATGAACTCTGCATTGATTTTGTTTTGTGGTGAGTTCTTTAGCATTCTGTAGTAGTAATACCATTGTTTGTCGGCGACTTTGTGTGTTCATATAAATAACACAATAACTTTAACTTAATATGGAACTTCCTTGTAATAGTGACAACTTAATTCATAGAATTAAGTAACAATATCTCAGTGGTTATGGCACAAAATGGTGATTTCAATTGTACTATTATAGAACCAACTCCTAAAGCGCATGAGTTGAACAGCACTATTAGTGACAAATGCGTGCACTAATTGGACAGGTCCACTCAATCTGGGTGATTCTTTCCTCAAAAGAGCATTTCAATCACCGATCTACATGATCTTCACATGATCGAATGAAACATTGATGAGACATAAAAACTTTTAGTGAATTCGGGCGCAAAAAACTAAAATACACCGACTTCCGAAATTAAAGTAATTTTTGACTTTATAGTAGGTATATTTTTGTAAGTCGGTTGTTATTTTTTTTACAAAAATGTTTTTGACATTTTCATACTAGAACATGCCAATTTCCTCAAGACGTTATACAACATTATTAGAAATCTATTTAAACAATTTACAACGAAAGAGGTGTGACAAATTTCTTGAGAAAACAGACTGCAAGTGACATCATATTTAATGGCGAGATACAAGAGATAGCCCAGATGTGAAACATATGTTTGCCGTCGTAAATTTTAACTCATTCATGAGTGCCAAGCAAATATTAATCACTACTCTACCGCGAAAGACAATGGGAGAACCCCACTTATCATAAATTCTATATTTAGTGATCTAGTACTCCGAATAAGGAGAACAGACGTTATGGCACTGCCCTGTTTTGTTCATACAATACTAACGACGTATCCTGTCTTCGCATGAATGTAATGTTTTTTTTTTGTAGGCGGTAAATCATCAAATGACGTCTCCCGCTCTAGGCGGAGCGGGAGGACGTGACAGACTTTTCCTGACGAAAACCCACCCATGTTCCTTCAGTTGCCCATATGCCAGGGCCACGGTGCCTCTTTCGAACAAATCTCGCGACCCTGGCAGGCATCGGTCCTAGCAATGCAATGAATGCATGAATGAATGAAATGATGACATCTCAAAACATTGAGATTTTGTAGGTTTGTATCTCAGTAAAAAAATAAATAATAATAAATAAATAAATATCTTAGGACAACCAACACATCGTTATCTGATGCCAAACTAGGCAGAGCCTGTACTTTGCAGTCAGGGTCACTAACCATTAGACTAACAGGCCAGTCAGTGCCGTCACGCAGAATTCTGCATCGCGCAAGCAGAGTTTACCGCGCAACTAGCATATATACAACGTCCCAACATCAATCGTCGGGCAGTAGCCTATCGGACACGACACCCGTCTAGTCGGACGATGCTCTCTTTTTTACGGAGGAATATTACAACCTGTTCCTCATACCTCTAAATTTCTATATCTTTATGCTATATCTAAGTAAAATACATAGCATAGACTCACGCCTTCTTCCCATTGAGGTAAGAAGAAGCTGCAGAGCGCCATTTGCTACGATCCTCACATACTTGCATACATTGCCTCGTTTAAGTTCATTCATCTGGTCATACACGCACGCCGGTTGCAAGTGCTACACACCTGACCGTTTTGAAGAATATCACCAATAAGGTCACTACTATTACCTAGGGCGTCCCCTCCCGATGTTTCCCCTCAACTCTGCTTAGTAAATACTTTTTGTTTTAGTCGGCTTTCATTCATCCTCTCAACGTGACCAAACCATCTTAGAATATTCTTTTCAATTATTGTCACTACGTGTTAGTAAAATCTGAATGTATATTAAAACAAGTCGGAATAAATAATACCGATAAATAAAAAAAGAAATGAATTCCCTTATTCTCGCCACATCGAAATCCGTTGCGTTTTTTAAAAGAACAACGCGGTAAACAAACATACACGATAAGCGACTTTTTAATATGTATAGACGATGAAGTTAAGGGAAGATCCCTGATAATAAAACTGTGCGGAAAGAACTTACGTCATATACCAGATAAACATCCAGTGCCAAATACGGGCCTTTTAAGGTACTTTTAAGGTGTTCGGAAGCAAAAATTGCAATATTTTGTGCCACTTCTTCACTCCAGTCTAACCAGATGCAGCTGAATACAATATTTTACATGAAGGGACTACCTATCAGAACCCCACAACCCAGTTATTAGGTAATAGTTCTAGGTAAGACTGGTTGTCAGAGTTGTGGGCTTCTGACAACCGGTAGCGATTGTCAGATATCCAGATCGACAGCTGGGCCCATCGGCTTTTTTTTTGTGGATGTGAAATCATCAAATGACATCTCCGGCGTGGTAGAATTTTACTAACTAAAACACACCCGTGTTACTTCAGTTGCCCATATGCCACGGTATCTCAACCATTTTTCGAATAAATCTCGCGACCCTGGCACGCAACGGTCCTAGCAGACCCCTTCAATTTGCTAACAGGGCCCAACGGCTTAACGTGCACGTAAGGCACGGAGCGGTCTTTGTGAAGATGGCCACCCATCCACGGTGCCAACCGTGGCAAGCGTAGCTTAACCGGATCAATGGATCCTTGCGGTAGTTCAATTGGCGTGTCTGTATGACCAGATGTATGAACATAAACGCGGCAAAAGATGTATGTTAAGTAGCAGGTGGCATCCTGCACTTTTTGCCTACCCCCATGGGACAAGGAGTGAGTATCTTTATGTATAAAATAGACCAAATACTAATAGACCGAGTTTCAAAGGTCGAGATACCAAGACTTACGAAGTTCTCCTATATCGGAGAGCGTGTTATGGAGCTCCAGTGGAGTTGGTCAGGACACCTGGCAATGCGCAATGATGACAGGTGGAGTAAGACTTTGACAGAATGGCGTCCAAGTACTGGAAGACGAGGTGTCGGGCATCCGGCGATCGATGAGATGCGCGGACGACATTGTTGCAGGACAAAATCTGGATGAGGCTGGCATAGGAGCGTGGGGATTGGCAGAGTGTGCCGCTTGGGAGGAGCCGCGCCGTGCCCTCATCTCAGGTGTAGGCAGTGACCTGTCGCTGCCGGCCGTGGTCGAGTCGATGGTCGGCAGTGAGGAGTCCTGGGACGCGGTGGTATCTTTCTGCGAATCAGTCATGTCGCAGAAGGAGGCTGCGGAAAGGGAGCGGGAAATGTCTTCCGCTCACCCAGCCCGCAGCAGGCGCACCGTGAGTCGGCGGAGGGCGGATAACACCCTCTTCCAGCCCCCCTAAATGGGGCGAGGGGTGAACACCGGGGTGGTTTTAGTCAGTAAGAGTCTGACTGACACCTCCGTCCACCTCAGGGCGGAGGACATCCATGAGGAGAGCTTGAGAAAAAAGGGGTCTTTACCCGACAGTAGGTGAGGTCCGGCTGTTGATGATAATGATGATGTGTATATCTTTTAATCAAATACATATATCTACTTAATGACCGGTTATAAATAAAAACACTTCAGTGTGAAAACCACTCGCATGGCGTGATAATAACAAGTCAGGCAATATGCTGAGTAACCATAAATTGTAGAAAGTAATAATAATTGAAACTTAACGTACCAAGACTAATACGACGCCCGTGCTTAAGATCTACATAATAAAGCCTTTAATTTTTCACGAGAAAGTCAATCTTAACATTTACACAGATTGTTTAACGCCGAAAAATATAGGCAGGGTTCCTTAGGCAAATGGTGAAATAAAACACGATGAATATGATGAAAATACTGAAAAAGAAATGTAACTAAAAGAAAAGGATTTAATTCATGATCTATGTTAGTAGAGAACTTAATACAGGGTGGCATCCCAACATCGACAAGATATTTCAATCACCAATCTACGTGCTCTTCATATGTTGTGACCAAGATTATGTCTGGACTTTAACAGAGATTGTGACCTCTGAGTTTGTTTTGGCCTTTCTTCTCAGAGTAGTCAGATATGAAACGCCGATCTCATCTAATTATAAAAATATGATCGACGTGTAAAAGTACAAACCTACTTACAGAACTAAAATCATTTATAAATTAACGACTCTCATAGATATACGAATGACCGCCGAGACCAATGACTTTACGTGCTTTCCATGGCATGGAGGGATCTCGCTTTGTTATGGATAGTTATCCAGCCACGCAACGACCTCGGCAAGCGCTGCTTATAACCTTGAAGACCCGTTCCGCTGGTATTACCTACCTACATTTTTTTACCCCAAATTACTAAAAAAAATATATGCAGAACCCAGTTAACTTAGCCTCCCAATTTTTAATGAAGACCACACATCGGCCGCGTCTCTCTGACAGCGTTTCTTCACACTCGTGATTTAACATAATTCGTTCACTCATTACACGGCTATTCGCTCCCAAATTGTCTGTTATACGCGTCTTATGGTGATTTGGACCACCTTGAGAGCTTCGCAGTTGAAAATTTGCAAAATATTCTTTAAAATGTTGAACTTTTTTTTTCGCCCGGAGGAGTAATTTTTCTGTCGGTTTACCTTATGTGGGTTTTGTTATGATGTTTGTATTGATTGTGTGAGTTAATTTATTATTTTTATTTATGACATAGTTTAATTTGGATTTAAATTCAAACTCAAGCACTTATTTCAATTAAATCATTTATAGGCACTTTTAAATTGTCAAGGATTCGGCCAGTCAGGAATATGAAGCTAGTAGTAAGGCTGAGGCTACATTAGACCGCGACGCGACTTGAGACACAAGAGCGATTAAAACAAATAAATGAATGCTCACGTATATTGCTACACCGTATATCAAATATTACTAGCGATCTTTGATTTCTTTAAGCGATCGGAATAACATTCCTGTTATCACGGCATCGGCTACATCAACATATCAGCGAAATTGAAGCGAATTTATTGGGAAATTTCTCACTTGCACGACTGGTTCTATAGTGCTACTAAATATGCGTGTGGCTACATTATGCGTATAGTAAACCGCGATGGATGATTACTAATTTGCTGTATAGCATGTGTACTGTAGCCACGTCATCGCCGAATATACGCCGGATTTTCGCTTATAATGTAGCCATACCATGTTTATCTCATTTCGCTCTTCCAAACATCCGCGTCGCATCGCAAATCGCTAGCTACTGAAGCCTCAGCCTAATAGTAACTGGGTTGTGGAAGACAGGCAGCCCAGGCAGGTCGTCGCTCTATGTGAAATATTATTCTTCAGCAGAAAACGCACAGTCTAAACTACTGAGTCTAGAAGAACGAAATGTTGCACAAGAGGGTCCTAAAGGGGATGAAAGTTTATTCGGAAGATCCTCATTTTTGACACACCTCTTCCCTTTGGGGAATATACTTGATGTTCATCATCATTCCAGCCAAAAGATGTCCATTGCTGTACATAAACCTCCCCCACAAGCAGGGAGGCAGGCGGGTTGGTGATCGTAGTATGGTGGATGCATTAGGAACACTGCTGCCTTTTCTCTAGTAAGTCTCATAGTCGCTTTCTACGACGTGCACCTGAAGAAATGGGAGCAAATTACAGATTACGGTAAATTACATCAATAAAAAAGCCCACATCAAAAGTTACTTAAATCGATTCTGTAGTCAATTCTGAATGAACTACTTTTAGGACTTACGTTTATTCTGTTACACCTTGTATATCAATCTTAGTTATTTTGATAAGCTCGTGAAACCCCGAATGAAAGTGAATGAGTGAACTCACCACATCGTTTCATTCAGTCTTTAAAACGACTTCCTTAATTAATTATTATTACTTTTCATTTCTTTGACAGATCTTTTCCAAGCAAACCACACACACACACACGCACGCACACACACACTCCTCACTGTTATCTCATAAGCCTTTTTAATAAAATGTTCATCAGAATTATTACGCAATTACAGTAGAATCCGGTTATAACGACGGTGAAGGGACCGGTGATATTACGTCGTACTAACCGGAGGTCGTACTAAACGAAAAGACAATTTTTGATTTTTATTCAAATCACATTCATATACAGACATACATACATTATGTATTTAATAATATTTACGTGACCAAGAGAAAAAATACAACGGAATCAAAATATTTGACTGACCTGTTAGTCTAGTGGTTAGTGACCCTGACTGCTAAGACTGAGGTCGTGGGTTCGATTCCCACCCAGGACAAATGTTGTGTGATGAGCACAATCATTTGTTCTGTGTCTGGGTGTAATTTATCTATAATATGTATGTATTTAGAAATATATAAGTATATTTATCAGTTGTCTGGTTACCATAGTACAGGCTCTGCCTAGTTTGGGATCAGATAACGGTGTGTTGGTTGTCCTAACATATATTTATATTTATTTAACATATATTTATATTTTAATTTATTTATTTATTTCACATAATGTACATATAATCTATAATAATAATGATACTTTTTTCTTCAACAGAGAACCTTTTTCGTTTTATAGAAGCCATTCTTGTACGCGAAATCACGCATCACCCGCAAATTAACGCCGTAAACTAAACAGTCGCATTCGAATCAGCGACGTGCAGGCAAGGGTGAAGCGCGGGGCAGAGATAGTTTCTTACCTACGATTTATTTGAAAACACATCAACGCTCGTCGTCGTTGTAACCGGACAATTTTGTGTGAAATTCCGTCGTTAAAAGCGGTCGGTCGCTGTAAGCGGAGTCGTTATAAACGGATGTACTTTCATAGTGGCTTGTATTAAAACCAAATACGCGCCTATACTTACGTCGCTAAAAACGGTTGGTCGTTACATGCGAAGTCGTACTAAACGGACTCTACTGTATATACATTTTTGTAAAAATTTGTACAGTTTTTTGAAGTTTGTGTGTTCGTAAAGTCCAATCCTAATCTATTTGTAAAAGCTCGTGATATTTATACACGGGATAATGTCTACCCTCGTAACTCCGGACATGGTCAGCGACTAGTGTTAGATTTTGCACCAAAGACTGCGGTGTTCAAAAAAAATTGCTCAGCTATGTGCGTTAAAATTTATAATAGGTTACAAACAGACATTCAAAATCTCCCCCTACCAAAATTTAAGAAAAAGCTTAAAGAGCTACTGCTTAAAAAAATGATTTACTCGATAAATGAATGGCTACAGGAATAAGGAAAATATTCTATATATAAATATTTTAAATAATGTGTGTTGTGTATTATTAATTCAACGTAGAAATGACTAAGTTTTATTGGCATTTGACAATGTATTTTACCAGACACATAATTATTTTATTGACATACGAGGGGATATAAGACTATGAATTTCGGAGACACGTATTGGCTAAGACCACGGGCTAAGACTAACCATTATTTATATTTCTTTATTCCTTTTTTACTTTTAAGAAAACGATTCACATGCCATACCACAGGCTAAATAGAATTATAAGACCAAATAATGTAACATGGAAACCACCGATTGTATTTACTCTATTTATACGTGAATAAATGAATTTGAATTTGAATTTACAATCCACCTAAAGAACACTGTCCTTCAAGATACAGGACTGTCCTAGTTTGAAGGGCAGGGGTCTTACTCATATGTAATAGCCATACCTATATATAACTGAGACAATACTGATGTTACCTAGGCTAAGTGTTTTGTTAAAAATAATAGTTAAAAAAAAAACTAAAAAACACGCTTCCATGGAAAACCAAACTAAAAAGTACAAAATAATGGAAAAAAAGCGTGGGGAAGCACCCCACGCTTTTTTTCCATTATTTTGTACTTTTTAGTTTGGTTTTCCATGGAAGCGTGTTTTTTAGTTTTTTTAAACTATTATTTATTTTCTATTTTTTAGGGTATTTCGAATTTTGAGACGTATGTCAGCGTAGTTTGTGACAGTTTTTTTGCTGTGCTGGTAACCCTGGCAAGGATAATGGCACAAATTTATGAAATTATTGCATTGTCATCAGTCCTTGACAAGTGTGCAAAGTTTGAATGAAATCTGGTCGTTTAAAGTGGGTCAAAATCGCACTATAAGGAGTCGGTTACAAACAAACATACAAATATACAAACATACAAATATACAAACATACAAACATACAAACATACAAGTGAAGCTAATATAAAGCGTGTAATAAATGATTACTTACTTACTTACTATTGCTAATCTGACCGCAAATACTTATAATGATCTCATAAATATTCTCTTGCCCCGTTGCTCTAGTGGACAAAAGCTTCTGAGCAAAAGGTCCTGCACCCTAATTGCGAAACGCACAATTTATCAGAATCTGAATGGGATTGAAGATTATTTCTAAACCATTGCGTCATTTGTTCGAATAAATTGTTGGCTCAGCAACGTAAAGAACGCAATGAATGTTGTTTAACTATGAATCTTAAACCAATTCCTACCAATAAAAAGTTTCGCAATTACCCCTCTGAGTTCGATTCTCAGTAGCAGCCCTGGATTTGTGTCCGATTGTTGGCAATATGCTCGCCCTCTATTACATGGGACTTAAACATTATTGGTGAAATGTGGGTGTAGTATAAGCACCCCTCTGCCTAACCCTGCGGGGAACGTACTTGATGTTCATCATCATCATCATCATCATCATTACAGCCGAGAGATGTCCACAGCTGGACATAGGCCTCCCCCAATTTTGGGGGTTTGTCATAATCGCCACGCTTGGCAGGCGGGTTGGTGATCTGATCGCAGTATGGCAGTAAAATGCATAGATAACGCTGCTGCCCATTCTCTAGCAAATCCCATAGTCGCCTTTTACGACACCCACGGAAAGAAATGGGATGGTGTTATTCTTTACGTCCACACTTATACTTGATATTATGTTAAACTAGCTTTTGCCAGCGGCTTCGCCCGCGTGGAGGTCGGAAATTTTCCCGCGGGAATATACTACCGGGATAAAAAGTTCCCTATGTGTTACTCCAGGTTATAAACTGTGTGTGGCTAGCGGTTTGATAATTGGCCCAAAATTTTTTTCGACAACTAGCAACATAATTAAGGTACCCATGTCAAAAAAGATGCCAGTGCAGATTTCATATGGAAACCCGGCGAGACCCTTTTATCTAAATCGGGTCAGTAGTTTTTGAGTGAAAGAGGAACAAACATCCACACAGCCATACATATAAACTTTCGCGTTTATAATATTTGTAGGATATACTTTTTATCATAAAATAATGTGTCAGAAGACAGGTGTTATACTCCTGAGTAGAATTACAAAAAGAACAACAATAAGATTAATTCCATTCGTGACATTATCAACAATTGAGCCAACAATAACCCGTTATATTTTTTCTGGAAACCCATCAATATTATCGATTCATAGCCCATCGAGTGCCACAGTTTCTTTGTACTGTCATACCATGTTTGTATGTCTATTTATGTGTATATGGACACATGGGCCGAAACCTTTCTCGGAAGTCGGGTAAAACCCAATCGCTTTTGTTTTTCAACTGTTTTGATTCTTTCCGCATAGATTTGCCCATGTTTTGATGGTGTTATTTATGGGAACTTTGGGTGGGATAACCCATGAGTAGATGGATTTATGACGGCAGCTGGGATTGGGTTGTGAAGGACAATAAAATGAAAATGGGATAATAAAATGTTGAAATACTGCGATAAATTCTTTTGCAAATGCAAATGAATGAGGAAAATGTCGAGAGGAAAGTTTTGAGTATGAATGTGGCTGGCTATAATAGTAGGGGTAGACCAATGAAACGATATATGGACTGTGTGTAAGATGATATGGCTAGGAAAGGGGTGGCTACTGAAATGACGGCTAATAGAGAAGTATGGAAAACGAATGGAACAAAAATGTTTTCATCATCGATGGGCGAAGGGTCAATGCCTGAATCGATCACCTGTTTTTGTCATTTTATTTTATTTTATGAAGGGACAATAAACAGCTGCAATATATTGACGGTTGTAAGGCTATTTGATCTAAGCGAAATTTTTTGAAAGTTGCAGGAGAGTGATTCAAAGTTTTATTTTTCGAAATAATCTTAGTTAGACCACGTGGATTGGTGTCTGAAATGGCCTTCTTAGGAAAGAACCACACAAATTGAGTGGACCTGTCCAATCAGGGCACGCATTTATTAGTATTCATGCAGCTCAACTCAGAACTTAAGCATCTCAACGATTTGACGAAGAAAACCTAAGTAGATGATACAAGGTGTAATTGACGAAAAGGGGTCATTGTACTCACCATTTTGATTTTTTTTAATTTATGGGACCGATCCCGAAATCGCGAAAATCCTGTGCCTCAACAATTCCTGCCGGTGAGATCCTGAACCTGGCTCAGTGTAATTTGTCGATCATTAAGATATAACAGATCAATATCAATTAATAATGACGTCATGTGGAATGTGAACTTGGCTGTCATTGTGCCGATTGTCGTATCGACCAATTGGCTGATCGCCGAAACCCTCGATGAACATCTCTCGAGATTTTCGTTAGGCAGGTGGATAAAGGGCCTGATTAGAAGGCAGTACTCCTCGATACGGCTCGCATCGTGAGGAGATTCCAGTCTCTAGAGCCCTAACCACTGGTAGCTTGGAGCCTGCTCCCGATAGCGACGGACCACGTTGTTATTTTAATGGTTCTTTAAATATTTAAAAATGTTTGAATAACAATATTGCAGCCCTCTGCATTATCCACTTATTAAAAAACAGAATAAAGGTAAAGGCATTATTAAACATATAGTGCAAATTAAAATTATTACACCATTCACAACAAATAACTAATAAATAAATAACTTAATGACAAGACAAAACAAAAATTAAAATTATACAAACTATGATTAGATATATTATTAATTATTATACATTCATTTCATTGCATTATTATTAGATAAAAGTTTGGAATATTTTCAGTAATTTTTTACAATTTTCCAAGAAATAAAACATAACAGTCGTTTGGTTGCCTTAATGTATATGTCAGTGTCATTTAAAGTTTTAAAATCAAAGGTAGTAAAGATTTTTTTTATATATTAGTAAGTTTTGTGCAAAGGAGGAGTTTTGGTTTTCTTTTTTATTAAATTTCGACATCAATAACCAAAACGATGGTAAATTAATGCCAGATAATTTACTTTAATCCGGTATATTTTTGGAATGTACTTATTATTAACTGAACTATTCCTTCTTCCTATTATTATTGCAGAGTACTGTTTATCCCACATTTAATAAGCCCGCCACATGTGTGGATATTTGACGTAATAATTAATAGACTATGGCGTACTCTTTGAAACCCCCCGCCAAGGAACATAGAGCAAATCTATTTCCCACACAAAGAAATATCGAGATACAAAAAATTTATCAACATACTAGCTTTTGCCAGCGGCTTCGCCCGCGTGGATGTCAGAAATTATCCCGCGGGAACGTAGTACCGGGATAAAAAGTACCCTATGTGTTAATCCAGGTTATAAACTATATGTGTGCCAAATTTCATCTAAATCCGATCAGTAGTTTTTGCGTGAAAGAGTAACAAACATACATCCATACTTTCAAACTTTCACATTAATAATACTAGCTTTTGCCAGCGGCTTCGCCCGCGTGGAGGTCGGAAATTATCCCGCGAGAACATACTACCGGGATAAAAAGTACTCTATGTGTTAATCCAGGTTATAAACTATCTGTGTGCCAAATTTCATCTAAATCGGGTCAGTAGTTTTTGCGTGAAAGAGGAACAAACATCCATACATCCATACATACAAACTTTCGCGTTTATAATATTAGTAGGATGTAATAAAAAGGACATCGGAACATGTCGAAATAATCCAAATTCTGCGCGTGAGAGATCCACAAAGATAACTGCAACAGAAGGTTTATTCGAGTCAGAAATCAAAATATTTAATTTCACATTAACCTACATGGGCACTTATAAAACGTCAGAAGCTAGGTGCACGGTTCCAAATGATACAAACATAACTGATTTTATTTCTATAAATAAGTTTCTCGATCTAGGTCTGATCTAGTTTTTAAATAAAAATATCAGTTAATAAGTATGGGAGGACAGGTATAGGCCTATCAACAAGTGCCAAATTACTTATAAAACAAAAAGAGATCAATAGATCATAACCATCTCATATTTAGTGTAGTCCATATACTGATGAATAATTCCATTAGTTAAGTAAGAATTTCAAATGAAGAGATGGCCATTTTTTTAGGTTATGTTTTGCTTGTTATAATTTATTTTTGTATTTCCTATCACCTACTTACATTTGTTTTAACAGGTGGACACACAATACAATGTAGTCATAATTTCCACTTTCGGAGTTGTCACCCAAAAATCAAATTAAAAAAGTTGTCACGTTACATAGATTTATGCTATGAATGCCCTTCACAGAATAACGCCACTTGGCAACGCTGAATGATCAATGCAGCTCCTTATTGTTACCCTTCTGTTCTCTCTTACTTATCTTTCACGTCACCTGCTCCCGCGCACGCTCGCTCGATGTTTACCGATGACATCCGAAGTCACCAGTTCACCACTCGCCAAAAATCGATGAGTCAGAGATACTGGTCTTCTTTCTTGTCTCTCTCAATGATACCTGTTAACACGCACGTATGCGCATTTGGGACGTTCGCGTTATGAATTACGTCCTTTCCTTGTCATTTCTATATGAATGAAGAGAGATAGTGATATATGTACTATAACATCATATAAAACTTGTTTATGAATAAGAGGAATCTTCATTGGTACATTTGTAAAAATTAGATTGTGGCTTCGATTAGTCGTTACAGGTTTTATTTGTAACTTATCAAATTATAACGAAAGGAGTGCAGTGGTCCAATGCGGAACACGATGCGACTTACGAGTTGTTGGTTCAAATCCTGACGGGCGCTTTATTTCATGTTAATAATTTCATCACCATTGCCTGACTGGCCTGTTAGTCAAGTGGTTAGAGACCCTGACTGTTAAGACTGAGGTCGTAGGTTCCATTCCCACCCAGGAACAAATCTTTGTGCGATGAGCACAATCATTTGTTCTGTGTCTGGGTGTAATTTATCTATAATATGTATATATTTAGAAATATATAAGTATGTTTATGAGTTGTCTGGTTGCCATAGTACAAGCTCTGCCTAGTTTGGGATCAGTAACGTTGTGTTGGTTGTCCAAAGATATATTATTATTAAGGCATACATACTACATACTTGAAATTGCTCTCAAAACGGTGAAAGAAAACATTGTAAGAAACCACGTATAGGCATGTCATAGAACGAAAAATTCGAAAACATGTGACATCTAACAATTCGAACAGGGGCCCGCGTGGAGTATTATGACCCACTCTCTCTGGGAACTTTGTTGGCTGATTTGCTTATAAATGGAAGCCGCATATCTTATTATTTTATCACTGGTATTGTAAAAACTTTTTAACAAAAAATTAAACCACATTTAAAATGAAATTAAAATCAATGAACAAAAATCACTCAAAGCGCCGACTCATAATTTTAAGGTTTATTATTTTTTGTTAAAAAGTTTTTATTTAATATTTTTTTGTAGCTTTAATGTACTAATAATACTTGGCAAGGTATACCCTATCCAATGAAAAAGAATTATCCAAATCGGACTACTCTGTATAAAGTTACGCGTTGTTATACATTACAATCAGTGAGTGAACAATCAATCATCCCCTGTTTTCCGACCCTTAGGGTTCGATTTTGTTTTCCAAATTTATGTGGGACCACCTTCGGTGTATACCCTTTCCAATAAAAAAAGAGCTACCACAATCGGACTACTATGTAAAAAGTTATGCGTGATCATACATAAAAAAAAATATACGCGTCGAATTGATAACCTCCGCCGTTTTTTATCGTCGGTTAAAACTGCAGTGAATAGCGAGAATCGGGACGAAACCTTAAAAGGGATTTTAACATTGAAATCTATCTATCTAAATTTCGTTTATTGCCGAAATGACTAATGTGTTTTCCTTGCAGACAATCTTCTGCAGACAAGCAGCTATTTCTTTCGCAGACAACCTTTTGGGAGGTCTAAACAGAGAAAAATAAAGACTAAAGCATGTAGCCCATAACAGGGGGGAATCCGTCCTAGAGACTGTTATTAAAACAAGAGGATGCACATCAATCTGGCAGGTTGTGACAACAGGTTGGACCTACTGATCCAGATACAAAGCTAGGGAGATTGATCCGCAGTTTGTTTATGCCAAATGCGAAGAGAAATGGGTCAGTGTGACATTAGGGGCGAGGACCAATGACACGTGCTGGCGCGACAGACTGAGCACGCAAGTGTGAGAATCATTGCGCAAGGTTGTGTGCAAATTAACGAAATTAATTTGATTTGGTTATTTCTATAAATTTAAGGTAATTTAGTGATCTTTGATCATTGATTGTTTGGCGCCGACTCAAAATTACTTAGGCTTCTTATTTTTTTGCTTTTCAGTATTTTCGGCGGATTAATTTTTTTGTTAAACAGTTTTTTTTTTGTGGCTATAATCTGCTAATTACTACATGCTTGCAAAATCAGGCCATCTCTAAGAAGTTATGCGTGATCTGTTTTTTTTTTTTTTGGGTGGTAAATCATCAAATGACTTCTCCCGCTCTGGGTGGAGCGGGAGGGCGTGTCAGACTTTTACTGACTAAAACCCACCCGTATTCCTTCAGTTGCCCATGTGCCAGGGTCACGGTATCTCTTTCGAACAATTCCGCGACCCCGGCAGGCATCGGTCCTAGCAGACCCCTTCAGTGCTGTCGACTCGAGCCTGGTCCTTACCCGTGGTCTTACATACAATTAGTGAGTAAACAATCAATCATCCCCTATTTTCCTACCCTTGGAGTTGTTTTTTTTTCCAAATTTATATGGGATCAACTTCGGAGTATATACTTTCCAATAAAAAAAGGATTATCAAAATCTGACTGCTCTATAAAAATGCATACGTGGTCACACATTAAAAAAAATATACGCGTCGACTTGTGATTGAGAGCCTCCTCCGATTTTTTCCGTCGGTAAAAAAAGTATGTTAAAGATATCGTAAAGTGATACAATTTGTGTATAGATGAACCTAATCATTATGGTGCCCGACGTAAAGAAAAGCACCATCCCATATCTTCATGTGGGTGTCCTAAGAGGGTGTTCTCTATGGATTTTACTACCATACTGCGATCGCCAACCGGCCTGCCAAGCGTGGTTGTTATGGTGAACCCCTCCCCCCCAAATAGCCACATCTAGTTTTTAAAATATTGACCAAAAAAAGTCGACGTGTAAAAGTGTCTTATAAGATCTACTTACAGAAGTAAACATTTCATTTCGGATAACCTTCCATTAAAGTCTGAGAACTCAAATTCTATGGGGTGGTATTCTATGAGATTGCTGATAGATAATAAAATCAAGTAGCTCCTAGTTACTAGTCGGGCAGACAACATGACGCCACCGATGTTGTCTGCATGCGAGTTTGAAATTAGATCAGAAACACACACATGTTGCCTTCTTTTTTTTATATACCTACAATTCGGCAATTTGACTGGCCTGTTAGTCTAGTTGTTAGTGACCCTGACTGCAAAGACTGAGGTCGTGGGTTCGATTCCCACCCAGGACAAATCTTTGTGTGAAGAGCACAATCATTTGTTCTGTGTCTGGGTGTAATTTATCTATAATATGTATGTATTTAGAAATATATAAGTATATTTATCAGTTGTCTGGTTACCATAGTACAGGCTCTGCCTAGTTTGGGATGAGATAACAGTGTGTTGGTTGTCCTAAGATATTTATTTATTTATTCAAATTTGCACTCTTTAATAGTGGTTGTCATGGTAATAGCGTCGTTTGGTTTAAATAGTGTATTGTCTTATTTATGAAATACTATTGTGTATGTAGATTGTTTTATAGTTTGAATGTAAGAACGTTGCAGGCCTTGTAGGCAGTAGGCAATTTTCAATTTTGTTAAGTGCTTGGTTCTTGTTGACAGTCCTACACTGTTTTCCCATACATTTTATACTGTGATTTGGAACCATTTTGAAAGCCAATTATTTTCAAAAGAGTAACCGTGGAGTTTCTTGCCGGCTCTTCTCCATAGGAATCAACTATTTGGAACCGTGCACCTAGCTTCTGACGTTACTTATGTGCCCATGTTGGTTTATGTGAAATAAAAATACTTTGATTTGATTTGTTTTGAGTTCCTGTTTCATTAGTGATGTTTGCCTCGTTAGTCTAGAGGTTGCAAGTGCTACTATAAAGCATAAGGTCCTGGGTTTGACATGCTAACAGAAGAAGAATATAAGGTGATACGTGTCGTGTAATCTACGGAATACTCATCACTACATAGTATAAAACAAAGTCGCTTCCCTCTGTCTGTCCCTACGTCTGCTAAGATCTTTAAAACTACGCAACGGATTTTGATGCGGTTTTTTTAAATAGATAGAGTGATTCAAGAGGAAGGTTTATACGTATAATACGTGGGTGAAGCCGCTGGCTAAAGCTAGTAAATAATGTATAATAGGTACACTTTAGGTAGGGACTGCAAAACATCAAGTAAAGATATAGCTGACTGTAAAATTAAAAATTTCGTGTTAAAATATTCAATTGAAGCAATCGCGAAAATACTCCCTATTAACTGTCAAAATGAAGTATGCACTGCGACAAACTATACATTGCCAGTATAAGTTGACTTTTCATTGTACAGAAAGCCTATGCAGTGCGACGTCTGTTAAAACTGGACATGTATAGCGTGATGTGTAATAGCCGTGTGTACATAATCTATAATATTAAAACTGAAGAGTTTGTTTCAATTTTCGTATGTTTGGTTGTTTGAACGCGCTAAAAATATACGTGCATATGTCGATGTATGAACGTGATGAAGTATTTTCCGCCAAAGGCATGAGGCGAACGTCTGAGTTTGAATGAACTGAAACAACATTTTCTCACACGGGACACTGGTTTTTAAAACTCTAATTATCGGCCCCAAAATACTTAATTTAATACTAATGTTGTTCAATAATAAGCAGTGGTGGCAAAGGGCGCAACTTACGAGTAGTAAGAAGTTCGTGAGGTCGAACCCAAGCGGGCGCTTTCATCATTTCAGCCGTAAGACATCCACTGCTGGATTTAAGCCTCCCCCAATTTGAGGGGCTTTGCCATAATCGCCACTCTTGGCAGGCGGGTTGGCGATCGCAGTATGGTGGTAAAATGCATAGAGAACGCTGCTGTCCATTCTCTAGTAGGTCCCTTAGTCGCCTTTTACGACACCCACGGGAAGAAATGAGATGGTGTTATTCTTTACGTTCGGCACCACACGGTACAAGCAGGCGCTTTACTTTGTGTAAATTACTTCATCATCACTGCTCTCAAAACGGTGAAACAAAACATCGTGAGGAAACCGGCATGTCATAGAACCAAAAATTACATGTCTTCCATGTGACATCTATCAACCCGCACTGGGCCCGCGTGGTGGATTATGGCCCACTTCCTCTCACCTATAGGAGGCCTGTGTCTCAGCAGTGGGAACATTATAGGCTGCTGATGATGACGATGATGTTGTTTAACAAAATATAACTCATTAGATTTGTGTAATACAGAATATAATATGGCACATGCCTGAGGAAGGCTATAGGCTATATAGCACCACGCTAGGACCCTAAGAGCCGAAAAAAAAAAGTCAGAAAGCACGCTAAGTGAAAACGAAATAACAGCGCAGGCGATGCGATGCGATGGGGTGGGTCGGAATACGAGAAATTTCACCTGAACGAAGTCAGGGCGAGTTGATGCTAGTCTACTCTAATATTATAAAGAAGAAATATTTTATTATTTGTAAAACCAGTTGTTGTCCGATAAGGCTCGACTGGCTGTTCACAATGGTGTACTGGTGCGTACGCTTATGTATGGAAGTGAATGTTGGGTGTGGCAAAAGAAGCATGAAAGTAGAATAAATGCTGTAGAAATACGTTCCTTGCGAAGCATGTGTGCTGTGACTATGAATGATAGGCTGAGGAATGATGTGATAAGAGAACGGTGTGCTTTAAAAGAAGATGTAGTGACAAAAATTGAAAAAGTATGCTTAAATGGTTTGGTCATGTTGAGAGAATGAATGAAGGACGGCTTACAAAAGATATTTACAGGGCCGATGTGAGTGGAAACACCGGGAGGGGACGCCCTAGGAGGACATATAGTGACCTTATTGGTGATGTTCTTCAGAAAGGACAGGTGCGTAGTACTCGTAACCGGCGTGTGTGTATTATATGAACCTAAACGAGGCAAAAGGAGTGTGTAGAGATCGTAGCAGGTGGCGTTCCGTGGTTTCTGCCAATCCCCATGAGAAAAAGGCGTGATTGTATGTATGTAAAACTTTTTGTAATGGTTAAACTCAAAAACGACTAAACCGGTTTTCAAAATTCTTTCACCTATGGATATCTATATAATATTGCGGAGTAATGTGAGCTATAAACACGCGGACGAAATCAGGGGCAAAGTCCTAGTGAATAATAAAAACATGTCACATAATTATGTTTACACTTCGAATTGACTTCCAGTAAATCTTCAGTATATAGTCAGCAATCTAGTCTATATTGCTGACTGGTATACTTATATCAACATCATATTTCCAGTATTTGTAGACAATCTGACGCCTTGCATTCATAGTTGTAACATATTGCACACAACTGCTCAACCAAACTTCTTAGAAATACTTGTTTTTGCCAGATAGAAAAAACACTGTTTTTCTATTAAGAGCGTTCATCCCAGCGCGGGCTGGCAGCGTCGCATTTCTAATGGTTTCTCGTTATAATTTGATTAAATATAAATCAAAATACATTTTTTTTTTCAGCCAAGCACTAGATCATTTGTATTTATAACCATCTTTTACATTTACTCTGAAATAAAAACATTTAGTCATGATAAATGCTTTTATTTCTGTAAGCAGGTTTGTACAAACACTTTTACAATCAAATCAATTATATTTTAAATCTAGAATAGGTCGGCGTTTCCTGTCTGACTACTCTGAGAAGAAATCAAATCAAGTCAAAAGACATTTATTCAAACTAGGCTGAGAGTCAGCACTTTTTGAACGTCAAAGTTACATGAGACAGTCCCCCCAAAACGCCCACCCTTCGACACTTCCTAGTGCTTTAGCTGGGAAGAAAAAGTGGCGGAACAAACTCCCCAGCAGGCAGCACAGCTGTCTGTTAAGTTAGAAGAACTTGATTCTATACAGTATTATGTAAGTAATTAATATTATAAAACAAAACAAAACATACATCAAATTATGCGTCATATGTCAGCTAGCACACGCCAATATACGAACAAAACATTAAAAAACTAAACTCAAGCTGAAATAATAAAATCGTAAATCGAACTTAAAACCTAAATAAGAGCCTCCGGGCATAAAGGGCGTGCCCGCTTACATACACAACGATGAGGAAAGCTAATTCTGATTCTGGGTGAAAGAACATAAACATTGAGTTAATTACAGCGACCAACTATTCTTATCGTTTAAGAAGTCGTTGATAGAATAGTATGCCTTTGAACAAAGGTTGGATTTTACTTTAGCTTTAAACTCATTAAGAAAGGCCGAAACCAGCTCAGAGGTCACAGTCTCTTTGAAAGTCCAGACATCATCTTGGTCATATCATGTGAAGAACATGTAGATTGGTGTCTGAAATGGTATTTTGAGGAAAGAACCACACAGGTTGAGTGGACCTGTCCAGTCAGTGTACGCATTTGTCACTAATCGTGTAGCTGAACTCAGAACTTAAGAAGCTCAACGATTCGAAGAACAATACCAAAGAAAGGACATTTGGGTAGGCCGCACAAATTACTCAAAATGCCAAACCATGATTACAACTTACATGAGAAATAAATAAATAATAGTTTAAAAAAACTAAAAAAACACGCTTCCATTGAAACAAAACTAAAAAGTACAAAATAATGGAAAAAAAGCGTGGGGTGCTTTTTAAGGTATTTTTTTATTGATATCAGGCACCCCACGCTTTTTTTCCATTATTTTGTACTTTTTAGTTTGGTTTCAATAGAAGCGTGTTTTTTTAGTTTTTTTAAACTATTATTTATTTTCAATTTTTTAGGGTGTTTCGAATATTGCGCGTAATTGCGTAGTTTGTGACGTATGTCAGCGTAGTTTTCGAAGACAGTTTTTTTTCTGTCCTGGTAACCCTGGCAAGGATAATGGCACAAATTAGTTTGTGACGTATTTCAGCGTAGTTTTCGAAGACAGTTTTTTTGCTGTCCTGGTAACCCTGGCAAGCATAATGGCACAAATTTATGAAATTATTGCATGGTCATCGGTCAATGACAGGTGTGCAAAATTGAATGAAATCTGGTCGTTTAAAGTGGGTCAAAATCGCGCTATAAGGAGTCGGTTACAAACAAACATACAAACATACTAACATACAAATGAAGCTAATATAAAGCGTGTAAAAAATACCTACATAGTCTCCAGGGCCGGACTGGGGCTATAATTCAGTCCGGGCATTTCACAGACAACCGGCCCTCTGCCATTCGTAAAAGAAAACTATTGGTATAACCAGCAGCCCGACCGGCCCATCGGGCATTTGCCCGATCTGCCCATATGGCCAATCCGAGCCTGATAGTCTCCACTGGCTACAGGTGGTGCCGGTCGTAAAGAATAGCACCAGCCCATTTCATCCCGTGGGTGTCGTAAGAGGCGACTAAGGGACTTACTAGAGAATGGGCAGCAGCGTTCTCTATGCATTTTACCACCATACTGCGATAGCCCACCCGCATGCCAAGCGTGGCGATTATAGTAAATCCCCACAAATTGTGGGAGGCTTATGTCCAGCAGTCTTTCGGCTGAAACGATGATGATGATGACATAGTATTTACATCACAATCGTAAAAGTGCTGTGATTTTTATAGGTATAGAAGCTTTTTCCAGTGGCTTCGCTCACGTATTATACGTATAAACCTCCCTCTTGAATCACTCTATCTATTAAAAAAAACCGCATCAAAATCCGTTGCGTTGTTTTAAAAATCTAAGCATACATAGGGACAGACAGAGGGAAGCGACTTGGTTTTATACTTTGTAGAGATACCGAAATAACTGTAAAAAAATAGCCTACAAACTTCTACAAACCAATGATTTAGTGCATCCCTGAAAAAAAAAACCATAAGAAATGCGACATTGCCAGCCCGCGCAGGATAAACTCTCTCAGAAACCAACAAAACAAAAACTGTGTTGTGATCATTATTGAGTTATGTTTCGCATCTGTTAACGCAACTGATAGTGTTATCTTTGCTCCCTGCTAGGATGCTGTTCCAAAAATAACTTTATCACCTTGACATATTAACTAGACAAACACTTGTTTCTTTTATCAGCCTACGTTCGCACGGGCGTATATTAAATCAAATTATTTTATTTTATTCCACATAAACCTACATGGGCACTTATGAAACTTCAGTAGCTCTTTTTTTTTGCAGAGTCGAAAATCTTTTTTTCTGGGTGGGAAGTCATCAATGACGTCTCTCGCTCTGGGCGGAGCTGGAAGGCGTGTCCGACTTTTACTGACTTCCTTCAGTTGCCTCTGCCAGGGCCACGGTAACTCTTCTCTCTCTCGCGGAACAAATCCGCGACCATGACTGGCATCGACCCTAGCGGACCCTTCAATTTTCTAGTAACTGGATTGTGGAAGAGAGACACTCAAATCAAATAAAAATATTTAATTCCACATAAACCTACATGGGCACTTATGAAACGTCAGAAGCTAGGTGCATGGTTCCAATTATTGATTCCTATGGAGAAGAGCCGGCAAGAAACTCCACGGTTACTCTTCTAAAAATAATTGGCTTTTTACGTTGGTTTCAAATTACAGTGTTAATAGGTATGGGAGGACAGTGGGGTGTAACAGAATAGCTTGTTGCTTGATAATAAGAGCCACACGGATCGAACGATCACCATAGTTTGTCCGTGGTTGGGTGACCATCTTTACATACCAAGAACCCTTCCATGCCTCGGAAATCACATTGAGCCGATCATCCCGGCTATCGGTTCTGGATGTTTGACAGTCGTTCCAGCTCTTCAGAATCCCAAAAGTCTGACAACCAGTCTTACCAAGCGGTATCTTATCACCCAGTAACTGCGTTGTGGAAATCAGATAGGCAGTCGCTACATGTAAAACACTGGTATTTATTTACATCCAGTTAGACTTCGATCCGACCCTAATATAGTCTGGAAATTGGCATTGCGTTTTCAACGCTCGGCTCAACACCGAAAGTTGAAAATCTAGTGCACTATAAATTTCCGCCATGATGTTCGTACGCCAGTGTGAACGTGGGCTTACCCAGAATTATGGCAAGGTTAGTGCAGTTGATAAGTATATATATGGCTCAGTGACGGATTCGATTCCCACAGAAAAACATTAAAACACCCCATTTCTTCCCGTGGGCGCCATAAAAGGAGACTAAGGGACTTACTAGAGAATGGGCACGCTCGGCAGGCGGATTACCGATCGCAGTGTGGTTGTAAAATGCATAGAGAACGCTGCTGCCCGTTCTAGCAAGCCTCTTAGTCGCCTTTAATAACACCCATAGGAAGAAACAGAATGCTGTAGTTTACCTCAAATATGTTCTTTAAATAATTTCAGCTCAAAACTGACCTTGTAAAACTGGGAATAAAATCTTAGGACATGGCACTGAGACGTCAAATTGTTCATTCCGTTTCCTTTACAACTTTTAATACCGAATTTCGTTACATCAAAAGTTGTTATAGATAAAAGCGTTCTTTCCTTCAGACTGATAACAAGAAAGTTTCCCTTAAAGTGTGTCAAGGCTAACAAGGGATGTCTGGGGTTGTGTTGAGTGAGGGTGGCGATAACGTTATCTATGCATCGGTACAAAAACTGCAGTGTTGACATCTACGCTGAGGGGCGAGCACGGCCGTACGCAAGACGTGATAAATTATGTCAAGTTAGTCATTTGTCTCAAGAAAAAACGGTTGTGTCGCCCAAACTATGATAAGTTCTTTCCGTGTGGTGCGGAACGTAAAGAATAACACCATCCAATATCTTCCCGTGGGTGTCGTAAGAGACTAAGGGACTTACTAGAGAATGGGCAGCAGCGTTCTCTATGCATTTTACCACCATACTGCGATCGCCAACCCATCTGCCAAGCGTGGCGATTAAGGCAAACTCCTCCAAATTGGGGGAGGTCTTTGTCCAGCAGTGGACGTATTTCGGTTGAAATGGTAATGAATGATCAATTGTGTGGCTCAAGCGATGTCACAGGCTGTAGTTCTATTTTCGTACTTCAGCCACCAAAAAATTCGCAGATTAACACATATTCCTTTCAAAATTCTGTAGTCACCTTTCAACCTAACTATTCTTGTCCAGACACGACTCATTCACCAACCACGAAAATAACGCCGACTAAATTCGCTCAAAATATCGCAATAATAGCTCCTAACATTCGAGAAGATACAACTTCACACGTTCAATTCTTGACGTGCGAATCAATCAGCGGTCGTCGATCAGTCTGGCGATACACAGATATGTCGACACGTGTAGCGTTCAGCCTCCGAAACTGGAGCGGAAATAATACACGAATACGTGCCTCAAACAGACGTGGTGTGTCTAAGTATGTACAACCAGACGTACCCTAAACACAGGGGCAAAAATGTCATATAGTGCCAATAATAGGACAATTTTCTCCTATGTTTAGGTAGCGAACAAGGCTCTAGAGCGAATACATTCATTGATGACAGTTTTTAGTTGCATAATCATAAGACATTTCAATTTTAACCGATTTCAAAAAATTATCAAATCGGTTTATAAATGGTGGAGTTCTATGGTATCTATCACATTAAAAAAAACGAAGAGAACATGTTTTTGGTTTCGGAAGACGGTGGCAAAGTAACGTAAATACAAAACCAGACACCGCCTTCCGAAATCATAGAACGTTGTTTTTGAGTTTGTAGTGTTTTTAACCGACGCAAAATAACGGTGGAGGAATAGTCGGCGCTAAACAATCAATGTACTAAGATTAGGTACTCAAAGCGCCGACTCAAAATTACTTAGGTATACTTACATTAGTTTAAGAACTTAGTTATTAAGGGTAAATAAAAAAGGTTTCTTATTTTTTGCTTTTCAGTTTGTTCGGCGGTTATTTTTTTTTGTGTTTTATCAAGATAAATTCTATCAATTTTACAAATATCATCCCATGTACCGTGACTTCTGAGTTTTGTAGGTCCTACGTTCCACCAGACAGTGGCTTTACTCTGTGTAAATAATTTCACCATCTCTGCTCTCATATCGGTAAAGGAAAACATCAAAGTTCTTCTTAAATCATTTGTTTCAATTAGGCCCAAAAAAGGAACTTTTGAACGTCAATTGTTACATGAAAACAGAATTGATTCTAGTTGCCCCTTCCAAAAGGTAGATTCGTATGGAGAAGAATGGGCAAGAAACTCCACCGTTACTCTTTTAAAATAGTTTTCAGTATTTATATACAATATTTATACAATTATATGTGAAGACGATGCACCTACAATCAAAATTACCATACCACAGCAGGTAAAAGAATTGAAAATGAAGCAATGAGAGATAAATTGGTTATATGATAGATACATGGTGCTCACATATTTACAAAAACATTGTAAAGGCAATAAATACGAATTTCCTAATATATTTACAAGTTACAAGTGTATGAGTTACAGTAATTACAGAATGTAAAACAGTGTCATAGAAGAAAAAATAATAATAATATCTATACAATTAAGTTATCAACTAGTTTGATAACTAAGACAAAAACATTGCAAAGGCAAGAATACGAATTTCCTAATGTTTTTACAAGTTACAAGTCAGTGTATGAGTTACAGAGTTACATCGTGAGGAAACCGGCACTCTGTTGGATTCCTTCAGTCTTTCTTCATGCCTTGAAAGTTCTTCTTCATCTTGCGTGACGGTCCTATAAGTTTGATGATTCCAGACCATATTAATACACATTCTAATATCCTACTGATCTATACTATCCATACTAATGTTATAAATGAGAAAGTGTGTGTGTGTTAGTCTCCGTTGAGATTGGCCGCCGTGGCCGAATTTGGTCTGGAGGACTATATATATATATATATATATTGTCTTTCACGACAAAACGGAGCGACAAATTGACGTGATTTTTTAAGTGGAGATAGTTGAAGGGATGGAGAGTGACATAGGCTACTCTTTTTGTTTTTCTTTTTTAGGTGGCTGGGGTGAACTTAGAAAAGCCGTGCTTTTCCCATGGACATGGTATGATGTAAAGACATATAATATCATCTACAGTAGCGTATTAAAATAACATTCTGTTCCGAGTTCTCTTCTGTGTTATAAATCAAGAAAGGGGTACCGTGTTATCCCGAATGTAACGCGAGCGAAGCCGCGAGCAAAAGCTATTATTATAAAGCTGAAGAGTTTGCTTGTTTGGTTCAACGCGGTAATCTCAGGACCTGCTGGTCGGAATTGAAAAAATATTTTTGTGTTTTGTGCGGGACTGTAATGAAAAATGGACGAAATCTGGCAGGCAATTCGATGCAACGGGAAGGGTCAGGGGAGCAAAAATTTGATGAGGACGAAATCGCGGGCAGAAGCTAGTTATTTTATATTTTTACTAGCTTCTGCCCGCAACTTCGTTCGCGTTAAATCGCCTGCCCATGCGAGGTCTTCGTGTTTTTGCTCGGTTTCTAAGGGTCCTGACGTGATGTAATATAGTCTATAGCAGCTATACTCAACCTGCGGCCTTTGTTATTGGCCCATCTGAAGTTACAAATTTATTGTAAACCATTTTACAGACAAGCCAGATCTTGATAAAGTTTTGAAAAAGTGTTCACAGTATCAAAAATCGCATTAAAACATATAAACATCTTTGTTAAAACTGATTTTTTCATTAATAAATTAACAACATCGTTTACTTGGAATTACGTTTTAATTAAGACCTAAATAATTTTTGTTTGCGGCCCTCGACACCATGACTGAAACGTGTTTGTGGCCCCTATAAAAAAAAGGTTGAGTATGGCTGGTATAGCCTTCCTCGATAAATGGGCTGTCCTACACTAACGTAGATCCTGATATTAGTACGTTTAACCAAAGAAACCAAAAGAAGACGACGAGTTTCGTATTTAGCTTTGATTACGATTATAAAAGTTATAGTGAGCCAACCAGAAATATTTTAAAAGCTAACGTACAGCACGTGTTCATATCTTGCAGGTGCACATGCTTGTGTTGCTAGACAGACACCTGATTCAAATATAGACAGCAACATAACTTGTGCAGAAAATAAAAGTAAGCTTCGTTTGTTTCGTTTCACTCACCGAGTTACACACAGGAAGGAGGAGGAGGAGGAGGGATACATCATTCTTGCACGTCAAACAGTTAATCAGTAGCAAAGCTTACTGTAGTGTGAAAGCTAAGTTCCCAAAGCACCTTGCAATATTTCAGTTCGTAACAAAATCTTTTGGGATACTTTTATTTCTCTTAATCATACTCATTCTCGCAAAAACTCAAATAAAACACATTGTAGTTTTTTGTACAAACTTGACAGTTTTCTTGGTCAGTTCTGTAACTAAGAACCTATGTCGGAATAAATTTCGAAATTCAGAAATGGCTCTATGTTTAAATCTGGGACTGACGATAAACCGTGTTGTCAGATAAGCCTCCCGCAAAAAGGAGGTTTTACCATAATCGCCTGGAGGCGCGGTGATCGCAGTATGACTATAAAACGCATAGAGAACGCTGCTGCCCATTCTCTAGTAAGTTCCTTAGTGGCCTTTTACGACACGCACAGCAAGAAATGGGATGGAGCTATTCTTTACGTCCGGCGCCACAAGTAACGCCTGTGTTAATGAGACGGTAGTTGACTTCTATATGAACTTGGCTCACTTTTTACACTATAATTTTTGGCAGGAAGTTTCTTATTATTTTGTATTTGAGTAACATTGCCAGCTAGAAACGGAAATGATCTGCTTAAACCTTTGTTACGTCAATGATAAACACATATTATTGACTAAATAACTAATTGTTTATTTTGGCTATTTTCCTGTTCGACGCTACGTTCTAGAGAAATATAGAATTGTTGTAGGTACTATGAATCCAAGTTATTAATAGTTGCTCTAGTCACTTTCATGCAATAATCATGGTTTTATTAATACATCTACATACATACATAAATTCACGTCCTATTCCCATGGGGGAGGCAGAAACTAAGGAACGCCACCTGCTACGATCTCTACACACTCCTTTTGCCTCGTTTAGGTTCATACAATTGGGAGGGGACGCCCTAGGAGGACATATAGTGACCTTATTGGTGATGTTCTTCAGTAAGGTCAGGTGTATAGTACTTGCAACCGGCGAGTGTGTATGACCAATTGTATGAACCTAAACGAGGTTTTATTAATAACTAGCTTCTGCCCGCGACTTCATCCGCGTTAAATTTCTTGTTCCCCCGACCTTTCCCGTCGCGTCGAATCGCCTACCCGTGCGATTTTTTCCGTTTTTGCAACATTTTTCATTACTGCTCCGCTCCTCGTAGTTGTAGCGTGATATTATATAGCCTATAGCCTTCCTCGGTAAATAGGCTACCCAACACAAAAATATTTTTTCAATTCGGACCAGTAGTTCCTGAGATTAGCGCGTTCAATCAAACAAACATACAAACAAACTCTTCAGCTTTATAATATTACTATAGATTATATAAATAAACAGACATGATTGTTTTACCATATTAGTGAAGAAAATAATACCTACATCATAATTAGCCTATAATGTTCCCACTGCTGGGACACAGGCCTCCTCTCGGTGAGAGGGAGTGGGTCGTAATCTTCTACGCGCGCCCAGTGCGGGTTTGCAGATGTCAAATGCCTTCGAATTTTGGTTCTAGAACATGCCGATTTCCTCACGATGTTTTCCTTCACCGTTTTGAGAGCAATGGTGATGAAATATTTTTCGCCAAGTATAGCGCCTGCCTAGGCTTAAACCTACCTAAATTAACTCGTAAGTCAGAGTTGATACCACTGGGCCACCAGTGTGAACTAGTGAAGATTTTATGACTCTCAGAGTATTACAAGAAACAAAGGGAAGGCAGAAGTGTGTTAAGCCCACGTTTTACTGTGTATAAGTAGTCAGTCAGAGCGATCAGTTAACACACTGGGTCAATTTACCGTGTTAAAGCCATTACATTCGACTATCAGAAACTGACAGTTGAGTTGGTTACAATATACCGAAATATGCAGATAATTTAATTTGGTAGACAATTTGATTATAAAATAGTCTGTCTCTACGGTTCCATTTTATAGGGGACAAGCTTGTTCTCATTAACCGCAAACATTTCTAAAGTACAGGTGGGTACTGAGGAACTTTTCTTTATCCTTACAGAAAAAGCCAACATGGCACATGGCATTGCACTTTTGACAGAAATGACACCATTGACTTAAATAATTACTACCGAACATAAAAAGTTTCTACTGCTTCCAAAAGAGGGTAGTACATTACAAAACGCAAAGAAACATTCAGAATGCTTCCATTATCACGTACTATAAAAGTAGCGTCCATTAAAGGTCAGTTAGTCAAAATAACTACAAAGTAAGTGACATCACTTGGACAGTTCAAACATCACGCTGAAGTCACATTTGGGTGTAGAAAGCTTTCAGTTCGGGCCCAAATTAACGCTAATCGCTGTACAAGTTATAAGCGACAGCGAGTTATTAACTGTGCGGGAGTAAAAAGGTAGGTGAGCAGTGGTAACGGCCGGGACTTACGAGTAAGTCGTGAGTTCGAACCCAAGCAGGCGCTTTCATCATCAGCAGCCTATCCCACTGCTGGGACACAGGCCTCCTCTCGGTGAGAGGGAGCGGGCTATAATCCACCACGCGGGCCCAGTGCGGGTTGGTAGATGCCACATGTCTTCGAAATTTTTTGGTTCTAAGAAATAATTTACACAAAGTAAAGCGCCTGCTTTGGTTTGAACTCACGACCTACTCGTAAGTCGTGGCCGTTACCACTGGGCCACCACTGCTCTTTGCTTTGTGTAAATAATTTCATCACCACTACTCTCAAAGCGGTGAAGGAAAACATCGTAAGGAAACCGGTATGTCTTCAACCTTGAAACAAAAGTTCGATGACATGTGACGTCTACGATGTGTTGGATTATAGCCCAATCCCTCTCACCGAGAGGGGGCCTGTGTCCCAGCAGTGGGAACATTATAGGCTGCTGATGATCAGTAAAAAGGAATAACATAATTTCGTTACTATTTTCTCGATGGCAGCCCGGAGACTGGATTTGTGCATTGTTGATGTCAATCGGCTCGCCCCCTATTACATGGAACTTAAAGAAAACTCGCGAAATGTGGGTGTACTACTTAGGGTGACAAAGACAACGACGCACAACCAATTACCATAGATTCAATATATGCTTCTGAACCTCCGTGCGCGAAAATCTGCATTCTGACATGACATCCGCTCTCGCGTCCGCTACCTCTTATCACAAACACTACGTACTCTCTGTTTGTATAAGGCCCTTTGCATGACAAATTGCTCCCCCGCCGCGAAAGTTCATTCCCATTGTTTATGTTAGAAAGTTTTTTTAAACCTTATTTATCTATACTCCGTGTGTGCCGTGAATTTGTAGAAAAAATTAAAACCATCTCTATGGAAGGCAGCGGGAAACTTAACAGGTCAAATGTTACTATGGTCACAGATAAGATTTGTTTTTGACATAACAAAGAAATGTCAACAATGAATGAATTGTTTTGGTTGACTTCCGTGTTCAAAGGAGGAGCAAGTGATAATCGCTACGCTTGGCAAGCAGAGGGGTAATTGCGGAACTTTTTATCGGTAGGAATTGGTTTAATATTCATAGTTAAACAACATTCATTGCGTTATTTACGTTGCTGAGCCGACAATTTATTCGAACAAATGACGCAATGGTTTAGAAATAATCTTCAATCCCATTCAGATTCTGATAAATTGTGCGTTTCGCAATTAGGGTGCAGGTTGGCGATCGCAGTATGATGGTAAAATGCATAGAGAACGCTGAACTACTATTTTGCCTAAATGCAAATCAACTGTGGATTGCGCTCAACATTTTCATTTTCATACATTATCATTGTTGCATCCAAATATTTTGGCCCAGGAAATTAATTAAAGCAAACCAAATTGTTTAAACAAAAACACATCGCCATATTTCCGTTTGACGTATGAAAACAATTCGCAGGCGCTTACAATCCAATTCGAAATTCAAACAAATATTACATAACATTAATAAAACAATTTTCACATTCAAAACATTTTGAGGTTAACATAGCTGTGATGACATGCAAATCACACCCTTATTTCCACGAAACAAAGTCCATGATTACATGACTGTAGTTCCATACGAAAAAGAACCTTAACACCTAGGAGTTAAAGTTGAAATTATATTGTTTCGAGGTCTGGGGTCACCGGTAGAAATGTACAAATTTGCGGCCTATATTCGCCGACGTCCGTTTGAATTCGGGACGAACAGCAGTTGAAATTCGATTAATTCGATTTTCGGCAATGGGTTGGCGAGGCCGGGCGTCGGAATAGTGTGACTCTCATACGTTCATGAGTCACGGTAAAAGTGGGGGGAATGAAAGTATGTGCTCTAGTTAGCATATCCCGGTTGGAATATTTAAATATGCCATCTTTATCCCAGCCACCAGCGTAGCAATTGCGTAACAAACTATGAATTGCTATCTTTCTCTTTCTTATGAAACAAGAAAGAGACGGAAATAAATAAGCTGTCAAATTTTGAACTTAGATTTTCTTCGACGCAAATACAACGAATTTTTTTTTTTCATGAACTTATTTGATAATTCTAAAGCTGATAATTCGGTCTGTCCGTAAAACATGGCAATACCTGCCAGGGTCGCGAGATTTGTTCGAAAGATATACCGTGGCCCTGGCATATGAGCAACTGAAGGAACACGGATGGGTTTTAGTCAGTAATAGTCTGACATGCCCTTCCGCTCCACTTTAGAGTGGAACAAGTCATTTGATGATTTCCCACTAAACTAAAAAAAAACAACATGGCAATACTCTTATTAACCGACTTCAGAAACGAGGAGGTTCTTTTTTTGTATGTATGTTCCGCGATATCTCCGGCAATAGTAAGTTGATTCCTAAAAATATGTTTTGAGTGGTTTTTTTTTTTTTAAGGGAAATCATCAAATGACGTCTCCCGCTCTTGGGCGGAGCGGGAGGGTGTGTCAGACTTCTACTGACTAAAACCCACCCGTGTTCCTTCAGTTGCCCATGAGCCAGGGTCACAGTATCTCTTTCGAACAATCTCGCATCCGTTTTTAGAGGATAAGTTACGCTTCAGAGGTGGTCCTATATGTATAAACGTCATTGACTTTGCTTTGGTAGTGTTTGCGATAATACGTATTTAATCCAACATAATATTTGTTTATTGTGTTGGTGTTTTAATACTTCCTGTCACTGCTGTTGACCTGGCCAGTAGTGGTATACGAATTAGTGCAGATTAGTTACCACTATTAAAGTGAAAAATAAAAACATTTTTGGTAAAGAAAACAATCGACCCATAAAAAACCACTACAAAGTGAAAGATTAGGTACCTACTATAATTTCAGAAGTCGGTGTCTTTGGATCTATATTTTTAACCGACAAAAAAAAACGGAGGAGGTTATCAATTCGACGCGTATATTATTTTTTTTGTTTGTTTTTTTTTATGTATGACCACGCATAACTTTTTACATAGTAGTCCGATGGTGATAAGTCTTTTTTTTATTGGAATAAGTATACTCCAAGGGTGGTTCCATATAAATTTGGAAAACAAAATCAAACCCTAAGGGTCAGAAAACAGGGGATGATTGATTGTTTACTCACTGATTGTAATGTTTAACCACGCATAACTTTATACAGAGTAGTCCGATTTTGATAATTCTTTATTCATTGGATAGGATATACCTTGCCAAGTATTATAAATACATTAAAGCTACAAAAAAAAATATAAAATAAAAACTTTTTACCAAAAAATTTAACCGCCGAAAAAACTGAAAAGCAAAAAATAATAAACCTTAAAATTATGAGTCGGCGCTGAAAAATCAATGAACAAAGATCACTCAAAGCGCCCGCCGACTCATAATTTTAAGGTTTATTATTTTTTGCTTTTCAGTTTTTTCGGCGGTTAAATTTTTTGGTAAAAAGTTTTTTAGTTTTTGCTTACTAACTTCCGAAATTAGTATTTTTAGTTCTGGTGGTGAAAAAAGGAATCGGCACCATATCATAATCGACATCATCATCAGCCAATACTGTTCCCACTGCTGGGACACAGGCCTCCTCTCGGTGAGAGGGACTGGACTGAAATCTACCACACGGGCCCAGTGCGGGTTGGTAGATATCACATGCCTTCGAAATTTTGGTTCTAGGACATGCCGGTTTCGTCACGATGTTTTCCTTCACCGTTTTGAGAGCAATGGTGATGAAATTATTTACACTAAGTGAAGCGCCTGCCTGGGTTCGAACTCACGACCTCCAAACTCGTGAATTGCGCCACCACTGCTCTCGAATCGGCACCATTCCCTAATTAATTTTATAGAAGTCGGTTTTTGAACTATGAACCATCCTATCGCTATGACTTACCTATGCGTCATTTCGCACGAACCCACCATAACGAACACCCATGTCATGCTTCGTTGCAATATTCAGATCTGGAGTATATTCTCCGAAAATCTGCCACAATTCACGTGCACCTGTTAAAAATAAACTGTATCGCCCAACTCGGAGTAATGGAGTCTACGTGAACATCGGCACAGCACACACAGGAGCGGACGTAGAGTAGAAACACTCAGAAGGCCAGTGCATTATACAAGGTATAAGAAGTTGTTTTGTTTTTTTAAACCGCTTAAGGCGCTTCCTGAACATAAGACACCATAAAGGCTCGTGCAGACTAGCGCGTCGCGACGGTCGTGCGCAATTCGGCGATTTATATCCGTAGAACAATTTCTATGAACCGCGCGCGACACTTCACATAGGGGCGACCTGTCGCGCCGCGACACGGTGGCTCCGCGTCGAGCAGCGCGACAACATGTGGTACATTTTGTGTGGCATTGTGTTAGTCTGTGCTAAATAAATGAATTTTCTTTCTTTCTTTCATAAAAATCATCAAAACAACTAAGTTCATATTACTATATTGAATGACTATTTCATGGTGTCAAGAAATTTGAGGCTACTTGTAACTTAAGGAGTTGTATTGCTGTTTCTAATTCTGTGAAGTTATTTTACGGTTGCGAATCATATTTTGGGGTTATTGTACCGAACAATATGACTATCTTTTACTATGGGACCAACTCTAAAATCCTGAAAAAAACCTGTCCCACACATTAACATTCGACTGGCCTGTTAGTCTAGTGGTTAGTGACCCTGACTGCTAAGACTGAGGTCGTGGGTTCGATTCCCACCCAGGACAAATCTTTGTGTGATGAGCACAATCATTTGTTCTGTGCCTGGTTGTTATATATCTATAATATGTATGTATTTAGAAATATATAAGTATATATATCAGTTGTCTGGTTGCCATAGTACAGGCTCTGCCTAGTTTGGGATCAGATAGTGGTGTATTGGTTGTCCTAAGATATTTATTTATTTATTGTTTATTTATTCGCAAAACTTATATAGAAAATAGTTTTTTCGAGATTTCAGGGTAAATATTAGTCACACATTTTGTAGTTCCAGAAACCACCATATGATAAAGCAGACAATTTCTAACTTCCACAAAAAATATACTTAACTGTAATATTTATACTAACTTCGACAAGGCACCTATTTGATGATGGTTTTTTTTCGATGGGAAATCATCAAATGACTTCTCTGGGCGGAGCGGGAGGGCGTGTCAGACTTTTACTGACTAAAACCCACCCGTGTTCCTTCAGTTGCCCATGTGCCAGGGTTATGGTATCTCTTTCGAACAATCTCGCGACCCTGGCAGGATTTGATGATGGTTGATGCTTAAGAAACCAAAGAATTATATTGGGCAGCTTGTTTTGCTAGTGGATTCATTCCGAATACATTGAAACCGTATCTTATTCCGTGTGCCGGACGTATAGAATAGCATCATCCCATTTCTTCCCGTGGGTGTCGTAAAAGGTAACTAAGGGCTTTACTAGAGAGTGGCCAGCAGCGTTCTCTATGTATTTTACCACCTTGCTTGGATCGCCAACCCACCTGCCAAGCGTGACGATTATGGCAAAGCCCCTCAAATTGGGGGAGGCCTATGTCCAGCAGTGGACGTCTTACGGCTGAAATAATGATGATGAAATTGAAACAGGTGCTTTTAATTGTTCAGCGCTGGCGAGGTAACACCGACCTGCGGGGTAATGGCGTATAACACACTAACAGTAGGACTGACTTTGATTTTGACCGATCAACAACATTCATCGCGTTATTTACGTTGCTCAGCAGACAAAAATTTCGAACATATAAAGCAACGGAGTAGCTATATCTCTCAAAATTATTCAGATTCTGAATGATAGTGTATAACGCAATAAGGGTGCTGTAACCACCTATGTATGTATATCTGTCAAAACAGGCAATTCACGTCAATTGACGCTAGAGATATAATAATAATAAATATTTTATTTCAGACACGCTAATTCACCAATACATAAGATGCAAATATCCGGCACAGGATAAAAGGAAACATGTTTAAAAGACCGAGTATAAAGTGGACCTTTTGAACCCATATTTCGTGATGTAAATCAACAATAAACAGAGACAGATAAAAGCTTCGGCGCCAGAAGATGACGAATTGGGACGATTAGGGTAACAATTAGGTACCCACCCACCTACCTACTGGGTAAAAACTCGGCTCCAACGATCCGATAGATAGCTAACGATCGCAACATACGTCCATGTATAAACATGACAGCAGCAAGTGGCGCCATCTAGTTTTATTACGAAGGTACTAGAATCACCAAAAAGGTCGGATAAGTCCACATACACATGGCCGTAAATACACGGCGGTATACAGGATTTCTTTGCGCACTGGATCTCCAACGCATTATTTAGCACCAAGATTCGAACAGTATACAACGCGACGCGCTGAAATGCACTCTGTTCGATTCTCAATGCTCAGTTGATCAGTTCAGCACCAACAGTTGTAAATACAGTGCGCGAAAAAATCCCGCCGTGATTCTTTTTGTGGCTCTGGATCTTCAAAAGAAGGAAAGAAAATACATTTATTTAGCACAGTTTAAAAGGCACACAATAGGTATACATCAGCAAAGAGTAAAATAAAAATTCATATAAGTAGATATTTAAACAGTGCAAGGTGTGAAGTCAGAAACTAACAACGCACAAGCGCGCGCGCGCCATTTCTTCAACGCTCTGCTTACCGCCAAGAGTTGAAAATCGAACAGAGTTCTTTTCTACGCAATGGGATGCACTCTGTTGGATTCTCAGTTCTAGACTTAAGACCGAGAGTTCAAAATCCAGTGTGCGATAGTATATTTATACATCCAAACGACGTGGTCTAAGATCTGTATAGAATAAAGTTCTTGAAACACTTGTTTGTTGCGCCACTTCTTTCCAGCTACAGCACTGAGAAGTCGTGAAGGGCGGGCTTTTTGGGGGACTGTCTTATGTAATTTTGACGTTCAAAAAGTGCTGATCCTCAGCCTAATTCGAATAAATGACTTTAATAATATCTTAGGACAATAATAATATCTTAGGACAACCAACACACTATTATCTGATTTCAAACTAGGCAGAGCCTGTACTATGGTAACCAGACAACTGATAAATATACTTATGTATTTCTATATACATACATATTATAGATAAATTACATCCAGACACAGAACAAATGATTGAGCTCATCACACAAACATTTGTCCTGGGTGGGAATCGAACCCACGACCTCAGTCTTAGCAGTCAGGGTCACTAACCACTAGACTAACAGGCCAGTCAAACAACTCAACTTTTCATTTAGATTTAGATTTTGCCGCAGTTGGTCCGTGGATGGGTGACCATCTTTAAATACCAAAACCCTTCCGTGCCTCGGGGCGCACGTTAAGCCGTTGGTCCCAGCTCTCATTCGTAGATCTTTGTCAGTCGTTTCGGGTCGTCAGAAGCCCGAAAGTCTGACAACCAATCATACCAAGGGGTATCGTATTAACCCAGTTACTGAGTTGTAGAGGTTCGATAGGCAGTCGCTCCATTTAAAATACTGGTATTTAGCTGCATCCGGTTAGACTAGGTCCCATTTTTTCTCGTGGATGTCGAAATAGGAGACTAAGGGAGTTATTGGAGAATGGGCAGCGGCGTTCTCTATGCATTTTACCACCGTACTGCGATCGCTAACCCGCCTACCAAGCGTGGCGATTATGGCAACTCCCCACCCCCCACCCCTCCTCAAATTGGGGGAGGCCTATGTCCAGCATTGGACGTCATCTGGCTGACATAACGATGATGGTGATGGTTTAGCCGATCCAACATGGAAAAAGGTAGGCAGGAGATTGAAACGGCTAAACCATAAACACAGGGACCATTTCTGGTAAAGACTATCCTGCGTCGTTAAACAAATCGAGTCACAAACAGTTAAGCGCAGTGTCGATTAGCCGATATGTTTGGAAAGGAATTCGTAGTGTATTTTTATATGTTTTTGATTAGTGGACACATTTGTCTGGTATGTTATCGATGTTGGGAATCACAAATTTCGTAAGGGGCGTTTAAATCCTTGTCCATTACGACATTTACTTACATTCATTAAACTGTCAGGAATTACCAAATGGCTGGCCGCACTGTTGCAAACCGTAAAATATTTACTTAACTTAAACTTAAATATTAATATAAAACAAAAATATTTCAGCGTGCATCAACTTTACTCCAGCTTTCCGACCGATAAATCAAAGTAAAAAATTACATTTGTCTCATTTTGTTAATTGATATTTTTAATATTGGTAGCTTGTAATCAGCTAACAAACGGAACGCAACAGTCATAAAAAATAAAAATTGCCCTAAATAAAACCACCCTAATTGTGTAATACGTTTACAATCACATTCTAAATCATTTTGACGAATATTACTAATCATATTGCTTCATATTCTTATCTTCGAAAAATGTATCTGTCCAACGAAGTAAATAATGTTCTGAACTGTCAAAATGAAAAAAAAAAACATTATACTCCTACGCGGTTACTGTCCTTTTAGATACATCTTAAATTGACAGCGGCGACAGACAAAAAAAGAAGAAAGATAGAACTTACATTTATTTAGCACCAACTAAAAACTTTTCTTTTAAAATTAAGTTCTTCACATAAAACTCTTGGATTATGTCAAAATATGGTTCCTTTCCACGTAACAATTCCTCAATTAATTTTAGCGTCAATCATTCACGCAAAAAAAACCTCGCCAAAGGGTCAAGCCGTAGCGAATCAGTTTAATCCGAATCAAAATAATAATAACGAAAAGGCACGCGGAATATAAAGTGATAATATAACAAAATAACAATTAGTAGCCCTTCATCGATCGCCGCAAGAGTGCAGCAACGTTACAAATATTAGTTTAAACTCTATTGTGTAGACCTACCCTAACGTTGCGGTAGGGTGGCCATTATTATTTAAAAAGAAGAATGATTTATTCAAATTTCGAATGCAGTTTTGAATTGTTTAAAATTGTAAGTTTATTTGTTTTGTGCAAAATCAAAATCAAAAGTCATTTATTCAAACTAGGCTGAGAGTCAGCACTTTTTGAACGTCAAAGTAACATAAGACAGTCCCCCCAAAACGCCCGCCCTTCGACACTTCCTAGTGCTTTAGCTGGGAAGAAGAAGTGGCGGAACAAACTCCCCAGCAGCACAGCTGTCTGTTAAGTTAGAAGAACTTGATTCTATACAATATTGTATAAGTTATTAATATAACAAAACATACATTATTCGCCATATGTCAGCTAGCACACGCCATTATACCAACAAAACATTGAAAACTAAACTCAAGCTGAAATAAATAATGAAACAAAATCGTAAACAGAACTTAAAACCTTACTAAAGCCTCCAGGCATAAAGGGCGTGCCCGCTTACATATACAACGATGCAAATGATACATATACACAATAAATGAAATTAAAAGAAAATAAAAATAAATTAACAAAAGCAGTTAAATAAAAAAAAAACAATTATATGAACTACCCATATAAACTGTCAGTGTGTGAGTTACAGTAATTACAGAATGTAAAACAGTGTCATAGAAGAAAAAATAAATATTATCTACACAATTAAGTTAGCAACTAGTTTGATAAACTCTAAGACTGTCCTATGGAGCGAGACCAGCATGTTTCTAAGCGTTCTTATCTTGGATGTAGTCCTCTAATTTGTAATAAGCTCGTTTACAAAGTGTACTTTTAATACGACTTTTAAACCTCCTTTCATTTAATTGCAATATATCAGAAGGTATTTTGTTGTAACATTTAACACAGTAAAGTAAAAGATGTATGTACTTTTGCTAATCTGAAAAATGGTTGAACAGCCGTGGTATTAAAAAAAAATGCTGTTTAGTATAGGAAAGGTAAATAGCTTGAACTTGTTAAAACTAACCATTGGCAGTATGCTAACGAAGTGGTGTTCAACCAAAAAAATAATTTTTTGCTGTCGTTGAACAAATATATAGAGATATGTCGAGCAGATACCTATGCTCTGTAAAGGTTTTCTGTCAAAAGGACCCTACATCATACAGGCTGGTAGACCTCTCTAGCGATTTTAGTATTCGTTTCAAAATTGACTATGCGGCGATTGTTTTCATAAATCAACATTATGCGATAGGCGTGTAAAATTGAGCACTTCCTCTTGAAAGAAATGGCGAAAATATAGTCTTGCTTTTTACTCTAGTATACCGCATAATTATTACTTATAGATTTCAGAAATGTTAGTGAGCCCAGAGAAATTGAAAATGAAAAAGAATTTAGACTAAATTATCTGTAAAACATCCTAAGACCCATCGTCTTAGGATAAAAGTATTTCAAGTAAAGTAATAAAATAATACAAACCGATAATTCTCCTTACCAACCGATTCATCCCCGAAAATTAACAATTTATTCCAAAATCAGGACAAAAAAGTCCCCAATTAAAACATATCAACCACGGTACATTTAACCCCATGAAATATGGTAACCGAACTAATTCGAGGGTCCCTTCAGACGAACACAATGGGTATTATCCTCGGCCCCCATGGACCCCATACACCTGGCAAGCGCGTGCCCTTTATTTATAAACTGACATAAATTGAGAACTGCTTTGTAAAGATTAAAAAATATTGTTAAAAAATTTACCGAAAATATTTGTTTAGGGCCAGTTTTTTTTTGCAAAAATCGTGGTTACGCTGTGTTGGTTTCGTTGATGGTTCCGTGTGCTGCCGAATATAAAGAATAGCACCATCCCATTTCTTCCCATGAGTGTAAAAGGCGACTAAGGGACTTACTAGAGAATGGGCAGCAGCGTTCCTTATGCATTTACCACCATACTGCGATCGCCAACCCGCCTGCCAAGCGTGGCGATTATGGCAAAGCCCCCCAAATTAAGGGAGTCCAGCAGTGGATGTCTTGCGGCTGAAATGATGATGATGATGAAGCTGTTGGTGTTAATGGGCAAATCATAATAAAACATTTTATTTCAGACACATAACGTCTATTTGGAGGTTATACAAATGAACTTAGAAACTGCAGCTAGTGTACAACTACCAGAGAATCAACACAAAATATCCATAATATGTGTAAAATACGTGAAGCAAAAATTTTGTACACCTTTTTATGAAAACTACGCAGACGGAAGAGTATGGAAATTTAGTTTATATTATTGTTAAAGTTTATTATGAAGAAGGAGGGCAGAAGCTATTTTTTCTTTATAATTATGGTCGAATTTCAACCAAGGGGCCACCACTAATAATTATAAGTACGCCACAGGCCACTGTCAGAGTATCCAGTGCCCCACTACGGGGCAGTCGCACCTATCTGCTATAGCATTCACAATGCTGTGGGGACTGGCGCGTACGTACTAATGCAATCTACCGCTGGGGCATTCTTTTCATTCCGATCAGCCCGTACCTAGCTGCCCTCTTCCAGCGACACTCTAAGCCGAGGTCCGTACCCCACAGTAGGTGCCTGTAGCCTGTAATCAGTTTATCTGCGAGATATCATTCCGATTAATATTTTAAAAAACCAATTCTTTTTCACTTCTCAGGCCCTCAGTGTTTCCTTTTCAGATGACAGATTGACTTGAAAAGCGAGTAGTTGGAGACGCCTAGTGCTGATGATAATGATGATTGATGACGAGTCGTATGAAGAGTAACTGTGTTTTTCAAGAGTACCCTAAGCAGGCAGATTTATCTTTCTTACCTTACTTCCCTTACTGATTGGCTATTTTTCACCATGGCCTTATGGCCCTCTGTAGTTGAAGACGTCTCGGCGAACACTGGCTGGTCGTTGCAAGCGCTTTAACTGCTAGATTTTCTGTATATTTGTTTCGATCTACAAAAATGATAAGGAAATTATAAAATGGTTTCTCAGCATGCACTAAATAACAATAAGCCTTATCTTTTGGTATAAGTCTTACATGTTTTGATGAATCTCTTCAAGGTGTACCTTGAACGTACACGTACTAGCGTGTACGCTATAGTTAGCGAATTAGTATCATCTTTATGTCTTTTTGTTATCGAGCCAATTGTTTTAATTCAGATTTCTATCTTCACACAGCGCTCCACATTATGTTCAATTTTCCTAAAATATTTTTTTTTTTACGGAAACGTCTCATTTTGCTAGATTTATTGAGGTTTAAAAAAGCTAAAAAGTACTGCAACCCCACCTAATGGAATCTTGTATTTTAAGTTAGGATTTTTTTTTCTATTTATTTGACTACTTATTTTTGTAATTACGTAAGTTAATAGACACAAAATTACATGTATTAAAAAAAGAGGGAAAACAATTATAAATAAATTCGTCCGCATCACTGTCAACAGGAAAAGTGCCCAAAAGGCTGGCAGAATTGCCACGTTTCATGACGATGCTGATCCCTTGGCCAATAAATAGCCTACCTATTACCTATGTGTAATTCGGTACCAAATGTACCTAGTTAAATTGATCGATTCAATTAACTAGGTAGTCAATTTCATACTCATTCATATTCAAATTCTTTTATTGTCTCAAATCAAATCAAAAGTCATTTATTCAAACTAGGCTGAGAGTCAGCACTTTTTGAATGTCAAAGTTACATAAGACAGTCCTCCCAAAACGTCCGCCCTTCGACACTTCCTAGTGCTTTAGCTGGGAAGAAGAAGTGGCGGAACAAACTCCCCAGCAGCACAGCTGTCTGTTAAGTTAGAAGAACTTGATTCTATACAGTATTGTGTAAGTTATTAATATTATAAAACAAAACATACATTATTCGCCATAAATGTGAGCTAGCACACGCCAATATACCAACAAAAAATTTAAAACTAAACTCAAGTCTACCATATTGTAAAAATATGTAACAACGGGTTTAAGCTAGATACAAAAATATATAGACCCTGTTATTACAGGGTCTATGTTTGGAGCAAAAAAAAATATAAAATTAAGATTACAAAAACCAAAACAAAATAAATCTAACAATAAGGGGTCGGGGGGCTTTCGGGGCCGGAACCGCGGTCCCAGATTCCACCTATTAATGTAATAAATATTTTTAGTAGTATTTTGGGACCACACGTAAAATAAACAAAGTTATCAGTCTTGGAAAAGTACGGTCAAAAAATTTGAAGTTATACAAATAAAATTATTTTTATAAAACGAGTACTTCAAAGGCATAACGCGTTTTGTAGCTGACACACAAAATGTATGAGATTTTTTTTTCGTTTTTTTTTTTTGTTCACTGTACTTTAACTTAATTTTTCTTGTGGTCCCAAAATACTTCTGCAAAATAATTATTGTATTTTAGGTGGAATCCGGGTCCACAGTCCCGGTCCCGTAAGCCACACGACCCAAAATAAGGACGTCAATAATAGTTGGTCTACTAGGTATAAAGGTTGACTCATAAAAAATGACTATGGCATTAATTCCGCCTCTGTACATTTATGTGCTTAAAGTGTTAAATAAATAAGAAACAATGTACCTTGTTTAATATGTTATTTAGATTGTTATTGATGTGATTCAGACCTGTCATTTGAATATACTTACAGTCAGCTGTATGAAATAGCTTTGCTATAACTCGAGAAATTGATTTGGTGTCTCATTTGAAAGGAAGAACACCCTGACCGTACAACGAAACAGAGATATTACAAAAAGATAAGTTTTCTAACTCATTGATTGCAATCACGCATCTGAGGAGCTTATAGCGAAGTAAGTAAGTAATAACTTCCGTACGGGTCGGTCAGTTAGGTTAAGCTACTCTTGCCTCGGTTGGTTAGTGAATGGGTGACCATCTTTACATACCAAGACCCCTCCGTGCCTCGAAAAGCACGTTAAGCCGTTGATCCCGGCTGTCATTCGTAGATCTTTGACAGCGTTACGGTTCATCAGAAGCCAGAAAGTTTAACAACCAAGGGTTATCGTATTACCCAGTAACTGGATTATGGAGGTCAGATAGGCAGTCTCCCCATGTAAAATACTCAGCTGCAACCAGTTAGACTGGAAGCCGACCCCAACATCATTGTCCTGCCCTTATTTCAATTTATTTTGGGTCGGCACAAAATATATTTTTCTCCACACTTCTCTATCAGTCGTCATCACGGTAGTCACCCCCTTTCTATCCATATCATAATTCACACAGTCCAACCTTCGTTTCTTTGGCCTTCCAATACTCTTACAGACATCGATATTCATACTCAAAACTTTCCTCACGACATTTTCCTCATTCCTCCGTATCACGTGCCCATACCATGACAACCGATTTCCACACAACTTTTCAGCTATCGGTGCCACTTTCTGACTTCCTCTAATGTATTCATTTCTTATTATTTTAGGTTAGGCCGATGTTAATGATGATGATTGATGGTGGCAGTCATGCATCTGCCAATTACTTTAAAAAGAAACCGATTGTGAAACATTCGTGATTTGTTTATACAACAAACCAGAAATAAACTATACTATAACGTTTAGTAATTGACAGGCACATTCACAAAGACCAATTATAAATTAGTATCGGATATCAAAAGGAATCAGATACCGCGTGTTACTGGGGACCAATTGGCCTGATTTCACCGCTCGACAAGCGAGGTGGCACGGCGAGATGAGCGAGAAATTAGTGGATCTAGCTGAGCGAAACGAAGCTAACATGGGAACTTACGTCAAGAAGAATCTTTCTTCACTGCAATTAACTATTACATTTACTGAATGTGATTGATCACATGAACTGTTAAAATACATACATACATAAACTCGAGGGACTTACTAGAGAATGGACAGCAGCGTTCTCTATGCATTTACCATACTGCGATCGCCAACCCGCCTGCCAAGCGTGACGATTATGGTAAGCCCCCCCAAATCGAGGGAGGCCTATGTCTAGCAGTGGACGTCTTTCGGCTGTAATCTATACTAATATTATAAAGCTGAAGAGTTTGTTTTTTTTTATTGAACGCGCTAATCTCAGGAACTACTGCTCCGAATTGAAAAAATCATTTTGTATTGGGTAGCCTATTTATCGAGGAAGGCTATAGGCTATATAACATCATGCTACAACTAAGGAGCGGAGCAGTAATGAAAAATGTTGCAAAAACGGGGAAAATCGCACGGGTAGGCGATTCGACGCGATGGGAAGGGTCGGAGGAACAAGAAATTTAACGCAGACGAAGTCGCGGGCAGAAGCTAGTGATACATAAACTCACGCCTTTTTCCCATGAGGGTAGGCAGAAACTACGAAACGCCACCTGCTACGATCCTTACATACTCTTTTTGCTTCATTTATGTTCATACATCTGGTCACACACGCCCGCGCCGGTTACAGGCACTACGCACCTGACCTTTCTGAAGAACATGACTAATAAGGTCACTGTAATTATGTTCTTCTGGCGCGTCCCCTTTTGGCGTCTCTGACGGCAAATGTGACCCTTATAAATACCATTTTTACACTAATACTGTTAAATAAAAAGTCATTAATGAGGAGAATATTGTGAGGAATGTTTTGAAGATGAATCTGGATGGCTAGTGTAGGGGAAGACCAAGAAACGATGGATGAACCGTGTGAGAGATGCTATGGCTAAAATAGGGATGACTACTGACATAACGACTAATTAGGATAAGGGTAGAGAATGATTAGAGATGTGCAAAATAGGTTATAAAAGGTATTCAAATGCAAAATGCAAATACTTTTGTATTTTCTTATTTCTAATACAAAATACCAAATAGTTTTTCATTTTATATTTAAAATACTAAATGCAAAATACGTATTTACAAAATGCTTTATTAAAATAAAATACTTTTAGTTTTAAAGTATCTTTATTTTGTTAAATAGTTTATTTATTTCAGTCAGCTAACAGGCTGGTAAATTTACTGTGATAACTTACTTAAATTAAATTTACTTAACATATTTTAATAAAATAATTTGCTCAAATACACTGTCGCTCATCTTTCTCCTGTGTGGTCACATAATCATGCCACCATAAGAAAAAAGTAAAACTAATTATCTAAGTGGCCTGACAAGAAAGCAGTTCAATTCAGTTTTGCCATAGTGAGAAAAACAAGTACCATTTCTCATCACATTAATTATTAATTCTTTGATGTTTACAAAACTTAGCAAAAAGTATTTTGCATTTTGCAAAAAATACAAAATATGTCCTAAAAAGTATTTCAAATAAAATATAGAATGCTTTTCTAAAAAAGTATTTAAATACAAAATGGAAATAGGTATTTTCTATTTTGCATTTCAAATACTGTTATTTTAAAAATGTCACATCTCTGAGAATGATACTCAATACTCGTTACTCGTTGTCTCGTTATGATGATTAACTGTTAAAATGATAACTTATGTTACGCAACGACTTCGTAAATTCAAGTTAAGACATATTTCAGAGTAAAGTTCTGTTTTACTCTCTGTTTAGCAAACAATTCCACGCTTCTATAGACTGCTACAAATTCTATACGGATATCACCAATCACCATCAGCATAAACTTATTCGTATTAAAATGATATATCCCATCTCGCTTAGATTCCTAAGAAAACGATTCCGTCCTCAAAATCTGTATTTGTCACGAGTATTTGACATTAAGGGTACGGTATCTTTGGAGCGTCAGACGTTATTGACAGCGTGCGGTGACGTCATGCCGGATGACAGACAAGCCATCTGTTGCCAAACGTTTGTTGTCGCTATCGCACCTCGCGGGCGGCGGCGTGAGAGCGAGATCGCGCCCATGTCGTTACGAACACATCCTTCGGCCATCGTCAGTAATGGATGATCATCGGTCAGCCGGCGTGTGATCAGATAGACCAGACGAAACCAAAGGTTAAGAGTGTACATCCCGCGCGAGCTGGCAACATCGCCTTTCTAGAGGCTTTTCGATGATTATTTTATTAAATAGGTATTAATAAAAGTTATTATCGACCTAGTGCTTGGCTGAAAAAAAATGAAATTTGTTTTTTTTTGTCTTTGATTTTGATTTTTGAATGTACTGATGCCAGCACTTGAAGCTACTACAATCTGTCAAATTTCTTCAATAGGTAACTTTAATGCTAAATCATTAGGTTCAAAATTGATTGGGAAAATTTGACAGTTTCGGGTACCTTGATGTGCTGGCGTCTGTAGAATCACTAAAAACCATAAAAAATTCGACGTTGCCAGCCTGCGCAGGATGAACGCTCCTAAGCGAGAAATGTGCCAGTAGCACCTCGTCCTTATAGTAACACAATACAATGTTTTTGTTTGAGTAAAATTAGCCGACAAATGTGTGTGAACCCTGCACACGCCTTAAATCTTTTGTTTTTAAAAGAAAACACGTGTTTTCGTGTGAACATTTACACAAGCTGCTGTTTTTGTTTAAGTAAATAATGTTTGAGTGACAGTCCTGAAATTGTGGGGTTTTACACTTTCTTTCCACGTTGATATTGCCACAGCTTCATTAAGTTTTTGTTAAGGCGCGGTTGAAGCAATTTTTTTTTCTATTTTACCATAGCGCGTCGTGACAAGAAATAAGGTTCAAAATAGCGATGCGTTTGATGTTTTTTGAATCGAATGACTACCAACATAACAATAAAGCAATATTTCTCTATCATGAATTCATGATACTTATAACTTAGATAATATTTTATGAAATACATACTAGCTGTACCCGCGGCTTCGCCCGCGTGGATTTTGGAAATTACCCCACGGGAACGTGCTACTGACTGTTGGAGTAGACTTGTTCTTAAGTGGAGACCACGTATCAGCAAACGTAAGGAAGGACGCCGTCAGGTTAGGATGGATCTTCACAGGGTCGCTGGTAGCTGGATGAGAGTTGCCGGGATTCGAGCTGAATGGCGTGCATTTGAATTATGTATCTTATATCCAACAGTGGACTGCTATAGGCTGATAATGATGATGAAAATTCAGCAACGCGAATGTCGTTCGTTGACGCAGCCCATCAGGTTCACGTAAACAGATGACATGCGGTGCAAGATTGTACCATTGTCTTGTATACCAATACCAAATCAGTATTCAAAGTCAAAACATTTATCTATACTTCTATACTAATATTATAAAGAGGTAACATTTGTTTGTAAGTTTGTATGTTTGTAAGTTTGTATGTAGGGGGTAATCTCCGGAACTACTGGTCCGAATTGAAAAATTCTTTCTGTGTTGGGTAGCCTATTTATCGAGGAAGGCTATAGGCTATATAACATCACGCTAAAACTAAGAGGAGCGGAGCAGTAATGAAAAATTTTGCTAAAACGGGGAAAATTGCACGGGTATGCGATTCAACGCGACGGGAAGGGTCGGGGGAACAAGAAATTTATCGTGGACGAAGTCGCGGGCAGAAGCTGGTATGCAATAAAAACAAAACCCTTTACCGCCCAACGAAGTGGGCACAGGTCAGCTAGTTTTCAATAAAGCACATAAAAAGCACTTTAGAACGTCAACATTTACATAAAATTGAATTGATCTAGTTGCCCCTTCCAAAAGATAAATTCGAATAGGCAAGAAATATTCCGAAAATATTCTAAACGATATTGGTATTCCAATTAGAGCACCAATTTATAAAACTCTTAAACGAATCACACCTCAGCTATTCCATTTCCGGCACCAAAACAAAATTTTATTAGATGCCATTCGGTCGAACAAATCTATTTCTACTATATCCTACCATCTAGATTTAACTAGGTCAAAATTTGTAATCTTAACAGTAGTTTCTAAATTAGTTTTCTCCGTCTACTGGCATTACAAATAATATCCAAAGTTATCAGTGTCCCGTCGGCACCGGTTAGCTGCGTCCGACAAACGCGTCTGTCAGACCTCGTTATGCGAAGCGTGAAGATATTGGTACTGACTTGTTTCAGTGTTGGTATTATTCTTGATGCCAACATTGTAACGATGCAAGGTATACGTCTAGCTAACTTACACAGTTGTACGAAGCAATCCACTGATGCGGTCAATCCATGATGGGTTCCCCTCTGTACGTATCGAGGAGAGATGAGCGCATTGAATGTGTTAATCTCTGGAACTGGCAGGCGCATTTGAAAAATTGCTTTTGCAATTGATAACCTAATTCATGATTGAGGTTAAAAGCTATTTGACATCACGCTAACACTCTGAGGAGCCGAGCAAAAATAAGAAAACCAGAAAGATCGCTAAGAGAAGGAGATGCTCGCGAAGGAGGAGGCGGGGCGCGTGAGGGAGTGGCAGTCTCTGTGCCTTCACGTCCCTAGCCGCCGCAGGAGGAGACGTGTGCGGGATGGCGATCGCAGTATGGTGGTAAAATGCATAGAGAACGCTGCTGCCCATTCTCTAGTAAGTCCCTTAGTCGCCTTTTACGACACTCACAGGAAGAAATGGGGTGGTTTTATTCTTTACGTCCGGCACCACACGGTACATGCCTAATTACAGAATGTACATACCTAATTACAGAAATAAAATCTTTTATCATTTATTGACGTGGTAGATCGGGGGCCGAAATTTCACGCGGTTAAACTTGCAGAAGCTAGTACCATAATATAATATAGAGGTACAAGAGTTTGTATGTAAATTCTAATACTAATGGGAACCTGTAGTATTGTCGTGTGTCGCAGGATATTTTTTTTTCTTTTTTGTTGCATCAAGAAATACCACTCGGACAAAATCGCGGTCAGAATGTAATTCACCATAGAGGGTAAATTGCACTCATCCTAGTAAGTTTTTTCACTTAAGAAAATCTCCACTTTCAGTTCACATAGTAACTTTAATAACAAATGTCATCATTAGTTATCACTAATTGTACAGCTCCGTGTCCAACAACCCGCGAAGATATTAAAGTAGTTAAACACGTTACCTCCTTATCTCCAGCACAGTCGGTTATACGTTGACAGCTGTCATTATTCATATTACGAGTTGCGCCTGCGACGCATAAAAGGTATGCAATCTACAACGCCATGTTCGGTTAGCATGCCTTGATGATGGCCGGGAGGGATGGCAAAAACATTTTCGCAAAGAATAATATTTTGATCACCTTTTTTGTGGGTGGAAAATCATCGTATGATGTCTCCCGCTCTGGGTGGAGTGGAATAGCGTGTCAGACTTTTACTGACTAAAGCCCACCCGTGTTCCTTCAGTTGCCCCTACGCCAGGGCCACGGTAACTGTTTCAAACAAATCTCGCGACCCTCGCAGGATTTTGATCACCTCTGAGTGAATAAATAATAGTTTAAAAAAACTAAAAAACACGCTTCCATTGAAAACCAAACTAAAAAGTAGAAAATAATGGAAAAAAAGCGTGGGGTGCTTTTTAAGGTATTTTTTAATTGATATCAGGCACCCCACGCTTTTTTTCCATTATTTTCTACTTTTTAGTTTGGTTTTCAATGGAAGCGTGTTTTTTAGTTTTTTTAAACTATTATTTATTTTCTATTTTTTAGGGTGTTTCGAATTTTGAGATGTATGTCAGCGTAGTTTGTGACGTATGTCAGCGTAGTTTGTGACGTATGTCAGCGTAGTTTATGTCGTATGTCAGCGTTTTTGTGACGTATGTCAGCGTAGTTTTCGAAGACAGTTTCTTTTGCTGTCTTGGTAACGTTGGCAAGGATAATGGCACAAATTTATGAAATTATTGCATTGTCATCGGTCCTTGACAGGTGTGCAAAGTTTGAATGAAATCTGGTCGTTTAAAGTGGGTCAAAATCGCGCTATAAGGAGTCGGTTACAAACAAACATACAAACAAACATACAAATGGAGCTAATATAAAGCGTGTAAAAAGGTGCCAAAGGTGCCATTATTAGGAAAGGCAGAAGCGACCTATCTGCAAAAAAGACAGCTATGTTTAGAGTAATGAAAGAGGTTTCTGGTTGCTATATTTAAGGCGAGGTTGCAGTACTTTTTAACGTTTTTAAACCTCTGTAAATCTAGCAAAATGGCTAGTTTCCGTATAAAAAAAATATATTTAGGAAAATTGAACATACTGTTAAGCGCTGTGTGAAGATAGAAACGTGAATTAAAACAATTGGCTCGATAAAAAATAATCATAAAGTTGACACTAAATCGCCATTTAAAACGTGTACTTTGAAGAGATTCCATCATTAAACCATGTAAAACTCATACCAAAAGATAGGTTTTATTGTTTTTTAGGGCATGCTGAGAAAATATTTTATAATTTCCTTATCATTTTGTCTCCACAAAACAATTATACACAAAATCTAGCAGCTCAAGCGCTCGCAACGACCGGCCAGTGTTCGCCGAAACGTCTTCAACTACAAGAGGGCCTTAACATCCCAAAACCTCGGAATAGATAAAAAAAATATTCTTTGATTTTCGAATTAATCGCAAAAATAACAGTATGTCTTACATACTGCTGTATGCAATAAGTAAGCTGTATGTAAGCATTATACCTAATTGTCCCACACCTGGGACACAGGTTTTCTCTCAGTGAGATGGAGTGGGCCGTAATCTACCAAGCGGGCCCATTACGGGTTGGTAGATGTCACATAACAAAAGATGTTAATTTGGTGTCTATTTTTGTTGGAGTTATGTAACGCATTTATTTTCGTCATTATAGGTACCATCAATTGTTTATTGGTAATTTTACAGACGTGATGAGTATCGATACCGAGTTTACTAATTTAATTTGACTATGAATATTAAAAAAGTTATTAGGTAACAAACATTTAAAAAAAAATTAAAGAAATACAGTCGATTTGATAACATCCTCCTTTTTTTTGGAGTCGGTTAAAAACATGAATGTTTAAGCTAAATTATGTATGGGCCTGAAATAAATGGTATTAATATTATTTTATTAAAGCCTGTGCCAACTGACCGTACTACGGAAACATTTATTACCTTTGTTTGTATCTTTGCATTCCGCTTATCAAACATTGGTTATTGCATCTTCATTTAGCACTGCAATACAAAACCTACCTTATTTTTAACAAGATACAGTCCTATATTAATTGTGATTGTTTCATTTCTACATTCGCCTGTTAGTAAAACGATTTAGTGGCCCCGCCCCTTAAGTTTTAATCGCAGCAATCATAAATATTTTGTTTTGACACAGTATAGTTTAGACCAGTAGATTAAAATTTACTTAATCTGCTCAATTTTTTCTTTTCATACTAAAAAGGTTGTTCCATGTAGTGCAGGACATAGAGAATAGCACCATCACATTTCTTCCCGTGGGTGTCGTAGAAAGCGACTAAGGGACTTACTAGAGCATGGGCAGCAGCGTTCTCTATTCAGTTCGCCATCGCCAAGCCGCGTGCCAAGCGTGGCGATGATAGCAACCGCCCTCCTCCCCCCAGGAAACAGCGGGAGGCATAGGTCCAGCAGTAGACGTCTTTCGACTAAAATGATGATGATGTCCTTATAATATGTAGATCATGGTCTACCCATGTGACAGAAGATATCGATATAGTAAGTTGGTCTGCCAGGGTCGCGAGATTGTTCGAAAGAGATACCGTGACTCTGGCACATGGGCAACTGAAGGAACACGGGTGGGTTTTAGTCAGTAAAAGTCTGACACGCCCTGCCGCTCCGCCCAGAGCGGGAGGAGTCATTTCCTATACAAAAAAAAAAATTTAGTAAGTTGGTGTCCACATGGACGTGGTAAAATCGAACAGAGTGCATCCAAGCGCGTCGAAAAAACACACTTTTCGATTTTGAACTTTCGGCGCTAAGCAGTGCATTCAAGATCCAGTGCATGAAAAAACCTGCTGCGATTTTATAACGCCCGTGGTAACTTACAGTATAGCCAACCTGGGAAACCAAATCAGGACCCAACGCTAAGCAGTTGTGCTTGCGACCACAAAACCAACGGGGCTGACAATGTCAATCGGGGAAGTCAATCAGTCTACTGTTGGAACAGACCTCCTCCAATTTGGAAGGGTTTGCCATAATCGCCACGCTTGGCAGGCGCGTTGGCGATCGCAGTATAGTGGTAAAATGCATAGAGAACGGTGCTATCCATTCTCTAGTAAGGTCAGCACCCTAATTGCGAAACGCACAATTTATCAGAATCTGAATGGGATTGAAGATTATTTCTAAACCATTGCGTCAGTTGTTCGAATAAATTGTCGGCTCAGCAACGTAAATAACGCAATGAATGTTGTTTAACTATGAATATTAAACCAATTCCTGCCGATACAAAGTTCCGCTATTACCCCTCAGATCTAGTAAGGTAAGTAAATTAGGACAGTATCCTATACTTGTCATTCGGATATTTCCACCGAATCGAGACATATGCAGGTGAAACTACGGGGCATAGCTAGTCTTTTATAAATCTCAAGTCATTTCTCAGACACGGTCATGTCATTCCACCATTTCCTCGATCGCACTGATGAAATGGTTCCAAAAACATTATTTGGGCCGTTATTAATACTGCAAAAACAGGTGCAAATGAAAGAATTGGTATGAGAAATGTATTGCAAAAAGAATGTTAAACTAATAAACACAGATGAAAGAAATTAATGTCAATATTATTGAATATCTCTACAATGCCTAGTATTTATGTTCCTTTGTTTTAAAGGGGTGAGTAGAACAGTGAACGAGATATAAATAAACTGAACATGTTTTTTTGTTGCCGTGTCGATTATCTTACTGGTGTTTGACTGGACAGGTCCACTCAAATCTGTGGAGTTCTTTCTTCAAAAAACCCTTTCAGTCACTAATCTACATGGTGTTCACATGATGTGACCAAGACTATGTCTAGACTTTATAAAAGAGACTGTGACCTCTGAGTTCGTTTCGGCCTTCTCAGAGCGGTCACATAGGAAACGCCGACCTCATCTAGGTTTTAAAATAAAATTGACGTATAAAAGTGTTTTTATAAACCTACTTTGAGAAATAAAATCATTTATCAATGACTGGCTTTTGTCAACGGATTTGCCCGCGTATTATACATATAAACTTTCCTCTTGAATCTCCCTGTCTATTGATGAACAGCCGGCGTAGCATGACCAATTCTATATCTATTCTACCAAGAACAAAAAAGAAGGATCCTTATGTATTTTAATTCTGTAAAAATGTGTCTATCTCATCAATAGTAAAGAGAAATAGTCATCATACTTGACATCGTACTGTTGTCGACTGAAGAATAGAAACATCTCTTTTCTTCAGTTTTACACAATTTTTCTACGATACAATCTACCATTTTGTCTTCTCTTCCGTCGACAAATTCCGTTTCTATGGCGGTCATGCTACGCGTGCAGCGCATCAAAATGCGTTGTGTAGTTTGAAAGATCTAAGCGTACAAACGCGGTAAGTGACTTTGTTTTATACTATTTAGAGATTACTTTGCCACAGGCACTCCTAAAAATGACAGTACGTATTTGGTGAAATCAAATCTGAGATTGAGCTAAAATAACTGCTACCATCTCTGCATGGGTGTCAGACCGATTAAAAAGGCTTTTTCTATATTTTCGATTGTTTATTTTTAATTAAAATCTTGATTTAAATTAGGCGCTAGGCTAGTAGCTAAATAGATTTTTTTTCAGAGCTTTTGTTACTGACGTCTAAAATCTGCCATTTTGTTTAATACATACCAAACTTATTTTATAATCATCCCGCACCATACACATTTCAATCTAATCCAAACAGCGTAAAGAATTCTCCGAGGGTATAAGGAACACATAGATACGCATGAAATACATTCTATATCTTCTTAGGAAGATAGTCTCATATCTCTTGGTTCGGGTCAGATGATAAAATAAAAGACTATTCTAACTTGACATACTGTTTATTCTCAACTGTGTACACTTCGTGAATTGATCGCTACGTCTTTATTATTCCAATAAATATAGATATTATGCTAGTTACACCTTAATATTACTACTAAACTATACTATATAGTATACATATACACATATATACTACTTTACTACTTAACTATCTACATAATATAATACGTTATTATAAACAGCATGTATAGGAAAACACAATTTGCCTATACTGTTCCCACTTCTGGGAAACAGGAGAAAGAATGAACCGTAGTCCACCACGCGGGACCAATGCGGGTTGGTAGATGTCACAAGTCTTCGAATTTATGGTTCCGGTTTCCTCACGATGATTTCTTTCACCGTTTCGAGAAGAGTGTTCATGAAATAATTTATACAAAGTAAAATGCCTGTTGTGGTTCGAACCTACGACTCGTAAATCGCGACCATTACCACTGAGCCACTACCGCTCCTGTATCAGAAAGGAGTCCAAAATATAGGAGAAGGATGATTAAACCACCATGAGAAAAAACAGCCAGGCTGAAGTACTAGTGGACTGGACACGTTGTGATATTGCACCCGGAGATACGGGCAAAGATTTTTACTCACTAGACCCCTGAGGAAGGGCATCATCATCGAGGTAGAGCAGAAGGTGGTGTAACGATCTAAAAACTTTTTACCAAAAAATTAAACCGCCGAAAAAACTGAAAAGCAAAAAATAATAAACCTTAAAATTATGAGTCGGCGCTTTGAGTGATCTTTGTTCATTGATTTTTCAGCGCCGACTCATAATTTTAAGGTTTATTATTTTTTGCTTTTCAGTTTTTTCGGCGGTTTAATTTTTTGGTAAAAAATTTTTATTTTATATTTTTTTGTGGCTTTAATGTATTTATAATACTTGGCAAGGTATATCCTATCCAATGAATAAAGAATTATCAAAATCGGACTACTCTGTATAAAGTTATGCGTGGTTAAACATTACAATCAGTGAGTAAACAATCAATCATCCCCTGTTTTCCGACCCTTAGGGTTCGATTTTGTTTTCCAAATTTATATGGGACCACTCTCGGAGTATACCCTTTCCAATAAAAAAGAATTATCACAATCGGACTACTATGTAAAAAGTTATGCGTGGTCATACATAAAAAAAAAAACAAACAAAACAAAAAATATACGCGTCGAATTGATAACCTCCTCCGTTTTTTTTTCGTCGGTTAATAAGGCTTGTAGATCCAACACGGCTAGAGAACCCACAAGACATCAAGTTTCGACGCGCACACGCTAGGTTCCATGGAAGAAGTTGATCAGTTTGTTTATTTATTTATATATGCTTTATTGTACACCAGAAAATACCATTTCAACTAAAAACATTTAACAATAAAAACATACAATGGGCGGCCTTATCGCTTTCTGCGATCTCTTCCAGGCAACCTTGGAATGGACAGTGATTGCGTGGACATAAAAATGGGGTTGTCACTGGTACAAAATACAATTTACTTTAATAAATACATATAATAATCATATATATCCTGTATAATAGATACTTATATACATACATAAGTTCTATATATATATATATTATATAAGATGATGAAAGACAAGTACAGATAATCACAGCTACGTGAACAAGATCACAACAACAAGTTTGTTTTGTTGGTATGTACCACCCTTAAATATGACCACACTTGTCTAATATAAGCTGTATAAGTCATCAGCAGCCTATAAATGTTCCCACTATTGGGACACAGGACTCCTCTCGGTGACAGGGAGTGGGCCATAATCCGCCACTGGGGTCATTGCGGGTTTGTAGATATCCCAAGCATTCTTATTTTCAGTTTTAGCACATGCCGGTTTCCGCACGATGTATTCATTCACCGTTTTGAGAGTGATGAAATAATTTACACAAAGTACAATGTTTTAGTTCGAACTTACGACCTAAAGCTCGTAAGTTGCGACCGTTATCACTGGGCTAACACCACTCCTGTATCAGAGAGGAGTTCCAAATGTATGGGAAGGCTGATAAACTACCACTCTCCGTAACTCAAGTTGCCGATGTTGGAGAAAAAAACAGCCAGGCTGAAGTGGGAGTGTGCTGGGCACATCGCGCTCAGCACCCGGAGAGATGGGCAGAGATCGTCACTCACTGGACCCCTGAGGAAGGTAATTGCGACGAGGTAGACCACGGCGAAGGTGGTGTGACGATCTGATAACGTTTGCAGGGCCAGCAAGGCCAGAGAACATATAAGACAAGAAGTTTTGAAAGAAAATGGCGAGGGCTTTGTCCAGAAGAGAGACAGCACACGCTAGGTTTCCATAGAGGAAGTGGTTTAATTTAATGGTATGCACCACCCTTAAATATGACAACACTTGTCTAACTACATTAATTATTTTCAGACATTTAACCATTTTCTTTGAGTATATTTGGGTTTTCATAGTGTATGTAACCCACACAACTATACATACTTGTGATCTCAAGAACCAATGACGTTGCACGTCAGCTAAGCTCGCATACGGCACAGCAGACCAAACAAAAATTTCACAATATTAATATATTTTATTTAGTTATTTAACTATGAATGTACATACATTTATACAAACAGACAAGAAGAAAAGAACATACAAATTGGTACAGAGGTGATCCTTATTTCTAAAGAAATCTCAGATAGTAAGAATAAAAGAGAAAATAAAATACATAAAGGCAAAAACAATTCACTTAATAAAATTAAACAAATTATATAAGAATATACTTACATACAAACAAACATACATACATGATACGGACTTTTAAAATAAGTATTATATTATAATATAACTCAAATACAATAATAAATACAAACACAACTATAACGATACTGCCAGGGTCGCGAGATTGTTCGAAAGAGATACCGTGACCCTAGCACATGGGCAACTGAAGGAACACGGGTGGGTTTTAGTCAGTAAAAGTCTGACACGCCCTCCCGCTCTGCCCAGAGCGGGAGGAGTCATTTGATGATTTCCCATCCATAAAAAAAAAACTATAACGATACGGACAGATAGTGTTCTTTCACTCTTCTTTTAAAAACTGCAACGGACTGCCAAAGTCCTGGATTACAATGGCGGGCAGAAGTAGTTGTATCAAGCACAGCGCAATATTCTTAGCCTTACAACGCCAAGCTGTAGAAAAACCTTATATAGAACTGCTTAATTTAATTTATAATTATATCACGGATAATTTGTTTTAAATTGGACTCTTTAGGCACCGCATTCAAGGTGACCAAAGAAGTAAAAATGGCGATCCAACCTTTTCACTGGTACGCTGGAGGAGATATTTAAACCACTTACGGAGGCACTACAGGTCATCAGGGTTGGCAACTTTATGCTATAAAATCTCCGTTTCACAGACAATATCGTTATCTTTAGTGTCCTTTATTATTTCTGTTTATTATTTTCATTTTTTTCGCTGTAATATCTCCCCCACACGAATTCTTCTACCACTGCTATTTACTATGTAAACAGCAGTGACAGTAAGTTTGATTAAATAATCAATATACACAAAGTTGATTAAATATGTATAAAATAAAATTAAAAAAGAAGTCAACTTACAAACTACCAAATATGGGACCACCGCACAATTTTCATACACTAAATGAAATAATAATCAAAATGGTGCACAGTTGATGAAAATATCGATGAACATACATAAAAACAAACATATAGACGATCATAGATTTTCCTTTCTTGTTATCGGTCAAAAATCGATCATTCACTTGATAATGGAGAAATGGAACAAATGAATGCATGAGTGAATGATACAAATTAATATTTTTATGTAAAATGGTGCCCAAGATGCAGGCTGTGCTTACTTTGGGACCAACACTACCTCAAAATTTTTATTTTAATGTTGAAATAAACGATCTATTTTACTTTTACTTTTACAAAGCTCCCAAATGCATCGAAATATACGTAGATTTATTCGACTTCTGCCTCCTCTGGGTTTCTCGTTGCGTCCTCTGGGTTTTTCCTTCCCTCCCATGGGTTTTTCCTTCCCTCCCTTAGTCGAGCGTCACTATCGGATTCGGTCGATGAGGACTCCTCCGACGTTGACTCGTCCTCAGTTGTGTTATAGGCCCAAGCTTCAACTTGGAACCGGTACAGGTAATAGAACCTTAACATGGGTATACGGATCTGAAAACATACGTTAACTACCATTACAGATGGAACAATAACCTTAAATCCATGATCAAGATTTTATTATATACTAGTTTCTGCCCTCAACTTCGTCCGCATCAAATTTTTGCTTCCCGTCGGCTGCCAATTTTCGTAAATTTTTCGTTGCTACTCCGCTCCTTTTGATTGTAGCGTGATGTTATATAGCCTATAGCCTTCCTCAATAAATAGGCTATCTAACACAAAAAAAAAATTCATTTCGTACCAGTAGTTCCTGAGATTACCGCGTTCAACCAAACAAACAAACAAACTCTTCAGCTTTATAATATTACTAGCTTCTGCGCGCGACTTCGTTCGCGTTAAATTTCTTGTTCCCGAGCCTTCCCGTCGTGTCGAATCGCCTACCCGTGCGATTTTCCCTGTTTTTGCAAAAATTTTCATTACTGCTCCGCTCCTTTTGATCGTAGCGTGATATTATATGACTTATAGCCTTTCTCAATAAATAGGCTACCCAACACAAAAAGAATTTTTCAATTCGGACCAAAAGATCCTGAGATTACCGCGTTCAACCAAACAATCAAACAATCTCTTCAGCTTTATAATATTAGTATAGATTTTTTGTAACTCCTATGTATACAGTTTAGTATATTAGGTTGGGGAAAAAGTCTTTTCGCATTATAGTATGTATGAACTTGTAATAAAATCTCTTTGGCTATACTATTCGTATCTGGCTGGTTTTGGTATCATTGAAAGTTTAAATTTTAAAGAACATAATTCCAAATTCAAATTAGGAAAATGTGTGATTTTCATTTGTTTTTCGTACCGTCAAGATGAGTGAATCTAATGAAGAAATTCGATACATTTTAAAATTTTACTACAAAAAAAGGTAAAAATGCAATGCAAGCCGCGAAAAAAATTTGCGATGTTTATGGACCTAGTGTAGTGTCTGTGAGAGTAGCACAAATTTGGTTTAAGCGTTTTCAATCCGGAAATTTTGATGTCAAAGATGCACGTCGCTCTGGTCGCCCTATTACGGATAAAATGGATGCCATTTTTGAAAAAGTGGAGCAAGATCGGCATACCAGTAGTTACGACGTAGCTGAAGAACTGGAAATTGACCACAAAACAGTTTTGGCGCATTTGAAAAAAACTGGGTACACAAAAAAGCTCGACATTTGGGTACCTGACGAGCTCACTGAAAGAAACCTAATGAACCGTGTACTCATTTGTGATTCTTTATTACGACGTAATGAAACCGAACTATTTTTGAAGAAGCTGTTAACTGGTGATGAAAAGTGGATCACGTATGACAAGAACGTGCGAAAAAGGTCGTGGTCAAAGGCCGGTCAGGCTTCACAGACTGTGGCGAAACCCGGGTTAACTCGCAACAAGGTGATGCTGTGTGTGTGGTGGGATTGGAAGGGCATTATTCATTATGAGCTGTTACCACCAGGCAGGACCATCGATTCTGAACTCTACTGCGAACAACTGATGAGATTAAAGCAAGAAGTTGAGAGAAAGCGGCCGGAATTAATCAACAGAAGGGGTGTGGTTTTTCATCATGATAACTCTAGACCTCACACATCTTTAGCCACCCAACAAAAATTAAGAGAGTTTGGCTGGGAGGTGTTAATGCATCCGCCGTATAGTTCTGACCTTGCACCTTCAGATTTCCACCTGTTTCGGTCTCTTCAGAATTCTTTAGGCAGTGTCAGGTCAACATCACCAGAGGACTGCCAAAACCACTTGTCGCGGTATTTTGACCAGAAGTCCCAAAATTTCTATAGCAATGGGATCATGTCCCTACCTACAAGATGGCAAAAAGTTATCGAACAAAATGGTACCTACATACTTTAGTTAAATGTAAATAAACTTTATTAAAAAATGTTTTGAATTTTCTTAAAAAATGCGAAGAAACTTTTTCCCCAACCTATTATTTCTCCATTGGAATGGGAAAAACTTTTAATTTAGGTCGAAAGATGAAGATCTTCTATCAAGTCATATTCTTATATGATCTTGCAACTGATTTGTGGCCAAATCAGTTAAATTTTGCCATACTTCTGAGCAGAATCAAAACAAAAGAACGTTGCTATGGGGTTGAGGAGACGTCATTCAAGCCGAGAAGAAATTATCAGTGCCGTGGGAATGTTAGAAGCTAATTATGGGCCACGTGCTGTGTCAATCGATCTGGGCACTACACAGACGAATCTAAGTCCACTTTGATCAAGTTACCGCATCACTGTACCGTGTGGTGCCGGACGTAAAGAATAACACCACCCCATTTCTTCCCGTGGGTGTCGTAAAAGGCGACTAAGGGACTTACTAGAGAATGGGCAGCAGCGGTCTCTATGCATTTTACCACCATACTGCGATCTTTAACCCGCCTACCAAGCGTGGCGATTATGGCAAAGCCCCCCAGCCATGGGCCCCCCCCATAAGTCCAGCAGTGGACGTCTTACGGCTGAAATGATGATGATGACCGCATCACTGGCAGCGTGGCAAACGACGTGGAGGACGAGCTCGCATCTCCACACGCAGACTAGATTGTTACATACAAATTACTGCTCGACGAAAACGTAGACGAGCGCGGTGAAGTTTGGTACGGAGCTTCATAGCTCTTCAGATATGTAAAAATCGATCAAACTTAAAGTAATCGCTTGCATGAAGTCAATCACTTTTTAATGTCAAGTTAATCCCGATATTTAAATGTGATAAATCCAGCATAATTTTGAAAGCAATAATTGTGAAAAGATTTTATGCGGAGAGTACTTCCTCGATCCACATATTTTATTTAATCACTCTAAATATATATTTTAAATAGCACTATAAAATATTGTTTTCCAATATCTACGACATGGTGTTGGTTTTGACATTTGTTAACTATAAGGCCACTGTAGTAGGTAATACCTTAACTACAGGGCTGTCGAGCTCCCACACTCGCGGCTGCCCCAGTCGGTACGGCAGGCCCACCTTCACGCAGATCACCAGGGTGTCGTGAGCAGCGTCAATCTGTACAATGATTTACAAATCTTTAGAACTAATAAATAATTTCATTCAGGCCACACAGACCCATAACATAAATACCTCATAGACTAACATACAAAAATGTAACATTACACTTGGGAGCTTGGGTTTGGTTGTGCTTCCATGTAACTTTTTTACACTACTCCTGCTGGCCAGAAATCTGATCTAAGGGAGTCAGCGTTCGAAGGAGGAGGTGGGGCGAGTGAGGGAGTGGCAGTCTCTCCACCCTCACGTCCCTAACCGCCGCAGGAGGAGACGCCCCGGGCGTCGGGAGTCAATAGCAGACTCCCGGCCACCGTAGGCGCGAGTTTGCGGGCGGCGAGCAATGGGTAGCTCGCCGCCCGGTAAGGACCAGGCTCGAGTCAACGGCGCGTAGTGTTCCCCAAAGAGATGTCAGCAGTACTGAAGGGGTCTGCTAGGACCGATGCCTGCCAGGGTCGCGAGATTGTTCGAAAGAGATACCGTGACCCTGGCACATGGGCAACTGAAGGAACACGGGTGGGTTTTAGTCAGTAAAAGTCTGTCACGCCTTCCCGCTCCGCCCAAGAGCGGGAGACGTCATTTGAAGATTTCCCACCTAATAAAAAAAAGGAGTCAGCGTTCTAAATCGCGGGATCCTACAGTTTTTCATTATATGGGAATGACATCTCGCAAGTCAACCTAGGAATTTGTTAGCTGCTTAACCAGACTTGCCTGAAGCTACCTAAATAAATTATGGCCTCCAGTCAGGGCTTAATAACTTAAAAATAAGTGACTCGAAGCTAAGGGCACCCTCGGTGAGACACGGATCCACGACCCGCCGTTAATATTTGCAACGAGCCCCTCACTAAACAAACTTACAGAAATAAAATAATATTTTATCACTCCTCTCCTCATTATCATAATCTTTCTTCGTTTGAACGTCCACTGCCGGATATAGGCCTCCCCCAAGTTCCACCAGCTCAACCGGTTCTGTGTTTCTCGCATCAAGCGGGCGGACTTAAATGGCAGTGGGTAGAGCATATTGCTCGCACAACATTGGCCGATGGGGCCGAAACTTTTTGGACACGTACTGGAAGACGAAGCGTTGGAAGGTCTCCGATAAGGTGGAGCGATGACCTGGTAAAGCCTGCAGAAATTTTATAAGTAATTAGATTATGTATATCAAAACTCGCGTAAAGACAACATACCTCAAGATAATACGTCATGAAGGTCTCGGTAACAGGTTTCATCTGGAATATCTCATGGTAAAACTTGAACATGTCATCGGCTGCTTCTCCCCTGTCGTAGCAACGTAGGCCTCCCATCCACCAGTGGCCAATCCAACCGTGCGCAATCATATCGTAGATGGAGGCTCGAGGCATGATGAAACCTGTGTTGAAAGAGTTAATCAACATGTAGACCTCGGTTCAATTTGTAGTCATACTTAAAGACTATCAAAGAATGGACTGTTAGAGGGGCGTCCATTCATTACATGAGATAATGTTGGCAATTTTTGCCCCCCCCCCCCCCATCAGTAGGATGTAGTTAAATATTACTTAACCCTAATCTCACGTGAGACTGTCGAAAATGTGCATATTTAGGGAAAAAATTACTTGATACTTGTCTAGACCTCCTCTCTCCTGCGCATGAGATTGGGTGAGATTTAATTCAACCCCTTTCCCACTAAATGTTTCACGTAAATAATGGACGCCCCCTAAGGTGGATGTGATAAGATTCCTAGGCAATTTTCAAATCAATTTTAAAGCTCGTTCGTGAAAGGTTCTTTCGAACACGGCTCTTCATTGTTGGACTCACAGCATCATCAGCATCTGTTTAACCTTTTCTCGACTATGTTGGAGACGGCCTCTTTTTTTTTTGTTCCACGCTGAATAATCCTCATAGATATTCCTCATGGAGGTGTCTGTCCGACTCTTGCTGACTAAAATCTACCCTAGTGTTCCTTTCATGCATCAGAGGTCAGGGGATCTTATGCGAATTCCGCGATCCTCGGCTGGAGCTGACTCCTTGAGGGCCATCTCAAGAATTTGGCACTCAGTCGAACCGCATACAGTTGAGCATTGTTAGAATCACATAAGATCCCAATAATATCATATTTGAGCTTCAAAAGAGATCCATGACCTCTGAGTTTGTTTTGGCATTGCATGAAGTTTTAAAATATTGACGCATTTTTGAATGAAAGTCAGTATCTTAAACCGAATTAAGTAAGCCTGAAGAATGTCAAGTTTAGAACTCTTACCGAATGGATCGTCTTTGGCGAAGGCGCCTACCGCCTTCCCGGTGATGGCGGCCGTAATCCAGGGCACGTAGGGGTGGATCATGATGTGCTGCGGTGGGGCAGGGGGGCGGCGCGAGCGCAGCGGGTCCGGGCATTGATGACCACCTGCTCAAAAAGATGGATGTCTATGCTAACCGGATGAAACTTACCAGTACTTCAAATGAAGGAGGCGCTTACCTGTCCACAACCTAGCTTCTAAGACTGATTGTCAAACTTACGATGTTCTGACGACTGTCAAAGATTCACAAATGACAGCCGGGACCAACAGCTTAACGTTCTTTCCAAGGCACTGATACCTCTTGATATGTAAAGATGGTCACCCATCCACGGACCAACCACGGATAGCTACATTTTCCGTGGTTGGTCCGTGGTTGGGTTGCCTATTATTACTTTACCATAAGCCCTACACTCTGACTCACCAATATATCCTGTATAATCTCACCATGAAAACGGGAAAGTGAGCTATCATTCCACTACGAACCTAGAGACGTATCAGTGAATATTACATGTATGCATAGTTTGAATATTTATATGAATTTTCTGTCTGTGTTATTTTTCTCGCTATGTTTTTTTTACATTTGAATGAGTTGTGTAAACTAGTCAACCCATTTATTGAGGAAGGTTGTAGACTATATAACATTACGTTAGGACCCTTAGGAGCAAGGAAAAAAAGTTACGAATCCGAAGACCATACACGGGCAGGCAATTTGATGCGACGGGGTGGGTCGGGGGAGCAAGAAATTTGACGCGGACGTAATCACGAGCAAAAGCTAGTTACATTTTGTAGGTACATTACCATGTCCTATCTAAGAGAGCCGGGTGATCTGCAACTCAGGTTCTTTCTATCTCAGAACTACTACTATTTACACTGTATACTAAATTGATTTACTAACTAACTAACTAACAATATCAATATGTACATATCGTATCGTTACTACTTTATTTTATTTTTATTTTTTTATCTGATTCAAATTTATTTAATTTATAAATGCATACACATATCACGTTGCAACATTGATGTAAAACTGATTTACATCCGTCACCTCACACTTCAGGTCCAGTTGAAAACCAGCGTCAGGCACTAGTTGTCTGGCTTTTTGCTGAACTGGATCTTTTTGGCGCAGCCGTGAGGCACACTATAATGCTAGTTTCTGACGTCTCACCTAACACTTTTTTTATTTTTATTTTTTACTCTTTCCTGCTGTATTAACTATTATGTGCCTTTCAACTGTGCTAAATAAATGTATTTTCTTTCTTTTTTTTTTCTTTCAGAAACCTTTTTCTATTTACGATTGAGCATTCTATTAACCAGTACCTGTATTAAGAAGTTAAGATAAATAAATATTCGTGATAATAATAATGATTACTATTGACAGCTCACTTCTAACTAACTTCACCTTTTTTTTCCTTAGGGAAATCCTCATGGATACCATCCGCCTGGAATGAACGGAGGGATATGTAGGACTCCTACCTACTAAAACCGCACTGTTCCTTCTTATATCATACTCAATACTTTAATTGCATTCCACATGTATTCTTAGGTGCTAAACTTATAATTAGATCATTTGGACCCTGTCGGGCACAGCAAAATAAGTGAGTTGGGAGAGAGGAAGCATTTGTTAATTATGTAGCATTACTTAGATAACTTCTATAATAATATAAAAATAATGAGTATCATGTGCCGAAGGCCCGGAAGATACTTGTACATTTACTGCACCCCCAACGGATATCACATGACAGCCTGTCATGCCTAGCAAGCCCCATCTCCAAATATGGACGATACTCCTATTAAACTCACTTCACCCAAGTTTTACGGTGAGATTTCTACAGAATAGATCAACTGTTCTGATGAGCTATTCTGCATACATAAATCTGACCTTGAAAACTTAGTAGAAATGAGCTGTCAATGACTATGGCATCAGGTGGATTGACATCTCACTCCAACTTTTCACGGTGAGACTTTTACAGAATAGAACGGCTGTAATTGTATGTATTGTACGCTGCCGACACGTGAACGGTTCGCGACATCGAGAAGAAAAGATAGACGCTCTGGAAATGAGGTAATGGAGAAAAATCGGGATATCGTGGAACGAGTTTCGCACCAACACGTCGATATGCCAAGAACTAAACATAAAAAGGCGTCTATCTGACCTGGTCCAAACGCGCATACTAAAATACTTCGGACACGTCTCGAGTCCTGACGGTGACTCTATGAGCACCTTGTCGTTGAAGGTAGAGTGGAGGGCACTAGACCACGTGGACGGTCACCCATGAGATGGACTGGCCAAATAAAATCCGCATTGGGCGATCCATTGTATAAGTGCACCCACAATTCCAAAAATCTGATTCAATGGTGAGAAATCGTGAGGCGAATCATATCAGCCCATTGACAAGAATTTTCATGAGCATCACGACCGCTCTGACAAGAGTGTTACGAAGAAGAAGAAGAATTGTACCCTTATGCGTGTATCAATATCACCTTGTGAAAGCGCTACTATAGACCAGTGCCCCGTATGCTCGTGAATGAGGGATGGTGCGCCTGATCGGAAGCCACAGCCGGTGGTGCACGCCATCCTGTTCTGCGTCAGCTTTGTCGCGTTCTGTGGACAAAGAAGAAAAGAAAAGTTCTATTTATAATCCTGAAGTGTGTTTGTTTGTAAGAATGTTTCAAGAATTCTAATGTCACTCTTGTTCACTGATTGTAATTTTGAAAATAATCTATACTATAATATTGTAAAACTGAAAAGTTTGTTTGGTTGAACGCGGTAATCTCAGGAACTACTGGTCCGAATTGAAAAAATCTTTTTGGTTTGGATAGCCTATTTATTGGGGAAGGCTGAAGGCTATATAAAATCACGCTTCAATCAAAAGGAGCGGAGCAGCAATGAAAAATGGACGAGAACTGGCAGGCAATTCGATGCGACGGGAAGCGTCACGGGAACAAATTTTACGCGGACGAAGTCCCGGGCAGAAGCTAGTCAAAATATAAACGTCGGGGTACCTAATATATGGAATAGTGTCCGTAATTCCGTGTGTTTTGTGTACGGCCTTAAATGTATGTGCTGGACTGTATTAAATGAGGCTTGTAAAATGGATGTTATAACTTCCCAGACCATTATTTAATAATTAAATTAGGCAGGAGTATCATCTGTCGCGATGGAGTCCGTGGAAGCAAGCGGTCATCGACCCGAGCGGGGTCATAGCCACGCCGCACCTCAGTGCATTGATCACGCTAACTGCGCATGCAGACCGCGCGCAATTAGTTGGGTTCATTCCGAATCCTAACAGTATCTAATTCTCTTAGTTAGTTCCGTTACGTAGTAACTTAATTCTAATCGAAAATATATATCGATCGGTTCGGTAAAATTATTGGTAAAATTGACCTTCCACACTAACTTTCATCCTTTATTTAACCTCTTTATTTCCCACTAGCTACTGCCTGCGACTTCAAACGTGTCAAATTTCTTGCACCCTCGGCCCAACCCGCCACACCGAATAGCCTACCCGTACGAGGTCCGCATATTCGTAACTTTTTTTATGTTTGTTTGGCTTCTAAAGATCAATAGCCTTCCGCGAAAAATGGCCTATCCATTACTAAAAGAATTTTTGAATTTGAACCAGTAGTTCCTGAGATTAGCGCGTTCAACCAAACAAGCAAACTCTTCAGCTTTATAATATTAGTTTCCCATAAAGGGGTTAAATAGATGATGAACATTCCATAATTCAAGACCTAGCGGTTTAGGCTTAACATTTTAAATGTACTAACAGGTAAGCGAGGCATTGCTTGTCGGTTAGTGCATTTAAATGTTTCTATGGGCGTATTGTTTCGTTACCTCTACTGTGTCTGGGCCGTCATACAAAAAACAAAGTTCTCTCGGCAGTATGGAAATTCTTTCCACAGCCTTATCTTCTTCTATAAAATCTCGCGGTACATCTGAAAACAAATGAAGTAAAGCCTCATCTACACGATGTATTTCAACACGTTAACTGCCATGTCGGACTATGTGTCCGACACTTTTTGTTCCATTCAGGTCTTGTCGGACTATATGACCGACAACACGTACAAAATCTGAAATGTCGTTGCTGCCTGGCGGCCATGTTTTTGGAATAAATAATGTATTTATGGAATAAATAATCGATTTAAAGTGAAATAACACTAAGTACATTTTTTTACTTTTTCTGATTTTGGCAGTTAACGTGTTCACTGCTTGTGGCCCGCAATTAGTTGAAGCAATAATAAAAGTTTTACACAAAAACGGGAATAGATGTACAAGGTATATGCCAGATCCAACAGTATCCTAAATGCTATAGGGGAAAGGTGAGTCCCATACTGGGACATTCGATACGCCTACATACCACTGTGGCGTAAATAAGTTATGAAATTGCGAGCACATATGTATTTCGCAAGTCTCAATATATGAGCCAAATTTGACACGTTTATGTGAAATAGTTTTTGAGTTATGAGGGGGTCAAAAGTGGCTCCAAATGGTTCGTGTAATATTACACACGGTGCTGCTCTCCAGTTCTGTTACTTGAACTTGGCTTGACACGCTGCCGCGTGTCTAGATAGAGCTTCATGTTAATTCTTTGGTAGATGTAAGCACTAACACTAGTTACTAAGTCCTTTGTATACTAAAAAAAATTAAGTTTCTGGGTCTGTTTTTATGCAGTATTTAGAAGGTGCAAGTCAGTTGTGCCTTAATTTCATTGTATGCCAGCTAATGACGTTGTGCTGTAAATGGGGCTTAAAAACAACGAATTCCATGCAAAGCGCTTTTTTTCTGTAGCGGCTGTTTTTTCCAACGCTGAATATGTTTAATTTTCGAGGAATAGTAGGTACAAAGCAGGTTGTCTGCAAAACTCAACCTTATATTGTGCTGGCTGGCAGTAAAATCAGTAGTTGCATTCAAACAGTCAAGGGAATTTAGAATGAGCTCTCTAATTTGAATTTGGAAAAACGAAGGAAAATAATAGGCGCATTAATGTACTCACGACCGCATGGAGTAAACGCAAAAATGATAACGTTGTGTCATTCCGCGAACTCAATAAATAAAACTTTAGAGGTGTCAAGGGACACCCGGATGGAACGAAGTTCCTTTCCAGGATTCATATTTTTTATATTTTTTTTTATTATTTATTATGCACAAAAAACCTGTATACACTCGTCAAAAATATTCTCTCTCTCTCTCTCTCTCCCTCTCTCTCGCCCTCTCTCTCCCTCTCTCCCTCTCTCTCTCCCTATCTCCCTGTCTCTCTCCCTCTCTCTCTCTATCTCTCTCTGTCTTTCTCTCTCTCTGTCTCTCCCTCTCTCCCTGTCTCTCTCTCTCTCTACTCTCAACAAAAAGAACAACAATATACAAACAAATACAAACAACAAAATATATACAGTCGAATTGAGAAACCTCGTCCTTTTCTTGAAGTCGCTTAAAAGGTGTCGTGACAACTTTTCGTAAGATTTTTTCCGTCTAGCCCCCTTTCACAACGTGCGATAAGGAACTTCGTTCCAATATAGTACTTATATAAATTAATTATACTACTTACCACTTATAAAATCAACGTGAAATAACTTGGACCTAGTCAGCTTTCCATTTTCGTCAACCAAATAGTTTTTGAACGGTATACAAGCAGGTAACATGTATTCTGAAAATGCATGAAAATGTGAATTTTTACTTAATATTTTTCCATATTTTCATTACTGGCGAAAGGTGGTGTACTAAAGACACATCTTTCGAGGAATATAGGCGTAATATGTAATTTATTTATTTTTAATCCTCAAATAGTACCAAAAGCTACCTGAAGAATAAAATGATTAAACTCTTTATTCGTCTGATAAGTGGTTATCAAAATTATTATTTAACTTAGGAATAACTGTCTAACCGAATATCTCATTTGTGAATATGCTAACTTCAGGGAGGTGAAACAGATATACAGAATAAACGAATATTAGAACGGGACGGACTATTCACTGGGTTGGGACCAATGCGAAACAAAAAAGCAGAAAAATCAAGATGTGACTTTTATGACGTTACGGGGTTGTTTTTCTGGCTGTGGTTTTTAATTTGATTAAAATAATGGAAAGCAAAAGTTGAGTCCCACACGTCAAAGTGTTCGACACTTGGTATAACAATTCTTTCTTGGATTAATATATTTATTTATTATGACTTCTTCCTCAATTACCATGTCGTCAATAGCAATGCAAATATCCATTTTAATTAAGTATGTACAAAACTGCAAATCAAAGCTGTATACTCGGTTGATCTCAAGGCTGTCTCGACTACGAGCTCGTCACACAGTACACCCAAGACATTGAGCACAGCATAGCTAGATTGTTAAAGGACAGTTAAACTTCCTATAAACTGCCACAGATGGCGCCACTAACTTACTAGACTTGACAGGCGTGATCAGCTTCATGAGGGCGAGGCTGTACTTGGCCCCGAAGTGCTTGTACTCCGGGTGGAGCAGCACATCAGCTATGGGCATCAGCAGTATGGCTGGCTCGCACTCGGTACCTGCCGCGATGTCTTCTAGCGTCACGTGACATTCGCCCTCATCTCGCTCGTAGTCACCGAAGATCACGTTGCCTCTAAAAATTGGTTTTATTATGACTATTTGTATCGTATTTATTTAGAACTGACCATGTTTGTTTATTTTATAAGGTTCACCAGCAAATTATTACGCTGCATAACCAGCCTATAATGTTCCCTCTGCTGGGACACGGACCTCTTCACTTCCAGAGGGAGTGGGCCATAATCCACCACGCGGGCCCAGTGCGGGTTGGTAGATGTCACAAGTCTTCGAAAGTAAATCGCCTGTCTGGGTTCGAACTCACGACCTAGAGTTCTTGAGTAGCGGCCGTTACCCCTGGGCCACAACTGCCCAGCAGTGGGCTAAAATAACTAATTCTACTAACCTATTATTTTAATAAAAAATGTTAAAGAGTAGGTTTAGAAGTTTGTTTCTCAATCACGCAAAAGAAGGCACACATAAAGTTGATAACCTGGATTAACAGATAGGATACTATACAGGATAAGTTTTTATTCAGTGCGCAAACTGTGACCATGAATTCAGCATATCATTCTAGACCCCCCAGCGTAGAAAATTTTCGTCAGTTATACAAAAAAAATCAGCTGTTTCATAGAAAAATCCAATACCTACAAGGTCAAAATGTATGGAACAGCTGATTATTTTTTGTATAACCGACGAAAATTTTCTACGCTGGGGGGTCTAGAATGATATGCTGAATTCATGGTTACAATTTACGCACTGGATAAAAACGTATCCTGTATATTTTCCCTGGTATAATTTTCGATCTCCACGCGGGCGAACCCGCTGACAAAAGCTAGAAATAAATCGTACTAACAGTGCGTATCCCACAGGTATTTGCGCAGCATCGATGGCGGTGGACAAGACGAACTGTCGGCTGATGAGGATCACGCGCGGGACCCTAAAGTAGTGGGGGGTTCCGTTCTTCACTGCAACAAAGACATACAATGGGCAGTAACATTCCTTCGGTAATAGTCCTTCATTAATATTCGTCAGTCGTCAGAAACACGAAAGTCTGACAAACAGTCTTACATCGTATAGTTTCCTGTAACCCAGTATCTGAGTATTAAGAATAGCACCATCGCATTTCTTCCCGTGAGTGTCATAACAGACGACTTACTAGAGAATGGGCAGCAGCGCTCTCTAAGCATTTCAACACCACCCTGGGATCGCAAACCCGCCTGCCAAGCGATTATTGCAAACCTCCCCCCCCCCCCCCCATATTAGAGGAGGCCTATTTCCAGCAGTGCACGTCTTTCGGCTGAAATTATGATGAAGAGTATCTGAGTTGTGGAAAACAGACACTACAGAGAGGCAGTCCCTCCATCTTAAGTATAACTGCATCCATTTACACTGGAAGCCAACCCTAACATCGTTGTGAAAAGGCTAGGGACAAGTTCAAAGCATTATTGACAATGCAAAACTAAAATTAACAGTGAAAAGGTACAAAAATTGGTTGAGATACCGATACATGGCTCCCTCTTTTCTTGGCAATTCAAAGTAGTCATCATGGCTGATAGCACTGTTTATGATGTCAACAAATAAGCGAGAGTAACCATAAATCTCTCTCTAATTTTTTGGACTATAAACACTGAAAAGGAAAACATCGATTGCATCACAGCAACAAATGATTTATCACAACATCTGCAAGTATCCCTTATCGTCTAACATCATCCACAATCCCGAATTCACTCACAGATAAGAAAAGTTCTCTGTTATCTATGTGTGCGATGGGTCGCTGTGCAGTATGCTGGATTGGTGGACGTGTTCGGACTGGAAAGCAGTTACTGTGAAAATGGATGATGGTGGAAGTATTTTAATAAAAATACTATATTCCACTTTCGTCCATCTTTACAGTGACTGGTTTTCAGTCGAAATTCCACCAATCCAGCACCCATCGACCCATTGCACATATTGGTTCTTCGAGCCGAATACCGTTGCAATAAAAAGCTGAGGCTAGATGGGCGGATGACATTTATAAATAATAGTATTCTTCCCTCTGAAATCCCTTACCATGTATATACTGCAAAGCCCCCAGCCAGGTGAACTGCAGCTCCGAAAGTGGCCCCTCATCAGGACTATACCCCGGGTCGTCGTGGCAGTCGAAGAATTGGCCCTTTATGAACACCACACCTACTGAAACAAGATTGGGTGAGATAGAACAGAAGAACTGAATACAGAAGAATATGATGAGATGGTTCATGGTACCATGTTGACTTCTTTCTTGCTATAAAACATGTACCTACAGGATATGTGTTACAAAAGTATTATGTTACGAGAAAAGAAAACTAGACGAAAGAAATTATATACAGGATGTAAGGGTAAACACCGTTGTCACTTAACCCATGGGTAGTTTGACTTAAATATAAAATAATAGAACAAGTTACAAAAAAATAAAAATTCCTAAAAAGGTTTAGAACGGACTTTATCCCACACCGCCCGCAAATTCATGGATATGCGCATGAGTGACGTAATCACTACAACGATCGCCGGCCGTCCTGTCACCCACACAACACATAAATACACATTACCTGTGATGTAACTTTCCCTTCATACTTTTCCTGGCTTAGGACAGGCACAAATACCTACCTTAGGTTTTGCGTGACGAGTCTAAATGTAAATTTGATTCGAAATGGCTTTGGATTTTAAATGATTTGAATACATTTTTTTATCTCTTTTCTTCGTCCGTAGACAAAATGGAAATGTTATCGAGGTTTAAGTCACTGCGAAAATACCATCCGTGATATCATGGTATGCGATCGTTATCATTTAGTTCTTGTGTGGGCATGTAGCCACTACGTTCCGTAGGTACGTAGCCTTTGTGTCGCCGCCAACTTCGTTTTTCGGTTTGGCACAGGTTGTCCAGGGAACAATTCTGCTTACATCCTACGCGCCCCGTTCAGATTATTACCCGCAATGGCGTAAAGCCGAACCATTTCGGTCCACTGTTCATTTGTGTAAGACATTGTAAAACAATTTACGTGCGAGAAATGAGCGACTACGAGACGCGGCGCGGGCGTTACGTGCGCTCGCTACCGAGACTGACAGCTGACTGGGGTCGCGAACCGCGACCCGTGCGTCGGCGTCGGGCAACGCGGGCGGCGAAGTTTGTTGCCCTCGCGCCTAGGGTGAAATATTCTTGTGGAAAAATACAGATTTTCCTTCAAAAAAAAAAGGTTGTTTTTTTTTCGTTGGTTTTACGTTCTATTAACGAAACCAAATCACTGGTTTCAAGGATAACGGTGTTTACCCTTACATCCTGTATATGGAATATCTTAACGTTGCAATGGTTGCATTGCATGAAATTCCATGGAAGATAGGCTAAAACAGGCTGGCTAAGTAGTGTGCGTGTGGCAGTCTTCTGACAGCACATATTTGGTCTGCTCACGCATTAAGGGGGGGCAGTGAGGGAAGAGAGAGTGCAAAACTTCCGTACCGATATCTCCGGTAAGATCGGCCGCCACGGCCGAATTTTGGTCTACGCGCTCAGGTATCGCAAATTTTAAATGTAGTTTTTTAGGGTTCCGTTGCCAAATGGCAATAAACGGAACCCTTATAGATTCGTCATGTCTGTCTGTCTGTCTGTCTGTCCGAGTATGTCACAGCCACTTTATTCCGAAACTATAAGAGCTATGCTGTTGAAACTTGGTCAGTAGATGTATTCTGGAAACCGCATTAAGATTTTTACATAAAAATAGAAACTAAACCATAATATTTGGGGTTCCTCATACATAGAACTGAATCTCAAAAAAAAAAAAACATCAAACCCATACGTGTGGGTCTTCTTTATGGATAGATCTTCAAAAATGACATTGAGGTTTCTGATATAATTTTTTTCTAAACTGAATAGTTTGCGCGAGAGACACTACCAAAGTGGTAAAATGTGTGTCCCCCCCCCCCCCCCCCGTAACTTCTAAAATAAGGGAATGATAAAACTGAAAAAAATATATGATGTACATTATCATGTAAACTTCCACCGAAAATTGGTTTGAACGAGATCTAATAAGTAGTTTTTTTTTTAATACGTCATAAATCTTAAACCACAATTTACCTTCCATTCAGTCAATTCAAATATAAAAATTAAAAAAAAAAACATTTAATTTCATAAACATAAACCTTATCCATAAACCGTGAATACCTGCAGGTTTGTACGGAACCCTCGGTGCGCGAGTCCGACTCGCACTTGGCCAGTTTTTTTTGTAATTTTGCTGGTCAATGCGAGCTGGATGTTTATCAAAATATAATGCGTGACCGTAACAAACATGTATTTACGTAATTATTATATGTTTATCATTAGAATTCTCAATACGACTCTCTCATTGAGAACTGGCCTGGTGGTGACGTGGTGATTTCATGCAAAAATCTTTTAATAAGGTAATTTAAATTCAAAGAATTTATTATTTAATTATTATTTTTATTTATTTATTTATACTGCTTATTTGCTTTATTTTTTTATTGATCGCTAGCTTTTGTCAGCAGCTTCACCGACCTGGAAGTTGGAAATTATCCCGCAGGAATGTACTACCGAGATTAAAATTATGTGTTATTCCAGATTATAAACCTCTGTGTGCCAAATTTCATCCAAATCCGTTCAGTGTTTTTGCGTGAAAGAGTAACAAACATCCATCCATCCTCACAAATCAATTCGTTTTTATACTAGCTTTTGCCAGCGGCTTCGTCCGCGTGGAAGTCGGAAATCATTCCGTGGGAACGTACTACCGGGATAAAAGTTACCCTATGAGTTAATTCAGGTTATAAACTTTCTGAATGTCAAATTTTATTTAAATCCGTTTTGTAGTTTTCGCGTGAAAGAGGAACAAACATCACATACTTTCACATTGATAATATTACTAGAATTTGTAGGATACGATTTTAATTATTGTCGCTTTCACCATAAAAGAGGTAATTTTCTACATAACCTTTTTCACATGTAAATAAAAGTACTTACAAGTAACGCATACTAAAAATATGAAGACTTTACTTCTCCACATCTCACAACACAGGTTTAAACCTACACCTCACACCGCATTTTAAAATCACTAGTCTCGCCACCGAAACACCAAAGAATGAAGTAAACGAAACAGTTTACATTCGTGATCAAAGAATGCGTGTTTACTACCACGTTTGATGCAAAATTACAGATATGCTATTGTCAATTTTTGTGTAACAATATCTTAGGTATTTTTAGGGGTATGAAGTTCCAGTTAAGGGTGCGCGGTGAATGTAGGAGTATCCAATGGGCCTCAGACTCAGGTTGGTAAAAGGAAATGAGGGGTTCGGTCAGTTGGAGTCCGAAATAGACCTCCGTTGTCCTCAGATGGCTCTCCGTCTATCATATCATAATCAGCCTATATTGTTCCCACTGCTGGGACACAGGCCATCTCTCGATGAGAGGGAGAGGGCCGTAAAATCTACCAACTCGCACTAGGCCAGCGTGGTAGATCCACGCTGGCTCAGTGCGGGTTGGTAGATTTTGGTTCTAGGACATTAACCGGTACTCACGATGTTTTTCTTCACTGTTTTGAGAGCAGTGGTAATGAAAATATTTACACAAAGTAAAGCGACTGCCTGGTCTCGAACTCACGACCTAAAACTCGTAAATCGGGGCCGATACCACTGGGCCACCACTGCTCTAAGAGAGACCATAATGGTATATCGAAATCTAGAATGATTTCCCTACCCTAGTTCAATGTTAGTACCAACATTTAGCTCTGTGATTTTAACTTATGACATGAAAAGTTCTCAGTCGATTGCGTAGGAACCCAATTTGGCCGGTGCAGACCCAATGTGTCTTAAGTGCCCGCTCACCTGCACCTTGGATTACCCTAATGATTGTCACCGATGCCACAATTAACGTGGTCACCTACTGGGCTCAAACTATAAAAAAAAACCGGCCAAGTGCGAGTCGGACTCGCGCACCAAGGGTTCCGTACAAACCTGCAGGTCATCATCATCATCATTCGTCATCATCGTTTATGATGATTTACATTATTTTAGATTACAGATTGATTTTAGATTACAGATGCGGGTGTTGCTCTGCTGAAACACATTTTCAACGCATGGGAGAACTCGCAAAATGCTATAGGGGTTTTCTGTGATCTCTCCAAAGCTTTTGATTGCGTTCACCATGACACACTTTTGCGTAAACTACGTCATTACGGTGTTCAAAACGAAGCTCTCAATGTCATAAGTTCTTATTTGCAAAATAGGCACCAATGTGTAGATGTCAATGGTGTAAAATCTTCCGGGCTACTAGTTCAGTTAGGTGTACCTCAAGGCTCAATACTGGGTCCATTCTTATTCTTAGTGTATATTAACGACTTACCATTCTATTTAAAGAATGTCTGTGACATTGTACTGTTTGCTGATGATACCTCACTTATCTTTAAAGTAGACAGGAATAGAAAAGATTTTGATGACGTGAATATTGCGCTCTCAATGGTTACGGATTGGTTTACCACAAATAACCTAGTTCTTAATGCTAAGAAAACGAAATGTATAAAGTTCGCCTTACCGAATGTTAGGAATCTGGGACCCAATGTCGTTTTAGATAATGAGGTGCTTGAAACTGTACACTCGGCAGTTTTTCTCGGTATAACAGTAGACGCCAAACTTCAGTGGGGATCACATATATCAAGCCTAGCGGGAAGGCTCAGTTCGGCCGCCTACGCCGTAAGGAAAGTTAGACAGTACACGGACGTTGATACAGCTCGATTAGTCTATTTTAGTTATTTTCATAGCATAATGTCCTACGGCATTCTGCTGTGGGGCAAAGCCGCGGACATTCAAAATATTTTTGTTCTTCAAAAACGAGCTGTTCGAGCGATTTACCAACTAGGTGCGAGAGTTTCTCTGAGAGATTTCTTTAAAGATATTGGTATTCTTACGGTGGCATCACAATTCATCTTCGCCAACATCTTATATATTAGGCAAAATATACACCTGTACACTAAAAACAGTGATATTCATAATATTAATACTAGAAGTAGGGATAAACTACGTGCTCCCTTTCACCGGCTTCATAAGGTTCATAATTCTTTTGTTGGTCTTGGTATTACCTTTTATAACAAGCTTCCCTCTACTTTGCTAGATTTGCAGTTTAATGAGTTTAAAGCTAAAGTAAAATCCAACCTTTGTTCAAAGGCATACTATTCTATCAACGACTACTTAAACGATAAGAATAGTTGGTCGCTGTGATCAACTCAAGACAATGTTTATGTTCTTTCAATCCAGAATTAGTCTTCCTACTGAAAGTTTATATGGGTAGTTCATATAATTGTTTTTTTTTTTTTTGTTTTTATTTAACTGCTTTTGTTAGTTTATTTTTATTTTCTTTTCATTTCATTTATTGTGTATATGTATCATTTGCATCGTATATGTAAGCGGGCACGCCCTTTATGCCTGGAGGCTTTATTAAGGTTTTAAGTTCTGTTTTCGATTTTGTTTTATTATTTATTTCAGCTTGAGTTTAGTTTTCAATGTTTTGTTGGTATATTGGCGTGTGCTAGCTGACATATGGCGAATAATATATGTTTTGTTTTATAATATTAATAACTTACACAATACTGTATAGAATCAAGTTCTTCTAACTTAACAGACAGCTGTGCTGCTGGGGAGTTTGTTCCGCCACTTCTTCTTCCCAGCTAAAGCACTAGGAAGTGTCGAAGGGCGGGCGTTTTGGGGGGACTGTCTCATGTAACTTTGACGTTCAAAAAGTGCTGACTCTCAGCCTAGTTTGAATAAATGACTTTTGATTTTGATTTTGATTTTTATGAAATGAAATGTTTTTTTTTTTAATTTTTATATTTGTGTTGACTGAATGAAAGGTAAATTGTGGTTTACGATTTATGACGTATTAAAAAAAAACTACTAACTAGATCTCGTTCAAACCAATTTTCGTTGGTAGTTTTCATGGTAATGTACATCATATATTTTTTTTAGTTTTATCATTCCCTTATTTTAGAAGTTACGGGGGGGGGGACACACATTTTACCACTTTGGAAGTGTCTCTCGCGCAAACTATTCAGTTTAGAAAAAAATGATATTAGAAACCTCAATTTCATTTTTGAAGACCTATCCATAGATACCCCACACGTAAGGGTTTGATGAATTTTTTTTTTTGTGTTTCAGTTCTATGTATGGGGAACCCCAAATATTATTGTTTTAAAAAAAAATGATATTAGAAACCTCAATATCATTTTTGAAGACCTATCCATAGATACCCCACACGTAAGGGTTTGATGAAAAAAAAAATTTTGAGTTTCAGTTCTATGTATGGGGAACCCCAAATATTATTGTTTTTTTTCTATTTTTGTGTGAAAATCTTAATGCGGTTCACTGAATACATCTACTTACCAAGTTTCAATAGCACAGCTCTTATAGTTTCGGAGAAAAGTGGCTGCGACATACTCGGACAGACAGACAGACAGACAGACAGACAGACATGGCGAATCTATAAGGGTTCCGTTTTTTGCCATTTGGCAACGGAACCCTAAAAACGAGTAACATAGCCACGGAAAGAAGAAGACGAACTTATACTTAATCAATCTGATAATAATCTTTAGATTTTTAGTCGTTCCGCATTAGAATTGAGATAATTCACAAGTAGGTACTGAACTAGTGCCTGTATAGTAGGCCTTATTAGAAGGCTGAAAGTCACCCAAAGGACGATGGAGAGGGCTATACTTGGAGTTTCCATACGCGATCGAATTAGAAATGAAGAGTTCCGTAGTATAACCAAGAAAACCGACATAGCCCGAAGAATTGCCAAACTTAAGTAGCAGTGGGCAGGGCACATTGCTCGCAGAACAGATGGCCGATAGGGCCGACAGATGCTGGAGTGGCGACCGCGTACCGGAAGACGTAGAGTTGGAAAGCCACCCACATGGTGAACTGATGACCTTGTGAAAGCCGCAGGAATCCACTGGATGCGGGAAGCACAAAACCGGTCGAAGTGGCGGAGCTTGGGTGAGGACTATGTCCAGCAGTGGACGTCTTTCGGCTGAATTGATGATGATAATGAGGTACTGAACCATTGCAAGTTAGCAAGAATCGCACTTGTCCTTAGACAACAAGTTTCATCAAAACAGTAAACGTAGTTAAAACAAAATAATAACAGTTAAGAGTCCGACCGAATTTCGTTGTTGGTTTTTGGCAGTTATCGGATGAAATATCCATTTTGGTTTATTCGGAGACTATCTAGCTGTGAATATTATAGGTTCAAAGCACAATAGCTGTGAAAGCGATTAAAAAAATGCACTTTCTCTCATATATTACGATTGTTTTAAAATAAAAATGTCCAATGAAGCCGAACGAACGCGCTAATCTCAGGAACTACTGGTCCGAATTGAAAAATTCTTTTTGTGTTGGGTAGCCTATTTATTGAGGAAGGCTATAAGTTATTAGGCTATATAACATCACGCTACGATCAAAAGGAGCGGAGCAGCAACTAAAAATAGTCGAAAACTGGCAAGCAATTCGATGTGACGGGAAGGGTCAGGGGAGCAAAAATTTGACGCCAACGAGGTCGAGGGCGGAAGCTAGTAAATAAATAATAATACAAAATCCTGCCTGATTCCTCCAAGGGGTAGGCTGAGGTGCCTGTAATACACCCACATTTCAACATTTATATTATGTTCGCCTGTTGTCATGCCATGAAGCTCTCCCATAAAGTCTATAGCACACTAACCCGGGATATCATTTGCGTCGCATTATGTCGCATCATTACGCGCGTGCGTTCATGTCGGCATGTGTAATAGCCTAATGACATGCATTCATATGCGGCGCGGTCCAATCGGCGCCGGCGGAGCCATCTGTTGCCACAGAGAGGTTGAAACGAACATTGTTTTGGATGAGGCTTTTGGTGACGCGAAATTAGAATAAATTTAGTTGTAGAATAACCTTCACTTCTAGCTAACTTGTCCTCAAAACGCTCGCCTTTTATAGCTTCCTAGCTGAGAATATGAAAACGATTTTATTAGATAATCAGCATCTTCAATAAAGCCTTTTCCCAACTATGTTGTGGCCGGTTAAGCACAGAATAAACACTGGATGGATGAAATGGCGGCAGGTCACGGGAACAATCTGCGACTCCCATATTCCCCTTAAACTCAAGGGAAAGAAATATTAAACCATGATTAGTCCTTCTGTCTTGTATGGGTCAGAATGTTGGGCCACAAACGGGAGGAATAAAGGCAATTGCATGCAGCTGAGATGAGAATGTTAAGAGTGATGTGTGGTGTTACACGAATGAATAGAATAAGAAATTAGTACATAAGAAGTCTGAAAGTGACACCGGTAACTGAAAAGTTGTATGGAAACCGGTTATTATGGTATGAGCAAGCATACGGAGGAATGAGGAAAATGTCGTGAGGGAAGTATTGAACATGAATGTCGAGGGCTATAAGAGTACGGGTAGACTAAAGAAACGATGAACAAGGGGAATGATGATATGGATAGAAAGGGGGTGACTACTGAAATTACGGCTGATAGAGCAGTGTGGAAGAAAAAGACATGTTGTGCCGAACCAAAATAAATTTGGATAAGGGCAGGAAAATGATGTAAGGGTTGGCTTCCAGTCTAACCGAATACAGCTGTGTACCAGTACTTTACACGGAGTGACTGCCTATCCGACCTCCACACTCCAGTAACTGTGTAATACAGAACCCTTTAACGGCTTAACGTGCTTTTCGTGGCACTCCTCCAATTTGGTGTGCCCTAATCGCCACGCCTGACAAGCAGATTCGCAGTCGCAGTATGGTGGTAAAATGCATAGAGAACGCTGCTGCCCATTCTCTAGTAAATCCCTTTGTCGCTTCTTACGACACCCACGGGATGAAATCGAAACAAAAAAACGATATTCTTGAAATCTTCATTTAGGATGTCCCAAAAATGGACTATTATATTATTCTTAAATCCCGTCGTGTCATTGGCTATGCGGTGCACACCTTTGATTAGCCCTGTAAGTGCAGACAATGTGTTAGCACCACTCACAAATTGTGCACATCCTGTACATGGCGAGGCGCGAATTTTAATAGGCATTTTATTACTTTGTCATATTTTGTATGATCGATGCATCTGGGTACTGAACATAAGATTTTAAGAGTTGAGCGGCACGATTACTGACAAACTATACTCCATTTGTTTAGGTAGTTAACTAAATGTAAACAATCTTAACATGTCTTTTATCTAAAAAACTGTCTAAAAATTGAATCTAAAAATGTTTACAATTAGGTATTTACTTAAGCCGATGTTAGGTAAGTAACTTAATTTAAATAATATTTGTTGGTCTTTTATACGATTTATTTTATATAAAAAGACATATCAAGATTGTTTACCTTTAGTTAACTACCTAAACAAATGGAGTATAGGTCCACTCAATCTGTGTGGTTCTTTCCTCGAAACACCATTTTAGACAACAATTCACATGGTGTTTACATGATCTGACCAAGATTATGTCTGGACTTTAAAAGAGACTGTGACCTCTGAGTTTGTTTCGACCTTTCTTCTCAGAGTAGTCAGATAGGAAACGCCGAGTGCGTCTAGTTTAAAAAAAAATAATTGCTGTGTAAAAGTGTTTGTACAAACCTACTTACAGAAATAAAAACTTTTTTACAAAAAAAAAAAACAACCGACTTCCTTAAAAACACTACAAAGTGAAAAATAACTTTAATTTCGGAAGTCGGTGTCTTAGGATCTGTATTTATGGTTTTTTGCCACCGACTTCCGAAATTAAAGTTATTTTTCACTTTGTAGTGTTTTTAAGGAAGTCGGTTGTTTTTTTTTGTAAAAAAGTTTTTATTTTTAAATTTTTAGTTGTGGTATTCACCCCGCACTAATTCCAAACAAAAAATGCATATTTATGCGATAACAGAAATCGCGGTTGATTTGCTATCATTTTTTAAAGGGTTCCGGTGTCTGTCTCCGGAACTCATCATCAGATCTATATGAAAATTATATGGGACCATTCCGGAATAAACCCCTTTCGAACAAATAAATAATTTTGCAAATACCTCTATATACATAAAAAAAAAAAAACATATAAACATCCGAATTGAGAACCTCCTCCTTTTTGAAGTCGGTTAATAAAATCATTTACCATTAAGATCGACCCAATGCACCGGTCAGCCTCGTCATCTGCCAGCCCTTTTTCAACTAGGTATATTGGTGCCGATACCAGTTCCAGGCTTATAAGATGCAACTGAGTACCAGTATTTTACATGGAGCTACTGCCTATCTGACCTCCAAAACCCAGTTACTGGGTATCACGACACCCCTTGGTAACACTAGTTGTCGATCCGACGAGACCAATGGCTAAACTTGACACTACCATCTTTACATACCAAGACCTTTTGGTATCGTCCGGCCCTGGTGCGAGCCATGTTACGGAGCGAGAGGGCATGGGAAGCCGTCACCTCCTTCTGCGAAGCAGTAATGCTCGCGAAGGAGGAGGCGGGGCGCGTGAGGGAGTGGCTGTCTCTGTGCCCTCACGTCCCTAACCACCGCAGGAGTAGACGCCCCGGGCGTCGGGAGTCGATCACGGACTCCCGGCCACCGTAGGCGCAGGCTTGCGGACGGCGAGCAATGGGTAGCTTGCCGCCCTGTAAGGACCAGACCCGTGTCGACGACGCGTAGTGCCTATCCCGCCAGGGTCGTGAGATTTGTTTGAAAGAGATAATGTGGCCCTGACACATGGGCAATTGAAGGAACACGGGTGGGCTTTAGTCAGTAAAAGTCTGAGACGCCCTCCCGCTCAGCCCAAGAGCGGGAGACGATAATTGATGATTTCCCACCCAAAAAAAAGACCTTTCGGTATTGGTTTGTAAAGATGGTCACCCATCCACGGAACGGCCGCGGTAACCGTAACTGAACCTGATCGAAAAACCCTTGCGAGTGTTTATTACTTCGCCACAAGTAGAGAGCAACAGGGAACGGGTTGGATCGAAATGAATGAGGGCGCTCAACGATTAATCGCGATTATATTTGTTGTAGTATCGAGCGTATTTATTACCCGACTTACAAAAAGGAGGAGGTTCCCAATTAGATTGCATATTTTTTATTTGATTGTTCCCTAAGAAGTCCGTCATTTATAAACCAATTTATGAATTCTTCGTATGTTTAAAAGAGAACAGGTACTTAGTGCCGAAGAAACTTGGTCAAGTTCGGATTAGTGGCTTAGCACTTAGCAAGTGAAGGAAGTCGGTAGTGTTCTTTTTTTTAATAAAACTTTTCTTATTGTTTATAACCAGAGGTCGGAGTAGGTAGATTGATTTTACGTACTCGCATCATGAATAGTCATAGAAATCATAACAAGGAGGACAAGGCCTTTTTTCCAGGATTTCATTTTGGTACTTACGGGATTGAATCAAATATTGTGAAAGTAAGGATTTTTAAACTAGGTACTACATTAGAAATTTATAGAATGCGTAGATAAGCTTTAATTATTTTTTTTTTTTTTACTGTAGACGGCCGGTCTCCTATAAGTACTATTAAAAAGACAGCAAAAGGATAAATATTTCTTATTCATATCGATGTATTCTTTATTCTACACATTACAACATTTGAAATTAGTTTCAAGATACCGGAATCCCAGAGGCTTATCCGTACTAATATATACGTGCCAGTTCATTGATCCCATTTCAATCTACCTACTCCGACCTCTGTTCATAACACATCCTACGATTCGGGTAATTGTGAAAGTAATAGAAATAAAAGTTAACGCAATTGTAAATCACTCCAGAAAAAAGAGATAATTCCACGAGTGGAGCCGCGGTCTTAACAAGTTCGTCATACATTTGACCGGAGTCCTGGGTTTCTTGAAAGTCCCATTCCCCATTAGTCATGCAAGACACACGGTCTATTAGTTAACTAAGCGCCCATACTTCATACAGAGTGACAAAATTGACCATATCCTGGACACGACGAGCTGCGAATGTTAATATCAAAGCTTATATCAATATTGTTTATAACTTTGTGTTGAACGGAACTGGGTCGTGCCATTTGTACTGCATTCGAATATCTATGGCAGCTTTTATCAAAATAAAGTTCTACATATAGGTACTAGAACTCCCAGTTGCTTACCAAACTTTCCATTCCGTCATAATCCGAATGATTTTGAAGATAATTTCTTAATCTATTGAAAAAAAAAAGTTAAGTCATTTATGTAGCTGAATTCCAATTTTTTACATGGAACGACTACTTATTTGGCCTCCACAACCCAGTTACTAGATAACATGATACCCCTTGGGTGTCAGATTTAGGGCTTCTAACGACCCGTAAAGACTGTCAACTATCCACAAAAGACAGCCGGGACCAACGGCTTAGCGTGCTTTCCGAGGCACGGAAGAGTCTTGGTATGTAAATATTGTCACCCATCCACCAATCAACCACTGCAAGTGTAACTCAACCAGATGGATCGACCCTTGCGACTGTTATTACAAGCCTCCATAAGATACTAAGGCATAAGTACCAATACCACCTAAAATATTACCACTATATACACATAAACACACTGGTACTCCCTTTCTTCTCCTAAAATTGTTTGTCCTAAAATCATTAACCATAACACGTTAGCTATAAACGTCAGTAACCATAACGTTCAAAAGATCCAAATTTTGTTTTACATAATTATCTTTACTTCTTAAACTATTTTGTCATAATATCAAATACTATAATCATTAAATCTCATAATTTTGCATGTTATAAAATCATATGTCCTAAGTATTGTTTTATAAAGTGTATTATTCCGAATATTCATTTATAACAAAATTGTTAGTAGTAAAACATTTGTTACAAGTTAGGTTTTAATGACAGAAACGAATCGCTGTAAATCCGACTCCACGTAGTCTCGTCTGCCCTACCCCTAGAGTGTAATTTAGAATCGCGTAGGCGCGGAGGGGCGAGGCGGCCCGCGAGCTAAGGAGTAGGTGGTTGTAGCGCTCGTCGCCGGAGCTGAGGCTGGCCGGCTAAGCCGGCCAGCAAGACGAAGCTGTGGTGGTGGTCGTTAAACCATCTACGACGATAAGCTCGCGTGGGACCGCCGGAGCCCCGCAGCGCCACAGCCATGACAGAAACCATGCCTGCTGCATGCTGGCTTGCATGCTCGATTGCATGCTGCTTGCCTGCTTTAATGCATGCATGCTCGGTTGCATGCTGTATGCTTGCTTGCATGCCACATGATGCATGCTTGCTTGCATGCATGGTGTATGCTTGTTTGCATGCTTCTCAGAGGGAAATAAAACCACATTTTCACAATCAACTGTTTTATTGAGTGATATGATAATACAAGCAGCGCCATGCCTGGCCTTGACAAAAGCCATAATGCTTTTGCATTTTTATTACTATTTATGTATTGAATCAGTTGGATTTGGTAAAATAATAAAGTTCTTAATGAACTTTGTACAACAAATTTGTTTAAACAATATTATTAGGATAAATAAATATAAACTAATTTGAATTTAGGAATTATAATTTTTATTGAAAACAATTTAAAGTCTTTTGTATATTATTGATTGTAATATTTATGACAAACGGATTTAGGGCATATTGTAATTAGATATTTCAATTTTATAGAATGTGATATTATGTGACATTTAGTTCGGGCAAGTTATCATTCGGACAAATGCATCGATATATATGTACGACAAATGATGATTAGGACAAAAAAAAAATGGGGTTTAGATTATGGATAAAAAAGTTAGGTCACACAATAGAGAACCACACACACTATTTGTGCTATTTTTTACACGCTTTATATTAGCTTCACTTGTATGTTTGTATATTTGTATGTTTGTATATTTGTATGTTTGTATATTTGTATGTTTGTTTGTAACCGACTCCTTATAGTGCGATTTTGACCCACTTTAAACGACCAGATTTCATTCAAACTTTGCACACCTGTCAAGGACTGATGACATTGCAATAATTTCATAAATTTGTGCCATTATCCTTGCCAGGGTTACCAGGACAGCAAAAAAACCGTCACAAACTACGCTGACATACGTCTCAAAATTCGAAATACCCTAAAAAATAGAAAATAAATAATAGTTTAAAAAAACTAAAAAAACACGCTTCCATGGAAAACCAAACTAAAAAGTACAAAATAATGGAAAAAAAGCGTGGGGTGCCTGATATCAATAAAAAAATACCTTAAAAGCACCCCACGCTTTTTTTCCATTATTTTGTACTTTTTAGTTTGGTTTTCCATGGAAGCGTGTTTTTTAGTTTTTTTAAACTATTATTTATTTAAAGTGGTATCAACATTATCTTGTCCTTATCCCAATTGATTTGGGGTCAGCGCAACATATCTTTCTCTTCCATTGGATACGTCTCTATTATTCATTAACCCACTGAAGGACACTGAACGAGACACATTAGACGTTTTATTGTTGTTACGTCTGGGAACGTTTAGTATACGCTCAAAGTAAGAAGCAAAAGATACTTTAAAAACTGAACAAATGTTAACGCACCGAAATTTTTAAAATTTCGGTTGTTAGCAGTATTAGCCGCCTCCTTATAGCGTCTAATGAGAATAATCTGCCCACCTTGAAAGAATGACGGCATGATGTTATCTTTGTATCAATAACGTAACACATAGACCGACCATAGGGGTATCAACATAAGAATTTAGTGCAAAAACTATTGCGTCAGAAACAATTGTGTATGTGCTATATAAAGGAGAGTTTCCTAGTTTTTTCCACAGTTTTGTAATATTGTGTAAAAAGATGGCAGTGTACATTTTTGTAGTTACGGCTTTCATCGGGATTAGCTTGTCAGTTGGTAAGACAATTCTTTGAAATCTCTTAATAACGTCTTTGTCTGAAAATGTGTTTGGTCTTTCTTAGGATTCACTTAAGAACTAAAATCCAAAACTACAGTCAAATTTGACTAAGAGTCAACACTTATTAAGGTCAAAATTACATAAGACAGTCCCCCAAAACGCTCGGCCTGCATCACTTCCTATTTATTATAATTCTTAAGCTGGGAAGAAGAGTGGCCCAATAAACTCCTTAGCACAACGGTCTGTTAAAAAAACTTAAAAAAAAACAACCGACTTCTTTAAAAAAAACACTATAAAGTCAAAAATAACTTTAATTTCGGAATTCGGTGTCTTAGTCTTATTTTTGAATTTGTAGTGTTTTTTTAAGGAAGTCGGTTGTTATTTTTTTGTAAAAAGTTTTTATTTTGAACTTTTTAGTTATGGTAGATACCCTACACTAATCTAATTGCGTTATTCGTTCATTTGTCGCGCAAACACTTAATGCAAATTTAAGACTTATATGGTTTTCACATGGACCCCATTGTCCGAATGGAACCAAATTAAAATGGGACCATTCGGGAAGTACCAGCTTTCAACAGCTTTTTTCCATTATTTTGTACTTTTTAGTTTGGTTTTCAATGGAAGCGTGTTTTTTAGTTTTTTAAACTATTATTTATTTTCTATTTTTTACGGTGTTTCGAATTTTGAGATGTATGTCAGCGTAGTTTGTGACGTATGTCAGCGTAGTTTTTGACGTATGTCAGCGTAGTTTGCGTCGTATGTCAGCGTAGTTTGTGACGTATGTCAGCGTAGTTTTCGAAGACAGTTTTTTTGCTGTCCTGCTAACCCTGGCAAGGATAATGGCACACATTTATGAAATTATTGCATTGTCATCGGTCCTTGACAGATGTGCAAAGTTTGAATGAAATCTGGTCGTTTAAAGTGGGTCAAAATCGCGCTATAAGGCGTCGGTTACAAACAAACATACAAACATACTAACATACAAACACACAAACATACAAGTGAAGCTAATATAAAGCGTGTAAAAAGAATCATCAAAAAATCGGTTCACCCAGTCAAAAGTTATGAGGAAACAAACATTAAAAAAAAATAGAGTCGAATTGCAACTGAAGGAACACGGGTGGGGTTTAGTCAGTAAAAGTCTGACATACCCTCCCGCTCCGCCCAGAGCGGGAGAAGCCATTTGATGATTTCCCATCCAAAAAAAAAAAAAAAAAAAAAAGACTATCACAACAGTGAAAATCAGAATTATTCATGCAAATAAATTGAACGCTAATCCACACTAATATTATAAATGGGAAAGTGTGTGTGTCTGTTTGTCCATCTTTCACGTCAACACAGAGCGACGAATTGACGTGATTATTTAAATGGAGACAGTTAAAGGGATGGAGAGTGACATAGTCTCATAGTGTCTCTTTCTAACCCTCCACTTCCTTAAAATGGGGGGAGGAACGCGCTAATCTCAGGAAATACTGGTTCGATTTGAAAAATTATTTTTGAGTCGGGTAGCATATTTATTGAGGAAGGCTATAGGCTATATAACATCACGCTACGATCAAAAGGAGCGGAGCAGCAACAAAAAAATGGACGAAAACTGGTAGGCTGCGATGCGACGGGAAGGGTCAGGGGAGCAAATATTTGCCGCGGACGAAGTCGCGGGTAGAAGCTAGTATTACATAAGACAGTCCACCAAAAGTCCTGCCCTTCACCATTTCCTAGTGCTTTAGCTGGGAAGAAGAAGTGGCGCAATAAACTGTTCAGCAGCTCAGCTGTCTGTTAAAAAGAACAACACATAACACAACATTCAGCCATGTACCCGATGGGAATTTTCCGCCAGTAACTTTATAGGAGGCCTTAGTAGAAATCTATACAACCTTTCGTCTCCTTAACAGAAACTGGAATCCCGAAAAAAAAAACACTAAAATATTTTTATTTTGACCTTTACTGAACCTAAGTACACTAAAGACATCCCTAAGTTTACAGAATTCTAATATAATGAGAATTCAAGATTTTTTTAAATGTTTGTTTTCACGTATTTTAAACGGTTATCCTGCCCTTCTTCACACAAACACACATAATTAGGTACTTAACATAAACTTGATTATGGCCAATTAGTACCTCTATTAAGTTAACGAGGCGTGATCAATAACAACCAAATTCTTACAACATTTCTATACACAAATGTCAATAGAAACATCTGCAATGCACAAAACTTAACAAGATAAATCCCTGCATAGCAACTATAAACCAATTCAGTAACCTTCAATTGTATTGACCTCAATTCTGAGTCGCCTACGTCATCGTCATACAAAACTTAATGGTTAACTTTTATTTCCATAGTTCTAAAGTACAAAATCGTTTGAAGCAGTGTTATTGATTGCATGCAGTAAACGCAAAGTGAATTATCAACTACCTGTGACGTCAGAGTCTATTTTTATCTTTTCAGAGTGATTCGTTGGTATTTATTGATAATTTCGAAGTAGTTAGTCATGTCAGGATGGCCGAGCGGTCTAAGGCGCTGCGTTCAGGTCGCAGTCCACTTCTGTGGGCGTGGGTTCGAATCCCACTTCTGACAAAAACTTTTTGCTTTTCTAAAGAAAAATTGATTGAGTCATATTGTTTTGTTCAAATTGACTGAACTGAATTAAATTTAATAATTTATTTAATTTAATTCAGTTCAGTCAATTTCAACAAAACAAAATGACTCAATAAATTTTTCCTTTATTTCGACATACATATAGACTTATCAATTTATTATTATAATTTCTACAACTTTTAACTTATCACATTTTGTTTCCATTACGACTACTGCCCATAAACTGCATCAAATTTTCTACTGAATAAACTCAGAAATACCATTTTTATTCCCCTTTCTATTTTAAAAAAAACTTTTTTGCAAAAAAAAAACAACCGACTTCCTTAAAACACTACAAAGTGAAAAATAACTTTAATTTCGGTAGTCGGTGTCTTAGGATCTGTATTTATGGTTTTTTTGCCACCGACTTCCGAAATTAAAGTTATTTTTCACTTTGTAGTGTTTTAAGGAAGTCGGTTGTTTTTTTTTTGCAAAAAAGTTTTTATTTTAAAATTTTTAGTTGTTGTATTCACCCTGCACTAATTCCAAACAAACAATGCATATTTATGCGATAGCAGAAATCGCGGTTGATTTCCTGTCATTTTTTAAAGAGTTCCGGTGTCTGTCTCCCGAACTCATCATCAGATCTATATGAAAATGATATGGGACCATTTCGGAATAAACCTCTTTCGAACAAAAAAAGAATTTTGCAAATCCGTCTATATATGACGGAGTTATGGCCGAACATACATAAAAAAAAAAAAAAAAAAACATATAAACATCCGAATTGATAACCTCCTCCTTTTTGAAGTCGGTTAAAAACTTAAAACTTCCTCTTCCAGTATCATCAGAATTCTTTGCTTCCTCAACCCCAGAGGCTCGTGAAGATTGGGAGCGCATCGTGGGGGGGTTCAAGGCCCCCAATGGCTCTATTCCTTATCAAGTCTCCCTTCGCGTATGGGGCACTTGGCACTTCTGTGGGGCATCTCTTGTGACGCCTAGAGTTATACTCACTGCAGCGCACTGTGTTGACAGGTGAGAAAATAAATAATATCTGATTTTCCCATTGAAATTAAATGAAATGATTATTTCTGTAAGTAGATCTTAGACACTTTTACACATCAACATTTTTTGGTCAATATTTAAAAAACTAGAAGGCGTTTCGTAACTGACTGCTCCCTGAGAAGAAACGCCGAAACAAACTTGGTTCATGGTCTCTTTGAAAGTCCAAACATTATATTAATAGAATTTTATGTGATCTACTATCTAGTTTACAAACTAGAATAACTACTCGTATTCAAACGCATAACATGACATAACGCGCCTAATTATCTCCTTAATTTATACTGTGCGAATATTTACATTGTCTTCCGTTTGTCTGCTATAATATAATTATCAGGCGCGGTCACGTTGACATGACATGAGTAGCTTTAATATTATCTATACCTAGTAACAATACATTATTTGCCAGTGAACTACAAACTAAATAGTCTGTATCTTGGGTCCCAAAATAAAATCTATGTATCCATTTTGTTTGTTCGGTGAGATTTCAGAATTCGCGTAATTAAAATCGATCAAAATCTAGTCGGAAACTCATCTCGGCGACCACCAAATGTCTAAAACTTCTCAAAAATATATGGAAAATCGAGGTATTTTTGACAGCTTGAGACAGAGATCAGACTGTGAACATTATTAAAATTACGGGAATTAACTCTCTAAACTAAACTTGTACACACAGCTACATATTTAGCTATAGGTACATGTCCATTTTTAGCTGACCTAGCATTGTACAAATGTACAGGCTTTTCGAACAATGAGAAATCAGCTTATACTGGAAACGTATAGGTCGATTTGTCGCCGTGCTCACTAACTAACCTAAGTTACTAAACTATTTTTGCCAAATTTCGTCAGTCTTGTTTCACCATGGAAAGGCTCAATATCGTATTTTATTACAAATAAATGCATACTTTTGGGAAAAGTATTCTCTATCAACCATCACATGTCATATTCAACTTCTTTTCAGACTAAAACCTCAATACTTCAAAGCTGTAGTAGGCACAAACCAACTCCGTGCCGGCGGCACAGCGTACGACATCCGGAAGGTAGTCATCCATGAAGACTACGATGACTATATCATTCGGAATGACATCGCCATTCTGTTCACTGAAAAGGAGATAGACTTCGGAAGCGAAGTGGATGCTGTGGAGCTGAATGATGAGCCGGTGATGAAGGGAGAAGAGTTGGTGCTGACTGGGTGGGGAACTACATCGGTGAGTTTTGACTTTCTTGTCAAGAAAGCTTTTCTTTTGATTTATGATAAAATTGTTTACAAGTTTTCGTGCAGTGTTTTGTTTTCTACTGCGTTTTTTTGTAGTTTCTTCGTTCAATGATTATATGTATATAGTGAGGTGCCGTGTGGTGCCGGACGTAAAGAATAACACCACCCCATTTCTTCCTGTGGGTGTCGTAAAAGGCGACTAAGGGACTTACTAGAGAATGGGGAGCAGCGTTCTCTATGCATTTTGCCACCATACTGCGATCGCCAACCCGCCTGCCAAGCGTGGCGATTATGGCAAAGCCCCCCAAATTGGGGGAGGCCTAAGTCCAGCAGTGGACGTCTTACGGCTGAAATGATGATGATGATGATATAGTGAGTATAAGCTCAGAGAGGTAATTGCGTAATACACTATCAGTAGGAATTGCTTTCATTTTGACAGTTGCACAATATTCGTGGCGTTATTTATATTGCTAACCAGACAATTTTTTCGTACAAATAACAGAATAGATTAAGTATTAGATTGGATGATTGGTGCAGTTTTACTAATAGTTCTCCATACCGATGTCGGACATGGCGGCCAAGCCAATCTCAGCCGAGACTAGCCATCGATGCCGGAGATATAATAGTCCACAGGTGTGTGCGTGTGCGCAGACACAGATGTATTGACTCTGCCCTCAGTCTTATAGTCCGATGGGATGGCAATGCAACATTACCGGACAGAGATCAGACGCAGGACAAATGGTTTGTCTACAAAGTAATCGAAACTAAGTAAAATATTTCGCAAACCATTGCTAACGTACGACTACTTGCTCCGACTACGTCAAGCAATAAATATTTGTTTTCCATTATAATACTTTAGACACCTACAGTACAGTATTTAGTTATATTTGACTGGCCTGTTAATCTAGTGGTTAGTGACCCTGACTGCTAAGACTGAGGTCGTGGGTTCGATTCCCATCCAGGACAAATCTTTCTGTGATGAGCACAATCATTTGTTCTGTGTCTGGGTGTAATTTATCTATAATATGTATGTATTTAGAAATATCTAAGTATGTTTATCAGTTGTCTGGTTACCATAGTACAGGCTCTGCCTAGTTTGGGATCAGATAACATTGTGTTGGTTGTCCTAAGATATTATTTAAAAAAGAAAGAGGTATGAAAAGTACTCGTAGTTCGAAAGTCAACATGGAAATCAAATAAAAGTAAACCCAAAGGTGCCTATAAAATATTTAATAGCAACCAGTCCCTATCACGCACATTCGTCCAAACTCCTGACTAAGGCACCTGTCTCGCCGCCAGCGATTAAGAAGAAGCGAGTAGAACCATAATTATAAGTATAATTAAATTGGCAAGATTGAATCCAGCCGCCCCTTCCTCCCTTAACGCTAACGCGACTGTAGACTGTACTGGTAAAGTAACAGTCTACAACCCCGTGTGCTATACCACTCAACTGTTACTGACGCTACCAATGCTGGCTGCATTGGTAGTGTCGGTCTTGACAATATTTTGACGTTGACGGGTGCACAATTATGGAAAACAGGTTAAGATTTGCGTATGCATATGCGACCTACAATCTTCTGTACGTATGTTAAACGAGAAAATCGTTGAGTCGTTTCTTCGTTCGCGGCGGAACAGCCGATCTATTCTGTAAAAATCTCACCGTGAAAACTAAGGTGAAGTGACCCAAAAGTGAGCTGTCATTCCATATGATGCTAGGGACTAATAGTAATGACAGCTCACTTTAAGCTCACTTCACCCAAGTTATCACGGTGAGATTTTTCCAGAATAGCGCTACAGGTGCCTTTACTTACACGATTCATGCTCCTTCACACAAGCAAGTATAAACCTCAGCTCCACTTGTCCACAGTACCCAGGCCGCCTACCCAACGACCTGATGCAGCTGGAGCTGAGATCCATCACGTATGAAGAGTGTAAAGAGGCACACAAGAACGTTAATGCCGTGTTCGAGACTCAGATCTGTGCGATGACGAAAGCTGGGGAAGGGGCTTGTCATGTAAGTTTCGTTCTTTATATCACCCTGTGAATACCTTTTTTTTAGAGCTGTGGTTGCCCTGTGGGTTGCCCGGGGACTTATGAGTTGTAGGTTATAGATATGTACCCTGACACCCGTGACTTTACGTTGTGTAAAATATTTTATCACCATCACCACTGCTCACAAACGATAAAATAACAGTGAGTAAAACCAATATGTCCATCTAGTGGTGGAATACGGCCAACTCCCTCTCACACAGAGAAGGCCTGTGTCCCAGCTGTGGGAACATTTTAGGCTTTGCTACTTTGAATACCTAACCATGCCTCTGTCTTCTAACAAAAATTCGCTGTTGCAGTTATCGATTTGCGACAGCAACAAAAGATAAACTAAAGCCTCGATAATCTCACTCACAAGAATATAGTTACATTTGATATCCCTCTTATATCAGTAGACTTTCCATCGAGTGCAGCAACCACCGCATCAACACAGTCTCATGGACAGACACACTCACATCCGAACACACCATCATCCCTACATAATCTAACAAATTTCCATGGGCAGGCTTAGGCACTGGGCTTCGGCCCGTACTATCCCATAAATCCGGTGCAAAGTCGAGATACGTAAAATAATATAAAAGAATAATCATCATCAGCTTAAATGTTCCCACAACGGAGAGTACAAGTTGAACCCCCATCGCAAGCGACACAGACCTCCTCTCTGTGAGAAGAAGTAGGCCGTAATCCACCACGCGGGCCCAGTGCGGATTGGTAGAAACACATGTATCCGAATTTATGGTTCTAGGACTTCTCCTCACGATGTTTTCCTTCACCGTTTTGAAAGCAGCGGTGATGAAATTAAATACACAGTACAATAAAGTACCAAGTTGGCTTCGAACTCCCGACAGCTTGTAAGTCGTGGCCGATAACAATGAGCTAACACTACTCTTCCGAAAACAATGAATAAAAATCTTATCTCTTTAATATTCCAGGGTGACTCCGGTGGTCCATTGGTGAGGGAAGGTCGTCAGATCGGCATCGTGTCCTGGGGCATACCCTGCGCTCGAGGCAAGCCTGATGTTTATACAAAGGTAATACCGACCTAGTCCTAGACGTGAAATAGATAAAAGTGTAGATGAGGAAGTTTGGTATTTATTGATTTTTTGGGGAACTGTAGTTCGGGAGCACATAAACTCAGTTCCTTCCAGTTTGAAAGTTATAGGTACTCCATTTGTTTAGGTAGTTAACTAAAGGTAAACAATCTTGATATGTCTTTTTATATAAAATAAATCGTATAAAAGACCAACAAATATTATTTAAATTAAGTTACTTACCTAACATCGGTTTAAGTAAATACCTAATTGTAAACATTTTTAGATTCAATTTTTAGACAGTTTTTTAGATAAAAGACATGTTAAGATTGTTTACATTTAGTTAACTACCTAAACAAATGGAGTATAGTTTATTACCACTTTATCATTAGAAGTATGTTCCGGAGTTTATCACAGCACTATTAAATAAAAGGGTCGAGCATGGAGTAAGTAGCGAGCAAGGGTATCTCTTGGTCTCGTTATTTGTCTGTTTGTCGTACCTGTGGTCTTTTATTATTGACAAGATCTCCCTAGCTAGTGTGTGGACTCAACTGACAAAAACCTGCACTCCCTTCTAATCTGACAGTTCATTCTGCCTTCTTATTGGTTGCTACATCTGACAGCGCCCGAACTGTCTGTTCGGAAACGCTAAAATTTGAAAGAAAAAAAGAAAAACGGCTTTATTGGAAAGGCACAAAAAAAACTACCAAAAGGGCTTCAGGTGCAACCCACGAGTACCATATGCTAGAATAATAAACAAATAGGGAAATGTGTGTCACGTAACAATAAACAAAACGAAAAGGGTTAGAGAGAATTTAAGGGTTGGTTTCCCAAAGATTTACTAGGTACTACCTACAAATAATATTATTATGTTTCGTATAGTATTAATCATTTAGCTCAAATTTTGCAAAAAAAACCTGAGAGACAAGACAAACGAAAGTCAAGTCTCAAGTGTCAGGTCTCTAGGTCCTTTTTTATGTAGACTATTCCAGAAGAAAGTTTTCAATTCCTAAACTGCCAACACCACACTGACAACTGACAGTTGTCTAGGTAGTGAAGACAATCTGATTTTGTCATCGCCATGCTAAAGACAGTAGAAAACTGTCCTGTCTACACGGAACATCATTTTTGTCTACTCCTCCGTCAATAAAACGGTGCTCGTGTTAGACTCTTCCATTTCTATCCCATTTACAACGTCGTTTGTCTCCGCAGGTGGAAGCCTTCATGCGATGGATAGAGAAGACCTTATACGATGACGACGAAGACCACGTGAAGTACATCCACCATCACAAGCATCAACGAAAGACTAATAGACACTGAGCTGAAAGTACCTGACTAATTGTATTGTACAGAATTTAAGTGATTGAAATAAAAATGGTAAATGTACATTGGTTTCCTAACTGACTATTCTGAACTGCCCTTTTTTTGTGGGTGGGAAATCATCAAATGACGTCTCCCGCTCTTGGGCGGAGCGGGAGGGCGTGTTATACTTTTACTGACTAAAACCCACCCGTGTTCCTTCAGTTGCCCATGTGCCAGGGTCACGGTCTCAATTTCGAACAATTTCGCGACCCTGGCAGGCATCGGTACTGGCAGACCCCTTCAATTCTGCTGACATCTCTTTGAGGCGCGCGTGGAACACTACGACAGGATTCTGAACTGCCCTGTTGGTTTTGTTGTCGCAAGCGCGACTGTTGAATGTGTTATGTATCTTTAGTTTCGATATCCAGGTCGATATCCGAATTTGTTTACCTTTAAGTGTTATGTAAATAATAGTGACAGGAAATCCATATTATTATTAGAACATCATCACGATACACAGTGGATTAACACGTTAACAGCCATGGCTAAAATTAGAAAAAGTCAAAAAATTTACTTAGTGTTATTTCACTTTAAATAGATTATTTATTCCATAAATACATTATTTATTCCAAAAACATGGCAGCAACGACATGTTCAGATTTTGTATGCGTTGTCGGTCATATAGTCCGACAAGGCCTGAATGGAACAAAAAGTGTCGGACACAAAGTCCGACATGGCAGTTAACGTGTTAAATTCGTGTCATCGAAGATTTCGTAAAAAGTACCCAAGCGAACTTAATGTTTTATGGGACCATCCCGGAGGCGGGAGAGCAGATGTAGTCCAGTGGTAACGGCCTCGCCTTACTAAGTGTGGGTCGTAGGTTTGAACACAGGCGCACAGGCGCTTTAGTTGTGTAAATTATTTCATGATTGAAAGCGGTGAAGGAAAACATCGTGAGGAAACCGGCATGCCCTAGAACTAAAAATTCGAAGACATGTGACATTTACCAATCCGCACTGGACCCGTATTGTGGATTACGGTTCATTCCCTCTCTTTAAGAGCATGCCTGTGTCCCAGCAATGGGAACGCTGATTATGGTGATCCCTGTAACATAAGTTTCCCAATAAAAAAATAAAAAAATTGGAATCGATCCACAATTGCCGAAGATACTTATAATATGTATTAAAAAAAATACAGACGAATTAGGAACCTCCTCCTTGAAGCCGGTTTAACAGAAAATAAAACACAAACATTCTCTATAGAAAATCTGCTATATTTAAAGCATGCATAAAACTAATATCACAGCAGTCTGTCGCGACTGTCCTTTCAATAAAATACATTAATAATTATTATTATTAATTACAAAATACAACATTTTAAAATCATTATCAAAGTGTACTAATTCACCATATTAAGCAAGATTAATATAAATTTTACATAAATAAGGCCAGGCCAGTCCTGCCAATGGGTAACGTATTACCCAGTAACTGGGTTGTGGAGTTCAGTTAGGCAGTTGCTCCATGTAAACTGCTGGTCTTCAGCTGTATTTGGTAAGACTGGAAGCCGACTCCAACATAGTTGGAAAAAGACGGCAGAAAAAAAAAATGGTGAAATAGCAACAGACTTTTCTCTCGCTACAGTCGACGACAAAATTGTTTTAAAATACTAATAGTACCTATACACAAATTGTTAGTTCAGAAAACTAATTCTTAAAGGAGAATGATCATTCTGTACCTACCAAAAATTATTAAAAAAAATATTATGTCCATTTAAGTAAAATGTTATTATATTTCCAAAATGATCGTTATCCTATCTGCATTAAAATGTATTTTTCCATGAATTTTTTATACATCATACACCCTTTTACCTATATCCCTCAGAATTAGTCGCTTACCTGCTTTAAAAGGCATTGTTTTTAGTTTAACTTGGCATAACGACAGGTTTATTTTGTAATACACTATCTACAGAATGCCATAACCATAACAATTTGGTATGCTAATTGACACTGATGACATTCACTGTCAAAATGCCCTAAAAAGCCATTTTTAGTTCGAAGTGTTTTTAAATGCTTCATTTGTTACTAATTCGTTTTCAGATAGACATGGCATTGCAATTAAAATTATATTACACGATAATCCTACTGATATGAAATTATTTTCATGGTTTTCAGCCAATATTTTCAGGGATAATTTCAATTTTTATACCAACAGTAATAAAAAATATTTCTGAGTTCAAACTGACAGAACGCAGACATTTTTCCAGTCTTATCATTCATTAAAAGCAAAGTATCACCACTTTTTATAACCCACATACTATTTCAATAAAAGGAGCGAATTTTAATAATTATTTGAAATTACCTTTGTCCAAAAGGTACTTAAAAATCAAATCAAACCCCTAAATCCTACTTTATGTACAGGCTTGAAAGAGTTTTGACTTTTAAAATTCTCAAAAATTTTGCACAATATTCAGACTTTTAAATGTTTTACATCATTTCTAAAATATATATGGACACAACTACGATTAATATTCTTAAACGAATCCATACATAGTCGAAGAATTCTTGAACATCTTCATTGAAAATATAATCGTAGATTTCATTTTCTGCGGTTTCCGTGCTATTTTTCTCACCAAAAACATAATTATTTTCTAATTTGTTCGTAACATCTTTGCCGAAAATACCAAAGTTTATAACATTTTGGCTATCAACGGCTTCTAATGTCACCTGATGAGTAATTCCGTTGACATTTGTTTCGAATTTGAAATTTTCGGTTGGTAGCACTGCCGCCGACTGAATGATTGGATATTGGGAATTTTGTTTCGTGAAGTTGGCAGTGATGGCAATTCTTTCGAAAAGCATGTTTGATTTTTCAGATCTGTAACAACGATAAATAAATTATTAATAATGACTATAATTATAAATGAACTGTATTTGAAAAACAAAAGTTACGTAATATGTGTAAAAATACATTTTATCTACTCTCATATCGTGAAATTCGAATTACAAACTTCAAAACGAGTTTATATTGACATACTTTACAAACACAATACCGAAGTTTAAAAATACAATCATATTACCACACTTTTTGTGTAACAAAATGATGATAAAAGAAAACAATTCATTACCAATACAATACAGAGCGGTAATTGCATAATTTACTACACTATCAGTACGAATCGCTTTCATTTTAACAGTTCCACAACATTCAAGGTGTTTTACACTTTGCTAAGCATATTCACGAACAGATGAAAGAATGGATGAGCAATAATCTTCAAAATGATTCTGAAATTCTCATGAATAGTGCGTTACACAATAGGGTGCAGTGCAAATCCAAGATGTTAATATCACCAAGGAGTTTACAACCAGAACAAAACAGAAACACTCCTGTGATACTACTGAAAATCTTGCCTATGGCTCGGTTTATAAACACGCACTATTGTTTTAATCTATTAGTATATGCTGCAATAATACTAATACTACTAACATTTATGTAGATTCTTTTATACATATATTGAGAATGTGAGAACGTTGTAGGCCTTGTAGACTGTAGACAATTTTCTATTTTTATTAAGTACCTGGTACTTGTTGACTTGAATTATTTTAAAAAGAGTAACCGTGGAGTTTCTTGCCGGCTCTTCTCCATAGGAATCAACAGTTTGGAACCGTGCACCTAGCTGACTTTTCATAAGTGCCCATGTAGGTTTGTGAAATAAAAATAATTTGATTTGAGTAAATTTTCAGTCTTTTGAAAATCTGTATTTTTAGCAAGAAAGCCAAACGCTAAACTGAAAATGTAATCCAACCATTTTTGTAAAAGACTAGTAGATTTCAGATAATATACTTGATTGACTTACCCTGATATAACGCATATTTCGGTCCCAATATCGTGGTTGGCACTAAAGGGACGGACGCCATTGAATGCTGCTAAACTGTAGCTCGCTTCGGACTTAGCAACTGAAAAGAAGAAAGGGAAATATTTAAAACCTATTTAATTATACAACATATCCATCACGCCTGTAATGCTCGAAGAGTTGGGCAGAGATTTAGGTACTCATAGTACAGACGCCAGCACATCAAGATACCCGAAACTGTCAAATTTTTCGAATCAAACTTGAACCTAATACTTAGCAACAAAGTTACAACCTATTAAAGAAATTTGACAGATTGTAGTAGCTTTATGTGCTGGCGTCTGTACACCCACATTAATAATACCCACCCACCCATGTAATAGGGGGCGAGCCTATCGCCTTCAGATGGGTACAAAACCAGACTGTGTGCTGCCACTAAGGTTGGCAACCGTACGCTAAAATAATATATTGTACTCTTTTTCTTAGATATTGGTGTACTTTATAACCTACAATACTAACAGAGTACGCTAAAATACTCTTTTTACATGAACTGACTTTTTTTATGCAATTGATTTAGTTTTTCTGCAGTTATCTATATTTTCCACTGTGAAACTTGATTATTATTTGTAAGTTATAAATGTGTAGTGACGAGAAAAGAGGAATAGAGCGTTTTATTTATTAAAATGAAAAAAGAATCACTGATCTTGAGCCCTGCAGTTCTTGTCAAATCGATAAAAAGTTATGAAAAAGTGCAAGAAAATACATTTTTTCTAAATGAATAAATGGTACTCTTTTTTATTGATCTGTACTGTTTATTTACTCTCTCTGAAATCAAAAATACTCTATTTCTTCTAGAAAAAGTTGGTAACCCTTCTTGAAAAAGTTGGTTACCCTACCTCTACACATATAAAATTAGAAATGACAAAAAGAAATGCATAGAATTTTACCTTGAGAACCAGTCTTGACATAAAAATCGCAGCAGAAGCTCCTATGACAGATAGTCTCTTTATATCCCTTGGAGCTCGCTTCAAGATCCAGACGCTTTATGACGTAATGACTCAAGTCTTCACCAGGGAGACTGAGGGTCGAAGGTACCATAGGTGCATCTGAAATTAAAGAATTACTTTTAATATTGGTATAACGGCTTAACCAAAAAAGTTCACCAGGATAACGGTCCGGGAGAGAGTATTACTATACTGGGCTACTGCCCAGTGGTATTGGTCCAGACTTAGGAGTACTAGGTCGTGAGATAGAACCAAAGCAGGCACTGTACTTTGTGTATTTAATTTCATCACTACTGCTCTTCAACGGTCAAGGAAATATCATGAGGAACAAAACCAACGAAATCTTGAAGACATGTTAAATCTACCAACCCGCACCGGGACCGCGTGGTAAATTTTGGCTCACTCCTTCTGACAGAGAAGAGGCCAGTGTCCCAGCGGTAGGAATATTATAGGTTGAATATTATCTCGACCTGGAGATGAGCGAACAGCATTGTTGCCGTCGCGGGCAAAACCTGGATGAGGCTGGTACAGGAGTGTTGGGATTGGTATTGGAAGAAAAGAGAGGCCTTTGTCCAGCCGTGGGTCGGATGATGATGATGTAGAAGATACCCAAACTTTTGAAGTCGAACAATTTTGCTTAAGAGATGCAAAGATCTAGGTTGCTTCGTACCCAGTTAGCACCACAGTAAAAAGGTTCTATTAAAAGACAATAGTATAATGTTCTCACAGCCTTCAACAATTGGAACGTCAACTAGTAAAAATAAATAAATTTTTAATAGCTAAATTGACTACATATTTCCAGAAAAATAAGTAAATATAAAAGTAGCTAAGTGCGAGTCGCACACGAATGGTTCCGAAGTCCGTACCATCGTAATATTTAACTTTTTTTTTTTTTTTTGTTTCAGTGAAAAAAACACGTTTGTTGTATAGGGACCACTCTTGATTTTGAACTTTTCTTTTCATATTTCTTGTTATAGTGGTCACACACAAACACACAACCCACACTTGGACACACTCTATGACTGAAAATGCATTCAAAGTGTCGAACTAAATTACGGTTCAAAAGACGGCTGAATGGACAGACAAATACGGTTGGAAAACAAGAAAATACGTTATTTTGCGATAAACATGACGCAAAGAAAGACCATACACACACGTCACATTCACGCGAAACGAACGTCGCTCAGCATATTGCTGTGACCCTATGCGAGACAGAGACCCAGCGCTGGTTTTCAACGTTCAACAGAACCCTGTGATAGGCGGACGGACAGCAAAACCTTAGTAATAGAGTCCCGTTGCGGCTCTTTGGGTACGGAACCCTAAAAAATGCCGTGGCATCTATTTGTAGATTAATGACCGACGTCATAATATTTTCTATGATCGTTATCAACATCATACGGTGCTCACGCGACGTATCTGTGCCCACGATAAACTTTGAAAACATGTTTGTAATCAAATCTATGAAAACACGCCGTTGACGTCCTTAGATTAGGATTAGTAGTCATTTCAGTGATTTGAAAACATTTCTTGTGTTTTGTTTACCTACGTCATAGATAATTCTACAGAGTGGCAAAGACATTGAAGCGCAAACCAGAATTCCAGCACTTGATTCTAAACCCCATGGAGTAGAAATTGATAGTTGGGTAAAAAAAAAAAATGTTGTATCATAGAAGGTTCCATATGGCGCCGGTAAAAAGAAATAGCACCAAACCATTTCTTCCCGTGAGTGTCGTAGGTGGCGACAAAGGGACTTACTAGAGAATGGGCAGCAGCGTTCTCTATGCATTGTACCACCATACTGCGATCGCCAACCCGCCTACCAAGCGTGGTGATTATGGCAAACTTCCCTATTCCCCTTCCAATTGGGCAAGGCCTATGTGGACGTCTTTCGGCTGAAATGATGAAGATGATGAGAAAAATGTAATACCAACGCGATCAAAATGTATGGAAAATCATTTTCTTTTTTAATAACTGACGAATAATTCCAAAACGGGGGGATTCAGAACCATACGCTGAATCCATGGTCATAGATTACGCGCCATTTCTAAAAAGTCGAACTTCGCCCTAAAAATCTCAAAGGTTTTTAGAATACAGGAGGTAAGACAAAACATACCCTAATAACATTTCCCAGATTCATTTTGGGGCAATCAGAGGGGTAATTGCGGAACTTTTTATCGGTAGGAGTTGGTTTAATATTCATAGTTAAACAACATTCATTGCGTTAACTACGTTGCTGAGCCGACAATTTATTCCAACAAATGCCGCAATGGTTTAGAAATAATCTTCAATCCCATTCAGATTCTGATAAATTGTGCGTTTGGCAATTAGGGTGCAGGTTAGCAACTATGGCGTTGTTGTATGATTCGTATAAAATGTTCTAAATAAAGAATTTTCGAACTTTGAACAGACGATGTCATTAGCATAAATCAAAGAAGCATTCTGTATCAACACAATCATTTATACGCGATCCATCAATTATGGTTATGATCGGTCAATTGAAAAAGAACGAACAACTGACAACTGACCAATCTGAAAGTATCTACATTTATTACATGAATTGAGCTCATGAGAGACACATGTAATGACAAATGCGTACACTGACTGGACAGGTCCACTCAATCTGTGTGGTTCTTCCCTCAAAAATCCATTTCAATCACCAATCTACATGGTCTTCATATGATGTGACCAAGATTATGTCTGCACTTTAAAAGAGACTGTGACCTATGAGTTTGTTTCGGCCTTTCTTCTCAGAGTAGTCAGAAAACGCTGACCTCATACAGTTAAAAAAAATATGATTGACGTGTAAAAGTGTTTGTACAAACCTACTTACAGAAATAAAATAATTTATCGTTTATCATTTACTAGCTTCAGCCAGCGGATTCGCCCGCGTGGATGTCGAAAAATTCACCATTTCAACCCCCCATTTCACCCTCTTAGGGGTGGAATTAAAAAAAACTCTTTTTTAGTGGATACCTACTCTTCACAAAGAACACACCCTCCAAATTTCATGTCTCTAGGGTCAGCGGTTTAGGCTGTGCGTTGATATATCAGTCAGTCAGTCACTCAAGACTTTGAATTTTATATATATAGATGAGATAGCCTATGTTTCTCTCTGTGAGAGGGAGTGGGTCATTATCCATACCACACGGGCCCAGTGCGAGTTGATAGAAGTCACATGTCTTCGAATTTTTGGTTCTAGGACATGCCGGTTTCCTCACGGTGTGATGATATGAATGCAAGCAAATCAGCATATAATGTTGCCCCTGCTGGGACACATGTCTCCTCTCCTCTCCTCATGTGAGTGGGCGTGGAACATAATCCATCACGCGGGCCCAGTCTGAATGGGCGGGTGTTACATGTTCACATGATGGTTTCATCGCGATGTTATCCTTCACCATTTTGTGAGCAGTTTCAGCACACACTTATGAGAAAGAGAGTACCCTAAAATATTTATTAATAATGCCAAATTTTTACCAGTTCCGCCATTCTTATGTAGGTCAGCAACTGCCAATTTGTCAGTGCCAGTCTTCAAGCCAGCTTTTCCAGAATAAATGCCAGATGTAGACACCAAGTTAATGTTATTGACGTAGGACCAAGATGACGCGAACTGACCAGCTGTAACAAAAACATAAATCTTAGTTTATAATCTTTCCCATTTCTTCCCGTACGTGGGTATCGGAAGACAATGGGCAGCAGTGTTCAATCTATGTATTTTACAACCATACTGCCTTCGCCAACCCGCCTGCCCAGCGAGGCGATTATGGCAATGCCCCCCAGTTTGGGGGAGGCCTATGTCCAGCAGTGGACATCTGTCGGCTGAAATGATGATGAATCTTTGCAATAACTTCATTAATCTTGAGACAGAAAGCAGCTTTAAATCAAGTAGACAAAAACGACTGGATTCTCGCCATATTAGTCGTAGTTGACAGAACTATGCCCATTCTCAATTATAATGGGGTCAGCTCCCAGCGTAACTGAAAGAATCTGAATACCAAGATTTGATAGTAATGTGTCCTCTATAGCAAGAAATTTTGAATATAGAGGTAAAGAATCTTATTGTTTAAGACGTAAATCTACACAAATCTTGTCTGCCTCTTTGATCTAATGGTCGCAAGCACTAGGTACCGCTGAACATGTGGTCCTGGGATCTATTCCTTGGCAAAGTGCTTTATAAATAAGGTATTCCATCTGGAATTTCTCAGTGGCAGCCCAGAGACCGAATTTGTGCCCGGTTGTTGGCAATGGGCTCGCCTCCTATTATAAACATAACTGGCGAAATTTAGGTTTACCGGTCCGTCTAATCTTTCAGGGTATACAGGGGTGATGTTCTGATGTTTTAAATAAGATAGTAACCCAACTCACCATTCAAGAAAGGCACGTCAGACTGCCAGTCTCCAGTCATGACGAAGTTCTTCACTCCCTTTAAATGCTCTGCATCATATAGAACTATATCCTCCTCCATAAGGACACCGAAAGTCACTCCGAAGTCTGTGGTAAACGTCACCAGGTCGGTGTCTGATCTCGTGCAGTTGGCAACACCGTTTAGTGGCTTTCTGGAACTAAATTTTTGAAGGTTAGTTTTAGATAGAAAAAATGACGCATGACCTGTGTAAAAGATGATATCGCTAGAAAAGGGTCTACTGAGATGACGACTAATAGAGAAGTGTGGATGATAAAGACATGTTACGTCGACGGCAAATGAAGAGTGATATAATATAATATCTAATATCTTGGGACAACCAACACACCGTTATCTGATCCCAAACTAGGCAGAGCCTGTACTATGGTAACCAGACAACTGATAAATATACTTATATATTTCTAAATACATACATATTATAGATAAATCACACCCAGACACAGAACAAATGATTATGCTCATCACACAAACATTTGGTCCTGGGTGGGAATCGAACCCACGACCTCAGTCTTAGCTGTCAGGGTCACTAACCACTAGACTAATAGGCCAGTCATGTGATGATTAGATAAATAGAGAGATATAATTATATCCTGCCAGGGTCGCGAGATTCGTTCGAAAGAGGTACCGTGGCACTGGCATATGGACAACTGAAGGAACACGGGTGGGTTTTAGTCAGTAAAAGTCTGACACCGCTGCACCCAGAGCAGAAGACGTCAATTGATGATTTCCCCAACCACAAAAAAAATAATATAATTATATAAGTATGCTTCGTTTTAAACAAAAATGTTATCAAAGCTCTTTTAAAAACCCTTCATCAACTGTCTAGCCTTTTCCCAACCATGTTGGGGTCGGCTTCCATTCTAACGTGATGCAGCTGAATACCAGTATTTTACATGGAGCGACTGCCTCTATGACTACCACATCCCAGTTACTGGATAACACGATGCCCCTTGATAAGTGGTTTTCAAACTTTCAGGCTTCTAAAGTCCCGTAAAGACTGTCAAAGATCCGTAAATGAGAACCGGGACCCATGGCTTCGTTTCTGAGGCACGGATGGGTCTTAATCCACGGAGCAACTGCGACAAGTGTAGCTGAACCTGACCGAGCAACCCGTGTGGCTGTTCATCATCATAATTTCAGCCGAAAGACGTCCACTGCTGAACATAGGCCTCCCTCAATTTGAGGGGGTTTGTCATAATCGCCACGCTTGGCAGGCGGGTTGGCGATCGAAGTATGGTGGTAAAATGTATAGAGAACGCTGCTGCCCATTCTTTAGTCAGCCCCTTAGTCGCCTTTTACGACACCCACGGGAAGAAATGGGGTGGTGTTATTCTTTACGTCCGGTACCACACGGTACGGCACGGTACGGTATTTGTATGTATGGAACCTTGAAAATATTGTTCGAAATTATCATATTCAAAAACTATGTCACAGAAGATAAATACGCAATCAGACATGGAAAAGTTTAAGAGATAATATAAATATAATTGGGGTTGTCCCAGTACCATGAGAGATCATTATCTACATTTCAACGATCATAACTTAGCGCTAATTAGGATCAAAATGGTGGACCTGTTTCTTGTTATTAAACATTAACATGTTACTAAGGGCTGATTTTTCCAAACGCCAGACATTTTTATTCGAGGAATAAATTTTGAATTTTTAACAGATTCCATACAAAAACTGTCAAATGTCAATTTTATTCTCCGGATGTGTAACTGTTATAAAACTTGTCTTTAAAATATGGGTTTAATATCTACTTCAGCCTGATGCTGCGTGTAAGCTGTGCTACGCCTTGTGTCTTCGGTTCGGCATTATTCGGCACAGCCAAGCGGTAAAATTGAATACCTACGATCGGGAAAAAGTCGCTCGAATTCTGTTTCAGAACGGGTAGATGCCGAATATGTATAGTCGTTGGTTTTAACCGACTTTTGCTTTTGTTATGTTGAGAGACTGCATGCTAGCAGGCCACCAACCGCCTTGGTACACGTAGAAATATCTAAATGGACTATGAAGCCTGGTAGACCGCTGCCGTCACTACTTGGTCAGGTAGGGGTACTCCGATGACCCGCAGTGCTACTGTGGAGCCACCGTGTAAACTATGCCCCACCTCTTGTCCTGCTCTCTGCGCATTAACACCTAACACTATGGAAGACCTTTGCGATGACAACAATAACGCTGTCGAAGTGGCTGAATTCTAATCAAAGGTTATTTAAAACCGACAAATGGAATCATCGATACGATGAAGAAGAATTTGGCTTAGATAAGCAAAAAAAATAATGCCGACCAGAGGGGTAATTGCGTAACTTTTTATCAGTAGGAATTGGTTTCATATTCATAGTTAAACAACATTAATTGCGTTATTTACGTTGCTGAGCCGACAATTTATTCGAACAAATGACGCAATGGTTTAGAAATAATCTTCAATCCCATTCAGATTCCGATAAATTGTGCGTTTCGCAATTAGGGTGCCGAACGTGCCGACCCGAACCACTGCACCACCCGTAAATAATGTGTGTAAAATACTTACACAGCCACGATAGCTCCTTTCCTATCGAAGACCAGATTGCTCCTCACCGTCTCATGTCCCAGCTGGCACCTCGCCCTCTCATACAAATGCACCACAACATACAAGCCTGCTTGTCTACACGCCTGCGATACAACGCTTATCACCTGCAACAAAAGAATTACAATGTTTAACAAACCATTTATTATGTCGTAAAGAATAAATGTTTCTGATACAGCCTCGTAAGGCCCAAGCTAAACGCAAGATGAGCTAAACACCCAATGTACAATGAACAAGCACATATAATTGTTTTCTTTAGGAACAATTTAAACCGGGACTTTATTTAAAAATAATCTAGGTAGGTACCCTAAAATAGAAAGGAATTTAATACAACTACTTTTAAGTTGATATCTCGTGTTCATTTTTCTCATAGGGCGTTTAGGAGAAGATTTTGTTTTTAAGTTTGGGCCGGAATGCTGCATTTCACTTCGTTCAATACGTTCTACGTTGGCCCTTACGAGGATAAAACTCCAACTCAAAGTATTTATTTCAATTAAACCAAATAATTACAGGCACTTTTGAATTGCCAATGCGGTCGGTCAATTAGAAAGATGATGCTATTTGGCCATTCCAGAGCGTAATAGACCATACGCAGGTAGGTAATAACAACCTCACGGATCGATCGAACAGGTGGCTACTGTAGCGACATCTATGGTAGCGACTCTAGCGATGCGATTGCTGAATTGCATTTTTGATATTGTAGGTACAGGAGCGCCCGCGGCCGCGCCGAGCTCGCCAGTCGCTTACATACTATCGCCCTGCCACGTCCTAATTCACCGTACTAATTATAACCAAGTTATTGTAAACCTTTATTAAATATTTATCAAATTCAGTATAAACTGAATTCGCGTATCATTTACGTGGACCCCATTAATAACACGCACAACACTACGCTTGCCGCGGTTGGTTCGTGGATGGATAACCATCTTTATATATCAAGACCGTTCTATGCCTCGGAAAGCACGGTAAGCCGTTGGTCCCGGCTGTCATTTATAGATCTTTGACAGTCTTTACAGGTCATCGAAAGACTGACAACCACTCTGACAAAGGGGTATCGTATTACCCAGTAACTGGGTTGTAGAGGTCAGATAGGCAGTCGCTCCATGTAAAATACTAGTATTTAGCTGCATCCAGTTAGACTGGAAGCCGACCGCAATATAGTTGGGAAATGGCTAGGCAGATGATCAATGGAGAAGAACGGCCATTGGCCTTCCTTCCTCTTCTTCTCCATCCATCAAAATGTCTATTAATCATTCTGTTATGCCCATGCGTTTCCTCCATCCTCATCACATGCCCATTACACGTGCCTATAAATAGCTTACATACTATAAATACTATAATAACGTGTAAATAGGTTGCATAATCCCATAACAACTTTAGGATTAATTCTAAAGACAATGGTATTGGACATGCACCTACTTGCATGCTATTATGAAATCTATTGGCAGGTGTTTCAGTGCGTCTATCGGACTCTGGTAGACAACGGTGTAGTTACGTATCACACTATCATTAGCAATAGCTTTTATTTTGACAGTTTATCAACATTCATTTACGTTGTCAAAATCTCCCTTACAACTATCATTACAGGTGTATACTGGATGATTAAAATTATGGGGTGATTCCCGATTTCCCCAAGTTCTCCAAAATGACTTTTCATACTTTAATTCCCAACTTCCCCAAAAAAGTCAAAGTCAAAGCATTTATTTCAATTAGGCCCAAAAAAGGCACTTTTGAACGTCAACTGTTACATGAAAATAGAATTGTTTCTAGTCGCCCCTTCCAAAAGGTAGATTCGTATGGAGAAGAATCAAGAAAGGTCAAGAAACTCCACGGTTACACTTTAAAACAAAAAAATGTAAAATTAATCTACTTTACTAAGTTCTTAAATATACAAAACGACAACATTAGCCTTCTCTAATCTACACTACAACATAAAATAAACAACAGTATTTTTGCGAATTCACTCAAATGGCATGTAAATATATCGATCTTCACGGGAAGATCATTGATAACCCTAATTGCACGGGTCAATGGTGTTTTGGCGAGAAAGTATGAATTGGTATAAAGCAATGAATTGGCAAAATATTTTTTAAATGATTCAGATTGTAATTGATAGTGTGTTACGCAATTAGGGTAACTGTCAAATGTGTCTACGTGACGTTACTCGCGCATGCTTCAAATGTTAAGCCTGCTTTTGACTATGGAATATAATGTATATTAAATCTTGAGCTATATTTACATCCCGCGATTGCTGTTCACACTGTATACGAATGGTGACCACAGATTAATTAGATGGTGACTATTCAAACTGAGGGCGAAGCAGGGGATGAGGCGTGGTGTCCGGGGACGTGAGATCTTATACATCTTTAAATATCGCTCAGTCCGTCGAATAGATATTTATACTTTAGGATGTAATATAAATTATTATTATAGCATAGTTAGTGTGAACGGTCTCGTACAAAATGTATGACGAGCGACAAAATATAATATCTAAACATGTAATATAAATATTTAAGCCGGCTTTAGGGTGAGCTTCGTAACAGCGAGAAAGAGCAACAACAATGCAGATTTCGACTTGCGTTAGACCGAGATGGAGTATGCATGCATGCGTGGGGAATGCATGGTCGGAAAGCTTCGTGAACGTGATTTATTGTTGCTAAGGCGGGTTCATATGATCGTTGCTACGCCAACCATTTGCCTCATTATTTATTTACTGAATTTAATTACATTGTACTGCTATTAAAATAGAGAGGGAATAACTACGCCATGAAAATTGGTATAAAAACTTTTTTACAACAAAAAAAACAACCGACTTCCTTAAAAACACTACAAAGTGAAAAATAACTTTAATTTCCGAAGTTGGTGTCTTAGGATCTGTATTAATGGTTTTTTTGCCACCGACTTCCGAAATTAAAGTTATTTTTCACTTTGTAGTGTTTTTAAGGAAGTCGGTTGTTTTTTTTTTTGTAAAAAAGTTTTTATTTTTAAATTTTTAGTTGTGGTATCCACCCCGCACTAATTCCAAACAAACAATGCATATTTATGCGATAGCAGAAATCGCGGTTGATTTGCTGTCATTTTTTAAAGAGTTCCGGTGTCTATCTTTGGAACTCATCATCAGATCTATATGAAATTGATATGGGACCATTTCGAAATAAACTCCTTTCAAACTAAAAAAGAATTTTGCAAATCCGTCTATGTATGACGGAGTTATGACCGAACATACATAAAAAAAAAAAAATATAAACATCCGAATTGAGAACCTCCTCCTCTTTGAAGTCGGTTAAAAAATACTTTTTTTAACTTACCTCGTCATAGTTGTCTGTAGATCCTGTTGGTTCCAGTGGAGGCAGAACCAGAATATCAATGCCCTAAAAATAAAATTATTGTTAAACATTTTAAAGAAGATTTTTGTTATTTGCTTGATAGTAATGCGAAATTCATGTTAATGACACGTCGGCGTCGGTAAAGTATATCTTACAATATCCTACATCATAAACAAAGAACTTTATGAAAAGTCTTCAAACGTGAATAATTATAGCAATCAAGTGAGCGCGGAAATTCAAAATACTTTGATCATGCATGAGACAAGTCAGTGACCTACCAGCTGATCAGCGCGTGGTGTTTATTTACAAACATGTTCCGAATTTGAATTACCACGATTGCACCGCGTGGTTTTCATGCTTTGGAGAAAACATTCTTAATTTGAATTTTGTCGCGATGCTTTGTTTGTCAAAAAAGTTTCTAATTTTCTGTGCGAAATGCGAAAGAAAATTCGGGTGAACTATTCCTTTGAAATTAAATTAATTTATGTTGCAAGAAGGTTATCTCTATTTCCTCTGCGTTTATAAATGTGTGTTGCGTGAGAGTGTTTCGAAAACATTGTAATCGTAATAATAACATGCTTGTGATCTCTGATACTCCTGTTGATTTGACTGGAAAGGTACCTATCTCTACACTGACGTAAGGGGTAAATTAAATACTTTTGACTATAAAGTTGACGTACACACGGACGTAATAATTTCACGGCGACATTTTTTCGGCACTGTATCTTCAACGCATTTATACAGGAACTGCATAGCTTGATATGTAGCCGTGCGTACGTTGACTTACTGACAGAGATCAATAAAACTTTTCTTAATAATACGTTACTCCGATATACAATGGTACCGATTCCCTTGTTCACAAACTAAACTAAATTTAACTTCAGTGCATCTTTTTCTTTGTAATTCATTAAGAAGAGGACAAAAGATAAATTTTAGTTTAGTCCTGTCAAATTAATCAGCGCCTGTCACTACTCCATACAAGTTTAGACGTGATTAAAAACTTGCCTACTAAAATTACGTCAATTTACGTCAAGCGCCGATTAATTTGACAGGACTAAACTTAAATGTATCTTCTGTCCTTTCCTTAATGAAATAGAAAGAAAAAGATGCACTGAACTTAAATTTAGTTTAGTTTGTGAATAAGGGAATCGGCACCATTGTCTTACTGTCATCAGAAGTTTTCCCACATGGAAACGTAGACTTTATAACAAAAATAGACAGTCTACTTTTAGTCGTACGATAGCAGACAGTACAAAGACATTTCTACATTCTTTATGATACTCTCAGCAATATGACTCACCGTTTTGCCAGCATTGTGGATGAAAGGTGTATATTCGCTTATGTCTTTGTTTTGAAGGTGCAGCACACCTGCTTTGTAAATCTGAAACAATAATTATTATGTTATAAACTTATTGTATTTGTTTAATAACAAAGAAGGAGTCGTTGCTATGGTAGAAATGTTAAATGGCTTTGATTTTGTCCTAAAAGCTCTGAAATTGAGGGACCGCTAGATGATACGTTAAAAATTACACGTGAAATTGAATAGGTAGGTATCTAATTTCATAATTATTGTTGATAAATTATATGTAACTTGGACTCAAAAAATAATGATTAAAACTTAGAATGCATAGTATTTTTATACTCAAGCCCAACCAAATATCGTCCTAAGAACTCAATCATTAAGAAACAAACAAAAAAAAATCTTGACGAAAATAGTCCCATTGACAGCTTATTTACTCCTGGGCCAGTCTATGCCCAACTACATCTCTGTACAAAAACTGCACACAATGCACCTAGCAACGACAAAGGAGTTTTTATGTCACCAATTCATGATGAATCTCGTTCTGAATGAAAGCGCCTACGTGACGATGTTCCACGCATTCCCCTGCTTCGAAATTTGAAAATTAGGGCGCAGGGAGATTCCTTCTCTAGAGCGAGAACGAACAACAACATTGAACGATAACGTGTGCGTTAGAAAGAGATGGAGCAACAACACGCGGCGAATGCATGATTGGGGAGCTTTGTCTGTACGGTGGGGGTATTACAGCATTTCAAGCTTTGTTTTGGTTGATTATATTTTTAGATATTATGATTAATTAATTACATTGTCTTTGTTTTTTTTTTTGTTATAAAATTTTGCTGTTAAATGCAGTTTATCGAAGCAAATTTCAATAATAGTGGATCGTAAAAACATTTAATTGCTTATACCTACCTACTTCATAGATTTTTTCAAGTGTCAAATAAAATTCATAAACGTATAATAAATAATACCCTAAGGTTTTTGCATAATTTCCTCTCGCTATTTATGATGACAGCTATTTTATTTCGTTTTTATTATTTTCTATTATAAGAACATGAAAATAAATAGCTGTCATCAAAATGATTTATTACTGAATGTAAAATATTTCGTTATTCAATGACCTTTCAAGGATTTTTCTTTCATGAGAATACAACAAAAAGCTTTAAATAATTGAACATTGTGTTTATTTCTACCCACATTTATGTGAAAAAAAAATGATTTGCCAACAAGTCGGTTATTTTTGTTTTAAAAATGATCTAGATACTAATTGAATAAATTAAATGTTTAAAAAGCAAAATTAAAAAAGTCTCACCTCACTGGCTATCAAAGAACTCACACACATAATACAAAACACTATGCTTATTAAAACCTTCATCGTTATTTTTTTATCACTGGCACAAAATAATTAAAAATAAAATTGTAGATATTATATTTTCAAAATGGCGGGGAAGTTCGTCCTTCCCAGTTGGCGCGCGGCGCTGTAATGCTGTATTTTGCTTCGGAAACTCAGCCAGGGTGAATAATATTGCATCTGATTGTGGCCTGTACCACGATATTATCATTTCAAAGATAAACGACAATAATAAGCCGGGTGCTATCGGTTGCGTGGTATGGAGGAAAAGGGCAGTAAACAGCAGTATAGAATTTGTTATCACTGGGTGTAAAATGATGTAATCTACAGCTTATCTTGCGATAAATTGTGTGTAGGTTAATGTCATTATGCCTGCACAAAAACAGTACGCATGGCTTTTACTTTGACAGTTCAAAAAAATTCATTGTGTTATTTACGTTGTTAAGCTGACGAATATTTTGGTTTTATGAAGCAATGGATTAGTAATGTGCTGCAAAATGATTCAAATTCAGAATGATAGTATGTTCCGTGGGGTGCCAGACGTAAAGAATAGCACCATGCCATTTCTCTCCGTGGGTGTCGTGAGAGGCGACTAAGGGACTTACTAGAGGTTGCGCGGCAGCGTTCTCTATGCATTTCACCACCATACTGCGATCGCCAACTCGCCTGCCAAGAGTGGCGATTATGGCAACCCCCTCCCCCCCCCCCAGATTGGGGGAGGCCTATGTCCAGCAGTGAACGTCTTTCGGCTGAAATGATGATAATAATTAGGGTGCTGGTGTTGAAGTAACTTGAATATAATTTAAATAAGAATTTCTCGCAGCTGGCAGAGTTATATGTTTTGACTAAGTTCTCTTCACATTCTTTGCTTTTTCTGGACTGCCACACACATGAAACAAAACGAAGCAATAAGCTCCGTTTTTCGACAGCAAAATAGCCATCAGTTGTATACAAACTTGAAGTCTTGCTATATCATGCCTACATTTCTTCTAACAGATATTCCTAAAACAACGAATTTAAAAAAGGAACCGTGCAGTTTCTTCAAGGCTGTGTCCCATTGGAATCGACCAATTGTAACCTAGCTTCTGACGTTTCGGAAGTGCCCATGCAGGTTTATGTGAAATAAATTATTTTGAATTTGGAATTGTAATGCCAAAAAAACCAGAGGGGTAATTGCGGAACTTTTTATCGGTAGGAATTGGTTTAATATTCATAGTTAAACAACATTCATTGCGTTATTTACGTGGCTGAGCCGACAATTTATTCGAACAAATGACGCAATGGTTTAGAAATAATCTTCAATCCCATTCAGATTCTGATAAATTGTGCGTTTCGCAATTAGGGTGCAGGGTGCTTACTCTCGAATATAATTCCAATAGATCGACATTGGTCAAACGTCAGTTGGTTGAGTTAAACGTCAGGGATTGGCTAGAGTCAGTGAGTCCAGCCAATCCCTGACGTTTGACTGACAATTCCAATGTCGATCTATTGGAATTATATTCGAGAGTAAGCACCTAGGTATAGACCATACCGCACAACTTTTTAAATAGCCTTTTATGCTCCTTTTTTAAGTAAAAACCGCAAAGCCTTCCCTTTCTTGAATGATTGAAGTCAAATCAAATCAAAAGTCACGTATTCAAACTAAGTTGAGAGCCAGCACTTGTTGAACGTCTGAACGTTCAAATGACATAAGACAGTCTCCCAAAATGCCCGCCCTTCACCACTTCCTAATGCTTTAGCTGGGAAAAAGTTATCAAAGGCAACCAACAGTCTTTTTTTCGGTCTTTCACCATTGTAGCTTTGCCAGGGCTGAACTCAAGACTTATAGCTAGACGACCAAAATGGTAGGCCACCGTTTATATGCAATCCTCTAGACATGGTCTGACAAAAACCGTAATTATGCTAAGTAAAACCACAGTCATGCATAACACAGGAAGCAGAGATTGCATTAAACATTATACTAACAGATCATATCGCACATTTTGAGTTCAAATGTCAAACGATATTAATAGACATTGGTTGCGTCATTGCCATTGTAACTGAAATTAGTTTGGGAAAGAGATTAGGAGACCGTGAGACGAAGGTGAGCGAATGATGTAAATTACTCCATCGTAATTTCGAATCTTTCATTGACCATTACTGGTTTTGACCAGTTTTTTGAAACTTAATGACCATGTTATTAAGGTAGTGACGAGTCAACTGAAGTTTATTCTCCATACAAAAAGGTTTGTAAAAGACTGTTGACGTTCTTCTCACTGAACAGCCGATCTATTCTGTTAAAATCTCACCGTGAGATCTTAGGTGAAGTGACCTAAAAGTGAGCTGTCAGTTCTTCTAATGATAGGGATTAACACTTATGACACCTCACTTTAAAGTGAGGTGTCATGAGTGTTAGTGAGCTTAAGCTCACTTCACCCAAGTTATCACGGTGAGATTTTAACAGAATAGCACTACAGAGAGCTGTTCTGCTAAATAATTTTATTTCTGTAAGGAGGTTTGTACAAACACATTTGCACGTCAATCATATTTAAACTAGATGAGTTCGGTGTTCCCTAACTGACTACTCTGAGAAGAAAGGCCAAAACAATCTCAGAGATCAGTCTGTTTCTCCACTTTCTCGGACTAAAGTCTAAACATAAACTAGGTCACATCATGTAAAGACCATGTAGATTGGTAACTGAAATGGTCTTTTGATGATGATGATGATGACATGGAGCGACTGCCTATCTGATCTGCACAACCCAATTACTAAGTAACACGATATCCCTTTTTTTGTGTGTGTGTGGGAAATCATCAAATGACGTCTCCCGCTCTTGGGCGTAGCGGGAAGGCGTATCAGACTTTTACTGACTAAAACCCCCCCGTGTTCCTTCAGTTGCCCATGTGCCAGGGCCACGGTATCTCTTTCGAACAAATTTCGCGACCCTGGCAGTAACGATATCCCTTGGTGTATTAAGTAATCCTACATACCTAATTTATGATACTTACTGAATAGAAATTCTACTTGTTGATCTTTATCAACGTGTACTCGTGATAATCACGTGTCTTCTACATAGTGGTGAAGGACTGATGCGACCGTGATATAATTTAAATCTGAAAGATTTCGTTGTTAACTGATTCGGGTTACTTAAGTAGATAGATTATTCACAATCATAACTACTAACAAACTAGTCACATACAAAAACTCACGCCTTCCTATGGCCGCAAGCAGAAACTACTGAACATCACCTGCTACAATATTTACACACTCTAATAACTGTGTTACCGGGTGCCTCATACTAGTCATACTGACCCCGGTGCAAATGCTGTATCCACTGGCTGGAATAGCGCCACCAGAAATCCGCAGAGCGGTGGCAAGCTCAACTGAAAGTGCCAAGATGGTTTCTGACACCCGACACCCAATGCACGACAACATCCTCGTGTCACAAAGACTGAAAAGCCGCAACAGCTTTCTGAAGTGTGTTCTCCCACTTACTGGCGAACAGTCTAAGGAAAGACTAGATCTGTGGCGACAAGGCACTTCCCTACCAAACCCATTCGTTCCACCTGCTGAAAATCTCGCAACTAGACACGAATTGCCTTGGCTTTCATGGAAGTCTTTAAATAGACTCCGGACTCAGGTAGGCCGGAGTAAAGAAAACCTGTACAGGTGGAGATTCATAGACGACTCAGCCCTAGAGTGTAAATGTTGGGCTGTCCCACAAACGATGAGGCACTTGATATCTTGTCCAGCATATCCTGTTGTTTGCACGCCACAGGAGTTGATGGACGCTACTGAAAATGCTAACCTCGTAGCCAAATTCTGGGCTAACTATATTTAGATTTTCATCGCCACGCTAAGAAGAAGAACTGAGTAACACACTATCAATCACAAACAAACATTTTAAACGAGATTGCTAATCCATTGCTTCTATATTAGTAAAATGTGTCTTTTCAACAAAATAAATAGCGCAATGAAAGTTGTTGAACTGTCAAAAGTTATTTCTACTGTTAGTGTGATAGGCAACTAACCCGAAGGTCATACCCGCACGCCGGTTGCGAGTACTACGCACATGACCTTTCTGAAGAACATCACCAATAAGGTCATTACATGTCCTTCTTGGGCAATCCGTTCCAAGCGTTTCCGCTCACATCTGCTTTTCATAACAAATCACAATACTAAGACTCAGATATGTTATCCCGTGGGTTTAGTATGAGTTGGAGGATGTCACAGTATATTTTCCTAGGTCTTAAGAAACTGGTATGTTTTTTTTTTCGGACATACCAGTTTCCTCACGATATGTTCCTTCACGTTTATAATTTAGGTATTTTTAATAAAATTAATCATTCAATTGTTTTTTCTATATTCTATTTTTGTTTTTATGATTCTTACCTATAAGATAACATCTAACTTTGATAAGCGATAATCTATTATTATGTTATTCATGAAGTTTCGCTGATAAAAATATACGTTTTCCATTTTTAACTCAGTGACACATAAGGAAAATGCTCCCGAAATAATCCCGAGTGCGGCCCTGACCGAAATAATTTAACATAACAATAACAAAGACAGAAAATTTAAAGTAAACAATCTGATTTTTTTTTTTTCAAAATCAACTGAGCTGCATGGTTACTGATATATACTTGCAACACCTGGACAGGTCCACTCAATCTGTGCGATTCATTCCTCACACATTTTTAACTCAGTGTCACATGACATCTACCAACCCGCACTGGGCCCGCGTGCAGGCGCGGTCCGAGGGGGGGGGGGGTCCTAGGGGTCATGACCCCCCCTCCCCCCCAAAGCATCCAAGCTGTCGAGAGCCTAAATGATACACAACCGTTTTAAATATATATACTTGTAACTCTACTTACTTACTACTTACTCTGGGGAGTTTGTTTACAAGGGATGGAAAGATTGATAAAGATGTGGAAAGAAGAGTGAATGCGGGAAATAAAGTAAATGGTGCTTTACATGCGATTGTGACCAACCAGTTGATGTCCGATAAGGCTCGACAGGCTGTTCACAATGGTGTACTGGTGCCTACGCTTATGTATGGAAGTGAATGTTGGGTGTGGCAAAAGAAGCATGAAAGTAGAATAAATGCTGTGGAAATGCGTTCCTTGCGAAGCATGTGTGGTGTGACTATGAATGATAGGCTGAGGAATGATGTGATAAGAGAACGGTGTGGTTTAAAAGAAGATGTAGTGACAAAAATGGAAAAATGTATGCTTAGATGGTTTGGTCATGTTGAGAGGATGAATGAAGGACAGCTCACAAAAGGTATTTACAGGGCAGATGTGAGTGGAAACACCGGGAGGGGACGCCCTAGGAGGACATATAGTGACCTTATTGGTGATGTTCTTCAGAAAGGTCAGGTGCGTAGTACTCGCAACCGGCGTGTGTGTATGACCAATTGTATGAACCTAAACGAGGCAAAAAGAGTGTGTAGAGATCGTAGCAGGTGGCGTTCCGTGGTTTCTGCCTACCCCCATGGGAAAAAGGCGTGATTGTATGTATGTATGTATGTATGTCTACTTACTTAAGCCATAAAATATAAAACAAAACCTAGCCTGTACGAGGCGGGTTGTTAAAATTTTCGAGCTCGCTTCGCCCGCTAGGTATACCTTCCTAAAATATTCCTCGGCACTCATGGTGACCCTCCCCAAAATCTTGGACTGCGACCACGCCTGCCCGCGTGCTAGATTACGGCCCACACTCTCTCCCCGAGGAGAGACCTATGTCCCAGCAGTGGGAACAATAAAGACTGATTTTGAAGCCGATTTTTGTAATTTTATATAAAAACTTGAGTAGCATGGCAAGGCAACGCCCGCCGCCGTCGCCTGTCGTCTGTCAGAGATCGCACGCTCAGATTCAATAGAAACAGAGACAGTTCCCACACAAAATGTTATGAATTCAAATCGAAAGTTGACAAAATCTCAATGTTTAGTCATCAAAGGCAATGGATTATAGATAACAGCTATGTTATAATTAAATTAATCTAGATTTATTAAACGATAACCGAAAGTACGCATCGTGAATTCGTGAATGAGTAACATCGAAGGATATGAGTCAGTGGCTAATAAAGATTTCAATTATTTAAGACCGATAATACTTCCGAAGAGATAACAAAAATTTGAACTAAAAAGATGGAAAGGTTAAGAAAAGAAGGTATTTTACAACTTGGCTGAATTATGAAAGAAACTCATTACGTGGCATAGCATATGCTCAGACGCAGCGTAGCAGATCTGTAGGCGCAGCGATAATGGAGTCGCTGCGTAGACTCGGCGTAGCAGCAGTGTTACGAGACGTGTAGCTCCGTAGATTCCGAGTAGCAGATACGTTATGCGGATAAGCTACGTAGACTCGGTGGGTGTAGGAACGGCGTAACGCCGTGTAGCTCCGTAGATTAGGCGTAGCAGATATGTTACACGGATTAGCTGCGTAGACCTGGCGTAGCAGCAGCGTGACGCCGTGTACCTTCGTAAACTCGGCGCAGCAGCAGCTTTACATGGCGTGGCTGCGTAGACTCTGCGTAGCAGCTGACTTATATGTGCCAGAGTACCGACATAGACGCTAGGACACGACATAGGTGCCGTATAGCAGTGCGTACTAAAGAATGATTTATTTTATTTCCATTATGTATATCTTCATAGTTAGTCCAGACAATGTTTATGAAAATAATTATTTATTGTAATGATTCTCTTCACGCCTTCAAACCTTGCACTCCTATAAATAAATTAACATGATTGCAATGTTCTGATAAAGCATAATTAACCTTGTTTATTAATATGCTAATGGCCTATTTCTTGTTACTTTGCGGTCTACCGTTTATTTACTACGTGCTTGTTCATCCATCTGCTTCTAACTTACAGAAGGGCATACATGGTAACTATTTCCTCAGAATATATTATTCTAAAACAAACGTAGTCTACATTAATCGCTATTTAGTGTTCAACTGGTGAATAAAGGGCGATGTAAGAACTTTTAAGTGGGAATGCCGCCACCGAGGGGACGTCGTAGACTTGGAAGAACTTTTACAATTTACAAAGACAGAAGTCACATTATTGGTGACGTTCTTAGAATAGGTCATGAGACCATACAAAAAAGTTTAAAAAACGTATTTCATAAATAAAACAACAGCCTCCAAAAAACACACTGATAAATAACTTTAAATTCGGAGGTCGATGGCAAATAAACGCTTAAAAAAACCGGCCAAGTGCGAGTCGGACTCGCGCACCGAGGGTTCCGTACAAACCTTCAGGTATTCACGGTTTATGCATAAGGTTTATGTTTATGAAATTAAATGTCTTTTTTTTAATTTTTATATTTGAGTTGACTGAATGAAAGGTAAATTATGGTTTACGATTTATGACGTATTAAAAAAAACTACTGACTAGATCTCGTTCAAACCAATTTTCGGTGGAAGTTTACATGGTTATCATTATTTTATCAGTTTTATCATTCCCTTATTTTAGAAGTTACGGGGGGGGCACACATTTTACCACTTTGGAAGTGTCTCCCGTGCAAACTATTCAGTTTAGAAAAAAATGATATTAAAAACCTCAATATCATTTTTGAAGACCTATTCATAGATACCCCACACGCATGGGTTTGATGATATTTTTTTTTGAGTTTCAGTTCTATGTATGGGGAACCCCAAATATTATTGCTTTTTTTATTTTTGTGTAATAATCTTAATGCGGTTCACAGAATACATCTACTTACCAAGTTTCAATAGCATAGCTCTTATAGTTTCGGAAAAAAGTGGCTGTGACATACTCGGACAGACAGACAGACAGACATGACGAATCTATAAGGGTTCCGTTTTTTGCCATTTGGCAACGGAACCCTAAAAAACCAGTGACACTGACTTCTGAAATTAAAATGATTTGCAGTGTGTCGAGGTCAGTTGATAGGTATTTATAATAGTGTTTATTTTTCGTATAATTCGTATACCTTTACTTAGTAAGTAAATAACAGTAACAGGAAGTTATTTCCAGGTTATTACCATAACATCATCACCAAACACGTAAAAAAAAATCAACAAAATTGACAAACTCCCCTTTTTTAAGTCGGTTAAAAAGTTATTGACTTTAACCAAAAGCACTATATCACAGTAACTATAACTTTATACTCTGTTTTTGCCTACCTCCTAGAAACAAGAATTACACTCGTACCTATATAAAATTAGGGATGTTTGCAAGTAGCTTGTTTCTAGGAGAAGCTACTGTAAGATAAGTCACTTAGTACAAATGACTTGTAAATCATGATTGATAGTAAGTACACGGGTACACCTACTGCAATAAAGATTCATTCTTTTCAATTATGAAGACGGAAGTTGGTCGTTTAGACAGCATTGTAAGAGAACATTCTATTCTCTTCTATAGAATATGAAGTTTATATTAATCTTCATCAGGGCCAGCTTGGAAATCTCTAAATTAACTTTGAAATCAAGACAAGACATTTTCCACAGATGGAGGTTCATGGACGGCTCAGGGTGCTGACTCTTGATTTTAATTCCAATCGATTGACTTTGGAATTTTGACGTTTCGTATTCTTGAGTTCAACGCTAGCGCCAAAATGTTTTTAAATTGGGTGTTCATATTGGAGAACTAAGTGGAATCGAGGTCGGGCGTTGTTGTTGTTCCAATGTTGATACTATTGTTTTCAAGAGTACCGAATCACGTGTCATACAAAATTAACATTGGAATCGTACTGGCTTTAGATTGGAATTAAAATTAGGTTAAAGAGTAAGCACCCAGATCTCAAATGAGTATGTAGAACCTCCACACATACAATGGCCCTCCTTCCACCCTGTGCCGCATGCCCTGTCACCTGTGCATTTGATGATCTTACGACTGCGTCAGTGAGCGGAGTTTTTTCGCAATTGAATTTTGGGCCAAAGAAGTTTGAACTTTTTGCCATCTGCCATCAGCGCTAGGAAGATCTTGATCAGGTTATTATTATTCATGTTGGATATATTGTGGGCGCAGAATAGATTCTATCGAAAACGAATGTGTTAAATTGTAAATGGTTTTTGCAGTTCACACTTTTTCCATGGTATATAATCCCGCGAGATAGATTGTACTTAATCCAAGGGTAGATATTCACAATTTCACGATATAAGAAAATCTTATGCTAATATCTTGGGACAACCAACACAACGTTATCTGATCCCAAACTACGCAGAGCCTGTACTATGGCAACCAGACACCTGATAAATATACTTATTTATTTCTAAACACATACATATTATCGATAAATTACACCCAGACACAGAACAAATGATTCTGCTCATCACATAAAGATTTGTCCTGGGTGGGAATCGAACCCACGACCTCAGTCTTAGCAGTCAGGGTCACTAACCACTACACTAACAGGCTAGTCAAATGTAAAATCCCAGTGTTGACTGTTTTCATTCAAAATGTAGATGGATGATAGTGCATTTTTTTAGATAGTCGACTTTATTAGCACCTGATTATTGTCACCAATAGTCTATAATATTCCCACTGCTGGGACAGAGGCCTCCGCTCAGTGAAAGGGAGCGGGCCGTAATCTACCACGCGGGCCTAGTGCGTGTTGGTAAATGTTACATTTATTTGAATGTTTGGTCCTATGACATATCGGTTTCCTCACGATGTTTTCCTTCACCGTTTTGAGAGCAGTGGTGATAATGTGTAAATTATAGTCTTCTGCAACTACAATATTTTCCTGAAATAAAAAAATTGCTGTTTTAGGAGGTAGTTTTACAGTCAAAACAAGGAGCTTGCCCTTTTGCAAGAAGCTGTGATTTGGTGTGTCAGATCCTTCGATCAATAATAGCACGTCAGATCAGTAAACCTAAATTTTTTTTTTTTTTTTTTGGGTATCATCAAATGATGTCTCTCGGTCTGGGCGGAGCGGGAGTGCGTTTCAGACTTTTACTGACTAAAACCCTGTTCCTTCAGTTGCCTATGCCAGGGTCACGGTAACTCTTTCGAACAAATCTCGCGACCCTGGCAGTAAATAATCCTACCCTGATGGCATCACTTAACACAAGCGTCATAAAGACGTAGAACTAACAGTTCCATTCCATCCATCGCATCAATAGGAGTTTTTTCTACATAAACTACTGTCCTACAAAAATAAAAACTTTTTAACAAAAATTAAACCGCCGAAAAAACTTAAAAGCAAAAAATAATAAACCTTAAAATTATGATTCGGCGCTCTTTGTTCATTGATTTTTCAGCGCCGACTCAAAATTTTAAGGTTTATTATTTTTTGCTTTTAAGTTTTTTCGGCGGTTTAATTTTTTGTTAAAAAGATTTTATTTTATAATTTTTTTGTGGCTTTAATGTACTAATAATACTTGGCAAAGTATACCCTATCCAATGAAAAAAGAATTATCAAAATCGGACTACTCCGTACAAAGTTATGCGTGGTTATACATTACAATCAGTGAGTGAACAATCAATCATCCCCTGTTTTCTAACCCTTAGGGTTTGATTTTGTTTTCCGAATTTATATGGGACCACCCTCGGAGTATACCCTTTCCAATAAAAAAAGAATGATCACAATTGGACTACTATGTAAAAAGTTATGCGTGGTCATACATTAAAAAAAAATATTAAAAAAATATACGCGTCGAATTGATAACCTCCTCCGTTTTTTTTCGTCGGTTAAAAAGCACATGGCACGTACGTGATAAACCAGAGATATCACTAGATAATCTACTATCAACCAACACATCGTCTGAACATTATCGGTTTCCTACACCTGACGAGGAGTCATGACGTCACTAAGAGCGTGAATCCGAAACATAGCTGTTCACGTGGTGAACGCGTGATAGTGATAGTATACAGCAATCAGTAAAAAAAAAAAAAATTTAATACTTGTCAATAATTATTTAATCCATACAAATAAATAAAATTTGAGTGTCTGTTTTTAATATTAAAATAACTCCTTTTTACTAAGTGTATATGGATGTATACATGGTACATATACCAAAACAACATTTTTTACAATTTTTGTCTGTCTGTCTGTCTGTCTGTTCGTTCCGGCTAATCTCTGAAATGGCTGGACCGATTTTGACGGAACTTTCACTGACAGATAGCTGATGTAACAAGGAGTAACTTAGGCTACTTTTATTTTAGAAAAAATAAATAATAGTTTAAAAAAACTAAAAACACGCTGAATTTTGAGACGTATGTCAGCGTAGTTTTCAAAGACAGTTTGTATGAAAAACTTTTTGTTAAATACCACGCGGACGAAGTCACGGGTATTACCTATAATATAACCTGAATTAACACATCTTACCGCGGTAGTACGTCCTCTTGCGTTAATTTCCGACATCCACGCGGGCGAAGCCGCGGGCAAAAGCTAGTCTAGTACTAAGATGTCTGTCGGCTATTATTATTTGTTGGTTTATCTATCTATATGTCATTTCGGCTCCATTCCTTCCCGAAAGTGTCGTAAGAGGCGTTTAAGGGACTTACTATAGAATGGGCGGCTGCGTTCTCTATGCCTTTTACCACCATACTGCGATCGCCAACCCGCCTGCCAAGCGTGGCGATTATGGCAAACTCCCCCAAATTGGGGGAGTTGACTATGTCCAATTGTGGACGTTTTTGGGCTGAAGTGATGATGATGATGATGGTGCCCTTTCGGTCTGTCTTTGATATTGTTCGTTGACTCGTTTAGCACCTTACTGAGTTGAGTTGCATGATTACTGAGAAATTCGTCCACTGACTAAACAGGTCCACTCAATCTGTGTCGTTTTTCCTTAAAATACCGTTTCAAACACCACCTACATGGTCTTCACATGATCCGACTAAAATAATGTCTGGACTTTAAAAGAGACTGTGAAAAGAAAATTAAAGACGAAAAAAATAGTGGGAGTCAGAGGGAGTTTGTTTCGGCCTTACTTTTCTAGTTAGATAGGAAACGAACGTAGCCCTCCCCTAGATAGTTTAAAAAAAAAAAATTGTACTTTTTAGTTTGGTTTTCAATGGAAGCGTGTTTTTTAGTTTTTTTAAAACTATTATTTATTTTTTAGGGTGTTTCGAATTTTGAGACGTATGTCAGCGTAGTTTGTGACATATGTCAGCGTAGTTTTCGAAGACAGTTTTTTTTGCTGTCCTGGTAACCCTGGCAAGGATAATGGCACAAATTAGTTTGTGACGTATGTCAGCGTAGTTTTCGAAGACAGTTTTTTTGCTGTCCTGGTAGCCCTGGCAAGGATAATGACACAAATTTATGAAATTATTGCATTGTCATCGGTCCTTGACAGGTGCGCAAAGTTTGAATGAAATCTGGTCGTTTAAAGTGGGTCAAAATCGCGCTATAAGGAGTCGGTTACAAACAAACATACTAACATACAAACGTACAAGTGAAGCTAATATAAAGCGTGTAATGACTGACGTGAAAAAGTGTTTGTTAATACCAACCTACAGAAATTAAATAATTTCTTCATCATCATTTATCATTATCTATCATAAACTATCATCGACACAACGACCGAATCTGTGCTCCCATATCATCATCATCATCATCTCAGCCCCCAATTTGGGGACGTTTGACATAATCGCCACGCTTGGCAGGCGGGTTGGCAATCGCAGTATGGTGGTAAAATGCATAGAGAACGCTGCTGCATTCTCTAGTAAGTCCCTCAATCGCGTCTTGCGACACCCACAGGAAGAAGGATGGTGGTGTTCTTTACGTCCGGCACTACACTACCGCTTGTTGATCTTCCATGGTCGCACATTACCCTTATTTCAATAGCTTTTGTCAGAAACACAAAAGTTATTGGAAAATGATTTCAGTAACAATTTGCAAGTAAATTTTCGAGCAATATTCTGTTTCTTTCCTGTGAGTTTCCGTTCTCGACACCCGACCTTCCGAGGAATAAATGTGTGGAGTTTAAATTATCAATACATAAGAAAATGATGACTGCCTTGTTGATCTTGTGGAGATAAGTGCTTCTTCCGAGCGTGAGGTCCTGAGTTCGATTTTTGGGTCGAGCAAAGTGTTATGGCTTTTCCCATTTAGGGATTTCTCAGTAGCAGCCCAAAGCATAACATGCATGTCTACCTCATCATTATAATATAGTAGTTTGCTAAGTAATGTTATATACCTAACAAATGCTTCCTCTCTCCTACCTCATTTATTATGTTGTGCCCATCAGGGTCCACATGATCTAAATATAAGTTTACCACTTAAAAATACCTACATGTGGAATGCAGTAATGAGTAAAGTCTGGAGCTCCTTATTACACTTCTGCCTAACCCTTTCAGGAATACAGGCGTGATGTTATATGTTATGTTTGTTTTTGTTTTGTTTTTTTGTTTGTTTTGTTTTTGTTTGTTTTGTTTGTTTTGTTTTGTTTGTTATATGTTTTGTTTAAGGGAAAACATCGTGAGGAAACATGACAAAAACTTGAAGAGATGTGATATTTGCCAACCCGCACTGGGACCGAAAAAGCTACTATGGGACTTATCCCTATATCCCTTAGTAGCTTTTTACGACACCCACAGGATGAAATGGGATGGTGGTAATGGTGGTATGCTTTACGAACCCAAATGGAACTGTGAACTGTAGCCAAACGCAAAATTCACATGCTATATGTATGTGAATTAGACAAAGACAAAATATTTGTTTTGTATGGGAAACAATGGCACGACCGACATCCTCCGAGGAGGTAGATAGTAAATTTTCAGCTGAGCCAACCATATCATAACCTATGCCTATGCCTTATTTTATGGGTGCGATATCATCAAATACAAGAGCTAATAATATCTATAATAATATCTTAGGACAACCAACTGCTATCTGATCCCAAACTAGGCAGAGCCTGTACTATGGTGACCAGACAACTGATAAATATACTTATATATTTCTAAATACATACATACTATACATAAATTACACCCAGAATTAGTAAGCTAAAGAATGGGCAGCAGCGTTCTCTATGCATATTACTAGGTACCATATTGCGATCGCCAACCCGCTTACCAAACGTGGCAATTATGTTAAACCCTTCCAAATTGGGGGAGGCTTATGTCCAGCTGCGGACGTCTTTCGGCTGACATGATGATGATGACAGACCACAGCACAGAATTTTGTGGCGTGGGTTTTTAAATGATGAATGATTTTATTTCTGTTTATATGTTCGTACAAACACTTTTACACGTCAATAAAGTTTTTAAACTAGATGAGGTCGGCGTTTTCTATCTGACTACTCTGAAAAGAAAGGCCGAAACAAACTCAGTGGTCACAGTTTCTTTTAAAGTCCAGACATAATCTTGGTCAGATCATGTGAAGAGCATGTGGATTGTTATCTGAAATGGTCTTTTTAAGTTGTCACACCACTATCGACGACCTTTAAGTTAAATAATTCAACAATTACGATAATTAAGGAAACGATTCATACCAGGTAAATTAATTAAAATTTCTTTGTTTTCTCTGTAGTGACTTGTTAGGGAAGTGATGCAGGCGCCCTTTTGTCGTAACGTCCTTGAGAGAGCAAGCACCTGATTATAGATACAAAATGGATTTTGCATGAATTAACCCATTGGGTGTAATACGGATACCGTGTAAACCGTCTTTTTGGTTTGAAACGGTTTAAAACCAAATTTAGCCGTTTAATGTTGGTTTAAAATGTGTTTATTAGTAGAATGCTGGGATTTCACACGAAGTGATCTAGACCACACTGAACACATTAAAATCCGTTCATCATTATACAGATAGTTCAATCCACGATGGCGCGCCCCACTGCGCCCCTTTCCTTTGTTTTTAACCGCTCTCAGTACAATTGTCAAAGAGTGAGGCGCGTCTTCATGGATTGAACCACAGAATATATATTAGTACCTTACGGTACAGAAGTTTCTCTCCCGAGTTTAGGTATGATAAACGCAAGCGTCCGGCCACCGTACTAGCACAGTATAAAAACTTACAGTAGGACGACGCCTTTGATCTCCTTGTAAATGCCGACAACGTGTAGGCATTGTCGCAAGAGCTAGGGTTGTCTCAAGTAAACTTTTTTAAATTTATTTTAGATCAACATTATTGCCTAACCATAATTTGCATCTGAAATTTATAATACAGGAACTATTATATTAATGTGCTTCGTCTATGGTCTGACACGCAAAAATATACAATTCTAGATTGAGGTTGAGAAAAAACACATGTCACAATCCAAGATGGCGGATATTTCTCTAAATTAAATTTCATTTAGAGAAATATCTGCCATCTTGGATTTGAAAATTGATGTTATTTTCATAATCTTCACCCCAAGAAATCACAAAATTGACACGAATAACTATTTTTTTTTTTTTTTTTCAAAAAATGTCCTCCATCCTGGGTCAGGTACACTTGCACCCCCCCCAGTGGGTTCCCGCATTGACGAGGCGGGGGGGCTCAGTAGCCGTGGTTTAGAACCCCACGGTGAAGCTAAGAGGAACCCGAGGAGGGGCCGCTCGTCAGGGCTTTTCCGCTCAAAGCCGACGACGTAGCGGCCAACGCGGTGTCGTTTGGCGACATCGGGAGTGCCGGTATTGAGGTGCGCCGCTCTCCCTACCTACCGCGGCCTGAACGGGGTCGCCACCGTCCGATGGCGAACGCGGTGGGGCCGCAGGGGAAGAGGAGTGTTGGTATAGCGTAGGCCACTCTCCCTATCCCCTGCGGCCGAAAACTGGTAGGCGGCGGGGCCACAGTCCTGACCCGTCGCAGGGGGACCAAGGGTGTCATTCAAGGGGTCGTCTGGCGCCTATATGCTAATTGGTCCCCGGGGTGGTCACGGCGTGTTATGTGTTCATGCGCGCCGTGAATGGGGGTATCCCCCAGAGGTGGGTCCGGCGACGGACAGCCGCGGCGGGTTCGCGGAAGAGTTTTTTCGTTCCCGTGTTCCCGCCATAAGCGGTGTAGGAGGACACCGTGGAGTTTTAGTGGGTTGAAGTCCCACATAACTGCGCTATTTCCCCTTAGTAGCGCAGTATGCATGAGCATTTCTCCACGACAAAAAAAAAAAAAAAAAAAAGGTACACTTGCACGATAGACATTTCCGCGAAAGACACTTGACCTCATTTTTAGGGTTCCGTTGCCAAATGGCAAAAAACGGAACCCTTATAGATTCGCCATGTCTGTCTGTCTGTCTGTCTGTCTGTCCGAGTATGTCACAGCCACTTTTCTCCGAAACTATAAGAGCTGTGCTATTGAAACTTGGTAAGTGGATGTATTCAGTGAACCGCATTAAGATTTTCACACAAAAATAGAAAAAAAGCAATAATATTTGGGGTTCCCCATACATAGAATTGAAACTCAAAAATTTTTTTTTCATCAAACCCATACGTGTGGGGTATTTATGGATAGGTCTTCAAAAATGATATTGAGGTTTCTAATATCATTTTTTTTTAAAACAATAATATTTGGGGTTCCCCATACATAGAACTGAAACACAAAAAAAATTTTTAATCAAACCCTTACGTGTGGGGTATCTATGGATAGGTCTTTAAAAATGAAATTGAGGTTTCTAATATCATTTTTTTCTAAACTGAATAGTTTGCGCGAGAGACACTTCCAAAGTGGTAAAATGTGTGTCCCCCCCCCCGTAACTTCTAAAATAAGGGAATGATAAAACTAAAAAAAATATATGATGTACATTACCATGAAAACTACCAACGAAAATTGGTTTGAACGAGATCTAGTAAGTAGTTTTTTTTTAATACGTCATAAATCGTAAACCACAATTTACCTTTCATTCAGTCAACTCAAATATAAAAATTAAAAAAAAAACATTTAATTTCATAAACGATGATGACGAATGATGATGATGACCTGCAGGTTTGTACGGAACCCTCGGTGCGCGAGTCCGACTCGCACTTGGCCGGTTTTTTTATTTGTAGGGATTTCGTAAATCTTGAAAATGACACCCATGACGAAAAATTTGCAAATTTTCGTTGCGCCATCTTGGATTTTAATTTTGACCCCATAGTCGGTTTTAGCGACCTCTAAACCCATGAAAATGATACCCATGACGAAAAATTTGCAAGTTTTCGTCGGCGCCATCTTGGCCGCCGCACAATAAATAAATATCGGCTACACTTCGCGCCGCCATGTTGGCTTTCTATTAAATAAACAATATTTTATTTATTTGTTTACCTTTCATCCATGCGCGGCAATTGATGAAATCGCAATTCTTTATTAATGTAAGATGACGACTTGCAATCCTTCACAGCACACGTCGTATGCACCATTTTAATAAAATTATTTTTAATTAATTAAAACAAAAATAAAGTGACACACGATAGCCCTGAAAGTTTTATCCCGAACTACTAACACGGTAGCGTATGCAGTTCGGGAGCGCCCTTCCCCCGTCTCGCCCCTCACACCCCGCACGATTGCCCTGTCTAGACGTCTTCGTCGGACGACTGTATGATTTTTAGACTGTGGTACTAGTCTCATAGGCTTGCACTCGCTCGACTTGTCGCACACGCAGCGCACGCACCCGCGGATCAAAAGTAAACTGTTAATACCGTAAAGTACCTACTATTGTATATTCTACCTCTCTGACAGCCCTAGCAGATTGAAGCGAGACGGCAGACAGTTATTGTACTATGAACGCTATACGCAATGCAAAAGGTTGAAATTAGGTTGTTTTCCAGCATAGTAGGTAAATATCTCGGGGATTTTGCGCCGCTTGTATGGAAGTGAGACAGGCCTGATTGAACTATCTATAATCATGATTTCAGCCGACGGTCATTGCTGAATATAGCACTCCCCCAATTTGGGGTGATTTGCCATAATCGCCACGCTTGGCGGCCGGGTTGGCGATCGCAATATGTAAAATTAATAAAGAACGCTGCTGCCCATTCTCTAGTCGTCTCTTACGAGATCTACGGTAAGACGTGGTGCTATTCTTTACGTTCGGCACCACACGGAACGCCCTTTCACAACAAACCCATTTTCTATTTCTTTAGATTGTTTTGGACATTAAAAACTATGTTATTTACTCTCCAAGGTCAATCCGATAACCATTTGGTAACCTTGTCAGTTAAAATGTCGCGGTTATGATAACTTTATACGGTAGACGATAACCTTTTGATTTAATTAGTTATTTCACGTGTTTCGTTACCTATTCGCTGCTAATCTGCGATGAGTTTAAAATAGAATTGAAATAATATTTAATTATGTTTAATTTTGTATAAAGGCTCTTTATTGACCCCAAATGACTAAAATAAGATGTATTTTATTAGGGGCCATAAGGCTAACAGCGATTGATAGATCAACTTATCCTACGCTTGGTTCGGTTGGTCTGTGGATGGGTAACTATCTTTACATACCAAGATCTATGAATAACGGTGAAGAAAAACACCGTGAGGAAACCGGTAACCAAAAATTCGAAGACATGTGACATCTACCAACCTGCAATGAAACCGTGTGGTGGATTAATGCCTCGGGAAACATCGTGAGGAAACTGACTTTTCCCAAAACGAAAGAAATCTGACATCTACCAACCCGCACTGGGCCTGCGTGTTGGATTACAGCCTAGACCCTCTCACCGAGAGGAGGCCTGTGTCCCAGCAGTGGGAATATTATAGGCTGATTAATGATGGAGTCCAAAGGTTCTAGAGTGGCGACCGCGTCCCGGAAGACGTAGAGTTGGAAGGCCTCCAATAAGGTGGCACGATGACCTTGTGAAGGCCGCAGAAATTCGCTAGATCTGGGAAGCACAAAAGCGGTCGAAGTGGCGGAGCTTGGGGGAGACCTGATGATGATGATGAATGATGACTAACGAAGCAGTCATTACTCTTACCTAATACAGCACGCGTAGCATGACCGCCATAGAAACGGAATTTGTCGACGGAAGAGAAGACAAAATGATAGATTGTATCGTAGAAAAATTGTGTAAAACTGAATAAAAGAGATGTTTCTATTCTTCAGTCGACAAGAGTACGATGTCAATTAGTATGATGACTATTTCTCTTTACTATTGATGAGATAGAAACATTTTTACAGAATTAAAATACATAAGGAACTTTTTTTGGTCTTGGTAGAATAGATATAGAATTGGTCATGCTACGCCGGCTGTTCAATACGTTTCTCTACTTTATTACAATTAAGTACCAACAAATGTTCAACAATTTTATTGCAATAACTGTATATTTTCCATAACAGAGAGGGCAATGCATGATAAAACCCTTCCCTATACCGCCAAACAAATAACGCCCCTGTATCCCACTAACAAGAATCAAATTCCTGTTACACTGGTTTTGCTTACAAGAAGGAAACTAACACTTTACATTTTAAAAACCGACTTCATCTTTAGTACTGTAAAGTCTAAATTCGAATGTAGTGACAACTGCAACAGCTGATTACATACATTTGATAGTACACCATCAACACGCACTGCAAGAGTGATCACACCTTACATTGAAAAACCAACTTAATCTTTAGTTCCATAAAGTCTAAATTTGAATTTAGTATTAACTGCAACAGCTCATTACATACCTTTAATAGTACACCATAAACACGCACTCCAAGAGTGATCGATCACACTTTATATTAAAAAACCAACTAAATTTAATTTGTAGTGTGGTAAAGTCTAAATTTGAATGTACAGCTGGTTATTTGCATTTAATAGTACACGCATTGCAAGAATGATCACCAAATTGTTATCACACTTTCTTATCAATTGGAATAGGTCGGATTATGACGCTCATAATTTGATTTAATAAAGAAATGGAATGAAGATCAAACAAAAAGTTTATTGCTATCTCGACTTGCATCAGGACGCCCTAAATTCTAGGACCTAGAAAGATATACCGTATTATAGTGACCTTAATAAACTTACCTTATTATAGTGACCTTACCGGTGAAGTTCTTCAGAAAGGTTTTTTTTTTGGGTGGGAAATTATTATACCGGATGACATTTTTTACCGTCTCGACCTTCATATGGTGTGTTGTGTAACTAGAATAGAAGGCAGGAAGGCCTTCAGATTCATCACAGGTGACTAAAGGAGCGCGGGACACGGGCGGAAAGGGATGCATGTGCAGCTCGTGCGCCTGCGAAAGATCAATGAGGCCGCCTATCTGCCTGCTTCAAAGGGTAGGACCGTGCTACGAAATCATTAATACATGACGCGCATTGAGTAGGGTGCGTGTGATTTGAGTTTCAATAGGTTTTAATATTTTTTTTGTTTTTTTTTTTTTTGCAAATTTCTGTTTTTGTTGTTCTAGTATGAAAATGTTACTTTAAATGTGTAGTATTTATTACTAGATCAATTTCATTACATGTTATTCAAAAATAAAAATATCATAAATTTCTATGCCAAAGGCTTCTAATCCGTTCACCTATTACCCCCATTTTTTTTCAAGACGTTAAATAATGTCACCCGGTATGACGACTCCCGCTCTGGGCGGAGCAGCACCCCTAGCCAAGTTGATAATAAGCAATCGTTAACGCTAGTCGCTCAACGTTAAGTCACGTGGTTAGAACAAACGAATAAAAAATTCGTAGCCAAATTCACATCGTTCAAAATGATAGAATGATTTTTTATCGTTTCTACAATGTTCAACGCTACATCCTTTGTTATAATGTCGTTTTTCTAAAGACATTGTAGAACGAGCGGCCGACGCAGGCGCGTCAACATGGCTACCAACTTATCGTTTTCTACAATTGCTGACACCGAGGCGTCACTGATTGGAGAACGGAATTCGACACGAAACGGTTGTAACTTGGCTAGGGGGGCAGGATCGTAACAGGTGGCATTCTATAGTTTCTGCCTACACCTTATGGGAAAAAGCGTGATCCTTTGGTCGGTCTGAGAAGTAGATACGATAAGTATGTACCAATGATCTACAAAGTCTCTGTCGCCAAAAATGAGCAGGCGATTCGAGGACGTTCATCAGATGGTCATCATCTGCCTAGTCCTTACCAAGGTTAGAGTCGGCTTTGAGTCTAGTTGCGAAACGTAGACCTCGTCATCATCATCTGCCTAGCCTTTTCCCAACTATCTTGGAGTCGGCTTTGAGTCTAACCAAATGCAGCTCCAATACAAATCAATACTTTAAACGGAACGACGACAGCCCTTCTGACCTCTACAATCGAGGAACTGGATAATACAATACCCCTGAGAGCAGTGGTGGCCCAGTAGTCATCATCATCAACAGCCTTAAATGTTCCCACAGCTGGGACCCAGGCCTCCTCTCGGTGAGAGGGGGTGAGCCATAATCCACCACGCGGGCCCAGTGCGGGTTGGTAGATGTCAAATGTCTTCGAATTTTTAGTTCTAAGACATGCCGGTTTCCTTACGATGTTTTCCTTCACCGTTACGAGAGCAGAGGTGATGAAATAATTTACACAAAGTATAGCGCCTACTTGGGTTCGAACTTACGACCTACTACTCGTAAGTCGCGGCCGTAACCACTGGGCCACCACTGCTCACCAGTGCCAGGGCCAGTGGTAACGGCCGCGAATTACGAGTTAAGTCGTGAGTTCGAACCCAAGCAGGAGATTTACTTTGTGTAAATTATTTCATCACAACTGCTCTCAAGACGGTGAAGGAAAACATCGTGAGGAAACCGGCATGTCTTAGAACCAAACATTCGAAGACATGTGACATCTACCAACCCGCACTGGCCCACTCCCTCTCACCGAGAGGAGGCCTGTGTCCCAGCAGTGGGAACATTATAGGATGTTGATGATGACAATACCCGTTGGTAAGACTAGTTGTCAGACTTTTGGGCTTCTGACTACATTTGATGATTGTCAAAAATCTACAAATGACAACCGGACCCTTTCCGAGGCACGGAGGGGTCTCGGTATGAAATGGACGGCAACCCCATCCACGGACCAAGGTCGGCAAGCACTGCTTTTAACCTTGAAGATCTATCCATAAGGCTGGTATAAGATGGTCTGCAAAGCAATATCAAAGACGCCACCGATCTGATGTGATGCCATCCCAAAAACAGCTGTAATTGTTAATGTTCTTGTACTACTCGTGCTACGATACTTTCGAACCGGACAAGTCAATAGGTAGTGCGAACTTCTTCCAGCAGGGTTCACTTGGAAGTCTCTGAACCGTCTTAAAACCCAAGTGGGAAGGTTTAAGCAGGAACTCGTAAAGTGGGGCTATCTCAACGGAATGGAAGCAGGGTGTGGCGCGGATCTTGTTTACCAACTTTGCTCCATCAGTCTAATCCTGCCCTTTGTGCCCCAAAATTTCTAGCCTTAATAACTTCTGTGCTGCCACCGGAAATGCCGTGGAAGTGGCGAAGATTTTGTCCAAGAAAATTTGAACAAGTGGCTTGCCAGCGACAGGGAGTAAAATCATTATAAGTGGTTAAGTGCAATGGTTGTACATACTTCCCGTGACTGGCTCTTTCACCAAGACTTCTGTTACCAAGTACCAAAACGTATAATAGAAGAATTTGAAAAAGTAACATCTTGTTTTCCGAAGGGTTAGGGCGGGCCTATTGTTATCAAACGGGCACAAATCCAGAGCCCGGGCTGCTATTGAGAAATTACAGATAGAATAGCCCAATAACACTTCGCCCGACCTGGGAATCGAAACAAGAGGGGTAATTGCGGAACTTTTTATCGGTAGGAATTGGTTTAATATTCATAGTTAAACAACATTCATTGCGTTATTTACGTCGCTGAGCCACAATTTATTCGAACAAATGACGCAATGGTTTAGAAATAATCTTTAATCCCATTCAGATTCTGATAAATAGTGCGTTTCGGAATTAGGGTGCAGGACCTCATGCTCAGCAGCAGGTCTTGCGACCACTAGGCCAACGAGACAATCCTGTCCCAAAACTTGAAAAACTCTTACATTTCTTTCGATTAAATCGTTCAGGAAAAGTCCGAAGCGTTGCTAATAACGTGAAGAAAATCTAATCAAATCAAATAATTTATGTATCGTAATCATTTGTTAGATATTGTAATGACGTAGACAAAGATCATGCAAAACATGTTTTGAATATTCGTCAGCTAGACTTGGTACGTCATCTGTAAGCCCCCGCTGAGTTTGTAATCACTCGTTATCTTTGTCATAAATAATATTATTTGATGAAGTAGCACAAAAATATTAGCTATCGGTTAGTGACCTCGATGACTTTTGGATTGGGGGTAAACTGAAATAAGTCAATCAAAATTAAATTATTTGGGGTCGATGCATCATGCCCTTTTTCCTATACTTCTCTATTAGTTATCTTGGTAATCACCACCTTTCTAATCATATCGATGCCGGAAATTTCAAATGTCGTAAGGGACTGGGATTTAAACGTCCCTTACGGCATTTGAAATTTCCGGCATCGATATCATCTTTCACACAGTCCAACCTTCGTTTCTTTGGTCTACCCCTACTCTCAAAACTTTGCTCACGACATTTTCCGCATTCATCTAACCGATTTCTACACAACTTTTCAGCCACTGGTGCCACTTTCAGACTTCTTCTCTCTTATTAACAATGTATTTTGAAAACATTGTACAATCATTTTTTTTTTAATAAAGTAACCGTGGACTTTCTTGCCGGCTCTTCTCTATAGGAATCAACATTTTGGAACCGTGCACCTAGCTTCTGACGTTGCATAATTTCCCATGTAGGTTTATGTGAAATGATATATTTTGATTTGTTTAGAATTCCCCTTGAAAGGGGTTCAATAGATGATGCAGTTTGAATGGCACTCGGCTCATACAAAGATCGTCTTCATCAACATTTCAGCCAAAGGACGTCCACAGCTGGACATAGGCCTCTCGCAATTTGGAGGGTTTTGTCATAATCGTCACGCTTGACAGGCTGGATGACGATAGCAATATGGTAGTAAAATGCATAGAGAATGCTGCTGCCCATTCTCTAGTAAGTCCCTTAAGTCGCTTTTCACGACACCCACGGGAATATATGAGGTGGTGTTATTCTTTATGTTCGGCACCACAGAGATACGCATGAAAAAGAAAACCATGATGCCACGCAGTCGGGGAAAAAGAAAAGTACCCGACGTGGACAAACAGATAACTTTGACACTAATTATGATCTTTATCATAATTTTCATAGCAACAATTTATAAGCAGCTTACAAGTAGGTAATTACTTCTATTGAAATCACTTCCAAATTGTACTACTTATATGAAATCATTATCATCGTTAATATACTAGATTACCTTTTGCCAATACCTATTAACGTTCAGGTAGAATTCCAACAAGCTAAATGTGATATGGACACAACATAATGTTGATATGCATAACTCCATGGATACTTCTCATACGTCAAGGCCACTGATCAGCACCCTTATAGTATCATAATCAGCCTATATTATTCCCACTGCTGGGACACAGGCCTCCGTCCAGTGAGAGCGAGTGGGCAGTAATCCACCACGCGGGCCCAGTGCGGGTTGGTAGTTGTCACATGTCTTCGAATTTTTAGTTCTAGGACATGCCGGTTTCCTCCCAATGTTGTAAAACATCATGCTATCTATACTAATATTATAAAGAGGTAACATTTGTTTGTAAGTTTGTATGTAGGGGGTAATCTCCGGAACTACTGGTCCGAATTGAAAAATTCTTTTTGTGTTGGGTAGCCTATTTATCAAGGAAGGCTATAAGCGATATAACATCACGCTAAAACCAAGAGGAGCGGAGCAGTAATGAAAAATGTTGTTAAAACGGGAAAAATCGCACGGGTAAGCGATTCAACGCGACGGGAAGGGTCGGGGGAACAAGAAATTTAACGCGGACGAAGTCGCGGGCAGAAGCTAGTTAATTATTATTTGAAATGATATTTTCATTTTAAATTATATTGTTAATCCATTGCTTTACATATTCTAAAAATTCGTATGCTCAGCAACATAAATAACTCAATGAATGTGTTGTTCGCTCTATACATTTTGGAGCAATTTGTTTTAGTGTTAAATCATTTGTAATTAATTAATTCATGGTAGCTATACATTTTTTTATTTTTTTTGTGGGTAGGGAATTATCGAAGACGTCTCCAGCTCTGGGCGGAGCGGAAGGGCGTGTCAGACTTTTACTTACTAAAACCCACCCGTGTTCCTTCAGTTGCCTATATGCCAGGGTCACGGTAACTCTTTCGAACATATCTCGCAACCCTGGCAGGAGCAATACCTAAGTTGATTGTATGGCATCTGTAATCATTTGCTCTCAAAATGTCTCCAGGCGCGGTCCGAGGGGGGGAGGGGTCCTAGGGGTCATGACCCCCCCCCCCCCCCCAAGACAGTCATTCTGTCGAAACCCTGAACGATTTGCCTGTCTTACTACTTAAAAATATTCTTCAGTACTCATGGTGACCCCCCCCAAAATGTTAGGCTGCGACCGCGCCTGAAGGGGGACACCCCTTTGTTTTCTTGATTATTTCACTTTAGTGTTATAATTATCGTTGAAAACTGCTTCTAATTATTAAGGCCTTACAATACATCACGCCTTGTTTCCTTGAAGGGTTGGTCAGAGGTGTAGTGGTTAGTGACCCTGACTGCTATGCCGGAGGTCGTGGGTTCGATTCCCACCCAGGACAAATGTTTGTGTGATGAGCAGAATCATTTGTTCTGTGTCTGGGTGTAATTTATCTATAATATGTATGTATTTAGAAATATATAAGTATGTTTATCAGTTGTCTAGTACCCATAACACAAGCTCTGCTTAGCTTGGGACTAGATGGCGTTGTGTGATAGTTGTGGAATATTATTTATTATTATTTATAGTACACCCACAAGTCGCCAGTTAGGTTCAACTCCCAAGTAAAAGTTGGCGAACCTATTGCCATCAACAGAGCACAGATCCAGACTACGAATTGCTACTGTGAATTCTAGAAGTAGAAAGAAAAACCGGAAAACCTAACAACGGTTTTCCGGTTTTTCTATCTACTTTGCCCGACGTGGGTATCAAACCCAGGACCCCATGTTCAACAATAGCACTTGCGATCACTAGACCAACGAGGCAGTCAAAACTAGTAAAATAAACGTTTAGATTTTATAAGCCATTTATATAGATCACCAGTTCAGCACACAGTCTTGAGCTTATAATCTAAGAAACTGGAAAAGTAGCTACCACTTTTCGAGAACCAAAATGGAAATAATCCGGTGATAACCTTCCCAAAGTCGTTGCTATCGGATTAAGAGAAGAATGCGCTCTTTATCAATATTTTTACCAGCATGCAGTTTACTTATCGTGATGATAATGCAGAAATTGCGTAAGACCTGCAATTATTGTGTTAATGCTAAATGTTTGAGGTGACATAACCGTTTCCTTCCATCTGCTGAAAATGTCGCACTTCGACATGAGTTGCCTTGGCTTGGCTTAGCATAATCTGGGCCGTAATCTACCACGCGGGCCCAGTGCCGGTTGGTAGATGTCACATGTCTTCGAATTTTGTCGGTTTCCTCACGATGTCTTCCTTCACCGTTTTGAGAGCAGGGGTGGTGAAATTATTAAAAAATAAAATAAAGCGTCTGTTTGAACAGGATATTTATATTTTAATAAAAACAAGTCAGTGTCGTCCATGATCAATTAATATGATGACATCTTTATTTTTCAAATGGTGTTGCCCTCACACACTTGTAATAATGATTGGTATAGATATATCCAAACAGCGCCTGCCTGGGTTCGAACCCACGACCTACAGCTTGTAAGTCGGGTCCGCTACCACTGGGCCATCCCTGCTCTGGCTTGGCTTGGAAGTCTTTAAATAAAATTCGGATTCTGGAAAACCGCGCCAACGTAAATAACCCGCTCAGTTGGAAGTTCACAGCTGACTCCGAACTCAACTAACTACTACGACTATCTCTCATTGCAAGATACTTGCCCTTACTTGACTAATTATCTTGATAAAAGTGGTAATGTCCCACAAACAATGTATCATATCCAGCGTGTCCTGTCCTCGGTACACTACGAGAGTCGACAGACGCTGCTGAAAGTGCCAAGTTCATAGTCAAATTCTGGGCTCTCTGTATAGAGATTATTTTCAACACGCTAAGGAAAAGAATGCTTACTGGTGCATTAAGCTCAGTATTTTAAAGATCGAGGTGCCCTTACTTAGATACTGTGTATTATGAACGCCGACGGAGTCGCCAGTGCCGCAACAGCGGCTGGCAAACGCTACCTTGAACTCGGGCCACATGGTTTGTATTTTAACACACTGAGAACAAAGTTCAAAGTCTCTCGCTCTCTTACAAGATTATTTGTTGTACACCGAGCCATGAATTTACTTACCGGTAAATTCGACTCAGCGTATGCCAACGTCCATACTACGTTGAATACACCGGTTCTCGTCCGATCACCGAAGTTAAGCAACATCGGGCGTGGTCAGTACTTGGATGGGTGACCGCCTGGGAACACCACGTGACGTTGGCATTTTGTACTGATTTTTACAATTCTTAACAACAGAAATACATGTTAATTTTCTACGAAAAAGATTTTATTTTTCGCTTTTTAGATGTTAGGTTGTTACCACAACTTAAAGAACTTACCGGGTAAAATATATAAAAAATTACGAAACCTTCATCCAAATCGCATCATTACTGTTTGAGAAAATCAATAAAATTAAGTCATCGCCCTAATTTTCTACATTATTTATAATATTATCGACACTATCCACACTAATATTATAAATGCAAAAGTAACTCTGTCTATCTGTCTGTCTGTCTCGCTTTCCTGCTAAAACTACTGAACTGATTTAAATGAAATTTGGTACACAGATAGTTTAGAGCCTGAGAAAGGACATAGGCTACTTTTTATCCCGGTAGTACGTTCCCGCGGGATATTTTCCGACCTCCACGCGGGCGAAGCCGCTGGCAAAAGCTAGTAAATAATATGGGAGTTAACCCTGAGAAACACATACCTTTCCATTAAAAAAGAATTTTCGAAACTGATCCTCAATTCCCGGAGATTATGGCGTAACATTTTACCAAAATAGAAATACAGTCGAATTTAGAACGTTCTTTCAACTAGATTTAAAAATATATAAAAAAGACACTGGGAGCAGCACATAGCAGAAGAGTTTGAAACCTTAACATCATTGTCATAAAGTGCTAAGTTGTACAAAGAAGGTCGCGCATATCAAACGGCTCCTCGGGTGACGCGGTTTGTATTTTAACAAACTAAGAATAAAGTTCAATGTCAATGCTCTTTGAAGATATCTGTTTTACATCGAGCCATGAAGTTGATAATCAACTGAGAATTCACCTTAGTGCTTGCCAACGTCCATACTACGTTGAATACACCGGTTCTCGTCCGATCACCGAAGTTAAGCAACATCGGGCGTGGTCAGTACTTGGATGGGTGACCGCCTGGGAACACCACGTGACGTTGGCTTTTTGCATTTTGTACTGATTTTACAATTCTGAACAACAGAAGTAAGTAAAGACGTCCTAATTTAAAGATATACATGTTTATTTTCTATGAAAAACGTTTTTATTTTTCGCTTTTTAGTAGTTAGGTTGTTCCCACAACTGAAAGTACTTACCGGGTAAAATATATAAAAATTACGAAACCTTCATCCAAATCGCATAAGTACTCTTTGAGAAAATCAATAAAATTAAGTCATCGCCCTAATTTTCTACATTATTTATAAATAATATGGGACTAACCTGAGGAACACATACCTTTCCATTAAAAAAGAATTCTCGAATCTGATCCTCAATTCCCGGAGATTATGGCGTAACATTTTACAAAAACAGAAATCCAGTCGAATTTAGAACTTCGTCTTCTTTCAACTAGATTTAAAAAAAAAAACAAAATAGACACTGGGAGCAGCACATAGCAGTAGAGTTTGAAACCTTAACATCATTGTCATAAAGTGCTAAGTTGTACAAAGAAGGCCGCGCATATCAAACGGCTCCTCGGGTGACGCGGTTTGTATTTTAACGCACTGAGAATAAAGTTCAAAGTCAATCCTCTTTGAAAATATCTGTTTTACATCCCATAAAGTTGATAATCAACGGTGAATTCACCTCAATGCTTGCCAACGTCCATACTACGTTGAATACACCGGTTCTCGTCCGATCACCGAAGTTAAGCAACATCGGGCGTGGTCAGTACTTGGATGGGTGACCGCCTGGGAACACCACGTGACGTTGGCTTTTTGCATTTTGTACTGATTTTACAATTCTTAACAACAGAAGTAAGTAAAGACGTCCTAATTTAAATGTTTATTTTCTATGAAAAACGTTTTTAATTTTCGCTTTTTAGTTGTTAGGTTGTTCCCACAACTGAAAGTACTTACCGGGTAAAATATATAAAAATTACGAAACCTTCATCCAAATCAGATAAGTACTCTTTGAGAAAATCAATAAAATAAGTCATCGCACTAATTTTCTACATTATTTATAAATATGGGACTAACCCTGAGGAACACATACCTTTCCATTAAAAAAGAATGTTCGAATCTGATCCTCAATTCCCGGAGATTATGGCGTAACATTTTACAAAAACAGAAATACAGTCGAATTTAGAACTTCGTCTTCTTTCAACTAGATTAAAAAAAAAAAAAACAACATCAAAAGTCATTTATTCAAACTAGGCTGAGAGTCAGCACTTTTTGAACGTCAAAGTTACATGAGACAGTCCCCCCAAAACGCCCACCCTTCGACACTTCCTAGTGCTTTAGCTGGGAAGAAGAAGTGGCGGAACAAACTCCCCAGCAGCACAGCTGTCTGTTAAGCTAGAAGAACTTGATTCTATACAGTATTATGTAAGTAATTAATATTATAAAACAAAACAAAACATACATCAAATTATGCGTCATATGTCAGCTAGCACACGCCAATATACGAACAAAACATTAAAAAACTAAACTCAAGCTGAAATAATAAAATCGTAAATAGAACTTAAAACCTAAATAAGAGCCTCCGGGTATAAAGGGCGTGCCCGCTTACATACACAACGATGAGGAAAGCTAATTCTGATTCTGGTTGAAAGAACATAAACATTGAGTTAATTACAGCGACCAACTATTCTTATCGTTTAAGTAGTCGTTGATAGAATAGTATGCCTATGAACAAAGGTTGGATTTTACTTTAGCTTTAAACTCATTAAACTGCAAATCTAGGAAAGCAGAGGGAAGCTTGTTGAAAAAGGTAATACCAAGACCAACAAAAGAATTACGAACCTTATGAAGCCGGAGAAAGGGAGCACGTAGCTTGTCCTTATTTCTAATATTAATATTATGAATATCACTGTTCTTAGTGTACATATGTATATTTTGCTTAATATATAAGATGTTGGCGAAGATGAATTGTGATGCCACCGTAAGAATACCAATATCTTTAAACAACTCTCTCAGAGAAACTCTAGTACCTAGTTGGTATATAGCTCGAACAGCTCGTTTTTGAAGAACAAAAATATTTTGAATGTCCGCGGCTTTGCACCACAGCAGAATGCCGTAGGACATAACGCTATGAAAATAACTAAAATAGACTAATCGAGCTGTATCAACGTCCGTATATTGTCTAACTTTCCTGACGGCGTAGGCAGCCGAACTGAGCCTCTCGGCTAGGCTTGAAATATGTGGGCCCCACTGTAGTTTCGCGTCTACTGTTATGCCTAGAAAAACTGCCGAGTCTACAGTTTCAAGCACCTCATTATCTAAGACGACGTTGGGTCCCAGATGCCTAACATTCGGTAAAGCAAACTTTATACATTTTGTTTTCTTAGCATTAAGAACTAGGTTATTAGTGGTAAACCAATCCGTAGCCATTGAGAGTGCACTGTTCACATCGTTAAAATCTTTACTATTCCTGTCCACTTTAAAGATCAGTGAGGTATCATCAGCAAATAGTACAATGTTACAGATATCCTTTAAATAGAATGGTAAGTCGTTAATATACACTAAGAACAAGAATGGACCCAGTATTGAGCCTTGAGGTACACCTAACTGAACTAGTAGCCCGGAAGATTTCACACCATTTCACACCATAAATACAAAATAGACACTGGGAGCAGCACATAGCAGAAGAGTTTGAAACCTTAACATCATTGTCATAATGTGCTAAGTTGTACAAAGAAGGTCGCGCACATCAAACGGCTCCTCGGGCGACGCGGTTTGTATTTTAACACACTGAGAATAAAGTTCAAAGTCAATCCTCTTTTAAGATATCTGTTTTACATCGAGCCATAAAGTTGATAATCAACTGTGAATTCACCTCAGTGCTTGCCAACGTCCATACTACGTTGAATACACCGGTTCTCGTCCGATCACCGAAGTTAAGCAACATCGGGCGTGGTCAGTACTTGGATGGGTGACCGCCTGGGAACACCACGTGACGTTGGCTTTTTGCATTTTGTACTGATTTTACAATTCTTAACAACAGAAGTAAGTAAAGACGTCCTAATTTAAAGATATACATGTTTATTTTCTATGAAAAACGTTTTTATTTTTCGCTTTTTAGTTGTCAGGTTGTTCCCACAACTGAAAGTACTTAGGGGGAAGTGGGGCAGATTGATTCATAAAAATTGAAAATGTAATAATATGTGAATAAACATAATATTTTTAGTTTATTTTCAACTCAACGTTTAGCCAAATGTATAAATATTATAATGTCAAGGATAATAATTGTTTATGTTGTAACAGAACGGTAAAAATACGTGTTGTGTAAAAAATATCTTTTGAATCATTCTGCCCCACCAACGGGGCACTTAGATACATCACGTGGGGTACTTTAATACAGTGTGAAAGTTGTATGAAATTGGTTAAATTATAAGACTTTCTTGAAAATTAACACTTCTTTTATTGTGAAGATATCATAATCAGTCTTACAAAATACTTATTACTTAATCAAATGAACAGTTTAGAATATTTTGTCTTCAAAAACGCTTGTGATGTTTTTGGGTGTAAACGATTCCAGAAAGGCAGATTTTGAGAGTTAAGCTGTTATATATGGATAGTGTCTTGACAATATTTTGAATGTGCCAATCATTAAAACCTATTTCCAGTTTGCTTTTAAATGTAAACGCAAAAAACGCTGACTTCAAACGGTTGTAATTTATGTGACGTATATTGTGGCAAAAAAAAGATAGATAATCAAAACTTTAGGTGTTGGTAAGACTGTGTTAATGGCTGTTTCATCGAAATTTAGTATACCTACGGTCAGGTGTGAATTTATAGCATTACATTACATGCTCATATTTTTTTTTTTAATCAGCTACTGAGGTTTTTAGGCTTTCTTAGGCTAAGTTCCTTTTCCATTTTCTAAATCCTGCTGCCCAATCTTTCCCGGCACGTTTATTTTTTTTCCCCACGAATCTGGATATTTGCATCCTAAATATTTTGCATACTTATAAGCTAAAGATGAAAGTTGCTGCAAGGATAACCCATAATGCATCTTGAGCAAATCAGTACATATTCTGAAAATACATTTTCTTGGGTAGTAAATACGTGAGCAACAGTATACTTTGACCCGTACAAATTAGTAGATGACGTTTCGTTTTCCTCGCAATCTTTTCTGAACTTTTCAACACGATATTGCAGAGTTGCAGGTTTGATACCTGATACCATATTTGTCAGTGTCAGCTGCTTTTCCAATAGACAGTACTCTCGAAGTAACTTCTGATATGGCGAGCTTGATCGTTTTTTCATCTATACTACGTCTATCGGTCTTTGACTTGTACTTGCGTTCCATTTTCTAATGACAAAAAAGGAATATATAATTTTAATTGAAATTTATATCTTTTCACATTTTGTTGGGGCACCTTGAAACAGTTAGGGGGCACAATGATGTGTATCATTGTACCCCGTACTTCGCTGTATCTAAGTGCCCCAAAAGATATTTTTCAAAATATACGAATTTAGTAAATAAACTAACATTAAAAAAAAATTAAGAGTACTAAATCTTTAACATTTGATCCCTTAACTTACATTTGGTGTATAAAAATATTCACAGGATCGTACAGAAGACCGTAGAAACACTTTTACAAATGACGTATTTTTTTAGTTGATCGCACTCGAAACACGTTTCGACTTGTTAAATGCCACCAGTTGACTGGCTGACGACGAGATCACATCGGATGCGATCAAACATATGTATGATCGTTTTAGAGGTGTCACCACTCGAATACATTCAATCGATTTTTAAATAATGCCTGTGTATCTATGTGCCCCTTGCATCAATGTGCCCCACCTCCCCCTACCGGGTAAAATATATAAAAATTACGAAACCTTCTTCCAAATCGCATCAGTACTCTTTGAGAAAATCAATAAAATTAAGTCATCGCCCTAATTGTCTACATTATTTATAATATTATAAATAATATGGGACTAACCCTGAGGAACACATGTACCTTTCCATTAAAAAAGAATTTTCGAATCAGAGGGGTAATTGCGGAACTTTTTATCGGTAGGAATTGGTTTAATATTTATAGTTAAACAACATTCATTGCGTTATTTACTTAGCTAAGCCGACAATTTATTCGAACAAATGACGCAATGGTTTAGAAATAATCTTCAATCCCATTCAGATTCTGATAAATTGTGCGTTTCGCAATTAGGGTGCTGATCCTCAATTCCCGGAAATTATGGCGTAACATTTTACCATATAGAAATACAGTCGAATTTAGAACGTTCTTTGAACTAGATTTAAAAATATATAAAATAGACACTGGGAGCAGCACATAGCAGAAGAGTTTGAAACCTTAACTTCATTGTCATAAAGTGCTAAGTTGTACAAAGAAGGCCGCGCATATCAAACGGCTCCTCGGGTGACGCGGTTTGTATTTTAACAAACTAAGAATAAAGTTCAAAGTCAATGCTCTTTGAAGATATCTGTTTTACATCGAGCCATAAAGTTGATAATCAACTGTGAATTCACCTCAGTGCTTGCCAACGTCCATACTACGTTGAATACACCGGTTCTCGTCCGATCACCGAAGTTAAGCAACATCGGGCGTGGTCAGTACTTGGATGGGTGACCGCCTGGGAACACCACGTGACGTTGGCTTTTTGCATTTTGCACCGATTTTGGCACAGAGATATCGTTAATTATAAATAAATAATATTGCTAAATGGTAACATTAATATTGTAAGTCGCTATTTTTTTTGTTTTATTATTCGTTTCTTGTCACCTATTTCAAAATTTTTCATTTTGTAATGTTTTTGGTGTTAAAATAATGTAATTTTGTAAAAAAAAAAAAAACTTTTTCCTGTCTACTTTTTAGTTGTATCCACATCTGAAAAAAATTGCCTGTAAAACATTCACTAACTTAAACAACGAAAACCCGATCCAAATCGCATCAGTAGTTTAGCAAAATCAATAAAATTAAGTCATCCCCCCTAATTTTCCACCTCCATTCAATAAAATTTATATTTGACAAACCCGTGATCCATGTCTTATTCATAAATAATATTTTTGCACTTATTTCAACAATACTTTTTTGTCTACTAACAGAAGTCAGTCTTTGGTTTTGTATATTCCGTTTTTGCGACCAACTTCCGAAACTGAAGTATCATTTTTACGTTAAAAACGCATTTTTTCTTTTTAGTTAGTAGGTTGTTATCACCACTAAGAAACGTTCCCTGAAAAATATAAACTACCTAATAAAAATAATGAAACCCCATTTAAATCGAATCAGTAGGTTTTGAGAAAATCAATAATGTTAAGTCATCCCCCTGAATTTCTACATTCTTTTTCATGAAATTTGGATGAGAGTACCACTGACGAATACAATAAATACTCTTGCCATAAAAAAAACCAATTCGATCCACAACTGCCAGAGATATAGCATAAAAAAACAGTCGAATTGGGAACCTCCTCTTCTTTCAACTAAAATAGACAGTGCGAGCAGCGCATCGCAGAAGAGTTTGAAACTTTAATGTCATTGCCGTAAAGTGCTAAGTTGTACGAACAAGGTCGCGGATATCGACAGGCTCCACGCGCGACGTGTAAAATGGCCAAGCGGTTTGTATTTTTAACTCACTGAGAATAAAGTTCAAAATGAATGTTCTTAGAAGATTATTTGTTGTACACCGAGCCATGAATTTACTTACCAGTCAATTCGACTCGGCGTATGCCAACGTCCATACTACGTTGAATACACCGGTTCTCGTCCGATCACCGAAGTTAAGCAACATCGGGCGTGGTCAGTACTTGGATGGGTGACCGCCTGGGAACACCACGTGACGTTGGCTTTTTACATTTTGCACTGATTTTTAACAATACTTCCTTTTATATTGATGTACAAAGACACTGTAAATTGTATGAATAACTTTAATATCGGAAATAACAGTCTTTGGTTTTATTTTTCGTATGTTGCCACCTATTCTAAGGTTACTTTCCACTTTATAGAGTTTAACGTCCAGTTAATTGTTTTTATGTTGTAAAAAAAAACCTTTTTTATTTTCTACTTTTTAGTTGTATCCACAACTGGAAAACATTGCCTGAAAAATTGCCAATAATAAGAAAGAAGAAAGAAAGAAAATACGTTTATTTGCGGCAAACATGACGCACAGAAAGCCCAGAAACATACAAAAATAAAAAATAAGGGGTGGGAAAATATGCGTCACATCCACGCAAAACGGCCATCACTCAGCATAATGCTGTGACCCTATGCGAGACAGAGCCCCAGCGCTGGTTTTCAGTGACAAAAGCCAAAGCCTCATTCGAATGGTATAAGTATTGAGAAAATCAATCCCCTTACACCCTGTATAATTAAGTCATGCCCCTAATAAATTTTCTATATTATTTTCATGAAATTTATATGGGGCCAAGCTTTAAGCATACATATTTTTTCCATTTTTTTTCAAAATCAATCCTAATTGGCTGGAGATATCTCGTAACATTATGCAAAAATACAAAATACAGGCGAATTAAGGACCGCTTTTTTTTAAATCTGTTCAAAATTGATACAATAGACACAGAACAGCGCTTAGAAGAAGAAATTGAAGCTTTAATTTCAAAGCCCCAAAGGGCTAAATTGTACAAAGAAGGTCGCGGATATCAAAGGCCTCCTCAGGCGACGTCGAGTATGGCCACGCGGTTTGTATTTTAACACTCTGGTAATAAAGTTCAAAGTCAATGTCCTTACAAGATAACCAGCACCCTAATTGCGAAACGCACAATTTATCAGAATCTGAATGGGACTGAAGATTATTTCTAAACCATTGCGTCATTTGTTCGAATAAATTGTCGGCTCAGCAACGTTAATAACGCAATGAATGTTGTTTAACCATGAATATTAAACCAATACCTACCGATAAAAAGTTCCGCAATTACCCCTCTGTTTTACATCAGCCATAAAATAGATATTTAATGGTAAATTCGACTCAGTGTATGCCAACGTCCATACTACGTTGAATACACCGGTTCTCGTCCGATCACCGAAGTTAAGCAACATCGGGCGTGGTCAGTACTTGGATGGGTGACCGCCTGGGAACACCACGTGACGTTGGCTTTTTGTATTTTGTACTGATTTTTACACAGAGATACTGTAAATTTGTATAAATAAGTAATATTGCTTAAATTTAATATTGGAAGTCGCTGTTTTTGTTTTATTTTTCGTTTATTGTCACAGTTGCTACCTATTTCAAAGGTTGCTTTTCACTTTGTAGTGTTTTTGGGTGTTAAAATAATATTGTAATATTGTTATTTTGTAAAAAAAAAAACCTCTTAATTTTCTACTTTTTAACGGGAAATTATATGTGCGGCAACAAAAGTTTTCTTTAGCACCTGCAACCTAGCGTCTTTTTTTACATGTAGGCGACGAGTTAATATAACAGCTTCAATTATATTAATTCATCATCTTTACTATTCCAACAGAATATCAAAAAACCAGCGTCAATTTACGAGCGTAAATTAATATGACTCCGAGCTACCGATAAATATATTTACTTCTGATTTGATAACTCAGCGACTAATGTTGTAAGTGAGCTACTTTATATATTTTAGAGATTCAACATCTGTCTGCTAATAAAATCAAATTCCAGCCTCAAAATTAGCAATCAAAGTTTTTCATTCAACAACTAAATTAATAAATCATATTCTTTTTTCGTGAAAGTTTGCAACACAAGCGCGGGAGTGTATCTGACGCTCGTTGGGAATCAGAGGGGCGCGACCGGCAACAGCAGAACTCTTTGCGACGACACCGGTGTTAAAATTAGCTGACTGGACAGCCGGATATCTATGGGCTAAAACCGATACCAAAATTAGAACAATACTATCAACACCAACAACTAATACCTACCTGGTCCCAGGTGACAACTCCACGAGGACTACTTTGACGGAGAAAACATTCAACGATTTTGATGAGTACAAAAAAGTGTTTTTTTCTTCTTGGAAAATTACATTACCGAAAAAAGAAGAGGAGTGGATTAATGGCCACTGTGACTGTCCAGATTTTCACCGCAAGTATTCTTGCAAGCATTTGGTGGGTCTGGCTATCAGGATGAAACATGCATTTCCGCCGCCACAAGCAAAAACACAAAAAATTGGTGTAAAGAGGAAGCGTGGGAGACCAGGTAAAGCAAAACCTGCGCTGATTATTCAGTGACAAATAACAATGTTATTCATTATTTGATTGCCTTACATTATTGTAACTTAGGACATAAGTACAATTATACTTAACATAAAAACCTATGCTACTGCCATTAAAATTATCTGATTTACAAATAAAATAGTTATTTGGTTTTAATTTTCCCTAAGGTGTGTCCAAACTCAAACAAACACAGAGTTGCAGATGTTTGTTTATGATAACAATATTTTTTGTATGTTCATTTGGGTAGGTATAATAGTCAATTACTTATGGTAACATTATAAATAGATAGGCGAATACATGAAATTAGAGCTTTCATTGACCATTATTTGATGACAATAATAAGGAAATTTTATGTTCAAATATAGTAGATTCACTCATCAATTACTTATGCTAAAGTATAAAAATAAAGGTGACTCTATGAAATTAGAGTACGTTGATATTATTTTATAGATGTAGTTGATACACTTATTAGAAGCTGGCAATGAGTAGACATATCACAAATTTAGTTGCTTAAAAATTATCACCATGTTGCGTCATATTAACAGTAGCTTGTTTTACAATATATGGTCGCTTATAAACCATTTATTAGACGCTAAAAGTTCGTCGCTGACCTATTAATTCATTAGAAAACTAAATATATTTGCAGACGAGAATGACATTTTAAAGAAGCTGCCTTAATTAGCACCCCTTTTTAACTGACGAAAAAAAACTGAGGAGGTTATCAATTCGACGCGTATATATTTTTTTTTTGTTTTTTTTTTTTTATGTATGACCACGCATTACTTTTTACATAGTAGTCCGATTGTGATAATTCTTTTTTTATTGGAAAGGATATACTCCGAGGGTGGTCCCATATAAATTTGGAAAACAAAATCAAACCCTAAGGGTCAGAAAACAGGGGATGATTGATTGTTCACTCACTGATTCTAATGTTTAACCACGCATAACTTTTTACAGAGTAGTCCGATTTTGATAATTCTTTATCCATTGGATAGGGTATACCTTGCCAAGTATTATAAGTACATTAAAGCCACAAAAAATTATAAAATAAAAACTTTTTACCAAAAAATTTAACCGCCGAAAAAACTGAAAAGCAAAAAATAATAAACCTTAAAATTATGAGTCGGCGCTGGAAACTCAATGAACACTCAAAGTCGTTTAGTTGTAAAATTAGGGGGATGACTTAATTATATTGATTTCTCAAAAACTACTGATACCGAAACTGAAACTACTGATTTCATGAAATTTGTAAGTGACCAAACCTGAGGCCTACACATACATATTACATACCCTATCCTTTAAAAAATATATTTCAAAATCGATTCTAAATTGGTAGAGATATTGCGTAATCCACACTTCCACACTAATATTATAAATGCAAAAGTAACTCTGTCTATCTGTCTGTCTTTCTCGCTTTCCTGCTAAAACTACTGAACCGATTTAAATTAAATTTGGTACACAGATAGTTTAGAGCCTGAGAAAGGACATAGGTTACTTTTTATCCCGGTAGTACGTTCCCGCGGGATATTTTCCGACCTCCACGCGGGCGAAGCCGGTGGCAAAAGCTAGTATTTTATAAAATAGACATACAGTCGGATTGAGAACTTCCTGTTCTTTCAGCTACATAGATTTAAAAAAAATATAAAATAAACGCTGCAAGCAGCGCATATCAGAAGAGTTTGAAACTTTAACATTATTGTCATGAAGTGTTAATTTGTACAAAGAAGGTCGCGTATATCAAACAGCGCCACGTGGGCGACGTCGAAAATGGCCACGCGGTTTGTATTTTAACGCACTGAGAATAAAGCTCAAAATCTCTTGTATAATAAATTGTTTGTTTTACTTCGAGCCATAAAGTAGATATTTACCGGTAAATTCGACTCATCAAATGCCAACGTCCATACTACGTTGAATACACCGGTTCTCGTCCGATCACCGAAGTTAAGCAACATCGGGCGTGGTCAGTACTTGGATGGGTGACCGCCTGGGAACACCACGTGACGTTGGCTTTTTGCATTTTGTACTGATTTTTGCACAGAGATATCGTAAATTATATTAACAAGTAATATTGCTAAATGGTAACATTAATATTGGAAGTTCCTTTTTTTATCTTACTTTACGTTTCTTGCCACCTATTTCAAACGTATTCACTAAAAATGAATGAATGAATGAATGTTAAAATAATGTTATTTTGTAAAGAAAATCCCGTTTACTTTCTACTTTTTAGTTGTATCTACACCTGAAAAAAATTGCCTGAAAAATATAAAAACAACGAAAACCCCATCCAAATCGCATCAGTAGTTTTGCAAAACAATAAAATTAAGTCATCCCCCTAATTTTCCACCTTCATTCCATGAAATTTATATTTGACCGTGATCCATATCATATTCATAAATAATATTTTTGCACTTAGCCATCTGGGCCATCCATAAATTACGTCATACAAATTTCACGTTTTTTTTGCCCCTCCCCCCGTCCTTGTTACACAATGGTACCGATTCCCTTGTTCACAAACTAAACTAAATTTAAGTTCAGTGCATCTTCTTCTTTGTATTTCAATAAGAAGAGGACAAAAGAAAAATTTTAGTTTACTCCTGTCAAATTAATCAGCGCTCCATACAAGTTTAGACGTGATTAAAAACTTGCCTACTAAAATTACGTCAATTTACGTCAAGCGCTGATTAATTTGACAGGACTAAACTAAAATTTATCTTCTGTCCTTTCCTTAATGAAATAGAAAGAAAAAGATGCACTGAACTTAAATTTAGTTTAGTTTGTGAATAAGGGAATCGACACCAATGTCACAATTCTTCGGCCCCCTCCCCCCCACCTTAACGTGTGACGTAATTTATGGATGGCCCCTTATCTTACCAATAATTTTTTGTCATCAGATATACCTTAATTCATAATTGTATAAACAACTTTACTAACAGAAGTCACTGTCTTTGATTTTGTATTCTCCGTTTTTGCCACCAAATTCCGAAATTGAAGTATGTATTATTTATTTACGTTTTTATTTTTTGCTTTTTAGTTGGTAGGTTGTTATTACCACTAAAAAAACCTTACCTGATAATTATAAACCAATAAAAATAACGAAACCTCTATTAAATAGAATCAGGTTTTGAGAAAATCAATAATATTAAGTCATCCCCCTAATTTTCTACGTTCTTTTTCATGAAATTTAATAAAATTAAGTCATCCCCCTAATTTTACAACTATAAAGTAGAAAATTAAGAGATTTCTTTTTACAAAATAAAAATATTATTTTAACACCCAAAAACACTACAAAGTGAAAAGCAACCTTTGAAATAGGTAGCAACTGTGGAAAGAAACGAAAAATAAAACAAAAACAGCGACTTCCAATATTAAATTAATATTACTATTAAGCAATATTACTTATCTATACAATTTACAGTGGTACCGAGTCCCTTGTTCACAAACTAAACTAAATTTAAGTTCAGTGCATCTTTTTCTTTGTATTTAATTAAGAAGAGGACAAAAGAAAAATTTTAGTTTAGTCCTGTCAAATTAATCAGCGCCTGCCACGTTTAGACGTGATTAAAAACTTGCTTACTAAAATTACGTCAATATACGTCAACCGCTGATTAATTTGACAGGACTAAACTAAAATTTATCTTCTGCCCTTTCTTTAATGAGAAAGAAAAAAGATGGCACTGAACTTAAATTTAGTTTAGTTTGTGAATAAGGGAATCGGCACCAGTATCTCTGTGTGAAAATCAGTACAAAATGTAAAAAGCCAACGTCACGTGGTGTTCCCAGGCGGTCACCCATCCAAGTACTGACCACGCCCGATGTTGCTTAACTTCGGTGATCGGACGAGAACCGGTGTATTCAACGTAGTATGGACGTTGGCATACGTTGAGTCGAATTTACCATTAAATATCTACTTTATGGATCGATGTAAAACAGATTATCTTGTAAAGGCATTGACTTTGAACTTTATTACCAGAGTGTTAAAATACAAACCGCGTGGCCATACTCAACGTCACGCGAGGAGGCCTTTGAAATCCGCGACCTTCTTTGTACAATTTAGCACTTTCGAACTTTGAAATTAAAGTTTCAATTTCTTATTCTAAGCGCTGTTCTGTGTCTATTGTATCAATTTTGAACAGATTTAAAAAAAAGCTGTCCTCAGTTCGCCCGTAGTTCGTATTTTTGTATAATGTTACGAGATATCTCCAGCCAATGAGGATCGATTTTGAAAAATAATGGAAAAAATGTGTATGCTTAAAGCTTGGTCCCATATAAATTTCATGAAAATAATATAGAAAATTTATTAGGGGCATGACTTAATTATACAGGGTGTAAGGGGATTGATTTTCTCATAAATACTGATACCATTCGAATGAGGCTTTCGTTACTTTTATTATTGGCAATTTTTCAGGCAATGTTTTCCACAACTAAAAAGTAGAAAATTAAAAAGGTTTTTTTTACAACGTAAAAACAATTAACTGGACGTTAAACACTACAAAGTGGAAAATAGGTGGCAACATACGAAAAATAAAACCAAAGACTGTTATTTCCGGTATTAAAGTAAATTAAACAATTTACGATATATCCCGAAGGAGGTGGCAACTAACAAAAAATAAAACCAAAGGCAGCGACTTCCGATATTAAAGTTATTCATACAATTTACTATGTCTTTTTAAATCAATATAAAAGGAAGTAATGCAAAAAGCCAACGTCACGTGGTGTTCCCAGGCGGTCACCCATCCAAGTACTGACCACGCCCGATGTTGCTTAACTTCGGTGATCGGACGAGAACCGGTGTATTCAACGTAGTATGGACGTTGGCAATATATAAACCAAAATATTTGATCATTATCGTGTATAATATGACAACGTTAACTTCTCAAAATTATATTCATTGTTTATTCTCTGTTTATTAGAAGCAAGCAACCATTTTTTTTACACTTTTATTTTCACCAAGCAAAACTAAAGTTGTCGCAACATTGAAATAGGTGGCGCCGTTTTTTATGTCATTTTTAGCAGACGCCATAAGATGGCGCTGTTGCACTTTTTTAGTCGTGATTCGTATATAAAATCGTAGATGGCGCTAACGTAGATTTCTATTAATCGTTTTTTTTATTATAATATTTATTGCAATAGTTGGGATTTGTTGGTTAATTTAAAAGAATATAACGCGTAGTTTCTCAATAATAATTATAATAAATTTACAATGATTACTATTCTCTACATTGTCTAATACCAGTACGAGTTGGCGGGAACTCTGTCCTCTTTGATGCCCATTTCTTCCATTATATCCATTTCAAATGTCCTTAGTTTTGGCGCGAACGTTACCTGTAAAGAAAGCGAATGATTGGGGAGAGTAATATGTAACCACTGCGGTTGGAAGACTTGACTTTACATACTTTTATCAGATATCATCGAGATGGTTCTCTCGGTCACACATACCAACAATATGCCGTTCAGCCGTAATTTTTTTTTTCTTACTATTTATATATTTTATATTTTTGGCTATGAAATTAGTACTCCGCAAATATTTCACCATTTTATTTGCCCTTAAACACAAGCGGGCAAGCGGTTCATTCTTTTTTGGAGACCAAACGAAACTGCGTCTTAAAACTAGAAGTCAAAATATAATATACCTTAACAGCGCTATCGCCGTTCGTGTCTTTATCTAAATTCTCAACATATAGCTCTTTACTCTTGAAATCCATGGTCTCCTCTGCTGTCTTTGGTATTGGGATGATTCGGCTGCTTGCCATAGACACGCGAACCTAGAAAAAATATTTAAGAGTAATTAACATTATTTATTATTACTGCAAGGGTCGGATGGAGGTGGCCCTGGAAAAGCATATCTGGAGGAATTTGGGGGAAACCTTTGCTTAGCAGTGAGACAGGGCAGGGAAGTACAAAAAAAAAAAAAAGATTAGCTTGATCGAATCATTGTTGAAGATAGTCAAAACAATCAAAACCAAACATAACACTACCAGTCTTTCTGAAGGGGTAAGCAGAGGTGTATTAGCACACAAATACCGCCTCTATATGCAAGAGCGAGACTACACAGAGTCATATAACAAATCAGGCTAAGATTCAGAACTTTTAGAACATCAAAATTACTATAGACAGACTCCGCACTGCACCACTTCCAAGTACTCTAGCTGGCAAGAAGAAGTGGCGTAACAAACTCCCCAGCAGCACAGCTGTCTGTTCAGTTACAAGAACTTGACTCTTTACTCTTTAGCAGACATGTTCCTATAGGAACAACATAAGTTCGAACCCAGGACGTGTTTAACAGTCGAGCAAAGGACCACTAGACCAACAAGTCAGTTATTGCTCTCTTGTAAGTAACAATGTTATGTTTTACAACTCTATTTATTGCAAGAATTGCAGAAAATTTGTGACTGCAAGCACACCAAATATTTAAATCAACCAGTGTTTCTATCCGTGTGTATTCCGAGTGCTACCAAACGTAAAGAATAGCACCATCTCATTTCGTCCCGTGTGGATTGTCGTAAGAGGCGACTAAGGGACTTACTAGAAAATGGGCAGCACCGTTCTCTATGCGTTTTGCCACCAAACTGCGATCGCCAATCTGCCTGCCAAACGTGGCGATTATGGCAAATTCCCGTTAAAGTGAAGGAGGTCTATGTCCAGCTACGTCTTTCAGCTAAAAAAATTTGTGTTTCTATCTGATTTAAATATTTGGTTTGTCATTGGAGTTCCGTCATGCATTCAATTACTATTTGGCAGGTGAAGTTGGAGTGTTTTGCCAAAATATCGTATGCCAAAACATTGAAGCGCATTTATTTATTTCCGCTATTGGCATTGCAACTGTTGTGACAAAGTAAACAATATTTCTATTACCTCTAAGTGATTAAAAAAAATCTTACATAGAGCAATATTATATTCTCCAAATATTATAGGATTTGGATTATTACTTGTCATAACTTCTTTATTTCATAACAAAATACTTTACGTTGAAAAATATTTCTGATATTTTTTATGTATCGTGTGGTGCCGGACGTAAAGAATATCATCACCCCATTTCTTCCCGTGGGTGTCGTAAAAGGCGACTAAGGGACTTACTAGAGAATGGGCAGCAGCGTTCTCTATGCATTTTACCACCAAACTGCGATCGCCAACCCACCTGCCAAGCGTGGCGATTTTGGCAAAGCCCCCTAATTGGGGGAGGCCTAAGTCCAGCAGTGGACGTCTTACGGCTGAAATGAATGAATGAAAAATATTTTATCATAAATAAAATAATAATAAAAAATTTAACTACCTACTACATTCAGTGCATTCATCCTTAAAATTCATAACGTACTTATTTAAAATAAAACAATATCACTAATAAAAATTATAACTCAATTATTCAATAATAAAAAATAAATAATAGTTAACACTATATTTATGTATACTGAAAATTCAAAAATCGGTAAAAAATTAATCATATAAATACAAGTATTAATTAAATGAAATATTTTGAAGTAGGATATGTTTTCCACACCAAGTGGTATTTTATACTCTTAGAAAGTCTAAATGGCCCTTGCTAGTTTGATGTGATGGAGCAATTTAAAGAAATTCATTCGCGCCAATTGTGTCAAATAACTAATATGAATCAAACAGGCACAAATAGTCGCGTGACATTGTACTCATTAAAGCAATCGAAGCGTACAGTCCTTATATCGCATGATTCACCTCACTTAGATCAGAAGACCGATTCCCGTAACTATATTATCTAGGTACCTACCTACGATTTGGAATGGGAAACTAGTTTCATTTTGTTAGTCACCACCACTTGATAATGCAAGAGTGCCTGTATTTGGTTTATTTGAAAGTTTGAGTTTAAAACTGTTCAAAATCTAGTCGCTATCTCATCACAGCGACAATCAATGTCAAGAACTTGTCAAAAATATAGGGAAATTAAAGGTATTTTTGACAATTTCAGACCAGACTGTGAACATTCTTAAATTACGGGAATTTCCCCTGAAACCTCTTTGTATTTATTTTGAGTGATGTCGGTTTTGCACCAATATAATAGTTTAGTTTCTTCCGTGTGGTGCCAGACGTAAAGAATAACACCATCCCATTTCTTCCCTTGGGTGTGGTAAGAGGCGACTAATGTACTTACTAGAGAATGGGCAGCAGCATTCTCTATGCATTTTATCCCTATACTGCGATTGCCAACCCGCCTGGTAGACCCTAGGAGGGTCTACCAGGCAGGTTAGCGAGGAAGATATTTCGAGATGTTTATGTCCAGCAGTGGACGTCATTCGGCAGAAATGATGAATGATGATGAAGATGATTATAGTTTCAGCGAAGAGAGTGTTAGCTAACCTTGTCTCCTTCCTCAGTGTATCTCCACTCAAACTCGGTCGGCTTCAGAGTCTCCGGATCCACCAGCTTCACATCTGTTGTGACGAGGAGAGGCGCCTCTGACTGGATCGTAATGCCGGGGAACTTTTTGTCTTTACCAACCTGGAATGAACCATTTAAACATTTGTAGTGAGTTTTCAATTTTTCTACTGTCCGAACAACACCCAATTTTGCACCTTCCATATACCGCGTTAGGGCCTTATCACACTAGCAGTTCACGAGCGTCTTCAAAGCGGAGCGAGTGCGCCGCGAATACGTCCGGACGCGCAACGAGATCACCGCGGATAAAACCGTTAGAGCCAGTCCACACGGCGCGTTGCGTCGTCGCAACGCAAATATTTTGACGCATAGCCGGCCACACAGGCGCTGCGTCGTCGCAGCGTTACTACGACGCAGTCTTAACGTTCGATCGACGCAGCGGTGACGCACAGTTGCGGCAAGCATTTTTGTAAAAACATCGCCTCCCTATCAACGCACAAACAACTGAGCGCTGCCTCTCCGTCGCCGCAATGAGTACATCCCCTCCCGCTTCGTCTCGGGGGCTGCTGTCCGTCATGTGTGCGTTGCGACGACGCAGCGCGCCGTGTGAACACCTTGGTTATTTGTATGTAAAACAACGCAACGGCAGCGCTGCGTCGACGCAACGCTGACGCAACGCGCCGTGTGGACTCGCACTTACTGAGTGTATTGTACAGACGCCAGCACATCGAACTACCCGAAACTGTCAAATATAGCCAATCGATCTTACACCTAAACCTAACCTAATACACTAGCGATAAAGTTAAAAAAACTATTAAAGAAAGACAGATTGTAGTAGCTTTATGTCTGTACGTCATAACTCGCCGCGAAAAGGCGGCGAAAACATTGTGTAATCGCCACGCGCCCGCGGCGTCATCGCTGTGCAGCCGCGACATGATCGCGACGTATTAGCTGTGTGCCCGCTCCGCTCTGAAAACGATCGTAAACCACTAGTGTAATAAGACCCTTAGGGCCCTTTTAAAATCATAAGAATAATAGCTTTTGCCGGCGGCTTCACCCGCGTGGATGTCGGAAATTTTGTTGCGTTCATTTCCAACCATCTATATATATAAAATTCAAAGTCCTGAGTGACTGACTGATATATTAACGCACTGCCTAAACCGCTGGTCCTAGAGGCATGAAATTTAAAGGGCGTGTTCTTTGTGAGGAGTAGGTATCCACTAAGAAAGGGTTTAAAAAAATTCCATCTCTAAGAGGGTGAAATGGGGGGTTGAATTTTATTTGAAACTTTTTATTCTCTGGGTCGGATAAGACAAAGCAAGCAGCGCGATAACACAATGCTTACCTGGATTAACACATAGGGTACTTTTAATTCCGGTAGTACGCTTCTGTGGGATATTTTTCGACATTCACGCGGGCGAAGCCGCGTGTAGAAGCTAGTATGAAATAAATTTAATGATGTTTACTTTGAAAATGCAAGACTCTGCACACAACTTCGACCCTTTATTCAGCTCTTTGGGAGTTAAACTATCAAAAATGCTGAGGCACGTATAAATTAATTTTTAATCGTCAGCCGAAACACAAAATTTCAAGAACGTCGCTTCGAAACTGGCGAATTTCCACCCCCTATTTCTCCCCTTTACAGAGGGAGTTTTCTAGAATCCTTTCTCAGCTGACGTCTCCTACTCACAATCTATGTCTGCGCCAAATTTCAACTTCATTAGGCCAGTAGTTTTGTGATTAATCAGTAAGTGAATGTATGAATGAACGACCTTTGGCTTTTATAATAAAATAGCTTCTGCCCGCGACTTCATCCGCGTCAAATTTTTGCTCCCCTGACCCTTCCCGGCGCATCGAATTGCCTGCCAGTTTTCGTCCATTTTACGTTGCTGCTCCGCTCCTTTTGATAGTAACGTGATGTTATATAGCCTATAGCCTTCCTCAGTAAATAGGCTACCTAACACAAAAACATTTTTTCAATTCGGACCAGTAGTTCCTGAGATTACCGCGTTCAACCAAACAAACAAACTCTTCAGCTTTGTAATATTATTATAGTATAGATTAAAATACAGATTATTTTATTATACTCACAACTCTAAGATGTGTGTTAAGTCCATCAACAATGACCCAGTTTCGTTCCTGGATCACCTGGGACACAAGCCCCTGCTTGCCTTTGTCCTTCCCCACCATAATCTCGACACGGTCACCTCTGAAACAAAATTAATCATCTATACTTATTATAAACTAGCTTTTTTTTTCTGCCTACGCCAAATAAATGGCCCCAAACGAAATGCAACACGGTGGGCGTCGCAACACATCGCCCACCCGCGCAATTACTTCGTTTTGGCTTCGCGTTCCTTCTGATTTATTTTCTTTTTGCTTGGCTCCTAAGGGACATATATTGAATAGCCTATAACCATTCTATATATTGTTTCGTTTTTGCCAATGATCATGCTGTTGATTACTATCTGAGTTCACTATGGAGTGCACGTGAATAGCAACAGCAACCTGAGTATATTTGCCAACAGATATGACTGTCCATTCTTCAAACATTTTATGCATTTATATGTCCTAACATAGTTTTAAGGGGGAGAAGCACCACGTTCACTGGTGAACTAAAATTTTTCTTTAAATTTGCAGTAAGTATCAGTATCAGGTTGTACGTTGATTGTAATATTATTCGCGATCATAACAAATTTTGCAGGCTTACTTATCTTCCTGAAACATTATTTAATTTTACTGATAAAAAGGATCATGTTGTCTGATAAATTAAATAAAAATAATATTCTTGGCAGATTCCTAGTGTAAGTTACTGCCACATACCAAAACACCAAGTTAGATGTTCCGTTTACAATGACTGCAGTTGACTTTTACTACAATACAGAACTTGTAAGATGTTGCTAATTACTGAGGAAGATTATATGAAGTGTGATGTCAATGTACTAAGTGATAAGTGATAACACTAATTATAGCACACTTTGAAGTGTAAACAAAGGTTATAAACAACGTAGTAACGTAAATACAAGAACGTTTTATTTGTTTAAAAATACTATCTGACCCAACAGATTTTATCCTGTTAAAATTTCAATTCCCATAAAAAAAGAATTGTTTTTTCTGAATTTAACCATTTTTCAGGCAAAATTTACCATTTTTCTTGCATTAAACCTATGTTATGGGGATTTGATTTCCGCACCAAGTCCTTTGAGTGGACCATTTAGTGCCATGAAACCTTAATTCGTACTAACTACTACCACTATAACTACTATTACTAACATTTTATAAAACAGAATAGTCAAATCGGTCCAGAAGTTCTCAAATAAGAAGCTTCCCAAGGAAGGGCATTTCTGTTTTATTTCTAAAGAACTATTCTATTATATTCTTACTTGAAGAAGCTCCATTCGCCAACAGGTTCAAGAAACACTTTCTTCCTGTGCATATTGCGCTCATTTTGCATACGAAACTGACTGGTCCAAGGCCTGTTCGTCGTGAAGCGATAGTGCTTACGGGCTATCTGAGCCTTCGGATACTGGGGATAGTTCGAAGGATTCTTCCAATACACCTAAAACGCAAAACAAATACAATAAAATAATTTTGAGGTTATGATTTTCCATCGAAGAATACTTCATGTTTGAATAGCATTATGTACCTGTTCATAGCTTCTTTTAACGTAAGACTCGGGGAAATTTGAATATTTAACAGTCAAATCGCCAATTTTCTTCGCTAAAAATCCGTATATTCGCATTTTCTTTGTTTTGTTTCGTAACCTTTTCGTGAAACTGTTTGACACACACGATATGACAATTGACAGCTGTTATCAGATGTCAAAAATGACACGACAAAAATAGCGCTCATAGCGCGCTCTGCCCGCGCTGCCGGTTTCAGCTTTAACCGACAACTTGCTTCACTCATCCTAATCAGTGTTTGTAAATGTATGCCCGATTCACATTATTCCAGTCCAGTAATCGGGCGAGAGGGCCGGCCAGGCCAACGCTAGACCAGATCATATCGTCTACATTATTCACCACTATTCCATTGGCGCTGAAGAGGGTGAGCTGGAATGAAAAAATAGACCTGCCAATCATGTTGATCTGCCGCACTGGATTGTTAATTGAAATGAGTACACACGGTGACATTTATCAAAAACATTTTCTGTTTTAGCTGACCTCGCATTGACTTTTCGAATGAGAAGTTAGCAAATCGGCATACACTGGACATAAAGGAGCTGGTTAAAAGTCACCGTACATTCTAGAGCATTCCAGAACCCAGTTCCTATTAATCCACTGCTGGTTTCGATCGGTGAATTGATATGCTATTACAATAATGTGAACCAAGCATTATGGTTTTTGTAAAATATAGTGCTTCATGATCTTATTTAAACAGAAACAAATGCATTTTAAAATAGAGAGAGATCCTCTCCGTTTCAAAAATACATTTTACTCACAGATGTATTTTTGAAACGGAGAGGACCTATTATTGTAAGGTACCCACTTCTTATTTTAAAATCTCACGTCCACACACAGATATTGATATCACTAGGCGTATCCACTAGCTCAACTGGAAAGCATTGAATTACTGTCTTGTCGTGTCAGTGGCACGACGGTGAATATTGTTATTGTTGGCCCATTACTTAGCAAGCCAGACAGAACAAGCCCTTGATGCGACCAACTAACGAGTCTATATTTCACTTAGTCAAGTAGTTATTTTATTAACCGACGAAAAAAAACGGAGGAGGTTATCAATTCGACGCGTATATATATTTTTTTTTGTTTGTTTTTTTCTTATGTATGACCACGCATAACTTTTTACATAGTAGTCCGATTGTGATAATTCTTTTTTTATTGGAAAGGGTATACTCCGAGGGTGGTCCCATATAAATTTGGAAAACAAAATCAAACCCTAAGGGTCGGAAAACAGGGCATGATTGATTGTTTACCATAGAGGAGAGTAATATATCTGGTATTGTTTACTCAGTGATTGTAATGCATTACCACGCATAACTTTATACAGAGTAGTCCGATTTTGATCATTCTTTTTTCATTGGATAGGGTATACCTTGCCAAGTATTATACATACATACATACATAGAATCACGCCTTTTTCCCATGGGGGTAGGCAGAAACCACGGAACGCCACCTGCTACGATCTCTACACACTTCTTTTGCCTCGTTTAGGTTCATACAATTGGTCATACACACACGCCGGTTGCGAGTACTACGCACCTGACCTTTCTGAAGAACATCACCAATAAGGTCCCTATATGTCCTCCTAGGGCGTCCCCTCTCGGTGTTTCCACTCACATCTGCCTTGTAAATACCTTTTGTGAGCCGACCTTCATTCATCCTCTCAACATGACCAAACCACCTAAGCATACTTTTTTCAATTTTTGTCACTACATCTTCTTTTACACCACACCGTTCTCTTATCACATCATTCCTCAGCCTATCATTCATAGTCACACCACACATGCTTCGCAAGGAACGCATTTCCACAGCATTTATTCTACTTTCATGCTTCTTTTGCCATACCCAACATTCACTTCCATACATAAGCGTAGGCACCAGTACACCATTGTGAACAGCCAGTCGAGCCTTATCGGACATCAACTGGTTGGTCACAATCGCATGTAAAGCACCGTTTACTTTATTTCCCGCATTCACTCTTTTTTCTACATCTTTATCAATCTTTCCATCCCTTGTAAACAAACTCCCCAAATATACGAACTCACTTACTTGCTCCACACTCTTATCATTTATTTTTACATCACATACCGATACGTTATCTACGCCAAGTATTATTAGTACATTAAAACTACAAAAAATTGTAAAATAAAAACTTTTTAGCAAAAAATTAAACCGCCGAAAAACTGAAAAGCAAAAAATAATAAACCTTAAAATTTTGAGTCGGCGCTGAAAAATCAATGAACAAAGATCACTAAAAGCGCCGACTCATAATTTTAAGGTTTATTATTTTTTGCTTTTCAGTTTTTTCGGCGGTTTAATTTTTTGCTAAAAAGTTTTTTTTCATCTATAGTACTATAGTGTGTTGTAATAACACTAGCTACGCTAACGACATGGTGCTGTTGAGCGCGTCAATCCGCGGGCTAAGGACACTCGTAGCCACAGCCGTAAATATCCAGAAGCAGTACTTTCAGTGAAAATAAACGGTATACCCCTTGTGAGAGTAGACTGATATAAATATCTGGGTCACTTATTGACCACTGACCTCAAAGATGATGAGTATATTGATAGGGTGCGGAGGGCGCTGTGTGTGAGAGCTAACATGATTGCCTGCAGATTCAGACGTGCCTCGAAAGAGGTCAAGTGCAGTATATTCAGTGCGTACTGCACGTCTTTTTTACGCTTGTAGTCTGTGGGTTCATTATACTCAAAAATCATACAGCACCCTTCGCGTCCAATACAATAACGCATTCAGGGTGCTGATGGGGTTGCCCCAATACTGCAGCGCATCAGGGATGTTTGCTGAAGCTCACGTGGACTGTTTCTACACGGTGATGCGGAAGCAGTGCGCATCCCTGGTCCGTAGGGTGCGGGCCAGTGCCAACCATCATCCTATCTATGATAGCAAGTAGGCTGGATAGTGAGCTTGTGAACCACTACTGCTGGTTTCAGCTGGGCCTATCACCTTGCAGCAGAGATGTCACAATCTGTTTCTGTTTTTATCTTTGTAAGTGTGTTACTAATATAGTTTGCAAGCACATTGTTACTAACACTATGAGTATTGTTGCTCGAATTAAATAAATAAATATATTTTGGCGTCACTAGGAATTTTGTTTCAGCAGTCGTTTGCAGTCGACCAGATGAATTAACCAGTCATATATTGAGATATCACAAAAACCGCTAGTAATAAACAATCCGACCAAAAATAGTTCATGTAAAATAGGTAGCTAAGACTTAAATAACACGTTCATTTTAAAAAGTTATTCAGTGACGACTTTGTCTTTTTTAGGAATTAATAAAATCCAAAGTATAAAATTTACAAAAATAAAACTAAGTGTGATATACATTACAAACCAAGGTTTTTATTTAGATCAGGTTTAAACCACTAAGCCGGTTTTAAAGAATTGCAGTTATTTTTACAAAACCAACAAGTTAGTCCTGCCGGCCGCAACCAGTCTCACTGTCTCAAGTAATGGTCCCATGGCATTAGGTTATGCTAATTGGGTTGGGCCCACAGTTTGTCCAGGTGGACGTACAGTAACTTAGAATGGGACTAGTAAGTCACTTACTAGTCCCATTCCAAGTTGGGCATTAATTTTTCCCACACAGTGATGTCCAAAAAACCCTTCGCACATCAATTTCTGGATTTATTTATTTTGTATTAGAAACTTTTCTATGCAAAGGAACGTTTATGCATAGACAATAAAGTGATTTTTATTTTGTAATCTGACACATTCAGAATTTGCTGTCGTTTTCTTATAAAAAATCTTAAAATAGTCACTTTGATTATTTAAATAATAGTAAATCACAATTGCGTTAACATTATTACACCCAGGATGGTTTGAAGCACATCATGATAAACTTTTAATTTATTTACGGACTAAAAATTTATGCGTTTAATCGCACATAGACAATTGACGTAAATCAGCTGTCCAATATCAGTCGTTGTAGGTGGCAGCACCGCGTCACGTGAATTTTCATGGCGTTGAAGGGCTAGTCCCGAATTGTCTTGTGATTTCGCCAAATTATTTGCTGTTTCAAATATTTAGTGATAAACAGCATTAATTTATAAGTTCCAGGTGAGTGTTGTGTTCTAACAGAGTGAATATATGTGGAGATGTTGCCGTTATATGCTTTTGCGCGGGACTGAAAGATGTCAAAGTCGGCAGTGACGAGTGTAAGGGGTGGTTTGGGGTGAATTTCTTGGGTTAGCTTGCGCCGGGCGCCAGGATGTCTGACCGCCGAGCGAGCGCCGTGGGATCGGGCTCGGTATTGATTGGGTGCACGAGCCCGTTGCGTCAGCGTCTAGTTGAAAACACCAGACAGTCGGCTGCTTCCGCGGGATCTAGACTGCATATTCGCTACACAAAATCGATTTTTCGTACAATGAAAATGTTTTCGACTGTACCAAACATATGAAGTCGGTTGCTACGTGCATTTTCGTTGTGAGTCTTTATAATTAGTTGTTCATATAAGTTGATAGTACACCATCTTGTGTGATTGCAGTGGTGAAGATGACGTCTGAATACTGGGTGATCAGCGCCCCCGGCGACAAGACCTGCCAGCAGACCTGGGACAAGCTCAACAATGCCACCAAGCAAGGCAATCTCAGCGCCAACTACAAATTTCCAATCCCTGACCTGAAGGTAATTTTGAATTAAGTATTTTATTTATCTACAAATTTGAAGAATTTTCGAAAACCACTCTAGGAACATTTCTGAGATAAATTATGTCATCCCATTATTCCCCATTGAATGATGACAAAATGTCCTTGAAGCAATTATTATGTTTTCAATCTTGCTTGATAAAAAAATGGGTTTGTTCGGAGAAGATTCCAATTTGTTACTTTATAAAAACAAATCGATTTATGAGAATCAATATTCTGAATGAGAAACAGTAGGTAATAGGTAGAACTGGCTGGTGTCCGCAACAATATTTTGCATAGTTGAGAAACAGTATAATTTCATTCTACTACATTCTGTATGGTGAGGATTTTAAATGACCTATTTAAAATCAGATCAATATGATGCCCATCTTCAATAGAAATGATGCCCATGAATATGATGCCCATCTTCAATTGAAAAGATAGAAGATAAAATCTTACAATACATATTAATACGAAGAAGGTTCTTATTTAGCTTGCATATTATTTGATAATTAACATCTGTAATCATCAGTAATAAGCCAAATTGATTGAACAAAAAGTTCATATAACTTTTAAAGATCTATTCATTTATTAATAGGTCATAAGGCTATTTATTTAACAAACATTTGTCTATTAATCAAATCATGTGCACAATAGTGTTATGTAATTCTAATATCCAATAATTATAAACTATGCTATGAATTCCACTGTTTTTCCAAGTTATCAAAACATTTAATTCACAGTATTGTTATACTTCTGGTCAATCAATAAATACTAGAACCATTTACTCTTAATAGGGTTTATGGGTTCTGGAAAGAGACTGAACAATGATATCACATATCTAGAACTACTTGCTTTTTAGTGTTAAAAATAAATTGTAAATGCCTCTGTAGCAGTCATCTTGGAAAAGTATACACAGTTTCATTAATAAGTTTTTAAAGATAAATGTTTTTTTCTGTATTATATTGTATATCAAAAAAATAAATTATGTTTTCTAACTCAATTGGTGTTTACTATCTGAGAAGAAAGACCAAAACAAACTCAGAGGTCACTGTCTCTATTAAAGTCCAGACATAATCTTGGTCACATCCTGTGAGGAGTATGTCTTTAGAGGAAACAACCGCACAGATTTGAGTGGATCTGTCCAATCACTATATATACATAGTATTGAATTTGATATGATTTACAATAAATAGATCTATCTAAATAGTACAAATAAAGCAGAAATAAAATTCTTTTTAATCTTATTTGAAAGTTTTTTTTTCTAATTTTTTCCACAAAATAGGAGAAAATACTTGAATGAAAATTATGTATCAGTTAATTTAGTTAAAAAGATTATTTACTATTATTTTTAAGGACTTACCAAAAAAAAAAATCTTCTGCCAACTTCACAGAGTAGGTACCATTTTCTATTTTAAGTTAATTGTTATTATTTTTGTAAAATTAACTTTATTTCGATAAAATGAGGGAAATTAATAAAATTTACTATTTACCATATATATTGCCCGTATATTCAAATCACAGCTGCCATTCGATTGAAGTTCTATACATGGTTTTAACTTTGGCAAAATTTTGATAAACCATTTATTTTTCTGCCTGTAGACTAGTGTTTTTTTAAGTTTTATTCTAATTGTTTCCAGGTGGGGACACTGGATCAGTTGGTGGGACTGTCGGATGACTTGGGTAAGCTCGACACGTTCATTGAGACCATCACAAGGAAGGTCGCTCAGTACCTCGGTGAGGTGAGTAAAGAGTTTTGTTTACCAAACATAAAATCACGCCTTGGGGAATGTCACATACAACCTAAAATCTTAACATACTCCCTTTTAAACGGTTTTTTTTATAACATTCATAAATCTGGTCATATACGCACGCCGGTTGCAAATATAGACACCTGATCTTTGAGTTTTAATACAAAAAGCTCCCCTAATCCTAAGAAATGTTTGATGCGTTGACCAGTCAACCAGACATCCATGATATAAATTCCTCCCTATGTTTCCCTTTCTTATTCCTCCTTATTTTATAGCAGTAAGGGCATTATCTATAGTTCAGAAGTTACACTGGGAACAATTTATTCAATTCTCTAAAAAAATACTAATTTTAAATTTGTTGGAGTTTCATTTTTTTTTTTTTGTAATTCTTTCTCAGGTACTAGAAGATCAACGCGATAAGCTCCATGAGAACCTTATGGCAAACAACAGTAAGTTATTTTTCTATTTTTCTTATGGCACTAAACATTTAATTTTTGAAATTCTTAAAAACTTATTTGATTGTTTGGTGCCATTTATTTATAGACATTTTTGGAAGTTGAAAAAAAGGTTTGACTTAAAAGAAATTAAATATAGAGTTTAACAACAAAATAGGATTATTTTGCATGATTTAAATAAAACATAGAGAAAAGAGTTATTTATGGCATGTTTGGGAAACTATAGACTTGGGCCTGAAATTGGGCCCATGATGCTACCAGCATGACAACTAATTTTTAAAATAGAAAAAGAATGAACTGGTGTAGAGAAATAAATAAATTAAAAGCACAGAGTAGTGCGAAAAATTATTAGCATGTGTCGCTGAATTTCAATGGTTAAAATTATCTTTTATTATTTTCTTATATTTATTTTTTAATTTATTTATTGATATTTACCTATTTTTTTGCATGCCATTTTTTCTGATCACACTGCCTGCGTTTACAAGTCAGCCAGTGTGTTTTTTTTTAATTTTATTATATTTTTATATTAATTTGCAATTATACCGTTGCGTAATACCCGAGAATGTTTATTATTTTCTACATTTTCTCTCACATAACACATCTCATCTCAACCCCAATAATACACACTTACGTACCTATATTTGAGCACTAATGTGTACATACTTATTTATAATGATTATTGACGAAACTTGGCGTCGGCCTTATGGAAAGCGGGCACAACTCACATTTTCAAAAAACTTAAATTGACGTGATTTTTTTCTATTACATAGTATGTTTATACTTCCGTTACCCTGTGGTAAATAAAACAAGTTTCGTCAGTAAAAATACTCAACATACCACTTTTAAAATCAAAGGCTAAGAATGTTGAGTGGACAGTGTTTGTACATTTATTTTTAGTTTGAGGTTCGCCAACGTCCGACTATGTCGAACCTCTTTGCACCACTGCACCTATGTGTGATATGTAAATAGATTTAATGGAATGTATAGAAAACAATTTATGTTGCATATTCACCTTATTGGAATCACGGCTAGCAATATCTTTTTCAATATATTTCGCGTTGCGGCAAGAAATTATTAGAGAAACTCCAAGATTTATTAGACAAAATTAGGATGGAACACATCCGAATAAAGGTAATTTTTACATGGTATTTTCTGAAGATTCTTTTCCAAATTGTTTTTTTTTTAATATTTAGGTAGGCGATTGACTTTAAGATCAAGAGAAAAATCGATTAAATTGCACATATATTGAGTTTTTTTTTTTCAAAATTCTATGTGTATCTTTTTTCTATAATATTTAATTGGATGCGATACATAAATAATATTTTTATATATGTACATAATGCTTATTATATCACAATATAGTGTCGCTTTTTATTATTATTTTTCATATTTAATGAGTTTGTTTGACACAATTGTGTTTAGAATTAATTTAAAATATATTTTAGATTGAGAATGTTAGTTTTTGGGATTGCATTTCAGTGTCTGAGAAATGGAAAAAAGTTTGCGGCAGTGAGTAATATTTTTTTCGTAGTTTATGTAAATTGAGCTTGTTAGTTATATTGTGCGAGCTTCAAATATAATATCTACGCTTCAAATATCTGTATATTATTATCATATTTAAAAATTAAAAGCAATTATTTTCGCTACGTTTATTTTTTGTTTTTTTACAGAAAATGGTATATATGTAAGATATTATTTGTTATTATATAAATATGAAGCTTTTTGGTGATTTTTAGGCGTTATAAATATTTATTAAACTTTTATACAGCGACGATACGGAAAATAAGTTTTCTATTATTATTATTTTGGTGACGGTATGAATATATATTTTTTAAGTGGGACGTTTGAATAAGCATTATATTTCGTTTCAATGGTTTCTTTATGTAAGTAAAATGTTAATGTAATGTAAAACGTCATGTTTAGGATGTTAACAGTGTGTTAAGTACTCGAGTGTCATGCCATGTAATTGATTCGACACTTAATGGCATATTTTTGCAAATCGTCGGTCTTAAAATGTTTTTATTTAGGTGCACAGCTTATACTAACAAAACATAAAATAAATAATTTTCGAAGATCGGTCTACAATCGTCCGAAATATCGAAGTTGGTGATGATCTGCAAATTACTTTAAATTCGAATGATCGTTTTTTGCGTGGTGTATTATAACAATGACCTCCTCGCATTCTTCAATATATTATCTCTACGCACCAGCGGAATTCAGTAATACAATGATTTGCGCTGCCATATTATTTTTAATATTGATTCTCGCCAATGAGTGTCGGATTTAGACGAAAAATAATATGTATTACATCACATTTTCAGTGTCGGACTCGTAAAGAACTGAGATAAAGTATTGTTATCATAGGCTCATAGCGACAGTGAAAGTGTGAATTCAGATCAGATGAGATAACTAAAGATAGTATACATATGACTAAATATGTACTGTTCAAGCGATATGTGATGGATATAGTATAAAAATGATTTGCCTGAAAAAACGAAAAGACTTTCTTTCTACAATCGAACAAGAGACTTGTCATGGGATTAATTTTCAGCAATTCATCACTTGTTAAAGCAACGTTGTTCTACACTTTTAGAGGGTTTTCACAACTAGTTATAGTTTAATAGATAGCACTAAGCAACTAACTCACGTCATCACTCAAGGAATACCTATGGGATATGAGGTTATTGGACCAATCAAAGTTAATAAAGATGCTACGACCCGTTTGGAATTATGAACTTTCTCTGGCTTGGTGTTTTCTAGTCAAACACTTTTTCAGATGCTATACATTATTTCGATTTGTTTAAACAAGGAAATCCATATCCATTACATATCTCCATGAGCTCTTAAATATAACCACATTTTGCTTTAATTAATAAAACTCCTAGACGTTGTAAGTTGTCGCACATTATGTTGTAATACGTAAAGTTACTGAATATAATGTCTCCATACCATAGATAATAGCAATCACTGCCTCACAAGACATTCATAGCTTAGCTATATCAAGCTTTAAAAATTGTCTATGCTTTGCGCTTCTTAATTTTTTTTATTACTATTTAGTTTATTTATTATTTTTATGAAAATATATTATTTATTTTGCTCCTGTCCTATACTAAATCCTCTTTATTTTCATCCTAAATTCACCGAAGCGATAAAAGCGATATTTCGTTAATATATTTCGAGATGATATGAGATTGACGATATGAGATTAATTCAGAAACAAGGACATGAAACATTGAAATAGCTTTACAACCGCCATAAAGCGATGGATAAACAATGAATAAAAGCGGATTATAGTAGCAGTTGTTAGTGAATGGTCGTGGAAGTGTGAAGTTATAAAATGGGAGCTTAGTAGAGGTTTATGAGATGGGTTATGGACTGTGGCGACTCTAGGCGTGGACTCGTACGCGGACCCCGGAGGGGGGGAGCCGCCGCCCACGCCGACGTCGCCGGTGTGCGACTCCGCGTTCTCGGAGCACCACGGCTGCTGGCCGTGCGAGCACCGCGACCACGAGGAGTACGAGGCCTCGCAGCCCTCGCAACACTCCAGCGGCCGCAGCTCGCCGCGGTGGGACGAGGACGACGACGAGGAACGCCACCACCATATACTCTCACAAGGTTTAGGAGACCTAACCCAAGCCTAACCTAACTCCTTGATTTTGGACGGAACTTGAAACAATTGCAAGTTAACTTTTATCCATTAAAGTTTGGACGTTTTCGGAGAGTATGTGAGTCAAGTTCTATTCAAACTAATTCCCGGTAGGCCCTGTAGGCCCTGTTCTTCCTACTAGTTAGTCGAACGAAGCTTTACTGCACTTAAGGTTTCGTTTGTTACGTTCAGCGCTATTTGCAGACGCGAAGTAGGTTATGTGAAGGCAGTGATTGCTATATCTTGAAATATCTTCCTCATTTTTTTCTCTTTTTACTATTTTTGTCTTTAAACAGCAGATGGCGCTGGCCGTATTTTATAATTCGCGAGCGCCATCCTGAATTTTGTCTGTATATTTGTTGGTTAAAGTAAAAAAAGTTTAGGGTGACGCTACGAAGCTGTGGCTAGGCAAGAGAATTTCACAAAATGTACGTTCTGCACCACATCACTGTGTGAATGCGTCGAATTGACGTGTATACAATGTGTAGTTAATATTAACCGGGTAATTCGCGAAACTATTTGCTTGAAACTAGAGATTTCGCGGACTGCCCAGTAGAAGCTTTATACACAGTTGAACGTGTTCTATATTATAGCTTTTTAAGTTATTTTTAGTTTGCTTAGATGTTTAATTTATTAATATTGTCGATGTTGTACTCTTTATTGTATATTTTTTTATTTTACTTATAACAAAATACGTTTATTTATAAGTTATACCCTTTTGCTTTTGTGCGTGAACGTTGTATGGAGTAGCGAAACTATTAAATGTTGTAGAAATCTTTAATCTAGAAATTAAATAAAAATCTACTAACTTATAAGGATAAAATAATATTTCCGATCATCGTTTTATGTTTTGTTTAGTTAAATTTAATAATAAGGAAAACAGCACCGTCCCGTGATACAAGTGAAACTTAAGAAAATAATCTATTAGAAAGAATTAGTGTGAGAGACAAAGAGAGTTATATCTTTCTTCTCTCTCATGTAACGAAATGTGCCTAAACGTGACGCGTCCTTGAACTTTCCCTTCAATAGATAACTTGTTTTATTCGCGATCAGATTTCCAATTTTCCGTTTCACTAATTCATATTTCAGTCTCCTACGTAATTGGCTAGCCCATATTTCACGTTGTTATAGTAAATCTAAAAATAGCCTTTACAAAACACGATCATAACCTTGATACGTCGTGTAAATTATTTGCGAACGAAATGAATGGCGTTTGGAGCGTGTTTCACTGTTTATTATGACTGCCGGTAGTGCTAGCTTCTGCCCGCGACTTCGGTCGCGTGGAAGTCGAAAGACATCGCGATACAAAAAAACAGCTCCATTTTTATAAAAGTCCATCTGTCCGGGCGCGTCGCATCGCATCGCCCGTCCGTGAAATTACTGTCTTTTCGCGTAGAGTTCTTTCTGCCTTTTTTCTTTTTGCACGGCTTCTAAGGGTCGTATCGTGATGGTAAATAAGCATATAACCATCCTCAAGAATTGGACTACCATCATTCATCATCATCATTTCAGCCGTAAGACGTCCACTGCTGGACTTAGGCCTTCCCCAATTTGGGGGGCTTTGCCATAATCGGCACGCTTGCCAGGCGGGTTGGCGATCGCAGTATCATATGGTGGTAAAATGCATAGAGAACGCTGCTGCCCATTCCCTAGTAAGTCCCTTAGTCGTCTTTTACGACACCCACGGGAAGAAATGGGGTGGTGTTATTCTTTACGTCCGGCACCACACGGTACAAGAATTAGACTATCAAACGCAAAAAAAAAAAACAATTCCATCTGGTAGTTACAGAAGTTTGCGCGTTCAAACAAAAAAATAAACTTTCAGCATTTTTTAGTTTCCACCCGCGTCTTCGCTCGCGTGGTATTTCGATAAAATAGTTCCCCAAATTTTACTTCTTTATATGTATATAGTTATAAATTGATAAACGATTTGTTTGTGCATCGCGTGGGGTAGTCATTCGTATTTGTAATGTCGTGCCATTTATTACGAGGTGAATGATTTTTCACTTTCACATGAAATATAAATCTTTTTACCAAAATACCTATAAATTCTTGGTCTTTGTTTACTCCGATTGCACTGTCAGTTTGGTAGCGTACATTTCAGTGTGTCTATTTTAATATTTAGTTTAACTCTATAGAAAAAGACTAAGAGGCAGATTTAGAGAATTTGCCTTACCCCTAAACGAGGGGCTTAGTTTGATTTCTCAAATAAAAAAAAGTCAGATTATTTATTTGAATTACGCCATTGAAAGGCAGGCTTGAACGTCAAAATTTACAAAAAAAAATGGAAATGACTCTGGGCTATTAAAACAAAAAAAAAAACATTCTTCTCATAAAACTCAGTACCTAACTAAAGTACTGATGTTCTGTGGCTTTCTTGGTACACCAGCACTTAAAGCTACTACAATCTGTCAAATTTCTTTAATAAGTTTTCAACTTTAACGCTAATGTATAAGGTTCAAAATTGATTGGGAATATTTGACAGTTTCGTGTACCTTGATGTGCTGGCGTCTGTACATTGAAAGCCTATCCCTACTTGATAATATTGTAGTTGAGAAAAATACTAAGCGTTCGATTTTTTCGAAACTTTCTAGATTCTATATTTAAAACCTATTTTATTTTTAGCGGCAAGTTGGGTTGTTTTTTTTTTTCTGACAATATTGTTGCAGTGACTAAGTGAGAAAACTGAATAAGTCACAAATGTAATTAACATTTTGTTTTTGTGATATGATAAGTAAATAATTTATCTCTCCGCTTATCGACCGAGACATTTATTATAATTCAAGGTCACACAAACTTAATGAACTCGCTAAATATAATATACTTACATATTTATATCTAAGATACTTGGCGTAAATTCCCTATAGGCATCACTAGTATTTAGAATATACTTTTTATCAACTCATTTCTTTTAAGTACTCTAAAAGTTTTATAGGAAAATGGACTCAGAAATTTGAAGCAACAGATCTATAAATTTAGGTTCGTGATATTAAAAATCTTATATGAATGTGGTATATGTGCTTAGATTCTAAATAGTGTTATAGATTTTTGTATTTTTCTAACAGAACTACATTATATTAAAAAGAACATAGGAGAATTTCCTACTTTGTAGAATTATAAAGCATGACAATAAAATATTAGACTAAAGTGTATAATGTAGTTCTAATACCCGTATTTAAATGTTAAATCCAAAAAACTTTTGATATCAAAAGATCTTAAACTATTTATAAATACTATCCACCCTACACAATTAAATATCGCTTTACGTTAGCTTATCAAAAAGTTTAATTTTGAATACGGGTTGTCCAGCATGAAATTAAGCATGATATGAATATTTATTAATATATTATTAAATAAAATAGTGCATGTCTCTATAATGTATGGACCCTGTACACAGAGGTTTCTTTTGATGGCATAATTGTTATGTAATATAACTTGGCAGCGATAGAAATGATTAGTGAAGTTTGGAAGAAAAAGAAGTGTTGCGCCGACCCCAAATAAATTGGGATAAGGGCAGTAAACTAATAATGCTTGAGACCTATCCTACACCTCCTCAATCCTATTTCAAAAAGGTGCGATCCGTACACGATGCAAAAAAAGACATAAGTCGTCTCTTTTTTTTTTGCAATTAAAGAGCCCAGCCAGGGCTTAAAAACTTAAAACTAAATCAACTATACTCTAAGGGCACACTGTGGGGTACAGATCTCGGCTTGGAGTCGCTGGAAGAGAGCAGCAAGGGACGGACTGGACCAGAATGACATAAGTCGTCTTTTGTACGGACCACCACTGAAATACTAGTGATGTGACATTCTTACCTTCTCTTTCTTGAATAGAGTTTGTTACCTTTGAGATTTGTCGCATATTAGCAATGTTATGGTCATATAATATACTATAGTCTGGCCGCTAAGAGAATGCGTTCGTGACACCTGTCGGTGCAACAATTCTAGTAACTCATAAAGATCAAATTCGCTAAACACGTGTTCGTTTATTTGAAACTGACAGGTATCATAAACGCATTCTCTCGCCGGCCAGTCTAGTATATATAGTATATATAGTTTCTTACTTAGAGTAAAACATACCTACATATTTTCCTTAATGCATAATAACTATCTTTTGATAATGCGCCGGTTGCTTGTCAAACCACAAAATTATAATGTGCACCAACGATTTTTAAGTAGATTTTTGTATTCAGCCAATGTGTACAGGAGTTTTTCTATTTAGTGTTTGTCTAAATGCACGTTAAGCTAGATTGTTTTTTTTTTTTCAGTTTTTGGACCAATGCTTACATTCGTTTGTTTTGTTAATTTTTGTTAAGCACTTTTTTTTATAAAAAATATAACTTAGTGTACCTACTTATAATTTTTTGTTGTATGTTGATTATTTAATAACGATGTTTTCTAGTTGATTTTAGTTTTTATTATAATCATATATAAAATATTTTGAAAATAAAACATTAAATTAAAATTTCCACTGGAAAAAGGACGGTTAAGTTTGGGATGAGACAAGTTGAAAAAAAAAAGAAAATTGTACACATTATAAAGAAACAAATATCGATATTGTTTAAGATATTTTCTGTTATCTAACAAATACTTTACATTACAGGCGACCTGCCGTCGTATCTAACCCGTTTCCAATGGGACATGGCGAAATACCCGATAAAGCAGAGTCTGCGTAACATCGCTGATATTATCAGTAAACAGGTAGGTGTTGATTTGATTACATTTTTGTTTATTTTTAGCTTGAGAAAATTACTTTAGTACTCCTTTAACCAAATTTGGAAAAAAAGACCATTTGTTGAGACCGATTTTAACTCAGAGATACAACTCTGTATTGATGCTGCTAAAGATTATAAATATGTAAATAGAAAATTTGTTACGGTCGCGAATAATATTGTGGTGAACATACATCCTGACACTAATTTTAACAATACAACAAAATTAAAATTAAAACAACGTAGGTTATCTTAACGCCCTTCGTTGCGCGTTCATTTATGTAGTCCGAGCTAGTTAATCCAATTATCGATCCATTGTTATTTTTTTTGTAATAATAATTTTTGCGTACCGGGACAGCTAGTTCGAGGTGGCGCGGGAAAAGAATTCCTGACAGAACTTGCGAGGCCTTTGTCCATCAGTGGAACAGTATAGGCTAAACAAAAATAATAAATCCCTGAAGTAATTTTGTTGTATTTTTAAACTGACAGCGCACTTTCTATCTGTCACAAAGTATGTCATTTTTTAGATATATTATAAAGTAACGGACAAACATAAACTTAACTGTATATTTCGATTTCGCTCATCATTGTATACCTACACAAACTGTCCGTATATTCAAATTAATAGAATGATAGTCTAATTAATACAACAAATAACGCAACAAACTATTTACACCAACTAAACTAACGGTTAGTAAATGTTTTGCTCAGGTGGGACAGATCGACGCGGATTTGAAACAGAAATCGTCCGCCTACAACTCACTCAAGGGCAATCTACAAAACTTGGAGAAGAAACAGACGTAAGTAATTATTTTAAAGTTGGAGAACCTGCTTTACAATATTCTGGTAGGCATTACAAACCAGAAGGCCGATTCTGGTATATAAAAAGCCGGCCAAGTGCGAGTCGGACTCGCGCACCGAGGGTTCCGTACAAACCTGTAGGTATAAAGTTTAAAATAAAAAAATATATATTTTTATTATATGATGTAACTAAAAATTTACGGTTTTCGCAATTTTTCCTTTATCTGTGCTATAAGACGTTGCTTCGTACCAAATTTCAAAATTCTAGATCGACTGGAAGTACCCTTTAGGTTTTGATTCCCTTGCGAGTTTCGAAAATTTGCAGAAATTTGCGGCATAAACGGCTATATCTTTTGATTGCGTTAGCTTAGAAGTTTGATTTTTTCACAGCTCCAAGGGACAGTAGACTTGAGTATTTGATATAAATTACAGCTTGAAACCTCCACGCGTTCCTGAGAAAAAGGGTCTTGACAGACGGACGGACGGACGGACGGACAACAAAGTGATCCTATAAGGGTTCCGCTTTTTTCTTTGAGGTGCGGAACCCTAAAAACGGTTAAAATCTAGTCGCTATCACATTTCAATGACAAACATAGTAAAACCTTGTAAAAAATGTAGCTAAGTTAGAGGTATTTCTGACGGATGCAGACCGAGATTAGAATCCTGACTTTCTGAAAAATATGAGAATTACCCCTTTAGATATTTTAAAAATAAGAGAATTAGCCCACCACAGGTATTTTAAAAATATAAGATTTGCTCTTAGATATTTAAAAAATACGAGAATTGCCCCTCACATATTTAAAAAGCCCCTATTTATATAATAAATGTGAAAACTCTCATCTGTCCGTTACGTTATCGGCTGTCTTACAGGCTGAACTAATTTCGATGAAATTTAACACAGGAAAACCTGGATAAAGGACATACAATACTTCTTGTAGTACGTACCCGTTAATTTCCACGTGGGCGAAACCGCGAGCAGTGCTACAAATTATTGTACTAGATTACGTTTCATATGTTCGAAACATTTGTCTGGTCTACAACGGAAAACAATTTAATTTAATGGTCTGAGTAGTAATGTTGATTACATTACGAGACACTTTACTACCTACTATTGTATAGAATCAAGTTTATCTAACTAAACAGACAGCTGTGCTGCTGGGGAGTTTGTTGCGCCACTTCTTCTTCCCAGCTAAAGCACTAGGAAGTGATGAAGGGCGGGCGTTTTGGGGACTGCCTTATGTAATTTTGACGTTCGAAAAGTGCTGATCGTCAGCCTAATTTAAATAAATTACTTTTGATTTGATATGAATATAAATATCTCTATGAATGTTGTTGATCAATCATTGTGACTAGGGTTGCCACCCGTACTTTATAATGGCTTATGTTTAACTTACCACCAGATATAGTAACATATAACAGACAAAAATAGTAAATGATCAACAAAATTAAAACCCGCATTTTAATGTAAAATTATAACCAAAGTTTTAACATCTCGTTATCCTATTTAAGCAAAATGACTCCAAATAAATCATTGTTAATCCAAAAGTAGTAAATAATCACCAAAATTAAACCAGCGTTTCAATGTAAAATTATAACCAAAGTTTTTACATCTTGCTATCCTATTTAAGTAAATTGACTCCAAAAAAATCATTGTTAACCCAAAAATTGTTAATGAACACCAAATTATTAAGAGTGAGCTCGACAAATGGATGTGCGAATAACACTTGAGCGACAAAACTGTACTGCGACTGACATAGTTCGAATGCACGTTTGTGCGGCACACTGAATCAAGTCGTTTCTAGCACTCGCCGGCCGCTGCCGCGGCACCGCTCGCTTCGCTCGCTCGGCTCGTGCGTAGGAGGTCACAGTTTTAACCTAACCTAACCTGGTGTACTATGTGAGCTCGAGTGTGTCGCACAAGCGTGCATTCGTACATTCATTTGTCGAGCTCACGTAGTACACCCAATTATTAAGATTTAGTGATCATTTACTAAATTTGGTGGTCGAATACAATTTAAAGTGGAGTCGTGACTAAAATAGCTGGTACTATTGTATTTTTAGACTTTATTTTTCTGGTGTTAAGTAGATATTTTTGGTTACAAAACTAAGGGTATCAAAGCATTTTATGGTGGTCATTATATTTATCCCCCTTTATAATAAAGTATTGTACGTTATTTCACATAATTGTACTTTATACTTTATGAGAACAATAAAGTACACGAAAATACTTTATTTTGCAAGAATTGATTTCTTTGGGATTTTGAAAAGTTTAGTCGTCAGTACTTTTTCGTTAAACGAAATTTATTTGATACAAACTGCAAAAAGCAATTAAAATATGTTTTTAAATATAATAATAAAGAAATAAATTGTACTTTATTTTTATACTATGTACTTTATTTTTCTTACCTATAATAACCAATGTACTTTAATTGCAAGAAAAAAGGTGGCAACCCTAATTGTGACAGCCATAGCAACTAATAGTGTGTTACATTGTTCGAAACCGATTCTTTATATGTTTCATCATAACTAAAAATATGTATTCGTTTGTTTTGATAGCAAAAATTCTTCGTCTCGATAGATTCAGACACAAATCCCAATTTATGACTATTAAAACTTCAACATTATTGATGCACATAAAATTTAGCTTCTGTTAGTTTATAAAGATTTTTATCCTAAAAACAAAAATATAGTTAGCACTGTATTTTGGGGCACATGCCTCTGTGGGAGGGAGTGGGCCGTAATCCACCATGCGGGCCCCCCAGTGTGGGTTGGTGTTGATCACGTGTCTTCGAATTTTTTGGTTTTAGGATGCCGGTTTCCTTACGATGTTTTGCTTCACCATTTTGAGAGCAGTGGTGATAAAATAATTTACACAAAGTAAAGCGCCTGCTTGGGTTCGAAGTCACGACCTACACTGGGTCAACACTGCTCCTGCGTCCACTGTGGCATAGTGCCCACCTGCAATGCACGCCCCTGCTACCCTGTATAGTTTCTGCGCGCCTTCATCTAATACTCCTTTATTCTCATTCCAGCGGCAGTCTGCTGACGCGCAACCTGTCGGACCTGGTGAAGAAGGAGCACTTCATTCTGGACAGCGAGTACCTTACTACGCTGCTCGTTATCGTGTCCAAGTATGTTACACATTTATACAGACTTTACCGCATTACTTCATAAACTCGAATTATTTACACTTACAGACAAACGTCTCTCACACACCCACAGTACATAATAACGTAATTATGGTCTGTTCCTAAGTATCTCAGGACAAATCTTTGTGTGATGAGCACGATCACTTGTTCTGTGTCTGGGTGTAATTTACCTATAATATGTATGTATTTAGTAATATATAAGTATATTTATCAGTTGTCTGGTTGACATAGTACAGGCTCTGCCTAGTTTGGGATCAGATAACGGTGTGTTGGTTGTCCTAAGATATTTATTTATTTTTTATCTCACAAAAAGGTAAACAAATTTTGTTAGGTTAAGTTTTTACACATTCTCATCTGCTTAGCCTTTTTCTAACTATGTTGGGGTCGGCTTCCAGTCTAACCAGATGCAGCTGAGTACATGGAGCGACTGCCTATCTGACGTACACAACCCAGTTACTGGGTAATACGATATCCCTTGGTAAGTCTGGTTGGAAGACTATCGGGCTTCTGACGACCCGTAACGACTGACTTAAGATCTACGAAAAACAGCCGGGACCAACGGCTTAACGTGCTTTCCGAGGCACGGAAGAAAGAAAGAAAGAATACTGTTTATTTGACACAATTCGTAAAACACAAATAAAATATCATGAAAAAATTAATTTAACAAAAAGGATAGGAAGGGTCTTGGTATGTAAAGATGGTCACCCATCCACGGACCCGCCGCGGCAAGCGCAGATTAATCTAACGATCGACCCGTGGGGCTGTTATCACAAGCCCTTCAGTATGTTTGAATCTAAACCTACATATCTACTCGTCAGGTCGAGCTTCAACGACTGGAACGCCAACTACGAGAAGATCACGGACATGATAGTGCCGCGCTCCAGCGCTCTCATCTACCAGGACAACGACTACGGGCTCTTCACCGTCACACTCTTCAAGAAGGTAACTACCACCGCATTTTGATAGTTCAACAACATTCATTGCGCTATTTGTGTTGTTGGGTAGAGAATTTTTTCGAAGTTATGAAGCAATGGATAGCGATATTCTTCAAAATTATTCAATTAGCCGAAACTGTTCCCACTGCCGGGACACAGGCCTCAGGAGTAGGCTGTACTCTACCACGCGGGCCCAGCGTGGGTTGGTAGATGTCACACGTCTTTAATTTTTTGGTTCTTTAACATTTACTTCTCTGTTTTGATAGAAGCTTGTCTGGGTTCAAACGAAAGACTTACAACTTTCAAGTCAGGGCTGTTACCACTGGGCCATCTGGTCTCTGATGTATTTACACGCCATAATCAGCCTATAATGTTCCCACTGCTGGGACACAGGCTTTCTTTTTCAAGGAATGGGCTGTAAACTACTACGCGGGCCCAGTGCGGGTTGGTAGATGACACATGTCTTTGATTTTTTTGGTTCTAAGATATGCCGGTTTCCGCACAATATGCCGGCAGCGTTTTGAGAGCAGTGGTGATGCAGTGGTGTGGTGGTATGAAGTCAGAAATACATCTCTCTTAGTATAAATTACTCTAAGGAAACTGACCTGCAAAAAAAGTAAGAACATTTTAGTTTCGCGAGCTTCACTTGTAGGACATGCCGGTTTTCTCACGATGTTTTGGGTGAAACGCCTGTCTGGGTTCGAACGGAAGACTTACAAACTCGTAAGTCAAGGCCGATACTACTGAGCCACCTTCTCTTTTATGTATGTATATTTAAATATGTTTATTTTTAATTTCGCAGGTGGTAGAAGAGTTCAAGCATCACGCTCGTGAGCGTAAGTTCGTTGTGCGTGAGTTCTCGTACAACGAGGCCGACCTCGCCGCCGGCAAGAACGAGATCACCAAGCTGGTCACCGACAAGAAGAAGCAGTTTGTGAGTACATACACAATTTAGTCTGTTCCTATAGCACAGCCTTTCCCAAAGTGGGCGATAACGCCCCCTTGTTGGCGCTGTAGGCCTAAAGGGGGGTGGTAAGAGACCCAGAAAAAAAATGGGGGCGTTGTGTAGACTCTACACAACGCCCCATTTTTTTTTTGAGTCCCACTTTGGGAAAGGCTTCTATAGCATCTCATCTTCTTACCGTGTGGTTGGCAATCGAAATGGACTCCTTGGAGTTTCGCGCCCGCTCTTCTACATAGAGATCTACGTTTTGGAAGGAGTACTAAGCCTTACTAAACTAACTGATCGACTATTTGATAAATCAAAAGTGCCTGTAAATGGTTTAATGGGCAGAAATGGTTTTCACGCCCAGACTTCTGCTACGTCATCACTAGCGTCCATCAGTTCATATAATGTGCTTCTGAAAACGCGTAGAATATTAAGTTTTTCATCTTCTGTGGACCAGTATAACATTTGCACCCAGGCGGAGAGCTGTCTAAAGATCTCCATCTGGGTGCTTACTCTAGATTTTAATTCCGATCGATTAACATTGGAATTAGAACTTTTCGTATTTTTGAATTTGACGCTAGCGCCAAAATGTGTTTAAATTGAGTGTCCATTTTTTAGAACTAAATGGAATCGAGATCGGGCGTTGTTGTTGTACCAATGTTAACACTATTGTTTTCAAGAGTACCGAATTACATGTATGCAAAATTAACATTGGAATCGTATTGGCATTAGATTGGAATTCAAATTAAGTTGAAGAGTAAGCCCCCTGAAAAGAGGCAATTCTCGTTATTTTAAGAACGTTTAGTCTGATCTCAGCCTCAATCTGTCAAAAAGACCTCATGTTTACATACATTTTTGACAAGCTTTTTTCATTTGATTGTCGCCGAGATGAGACTGCTGCGACTACATTTTAATTACGAGAATCGGTCTTCTGGTTTTGCTTTGCTTCAGCCAACTTGGGTCCGGAGGCTGTTTAAAGATTTTCAACTTAGCCAAGTTGCCTTAGCTAAGTTGGAAGACCTTAAACAAACTTCAGGTGTCCAGCGTAGCTGTTGACAACCATTCGACAAACTATCGTATTGAAACTGACACATTTTGATAATCTGATAAGCTTTGCCCCCGAAAGCAAAAAGCTTTCGGAAGAATAGCAGTTGTCTTGTGAACAGTGTTTGATAAAATGATATTCGATTCAATACGAAGCTCCCCCTCTGTAGTCCGAAGACCTGCCTCATTGATACAGCTGATTCCACGGTAGTTACGCTCCTGGCTCTTAACACGATAAAAATAGAGCTCATAATAACATAACATTGTCTCCGCAGGGTCCGCTGGTGCGATGGTTGAAGGTGAACTTCTCGGAGTGCTTCTGCGCCTGGATACACGTCAAGGCACTGCGTGTCTTCGTCGAGTCCGTGTTGAGGTGAGCGTTTTACCCACTTAATCTTGAAATTAAAATAAATCGCGCATAAAAAATACTAGTAATATTTTGTTGGGAACTATTATTAGATAAGAACTTAGACAGTCTTCTGAAAACTTGGTTATATTTATGCCCTATGTACAATTTCAACATTGATAATTGGACATCTGTAATAAGAGATGTAAACACTCAAAGCGGAAAGGTGCAGGTAAATTTCAATTTGGGTAATTTTGAGGTATTTTCCCGGGTATATTCAATACGCGGGAATTTGCCTGTAATCTCTCCATCTGTAATTCATAACGTTATAAATAATAAAGATTGTATTTTATTTCACCATTTCTTAAATGCATCAATCTATAATATCTTGATTTTTCATCCCTTGTGGAAAGGGATTTTCATTAAATATTTATAGAGGAGTTTTTTCCTACTCTACAAAGTTAAATTAGAAAACTTCTAGCCGCAGTTTTACGCAAAATATCAGAGAGGCTATTCGCGTATTTAAAAAAAAGTTTGGATACGTTTATCTTAAAAAAACCTCCAAAACTTACATTATGTCTAAGTTTTTAAAATTGATGGTCGCCGAGATAGTAAATTTGAATGCTTAAGAGATTTCGAGATTGTATCGAAAAAGGAGAATGCCCACGGCACTATGGACAAATGTACTCAATTCAACATTGTTGTGTCTTCATCAAATCATCTTTAAAATACTCGATGACATGTCTAAATACTACCTCAAAAGATTTAACACAAACTACAATGGCATTTTCGAGATATTTACAAAAATGAAATGACTATTTTGAGGTTATGTTCGACCAAAAATTAGTTGAAAAAAGCTATTTAACCTATTGACCGCCAGAGTCATGTATAGATGACAAACCAAAATGTGCCCAGCACGCCACGGTCATGATAGCAAATCGTGACCGTGGCGTGCTGAGCACATTTTGGTTTGTCATCTATACATGACTCTGGCGGTCAAAAGGTTAAAAGGGTCTGAAAGGGTTTACGGGTGAGTTTGGTATCTTTGAAGCATATTTGTGTAAAATCTGTAACGTTTTAGCTATGTCAGGTGGCCAGTTCCTGGTGGCCACCTGTGTCTACCTCACCAAGTCTTACTGATTTAGATTTTGCGCATTTTTAAATCACATGCCCGCGTTTCATGAAATTGCAAAGCATCGAAGAAATCATTACTAAAGTAGTCAATCGCTCAGTGTTATATATATCTAGATCCTACTCAAATCATAGATGTGGTAGGTATCATGAAATGGTCTTTGTAAGTAAAGAGGAAAGGAAAAACACACAACACCAAATACAATAAATAAAAGAATGATTATTTCTTAAACTTGTATTTTATTCTTCTAAAAATATGTTATCCAAAAACAGTGCTGGAACACTAACATTGTTATAACGGGCCCAGCTCAAATACCACACTATGCACATTACATGCACACAGCAACCTACAGTTCTTTTTCCCACAAGGCAAGAACAATAGTATCCTACTATAGCGCCTAATGTATCTCTTACATTTTCATCTTTATTTACTAAAATATAACTATAATATGTTCTACTAGACGCATTTTATTCTTCCTCTTACTAAATAATTATTAGTTCCCAATACTAAAGGTAATTCCTCTTCAAACGCTTCCGATACTTCAATATGGTATATGCCATTTTGTCTTATGTGTTCACCATAGTAGGATCTGGCTTGTTTAATTTGATACGAGCCTAAAGCAAATCTTATAAGCTCCACTTGCCCAAGTTTTGGGAAGTCTCTTAATTGTGGTATATTACCATCAATAGCTGTAAATACAGCACGTCTTCTATTAATGTTTTCATTAATAATGAAATCGCCTAGGAGATTTTGTAGATGAATCCTGGTTTTAGCAATTTCTAAATACTCTGTATGTTCAGGCTTATTTTCAATCAATGGGTGGAACTTGTTAGTCAATGCACATGCAATCCTAAAATCATCCATCATGTGTGATAACGCACGATTAAAGTAATCTTGTCGTAGAAGTTTAAAATCTCTTTTTATTCGTCCATTAACAACTTCCACCACCCATCGACACATTGTGATACATCTAGATTTGTTACTTTTTAAGGTTGTCAGTTGACGTTCGCCCTCTGCCAGTGATTCTGGCATATAAGCCTTAATTCCTACAGCTTCCAGATTTGGCAATGCATCCCTAAAACCTCTGTCTAAAATGAAAACATCATTATTTCTAAAAAATCTTCTCAGTGCACTTTGATCATTTTCTAATTCTTGATTGATAATAGTGGAGTCATTCTTTGTGGCTTTATATGGTCCTAAGCATTCTAATATAGTACCATCGCAACAAACAATCATAAAAGGTTTTATGAGATTAGCAAACTTGTGCAAGCTGTATGTATCTTTTTGGAATTTATAATTACTGCTGTTCTGAATATATACATATGTGCCATCACAAATTACTATGGCTGGTTTAACATCTCTCGGTAAATCTGGATTCCCAAAAAGCCCCTCGGGTATTATTCTATTTCGAGCTGCCACATCTACTACCGTTGTACTACCAAAACCTAAACATAAAGGCACAAAGTCTTGTAAAAAGCAGTTTCGCGCTTTGTTCATGTACCGTTCTAATGTGCTGCGAGGCAAATTAAAAAACTGTGATAGCCGTTCATTGCTGTCTCCAGTTCTGATTTTAGCTAAATAAATGCTTAGTGCTAGACTTGCGGACGGTACTTGACCAAAGAGGGATGGTAACATTGATAGTAGTGTCTGTAACTGTTCTACTGTAAATCCTAACCAAAAATGACACATTTTACTATCCAAATTATTGAAGTCTGTAAAATCTACCTTTCTCTCTACAGCTCTCTGCATTAGCGCCATCATATCATCCATCTGGTGACCAGTAAAATCACTGTATGAAGCCAATAATTCATCCCACAAGTTGGTATTCAAATGGAAATTGCAGATACGGGCACTCAAAGGAACATATATTTTGTAGCGCTGTATCAGTAATTCTTTCACTATTGATGGTACCAATAGACGCTCATTATTGTTGCAGTTACTGAATAAGCAATGGTTTGGTGTGGCAGCAACACGTTTATATGTTCTTGAATTGACCTTATTAACAATCCGTAATATTGGTTGACCACGGTTAACATTCTGTTCTGGCAGAGGGGGTGGCAATGGAATGTTAAAAACTGGTTCAATATATTCCTGAGATGGGTTCTGGGTAGCAGAATCTTCCAATCGGTCAGCATCGTGAGTTTCTTGCCTTTGCATTGTTCTGGTTGCAGTCATCCAGCATGCTCGGCAAACTCTTTCCAGACGTGACACCTGTAGATCAATACAATGACTTGTTTATAATTTGACCAGCCTAAACATGTACAATCACTAGTAAGATAACAGTAAATAGTGTGGAATAGTTTAGGATCCTAGTGAATTCGTACCTGAGAGGCTATAAAGAGAAGCCAACATCCTCTGTTGTTGTATAAAAATATATATATTATCTGATGAGATGGTATCCCTCGCAGTAATATGATTCTTTGTGGGCAGTCTAATGGCACTCTATGAGTTCTTGATCTCAGTATGGAAACCCCACAGCCGTAACAGACGGCCTGGTGTCCTACTGCAGGTGTCAAATGTCCTTGGAATGTGAGTGCATTTTGCAACAGTGTAAAACACTCATGACACACAGTGCCTTCGGTTAACAGCTGAAAAAAAACATATTTAAATAATTATAATTCTGTGCAACTGCAATCTTAAATGATACTAAGTACATACAATTCATATCCTCGAATACACTTAAGTGATTGAAAAATACAATCCTAGTAAATAAGTTAGTTATTACCAACACATCAGTAGAAGATTCCTACCTATACATGTTCCAATCCGGTAACCCAACGGTGAGGTGAGGAACTAACACACAGACATGGATTGTACTTGTCTCCTCTAAGATTTGTTATATGGTACGTAAACATAAAGCGCAGTTCCTAACTAAAAAAAATCATACTACGTTAAAAACACAATGTGCATTCTTACCGGTGTTGGTGAGATCCAGACTCGTAAAATGTCCATGATGTTATTCGGAATCTCCGACAACATGTGTCTGCGCCTAAGTGGCGTTAATCTCAAAGAGCAGTTGAGACATTGCATCACAGTAGCACTCGCCATGATCACAACTCAAAAAGTCCGGCTTTTAGTAATAAACAACACTCACGGTGCAGCGGCGTTAAAAGTATGTTTATTTTCAATGGGTTGGCAGCAGTAACAGAGGAACTAAAAGGCTCGACTCGAAGCACAACGTACCAAAACCAGCAGAAATAACAGTACCTATTGTATTACAAAAATATGACAGACGCGCAATAAACGTCAAATAAGGTTGTACCCATACTGATGAAAGATCGATTTTCGATCGATTTCCGTAAACCAGCCAGTGGTATTTCACAAATACAACTTGGCGCCGATGCCGCCGTTTACAACCACTGATATTGATAATGCCAACAACAACATGTGATTTAGAACTCTGTTATTACTTTACAATAATAGATTGAACAATCAATAAAAAATCGATATCATTTTATTTTATGTAGGTAGGTACACACATTACCCGCAAAAGAAAAAATGGACATCCCTAGTATTGACAGCCGGTAGTAAATAATGGCGTACTATAACGTCGGAAACATAAAAGCACTAATTATTGTTCAAAAAATTATCCCATTTTAAATATGAATCAAAGTCTTCTTAAATAATATATTTTTATTTTAGATATTTCATGCCGTTCAAGGTTTTGAGACACAAGTAATTTATCAAGAGTACTGTTCCCGGGCAATCTCCTTTATTGACCTTCTGATTCCAGCATAAGCTTACTTATTTACTGCGTTACGTGATACTAAAAATTAAAGCTAAAACACTAACATACAACGCCTACCCCCCACAGATACGGGCTGCCGGTGAACTTCCTGGCCGTGGTGATGGTGCCGGCTCGCAAGAACACGAAGCGCCTGCGCGAGGTGCTGCAGGCTCTGTACGCGCACCTCGACCACTCCGCGCACTCCAACTCCAGCTCAGCTGCCGACGTGAGTACTGTGTACTGTGTAGACATACACACAACATACACAAAATATCTCCTTTGTTTTTGTGGGTGGGAAATCATCAAATGACGTCTCCCGCTCTGGGATTGGTTGAATTTTTACTATTTTTTTATTTATTAATGTTTTTTAAAGAAAAGTTTTGGGTAATCTTCCGAATAAAAATGTTAAATTTAACAGCCTGCTTCGAAGTGGCACCAACCTGGTGGCAAAGAAATTTTGTACGTCATTTTTTGGTACAATTAACTAACAAATGTCATCGTGATCCACCCTAATACTGGCCGAAATATTAAAATTTGCCTGCTTTGATTCCCTCATCAACCTAAACAGTTATAACAAATGTAACGAAATAGTATCGTTTTTTAATAAAAAAAAATACCCATCATCTGGTAAATACCCGAAATGTACCTAAATTTTTATTTTCTGGGTTGAATCTCATTTCTAAGTGTACTTAAGCCCATTGCACTTAAGTAAGAAATGTTGAGTTACCTGGTCCGGTCTCAGATCGTCATATGTCACCCAAAAGTTACGAAAACTTTTTAGAAATTGCATAGTTTTTTTTTAAATATTTAGTTTAATAATGCATTATAATATTTATTGGAACGAAGTTCCTTATCGCGTGTTGTGAAAGGGGGCTAGACGGAAAAAAATCTTACGAAAAGTTGTCACGACATGCTTTAACCGACTTCAAAAAAAGGACGAGGTTTTTCAATTCGACCGTATATATTTTGTATGTTGCTGTTTTTTTTGTTGTGAGTAGAGAGGGAGAGGGAGAGAGGGGGAGGGGGAGAGAGGGAGAGAGAGAGAGAGTGAGGTAGAGAGAGAGGTAGAGAGAGACGGAGAGAGAGAGAAGGAGATAAGGAGAGAGAGAGAATATTTTTGTTGAGTGTATACAGGTTTTTTGTACATAATAAATAATTAAAAAATTATAACTATTATGAATCCTGGAAAGGAACTTCGTTCCATCCGGGTGTCCCTTGACACCTCAAAAGTTTTTATTTAATTAAGGTTCACCAACAGTTGTTACAGATATTATACAGGTAGGAACATATGAGTAATGGTGTCTTAAATCTAACTGCACAACCAATTACAGGCAAACACCGCATGCAAAATGCTCTTTGTGATTATAACTTAAATTTAAATTTTTAACATCTAATGTACTTAAATTCTAGATAGTTATATTAAAAACTAATACTAATTACGTCTGACAAACGCCGATAATGAGTCTGCGTGGACGTCAACCAGGTCGCTGCGTTCGTTTATGAGTTTGCACATGCGTGATATAGGCGAATTAGCACCAGACACTGTACGGCGAAGAGGTGGAACTAAGGGTGTTATAGGTTTGCGAGGTGGTCTACGGGGTACTCTGAGATTGAACCTACATACCAATTGAGGGCAGTCAATGGTGTTATTGAGCAATTTATATGCGAATCTCAAATCCAAGAGCTCCCTACGAGCTTCCAGGGTACTCATTTTGTAGCAGCCTAGTTTATCAAGGTAGGAGAGATATTTGAATTGCCTTCCCTTTGAGTACCCTAGGTATCGGATAAACCTTTTTTGGACTCGTTCTATCGTTCTCGTTCTAATATGCGTGTACTTATAACAGCTCTATATTCAATGTCGTCACAATTTACATCTCATTATAGAGCGTTCGTATTTCCGAAGGTAGGCGATGTTTCCCGAAACGCATATTTGTCTTAGGGTATCTGTACTTATCTAGGTACCGAGGTATCATAGTATGAAATGGATGGTAACCCATCCTTTTCTGCAATAACTATATAGTTATATTCCCCACCTAATATTATTGATGTCATGTTTCAGAACGCTGAGCTGGCGGGTCTCGGGTTCGGCTCGTCGGACTACTTCCCGTACGTGTTCTACAAGATAAACGTGGACATGATTGAGAAGGCCTAGTGCGCGCCGCTAAGCAATCCGTTATATTAGGTAAGCTATTTCATTTAATAATACTTTGTGTATAATATATATATTGCGTTATTTACGTTGCTGAGCCCACAATTTATTCGAACAAATGACGCAATGGTTTAGAAATAATCTTCAATCCCATTCAAATTCTGATAAATTGTGCGTTTCGCAATTAGGGTGCTGTTAGTCTCGTGGTTAGTGACCCTGACTGCTAAGACTGAGGTCGTGGGTTGGATTCCCACCCAGGACAAATCTTTGTATGATGAGCACAATCATTTGTTCTGTGTCTGGGTGTAATTTATCTACATTATGTATGTATTTAGAAATATATAAGTATATTTATCAGTTGTCTGGTTGCCATAGTACAGGCTCTGCCTAGTTTGGGATCAGATGACGTTGTGTTGGTTGTCCTAAGAAGAAGAAGATATATTTCATCACCACTACTCTCAAAACGGTGAAGGAAAACATTGTGAAGAACATGTGACATCTACCAACCCGCATTGAGCCTGCTTGGTGCTAAATGGCCCACTGCCTCTCACAGAGGAGACCTATGTCCCAGCTGTGGGATCATTATAGGCTGATAATACAAGATTTATGCTCATATGATATTGTTTGTTGCAGGTAATGTTACCAGGTTCTTTGTCCTGTGTGTTCGACCAACCGTGGTCACACAATAGCATGAAGTTTCATCGTACAATTTATTTTACTTTATAACAACATTTATCTAATAAATATCTATCCCCATAATACTATCGGCCCTTAAAACAAAATAAAGCATATTTTTCTATATGTACAGATATTTTGAAATCATTTTTTGCGACATCTTTTTTTCAAATCATATTATTTCGTTTTACAATGCAGGTTGTTGGTATAGATGTTTGTGTAATTTATATAGTATGTTATTTATAAATAAGATGCCATTTTGAATTGAGCAAAAACAAATGATAAAATTGTTGCAATAATCCTGATAAGCTTCGGCTTGTTTATGTTGAATGTTAAAAAACCTGTTTAAATGAATTGATTTCAGTATTAAACTTGAGTTGCGTAGTGTAGCGTAACGCATGCAATGTATATTAAACGTGAACGTAAATAACATCAGATACAAAGCTATGTAAATAAGAACATTCCTCATACATGTGTGTAGTACATAATAAAATATTATTCAAGTTACTGTTTTTTGTCGTTTTATTTTAACAGTTTTGTTAAACGCCGGTAGCACTCACAAAAGTTTTTCTGAATTCCTTCCAAACCCCAAAATGTCCTTTATTTTTGAACACCAATCATAAGTTCCGAAACTATGGAAACACAGCTTTTAAATAAATGGTATGGTACTAATAACAAAAAAACAAACTTGAAATTTTTGTGTCTGTCTGTTTGTTCTTTGATGTCCAAAACGGCTGAACCGATTTTGATGAAATTTGGTATGGGCTACTTTGAACCCTGAGGAAAGACAGGCTTTTTATCTACAACCACGCGGACGAAAGCTTGTAAAAATACAGGGTGGCAGGGACGTTGATGTGCATACTGAAACTATGAACTTAGTACATGATTCTACAAACTTTTCAAGGTTTTGAAATCAAAAGAATCAGTTTCAGAATACTTATATGAATTAATAATTTATTTACTTACTACTCTTATGTATGGAAGTGAATGTTGGGTGTGGCAAAAGAAGCATGAAAGTAGAATAAATGCTGTGGAAATGCGTTCGTTGCGAAGCATGTGTGGTGTGACTATGAATGATAGGCTGAGGAATGATGTGATAAGACAATGGTGCGGTTTAAAAGAAGATGTAGTGACAAAAATTGAAAAGAGTATGCTTGGATGGTTTGGCCATGTTGAGAAAATGGATGAAGGGCGGCTAACAAAAGTTATTTACAAGGCAGATGTGACTGGTCACGCCGGAAGGGGACGCCCTAGGAGAACATATAGTGACCTGATTGGTAATGTTCTTCAGAAGGGTCAGGTGCGTAGCACTAGTAACCGGCGTGCGTATATGACCAGATGTATGAACTTATACGAGGCAAAAGGAGTATGTAAGGATCGTAGCAGGTGGCGTTCTGTAGTTTCTGCCTACCCTCATGGGAAAAAAGCGAGATTTTATGTATGTATGTTAAGTGCGCACAAGCAAAATGATGTCAGTTGTTTGATTTATCCTTTGTTGATATCTGACTCTGCATCCTATTGAAAGCGACTGTCGTGCTTATACGCAATCGCTTAAAGGCCTGGAAGATAAGTTGGGTGATCTGAGTGTCCCGAGGGTTTATCTGGGTGACGCCTTCTCGCCATTCGAAAAATACATGCGCAACGGTTTCCTCAGCCCATGCAGGCCCTGCACAGGAGGCTGCCGTTATGCCTATTTTTGTGTAAGTGTTTTTATCGGGTATTGTCCCGTGATGGTCCCCTTCATTAGACGCAAACCATCCCTGTCCAGGCGTAGCAGACGTCTGGTCAGCCTGCCATCCAAGCATCGCATCGCTTCCCTGGACTGTCTGTTGCCTGGTGTCGTGCCCCTTGCGTCCAGCTCAAAAATTCAACAAATAAATCTATACGACGAATAGGATCGAGACTGTACGCAAAATACGCGCTCAGATGTGGAGTTGCGGACACCAGCCCGTTCTACCTATTACCTATAGGGTCGAGATATGAAACAAAAACTAAGAAACAGATGTGAAATTCTCAATTGATACCACTGAGGCTGTATGGGCAAATAAACATTTGTCGTATAAATGCAACGGGTGGTCAATAGGTTAATCTCATTCATATACATAAATTCACGCCTTCCTGTGGGGTAGGCAGAAACTACGCCTTTTGCATAATCACATTCAATTTGAATGAATAAATAAATTAGTTCTATGTGATCCAGTAATGAACAATGTCTGTGTGACTCACTCTCTATTAACTAGCACAACTAACCACAGTTTTGATTTTACAGTTTATTCTAACTAGGAGGAAAAATAATACTGATTATTCATTACATTCAATTTAAGAATTAATTTCCTCCAGAGGCATCCTTTCCTGTCTCAAGTTGGTAAATATTAAGAGTTTAAAAGCTCTCTAATATATAATATAAACTGATAGTATGGAGATGAAGACTAATAGAGAAATATGGCAAAAAAAAGAAAGACATGTTGTATCGACCCAATACATTTTGCACTAAAATATTTTTCAATTCGAACCTGTAGTTCCTGAGATGAGCATCTTCTACCAAACAAACTTTTCATCTTTATAATAAAGATGCATTTATTTAAAAAATCACATCACATACGCATAGCTAGAAACAGTACAAACAATCCCCGATTGGCAAGTCTATTGCCATGAATTAACCACAAATTGTTCTGAGACTGTGAAATTGATCAATAATAGCAGGTTTTACCCAGGACAAGTCAACACATCCTCTTCACTCTTGCATCAGGCAGTTTCCTAGAAGAGTACTTGGTGACAAGGTTGTCTATTAATAAAGTTATATTTTGACAGATGGCTAAGTCCGACTCTGATAAACCTTTGGGACAGACACCATCACGGAGTTCCTGGTATAATAAAAAGTCCTACGCAGTTATAGTTGCAACAAACTAGAAGAAAGGTAAACAAAATAAAAAGTGTATGTCAAATCATGAATAAACCAGTTTATTTTTTTAAGGAATGCTTATAAACAATCTTACGAACTAATAATACGAAGCAGATTAGTCTTCCCACTCGTGATCTTCTGTTTTATTGTCGTCTTCCAGGTTGTTAGGCACTGAGTCACCTCCCTCATCCATCCTTTTGAACAAAGAAGTTAATAACTTCTTATTTAAATGGTCTGTTAGACTTATCTCCCTTGTTGGTTGTTCAGGAATGTTCTCCGGGTTCACAGGCGCAGTTTTGTCGGGTTCCGGCATTTTGGAAGTGTTAAATTAATGTGGAAATCAGTAACGAAAACAAATACGACTTCAATAAAAAATTGGTGCGTAGGGTAATGCGTTTAAATTAAAAATCTATAAATCCGAAGCATTTCAGTGAAGAAGTGCGTGAATTTCAATTTGGTCGGATTTGAGTTTGACAATATTTCGATAAAATGGCAGATGTCAATGTCATTGCGTTTTGTTTTAGTGTGTCGATGGAAACAAAACAATAAACAAGCTGCAGTAATGAAGGAGTGCGGAAAGCTAATATATTTGTATAATAAAGGATTGGAAATACATTAAGTTTTAATTGAAGTCTGGTCAAATACCGACCATTAGTTTAACAAACTGTTCATTACAATTTCTTTAATTCCTAATTGATTTATAATTATTAAAAAATGAAACGCGGAACACTTGTGTAACACAATTAAAAATAATTCTTCTTTTTTGTTTAATGTATAGAGTAAATTGTTGGCTAGCTTAACTTAAACACTAGAGTATTTTAATATTATTGAAATCTTCTTATAAGTTTCTGATTATTTTTGAACGCATCGCAACTTTTGTTTCGTAATTTTGTCGCGTTCATAATTTTTTTTGCTGTCATCCCATACTAAACGTTTCAGCCAGCGACATTTTTCGTCGGCTGGTGTAGAATTTGGCCAAAGAACCGCCCTGAAAAGTTAGTATTCACCTCTAAATTAGTGATAAATACTAACATTCCTAAATGATCAATCATTTCCAGTTTAAGTGTAGCAAAACAATGAAAATTTGTGCCTCAATGTCGGCTAGTGTAATGCTCTTACATAACTTGGAATCTAAGGACATAACCTGCATTTCAATCATCTGATTTTTGTGTTTCATATTTCAGAACCATAAAAATGTTGGGACGCGCAGCACCGGGTGTCTGCCAAGTGGTGGCCATGGCCAACCAGCAGCAGAACAGGAACATGGCTACACTAAAATCCATTTCTATGCGTCTGAAGTCTGTAAAGAACATTCAGAAGATTACCCAATCCATGAAGATGGTGTCAGCTGCTAAGTGAGTGCCTAGCCTTATTTAACAAGTATGGAATTATGATTTTGAAAATGGAATTCTCTGTTAAATTGACTGATTTCAAATCTGGCTGTGGTCTCATTGCCTGTCAGAGTGTCAACCAATATTAATCAATCATCAAGATTTCTTTACGATATTATTATTTTATTATCTTCACAACAGCCTAATTGGCTTAAAAATTTCGTACAAATAATTTACTCATTTTCTGAACTTGTTTTAACAGTCTTATTACTACTTTAATATAAAATAAAACTACTGGACGGAACACACAGTGCATCTATTGTATCTTTGGTCTTCCCCTAATAATCTTATAGCCATTCCCATTCAAGATTCTCTATTCTCACATTTTTCTCATTTCTCTGTATCACAAGCCTATCATGCCATGAAAACCAATTTTGATACAACTTTTCAGTCATTGGTGCTATTTTCAGACATCCTGATTTCTTATTTTATCCGCTGTTACTGATAACAGAAAATGTTTTACTTGGATCAGCAACTCCACCATGCAGCAAGGATGAATAGAATGATCTATTCTAAAACCGTCTCATTAGCCATGATTATGGGATGAAAAACAGCTGTTCTTTTATTATGTATTGCTTTGGTGTATGGTCTGAAATGACTTCAAATTATAGTTCTTAATTAAATATTTGCTTGGCTTGCAGTTATAATTTTGTCCCCAATTTATAACGTCAATTGAATAAAGATAGATACCCCAAATGTGGGGAACTTTTCTATATGAATATGTCTAATTTGTGCCCATTTACGAAACAAAAGATCGGCAAGGTCAGTTGAGACAAGTCTAAATGACTTTGATGAAATATCGATCATTACAGCCCCAGGTTGTCCATTGACTTTCCTCCAAGTACAAGCATAAAAACCTGTCCTGTGTATTCTCTTGACCTACACCAATTCCATCGTCCCATCATCTTGTGTGATTCCTTTCTTGTATATTATACAAGGATACACACACATACATACACCGCTTTCCCATAAGCAGAAAGTACAAAACGCCACCTGCTGCGATCCTTACATACTCCTTTTTTGCTTTGTTTACATACATAATTTGGTCATACTAGCATGCCGATTGCAAGTACTACGAACCTGATCATTCTGTGGTGGAGCACATCACCAATAAGGTTACTACAATAATATGTCCTATGGAGTTTCTTCATGCACCATTCCTGTATATTATGTTAGTACAGTATGCATAAATCCTTGTTTGCAGGTACACCCGTGCTGAGCGTGACCTCAGGGCCGCTCGCCCTTACGGCGAGGGAGCTGTCCAGTTCTACGAGAGGGCTGAGGTAAAGCAACTGTTTATTGGTCCTTGATGATGGGTTAATATTTTTTATCATACAAAGCGGCGCGCGCTTTTCTTGTGGTAACGAAGTGTAAAAATACGAAGACAAGTAGCGTCAGCACATAACACACGTACTTCCGACTGCGCTTTTAACTCGGACTGTACCAAGTGCACTCACAGTCACAGCGTGTTTGAACACTTTGTAACACATGTAAAGTGCGCGTCATGTCGTGTGATAAACTTCTGTAACGACACATTGACCTGTTATTCTAGTGATTAGTGACCCTGACTGCTAAGTCTGAGGTCGTGGGTTCGATTCCCACCCAGGACAAATCTTTGTGTGATGAGCACAATCATTTGTTCTGTCTGGGTGTAATTTATCTATAATATTATGTATGTATTTAGAAATATATAAGTATATTTATCAGTTGTCTGGTTGCCATAGGACAGGCTCTGCCTAGTTTGGGATCAGATAACGGTGTGTTGGTTGTCCTAAGATATTATTATTATTATATTTTTAGCATTTGTGGAAGAAAATAAACATGGCGAACTTAACTAAAGTGTTTTTCGAAAAGCAGTACTGAATGTGATGCAGAATGTCTATCGTTTAACTATCTATAATTTCACTTCTTCTCCTTCAACTGCTCCGTTGTTCCCGTGATCGCAAGCGCGACTGCTGGGCGTAGCCCTGGGGGCTCGATTTTCCAGATTGGGCAAAGTGTTATTGGGTTTTTCATTGGGAATTTCTCAGTAACAGTCTGGAGTTTGGAAGTTGGTAGTGGATACTCCCGTGCCTCAGTGCGCAAGTTAAGCCGTTGGTCCTGCGCCTGATCGCTCTCCGATTGCAGTCCCATCGGAGTATGACAGTGAGGGAAGAGAGAGTGTGCCTGTGTCTGTGCACATACTTGTGGCTCTTGTGGCGGGCAGAAGGCTAGTAAGTAACTTAGGGCCTTATCACACTAGCGGTTTACGAGCGTCTTCAGAGCGGAGCGGGCGCTCAGCTAATACGTCGCGATCACGTCGCGGGTGCGCAGCGAAGACTCCGCGGACGCGTGGCGATTACGCAACGTTTTCAACGCCTGTTCGCGGCGAGTTTATGACTTACAATACACTCAGTAGGCAACGGTTCTATCCGCGGCGATCTCATTGTGCGTCCGCGACGTATTCGTGGCGTATTCGATGCACGTCCGCGAGGTATTCGCGGCGCACTCGCTCCGCTTTGAAGACGTTCGTGAACCGCTAGTGTGATAAGGCCCTAAGTCTGGCTGGTATGGTTGAAATTCCGTCTAGATGACTTTTTAATGTCACGTCACTTGGCGTATTTGTCCAAGTATTCGCGTTACTTTGGTAATACAAAATATCCTGTATCTTCACTGGACTGAAGTTGATTTTGTATTATTGAAATAACGTGAATATTTGTACTAAAGTAGTTTTGATTGTCGTGAGACTTTGCCTATTAAAGCTTACCCTATTTGTTATTGTTTATGCCAGGTTGCTGCCCCCGAGGATGACCCTAAGCAGCTGTACATCGCCATGACCTCTGACAGAGGTATGATGCCAGTTACTTAATTTTTTCATCAACATTTATAAAATACTATCATCCGCTCTTGAATCGATTAACCCACGCATTTTTATCTTAGAATCAAAATGAAAATATTATCATTTCACATATACCTATATGGGCACTTATTAAACGTCAGAAGCTAGGTGCATGGTTCTAATTGATAGTTTCTATGGAGCAGAGCCGGCAAGAAACTCCATGTTACTCTTTGACAAATAATTGGCTTTCCGGGCATTGCTTATAACAAGGAATCCGAAGACATGTGACATCCAACAACCCGCACTCACTTCCTCTCAGAGTGGAGGCCAGTGTCCCAACAGAAGCTGTATTTTATTGGCTGATAAAGTAGTCGAGGTTGGAGCTTTCTATCCGACTTAGCTTCAATCCCGAAACAAACTCATATGTGTCACTATCTCTTCTAAAGTCCTGACACTGGTGCCGATTCTGTTGTACACCGAACTAAACTAACTAAACTATCTCTAAAATTCCTTACTTTTGGCTATGAGAATTTTAACGCTATTCTGCAAGAAAAAATCTCTAAATTTAAAAATTATTGTGACACGACTAAAAACGAATTTAGCAATCAACTCATGGTCTTTTTTCTTTTGGTTTCCCAACGTGGTACTTGTGTGCGCTACGCAATGAATTTTTTAGAGACGAAGGCGCGCGCAAGGGGGCAGCCTGGACGTGTTTTATATGGAATTTTTCACTTTTGGTTTGAAAAATAAATAAAAATATTACCCACGTGTTGATATTTATATGTTCCGGGGTTTCATAAAGGGGGTCGAAAATTTCATTATTTTTGCGATAGGACACGCCATTTTCGAGATATAAGCAAAAGAAAAAATAAAAAATACAGCACTGTTTTTGCACGTGAAGGCGAGGCGTTGGTGTGAATTTTTGTTCATGACCACTAGTTTTATTCCACACCTTTTTAATCGCGATTAAAAATAGTCAGATTTAGTCAAAATAAATTATTATAGTCTAAATTTTTGGTGAAAACCGGCAAACCCAGAATAGCAAAATTGTAATTTTCACTAAACTAATAACTCAGTGCAAACTTAGTGCTGTCAAACTAAAATATAGTTAAGTTGTGTCACTTTAGTCTATTTCAGAATAGGAAATCGTCGTTTGACAGGAATAAACCAAATTTTAGTGATTTTTAGTTTAGTTTAGAGAATTTTGTACAACAGAATCGGCACCAATATCGTACTTAGATTATGGTGATATTTCGCTAACAAATGGTCCCGTTCCTTATCAGGTCTGTGCGGAGCCGTACACACTGGCGTGTCGAAGGTGATCCGCACGCGTCTGGCCGAGCCCGGCGCTGAGAACATCAAGGTGATCTGTGTGGGAGACAAGTCGCGCGCCATCCTGCAGCGGCTATACAGCAAGCACATCATCAGTGTTTGTAACGAGGTCAGTGTTGGGAAATTGGGTATTTTTTTTTTAAACTTAAAATGGAGGGTAGCAACATTCTTTTAGGCTTACATGAAGGATATTTGTTTTGATAAATATCATATATTTGGTTTCGTATATATGAGGTAAATAATAACTTGATACACTCTTCATTTGTTTTATTTTTTAAGTAAAGGAACAGAGAACTGTTGAAAACTTACTGAGTAATTTAACAAAAACAATTTTAACTCTAAAATTTAACCCACAATGCTGTTCCACAAGTAGACATTAATATTTAGAAAAAAAGTAGAAGTGTAATCGCTTCGAGTTTTAAAAGCAGTACATGCAGTAATTAGTTTTTTAATTAGCAGTAATAAAGTCAAAATTACATAATGGTTTCAATCATTCATTATGGTTGTTTTCATGTTGTGTGAGTTTAAGTAATCTCATATTTTTGTATGCAAGTGTTTCTGTAATGAATACGTTTATTTTTATTTCTTTCATAACATAAAATGTGACCTTAGTAAGTTTGATGATTTTGAGAGACAGGTACACATGAGTATTTTATTTATTTCTATCTTCCTGTATTTTATAAAATGCGCACAAATCCTCCTGTCTTTAGAAGGACTGATTTTGATTATAGGAAAGAACATTTTGTATAAGCGTCAGTTCAATAGTGGCGAAGAGGTTCATTTTGCCAAGTCCATGAGAAAACAAAAAAAAAATATATCTAAGCCGAAAATAACAAATTGTATTAATAATCCTAGCATTAAAAAGAAGGACCCCTTCCGTCCTCATTTGTAAAGACTGTCGAGATAACGAATAGAGAAGCATGGAAGATATAGACATGTTGCGCCGACCGGAAATAAATTGAAATTACGGCAGGCGAATCACGATGATAAGGAATCCTAACATTACAACCCAATTATTTCCTCTTACCCCACCAGATCGGTCGCCTGCCACCCACTTTCAACGACGCGTGCAAGATCGCCGGCGCCATTTTGAACTCAGAGTACGACTTCGGTTCGGGCAAGATCATTTTCAACAAGTTCCGCTCCGTGGTGTCTTACCAGCAGTCCGACCTGCCGCTCTTCAGCCAGAAGGCGGTGGAGGTGAGTACTGGTACTTCAGCTATAGGCTTCGCATGAAGGCGAAGTATAGTGGTGAAATTGGTGGCATTTTCTGGAGGGAGCACTGCGGTCATTCGCATATTTCTTTTGATAATTATGTAGACTTTAAAAATAACTCAAAATCAAAAGTCATTTATTCAAATTAGGCTGAGGATCAGCACTTTTCGAACGTCAAAATTATAAAAGACAGTCCCCCCAAAACGCGCCCACCCGTCGCTTTCTAGTGCTTTAGCTGGGAAGAAGAAGTGGCCAACAAACTCCCCAGCAGCACAGCTGTCTGTCCAGTTAGAAGAACTTGATTCTATACAATGGTGATTCTATACAAACTGTATTTGTAGGTATCAAGCTATACATTTCCAATATAAGCGCATCTCTCATCATACGGAAATCCCATACAATGTGAGATCAGTTTATACTGGGAATGTGTAGCTTGATGTGTAGCCGTGTGTACATCTCTGTTTAACCTTAACTGAGTATATGGGTGATGTAGTGTGTTATTTTTAGAAATCAGAAGTCCTTGACTTTATTTTGCGGATTTCTAATGGTGGTTGTAAAATAGGTGATGCAGCTCCATTTTAAACCAAAACTAATAAGTGCTTCTTTTCAATAAATAAAATTACGAATGAAAATAGACTTCTCTTAAAAAAAAAACAACAAAATTTTCAACACAATTTTTTGGTTATTTTTAATATCACTCATTTCAAAACTACATAGAATTGTAATAAAGTCACATCATATAATATTTTCTCGTTATAATAGCAGTTTAGATTTTGCGCCAGACCCAGAAGTTGAACTGAGTTACTGACGTTGAACTGTTTTTTTGTTGAAATGTTTTGTATATTTGTCCCGATATCCCCACGGAATCGCGACTTATAGGTGAAACCGCGGGCCGCAGAAAATATTTACCTACCTCCCCCACATAGTGACGGTTTTCTATACCTACCATACCATATCAGCCAATTAAATCTATTAATCACAAACCACTCTTAAATTCCAGAATGCCCCCAAACTTGCGACCTACGACTCTCTGGACGCGGACGTGATCCAGAACTACATGGAGTTCTCCCTCGCCTCCATGTTGTTCTACGCGCTGAAGGAAGGCGCCTGCTCCGAGCAGTCTTCCCGTATGACATCTATGGACAACGCTTCCAAGAATGCCGGAGAGATGATTGAGAAACTGACGCTGACCTTCAACAGGACTCGCCAGGCCGTCATCACCAGGGAGTTGATTGAAATCATCTCTGGTGCCGCCGCCCTTGACTAAATGCTGTCTTGAATCGTTTTGCTGAGATTTTCGGGTGTTTTTTGCTAGTATATTTTGTTATTTTTGCAGTGGAATTCGTTTAGAATTATTTTGAACGGGTATTGAGTTTGGATAGCATTAAAACAACGCGGGGGACATGCTAAAATTGAAGACATACTAAACGAATTCTACTGCACTAAACATATAGTTAATTCAGTTATTTTTACAAAGAAAAGTTTTGGGGCATTTATCCGATCGCGAATTTTTGACAGCTATAGCGGGAATATTGAAATTGATCTCAACAAAACGATGTAGAACGAATACGATCAATATTAACACCATATTTATTATAACCGTTTCAAGTATATTATTTTCAATAGTATGTAAGTACGATGCCGACATTCCCGACAGAGTGTACTGTGTTTCCGTGGAAACTCACGCAAATATCGCTCAACTGGCTTCAACATCTTTCACTGAAGTATGGCACACTTTGCTCGATTCATTCTGTGTTTGCGAAACGTTGTAATGTAAGGATACAGTGGTGGTTAGCAATAAATACCATTATAGAACATATTAGTTTTATTTTATACGCATATTGACACCGGAAAAAGTTGGAAGTTCGGTTGGAGTTTCGGGTTAAAAGTTCTCATGGATGTCCTCCGCTCTGGGGTAAATGGAGGGGTCTGTCAGAAGATACCGTGACCCTGGCACATGGGCAACTGAAGGAACACGGGTGGGTTTTGGTCATTAAAAGTCTGACACGCCCTCCCGCTCCGACCAGAGCGGGAGAAGTCATTTGATGATTTCCCGTCCAAAAACAAAAAAGGGGTCTCTCAAACCCACCCCAGTGCTCCACATACAAGATATATTTTATTTTTTTCGTTGGGAAATCATCAAAATAATGACTTCTCCCGCTCTGGAGGCAATAGTAGACTACTATATAAGTAGCGAACGCCACATAATATTATCTGTGGCGTTCGCTACTTATGTGAAAATTGTCGCCATCCTTTACACTACAAGTAGCGACGGGAATTAAGTACTTCGGCAAACCTTTATGTTCCACCGTCGCGGACACATCGTCCATCGTCAGCTCAGGCCCTAACAAGGGTAAATCTCCTAACAGATCTCAGGTTTGTATGCGGCACCTGCACACCCACAGACAATGGCCCGCCTTCCATTCTACGCCGCATGCTCTGCCACCTGTGCATTTGATGATGTTATAACGTTACTGGGCGGAGTTCGCACAGCTGAATTTTGGGCCAAGATGTTTTAACTTTTTGCTAACGTTATGCAAAGAGGTTATTAAATCATGACGGCAGTTATTTAGGTGTGGCATATCACTTTTATTTTGAAAGGTTATATTTGAGTAGCAAACTGGGACAAAAAATAGGTGTAATAAAATAAAATTCTCAAATACTCGCTGTAAATTTTTATTCTAACTTACAATCAAAAATCCATAGCAGTCTTAACGTTTAAATTATTCTAAAATTCGTGAGCTCGTCACAGGAATAACATGATTTACTACATTTTGGTATCAACAAAGTGAAAATATTTACAAAATGATTGTACGAATTAGAGTTATGACACATCTAGTGAACATAGGACCACTCAACATCATATCAGCAATGGCAAAGCCATTTTGACAGTTCAACAAGATTCATTGCGTTATTAACGTTGTCGAGCAGACACATTTTTCAAATATTTGAAGCAATGGATTAATTAGGATTTTTCTTCAAAATCCTTCGAATTGCAATTGATAGTATGTTATATTGTATTGGAAGGAATGTTATAAGTTCTGGGCTGACACAATTTAAACTGCCATTCTGTTAAACTACCCTCTGTTGCTACATGGATATTTAGGCCTGAATGACATTCGACAGGGGAGCGTTCTTGGGAAACACTTGTGAAATTGTGTCACAAAGATTGTATTGACAATCGTAGGCGACATTAGTTCCCGATTTTATCCAAGCACAACGTATACCTAATAGAGTTGTGCACCACTGCGGACACTGGCGGTCGACCACTTTTCAACCTTATTGCTTACGGCAAAAGGATGAAAAGTGATCCACCGCTACATTTATCAGGATACTTTTTCAGTTCCGAATGGAATACGGTAATATAATCTATACCAAAAATATATATTATTCTCGATGTTCGTGAAGAGTAAGTTTTTACCACCTATACAAGTGGAATATTTCAACATGATGATGTCTATAAAAGGCCTCCATATTAAACTAAAAGCTAAATATTAAGAAAAATATTCAAACATGTCGTAACATAAAACATTGCATAACAATAACTATTCAAAACTTCGTATATTATAATTATTGATATATTTTTGTCACTATAGAGTAAGTATTATCACGTTACGTTATCTTTAGAGGGTAAGCACATGCTATATTTAATGAAATAACAGTACGACTACTGGGCATAGATTCTTGGGTTCCACAGACCAGTGTTGGAGAGCTTTTTTAACTCGCTTTTATTAGCTTGGTAAGTACGTATGTATGTATGTAACGGAATCTTTGAACGTGATTTTCAACCCCTTCAAAACGTAGGATTAATTTGAAACTTGCACACTTATCAAGGACCGATAACAATTCAATAATGTCATAATGTCATTTTCGCCTATCTTAGTCATGAAAATTCAAAGTAATTCAATTTTTAGTCTCTCAAATACTAAAGTAAATAGGCTTTTTAACTAGCATTAATTTGTTTTGGTGCAAAAAGCGCTGAACAGTTTATTATGTAATGAAAGTTAAAAAAAGTGCTTAAAATAACAAAACTTCAATGAATTTTGCCAAGTTTGATGTTTTTTTTTTATATGACTTGATATTTTTTTTCTTACTGTTTTAGAATGGATGTAAAGGTCGATAACTAAACTTCACATAAACACAATAACATGACGTCAATAAATACTTTGAATTTTCATGACTTTCATAGGCGAAAAATGTTCTAAACTTTACCCACCTCCTTTCCTGGCCAGGATCAACAGTATTGCAAAAAAAAAAAAAAAAACAACGAAAAATTCGCTTTCATAGAAAACAAAACTTTTGGTTTTCTATGAAGTCTTAACCCGATCTTTTGCCTCTTCGTAACACTTGTCAGAGTGGTCGTTAAGTTCCTCCTCATGAACTTTCTTATGTAGGGGCTGATGTGATCCGCCTCACGATTCCGCGCCATCTACTTCGATTTTTGGAATTTTATGTGATCTCATACAAGAGATCGCGACTGCGTAGTTTTGTACCCCCTACCCCGCACGACACGGCGCTCTTAAGAGTAGCCCTCGCGCCTCGAGGCGTGTCCAAAGTATTTGAGGAACCGATCCATGTCTTTTAAACAAACGAAATGACAATAAATATGATCGTGAAAACCTTTGACCATACTTACGTTCAAACAGATTCTATGAGGTGATCGTTTGACGGCTTTATATGACTAACATTTTGATACAAATGGTTAGGCTTGATCAACAGCATATTGGTTTGGAGCGGTAAACTATGTTAGTACCTTCATAAGCATTTACTTAGTACGGTGTAAATATATGATCAAGGATTCTGTGGCATAATTTACGTCACGTCTAATTTCGTGCCCGATAAATGGCAATAGGCTCAATATAACCGATCAAATGTGGGTGTAATTATGCATTTCAGCTACATTGGTAACATTACTGGAACCCCAATATACCAGTTTTTCAATATTTTGGTCGTATTTCCTGCCATTTTGGACCATCACAGCCTTATAGGCGACATGCAACAAGTTATCAAAAGTAATACTTTTTAGCTTCCCTCTTCAGATGACGTGAGAATACATACAAATTGATATACATAGCGTGTCATATAGCACAGTATTGAACGCGTACAGGCAGTTACGTTGTAAACTGTAATTATTTCGTAATAAGCTACTATGTAATAAATATAATGTACAGACCCCAGCGCCGCCCGCGACGGAAACAGTATTCACATATTTTAGTACCTGAAAGAGGAATAAAAATAATTCAGTGAAATTCTCGAGATGTAGACGGTCCGACATTAATAATAAATAATAATAATCGATCACGCCGGCTAGCGAAATCACCTGGCAATCACGTTCACTCACTCGAAGTTCGCCGAATGATGCGCGATCTCGTTTCGGCGGGGGCGAAGGTTCGGCCAATTATTAGCCGAAACTGTGGCCGAAACTAGATTTTTGGCCGAAACCGAACCTTCGGTCGGTCCTTAGAATAGTTATGATTAAGCGTTGATTTCGCAGTATCAGATTTCTCGTGGCCACACGGCGGAGTGTTGGCCTGTAGATACTCACGTCACGTCACTCCGGCAGCGCGTCCAGCCTGGAGGGCGGCGTGCGCCACACGGCGGAGTGTTGGCCTGTAGATACTCACGTCACGTCACTCCGGCAGCGCGTCCAGCCTGGAGGGCGGCGTGCGCCACACGGCGGAGTGTTGGCCTGTAGATACTCACGTCACGTCACTCCGGCAGCGCGTCCAGCCTGGAGGGCGGCGTGCGCCACACGGCGGAGTGTTGGCCTGTAGATACTCACGTCACGTCACTCCGGCAGCGCGTCCAGCCTGGAGGGCGGCGTGCGCCACACGGCGGAGTGTTGGCCTGTAGATACTCACGTCACGTCACTCCGGCAGCGCGTCCAGCCTGGAGGGCGGCGTGCGCCACACGGCGGAGTGTTGGCCTGTAGATACTCACGTCACGTCACTCCGGCAGCGCGTCCAGCCTGGAGGGCGGCGTGCGCCACACGGCGGAGTGTTGGCCTGTAGATACTCACGTCACGTCACTCCGGCAGCGCGTCCAGCCTGGAGGGCGGCGTGCGCCACACGGCGGAGTGTTGGCCTGTAGATACTCACGTCACGTCACTCCGGCAGCGCGTCCAGCCTGGAGGGCGGCGTGCGCCACACGGCGGAGTGTTGGCCTGTAGATACTCACGTCACGTCACTCCGGCAGCGCGTCCAGCCTGGAGGGCGGCGTGCGCCACACGGCGGAGTGTTGGCCTGTAGATACTCACGTCACGTCACTCCGGCAGCGCGTCCAGCCTGGAGGGCGGCGTGCGCCACACGGCGGAGTGTTGGCCTGTAGATACTCACGTCACGTCACTCCGGCAGCGCGTCCAGCCTGGAGGGCGGCGTGCGCCACACGGCGGAGGAGGTGCGCTTGAGGCGCGAGCGCTCGATGTTGGGGAAGATCTCGCGCAGGTCGGGCGAGTGCACGCGCACCGAGAACAGGCGGTCCACGTGCGCGGGGGCTATCTGGCTCTGGATGTACAGCTGGGCTTTGCGGGCCTGGGGCGGAACAATGTTTGTTTATAGAATGATTTAGACCAGAGTTACTAGCGATCCGCCCATGCTTCGCACAGGTGCAGCCTATAAGTGATTTGCTGTACAAATATGTCTAATCAACGAGTTTTTTTTTGCTTTATCCAAATCAAATATTAATGTATACACATAAATCTTTCGGAACATACATATGTATATTATAATTTATGCTATTCAAAGTGCGTCGTCAAAATTACATTTTAATTTGAATCACATTCAACCTCAAATAACTTCTTGGCAATGAGCGTGTTGCTCACTCACTCCTTTATCCTTTAATCCGTCTTACGTAAAAAGTAAACCAGACGTCCAATTTTCTACATGGTCCTTCGAGCCGGATTAATGACCTGATATATACACAAATTACAACAGGACTGACAAAAACTGATTTTGAAGTGGCATCGATATAGTTAGCTATACATAGGATATCAAGAAGACGAACAACCTGACCACCGTCACATACAGAACTAAATCAGCACAATTTCTAGCCATGATGATTCTGGAACGTCCAGCTTTGAATGAACGAAGAAACATTCCGGAAGCTGCGAAGTTATAAGAGTATATTTGTATGGATAACCTGGTGCGTGAGTCACACTCCATTGAGTAAGGGAAGCAGCCTATCGAAGATCTCGTCTGATATTGGAATCAAGAATTTTAACACTAAGGAAATGGTCCGCAAATCATTCAGGAGTCTTTCAAAGTATAGAAAAACCAGCAGAAACAATGGGCATAGAAAAAACATTAAAACATTAGGCGTCTGCTGGAATTAGTGTAATGTTATGTTTACTTTCAAATACATCAAACCTAATCCTTGTATGCGTGACCACCTTTACAAACATCAAACCTCCGTGCCTCGTAAAGCGTGTTAAGTTGGTGGTCCTGACTGTTCTTCAAGATTCTTCAAGATTCTTTGACAGTCTTTAAACGTCCTTAAAAGCCCCAAAAGTCTGCTGACCAGTCTTACCAAAGAGGATCGTATCATTCAATAACTGAGTTGTGGAGTTCAGACAATTAGTTGCTTCATGTAAACTACTGGTATTCAGCTGCATGCGGTTTAACGGGAAACCATTCCCAACATTGAAAAAGGCTGGGCATAATAACATCATTCCTACTTTAAACTCTGGTAGCTGGTTCAAGTTTGAAGTAATTAAACGACTATTTTTATCAGAAATGTCAAAAGAACTCAACCCGTTGCTGTTGGCAAGAGAGCTATAAGATTTATAAAATCAATCAAGTTTCTCAGCAGTACCAAAATGACATGATTAACGTAGTACCATTTGCAGAGTTACTGACTATTCGTTTGAAAAAACGATGCTTTCTTCACAATGTACATTTACATATGTACATTTGTATATGTATATTTACAACCGCATAGCTCAGCACTTACCTAAGTGCCTTTCCATAAATGCATGTATCGCAACTATTATCAGTTACTTCTCATCGCGATACAATCGCGTTACTTCAAACTCACCAAACCATCTGTATGTCATAGTGCTCTCTTAGCTTAAACCATTTCATAATCTATAAAATAATGAATACGTGAAGCATAAACTTTATACCCCTTTTTGCGAAAATACGCGAACGGTGGAGTATAATAGTACATTGGGCTTGGCTAAAGTTTATATTGAGAAAGAGTGCAGAAAGCTAGTATCTTTATATAATAATACATTAGAAATACAGTAAGTTTTAAATTAATTATGGTAGAATTTCGGCCTAATGGCGACGATTAGTTATCATAAATTGCAGTATTCCATAGAGCTTTTAAACTATATTATTTTGTAACATTCTTCAGTGACCGTAACCAACAACCAAACCCAGTCTAATAATACCAAATCCACCATATCAACCAACCCAGAATTTAGTGCTAAACCACGCAAGCACTACTTTCTATATGATCCTTCGAGCCGGATACTCGCTATCAGTTCCATTTAATGCTTGCATAATAATAATTCATATTTGTGCCAAGCTAACAATCCAAACAATCATTTAACCATCGATGAAAAATTCAGTAAACTGGATAAAAAATTAAAACGATTAATATTTATACAGGATATTTTTTTAACGAGTGCACAAATTTTAACAAATTAAACTTAAACGAGTTATAATAACTATGCAATTTTTATTTTAATATATCTTAGTACAAAAAAATGAAGTTATCGTTAACGAAATATGTTTATTTTGAAACTGGTCATATAGTAACTCGAGCGCGGCAGCGTAGGTTGAATGAACGTGCGAGTACATACCTACCTACACACAGCTGGCTCAAAATTCTTAGAAGTTCGAAGTACAATACATACCTACCCCGGCGAAACATTCGCGCGGTTACTGACCTATTATCAGGTTCGGACTAGATTTGTTTTTAAGTTAAGGCCGTGGCCTGAAGTTATTTTAAGAGTAATACCAATTGTCCCTTCATACATTCATGGGCGTAGGACCATGAAACGCAGAAAATAAATCATTATGATTAATTAAATTAAGATTACAGTAATTTATTTATTTATTTATTTAAAATTGGTACATAACATCCTAACAGCTATGATTCGCCAATGCGATGTTATAACTATATGATACAAACAAAAACAAAAATAGCATATTTAAATTAACAAAAAAAAAAAAAAAAGCACCAGAAATGGTCCTTTAAATATTTTCGATGCACTTCAGTGCTACTTCTGTGAACCTCGTCAGGCTGCACTGAAATATATCTACCTCTGTTGAAATAATATTTATCAGTCTTATGGCTCGTGACAAGGGGGCATACTTGTTCAAGTTTGTCCTAGAGCATGGCTCCAGTAGAGTAGGCGTCGGGCGACGCGCGCCCCCGCACCCGGCCGGCGCGCGCACCCCCAGCTCTACCAGCAGTTCGGGGTGGTGCAGCCAGCCGCGCAGCACCCGAAACACAAAGCTACAAAGACTGACGTCCCTCCGCACCGCTAGCCTACTGTACCCTACCATCCCTATTACGAACAGACTCGGGTACAAAAGAGGGAAGAAGGGATAGACGCCATACTGCTTAAAATATAGAAACCGAGTGAATTTGTTCTGAATTCTTTCCACCATTTCCCGGTATTTAGCCTCATGGGGATTCCAAACAATAGCACTCGTCTCTAAACGGCTCCTTACTAGTGCATTGTACATTATTTTAAGCACTGCCGTGTTCTGGAAGTCCTTGCACTGTCTGAGGATAAACCCAAGATTACGAAAGGACTTGCGGCATATATCTAAGATGTGCCCACGAAACATCAATTCCGGCACCATCTCCACTCCCAGGTCTCGCACATGCGTGACTCGTGACATGACCGCGGCTTCCATCTTATACTGATGCAGCAGAGGTTCCCGCGCGCGAGTGTAGCTCATTATACCACATTTGGATATATTAAAACTTAACTTATTTTCTACGCTCCACTGCACTACCCTATCAACATCCTGTTGAAGTCGTTCACAGTCCGAAGTATTTGCTACCGACAGAAACAACTTAAGGTCGTCCGCGAATAGCAAACACTTCGCCTCCTTTACGACTTCAGGGAGATCATTGACCATCAGAATAAATCCTAATGGACCAATATTGCTACCCTGACTCACGCCCGAAAACGTAAAATAAGGCTTGGAGACAAATCCACCATATTCGACGTACTGCCGGCGATCACTAAGGTAGTTCGCGAAGAATTTCAGAAGGTGCGGTGTGAAACCAAATGCCGCAAACTTAGCCAACAGCACATCGTTATCGACAGTGTCAAACGCCTTCCGAAAGTCGAAGTACGCAGTGTCCACCTGTCCCCCAGCGTCAATAACAGGCGACAGATATGTCATAAATGACAACAAGTTACTCCCCGTACTTCGACCAGTCCGAAAACCGTGTTGAGCGTCGGTCAGGCGAGAAGTTACTTGATCAGTAATACACTTGTGCAACACCGATTCAAACACCTTAGCACACGCCGACAGCACCGCCACCGGTCGGTAGCCACTAACATCAGTTCCCGAACTTCCCTTTGGAACCGGGATCACTCTAGTGATTTTCCATTGGTTGGGATACTGACCTAACTTCAAAAACAAATTAAAAATGTGCAGTAGAGGGTTTTCAAACGCTGAGCTGCAGTCTTTAACTATGTAAGGCGGTATTCCGTCTGGACCCGCCGAATGCTTGGGCTTGAGGCGGCGGAGCGCGGCGCGCAGCTCGCGCAAGTCAAGCTGGCCAACATGCACTCGCCCCGCACCCGCGCTTCCACCCGCCGCACGCTCAGCCTCAGCGGGGTCCAGCGCCGGGCGTGTCTCGTTATACACCGAATGAAAGTAGGAAGCCAAACATTCCGCACACTCTTCGTTACTCAACTCCTTCCCATCTTTTGTGACTCGAGTTTTGTTGCGACTAGCACGCTTGCTTCTAACAAAATTCCAAAAAGATTTAGGATCATTTTTAATATTTGACTGTAGCCTACACTGGTAATTATCATACGTTAACCCTAATTTATATTTAACCTGGGCTCGATAGTAAGAAAACTGGTCGTAGTCACTACTGGAACCCGTAATTTTAAATAACTTATGATACCTCCACTTTGTTTTGATATCGCGTATTAAATCAGATGTATACCAAGTTGGATACAAATATTTACACTTGTGATCCCGTTTTTTCTTTGTAGGTGTGCTTTCACTAATAGCTTCATTAACTACGCTATAAAAAAATTGTAACGCCTTATCGGGATCCAGAATCCCATACAATGGCTCCCAATCGACTGACTGTAAAATCAAATATAGTTTGGGAAAGTCACATTTGGTGAAATTCCATTTCTGTTTACCAACTATCACGAAATTCCCTTCGCGCCCAGAACACGGGTTGTGTACCGTCAGTGGATCACTGAATCGACCTCTAAACTTGGCTTTAGCTATCAGTGGAGGATGCTGTACATCAATATTCACTAACGGTTCACCTGACAGTTCTACCTCCAAGTCACTCTCCAAAAACGAAGTCAATACTAAGTCCAAAGTACGATTATTTATATTGTAAACACTATTTACCTGACGAAATCCACAGAAAGCGTTTACATACTCCAAGTAACTTTGCACTTCCACTGATGTAGATGGCATATTAAAATCGCCCATCACTAATACGTTCTCATAATTTACACATACAGTTTCTAAAATATTAAACAATCGCATGTATTCACTATTGACACATTTCGGCGGAATATAAACTACACAACATAAAAACAAACAATTATTTCCCTGATGTACGGTAGCACATACAATCTCAAATAAGGCTGAGTTCACATTTGCGATTGGAACGCACTTTAACTCGAAACGCGGCGAAGTTGCTAAAAACACTCCTCCTTGCTTGCGCCCATCTGCTCGATCACACCGTAGTATTTTATAATCTGGCGGAATAAGTTCGCCATCATGGATTGAATCATTAAGCCCCGACTCCGTGATGGCAAAAAGGTCGTAGGAGGATGCTAATAGATTTGTAAAGAAGGTCTTGGTTTTTGTTCGCAAACCTCGAACATTCTGGTAATACACTTGAATGCATTTATTCCTGGCTTTGGTTGCCTTGTGTTGGTTTACGGGAGTTTCGGGAGTTTCGAAACCACACCCATTGGTTGATTTGGGCGTTATTCACCTTTTCAAAAAGTGATTCTGGGACTCCAATCATGAATGACGCATAGTCTCTTTTACCTTTCGGGATTATCTTCTCCACTTTAATATCGTCGGTACCACAGATTCCTATCACGTGCTCACCCATTGCCTTCTCAGACGTGTCAGGATGTAGTGACCAAACATGTAAAAACCTTTTTCTTTGTATTGCTTGAATTGTAGCAATTTGTGCATTTCCTCCTTTTTTTATGGCATTCGCAACTACTTTCTTGGCATGCTTTTTGTTATTGACTACCTGCCATTCTTCAGTTGAAATGTCTTCCTCTACAGTTATCTCAGGAGTTTTCAAACAACACTCGCCGGTTTTCTGTAGTATGGACTCAGCCTTATTTTTAGCTCTCTCTGTCGCACGGCGCGCACGTTCCGTCTCCTTTCTCTGCGGTTCTTTGGCATCACTCGCGACACTTGTCTCGCTCACCCGCTGTGTAGTTGGTCTTTCGCTGAGTTTAGCCATCTCGCTCTCCGATGTACTCGAAGCTATTTGAACTTCGAGCTTCTCAATTTTTGCCGATAAAACTGCAAGTACCCTCGTCTGTTCGCTAATGGTGACGAAGTAATTTTCGATCTTTTGCTGTTGATCATCGATTTTCTTAGTCTGAGACTCGATCACAGCAGTTTGACTCGTGATTTTAGCCGTCAACGCTGCCAGTTTCTTCAATAAATCGTTGAAAGCCGTTTCAACGTTAAACTTGGACATTTTTACCGGTGAACGGAATAAAAATGTGTAATGTTCAATCAAAAACAACCTAATCGTTAAAAAAGTAATTTGAAACGAATTGCTTACATGTGACGAATCACTGTATTTTAATTGTTTTTGTTGATCTTATTGCGTGCTGGCTCACACCGAAGCGACGTGCCGTTTCGTGGAAATTTAATGTCGCTCAAAGAAATCAAAAATGGTTTCTTCGACTTTGACCGCCAGTCGAGATCTGCCAGATCCTTGTGCATGATTCGGGGTCCTGAATGGCCCATGATCAAGCAGCCTTTGAGTGGCTGCTAAAATGATCCTTCTATTAGTGATGGCGGGGTTACGGATCCCATGAGCTCACATACGAGGTTAGCTCTCCCTTGCTTACATCCTGCGCCCTGCTCGTAAATTTTCACCAATTAATAAGCACACTCGCACCATCTCATAAAACTCACGGTTGGGGTAGTCTAGATCGTAAAGATAGAAACCTCACGCTGTCGCCATCTATTATCAAGTAGCATTTACTACATGAACTAGATTATCTGTAAACTTCACTGCCATCTATGATCGAATAGCGGAATTATCTGTTCTGGTACATTCTAGAGGCGAGGCCGCTAGCTGTGATTTAGTGGCAGATATTCACGAATGTTCGCGAATATTATAGGCGATTAAGCTCGTCATTTATAAATAGCGGATTGTTGACTGAGGACACAGTACGGTTACGAATGCGAAACAGTGAACCTACGAGTGATAGACAAGTGATTCTGATTAAACGTTTGTAATTACTGTTTCTATCGCAATTTGATTAAGTTGTTCGTGTTTTTGGTGTAAATTGGCATAAGTTATGAATCTCGAACACCAGCTCGTACCAGCCCCTCAATAAGCCCATTAGCCCATTTATCAACAAGTAATAATTTCATTTTTTTTGCTTAATATATTTTTTTTTTTATGGCGTCGGTATATATTGTAAATACGAGGGGCAATACCCAGAACACTCTTTTTAACACAGTTTAGGCTCCTTTACATTTTTTGTGCCTTAGATATTAATAACTAGCTTCTGCCCGCGACTTCGTCCGCGTTAAATTTCTTGTCCCCCCGACCCTTCCCGTCGCGTCGAATTGCCTACCCGTCCGATTATCCCCGTTTAATTTTTTTTATTACTGCTCCGCTCCTCTTGGTTGTCGCGTGATGTTATATAGCCTATAGCTTTCCTCGATAAAAAGGCTACCCAACACAAAAATAATTTTTCAATTCGGACCAGTAGTTCCTGAGATTAGCGCGTTCAATCAATCAATCAAATAAACAAACAAACTCTTCAGCTTTATAATATTAGTATAGATAGATTTATCTGAAGAATCACCCAAAATGTAATTCCATATCGTAGAATCGAAGCTACTAGGCCGTGATGGCAACCACTAACGCATCTCTGTTTACTTTTCTCGATAATTGGACACTCTTCCAATTATCGAGATTCCAAAGGCAGTTATTTATTTTTACATAATTATTCTAATGTGCTTTCCAATTAAGGTGGTTGTCAATATGGATACCTAAAAACACAATAGGCAACATGCAATATTTTTATTTTTGTTTTCACTTTAAAGAATTCCATGTAGAATAGACCACAAATATATAAAAAAATTAAAATATTGTAATTTATTGGAAAAAATGAGGTTTTAAATTGACAGTTTAAATTTTCCCGCGAAAACGGACCTATAGTTCCGATGACGTCATTCTTGTCTGTCACTGGTTGTATTTGTTGGTCGGCTTTCATACTTTTGCATATTTTTTCGACTTTTGAGATAGTTTTTTTTGAAAAATTTAAAATGGACTATCCGTCAACATCAGGTGATCATAACAATACCACTAATAATCTAGCCAGTGAGTCCGTGTATACTTAAATAAAGTTTCCAAATAAATTGTTTTTGACTGGACCTTGAGACCCAAAACTGAGAAAAAGTTGGTTTCAAGCTGCGAAAAGAAATTTGAGTTTTCTCAAAACACCATTTCAATACTCAAAACTTTATTGCAATCCACAATACATCACATCATCATCATGCATCATTCATTCTTCATTGCATAGCTTTCTTTCCTTTTTGCATTATTCGATGCTGTGAACTGTGAAGATCACTTTGACGTAATAAGTCAGCGAATATACTTGTTATTATGTTTAGTAAATCTGCTTGTACGTGAAAACACGTTCGTAACCTACCTAATACTTACAAACTTGTCTATAACATGTATTACATTTATAGTTGGAGAATGACGTCAAAAATTGGATTAAAGTTTAAAATGGGTGGAGGAAAACTTTTTCTGAAAAATAACTCTTAGTAAATTCCTGGAATCTGCTTTTATAAACCTACCTTCCATTTTTTACAATAAAAATGCAATAATATTCCCATAAAATAATATTAACTTTTACATCCATAGCCTCAATAAGTTGTCATAACAGGAGTGAGGTGACGTCACTCTTGTTATAAACGCTGATTGGTGTTTTGAAATACGTTTTGTTTCAAGTCATTTTTAACTCGTAATTATTGTTAAGAAATGAACATTATGTAACATAAAAACATTGCAGTGGCCCTTCTTTTATACTCTTTTAACATTTTAATCATAAAATTTTCATAAATATTATATTTGCATCTTCCCTATTGCTTTTACCTCTTCTATTACGTTGTAGTTATCACAAATTTTTGGTGTTTATTTCTGAAAATGCATTACTTTGCTATTCTTAAGGTTAATTAATAAATTATTCATATTAAGCTATTAATTATGTCAGTAAGTGTATTATTATGAATGTCCAATTGATAGTTATTGAAAGTTTTTCATCACACTATGGTAATAATATTATCTGTAAACAAAATCCTTTGTTGTTGTATCACTTGTGGCAAATCATTAATGTAACTGAACAATACAGGTGGCCCAAGCACATTACCTTGCGGTACTCCATATTTTATAGTCATGAAATTAGACAGATTATGTTCGTTCTACTTCTTTCTTTGAGCACACTCTTAGAATTGCAGTACATTGCAATCTGTTGCTTAGATATGTAATCTTAAATGTTACCTCTGAAGCCATGGCTGTGTAATTTATCTAAAGAAAATTTGTGATACACATACTCAAAGGCTTTAGTAATGTCTATATAGATAGCGCAGATGGGAGTATTTTTGCCAACTGCAAACATACTATTATTTTAAAAATAAAAAATGATATTATAGTAAATTTTCTTGGAAATAATTTTGTTCCTTGCATAAAAACACAGACAAACTTAATCGCGTATTACAGAACCTCACTCAAAATTCAAGCGTTACATAAAACTCATCATCATTATTTCGACATCGAAAGACGTGTCGTCTGCTGTATATGTATAGGCCTCCCCCAATTAGGGGGGTTTTCCGTAATCGCCACGCTTAGCAGGCGGGTTGGCGATCGCTGTATGGTGATAAATGCATAGAGAACTCTGCTGCTCATTCTCTTGTAAGACTTACCTAGTTTTAAACAGTCAAATGACTCTTTTTCAAGTAATGCTTGAGACTTGTGAGAGATTCTGTACTACAGGCTTTAGCGACATACTTTTTTTTGGGTACGAAATCATCAAATGATGTCTCTCGCTCTGGGCGGAGCGGGAGTGTATGTCAGACTTTTAATGACTAAAACCTACCCGTGTTCCTTCAGTAGTCTGTGCCAGGGCCACAGTAACTCTTTCAAACAAGACCCTAGCAAGCTTAGAGACATACTTGATGTTTTATGTACAGTGGACCCCCGGTACTCCAGCCCCTGTCATGTCTATTATTATTGAATATTTTTACATCGTCTTGGAAAAAATTATGGCCAGATATAGTTGTTACTCCTAGCAACGATCCACAAATCAGTATAACTTCGGAAGTAATAGAGCAAATTGCTGCTGAAACACTATTTACTAAATTTGACATACTTAATAAAGTATGATTTGTACTTGAGTATAACATATAGAATCTTATCATTGGATCTGTAATTTGTCGGATTACAAGGCACTCTTTTGTAAAAAAAAAACCGGACTATGTCTAAGGCAGTTCTCTATAATCCGACAAATTCGATAGTTCGACACTGCCCTGCAAAACGTTTGTCGGATTACCGGGAGTCCACTGTATTGGTGTAAATGTAAAGAGGAGTACACCTGACTCAACAGACTCCTGTCTCCTAACTCATTTATCTTGCTGTGCCCGACAGGGTCCATATGATCTAATAATAAAATAAGTTCTGAGTGGAACTGCATGATTATTGACAAATGCGTGCACTGATTGGACAGGTCCACTCAAGCTGTGTGGTTCTTTCCTGAAAAGACCACTTCAGACACCAATCCACATGGTCTTCACATGATCTGACCAAGATTATGTCTGGACTTTAAAAGAGACCTCTGAGTTTGTTTCGGCCTTTCTTCTCAGAGTAGTCAGATAGGAAACGCCGACCGTTTTTTAAACTAGATGACTGGTTAAAAAAAGTGTGATTGACGAGTAAAAGTGTTTGTACAAACCTACTTGCAAAAATAAAGTCATTTATAAGTAGACCACCTAAAAAATACATGTGGAATGCAGTAAAAGTATGGAGTATTGTGTAGAGTGTATAGTTACCTTGGGCGTGCTCCAGTGCGGCGCGGGCCGCTCCACGGGCTCGGCGTCGTCGTCGGAGTTGTCGAGGAACTGGAAGCCGTCCGCCATGTAGGCCGGCGACACCGCGCGCCGCGCGCCCGGCGTGCCCGGCGTGCCCGGCGCCTTCAGCGGCGTGTAGGCTGCCGGAATGCACAAAATTCATTATAACCAGCCTATACTGTTCCCACTGCTGGGACACAGGCCTCCTCTCGGCGAAGAGTGGGCTGTAATCTACCACGGGGCACATGACTTCGAATTTTTGGTTCTGTGACATGACGGTTTCCTCACAATCTTTTCCTTCACCGTTATGAGAGTAATGGTTTTTTTTTACACGCTTTATATTAGCTTCACTTGTATGTTTGTTTGTAACCAACTCCTTATAGCGCGATTTTGACCCACTTTAAGCGACCAGATTTCATTCAAACTTTGCACACCTGTCAAGGACCGCTGACAATGCAATAATTTCATAAATTTGTGCCATTATCCTTGCCAGGGTTACCAGGACAGCAAAAAAACTGTCTTCGAAAACTACGCTGACATACGTCACAAACTAATTTGTGCCATTATCCTTGCCAGGGTTACCAGGACCGCAAAAAAAACTACGCTGACATACGTCACAAACTACGCTGAAATACGTCTCAAAATTTGATTTTTTTAAACTATTATTTATTTAAATCTTTATTTAAAGGGCTTTATTTAAATCTTTATTTAAAGGGCTTTATTTAAACGCTTTAGCGCTGATCGATAACGTCGCCCTGTAACATCAGCTAGCTACTAACAATCAACTTAACCTAACACAGTAAACACTTATTTTAAAACAAAATATGCCAGTTTGTACAGTAGAGAGTAATGGTGATGAAATTATTTACACAAAGTGCTTGCCTGGGTTTGAACCCACGACCACAACTTGTAAGTCAGGGCTGATACCACTGGGCAACTACTGCTCACTGCTCAAGAGGATACATTACCTCATTTGTTTTCAAACAAAGGTCCTCCTATAGCTTTCCAATCTTCCCTGTATGTTATCTACTTCAGTAAATCTACTACAATCGACGAAGAACTTTCAAGTGTAAGAAGTCATGGGAAGAAGCTAGTACTGTACAGTATTATACATTTTCTGTATACAGGATGGTAGGGATATCGAAGCGAAACATATGTACGTACCATGGATTCGGTATGTACGGTCTCACTGTCGTACATTTTACTGCCTACTCAGTAACCTACTGTAGGACAACGATGCGCGTCATAATTTAGCATAATAAAATAATTTGACTAAGGAATTAAATTACAGTGTACTTATAACTGGGTAGCTATCATCAACTGAGAGAAATAATCGCTTTCCAATCTAATATGTTACTCACTCTTAACTTAAATAAACTTGACTACTTAGTGTACGTGTTTGTTGCTATCTAATTGAACTATTTGTTGTTATTTTATGTCAATACGCGACCCCCAGCTCGCGATATTTTGGTCAGTAGTCTAGTAAATTGTAGGAAACAATAAAAATGCTCACATTTATCTTCCATTTTGTGTTTCATCTTCTGTTTCTCTATGTACTCCTTTTGTCTCTTCTCGATTTCCTTCGCCATTATCGCCGCCTCTTTTTTCATACTGTAAAAAAAAAATCAATGAAATATTTTAACTGCCAGGAAAGAAAGATATGTAAAGTGAACCGTTGGACTGTCATTCAATAATCTTTGACAATCGTTACCCCGGGAGTCAGAAGGCCTAAGCCCGAAGCGTCTGGCACCCAGACTTACAGAGTGAGATTGTACATACAATCACGCCTTTTTGCCATGGGGGTGGGCAGAAACCACGGAACGCCACCTGCTACGATCTCTACACACTCTTTTTGCCTCGTTTAGGTTCATACAATTGGTCATACACACACGCCGGTTGCGAGTACTACGCACCTGACCTTTCTGAAGATCACCAATAAGGTCACTATATGTCCTCCTAGGGCGTTCCCTCCCGATGTTTCCACTCACATCTGCCTTATAAATACCTTTTGTGAGCCGTCCTTCATTCATCCTCTCAACATGACCAAACCATCTAAGCAAAAGGCATCAAGGCAAAAGCTAGTGTGAAATAATACTTAGAATGTGATACTCACGCGGCGGCTTCCTCCAGCTGTTTCCGCCGCGCGTCGTCGGCTCTCCTCTGTTCCTCCGCCAGTCTTTGTTGTCTGGCGTGTTCCTCCGCTCGTCGCCTCTCTTCCGTTTCTGCTACTTTGCGGGCTAACTCTTGCTTTTTCTGGAAGGAAGAGACGGTAATAAGGATTGTGTTTCTAGACTGTAGTAGATATTTGAATCTATAAGTAGCCATAAACGCAGAGGTGAAGCCTGAGAAAAAATGAAGGCGAAGGTGTGTGTTTATTTTAAAGGGTTTCTCGAGAAATTAGAAATAGTTTATTGTCTACGCTCCAGCTTGCCCAGGTCGGCGTGTGCCTGCTTCTCCTGCCGCTGCATGTATATATACAGCTGTACATACCCGCTGCATGTATATACAAAGTTGATACGACAGTGGGGCTTTCCTTTAAACTGCATATACTAGGTACCATGTTCAAGCTCTGTACCAAAAATCAATTAAATACGAGCAGTAGTTTAGTCAAATGATTTATTAAGTTTTTGCCCCGTTTGAACACGAAGTATCTTTTCTAACAGCTGATTATGTCTACGCATAGGTCAATCACCTTAAAACGATCAATCTGAGTACAACCTACGAAGCGTTGTTGCTGTTGTGATGCAAATCATAAGTACAACCAAATATTTTCGCTAAAAGATGGCAATGCAAACACGGAAGCAATAAACACACACACACTTGCACTTTCATTACGAGAGTGACATAACAAAACATCCCGCGCGTAAAAGGAATAGATCACTGTGTTGCTACTGCATCCTTGCGATCGGCGTCTAAAAACTTGTTTTGTCAGTTCGCCGACGCTAATCTTTGCGAACTCCCGCGCCGCTTTTGTTTTGTCGAACTCGCGCGCTGACAATTGTGATTTTGTTATTGTGATAGGACAATAAATAAGTTTAAAATAGACAGTATTTCTTTTTTTTATTGTGACTGGACACGTAACTTGGGATTACTATTATTTAGTGTTAGTTTTTTTTTTTTGGGATTGACAGTTTTTATTTTGATACGACACGACTATTCCACGATCACGATCTCCAGACCTCACTCACAGTGTATGTCACAGAGGTAAATACAATTGTTGAACTAAAAAATAGGATTATTTTAGCATTTCACAAATTAAAGTACTTAGCGACGGACAGTGATTTAATTAGCGTAGAGTCATCTCAACACTTCTCTACCTTGAATTTGTATCTGTAGATTTATATATATACCGGATGACATTTTTTACCGTCTCGACCTTCATATGGTGTGTTGTGTATTTAGAATAGAAGGCAGGAAGGCCTTCAGATTCATCGCAGGTGACTAAAGGAGAGCGGGACACGGGCAGAAAGGGATGCGTGTGCGGCTCGTGCGTCTGCGAAAGATCAATGGGGCCGCCTATTGGCCGGCTTCAAAGGGTAGGACCGTGCTACGAAATCATTGACACATGCCGCGCATTGAGTAGGGTGCGTGTTTCGATAGGTTTTAAATTGTTTTTTTGTTTTTTTTTTTTTTGTCCAAATTTCTGTTTTTGTTGTTCCACTATGAAAATGTTACTTTAAATGTGTAATATTTATTGCTAGATCAATTTTATTACACGTTATTCAAAAATAAAAATACCGAAAATTTCTATGCCAAAGGCTTCGACTCCGTTCACCTATTTACCCCCATTTTTTTTCAAGACGTTAAAAAATGTCACCCGGTATATATATATATTATAAGTATGTATTATAGCAAATATGTATGTGTATAATTAGTTTATAACCTATTTTAGTACTAGTACTAGTTTTTCTCTTATTTATAATTTATTATTATATCTACATTTTTCACTATTGTTCCTCTCAAACAAAGCACCTGCCATGTAATCTCTTCACCACCCTTGGTTGACTGGTAGAGAATGCCTAAGGCATTAAGTCCGCCTTTGTACCTTTTTTTTTGTGTGCGAAAAGTTTAAATAAATAAATAACAATATTTTCTGTCGGTATAATTTGTGCATTAATGTGAATAGAGGACACATCGAGAATTTAAAAATTTAGTGTTTTTTGTGATTGTTGTTGTGGGCGTATTTCAAAGCCTAACATAAAACCAGCGCCCCGCCCGCCCGCTGACACGCCGCGCTCCGGCGCGCGACGTTGCCGCTCTTACCTAGATATCTAAGGTCAGTTAAATTTATTTACAAAGGATGGTTGCGTTTTACTCTGATTTGTAAGCTAATTAGTTTGTTTGAAAAAAAAAAAAAAAACTCATTTTTGGTGCTTTTTATTTTTTACACCGTATCGAATTAATACTAAACACAAATAGTATACATAGTGTAATTTAATGCCCCTCTGTCATATCAACTCTGTAGTATACAGCAGTACATACCCGCTCGGCCTCCTTGAGCCGCTCCAGCTTGCCCAGGTCGACGTGTGCCTGCTTCTCCTGCCTCTCCCGTGCCGCAGCCTCCATAGCTACTCGTCTCTCCCTCTCGGCTGCCTCACGTGCTGCCGCTGCAGCAGCCATCTTCTCTTCACGCTTTCTGTAGCAAGGATATCATTCATTACTTACAATGTTACACAATAACCCTGTACCTAAAAACCGACCAAGTGCGAGTCGGACTCGCGCACCGAGGGTTCCGTACAAACCTGCAGGTCATCATCATCATCATTCGTCATCATCGTTTATGATTTTTTTTTTAAATTTTTATATTTGAGTTCACCAAATAAAAGGTAAATTGTGGTTTACGATTTATGACGTATAAAAAAAAAACTACTTACTAGATCTCGTTCAAACCAATTTTCGTTGGTAGTTTACATGGTAATGTACATCATATATTTTTTTTAGTTTTATCATTCCCTTATTTTAGAAGTTACGGGGGTAAGTAGTTACAAAAAAAAAAAAAAAATTGAGTTTCAGTTCTATGTATGGGGAACCCTAAATATTATGGTTTTTTTTTCTATTTTTGTGTGAAAATCTTAATGACAGAATACATCTACTTACCAAGTTTCAACAGCATAGCTCTTATAGTTTCGGAAAAAAATGGCTGTGACATACTCGGACAGACAGACAGACAGACATGACGAATCTATAAGGGTTCCGTTTTTTGCCATTTGGCAACGGAACCCTAAAAAGCATTGGATGCAGCTGAAATGAGAATGTTACGAGAGACGTGTGGGGATACACGAATGGATAAAATAAGAAATGAGTGCATACGAGGAAGTCTGAAAGTGGCACCGATAGCTGAAAAGTTGTGTGGGAATCGGTTGTCATGGTATGGTTACGTGATTCGGAGGAATTAAGAAAATGTCGTGAGGAAAGTATTGAGTATGAATGTCGAAGGCTATAACAGTAGAGGGAGACCAAAGAAACGTGGGATGAACTGTGTGAATTATGATATGGATAGAAAAGGGGTGACTACTGAGATGACGATTAATAGAGAATTGTGGAAGAAAAAACATGACGACCTCAAATAAATTGGAATAAAGGCAGGAAAATGAATTAATGTTACACATTAGCTCTGGACCTGAAAAATCACTAGAAGACATGTCATGTGAAAGACCTCGGCCCAGGAATAGCGATAATGCAAATTGACGTTAACTAGAGGGGTAGTTGCATAACTTACTATCAGTAAGAATCACTTTCATTTTGACAGTTCCACAACATTCATGGCGTTGTTTACGTTGCTATGCAGATAATTTTGCGAAAACAGGAACAGTAGCTTAGTAACAAGCTTGAAAATTATTTAGATTCTGAATTATAGTGCGCACTTAGAGCGCAGGTGTTGTTCTATCCGTTCGATTACATTTAATTGAAGCTCTATCTACACAATTAACTCCTGTGGGACTCCAAGACATAGTAACTAATATAACTACAAGTTCTCGAAGTAAGAAGTAAATATATATTGTCTTGATTTAAACCCCACTTCAGCCAAAACTATTGTGAATTTGGGATATCTTCTAGCAATGTAGGGCGAAAACGTCCCTACATCTTCGCCCTACATTTATTATTTACTTATTTAATACTTCAAGCACATAAATGTACAAAGGCGGACTTAATGCCATAGGCAAAGAAGCTACCCCCGACATGCCGATAGAACATACAAATAAGTCAGTGTTACAAGTAAAAGTAAAAATGTTTACCACCCGACGAAGTGGGCATGGGACAGCTATTTGTTATAAGTAGGTACACCTATTTTTATTTTCCATTTATATTTTTGTTCTTCCTATTCAAGTCAAACACGAACATATTCAAATTACATGGTACAGCTTTTTAAAATAAATATTATGCATCGGCGGAATTCTTACAAAAATAAATGACAAAAGTCATTTAGCTCAAAAAAACAATTGCAATAACAGTAAGATAATAACTCCTGTAATTAGTAGACTAGGTATGTACGACCAAAAGAATGGCGTAGACCCACCATTAGACTTTACATCCGTCACTCATGTTTTAAAATAACAATCGGCAATACGAACAATAACTAAGTTTTGATGAAGAATCTGTAACTCCTACCTCTTTTGCTGTTCTCTCTTGGCCTCCAGCATGGCTTCCTTCTTCTTCCGCGCGTCTTCCCTCTCCCTCTTCAGTTCCTCCGCCTCCCTCGTACGGTTGATACCGCTCAGTTTGGACGTGGAGGAGGGAATCATGGTTTTAGATGAGGTCACTATGTTGGCGCGTGGCTTTGTGGCCGAACTAGATATCTGAAACAAGAATTAAAAAAAAAATACTATAGTACTTCTGACTAAATAATAACAGACGCACAGTTTAATCGATTAGGTTAAGTTACGCTTACCGCGGTTGGTACGTAGATGGGTGACAACTAACTGGGTAGAGAGGTATTCCACGGTTTTCTGACGTCTCATAAGTGCCCATGTAGGTTTATCTATACTAATATTATAAAGCTGAAGAGTTTGTTTGTTTGATTGAACGTGGTAATCTCAGGAACTACTGGTCCAAATTGAAAAATTATTTTTGTGTTCGGTAGCCTATTTATCGAGGAAGGCTATAGGCTATATAACATCACGCTACAACTAAGATGAGCGGAGCAGTAATGAAAAATGTTGCAAAAACGGGGAAAATTGCACGGGTAGGCGATTCGATGCGACGGGAAGGGTCGGGAGAGCAAGAAATTTAACGCGGACGAAGTCGTGGGCAGAAGCTAGTATGAAATACAAATAATTTGTTTTGATATCTGAACAATCCCAGAGCCCGGAAGATGGTCAAGATACAAAGAAGTTTAAGGAAAAAAGGGCCAAACAGTCATCATTGTTCGTGGAAGTTGCGAGGCTTAGCGAGGCGACCCTTCAGTAAGTGAGGATACAGTAACATACCTGAGGCGCCTTCCCGTTGAAGATCATATTGTTCATCTTGGTGAGCGTCTCTGCCGACAGCACAGGTTTCACCACCCTGTCGGGTGGCGTGTGGGTTTCCTCAACCTGCTCTTCCTGCTGTAGACATTTATACATTATTATGTTAGAAGAAGGGCGTGATTTCCTTAAGTAATTTGGAAGTGTGTTATTTTGATAAAGGAGAGCAAATACTTTCAAAGACACCGACTTCCGAAATTAAAGTTATTTTTCACTTAGTAGTGTCTTTTTGGAAGATAGTGTTTTTTTTTTTTGCAAATAAGTTTCTTAAGGTGAATGCCTAGATAGCCCTCGCCATACATTTTTCAGGTGTGGAAATCTCGGTAAATAAACAGTTTCTGCAGAATAAAAGCAACTGTAATGAGACTTTATAATGTATTATGTTCGCGTATAGCCCAAATTTTATAAAAAAAACAGTATTTCTAGGAGAATTAGACCGAATAAAAAACGAAAAATCTTTACATGTGTGAGTGACCTGAATCGCGCCATCTGACAGAAATTTATAGAACCACTGAGAAAGTTGGTTGCTGTTGTGTTACGAGTTTACGATTAGTAAACATTCATAATAGATGGCGCTGTTTGATATTCGAACATTTTATCTTTTAAATTCGATAATGCGACGTTGCCATTCTAGAGGCAGCGCGCGCACACCGCGTTGTTGCCATACCGTCAATGCGTGATTACTTGAGTCTTGAAAACTTGCGAATCGTTTCCAGAATATTGTGTTTCTAGCAAGTTAGCGCCGGGCGCGCGGGTTTGCCCGCGGAGTTAACATTTTATGATTGATAAAATGTTTTTTATTATGGAATGAGAAAGAATGCTTTACATAAAGTGAAAAAAATATCTCTGCGATCTGCCCTTGGTTCACACAGATACAATACTAATGTAATTATTGTATTATCTAGTTTAAATATGTAGTAAGTAGTTACTAGTACACGACTTTCCAGATTTAAAAATCTTTTTAATGTATGTAAGTAGGTACTGATAACATTCTGATACGCTTAGGTACTAATCCATTGGTTTGGGTTGAATAAAATCAGAGAATAGAATTTGATGTATAAGTAAGTTATAACTAAATCAGGCGATCAGCGAAGCTACCTACACAATGGTGAAACGTAGGTACTACGTACATCTATTGATTGAATCATATTTATTCTTCTATTCTTTTATAATTCATGTGAAACCAGCAAGATTAGTGAATACACAGACAAACCACTTTGATTTTTCATAATTGCTTATTTTACTAGTATTATTAGCACACACAAAATGCGTCAAGCAGGGTTGCCAACTTTATTTTTTAGAAGATCGTACCATACATTTTAAAAGATCGTACTTTGCTAAGAATTCAAAAATAAAAATAGTACGCATTGAAATTTCAATAAAATAAATGGTAAACAAATGTGGTGGGTGTTACTATAACTTCAACGCAAAATTTAACATTTTGGTATAATATTTAAGAATCTGGACACCAATTTAGCAACTAAACTTTACGACGAGGTTTTTTTATTAAAGAAAAGGGGCTCGGAAGAGACTTTGTCATGAAATCCACACGAAACAATAAACACCAGTATCATTAGAACTTAAAACGAGATATTTACCATGTTTATTATTACTTAAAAAAAACTGTGCTACCTACTACTGAGAACCATTCAAATGAGTGCCATCCGTGAAACAGTTTTCATCAGGGCTTGTTAACGTTACCAAATTCACACTATAAGTATCGTTAAGTAACGTTATTTTCATAAAGTTAATATTTTAACGGTAAAACGGGTAACGATACTTTGGTATCGAATCTATAAAATAACGTTACCAATTAACGTTACTAGTATCGATACTTTTACATACATACATACATAGAATCACGCCTTTTTCCCATGGGGGTAGGCAGAAACCACGGAACGCCACCTGCTACGATCTCTACACACTTCTTTTGCCTCGTTTAGGTTCATAAAATTGGTCATACACACACGCCGGTTGCGAGTACTACGCACCTGACCTTTCTGAAGAATATCACTAATAAGGTCCCTATATGTCCTCCTAGGGCGTCCCCTCCCGGTGTTTCCACTCACATCTGCCTTGTAAATACCTTTTGTGAGCCGACCTTCATTCATCCTCTCAACATGACCAAACCATCTAAGCATACTTTTTTCAATTTTTGTCACTACATCTTCTTTTACACCACACCGTTCTCTTATCACATCGTTACCTAATGCGTTGTTGTCAACCTGCGCAACCTAAGCGGCACGCCATGGGCGGCGGCGCTCTACGGCAACATCGCCAATCAAACGGTGCAAATGCAACTTCAATAATGTAGACGAAAGAAAGAGATGAAAGAAAATAAATAAAAAATTAACGGTACTCAGTTACCGGTAAAACGTATGCCAAGTATCGTTACCAAGCATTACGTGACCTCTACTAATAACGTTATCTTCGTCCGATGAAAGTAACGATACCAAATTTTTAACGTTATTCAAAGCCCTGGTTTTTATTCAAAAGTGAAGCGTTTTTGTGTTTTATTGACGGTAAGTGTTATTTTTATGTGCAATGAATGATTTTCAAGGTGATATAGAGTATTATTATAATGGTAAATAATTACCCTTAAAACTTTACAAAAGTGTAAGATTTAGAAGATGAAATACAAAATCAAACGTTAGCAACACTCGTTGATTGTCGTCACATGACATACTACATACAAATTTCAGATATTCTCTCTGAAAACAACAGCTTGATGGTGGTGTTATTTCTGTTTCTTGAAACATTTCATAAATAAGATACATTTGCTGTTGTTTGTAATTATTCTTTTTGATTTCAGATTGAATTGCAACTGAACTGCCTAAGATGAACCCGACTAATAAACTTGCATAAATGTATACGACATGTGTATTCAGGACCGCGAAAATCACGGAAAAAAGTGCAAGCTGTATTGAAAAGACATCATGGAAGTTCTTTTAGTGATCTATAGTGAGTAAATTAGATTCCCATAAGATTTCGAATCAGATTTACGTGAGTGGAGGTTATTTGATACTCGTTGGTTCGTGTTGTAGTCTTCGTTTACAGCCATTTTTCCTTGCAGCCGAAAGCAAGCGAAGGAACAACAAGCATGCAAGCATGGCGTAACAAGAAACAGAAGGTAGTGGAAGAAACCGCGGTTTGCCCTGTTGTATTTAGGTACCTACAGACCTATCAATATTTTTCTGTCTCTCAACACTGTTTTTTTAACATATCTTTTATTTCAGTCCACATTCAACTCAAGATCGTCATCAGCTGTCCAACCTTTCGACAGCTTAAGATACGCCCTAAACCTATTCGCGTGGTATACCAGAAATTCGATACGAAGCCATAGCCTGCAGCTCTAGCTTCAATACAGTTGAATCTGTTACAGAGCAAGTAGAGACTGTTGATTTTGATTGGCCACAACCCGATTCAGAGACTGAAGCTTATCAACTAACTGTGGAAAGAACATCAAGTGACAACTTATCAGGTTTGGTAGGGTACCGTATTGTTGACTTGAAGAAGGTCATATGGTCACAACTTTGATTCTTCATCTGGAATGGTAAGTCCCAACTTGATACCATATTTTTGTGTTCATTACATTAGTACGCTTTTGCTTGTTTGTTGTGATGAAGTTTATGTTTGACAATACCAAAGTACAACATATTTTACACAATGTTCAGTGTAACAAATATCATTATTTCTTGGTATGTATGTATAAAAATAATGTATTTCTTGGATTGTTTCTTTTTAACAGCTATTATTATTTTGATTCTAGGTCCAGGGTCAATTGCGAATTACCAAAATGAATAAATGTTACTTCATTTGCTTTATATCTGTCACCCAACCATTGACTGTCATAGAAGTTAACCGGGATGAGGAAGTTATCAACGCTATGATGCCGAAGTTGGTAACATTTTTTAAAACGTGTACTGCCAGAAATTATATTGAGAAGAGTTGAGAAAAATGCTAAATGTCTAGACATCAAGGAATTAAAAGGTATAAAAATATAAGTCTTACTCATTTCCTAACTTATTCCGCAGGTCTCTGAGGTGTGGGTTCAGTAAGAATAGTCTAACAAAACTGTGTAAATTCATTTGTTGCAGCGAAAACTGCGTCTTCCAGCATTTGATTCAGATCGCACGGAAATTATATAAATGGAAGTAAAAAGTGACAAGCAGAAGACTGATACGGCGCGGCGGCGGCGGCGACTGCAAAAAGTAGCGCGTAGAAAAGAAGATATTTTATTATAATATTTATAAGTATCTTTGTATGGTGGTACGAGTCGATGGTTCGAATCCAAGCCGGCACTTTGCTGAGTGTAAATTATTTCATCACCACAGTTCAGAGGAGGCCTGAGTCTCAGCAGTGGGAACATTATAGAATAATTAATAAGCTATTTTTGCACGTAGCGATGTATAGTTTGTGTTATTTTGTTAGTTCATAAGATTTTTCTGTGTAGATAAGTTTCACTCATGTATTTAGGTACCAGCCTAACAATTCAATTGTAAAAGAATATTTATTGCAGTTCAAAATTGTATCATAAGTAGGTATTCTTGAAACATTAATAAATGTTATGGTTAGCTAGCAACCCCTTTGTGTTGTTATGTAAGATACATGTGCCGTTATATATAGTTACGTATGATGTTATTTATATTGTAATCTACATACATAATTCTTTCTAATACTAAATTAAAAATCATAATTGTAAATATCAAAATATTTAAAAAAGTATGTTATCTTTGTATGGTGGTATGACTCGATGGTTTGAATCCAAACGGAAACTATCTAAGTAAATGTAGTGAGAGTAAATAAAACATTATTTTTATGAAAATATTAACCCCTTTTTACTAAATAAATATTATTAATTTATAGTAGGGTACAATAAAAAGCTTTACAATGTAATAAATAGTCTTTTATTTATTTAGTACACGTCACTATTTACACTTCCATTCCTTCTTCTGCCTTACATTTCTTCCCGTGGGTGTCGTAAAAGGCGACTAAGGGATTTACTAGAGAATGGGCAGCAGCGTTCTCTATGCATTTTACCATCACACTGCGATCGCCAACCCGCTTGCCAAGCGTGGTGATTATGGCAAAGCCCCCCAAATAGGGGGAGGCCTATATCCAGCAGTGGACGTCTTGCGGCTGAGATGATGACTATTTACACATTACAATTTAGGTTCAGTCACATTACTACAACTTATAGGGACAGTGTACCTATATTAATTTCATTTTAAACTGTTTGAATAAAACGACATCTAGTGGTGTCGAAAGTTACTACTATTTACTTTGCATGTGTGTGTAAAGAGTAAAGTCAAGCGGCTAAATCTTTAGAATGTACAAATCTTTGTATGAGACCAGTTAACAAGCACAGTGACTATCTAAAAAAATCAAGTTAATGCCCTAGGTTTCGCATATAATAAAGTTATCTATTAAAGATTTCTAAGTTAGGCGTAAAAATTGAAAATGTTCCAAATTGTGGATCTAGCGCCATCTAGCGACAAAATGGCATCTGAGATAATCATCCATCCACCTTAATATCCGAGAATCACACAAACGAAATTATAGAAACTTACCTTTTTAGCCATGGCTCTTGTTTTGGTCCTAGTTACTCTGGAAGCCAACTCTTCAAATTGTTGTACCTTCTCCTTCACTGCAGACCTGGGATAGCAAAAATACGAAATTAGTAAAAAAACAAAAAAAACGTCGCATCTACATACATTATCAGCAGATTGATATGGTTTGTACTCAAAACTTTCCTCGTTTCAATAAATGTGAAAGTTTGTGAGTATGGATGTTTGTTACTCTTTCACGCAAAAACGACTGATCGGATTCAGATGAAATTTGACAAACAGATAGTTTATAACCTAGATTAACATATAGAGTACTTGTTATCCCGGTAGTACGTTCCGACGGGATCATTTCCGAAGCGAAGCCGCGGGCAAAAGCTAGCATAATTATGAAATAATGTTCACTTACGTAGGTTGTAGTTGTGGCAGTTGTTTCTTAGGCGGGGTGTGCACCTCGTTCGCGTCGCTGTCGTCCGTCAGGAGGGAGTTGTCGTCTGTTAGGTTGGCTGGTTTCGGATCTGAAAGAGTTAGCAAAATCAGACCATGTTTTCGAGTTATTAACCTTGATTGAATGAACAGAAAGCCTATTTTCAGTAATGATAACTTTCTTAATGTAGATTATGGTTACAGCTAAGATGAACGACGAATAAATAATAGTTTAAAAAGCGTAGAGTGCTTTTTGACGCAATTTTTAAGTGATATCAAGTACCCCACGGTTTTTTTTTCTATTTTTAGTTCGGCTAGCTACACAAGCGGGTTTTTTTTTTACTATCCTGAAGATCCTGGCCAGATTTATGAAATTACTGAATTGTCATCGATCCTTGATACATAAGTGTGCAACGTTTCAAATTCATCCGACGTTTTGAAGGGGGTAAAAATCTCTTTCAAAGTATACGTTACATAGATACTGTATACCAAGGTAATAAAAGTGTATTAAAAATAATGGTTTAAAAAAATGGTGTGATTTTTAAGGTATTTTTTTATTGATATCAGGCACCCCACGCTTTTTTTCCATTATTTTCTACTTTTTAGTTTGGTTTTCGATGGAAGCATGTTTTTTAATTTTTTTTAAACTATTATTTATTTTCAATTTTTTTGGTTGTTTCGAATTTTGAGACGTATGGCAGCGTAGTTTGTGACGTATGTCAGCGTAGTTTTCGAAGACAGTTTTTTTGCTGTTTTGGTAACCCTGGCTAGGATAATGGCACAAATTTATGAAATTATAGTATTGTCATCGGTCCTCGATAAGTCTACAGAGTTTAAATGAAATCTGGTCGTTTAAAGTGGGTCAAAATCGCACTATAAGGAGTCTGTTACAAACAACAATACAAACATACAAGTGAAGCTAATATAAAGCGTGTAAAAAGAAAAAGTTTTCATTTTCACAAACTTTTCAACATTTTCGGCCTTATTCGGCGATTTATCTTTAGTTGCAGATTGAACCAAACAAGCCGTTTTTTTTTAAATTTCGAACTCTATTCCAACAATGTTAAAGTTTTGATTAAAAAAACTAACGTCAAACACTAAGACAAAGTGGAAGTTGTCAATTTTGTATTAAATGACATAATCGCCACGTTTGGCACGCGGGTTGGCAATCGCAGTACTGTGGTAAGGTGCATAGAGAACGCTGCAGCTTTAGTATCCTTTTACGACACCCACGGGAAGAAATGGGATTGTTTACAGAAAAAATATAATATTAAAAAATCCTTACCTTTATCGATCACGACTGTGGCGTCCATTATATAAGTCTGTGGTTTTTCTATGACCATTGTGTCTCTGTTCGCAGGTTCTATCACCACAGTTTCGTTCATATTATGCTGAAATTTGGAAATAAACATAATATTAAGGTTGCAATCCTTCAAAGAGTAGGCAAACGGTAAGTGTATAATATAACACCTTTATTTAATCAGGTTAAAGGTAGCGTAGAACAAGGTAAACAGGAGTGGAAAAGCAGGGCGGGGACGTCTAACCGTCGACACTATATACCTTTTGGTGATGTTCTTTAGAAAGGTCAGATGCGTAGTACTCGCAACTCGGCGTGCGTGTATGACCAGAGGGGTAATTGCGGCACTTTTTATCGCTAGGAATTGGTTTAATATTCATAGTTAAACAACATTCATTGCGTTATTTACGTTGCTGAGCCGACAATTTATTCGAACAAATGACGCAATGGTTTAGAAATAATTTTCAATCCCATTCAGATTCTGATAAATTGTGCGTTTCGCAATTAGGGTGCAGATGTATGAACTTAAATGAGACTAAAGGAGTATGTGGCCAGAGTGATTGACCTGTTAGTCTAGTGGTTAGTGACCCTGACTGCTAAGACTGAGGTCGTGGGTTCGATTCCCACCCAGGACAAATCTTTGTGTGATGAGCACAATCATTTGTTCTGTGTCTGGGTGTAATTTATCTATAATATGTATGTATTTAGAAATATTTAAAAAATTTTATCAGTTGTCTGGTTGCTATGGCTGTGGCTAAGTTATCTGATCCCAAACTAGGCCAACTCTGCCTAGTTTGGGATCAGATAACTTTGTGTTGGTTGTCCTAAGATAATTATTATTATGTGAGGATCGTAGCAGGCGTTCTGCAGTTTTTGCCTGCCCCCATGGAAAGAAGGCGTATATGTTTGTACAAAGTGTACAAACCTACTTACAGTAAAAAAAACATTAATCAATCGTCAGGCACTTGCCTACCAGACCCGTCAACCGTCTGGTCGGAAGATCCTTCTATTTCTACGGAGTTTCATTGAACCTTACACCCAGTTTCTCATACCTCCAAACAATAATCTATATTATATATAAAAATGAATCCCTATTTCCCTTGGTCACGCCATCACGCGTGAACGGCTGGACCGATTTCACTTTTTTGTTGTCGTTCTGTTTGTAATTGTCAGGAGAAGGTTCTTATGACAGAAAAAATTTAAAAAATTGCACGGAAAATTAGAAAATTTAAGAATACTTAACAACCATATAATAGGACAATGTAAACTTTTTTAATGAAACATTATGACATTTGACATAGAATTGACAAATGCGTGCTCAAATATTATCAAAGATACAGGACAACGTCTGTCGGGTCAACTAGTGAATTATAAATACATTAGTTTTAAATGAATTATGGCCAGATTTTGACCACTGAGGGACCACAAGTATACCGGATGACATTTTGACCACTGAGGGACCACAAGTATACCGGATGACATTTTGACCACTGAGGGACCACAAGTATACCGGATGACATTTTTTACCGTCTCGACCTTCATATGGTGTGTTGTGTAACTAGAATAGAAGGCAGGAGTGCCTTCAGATTCATCGCAGGTGACTAAAGCAGCGCGGGACGGCGGACGGGGATGCGTGTGCGGCTCGTGCGCCTGCGATAGATCAATGAGGCCGCCTATCGGCCGGCTTCAAAGGGTAGGACCGCGCTACGAAATCATTGATACATGCCGCGCATTGAGTAGGGTGCGTATGATTTGAGTTTCGATAGATTTTAATTGTTTTTTTTTATTTTTTTATTTCTGTTTTTGTTGTTCTAGTATTAAAATGTTACTTTAAATGTGTAGTATTTTTTTGCTTTATCAATTTCATTACATGTTATTCAAAAATAAAAATAATAAAAATTTCTATGCCAAAGGCTTCTACTCCGTTCACCTATTACACCCATTTTTTTTCAAGACATTAAAAAATGTCACCCGGTATATAAATTAACGTAAGAATTTTTTTGATAAGTATGCCAAATTTCGAGTTAATTCGACGTTTTGAAGGGGGTCAAAATCATGTTCAAAGTTTCCGTTACATAGGCACATACATACGTGTGAAGCTATTAAAAGCGCACGCCTTTTTCCCATGGGGGTAGGCAGAAACCACGGAACGCCACCTGCTACGATCTCTACACACTCCTTTTGCCTCGTTTAAGTTCATACAATTGGTCATACACACACGCCGCTTGCGAGTACTACGCACCTGACCTTTCTGAAGAACATCACCAATAAGGTCACTTTATGTCCTCCTAGGGCGTCCTCTCCCGGTGTTTCCACTCACATCTGCCTTTTAAATACCTTGTGTGAGCCGTCCTTCATTCATCCTCTCAACATGACCAAACCATCTAAGCAAATAAAAATATAAAATATATACTTACAACATTCTTAGAAGTAACAGGCGCATGGTTATAGACCCCATTTGATATAACCACAGTTTTATCCATATCACTAGCTTTGTCCAACACTCGAGTTTTATCTATATCACTGGCTTTAACCAACACTCTAGTCTTATCCATTTCACTAGCGTTGACCAAAACTCTAGTCTTATCCATGGAGTCCAACTCATCTAAATTCATCCTACTGATTTCAACAATAGGGTCTTTTTTAGCTTTGCCTGCCTTTTTAGGTATGTCCTTTTGTAAAATGGGTGAAGATACTGGCAGTGAAACGCGTTCTTCTTTGGGAGTTACTTTCGTTTTTTGTGGTAAAGGTGGAGGGGTGATTTCTTGTGGTTTTTCTTCTGGCTTTTCTTTTTCACTGAAACATTGTGAGACATGTTATTATGTAATGTTGACTAAAAATAAGTTAGTTATTATATCATTTTCCTCCGACTCCGCATCGCAACGCCTGCCTGAGCATTACTTCGTTTTCGGTTAGCGTTCTTTCCAACTCTTTTCTTTTTGCTTGACTCCTAAGGGTCTCAATGTGATGGTAAATACATCCTTCCTCTAGAATTGGTCTTTCAAATGCAAAAATATATTTTTTAATTCAGACTAGTAGGTTCAGAGATTAGTGCGATCAAACAAACATATACTTCAGCTGTATTGACGTATGTAAAGATACATTACACTAATTTTTAATACAGTCCACTAATTCTTTCAATACAGAGTCCCACAGTTGGGCCAACTCATCATTCTATCCTAATATTTTTATTATTAAAACTTACGCGGCTTTTTGTCCTCTCCTAGTTCTCTTTGGCCTCGGTTTCTCAGCCGGCGAAGCTAGAATAACAGAAACATTTTTACAGTTACAGTATTTAATTTTTTAAACTTTTTGAAATAAAAAACAACTGACTTTCGAAAAAAACACTACAAAGTGAAAAATTACTTTAATTTTGGAAGACGGTGTCCTTGGATAAAATTTTTACTTCATTGTCACCAACCGACTTTTTCGGAAGTCGTTTTTCTTATTAATGCTTTTATTTATCACTCGGGAACCTACCCCACACAAATTAGTATACCACTACTTGCTGTGTAAGCAAAAGTGACAGAAAACAGTAGAATATCATCTAAATCTAATCTGCCAAAAATACCCACTCAAAAATATTTTTTATTAAAAAAAACCTTATAGACGAAATCAGAACCGCCTTCTTTTGAAGTCGGTTAAAAATGGGTACGTAATATATAAAAGAATATTGAGAGGAAGTCTGAAAGTGGCATAAGTAACCGGAGAGTTGTATGGAAATCAGTTGTCATTATATGTGACAAGGAATGAAGAAAATGTCGAGAGAAAAGTTGGGAGTATGTATGTCGATGGCTCTAAGAGTAGGACAAGACCACAGAAACGATGGATGGACTGTGTGAAAGACAATATGGCTGGAAAGGGGGTGACTACTGAGATGAGGACTAATAGTGAAGTATAGAAAACAAAGATATATTGGGCCAACACCAAATAAATTGATATTACATAATAAGGGCAGGAGATCGGTGATGTAGAAGACTGTTATTATATTAAAATTAATACTGAATACATACCCAGACCATCTTCTTGTGGTGCTGCTTTTTCTGGTTCCGGGGCAGCTTCTGATACTTTCTGTAATACATACAACGTTAAAACAAGGGCGCAATTATAGGAACTCTTCATAGTTTTTAATGCTATAACTAAAAAACAAGTTATAATAGAAAACCAAACAAAAAAATTAGAAAATAATTTAAAAAACTAAATATGGGATAGGGAGATGATTTTATACATTAACATGATTTAATTGAAATTGTTATATTGTTATGGGTTCTCGATAAGTGCTCAAAATTTCAAACTAATTTGATGTCTTGAAGTTGATAAAATACGAGGACCAAGATTCCGTTACATAAATAAATAGAATTTGAGTGGTTTGTGGTAGAGGCGCATGAGAACAATCAATTAGCTGTTCCATACATTTTGACCGCATAGGTATTGTACTTTTTTTTATGAAACAGCAGTTTTATTTTTCGACTAGCTTTTGCCCGCGGCTTCGCCCGCGTGGATGTCGGAAATTAACGCAGGAGGACGTACTACCGCGGTAAGATATGTTAATTCAGGTTATATTATAGGTAATAGCTGTTACCCGCGACTTCATTCGCTTGAAATTTAACAAAAAGTTTTTCATAAAAACTGTCTTTGAAAACTACGCTGACATACGTCACAAACTACGCTGACATACGTCTCAAAATTCAGCGTGTTTTTAGTTTATTTAAACTATTATTTATTTTTTCTAAAATAAAAGTAGCCTAAGTTACTCCTTGTTACATCAGCTATCTGCCAGTGAAAGTCCCGTCAAAATCGGTCCAGCCGTTTCAGAGATTAGCCGGAACAAACAGACACACAGACAGACAGACAAAAATTTAAAAAAATGTTGTTTTGGTATATGTACCGTATATACATTCATATACACTTAGTAAAAAGCGGTTATTTTAATATTAAAAACAGACACTCCAATTTTATTTATTTGTATAGATATCTGACGAAAAATTTCTACACTAGGAGGCCTAAAATGCAATGGGTAGCTCGCCGCCTGGTAAGGACCAGGGTGCTTACTCTCGAACATAATTCCGATAGATCGACATTGGAATTGTCAGTCAAACGTCAGTGATTGGCTGGACTCACTGAGTCTAGTCAATCCCTGACGTTTAAATCAACCAACTGACGTTTGACCAATGTCAATCTATCGGAATCATATTCCAGAGTAAGCACCCAGGCCCGTGTCGACGGCGCGTAGTGTTCCACGCGCGCCTCAAAGAGATGTCAGCAGCACTGAAATGGTTTGTTAGGACCGATGCCTGCCAGGGTCGCGAGATTTGTTTGAAAGAGATACTGCGGCCCTGGCAAATAGGCAACTGAAGAAACACGGGTGGGTTGTAGTCAGTAAAATTGTGATGATTAGCCCGCCCAAAAAAAAAAGACGGCCATTCTAGGCAACGTGCTGAATTCATGGTTTTAGCGTTGGGCGTCCATCTCCCAGTCACCTGTAGACGTAAAAATGTAATGTACAAGAGTTCGTTACCTTCTTAGCGCGGGTGCGTTTAGGCCTGGCTTCAGGCGGCGGCGCCATGTCGTCCGTGTCAGTGTTGCGTGTGGAGCGGGAACTGGCGCGCGTGGAGCGAGCCGACGGGACTGGACCAACTACAGAATGCAATCATTATTCATTATAGTATTTCTACCCTAATACGACGTAAAAAAGGATTTTTATGATTTTGACCGGTATTTATGAATGTTCATCTGTTTCCTCATAACTAGACATATGAAGTGTCGTTGAAAGCGTCTTGGTCGTCCGCTAGTTCTTTGTGTCGTCACATTAAATTGAATAAGGCTCCCTCTAGTGATGTTTTTTTTTTTTTTCAAATAGTATTAGCAACTTTAGATACCTAAACCATTCATTCTAATTATAGTAAGCGATCATAATGTTTAGGGAGAAGTGGCATACGACCAAGGCTTTCAGATGAAAATAATAATGTTCTTGTTTCATACATTTAAGAATGTGATTTTTCAATCTCGTTGTTTTGACATTTTGCTGCCAGTGGACTGCACTGTGCGAAGTAGGGGCGGATTGCTAGCTATTTTATTTTATTTATTAGGGACAAAAACAGTTACATGCTATGAGCAATACAATAAATCCTTAACTTAGAGTTACAAACATGTAACACACACCATTGTCCACATATTTATAAAAAGAATAACAAGAAGTGAAAGACAAAATGTATACAAAGAAGAATATGCATGTGATAGCTAAAACATAAATTAATTTAAACTAGCCTCCATTAATATTACACCATTTTAGACAGTATATCTATAGCCTTTTTCTTGAATAGTTGGCTAGATTATAATAAATATTAAATTTCCTAAGACATCACTTCAGCCGTAAGACGTCCACTGCTGGACTTAGGCCTCCCCCAATTTGGGGGGCTTTGCCATAATCGCCACGCTTGGCAGGCGGGTTGGCGATCGCAGTATGGTGGTAAAATGCATAGAGAACGCTGCTGCCCATTCTCTAGTAAGTCCCTTAGTCGCCTTTTACGACACCCACGGGAAGAAATGGGGTGATGTTATTCTTTACGTCCGACACCACACGGTACTCCTAAGACATGTATAAGTTTATTTTATCTTACCAGGAGCTGGCGCCACAAGGTCAGTAGTCTGTTTCTTGTTTCTGGTAGCTCTCTTTCTGCCTGTCGTCTCTTCCTCGCTACTCTCTTCCGACTTCTCTTTAGCAGCTCCTTTACGTGGCCCTAAATAGAGTAAAGTAACAAAATGAAATGTTTATTTAAGGAAGTAGAGTTCTTAAGACACTTTTTCTCGTCAATATTTTGTTGGACAATACTTTCAAACTGCCGGCATTTCCTAGTTGACTGATCCCTGAGAAGGAATTCCAAAGCAAACTCAGAGGTCAACAATTATTACAATATATTGTTGCATGGTGCAACTCAGTGTGCCTCCTCTTCGTGAGAGAGTGGGCCGTGCCCGTGACCCACCACGCTGGCCCCGTGGGGTTGGTACATGTCACATGTCTTCGTTTCTAAGATATACCGTTTTTCTAACGGTTTTCTCCTTCACCGTTTTGAGAGAAATGGTGATGAATTAATTTACACAAAGTAAAGCGCGCTCAAAACGGTGAAGGAAAACATCGTGAGGAAATCATTCGAAAGACATGTGACATCGACCAACTCGCACTGGGCCGCGTGGTAGATTACGGCCCACTCCCTCTCACCGAGAGGAGGCCTTTGTACCAGCAGTGGGAATAATATAGGCTGATGATGATGAAAGCGCCTGTCTGGGCTTGAACCTACAACCTACACATCGTAAGTCACGGCAGTCACAACTGAGCCACTACTGTTTTAAACGAAATCTAATAATCATTATCTACACTTAAGTGGAACTGGGCTAGACATCATGACGTGTCATACCATGTTCGCCCGGATGTCAGATAACAAATGAGCTAATAGAACCGACAATTGGGTACCAAATGCGCAACGCCATCTCGGCAGGCCGAGACGAAGATGGCGGGACGAGCTTGACTCCTACCGAAAGGAGTGTTATCTTTTGTTAGTGCTGGCCAGTGCCAGCACTAACAAAAGACAGGATTGTGTATAAAAAGGAGAGGGAGGTTTTTGTCCTGCAATACAAAGCTATCCTTTCTTTGATATTGTTAGTTAAATCATTGTGCTCCTTATGTTGAGCTACACGATTACTGACAAATGCAAGCATTGACTGGAAAGGTTCACTCAATCGGTGTGCTTCCTTCCCCAAAATACCATTTCAGACACCAATCCACATGATCTGACCAAGATTATGTCTAGAATTTAAAAGAGATTCTGGCCTCCGAGTTTGCTTCGGCCTTTACTATGTTGTCAGATAGGAAATGGAAAGCACATCTAGTTTTAAAAATAGGACTGATGTTGTTTTACTTGCAGAAATCTATACTTATATTATAAAGCTGAAGAGTTTGTTTGTGTGTTTGGGTGTTTGTTTGATTGAACGCGCTAATCTCAGGAACTACTGGTCCGAATTGAAAAATTATTTTTGTGTTGGGTAGCCTATTTATCGAGGAAGGCTATAGGCTATATAACATCACGCTACAACTAAGAGGAGCGGAGCAGTAATGAAAAATGTTGCAAAAACGGGGAAAATCGTACGGGTAGGCGATTTGACGCGACGGGAAGGGTCGGGGGAACAGAAATTTAACGCGGACGAAGTCGCGGGCAGAAGCTAGTAGTTAGATAAAATCATTTACACTTACTGGGTACAGGCATGGCAGGCGGCGGCATAGCAATTTCGTCCATAGCCCGCTCCTGTTTAACTTCAATATCGAGTGGCAATGATTCTGTGTCCATTGGTTCCAGCGTCAGTGACACTTTCTCTTCTTTGACTGTTGAACAAGCATATTATTGAATAGAAGTACAGTGACACGCTCAAATAGTTATACACTAAGAAAAATTCAAAAGGGATTTTCTTTTGAGTCAAAATTCACACACAATCTACGGATATTTTGGTTATTCGTGTATTGAAAAGCTACTGTTAAACTACTGAGAAAATCTTATTACTAAATGCACAGTAAAAAAACAAATAAAAAATAAATATCTTAGGACAACCAACACAACGTTATCTGATCCCAAACTAGGCAGAGCCTGTACTATGGCAACCAGACAACTGATAAACATACTTATATATTTCTAAATACATACATAATATAGATAAATTACACCCAGACACAGAACAAATGATCGTGCTCATCACTCAAAGATTTGTCCTGGGTGGGAATCGAACCCACGACCTCAGTCTCAGCAGTCAGGGTCACTAACCACTAGACTAACAGGCCAACAAGAATACTCCAATAGGAATTAAATAGAAATCAACTTATAAAACAATGGCTTGGTGTGTGAGGGTGGGTATGTGTGTTACACACACAATTACTCATATTTGCCAAGAAATGAATAATTTGCCTATTTTTATAGGCAAATCGTTATTAAGCTCTGAGTTGGTTTTTATATCTGCTTGGGTAGAGTTTGCAATGTTTTAGTTGGTATATAGTGTGTACTAACTGATGTATAGCAAATCATTTCATTTAATGTGTTGTAATGTTAATATCTTTGTCAATGAAGTTTTTCTTCCCAGCTGGGAGACTGTCTTATGTAATTTTGCTATTAAAAAATAATAGTTTAAAAAAACTAAAAAACACGCTTCCATAGAAAACCAAACTAAAAAGTAGAAACTAATGGAAAAAAAGCGTGGGCTGCTTTTTAAGGTATTTTTTATTGATATCACGCACCCCACGCTTTTTATCCATTATTTTCTACTTTTTAGTTTTGTTTTCTATGGAAGCGTGTTTTTTAGTTTTTTTAAACTATTATTTATTTTCTATTTTTTAGGGTGTTTCGAATTGTGAGACGTATGTCAGCGTAGTTTTCGAAGACAGTTTTTTTGCACACGGTCAAAATTGCGCTATAAGGAGTCGGTTACAAACAAACATACAAGTGAAGCTAATATAAAGCGTGTAAAAATATCTGGTTTTCAGCCTGGTTTGCATAAATGACTTTTGACTTCTGTGTGTTCTAAAGAATATGCTACAAAAGGGCACTTACTTTGTATATTAGGTACTGGTTCATTCTCCTTGTCGTCTGCGTCATCGTCTTTGCGGCGTCGGCCACGTGACGTCTTCTCTGTGTCCTCGCGACGGAGCTTCTGGGACAGGTTTACATTCACCTACAATTCACATGGCATTAATATTATGCTGCTCTGTTACTTGTGCATTTGATGATCTTATTTATGACTGTGGAGTTCGTGAAGCAGAATTTTGGGTCAAAGATGTTTGAACGTTTTGCCATTGATACAGTACGAAGAATATTACGACTGTAAAATTAAGATTTTGTAGGACAGCCGCCATGCTTATTTAAGCCAGGACTTTTGAGTTGTTGCAAGCAAATATGGTCCTTGTGACCAGATGTAATAAAGTGCAGTGGTTATATTTATAGCTAAACAATGACATGTAGTACCAAAAATGTTTAGATACTCTACTAAGTTCTAAAGTACCTGTTTGGTAATAATACTCTGTGCTTTAACAGAAGCATTTCGTTTCTGTCTCTTATCCTGTTCTGGGCTCGACATGTCGTCCACTTCATGTTTGCTGCGTTTCTTTGAAGCCCGTTGTGGTTTTGTGGAGCCCCGTTCTGGAGAACTGCGTGTCGATGTGAGCTCGGTTGTAGATTTAGTGCTAGCTCTCTTCTTTGTGCTTTCTTTTTCTAATGGTTTTGCTGGTTCATCTGAAATATTCAGGTTGTTTTGATAAAACACTGACAGATAATGTACAGGCAAACCAATACTTGGTCCAGAAGCATAATTTTTGGCCATAACAGTTCCTTATGAAGGGGGAAGTGCAAGTGTAGCCTGTGAAGATGAATATTTTTTCTCATTTTTTATAATTTTTATTTGTTTGTTGATTAAAATATGATTAGTGAACGTAACACGCACCCACGAACACGCCCACGCACACCCACATTATGTTGTACGTGGTTGTACTATAAGTACACCCCTGGCCAATCCTTCGGGTTACAAGGCATGTTATGTAGTGAACATAACAAAACACCACTTTACAGAATTATAATCATTGAAGTCATCAATTCAGCCCTCTACTTCATTTAATCCCATTGAAAGAGTTTTTCATAAAATAGTCATTCCTTGGAATTACAATATATTGATTTAATTCTTTTGAAAATTTATCACCACAGAGATGAAAGTTTGTATGCAATATCATAATTTTTTTCTGGAGCAAGGCTTGTAGGGTTATAAACTAGCAAGGAATCAAACAAACATGCTTTCAGATGCAATCAGAAGGAATCATTTAAAAATTGTGTTTTAATTATTGTTTTCTGACAAAATACATGTGTGAAGGTTCTAGGTTATAATAAATTAAAAAAACTTTAATGAACAAAGAGGTTTTTTTTTATCTATGATGAATTAAACTCCTTGTTTTAATATGTCCTCAAAAGACTCTAAAGAAAGTTATTCCTATTTGTAATGTTCTAAGGCCATAAAGAATTTAAATAAGTATACAATTTTACTGTATCTAACATAAAATAGTACAATAAACTTTAAATAAGTTTGATGGGCGAACAATATTATTATCTTAACAGTATTTTTATGTTTAAAATTAAGGGGAAGTCCTGAAAAGCATTTTGCCTCATCATGTATGTTAAAAAGTTATATATTTATAGTAAATTGTATCTGTATTTTGCACCAGTGACAACCCCATTTTTATGTCCACGCAATCACTGTCCATTCCAAGGCTACCTGGAAAAGATCACAGAGAGCGATAAGGCCGCCCATTATATGTTTTTTTTTTGTGTTAAATGTTCTTGTTGTTATGTATTTTCTGGTTTACAATAAAGCATATATAAATAAATAAATATTTAGTAGGCACTGTAGAATGTACCAGGAATCTTTCATAAACTTCCTATTTAGGATTTCAGTTTAGGATAGGATTTAAAATAAGAATGTGATGCCTCTCTGACCTAATTGCAGTTCTATTGGCATTCATTTGTCACAATCTAAAGTCAAAATCTAAATAGTATAGGGGGACAAAGGGAAAATAACCGAAATTATGTCTTTAAAATTGTTTACATTGACTTAGCCAGAATCTAAATAATTAATGAGACTGAAGTTAGTGGCGCTATTTAGTTGCTCCTGACAGCGTCTACAGTACTAAAAATCCTGTAATTATTGAAATAAATGTAGTCAAGTTAAAATGTATTGAACACTTGACAACTTTATGAAATCATATGATTGCAATGACCTATTTCATAATTGAATGTTTATAATGGTAATAAATAATGCGTTATTCCCTTACCTTCATCCTCGTGGATACTTTGAAGGGTCGTCACAGGGTTTTTATCTTTTGAAGCCTTCTCTCGCGCCTTTCCTCGTCCATTTAGAAACTCCTCTTCGAATTTATCAAGACAATCGAACGCGGCCTGTAAATCACTAGATTTGTAACTTCCACACACTTTTAGAGGCACCAATAAACAATAACATCACATTTTCATCTAATTAAAACAATAAAAACATAAATTAATTCGTTGTAGACGGAAATATATTCGTCGCATCACTGACACCACTTTTTAACAAACACACTTTTTACCTGGAGGTCTTCATTGAAGTTTCTTGTAAAAGCGTTTGATATTTCATGGAATTTCGGCAACAATTCGTTAAAAATAGACATAACTGTGATATAAAATCCACTTTTCCAAAAGTTTAGTTAGTTTGACAAACGCCATAAAACACTACACGATCGAAAACGGTTTGAAATTGAAAAGACGGTTGGCCAACATTCCGAACTAAATTGTGTAGCCGTTGCGACTTGCGATGCGTTCGTTCCATTACATTTCGTTCGGATACACCCACAGAGGATGCACCACAAAGGGATGCACCAACTGTTCTGTATTGGTTCTATTACCATTAAACTACTAGACGATTAATATAAATTCAAATGGTCCGTGTAAATTCTGGCGAATAACAAGACCTTTTAAAGATGGAAGCTAAAACTAAGGAGTAAATAATAAACATCGCATTCGCATTATTCGATGATAAAATATGTAGAAATGGAATATTCTATTATCGATTATTTCCTTTTGCGCATGGTCCTAAAAAAAGAGTTTCTGAAAAAAGAGTTTCTGTTGAGACTCTTTTTTTTAGGTCCATGCTTTTGCATATTCAAATGTAGACATGAATACATTAAAGTTGGTGAGGGTTATGGTAACCAGTTATAATTTAAGCGCTTAATTTAACAACGCTTTTTATGGGGCTATAAAAGTTTATGGAAATTTTAGTAACACTCTCGAATCGTTTTTAATGTCGTAAAAATACAATTCACACGGTCAACAAGGTACGTAAAAATAGATCTGCAATGTTATGTAATCAAAGTTTATCAAAGTGATTTTCGTATTGGTTAAAAAGTAGAGATGGGTAACTCAGGAGTGATAGATAAAAATGATATGTATCAATCCGTTCTGATCACTCACTCTTTATATCAGTTCAAATCCGAATGTATCACTGTATCTTTTACATCTCGTTCAATCGTCGTCCTTTTGTATCTGTGTCGCTGTCGCACAAACAAGCATGAGCGGCTGGCGACACGGTGTCTCTTCGGAAAGTCCAGACATCTCTTTCGCACCTCCCTACTTAGAATGTTCTGTCGCACTTTCTCAATACCGAGAATAAGTGTTTGACCATTATAAACTGATATACGCCAGTACAAAAATATAAGTAAATAACTCTATTACTGGTGCGTAGGACTTAAAGTCGTAAAGCGGTACGTGAACATTGCAAGTATTATACTGGTTTCCTTTTGTAAAGCACTTTGCCTAAAAGTGCCTAAAGTTTTAGTAAACAATGCAAACTAATTTCGGTTATAAAGATATTGCTATTAGGATCAAGATAGAAAAAAATGCCAGTCCTAAGCCTGGAAAAGTATGAAGGGAAATCTGTAGTCTGTTCGCTTTATTACTTCAAATAAATAAAAACAATACCTACCTAATCTACCAATGTTGTATTCGTTAGTCATTAATTTCATTGTAATATAATTATAATAAACTAAAAATTAAAGTTCATTTATTTCGGGTATCTAGTGATCAATCATAAAAATAGATACCTAAAAAGAACGAAACGAGTAGTGCAATAAATCAGAACAGAAACATACGTAAGGTAAAGAGCAAGCAGCTATGGGCACAGCACATGCATCAATGCTCTTACTGATTCGTTGGATTGAATTGAACGAAGCGATCCACGCTGAGCAGCGCATCAGTGTATCGTCGCTTCGTGTCGTGCGCGGATTCAAAAGGATATAAAGATATGAATGAGTGATACATATCCCAGTGAATCTTACTGAGTCGTTAGATTGAATTGAACGAAGCGATCCACGCTGAGCAGCGCATCAGTGTATCGTCGCTTCGTGTCGTGCGCGGATTCAAAAGGATATAAAGATATAAATGAGTGATACATATCCCAGTGATCGAAAGATACATAATATCAATCTTTTCATTTTAGTGATACATATTGCCCATGTCTATTAAAAAGTCAAAAGAGTGAAAGTTAAAAAAAAGAATTAAGTTTTTAATAACTGTTTTTTGGCAATGGTATTTTGGCAAAGGTATACTCATACAAAGGCAACTGTAAGGCGCAATCTCCAAGAGCGAGAGAAAGCTTAGGTTAAATAATTTAAGACGACTGCGAAAAACGCTGGCGCTGCTGTTGTAGCTAGTTCTCAAAACGATTAAAATGCAAATTACTCTTTGTGTTTCTAAATACTTCAAATCTGAGTGTCAAAATTGACCCCCGGAGGTTGGATTTAAGTTCCTTGCCCCTGGAGCCATTGGTGCCGATTCCCTTATTCACAAACTAAACTAAATTTAAGTTCAGTGCATCTTTTTCTTTCTATTTCATTAAGAAAAGGACAGAAGATAAATTTTAGTTCAGTCCTGTCAAATTAATCAGCGCTCCATACAAGTTTAGACGTGATTAAAAACTTGCCTACTAAAATTACGTCAATTTACGTCAAGCGCTGATTAATTTGACAGGACTGAACTAAAATTTATCTTCTGTCCTTTTCTTAATGAAATAGAAAGAAAAAGATGCACTGAACTTAAATTTAGTTTAGTTTGTGAATAAGGGAATCGGCACCATTGTCACGCCATCTACATTTTGCGTTGCCTGACCGCCACTCATTCCATGACATTTCCAGTAATATGGTTTCCGTCACTCTGTAATAGATGGCGCTTACCGTAATTCAGTAAAAGTTGTTTTTGATGTGAGGAATATTGTCAAAGCTCATTTTTTTCAAGGTTTTATTGTATCCAAGAACTTCTAACTAGTTCTGTTTTTGTTTCCATTAGAAGAAATTAATAAGGAAATAACTGTTATTAAAAATGATTAATTATTCTAAAATTCCACATCCTAAAAACAGTAGCCGTGGCTTGGACACCTCGCTTGGGCGACATCGCAACTGAGGAAGGCCGCGATGTCGTAGTATCTGAGGCATCGCGACTGAAGGTTGGCCGCGGCGGGCGGACCAAGGGTGCCATACACGGTCATCTGGCGCCCATATGCTAATTGGCCCCCGGGGCGATAACGGCATGCTATGTGTTCATGCGCGCCGTGAATGGGGGGTATCCCTCAGAGGTGGTTCCGGTGTCGGACAGCCGCGGCGGGTTCGCGGAAGAGTTCTTTCGTGCCCGTGTTTCCGCCATAAGCGGTGTAGGAGAACACCATGGAGTTTTGGTGGGTTGGAGTCCCACATTACTGCGCTATTTCCCCGTGGTAGCGTACATGCGTGGGCATTAAGAAAGGCCCTTCAACGTTACGTCTTCCTGTACGTGGTCCACTACAAAACCGTTCGGCCTCGCGATGTTTTTACGTCCTTGTGAATGGGACTTAAGAATCGTATGGTCGCCAGAAATGCAGTAGGCAGCTTCCTGCTTCTGTGGAACGATGGCCCCAGTGGTAGTAAATCTAAAGTTTCACCCGAGTAAACCTGCTAGCAAAATACTAATTAAATGCAAGTAGGTCGAGCGTTTGTATTGCTCGTAACCGTTTTATTATCATTTGTAATTAATTTGTTTCCGGGCACTGTCCTTTTGGGGAATCGGGGAAGCTATAAGTAAGAATTGTAAGGGTTATGGGAATTCTGGGGGTAATGGGAGATCCTATGGTAATATTTTTTGTAGACTTCCCTTGCTCGAGGCGCCCTATTTTATTAAGGGTATTTAAAAGTAAGTACGGAGGTATTTACTCTATCTAATAGACTTTACGAACGTAATAATATCGCGACGGGTTTTTTTGCTCACTGAATATGCAACTGAGAATCCAAAAGATTGCATCTCTGCGCGACAAAATTGTGTTTTTCTGTTTGATTTTCAAATATCGGCGTTAAATTGCTAAACGCCGAGAGTAGAAAATCAAACAGTAAAAGCGTTTAAGATGCAGTGCGCTACAAAATCCTGTCGAAATTTTATTACAGACTAGCTTCTGCCCGCGGCTTCGTCCGTGTGGATGTGAAAAAAACCCACAGAATAAAAAGTTTCACAGTAAATTCAACCCCCCATTTCACCCTCTTAGGGATGGAATTTCAAACAACCCTTTGTTAGTGGATACCTACTCCTCACAAAGAACACACCCTCCAAATTTCACGTCTCTAGGACCAGCGGTTTAGGCTGTGCGTTGATATAGGTATCAGTCAGTCACTCAGGACTGAATTTTATATAGATAGACTATAATATTATGCACAAGAGTATGCCGAGGAATAGAAAAAAAAAAACAAAATAGGGGAAGAAAGTTTTTATCAAATGGAAGTTCATATTTTTGCCGAAGGGATCTCCCAACGGGCACAGCATGTAATATTACAAACCAGGAGTTCTGAACCACTTCCCATCAAAGCCGGCCCAGTAAAATTAGTTCTACGTTGTTCGAAAACTCACAGTTGTCCAACCCTGAAAATCTATGATATAAAATAATATTTTTTGCAAAAAAATCTAACATTCTGTAAATGTCGACAAATATCCGAACCCATTCGAAGCGAAAAATGAAAATGGCGTTTAATAAATTGTTTGTTTGACGTCATAGGAACCGATCACGGACGCGGCTGCGCTGGAGCGTAATGTGAAAAGGTTCCAACAAGCAACCTACAAAGTATGCCAAAAGAACTTTTTTTTACTTTTTTATAAGTAGATATTTTATTATGTATTTTCTTATCACAGATTTAAATTAATAAAGAAAAAAAAATTATAACCTAAATTAACTAAAACTATTTACAAATTAAAAAAAATAGCGTCTAAAAATCATTCGCATCGCTGTCGACTGGTAGTGTACCCAAGAGACTGGCGGCATTACCACGTTGTATGCCAATGCTTAGCCTCTGGCCGAGATAAAAACCAGCTCTTGGGTCACGGGAAGTGTCCACCAGCCGTTTAGAAATTTCCTTAAATAGGCTAAGAGCACTCGGACCCCACGGCCCAAGCGTTTCAACCCCAAACGGCTCAAAATATAATGACCAATAAGGTTATTATACTTACGCCGCTTGAGGTTTTCCGCAGCCGCAGCAGCGGCACCAGCACAGCACGCCGTGCCAGGAAGATGGGATGGCGCAAGACTCACGACGCACGTCTCATCCCACACTAAAGGCCTACCCACCTTCCATGGAAATAAAGACATACCGTCCGGTCTCTTGCCATCGTCGCGTGCCAAGCCATTGGGTTCTAAAACAGCTGGGACGCCGACGGTGACAAGAGCTCGTCGGATGATGTCATTAATGTTTGCGCGCCGCGCTAATCGACCCGCACTTCGGCTGCAAGCCAGGCCGTGGTGTCCTAGACTGGTGACAACTTCGCCACAGTGACAGCGATGAGGAGAACAACACAGAGCTCCCAAACGTAGGGAAACAGCGAGGCGGAAAGTAGTGTCGTCGAACAAGGTGCCTATATTCGACGACGGTAGTGCATGAAGCAGATGAACTTGGACAAAACACAGGTTATGTTCAACGATCACGCAACTCCGGGATCGATTGCGGTCAATGGCGGCGCTCTCAAGGTTGTTCGAGAATACGTTTACCTCGGGCAAATTCTGCAGTTTGGTAAGAACAACCTTGGGAAGGAGGCTAACAGGAGAATTCAGCTGGGCTGGGCAGCATTTGGGAAGCTTCGTCGAGTCTTCTCGTCGCGTATTCCACAGAGCCTAAAGACGAAAGTCTTCAACCAGTGCGTCCTATCTGTTATGACCTACGGAGCCGAAACGTGGACACTCACGGTAAGGCTGGTCCACAAATTTAAAGTCGCTCAGCGAGCTATGGAACGAGCTATGCTTGGAGTATCTCTGAGGGACAGAATCCGGAATGAGTTGATCCGGCAGAGAACCAAAGTTGTCGACATAGCTCATAGGATTAGCAAGCTGAAGTGGCAATGGGCCGACCACATTAGCCGTCGAACCGATGACCGTTGGGGTAGACGTGTTCTTGAGTGGAGACCGCGAATCGGCAAACGTAAGGTAGGACGCCCTCAGGCTAGGTGGAGCGACGATCTTCGCAGGGTGGCTGGTAGCAGCTGGATGAGAGTTGCCGAAAATCGAGCTAAATGGCGTGCAATTGGGGAGGCCTATGTCCAGCAGTGGACTGCTATAGGCTGATGATGATGAGTGCATGAAGCCATAAACCCACAGCCAGCAGGCGCGCACGCTCCGCAGTAGTAGCAGACGTGTTGAGCAAATTGTCTTGTACTACTCTGCAGAGCGGCTCATCCCACCGTCTCTGGGAAAATGGATTATCGAGTAGCTCAGTGTTCGGGCAAGCGAGTCTCCAGGCATCTATAGCCTCGGTGAAGTACGGCACATCAAAATTAATCAGTGTTGAGGCTAAGATTTTCCTGATTAATTTCTCAGTACCGAGGATTGAGGATATAAAAGCTGGTAAACTAATACTAGAAATTTTGCGGACGCCGAGGCCTCCCATACATAAGGGAAGAGTAGCTTGTGCCCAAGCTCGGTCGTCCATGGCCACATTTAAAATCGAGGTTAATCTTTGCCGGATAATTTGGTCCATTCTGTCTAATAGGCGAGTGTGCTTCCATAAATGGGCAGCTCGAAGGAAGTATGTTAATTTGGGGCCGAAACAGCAATACCGAATTAAGGTGATAGCCGAATGCATGTTAATTTAGAACAATCTTTCCGAAACGTCATTGAAATTTTGGATCTTTTTGTCAATAAAAATAGAAAAGGAATTCTCGAAGATTGGAGACCCAAGGAGACGAAGCGAGCTTTTTTCAATCATTTGAATATCAAGAGCTATTTCATTAAATTTGGGAAGTGTCAGATGTCTGTCAGTACGCTAAGTAAAGTTGCCAAAGAACTATGTTATTGTTAGAACTTTTTTAGGTTGCTGAGAGTTGTCAATCAAAAGGGATTATTTAAAAACAAAGAACTGACAGGTCACCTAACCCTAAGGTCAGGCAAGTCACCTAAACTACTTTTAGAGCCTGTGGCGTAAAATTTAGGGAAAGGTGAACTAACAAAAAAAAAAAAATTGCGACGTTTAGCTTGATTGCGTCCTTCAACTTCTTGAGCCGAGACCGCGAATCGGTAAACGTAAGGTAGGACGCCCTCGGGCTAGGTGGAGCGACGATCTTCGCAGGGTGGCTGGACTGGCTGAGAGCAGCTAGGTGAGAGTGGTCGATAAACGAGCTGAATGGCGGGCAATTGGAGTGGCCTCTATCTAGGCTGTAAGCTGTTGATGATTATGAATAAAAAATCTACGAATGCTTACGAAATCGAGAATACGTTTACCTCGGGCAAATTCTGCAGTTTGGTAAGAACAACCTTGGGAAGGAGGCTAACAGGAGAATTCAGCTGGGCTGGGCAGCATTTGGGAAGCTTCGTCGAGTCTTCTCGTCGCGTATTCCACAGAGCCTAAAGACGAAAGTCTTCAACCAGTGCGTCCTATCTGTTATGACCTACGGAGCCGAAACGTGGACACTCACGGTACGGCTGGTCCACAAATTTAAAGTCGCTCAGCGAGCTATGGAACGAGCTATGCTTGGAGTATCTCTGAGGGACAGAATCCGGAATGAGTTGATCCGGCAGAGAACCAAAGTTGTCGACATAGCTCATAGGATTAGCAAGCTGAAGTGGCAATGGGCCGACCACATTAGCCGTCGAACCGATGACCGTTGGGGTAGACGTGTTCTTGAGTGGAGACCGCGAATCGGCAAACGTAAGGTAGGACGCCCTCAGGCTAGGTGGAGCGACGATCTTCGCAGGGTGGCTGGTAGCAGCTGGATGAGAGTTGCCGAAAATCGAGCTAAATGGCGTGCAATTGGGGAGGCCTATGTCCAGCAGTGGACTGCTATAGGCTGATGATGATGAGTGCATGAAGCCATAAACCCACAGCCAGCAGGCGCGCACGCTCCGCAGTAGTAGCAGACGTGTTGAGCAAATTGTCTTGTACTACTCTGCAGAGCGGCTCATCCCACCGTCTCTGGGAAAATGGATTATCGAGTAGCTCAGTGTTCGGGCAAGCGAGTCTCCAGGCATCTATAGCCTCGGTGAAGTACGGCACATCAAAATTAATCAGTGTTGAGGCTAAGATTTTCCTGATTAATTTCTCAGTACCGAGGATTGAGGATATAAAAGCTGGTAAACTAATACTAGAAATTTTGCGGACGCCGAGGCCTCCCATACATATGGGAAGAGTAGCTTGTGCCCAAGCTCGGTCGTCCATGGCCACATTTAAAATCGAGGTTAATCTTTGCCGGATAATTTGGTCCATTCTGTCTAATAGGCGAGTGTGCTTCCATAAATGGGCAGCTCGAAGGAAGTATGTTAATTTGGGGCCGAAACAGCAATACCGAATTAAGGTGATAGCCGAATGCATGTTAATTTAGAACAATCTTTCCGAAACGTCATTGAAATTTTGGATCTTTTTGTCAATAAAAATAGAAAAGGAATTCTCGAAGATTGGAGACCCAAGGAGACGAAGCGAGCTTTTTTCAATCATTTGAATATCAAGAGCTATTTCATTAAATTTGGGAAGTGTCAGATGTCTGTCAGTACGCTAAGTAAAGTTGCCAAAGAACTATGTTATTGTTAGAACTTTTTTAGGTTGCTGAGAGTTGTCAATCAAAAGGGATTATTTAAAAACAAAGAACTGACAGGTCACCTAACCCTAAGGTCAGGCAAGTCACCTAAACTACTTTTAGAGCCTGTGGCGTAAAATTTAGGGAAAGGTGAACTAACAAAAAAAAAAAAATTGCGACGTTTAGCTTGATTGCGTCCTTCAACTTCTTGAGCCGAGACCGCGAATCGGTAAACGTAAGGTAGGACGCCCTCGGGCTAGGTGGAGCGACGATCTTCGCAGGGTGGCTGGACTGGCTGAGAGCAGCTAGGTGAGAGTGGTCGATAAACGAGCTGAATGGCGGGCAATTGGAGTGGCCTCTATCTAGGCTGTAAGCTGTTGATGATTATGAATAAAAAATCTACGAATGCTTACGAAATCGAGAATACGTTTACCTCGGGCAAATTCTGCAGTTTGGTAAGAACAACCTTGGGAAGGAGGCTAACAGGAGAATTCAGCTGGGCTGGGCAGCATTTGGGAAGCTTCGTCGAGTCTTCTCGTCGCGTATTCCACAGAGCCTAAAGACGAAAGTCTTCAACCAGTGCGTCCTATCTGTTATGACCTACGGAGCCGAAACGTGGACACTCACGGTACGGCTGGTCCACAAATTTAAAGTCGCTCAGCGAGCTATGGAACGAGCTATGCTTGGAGTATCTCTGAGGGACAGAATCCGGAATGAGTTGATCCGGCAGAGAACCAAAGTTGTCGACATAGCTCATAGGATTAGCAAGCTGAAGTGGCAATGGGCCGACCACATTAGCCGTCGAACCGATGACCGTTGGGGTAGACGTGTTCTTGAGTGGAGACCGCGAATCGGCAAACGTAAGGTAGGACGCCCTCAGGCTAGGTGGAGCGACGATCTTCGCAGGGTGGCTGGTAGCAGCTGGATGAGAGTTGCCGAAAATCGAGCTAAATGGCGTGCAATTGGGGAGGCCTATGTCCAGCAGTGGACTGCTATAGGCTGATGATGATGAGTGCATGAAGCCATAAACCCACAGCCAGCAGGCGCGCACGCTCCGCAGTAGTAGCAGACGTGTTGAGCAAATTGTCTTGTACTACTCTGCAGAGCGGCTCATCCCACCGTCTCTGGGAAAATGGATTATCGAGTAGCTCAGTGTTCGGGCAAGCGAGTCTCCAGGCATCTATAGCCTCGGTGAAGTACGGCACATCAAAATTAATCAGTGTTGAGGCTAAGATTTTCCTGATTAATTTCTCAGTACCGAGGATTGAGGATATAAAAGCTGGTAAACTAATACTAGAAATTTTGCGGACGCCGAGGCCTCCCATACATATGGGAAGAGTAGCTTGTGCCCAAGCTCGGTCGTCCATGGCCACATTTAAAATCGAGGTTAATCTTTGCCGGATAATTTGGTCCATTCTGTCTAATAGGCGAGTGTGCTTCCATAAATGGGCAGCTCGAAGGAAGTATGTTAATTTGGGGCCGAAACAGCAATACCGAATTAAGGTGATAGCCGAATGCATGTTAATTTAGAACAATCTTTCCGAAACGTCATTGAAATTTTGGATCTTTTTGTCAATAAAAATAGAAAAGGAATTCTCGAAGATTGGAGACCCAAGGAGACGAAGCGAGCTTTTTTCAATCATTTGAATATCAAGAGCTATTTCATTAAATTTGGGAAGTGTCAGATGTCTGTCAGTACGCTAAGTAAAGTTGCCAAAGAACTATGTTATTGTTAGAACTTTTTTAGGTTGCTGAGAGTTGTCAATCAAAAGGGATTATTTAAAAACAAAGAACTGACAGGTCACCTAACCCTAAGGTCAGGCAAGTCACCTAAACTACTTTTAGAGCCTGTGGCGTAAAATTTAGGGAAAGGTGAACTAACAAAAAAAAAAAAATTGCGACGTTTAGCTTGATTGCGTCCTTCAACTTCTTGAGCCGAGACCGCGAATCGGTAAACGTAAGAGCTCATTCACACGAAGACGAATCGTGATTTTTCACGAATCGTGTTTTTTCACGATTCGTTATTTTTTTTGACGGGAGCAATGCTTTTTATATACCCATGTTCACACGCTTCACGAATCGTGAAAAAAGACGTAGACGGATACGTCGGTCACTACGGTCATTAGAATTTATACCGAATCGTCAAAGACGTATCCCGTGTGAATGCGCCCTAAGGTAGGACGCCCTCGGGCTAGGTGGAGCGACGATCTTCGCAGGGTGGCTGGACTGGCTGAGAGCAGCTAGGTGAGAGTGGTCGATAAACGAGCTGAATGGCGGGCAATTGGAGTGGCCTCTATCTAGGCTGTAAGCTGTTGATGATTATGAATAAAAAATCTACGAATGCTTACGAAATAAATTAAACTAATTTCAAATAAAACATAATGGGAAGCATTGTAATTTAAGCTATCCGAATTTAAACGATATCATTCTAATTTTCTCCGAATTCAGGCGAACTGGTAGGCACTACTTCAATTATATAATTGGCAACACGTACCTATTTCGTTCGTTAAGTCACCCAAATTGATTCTAGTTACCGTTTTAATATTCCACTAGCAATATACCGATACATCGAAACTGCCGAGCTAATGAATCGATTGATTGCCTACCTAGATTTTAATTACTTGTCCCGATTTACTGACACTGATTTTGCTAGTCGGTGTTAGTACCTAGTTTACTAGAATTTAACACGCTTTAGGAAAATGAATTATTTACCAAATAATTCTAAATTCTTTCCGCGAATATGCCTTTCGGCCGATAGGGTCGGACGGTTCTGTAGTGGCCGCGTACCGGAAGACGTAGCGTCGGAAGGCCTCCCACAAGATGGACCGATGACCTTGTGAAGGCTGCAGGAATCCGCTGGATGCGAGAAGCACAGAACCGGTCGAAGTGGCAGTGCTTGGGGGAGGCCTATGTCCAGTGGTGGACGTCTTTCGGCTGAAATGATGATAATGAATATACCTTTTGCGATTTAGCAGCTAGCCAGCCATTCAACTCTTTGAAAGGGTGGCAATTTGTGAATTGCATCATTTGGGTGCGAAATATATAAGTACCTCAGTTGTCTGGTTACCATAATACAGGTTTTGCCTAGTTTGGGATCAGATAACGGTGTGTTGGTTGTTCTAACATATTATATTTATTATTATTATATCTCAAGCTACATTCAGTACTAGCTGGCTACATTCTGTACTATTTTGGTGTGCTTGCATTTAATTATTATGTCACTAATATTTGTATTTTAACTAAAATTTTACGAGGTATTTAGTGAAAGACTATAAGTATTTAAGGTGGCTTAAAAAATCCACTTAAAAATAATTTTGTGGTATAACCCGCGCAGATAGAGAATAGATCTGAAAATGGCGGCAAGTACGCATGGTACGGTTGGCAAAACAAGTTCTCAAACATCGAATTTTATTTTTTATTGACTTGTTTTGTTATAAATTATTCTTTTTTAATACTATTAATTATTAAACTAAGATAAATACGGAGCAAGGGTACATATGACACTGGATTTGTGGTAGGATACTGCATACTGTGGTAGGATGCATTATCCATGACGAGAATGGAGTTTTTAGGCAAATTTGGTATTAGTTTTTTCTGTTTTTCAAACGTAACGCAAACAAATAACAATCAACTCAACAAAAACAACAATGAATATCAACGAAAATAACAAAATAACGGAACGAATTTAACAATAACTCGGAGTGCGTCAAGTAGCGTGGAAAGCGAATCCTGACTGACTATTTTTTTGTAGCGCGTATTTCACTGTGTGAGTATAGACAGCGATAGAGAGTGAGCGAGAACGCATGCGAGCGGACGCCATTTTCAGATCTATTTTCTATCTGCGCGGGTTATAAGTACAAAGCTCCCCTATTTTAGCTAATATATTTATTGGTATATTTTGTAACTTAAAGGCTTCTTCAGACAGGCGGGACGTGACATTTATAGAGAAAATTCCATGAAGTTTTCATAGAAATTGTCCTACGGGAATCGCATCGCACCCGTTTGTGGGAGGCTTAAATTAGTTAACGCAAAAGTCTCTCTTCACTTGCACTAAAAAAAAAATGCAGAAAAATGTTAAATACTTTTTTTTACATTGCCCGATACGTGCAGCTTTCACCACCAACAAAATATAAAAGTTTTAAATGATAGCTCGCGAAAAAAGTTATATCCGGAATTCGGAACATTTTGACCGTTGGGAATTCTGTGGTTTGGAACTTTGTCTATGGTGTATGGACATAACACGATCGGATACACACATAGAGAGAGCTATGATGGTTATTGAATCCTAAGCATTTAACGGCTTAACATTATTATAATTTTATATTATTCTTAACGATTACTAAGAAGCCATAAAAATGTAATAAAAACATACAATGGGACAAAATTCTTTTTAAATATTTCTTGGTGCCAGTGATAACCGAAGAAACGCTTCCGTTGACTTTAAAATGCTAATATCCAACAATATTTTTTAATAGTCATATTATTATTCAAATTAATATTCTTTTCAACCCAATTCTAATATTAATGCAAATATATGGTTCTCAATAAAAATATGCGTCGGTAAATAAAATGGCTGTAGGTATATTAAAAGACCTCTAGTTTAGCAATCGCATATCGTATTGACAGAAAGAAAGCGCGCCAAAAAAATGCAATAAACAGCTGACGGAAGTAAAGCAGATTCTTTTCCGTTTTCCCGCGTTCACCATTTTCGAATGTGGGATGAATTTTTCAAATAGTTTGCTTTTCAATTGACCGTTTGTCTACAATAAAAAATCTGCAATAAGTTCAGCTATTGAAAATATTAGTTCGGATCATTGATTTAAATAGTAAAGATACGGTCGTCCGAACATTTGACGGACGCGGTCGCCCTACAAAAAACACTAACGTCATCTATTAGAACTAGTATGAACTACGATGTCAATCCGCGTGGTCTGCTCCTAGACGTAACCTTGTAAGAGCGGGGTGAGCTATTTTTCGAGGTACAAAGAAATAAAAAAAAAAACCTTTTATTTTTGAAAATTTATATTTGTTGCAGTTTGTTGGTGTTATTAAGTTTTCATTGGCCTTCGAATAAGACAATTTTTTTAAATTATTTATAGTAATATTATTAAATCTTTCCATTTCATCGGCTACCGGCTACAACGAGCGCCGCTGCAAAGTTATGTCGTACTTTTACGCGGCTTCGCTTCGTCTTTGTCATAGTTTGAGACAAATATGAAAGAAAATTGTTTTAAATAATGTTAGCAGTGGATTTAATGACATATTTTTAACTTACCGGTGATATGAAATGTTATCATTTTTTTTATTGTGCTTTTTGTCGTAGTTCACGCAACCCTTCACGGCAAAACTTGGCATTTTTGCTTGCAAAATATACGACCGTTCCGAAGATAGCCGATCGCGTTCTAGTTCACTTCGATAAAGGGAAGACCATTTTGGGACCAAGTTCGAGGCGTCATTGTAACATGCGGTCCGCCCTGTCCTTACGCAGTATAATATGTCAATGGTTCGGATACTTTTCGGATCTTACAACGAATACCTACACGAAATAAAATAAACGTAACATTGAATATTCGTTCAGTTTTTATGCATGAACACAAAATAATGGATTTTGTATTTGGCTATTTGGACCACCCAGGATAACTTTTTGAGGATTTTTGAGGTCTTGCGTCAGAATTGCCCGTGAAATTAAAGTTTTCGCTATTTGCAAGTTAGAATTAAATTACAATATTATGTATCTAAATATGATTCGCGACCCTAACAAGAATCTCTATTTTTACAGAACTATCGTCTAAACTAATAATAGTGATATAAAGAAAATAATTTTTCTTTGCATGTTTGTTTGTTACACTTTTACGCAAAAACAGCTGTATGAATTTGGATGCAGTTTGGCACACGCGTTGACCCATGATCCGGATTAGCAGCTAGTAATCATTAAAGTCAACAATACAATTATCTTGGTTCAAATTAGCCTATTGAAAGACTATTTCATAAAATCATGATATTTAAGGCCAATTCTATATTTGTTAAGGTTCCCTTTTTTATCTCAACGTAGAAATCTTCATGGATGTCCTTCACCCTGGGGTGGGCAGAGGGGTCTGTCAGAATATTACTGACTAAAACCACCCGGTGTTCCGTCCCAAACCTATGTTGGGGACCACGGGAACCTATGCGTCTTCTGCGATCCCCGTCTGGTGCCAGCCCACCTTTGCAGGCCTCCTCACGTTAGGGGGGGAATGAGGTGTTAAACTCCCCCCCCCGTATAGCGCAGAGACGCTCCCGTGGAACACTACGCGCCACCATCTCGGGTCCTAAGGAATAGGGGGCGACGGATGTCAAGGTTAGCGTATCCCTACGCTAACCTTAAATATAGTACATTCAAATTCCATGCGTTAACCTTACCGCATCTCCCATTTGAAATACGAACACCCTGAACCACCATCTTGGATTTCATTGTTGCCAATTGCAGATATGCCTGGTTTGGCAATTTGAATACAGTACAACCTTCACGGTAATGGAATTGATGAATAGGTCTAGTGATAGAGTGTGTTCAACAGGTATACAATGTGCATACAAGTCTAATGTCCGTAGGAAGCAATCAAATTACGTAACGCTAATGTATTAGGGTTATATTAGCTAAGACGACGGCCATTTGCTTCAAAATAATTTAATTAAGTAATTTAGGGCAGGTAATCAAAGTTAGCTGTTGGTTACATACGAAATAACGATGCTGCATATTATCTCTGTAATGTTTTTGGTTCGCTTTTGGTAAGGAAATTAGGAGGCGTTCCCAATCAATCATGAAGTAACAAACGCAGCAAAAATATTTAAATGTAAAATGTTTCCAAGACGAGACCATATGGGTCGCACTGTCAAAAAGTTATCGGATCTCATGTATAGCTAAGCTTCTAATTCTAAAAGTCCTAACTTCACCAACTCTACACCTTTGTCAAAATATGTGGCTTGGCTGCTCTTGAGCTGATTTCGTCTGATGGAAAACGATTGATGAAGTCTACTATGGAAGAAGCGTGCCCAGAAGATACCTGTACACTCTTGCTTTGATGGCAGACGGTTAAATGAGGCACGGAACACAGACGCTGGCAGAATTCTATACGTTGGCAGTGCGCATGATAAATGTGGAGGCGAAGGGAATACTGCTAGTCAGTATATCTGTCGCAGCCATCTGGTTAAATTAGCCAGCTAATTGTATACCTAGGTCGTTCATTAAACGCCGGCGTCCAATTAAATCCAGAAAGACAACTAGCCAAGTTATTGAGCGCAACGTTTAATCAGATGGCTAAATGTCGTGTACCTAGTCATTTAGTTAAATTGGATATTGAAGAATTAGTAATGTATCATCCAAATGTGGATGGTACCCTGCAGTACGTCTGGTAGTTGGATAGTGAAAAGGAAATGGTGGGATCAGGTCGGGGAGCTTCTGCACCCACTCTCCGAAGTACAGTCTGTAGTCGATCGACCGGCAAGCAGTATAACGCCGATGACCCAGGCTTTGAAACCTAGCCCCCAGCGCCTCGTCATCTATGAGCCATTTAGCTCTGCGTTGCGCCGAGTTCAGTTCATCACCGATCTTCCAATCAACGATTATGTTTGATTTTAATCAAGACAATAACATAGAACTTTACAAATAGTTTGCTATTTATTTCACTCACTCTACATAAAAACAAGCAATTTATCCATTCTTATCGGGAGTTTATAAATCAATCCTGTTTCTTCGTTCTTGGTCACGCTTTATATCAATAAGTAAATCGACGTCCATACATTTTGAGTGGAGGAAAAATTCTTCCAATCACTTAAGTTGGATGTTCGGTGCCTGACCAATTTCGGTTAGCAGAAAGTGGCGTTTCGTACGCATTTTGCTTGCGCTACGTTCTATGAAAATATGATAAAGTTTCTAGAAGTGCTATTATCAGTCGTATAATATTTGTTTTTGAATAAGTAAATAACTTTAATATTTTTTTTTAATTTAGTGGGATGACATTATCTTGGTGATTAACAATTTAGCGGATATTAATTGTCTAATTACTCGGCTACGGTTTATTTGCACCACAAATCAGTAATAACAAACGTTATTACTGATTTGTGGTGCAAATAAACCGTAACGTAAATAACCGGCTCCAAACATAACTAAATCAAAATTGTCACTGTCACCTTTAAAAGTTTTGACAACTGACTAAAACAGAACGATGATTTAAATTCGAGGAGCTCTGTGATTTGTAGCTGACAGTCCGGCCGTCAAGAGAATGCGTTCCTGACATCCGTTAGGGGCTCATGCCCCAAGCCGCCGAAGGAGGAGACGCCCCGGGCGTCGGGAGTTGATAGCGGACTCCTGGCCACCGTAGGCGCGGGCTTGCCGGCGGTAGCTCATCGCCCGGTAAGGACCAGGCTGGAGGGGTTCGCTAGGACCGATGCCTGCCGGGGTCGCGAGATTCGTTCGAAAGAGATACCGTGGCTCTGGTATATGGCCAACTGAAGGAACACGGGTGGATTTTAGTCAGTAAAAGTCTGACACGCCCTTCCGCTACACCCAGAGCGGAAGACGTCATTTGATGATTACCACCCAAAAAAAGGGTGCATAAATTCTCTTCCACTTTGAAAGAGTACTCTGAGCCTCACCGCTGCGCCAAAACGGCCCAGCACCCTAAATGCGTAACACACTATCAGTCGGAAACCGAGGACTTAATAGTCCATTATAATAAATAATAATAATAATAATATTCCACAACTATCACACAACGCCATCTAGTCCCAAGCTAAGCAGAGCTTGTGTTATGGGTACTAGACAACTGATAAACATACTTATATATTTCTAAATACATACATATTATAGATCAATTACACCCAGACACAGAACAAATGATCGCTTGATGATTGCTTTATATGCTCGAAAAATTTGTCTACTCAGCAATATAACTAACGCAATGAATGCTGTTGAACTACTGTCAAAATGAAAGCCAATCCTGCTGTTATTGTATTACCCCGCAGGTCAGCAAAAGCATACCTAACAACTACTTTGTGTTCGATGCTGGATTTAAATCGGACAGAAAGTTAAAAAGACGTCATAAGGATGTAAATTCTGAAAATAATAAATTAAATTATTTATCTTATTCCAGGCACATCTATCCTTACTACATCTTGGTATCACATCGTATAAGTTTGGCGATGTTCCGGAGGGTGGGTACCGACGCGCCATAGCGTCGCCGCTCGCTGTTTGATAAATAAAACTTTTAATGATCGGTAAAATCGGACCACTGTGAGTTACCTATTCGTTTTATTTCAATACCTACTGCAAACTTTGTTGACAGTTAATTTAAACGAGGAGGGTTTGTGTAGATTTTTTTGTTTAATTGGATGCAGTTTGTTGGGTAAAGTTACGTACGATAATTAACTAACTTTTTGATATACCTAGCTACTTGTAAGTAAAGAGGCAATTCCTATTATGCCGCGTACCCACGGCTTGTTTTCGCTTAGGCCGCACCGCGCCAGGCCAGGATAGGCCAGGGGACCGTCACTGGAGATTGAAGAGAAATTACTAGGCGTCATATTCAGTTTTCTATGGGACTGATTTAAAATCCTTTGAAGTAGCTTCATCCTGTAAGTGACCAATGAACTCCAACACTTTGGTGTTGTTTCAATCCATGACTAAATTATCTAATAGTATAAGTACGCTATACAGGAGACGCCACGAACTCTGAAAATGGCGAAACGTCAATAGTAATTACTTTCGCAATTATGATGTGTGGCAGACTGCGCGAAGGTTCGAGATGCTCGCGCTTTGATGTTCGTTAAAAAACCGATACAGCTTGGAAAACCACGAATGCAGCGGAAACTTTGGATAATCATTTGCAAACACATTTAGACATTTACATTTATTTAACCGCAAAAAGAAAATACAGTGGAATATACATACTTATGGCCTATGGGCTAGTACTTGGTGGTGCATAACATGTTAGCATCTGTAGTCGAACTAGGACGAGTCCTGTATCTCGACATACAGCGCCAGTCCCCTCAACTTTGACAATAGCATATTAGCCCAAATGACGTGTAAATAGATGAGTGATCTTAACTAATATAACAATTGCAAAATACAAAAATGGGTATGATTTTGTGTAAGTGTATAGCTTTGATTATATACATGTATACTAGCTTTTGCCCGCGGCTTCGCCCGCGTGGATGTCGGAAATTAATGCAAGAGGACGTACTACCGCGATAAGAATGTGTTATTCCAGGTTATAAAGGTAATATGACTCTGTGTGCTATTTTCGATCCAGATCCATTCAGCCATTTTTGCGTGATTGAGAAACAAACACCCAATCATACATATTTTCACATTTATAATATTAGTAGTAGTAGGATTATAATTCATATTACTTAGGATTCATAGTTTATGAGAACATCATGTGTGTTGGTGTTTTTAAAATAAGAGTAATAGTATTCCGAGTAAGAAGACTGCGACATAGGGCTTGGTTTAGTTGAATATAAGTCTTCCTGGTTTTTCTTAACGCTCCTATTTTACCCATACAGACACTCAATCATTTACCAGACACCCAACATAATTATAAGAATAGTACTTTTGCCAGTGGCTTGGCCCGTATAGCTGTCGGAAAATATCACCCGGGAACCTACTACCGGGATAAAGTAGGTATCCTATCTGTTACGTATCCATGATATAATATATCTTAGTGCCAAATTCGATCTAAATCCGTTTGGCCGTCTTTGCATCATTGAGAAACAAACATCCAAAAATCTAAACATCTAAGCCATTTCGCGGTCTCTTACTTGGATTAATACTATTAGGTTTATTTTGAGTATAATGAACACACATGATATTCGCAAGTACTATGAAGCCAAAGTAATATGAATTACAATCCTACTTATCCTGTACTACCCGGCCGCAGCCAACGGATGGACGGGACGGACGTACGACCCGCCAGCTGCTCTGCGCCCGCTTTTTAAATCTCTAATATCTTCTAAGATATTCATTTAAATTACATGCTGTAAAGGGCCATATTGATCTATATTAAATGCACAATGTATTTAAGGTACTTAATTGGATAAGGATTAATGCTGTATTGCTTAAAATCACTTCGTAAATAAGCCCTTATTTCTCGTAAAAAGTAAAAGATAAAAAATGGTTATTGTGGGTTATCCCTAAGAGATAGACATATACCATTGCAACATTTTTGTAGGCCTTTTTAAGGTGTACAATACTGTAGTACATTATTTTGATCTATTTCGTAGGATTCAGCCAGGGTTTTTCGAATTTTGAGACGTATTTCAGCGTAGTTTATGACGTATGTCACCGTAGTTTTCGAACACAGTTATTTTTTTCTAAAATAAAAGAATCTTTCTAAAATAAAAGTAGCCTAAGTTACTCCTTGTTACATCAGCTATCTGCCAGTGAAAGTCCCGTTAAAATCGGTCCAGCCATTTCAGAGATTAGCCGGAACAAACAGACAGACAAAAATTGTAAAAAATGTTGTTTTGGTATATGTACCGTGTATACATCCATATACACTTAGTAAAAAGTGGTTATCTTAATATTAAAAACAGACACTCCAATTTTATTTATTTGTATGTATAGATTAAAAAATGAATTTAAGTCTGCGAAATTTACACTCATGAAGAAAATAAAATAAAACGCAAGCAAAAAATACTTACATGTGTATAAAGTTATGATTTTGCACTGATTGATACTTGCAGAGGTTATATACTTAGTAAATGCACAGGTATATTTACGTAGAGACTGACGCAGAGAGTAGTACTAAGACTTGCACTGAGATTTTACTGAGACTATCTCTTTCCGGGAGATAGTATTAATTCACTCGTTTAAAAAGGAACTGAACTGCGGAGACACTTGGCGCCAGTATTTATACCTGAACCTTGAATTTCCCGAACGTTCTAGTTAGCATGCTTCGAGAAGAATCGATTGATCGATTGTTCGAAATAGTGGATCTCGATGGTTCGAGAGGGAGCTTTGTTTACGCTCAGAGGAGGTCTCGAGAACGAATGAGATACCAAAGCTTTGGACATTCAAACCAGAGATGACGACTCGATAGAATTTGATGGCCAGATCTTGAAATTTTGATTAAAATTTGGCGCCAAGACTTTAATAATTCTCTAACAAAAATAGTACAATTTTTTTTTGTTATTAATGGTAATAATATTGTAACATAATACGCAGTATAATTATTAAAAAAATTGTCACAAACCATTAAAATAATACGGTTATATCGTGAACATAAATAAATATTACGTGAAATAAAGTAATAGAATTTTTATATTCTAAAAAACAGAACACAGCGCCATCTATTGGGTGTATTTGCAACCTAGATGTCAAACAATATTGAAACACTTGCCTTCACGACATAAGCGAATAATTGAGATGATAACTATCCTATCCAGTAAGTTAGACCAAAATACGATTACCTGTGAAATTTAATTGAAATCGGTTCAGTAGTTTTGGAGTTTATTGGCAACATACATCGTGACACAAGATTTTTATATATATAAGATAATCAAAGGTGTATAGTAGTGAATGGCGTTGGGATGTCGTCCTACACTTGTCGGTTCGCTTATTCGTGCAAATGTGTTTGACCGGCATTAGACTCTCGAAACTATGTATGACGTGTGTTCTAACTTTAAATCCAGCATATTGTTGTGATGAAGCTTGTCAAACGCAGTCTGACGTCATAGGGGGTGAGTTCGCCCCATAAGTTAATGGAGCGTGGTGGCATACATACATTATTCAACAATATTGTTTAGTACGGGATGAACCTGTCACTATGTGGGGGCTCTTCTGTTTTATTAACTTTTATATCTTTATCATATCACAACGCTTCTTTATTCAGAAGGGTTAGGCAGAGGTGAACCTATGGAAGGTACACCTACAATTCGCCATTTTTTCATTTCGTGTTTAAGTCCCATGTAATAGGGGGCTCGCTATTGCCATTAATCGGGAACTAATCCAGATACCGGCCTGAGAAATTCCTGATGGAAAAACCCAAAACACTTTGCCGGACCTGGGAATAGAATCCAGCCGGCGTAGCATGACCAATTATATCTATACTACCAAGAACAAAAAAAGTTCCTTATGTATTTTAATTCTGTAAAAATGTTTCTATCTCATCAATAGTAAAGAGAAATAGTCATCAATTCATCATACTTGACATCGTACTCTTGTCGACTGAAGAATAGAAACATCTCTTTACTTCAGTTTTACACAATTTTTCTACGATACAATCTATCATTTTGTCTTCTCTTCCGTCGATAAATACCGTTTCTATGGCGGTCATGCTACGCGTGCAGTAGAGCTTGTGACCACTGCTCACTAGAACTACGAGGCAGTTATATATGATTATATCCATATTTTTCCACCAATAACTGGATTAATATTATGTATTACAGATATTGTGTGTACTAAGTGTATTTAAACTATAAGAATCAAAAGATCACACGGGGTATTAGTCGTGGTATTTAAGCTTTTATAATTGTGTATTCGAAAAGAAAATTTTAATCAACGTTAGCATGTACTATTTACCATTAAAACCTTCCAATAGAAAATTAATTAAGTTAGTTCTTTTATCCACTGCTAGCTTTTGCCCGCGGCCTCGTCCGCCCGCCCGACACCCGGGAATACTCAACAGTCAATACTTTATTAGTACCGTGTGGTGCCGGACGTAAAGAATAACACCACCCCATTTCTTCCCGTGGGTGTCGTAAAAGGCGACTAAGGGACTTACTAGAGAATGGGCAGCAGCGTTCTCTATGCATTTTACCACCATACTGCGATCGCCAACCCGCCTGCCAAGCGTGGCGATTATGGCTAAGCCCCCCAAATTGGGGGAGCCCTTAGTCCAGCAGTGGACGTCTTACGGCTGAAATGATGATGATGATGAATACTTTATTGCTCAGTTTCCAACCGTATGACTAAATAATGCATTTTTTGATGTTTGAAAAGCTGAAAAGAGGCTTTTTCAGCTCTTCGGGAGTAGAATTATAAAAAACGCTGAGATAGGTACCTACGTAAGTATGAATTTTTTTTTAGCGTCAGCTTAATCCCAAAATTATAAGAAACTAGCTTCAAAACTGACAGGCTCTCATACAAAAGTCCACCCCCTATATACCCCTTTACGGGGAGAATTTCCTAAAATCCTTACTTAGCTGACGTCTCCTACTCGTGTTTTACCTCTGTGCGAAATTTCCTCTCCGTAGGTCCAGTAGTTTTTGAGATTTCGTAATTAATCAGTGAGTGAGTGTATAAATGGGTGACCTTTTGCTTTTATATAATTATTAGAGATGCCACGAATATTGGGCAACTATTCGTATTCGGCTATTTGGCCACTTTTTTCGCAATTGGGTATTCGGCCGAATATTGAAAACCCTTCGATTGAATAGCAAATCATATAATAAAAGAACGCAAAATATTACTCATAAAGCTGTTTATTTAACCAACAAATTAACATATTAATATTTAAAATCGAGCAGTGGTAAGTTATGATGAATGAAGACAATGTTTTCAGTATTTGTCGATGGCAGGCGATTGCGCTTTTTCTCGCCGTTCACTATATACACTGCTACCGTGAGATGATAAATAAATCTCAGCAAATTGTGAAAGGGTTGTATATTGTTTTGCGTTTGCTGACCACCACTTGTAAGGGTCTGCTGTCCGATCTACGCGAACAGATGCCATGTAAAAATCAAGTTCATTTGCAGCCGAATATTCTGTGCTTCGACTAAAAGCCTTGCCGAATATTCGGTATTCGGCCAATAGCTATTCATAGAATCTCTAATAATTATATAGATTACCACTTACAATTTGTTTTTACAAGTAGTTCCAATGCAACAATGAACTCATAATTTTTACACGACAGACACATCCCCCGAAACCCAATTACCTACACACAGCATCGACAAAAATGGAATGGTTTTATGTTTTTAAACTGCTGTCATATTTTGACTGACAGGATTCAAATTTATAGGTACCTGTCATTTAACGTGAAAGATTAATTATCAAGTAACGACTCTGAGTACCAGTCCAAGTCATTCTGAAAACAAAAGGTATTTTAAGGAGTATGCGATAAGGCAGCCTGTAAAATTCAAATGTTCTTCATCATCATATCAGCCTATAATCTTCCCACTGCTGGGACAGAGGCTTCCTCTGTGCGGGAGGGAGTGGGTCCATAATCTACCACGCGGGCCCAGTGCGGGTTATTAGATGTCACATGTCTTCGAATTTTTGGTTCTAAGACATGCCGGTTTACTTCACCGTTTTAAAAGCAGTGGTGATGCTAAAAATTTCTTACGATTTTTGCAATTTGCAGGTCAGTTGCAGGTTGTAGGTATGTTTATTAAAATCTCATTGAATGACTTTACCAAGTAATAGTCTTGATGAGAGGTGTGAGAGGGGCTTGGAGCTACGTACAAATAGCCGTTTTTCCGAGGTTGGTTCATGCACGGGTGACCATCTTGACATACCAAAGACCGCTCCGTGCCACGGACAGTAAGTTAAACCATTGGTTCTGGTTATCATTCGTAGATGTTTGGCAGTCGAAACGGATCGTCAGAAGCCCTAAACTCTGAAAACCAATCCTTACCAAGGGGTATCGCGTTACCCAGTATCTGGGTTGTGAAAATCAGATAAGCAGTCACTCCATGTAAAATTCTGGCACTTAGCTGGAAGCCGACCCTAACATGGCTAGGCAGATGTAGAGTTATTCACTGGGATTATATAAACTTAGAGGGTTGTATTGATGGGAGTCGATAGCTGACTCCCGGCCACAGTAGGCGCGAGCTTGCGGGCGGTGGAAAAAAAAAAAATGTAATGCCAGGCGTTATGAATATAGGAGCGATCAATTTTAACAAAGCCCTATTCCTCTCTTCTCCCCATTTCACATTCATGACCAACAAAAAACCTTCAAGTCTGACAGTGGAACATAATAGAAAACGCGGCTTTAAACAGTGTTATAGATTATAAAAGTACATCAATGAGAAAAATAGTAAAATTTGAATATCCCATGCTACCCTGTCTTCACCTTAACTGTCACTCTTTGGAATTTCATCAAAGTGCAAATAAAAATAAATAATATAATAAAATAATAAAGTATTTACCAGTACCTACTACTATGTAGGACTGACCTGTTAGTCTAGTGGCTAGTGACCCTGACTGCTAAGACTGAGGTCGTGGGTTCGATTCCCACCCAGGACAAATGTTGGGTGATGAGCACAATCATTTGTTCTGTGTTTGGGTGTAATTTATGTATAATATGTATGTATTTAGAATTATATAAGTACTAGCTGACCCGACAGACGTTGTCCTGTCTCTTTGATGATATTTTAGCACGCATTCTGTCAGTTCTATGTCAAATGTCATAATGTTACATTAAAAAAGTTTACATTATCCTATCATATGGTTGTTAAGTATTCTCAAATAAGTGTTCTTAAATTTTTTAATTTTCCGCTCAGTTTTTTAATTTTTTTTCTTTCATAAGAACCTTCTCCTGACAACTACAAACACAACAACAACAAAAAAAAGTGAAATCGGTCCAGCCGTTCACGCGTGATGGCGTGACCAAGGGAAATAGGGATTCATTTTTATATATATAGATATATTATCAGTTGTCTGGTTACCATAGTACAGGCTCTGCCTAGTTTGGGATCAGATAACAGTGTGTTGGTTGTCCTAAGATATTTATTATTAAGATATTATTATTATGTAAGGGTGTTAAGTAAAGCGGTTTCCTTCCACCTGGTTAGACGTTGCTAATTCTATCGACACCCACGCAGTTCAAAGGGTCATCTATTCTTAGGGCCGACCGCAGATCGTTAGCGAACGAGACACGTGTAATGCAGGTAAAATGGTGGAAAGAAAACTGTTTTAAACTTTCATGTATTTATAACTGAAAGGTTAAGCTACACTTGCTAAGGTCGGTCCTTGGATGGGTGACCATTCATTACTTAACAAGACACCTTTGGACTTCGGAAAGCACGTTCAGACGTTGGTCCTGTCATTTATAGGTACCTAGATCTTTTGACAGTCGTAACGGATAGTTAGAGGCACGAAAGTTTGACAACAAATCCTTGTTGTCAGATTTTTACCCAACTATGATGGTCATCTTCCAGGCTAACCAGATAAAGAAAGAAAGAAAGAAAATACATTTGTTTAGCACAAACTCAAAAGGCACACAAAATAATACAAAAAATACATAAATTAACAAAAAACAATATTTAAAAGAAAATCAATAAAAGTGTGATATTAGAAATTAGCATTTAAGTGTGTGGCGCGGCTGCGCTTAAAAGGTTCAGTTCAGCAAAAATGCCAGACAACTAGTGCCTGACGATAGATACAGTTGAGAACTAGTATTTTACATGGAGCGACTTCCTATCTGACCTCCACAACCAGTTACTGGGTGATATTACAATACCGCTTGGTAAGTCAGACTTTTGGGCTTAAGACAACCTGTAACGACTGACAAAGATGTATGAATGACCAATGGTGTAACGTGCTTTGCGAGGCATGGAGGGGTCTTTTTTTTTTGCTGACTAAAACCCACCCGTGTTCCTTCAGTTGCCCATGTCCCAGGGTCACGGTATCTCTTTCGAACAATCTCGCGACCCTGGCAAGGTCTGGCAGGCTGGAGGGGTTTTGGGATGTAAAGATGGTTACCCATCCACGGACCAACCTAAGCAAATGTAGCTTAACCTGATCTATCGATCCGTGTTATAACTTGGCTAAGTTACAATAATAATAAGTAGTTATTCACATCAACAGGACAGCTATTTAACATTACATACATAAGACTTAAATGTAAAAAGCACACTGAATGTTGTCGTAACTAGCACCCTTGCTAAGTTATCAAGATAACTTGTATTAAGGGTACAAGTCCCAACCCTTGGTTTACATATTTTAAGGCATTGCAAAGAACGAAAAAAGCATTCAAAGGTCTATACAAAAAAAAAAAAAATACATGGATATTTCTTAAACATAATAATAATAATAAAAAAACAATGAGAAGTAAGCAAAAGCCAAAAGGATATTGAGTTTAATGTGGTGGTGAGTGTGAGTGATGTGAGTGTTTTGTGTAAGTGAGAGAAGGTTTTAAGCTCTATAACAGGCTAGTAATTTTTTTCTCCAGAAAGTAGAATCCGCTCTGTGTCTGTGTAGTCTTGTTCAAATAAATAATTTGTTACAGTTTTTTTTAAAGTGTTAACCGGAAATGAGTAAAATTTTAATTTTTTATTGAGTCTGTTATATAAATGAGGGCCTTGGAAACAAAAGAATCTCTTCGTGAATGCGAACTTACATCTATGTGGTTGACAGACTGTGTCTCTGCGTCTTTTGGTGATATTGGCATAAGGAGTGTTAAGATGTTGTAGGACGACGGTGTAGAGGATGTAAAGTTGTCTCACAGTGAGGACTCCACAGCATTTATATAGCTCAGCTGTTGGGAGTTATAAGCCCTATCACAAGAGTAGCGTAGATATTTCACCATCATCATCAAAAAGACGTCCACTGCTGGACATAGGCCTCTCCCAATTTGAGGGTGGTTTGCTATAATCGCCGCGATTGGCAGGCGGGTTGGTGATCGCAGTATGGTGGTAAAATGCATAGAGAACGATGCTGCCCATTCTCTAGTAACTCTCTTAGTCGCCTCTTACGACACCCATTAATAAATTAGTTATTACTAAGTATGTACACACGGCTACACATCAAGCTATACATTTCCAGTTTTAACTGAGCTCGCACTGTGTAGATTTTTCATGCGATGAGACGTCAGCTTACACTGGAAAAGTATAGCAGCAAAAACAAGAAGAACATTTGCGTACCTACTGTTTCGCTTTAAATAACAAAGTAGGGCTGTAACATTGTAGTTTGTTTTTACTAAACGTATCTAGGTAATTAAAATTGTTCCGAGAACGTAGCAACGTGCAACAAGCTTTTAATTGAGATATTTTACCTTCATGTTTTCGCAAGCAAATTGGGAACGAACGAGATTTATTTTTTAACACACTTTTATTAGCTTGGTATGAATGTTTGAACGTGATTTTCACTCCTTTTAAAACGTCGGATTAATTTGAAACTTTACACACTTATCAAGGAGCGATGACAATACAATAATTTCATAAATTTGTGCCATTCTCCTGGCCAGGGTCACCAGGATAGCAAAAAAATAAAAAATAAAAACTTTTAAAGCTAGCCAATTAAAAAAAAAAAATACCGTGTGGTGCTTGATATTAATTAAAAATACCTCAAAAAGCACCCCATGCTTTTTTACCATTATTTTCTTTTACTTATTAGTTTGGTTTTCTATGAAAGTGTGTTTTTTTTAACTATTATTTACTAAGGCATCGAGTAATTTATATTTATGAACTTAGGTTTTAAAAAAAACCCTAGGTAGCAGAGAATAGAGTTTCTCCTCTTTCAAAAGTCTTGAAAGGACTTGGTCACGAATTGATACGTAAACTAGTAGTCGCCTAGTGTTTGAAATTCGACCATCATACATTTTAAACTTAATGTTTTTCTAATGGATTATTATTCAAAAATATTCGCGTTCTGTACTCCGTCTCCATTTAAACTTTAACTTTGCTTCATACCTCCTTTCCTTCCTCCGTGTAATTTTTGTACAAAGGGGCATCTACAAAGTTTTTGCTTCATGTGTACATATAGATTACGATACCACAAAAATCAGTGCATCGTCTGCGTCCTAAAATTAAAAAAAGGAACACACAACCGTAACTTTCAAGCCACCGTCTCTGTTAAACATCACTAAATGCGGTTCACCGGTAAATCCGGCTGTGATCGATGTCAAATTCAATTGATTACCGGATGTACGCACGCTCTGGCTTCCATCAGCGATGCAAGGTATTTTTGGAGTGGACTCACTCTTCAGTTTACACCATTTAGGTTATCGGTTTCTCACCTTCGTTTTTGATGCAATTAGGTATTAATAATTTTGGGTAAGCAAATAAATAAACGTTGGCCTGGTGACAGCCCGACAGACTGACGGACAGCGGAGTCTTAGTAATAGGGTCCCGTTTTACCCTTTGGGTACGGAACCCTAATCACAATAACAGTTTTGACATCTTCGATACTCGTGCCGCTGCTTTCAGAAGACATGTTTGTGCTCTTTCCTTTTAATATCCTAACTATCTAAATACTGTTTTTCTTTAAATACCTAATGTCACTGTCAGTTATGGACTTTATCTAGTGCGTTTGGTCTCCTACACATTCCCTGCTCAAGCAGAAGTGTGTTGGAGGGCAGACGCTCAGACCTTGTAGCTGTAATTTTGTGTACTACGTTTTTATTTGTAGTTTCAATCATCATTAATATTGCTGTTATTGTTCATGTTGTGTGACCAAATCACACATCTCTCTATCTATAATTCTATAATCTTACTCTTTAGATGGTAATCAGGTCGAAACCTATAATGTGATCCTAGTGAAATAATTTGACTGTAACCTGTTGTATTCGCTTTGATACAAAGAAAAAAAAAAAACTCATTTTCTCACCATGTGGCATTTTAACTCCAGCCTAAGAGGACTATTTACTGTATTTTGTGAGATGTTTGTGACCTGAGCTGAAAACCTACTTACTTTATTATATAACGTGATTTCTGTTTTTCTGAAAATAGTAAAGCATTCACCACATTAGAATCAGCGCGAGCAACTAATGTTATAAATACATAGCAAATTATACTAATTTAAATCTATGTAATTATTTTCAGGAATCGTCTACTAACAACGTATTTTTAGTGTGTTCACAAATTCGCTACCTACACGTGCTGTTTATTGCAATGTGCGTAACGTTACTAACGTTAATTGTAATGATTACAAAGAAGGCACATGTTCATTTTGTGGCTTTGCACGATAGTTTAATTCTATCTAAATGTACCATTCAAATAAAATTCGAGTTAATAAGTAATACCTATATGCCTACGTAAATTTAGACTGGCCTGTTAGTCTAGTGGTTAGTGACCCTGACTGCTAAGACTGAGGTCGTGGGTTCGATTCCCACCCAGGACAAATGTTTGTGTGATGAGCACAATCATTTGTTCTGTGTCTGGGTGTAATTTATCTATAATATGTATGTATTTAGAAATATATAAGTAAATTTATCAGTTGCCTGGGTACCATAGTACAGGCTCTGCCTAGTTTGGGATCAGATAACAGTGTGTTGGTTGTCCTAAGATATTATTATTATATTATTAAATACCTAGGCTACTTATTTACCAACTAATAACAACTTATATTAACTAAGTAAATAATTAACTAACTTAATTAGATCATTCAGTTAGTTTATTATTAACTTAGTTGTGTGAAAATTAAGTGAGTTTTAAGGAGAAAAAGAGCAGTGTATGATCTATACTTCTATATCTATATTATTTATCATCATAATAATCATAATCAGCCTATATTGTTCCCACTGCTGGGACACAGGCCTCCTCGTGAGAGGGAGTGGGCCGTAATCTACCACGCGGGTCCAGTGCGGGTTGGTACATGTCACATATCTTCGAATTTTTTTGTGCTAAGACATGCCGGTTTCCTCACTATGTTTTCCTTCACCGTTTTGAGAGCAGTAGTGATGAAATTATTTTACACTAGCTTCTGCCCGCGACTTCGTCCGTGTTAAATTTCTTGTACCCCCGACCCTTCCCGTGGCGTCGAATCGCATACCCGTGCGATTTCCTCCGTTTTAGCAACATTTTTCATTACTGCTCCGCTCCTCTTGGTTTCAGCGTGATGTTATATAGCCTATAGCCTTCCTCGATAAATAGGCTACCCAACACAAAAAGAATTTTTCAATTCGGACCAGTAGTTCCGGAGATTACCCCCTACATACAAACTTACAAACAAATGTTACCTCTTTATAATATTAGTATAGATGAAGTAAAGCGCCTGCCTGGGTTTGAAACCACGACCTACAAACAGTAAGTCGGGGCCGACACCACTGCGCCACCACTGCTCTCATTATTTATACTTCTCATCATCATCATCTGCCTTGCCTTTTCCCAACTATGTTGGGGTCGGCTTCCGGTCTAACCGGCTGCAGCTGAGTACCAGTATTTAACATAGAACGACTGCCTATCTGACCTCCACAACCCAGTTACTGGGTAATACGATACCCCTTGGTAAGACTGGTTGTCAGACTTCGGGCTTCTGACGACCCGTAACGAGCGGCTGTTGTAACTTAGCAACAAGCCCATTATAAATGCGAAAGTAACTCTGTATGTCTGTTACGCTTTCACGACTAAACCACTGAACCAATTTTGATGAACTTTGGTACGGGATAAGTTTGAACCCCAAGAAAGGACATACGCTACTTTTCATTCCGTGACTTCGTCTGCGTTTACAATAACCGACATTTACGCAGACGATGTCGCGGGCAAAAGCTAATAATTTATAAGTAGTTGTTCAAAACATAATAGTTAAAGAACCTAAATGTTCGGATACGGTTAACGGCATGTTGTGGCATCAATAGCACTGTGTACCTTAAAAAAAAAAAATACGTTCATGTCTAAACCTCTTTTTCCGTAATTAATACCGTAAAACACAACAAAAATATAATTTTAATAAAATTGCAGATTTAATCACTATCAGTGATAAAAAAATCTCAGATTGCCATAATTAAAAACAGAAGGGTACGGTCCGAAAAGGATATATTTTTAGAGCAAATTAATTCAATGGAACCCTTTAAGATATTATTGGGTATCATTCGGGTATCTCGGGTATCTCGGGAAAGGATATTTTTTGTAAAAGCGCCGTAACGGATACCTACGGGCCAACACTTAGCGCTCTATTGTCTTATTGGGCTTACGAATAGTGTGGGGGACATGTCGATGTTTCCATTTTTGGATTACCTAAATATTTATTTTTAATGTTATAAAAAATTAAGTATGTATATTTTATTATTTGTTTATTCAATCATTTATGTACACACATATACATATAAACAGACAAGAAGAAAATAACAGAAAAAGGTGATGATTATTTCTAAAGAAATTTCAACCAGCATACCTGCGATAGGAGATATGATAAAGAGATGACTGTAGACAGCATGTGTGAGTGAGAGAAGAGAAAATAAAATATAAATAATCAAAAGAAATTCGCTTTATTAAATTAAACAATTAATATGAGAATATACTTACATACCCTGTCCTCCACCATCCGCAAGTCTGTCCCAGCAACTTTTTTGAGGTCGTCGTTCCATCTAGCAGTGTGTTGTGGACTGTGGTGCAGCATGGGAGAGGCCTATGTCCAGCAGTGGATTGCGATAGGCTGAGTTGAAATTTACATACAAATCTACCAATAAATATGTAACACACAGACTTCTAAAATGAATATCACTATAATTAATGTGTGAAATCCGGAGAGTGCCGTTATAATTCTACAAAGATCGACTTTAATTATACCGACCATCGACTAATCAATGCTTTATTATGGTCAGTTTCAGAGATCTAAGTTTTGTAATGGGCAAGTAGATTAAATTTCGTGACTAACTGACCGTCTCTTTGGTAATTCAAAAACGCCTGTAAATGGTTTAATTTAAATAAATACATTGAGTTTTGAGTCTTCGATTGCAAATTGCTACCAATTTCGAAACAGTAGAATAGATCAAAGTAACCTAAACAATTTGATCTACTATTACTTAATGACTGTTTAAAAGTAGCAAGTACTTTTTTGTGGTCCGAAAACGGTACGTCTAACTTAGCATAACTTAAACTAAACACAACTTTGAACATTAAAATCAGAACTAAGCGGTGTCAGATGTTATCTGCGAAACTTTCGGTACTTATGTTTCGAGAATAATATTTAAACACCATCTTTTGAATGTAAAAACCCGTTTTTTATAGTATTTTTCTTTTTTTGTGATTTAATGTTTTATAGTCTTGTGAGAATGAGGGAATTGTGAAAATTCAAGAAGGAGGAGTTCAATCGTGTTAAGTACATAGTGTCATGTCTTTCTGTGCCGTATTGCATTTTCAGGATAGTATTAGATATTATTCCCTCTCACCGAGAGGAGGCTTGTGTCCCTGCAGTGGGAATATGATTGGCTGATTATGATGATTTTGATAAAATATTTTTTTTTTTTTTTTTTTTCAAAAATTACATTCGAATGCGTTGATTCCTGGAACTCACTCTAGGCCTCCCTGAGTCGTGAGATTCAGGCTCCTTCGTTCTGTAAACATTTGCTACACAGGTAATAAGTGTAAATATGTTACAATAAATTTCTTATTTTCATCTTAATATAGAACGAATTATTGAGCAGTCCAGTTATATCCAAATGCGCAACTTTTGTTTTCTTATAAATAACGTAGCTGCAGAGTAACTTGTCGAGTTACCTGTGTATTTAACAGGAGAACCGAACTTAAAGAGTGTGCCGTTATTTTATTTTATTTATTAGGGGGAAAAAACAGTGAAATGCTAAAAGCAATACAATAAATCCTTAAGAATTAAAATTACAAAGAAGAACATTAGAATTACAAACATGTAACCCACACCATTTTCCACATATTAATATTTATCAGCTGTCAATTATAGATCACAAAAAAAAAATAGTTTTTATCGACACACTTCAACCACTGCTTGTCGTAATTTCGAACCTCCTTCCAGAAACTCTACAATTTCCCGATGCACCAAATGTCGATAAACACGCCATCACAACCCTATCTTCACCGGATTCATGCTCATAAATAAAATATAGGTCGCGCCAGCTGATGGGTCCCACGTAAGCGGGGTCCACCTGCGAACGACGCCGACACCGATCGATGCAAGCGCAACCCAATTTAAACATTTATATTTTCACAAGTGGACCACGTGGCTCGTGTTCTAAATTTCAAAATTAACGTCATTCATTCGTCGATTTTAGGCTGAATGTTTTATGTCTTGTCGAGAAACTGCATTCAGTGAAATAAATTGTGTTAATTTATCCCGCGCAAAATTGACAGCTTGTCTGGTTTGCAGCAAATATTTCTGTGAACTTTTAAAGAAGTGGTCTAAAATACTTAACGTATTGCACACGTTAGTTACACTGATTACTTATAGAACTTTCCTTTTGATGCGCAGCCATGTTCATAAGTGTACTCCTAGCCAGATTAAATCATTAAAATGACGTCATTTTTTATCCGAGGAATAAAATTGACGTCTGACAGTTATGTTGACAGTGTATTTAATTATAAGTAGGTACCTATAAAAAGAATATAATATTGGGTATGTTGAAACCGTTTTGTACTCCTCGTCACTTGTGTGTTCATTAGAAAACCAGTGTCAGACAGCATCTGTCTGTCATTAATGCTGAAATGAACCTTTTTGGTGCAGTCGTGAGGCACACACTGTTGTTTTTTACACGCTTTATATTAGCTTCACTTGTATGTTTGTTTGTAATCGACTCCTTATAGCGCGATTTTGACCCACTTTAAACGAACGGTGTATTTTTTTTACTAGATATTGGGTGCCATTTAGCAGTAGGACCATAACCAATATACATTTTGGGTCTGTTTCTTCATATTTGGACTTATACAGCAGTGTATTAAATATTAAATTAACGACACTAATAAAATAATAAATCAAACCAACAAGCTCAGAATTATCATTTTACTCTAATTAGTGAGAATTATGTAATTATAATTTCATATAAAATACGATATTAACTTTATGATGGTACCTACATTTGCATATTTGATTGACTAAATTAATATTTGGTTTCAAAATATTCATTATAGTAGACCTAAATGTTTATTAATTTGTTATTTTAAACACATAAAACGTAAGTAATTAAAAATGAGAAATATTTTAATTGTGTTTGACAGATGAGTTATTTTTGAGGTGCTTGTGGCCAAGTAATACTACCCGCATATAGCGATCGATCAGGTTAAGCTACGCTTGCCGCGGTTGGTTCGTGGATGGGTGACCATCTTTAAATACCAAGACCCCTGCGTGCCTCGGAAAGCGCGTTAAACCGTTCGTTCCGGCTGTCTTTTGTGAATCTTTAACAGTCGTTACGTAGCGCAACATCTATGTTCGTTGAGGCACGTACCAACTGCTTCAATGCTGTACGTCCTAAGAAGGCGGCGTCGCTGTTAAACAGAATCCGTGGCAGCCCCAACAGAATTCTACGCGCTATAGCCGGGAGACATGCCAGCCAGCTGGTGACGTCACTTGTCACCTGTACACTGTGTTATTAGTTTAGTACTAACATAGGTTAAGACTATTCTTACTTAACCAATGTATCTTTATTATCCGAACAAATAAATAAATAGATAAGTTACGGATCCTCAGAAGCTCGGAGTCTGACAGTCAGTCTTACCAAGGGGAGCGTTTTACCCAGTAACTGGATTTGGAGGTCAGGTAGGCATTCGCTCCATGTAAAATACTGGTTGGTATTCAGTTGCATCTGGTTAGACTGGAAGACGACCTTAAAATAGGTGGGAAAAGGCTAGAAAGATGAGACGAGTTGTTTTTTCAAGGGAGCCCATTTGTTGACTATCGTTATGCTCTTAGCACGGAATATAATTTTGCCGTCATCGCCGTATGTAATCACGATGATTCGATACGCTTTCGTATCGAACCGTATATGTTACTTTAGGAGTCCTATGAACACTGTTCATAAGTTCAAAAACCCGAAAATTTGAAAAAAAAAACCCCAGCAGAGGGGCAATAATAAGCTGGTATTATTATTAAATATTAATGGTCCATGTTTACCAATCGTCTCAATGTCATATTGATTGTCCAGTGTAGCCAACCTAAGCAAATTGGCTCAAATCTGTGAACCAGACATAATCTGTGGTTAGTACTACAAATAGGCTTAGTAAACTTGGTTATTGGAGTCTGTCTAACTAGATATTAATTAATGGGTTATGTGGTTTGTGCCGATTGAGAAGCCATCTTCTTAATACGCTTGCCCTCGTTACACGTGACTCAAGGGGTAAAAGGATTACGTTAAAGTCAAGTAATTTAATTCAATCTATGAAAGGTACTTTTGAAAGTCAAAATTTAAAGAAAAATTGAGTTGATTCTTGTCGCCCCTTCCACAAGGTAGTTTCGTATGGAGAAGAATGGGCAAGAAACTCTCTAGTTACTCTCTTTTCCGTTCGTTGAGCATATTTTGTAGATATAAATGACACATATCTAAATTTATGTGAAGACAATTAAATACCAAGAGCAAAATTGTATGCAGTGTGCAAAGAAAACTTTATAACTACACCTATTTTAATTTATAATTTTATGTAGGGAACAATTTACTAAATTCAATTTTTGTTAACACAAATAATTGTAAAATTCCAATATCCACCGTAATTTCACAGTTTTAAGTTTTCACTTCTGTCGGTAGTCCCCATATCCTGTCTTTAATAAAATTCATTCTTCTAATCTATTAACAAACAATTTACATTCTAATGCAACTTCTATAAAGAGGTCCTCAATAAATTTCAAAGTATCTTTATCTGCAAAAACTTGGTATCAGCTGCGGAGGTCGGATCTCGTAAATTCGTCACACGGCTTTAGCAGACAGTCCGACAATACAGACTGAACATGTACACTTGATAAAATATATTATAATATACACAGGATTCAAGGGGCTGGCTACAGCTTTCATAACTATGCAGATAAGTCTTAGACTCAGTAGCTGACTGATTCAAACTCAAAGCATTTATTTCAAACTAGCTTCTGCCCGCGACTTCATCCGTGTCAAATTTTTGCTCCCTAACCCTTCCCGTCGCATCGAATTGCCTGCCAGTTTTTGTCCATTTTTAGTTGCTGCTCCGCTCCTTTTGATTGTAGCGTGATGTTATATAGCCTTCCTCAATAAATAGGCTACCCAACACAAAAATATTTTTTTAATTCGGACCAGTTTTTGAGATTAACGCGTTCAACCAAACAAACAAACTCTTCAGCTTTATAATATTAAGTATAGATAAACCAATTACGGGCACTTTTGAGTTGTCAAGCGGCGGTGAGTCAGAACAATGAAGTTAGATTGGTAAATAATGTTTTTTTTTTTATCTACAGTTATTGTGTTTTATTTTTTTCAAATATCGAAGCATCATGCTGAGATAGGAGACTTTTTGGCATCACAAAGGTCTTTAAAAAAATTGTTTTGTAGTTTTCAGTTACTTTAACCTTAGTTAAAATTCTTTAAAAGTTTATTTGATCTTTTTTATTGTTTTTTTTTTTTAGATTGAATGTCTTCTGTTTTTTTTTTTGCAATTTGCAGTCCAATGCCGAAACTGTATTTTGAACAAAATATAATTCGTGACCATAAAATGATGTTGATGGCTTTACTTACATAACAATAATCATTAAAATCATCAATCATCATCATCATCATTTCAGCCGTAAGACGTCCACTGCTGGACTTAGGCCTCCCCCAATTTGGGGGGCTTTGCCATAATCGCTACGCTTGGCAGGCGGGTTGGCGATCGCAGTATGGTGGCAAAATGCACAGAGAACGCTGCTGCCCAATCTCTAGTAAGTCCCTTAGTCGCCTTTTACGACACCCACGGGAAGAAATGGGTGGTGTTATTCTTTACGTCCGGCACCACACGGTACAAAATCAAAATCATAATCATCAATACAATCCTCTTAAGTTTATTTAATTTAATTTAATAACTTTTAAACTAAATAATCATTAAATGGAATTTAATGAACTTTACCACACCCATCATCATAATAATTTTAGCCGAAAAACGTCCACTGCTGTACATAGGCCTCCCTGAAAAGAAGGAGGTTTCCCATAATCGCCACGCTTGGCAGGCGGGTTGGCGATCGCAGTATGGTGGTAAAATGCATAGAGAACGCTGCTGCCCATTCTCTAGTATGTCCCTTAGTCGTCTTTTACGACATCCACGGGAAGAAATGGGATGGTATTATTCTTTCCGTTCGACCCCACATGGAACAATCACACTATTCTACTCATTTTACTGAAAATTTACTATAAACGCTTGGTTCCCCGGTGATAGTGCGAACTTTACAAAGTTGGGTTCAGACCGCGCCAGTTGTCACCACTCTTGTGACAGCTCGGACATGAATAACTGCCTTAGCCTGTCTGTTCGTAGTTGAGCGGAAGATAAGTTATTGTTTCTGGTTTTTTTTTTGTTTTAGTGAGTTTTGTTGTGAAGGAAATTAGGGTTATTTTTGAAATTGCCTGTAGTTTAATGTAATCGGAATATTGTGTTGATATAATAATACGTCATTTATTTTATTTTTTCAGGGACAATAAACAGCTGCAATACGTTTTGAAACAAAGAAAAAATAATACAAAATTTTAACAATCTTCAAAAAGGTCAGGTGCGTAGGTAGTACTCCCAACCAGCGTGTGTGTATGACCAGATGTATGCACCTAAACGAGGCAAATAGAGTAAATAAGGATCGTAGTATATGCAGTTCCGTAGTTTCTGCCTACCCCCATGGGAAAAAGGAGTGAGTTTATACAATACAATCCTTTATTTCAGGCTACTAAGGCCCATCAAAACAATACATAAATAATATTAAAAAAAAAAAAATATAACATACACACATACTACATACATATTTATGTATGTATCTACATACATATTAACAATATTGCAGCCCACTAAATTATCCGCATATTAACAAAGGAACATACGATAATAATCATGAGCGCTACTAGATAGGTAAAAATGTATAATTTATCAAAAATTAAATACATCACATTAATAAAAGTAATGAATTAATAACATTATGCAAAAAAAAACCATTATAAGTTAATTTCTAATCGTATTTATGATTATGGGCTCAAAATAAGAATACAACGATTTTCAACTCTGTCAAAAAACTCATGTATTTGACAACTGACAGATTGTAGGGCAAATACGCTTGCCCAAAGTTGCGGTTACGTACAACCAAGATGAATTGTTGAGGTCATTTAAACAAGCGACTTTAAAACTAATAAAAATCATGCTCTAAAAAGTATGAAACAAGAAAATATTTTTCGTATGCCACTTTGCTATATAGCTTATGATCTCTTACTTCTGTAAGAATGTATTGTTTAAGTGGTCTATGACGACGGCTTTCAGATGACACTACCTTCTTGTAGAGAGTTTTTATTTAAATTATTTTGTGGTGAGCTCACAATATATAGGTATATTTTTAAAATGTGGTAATTAAGCCTTTTTATTTCATACCCAACGCGGCTGCATCGGAAAAGAAAATACTTTTAAGTTCTTCAGTTTATGTCCTCTTGAGGGCGCCATAATCAATATAAGGTGACATGTAGTTTGACATAACCAGCGGATGATCAAGACGCTTCCAAAGATACCTCTTCAAAATATAAGTAGTGTAGATGAAAATAATAGGTACCTACAGACATAAATAGCGGAAAAAGTCATAACCCTCCCTTTTGCTTCACCGTAATCTGATAAAAAAATATATTAATAATCCGTCAATAAAATTCAATCGACGATAAAAATCCCAGTCACTTGACTGACAGCTGTGAAAAAAAAAGACAAATAGAACGAGCAATAGAGTTTGAATATTCGAAAAAAGTATTTCGCTCTGGCACTTTGACATATAGTTTTAAATCGTCAATCACGCTGGTATGAGATTAAAAACTTTTTCAATTACGAACTAATCGCGTGTAGGTGTTCCACACATTATAAAATTTAAAAAAAAGAACAAAATAACATGGCATCGGACTAAATAATGGAGGGAAAGATCGCGGTGTAATATTTTTTTTTCGGTTTAATCCAGGGCTGCCTCGTTCCAAACAATTAAAGCTATCCGCTTAAATCCCAGACAACTTGATGTATGGTCTGCACGGAAAACTTGACGTGCTAGAAAATAGCTCATTATTTTGTTTGAAAATGTTAAGGTTTGAACTAATAAGTCGTTAAATAGACTTCGGATACTCAGGTGGAGAGTCATAGATGTCTCCGCCCCCTTTTTTTTGTTTATGTTAAATCATCAATTGACCTCTCCCACTCTGGGTGGAGCGGAAGGGTGTGTCAGACTTTTACTGACTAAAACTCACCCGTGTTCCTTCAGTTGCCTATGCCAAGGCCACGGTAACTCAGGAACAATTCCACGACCTTGGCAGGCATCTGTCCCAGTGTATCCCTTCAAGTTTTGCTAACATCTCTTTGAGGCGCGCGTGTAACGACGTCGACCCGGGCCAGGTCCTTACCGAGGGGCGAGCTACAGATTGCTCGCCGCGCACGGTGGCCGGATGTCTGCAATGGGATCCCGACGCCAGGGGCGTCTCTCCCTGACAGATGACTTTGCCCTGGAGTGTAAATATGGTGCTATCGCACAAACAACAGGGCTCTTAATATCGTGTTCAGCGTGTCCTGTTGTCAGCAACCGACAGGAGTTAATGGACGCTACTAAAATGGGCAAGCTCGTAGCCAAATTCTTGGCTGACTGTGTTTAGATTACCATTGACACGCTAGGAAGAAGAACAGATGCAGACTCTGACGGTGGTAGAGACTATGACGTCTCTATAAAATGATGTTGCTACGGAACCTTCAATGAACAAATTATTTTGTAATCATCATAACCTGTTTACCTATGTAATGAAGATGGTTAGATAGATACACCGTTAATTCATTCTTCATTGAAATGATAACAAATTACATTAGATAAGGACAAGGAACCAAATTACAAAAAAAATAATTGAACTAATGATTTTTTTAAATACTCTCTGACCCTGATAGCAAAATGGTTTAACAGAATGTTTTTAACTTGACATTCAATATGTATTAATTTGAATCCAAATCTGAACGCATAAAACGATGTCTGAGTACTTACAGCGAATTTTACTCATCATACTGAACGCGATTACCACGTCTAAAATGCATCCCAGAGCTGTCAGATATAGACAACGTCCATCAATAATGACATTGACAGTTCTACGGTACGCGGTAAATGTGCTGATTGCGTTTAGTTTCATTGGTTAAATTCGCCCTTATACGTCAAACTTGTAAACTGAAAACATTGTTAAGTAAATCGTAAAATAAGGAAACAATACGATTAAATTCCCACGTGAAACTGCACCAATAAAACGGCTTCAAATAACCAACATTATCAGTTCCAATTTCGCAACAGTTATAAAATACCAGTTCCATTTTGGGAGCTGTGATTGCTGTCCCTACATTCCGTGGGAATTAATTTCGTATGTTAAAAGTAAAACGAGCCCGGATTATTGTGGTGGTTTTAAGTAGGCGTCAAAAATCCCGGTGGTATGAGAAGATATGTATAGGATCTATAGCTACCAGTGGCGACGGGTCAATACAAGCCCAATATCATCGGCTTACCTTTAAGAAATTCCTCCTCCAACCGATTCACTATTAATTATTTCAAAGTACATTTTTTTTTTAAATCCATTAAAGGCATTATTTATGATTTTATTTTATGTTATTATGTTAGGGTGGCTTACAGCTAACAATACAGAATTAGTAGTGATGTAATCCACGATAAGCCATTTACAAGCCTCCACAGATAGCAATGATATAACTGACTAATTAATGAAATATTATATATTAACTATACACGATCTAAAATACCGTGACCGTACCGTACCGTACCGTACCGTGTGGTGCCGGACGTAAAGAATAACACCACCCCATTTCTTCCCATGGGTGTCGTAAAAGGCGACTAAGGGACTTACTAGAGAATGGGCAGCAGCGTTCTCTATGCATTTTACCACCATACTGCGATCGCCAACCCGCCTGCCAAGCGTGGCGATTATGGCATAACCCCCCAAACTGGGGGAGGCCTAAGTCCAGCAGTGGACGTCTTATGGCTGAAATGATGATGATGATGATGATCTAAAATAAAGCATCGCAAAATTCATCCACATCGCTGTCGATGGGTAATGTATCCACGAGACTGGCGGCGTTACCACGTTTATACCAATGCTTAGCAGCTGACTGAAACTAAAACCAGCCCTTGGGTCACGGGACGTGTCCACCAGCCATTTCAAGGAGACCATGAGCAATCGGACCGCAGGGCCCGAGGGTTTTGACACCAAATGGGTCGAAAATATATCAGTAAGGTTGTTATACTTTCGCCATTTGAGGTTTTCCGCAGCGGCAGTAAGTACTATTAATTCGTATGTACAGTCAACAGCAAAAGTAGATGATCAAAATCAGAAATTCAATACTAATGAACGGAGTTCGTGTCAGAACTGTGTGGCGTCGAAGTGATTCAAAAGTATGTGATTGTAAATTATACCAAACTTTTACTACTAGTACAGCTGCCATATATTCACGAACTCCGTTCTAATAGTATTGAATTTCTGATTTTGATCATCTACTTTTGCTGTTGACTGTACATACATACAGAACCTCACGCCTTTTTACCATGGGGGTAGGTAGAAACTACAACTACGTTCCTTACATTCTCCTTTTGCCTCGTTTAAGTGCATACATCTGGTCATACACACACGCCGGTTGCGAGAACTATGCACCAGACGTTTCTGAAGAACATCGCCAATAAGGTCACTCATATGTACTCCGAGGGCATCCCTACCGTTTCTACTCATATCTGCCTTGTAAGAACCTTTTGTAAGCCATCCTTCAGTCATCCTCTAATTTGTATTTGTTTCTAAGTTTTACCAAATAAATAATAGTTTAAAAAAACTAAAAAACACGCTTCCATAGAAAACCAAACTAAAAAGTATAAAACAATGGAAAAAAAAGCGTGGGGTGCCTGATATCAATAAAAAAATACCTTAAAAAGCACCCCACGCTTTTTTTTCCATTGTTTTATACTTTTTAGTTTGGTTTTCTATGGAAGCGTGTTTTTTAGTTTTTTTAAACTATTATTTATTTTCTATTTTTTAGGATGTTTCGAATTTTGAGACGTATGTCAGCGTAGTTTGTGATGTATGTCAGCGTAGTTTTCGAACACAGGCTTTTTTGCTGTCCTGGTAACCCTGGCAAGGATAATGGCACAAATTTATCAAATTATTGCATTGTCATCGGTCCTCAACAGGTGTGCAAAGTTTGAATGAAAACTGGTCGTTTAAAGTGGGTCAAAATCGCGCTATAAGGAGTCGGTTACAAACAAACATACAAATATACAAACATACAAGTGAAGCTAATATAAAGCGTGTAAAAATGCAAGCACGCAGAGTATAGTAAATGCTCCATACAAAATTCTCTGATTCCAACTCAGTATCAGTGAAAGTGGGGCCGTATCTTCTAAAGAAACTTTAAGCGCTTTTTGCTTGCTTTAAGCTTTTTTGGGACGGCTCACCTTGGCCATAATTGCACCCCTCGTACTGGTAGCTACATAGTACTTATATTGGATCAGGTATAGAGTTACTTGGCTCGGTAATGGATATCAATTTTCGCGTTATTTTAGTGTGTTAGGGGTTTGTATTACCTCGTTCGGTTTTATGTAGACTTGCTGATACGAAAACGATTTTAGAAATTTCGTAAACATGATCTATGTGAAAATGGTGAACCTAGTTTGATGATGTAAGTAGGTATATAGTTCTTCCACTTGATTTGACATCATCATTTCAGCCGATAGACGCCCACTGCTGGACACAGGCCGTCTCGATTTTTGGGAGTTTGCCATATTCGCCACGCTTGGCAGGCGGGTTGGCGATCGCAGTATGGTGTTAAAATGCATCGAACACGCTGCTGCTCATTCTCTAGTAAGTCCCTTAGACGCCTTTTACGACTTCCTCGGGAAGAAATGGTATGGTGCTATTCTTTACGTCGGGCATCACACTTAAAAATAACCTAATGGAAATCGGGCTGGTTTCCACAACTCCACCTCCAATCGCGTAAGCATAAGGTAAAAAAGATAAACATAAACATAAAAAAAATACGCGTCGACTTGAAAACCACTTTGGTTTTTTTTCGTCGGTTAACAAGCTGTAATAAGCACTCTAATTGCATAACACACTATAAATCACAATCTAGAATGATATTGCTTATCCACTGCTTTATAAATACGAAAAATGTGTCAACTTAACAACGTAAATAACGCAATGATTGCTGTTGAACTGTCAAAATTAAAGTAATTCCTACACAATTACCCCTCTGAGCAAGTTTATTCGACAGACCTGTTGGTCTAGTGGTTAGCGACCCTGACTGCTATGCCGGAGGTCGTGGGTTCGATTCCCACCCAGGACAAATGTTTGTGTGATGAGCAGAGGCGGCTCGTGACAAAATTGTATGGGTGTTCACTTGAAATAAAACAATTAAAATACATAGCGTAAGAAGTAACTCCACATTATAATTGTCCATTTTAACACTCACAAGTAATAACTGATAAGTAAAGGCTATTTCAACACGTATTAAATGATTATTAATTAGAAAATTCCCGAATTCGCATTCGCGCGCATGCATCTAACTTGACTAATGTTTGTTTATATAAGAGCGGCAACGTCGCGCGCAATCGCTGTCGTGCGGCCGGCGCGGGCGGTAAAATGAACCACCGGCAACGTCGCGTGAGCGGCGCTCCGAAATTGGCTACTTTTTCATAGAAAATCTGTTGTTTCACGCGCAGGACTGTGGCGAAATTTCTCTTTCACTCCTATTGGATTTCGTATTAGGCAATGTACTGAATTTTGTTTCATTGGAGCGCAATCGTGAGCGCTCCGCTTCGCGCGTTACCTATGAAATGATATGGGATGACGGGTATGTGGATGGGTAATTAAATGTGTAAAGGTAATTATTTTATTGGTATTTACAGTAGTTTTTTACGATAGATTTTAAAAAGTAATATTAATAATGAAATTAAGGAGTATAATTTTATTATAATTATTTATGGAAGGGAGTTCACTGCACCAGCGCTCCTTAGGGCGAGCCGCCTCTGGTGATGAGCACGATCATTTGTTCTGTGTCTGGGTGTAATTTATCTATAATATGTATGTATTTAGAAATATATAAGTATGTTTATCAGTTGTCTAGTACCCATAACACAAGCTCTGCTTAGCTTGGGACTAGATGGCGTTGTGTGATAGTTGTGGAATATTATTATTATTATTATTATTTGGCACTTTAATTCAAATATCTCAAGTCTAATTTTGCTCCATCTTCTTCTATAAAGACATTTTTAACACACTTTTATTAGCTTGGTATGTATCTATGTGACGGAATCTTTGAACGTGATTTTCACCCCCTTCAAAACGTCGGATTCGTTTTAAACTTTGCACACTTATCAAGAACCAATGACAATACAATAATTTCATAAATTTATGCCATTATCCTGGACAGGAAAACGAAAAATCCGCTTTTGTAGCTAGTCGAACAAAAAATGGAACATGGGGTGCTTGATAACAATTAAAAAACTTTTTACAAAAAATAACAACCGACTTCCTAAAAGTTTTGTAAAAAAAAATAATTTTTAACTTTTTAGTTATGGTAGCTACCCCGCACTAATCTAATTGCGTTATTCGTGCATTTGTCGCGCAAATACTTAATGCAAATTTAAGACTTATATGATTTTCATATGGATTCCATTGTTCGAATGGAACCAAATTAAAATGGGACCACAAAGAAAGCACCAGCTTTCAAATAAAAAAAACGTCAAAATAGGTTCCCACAGTCAAAAGTTCTGAGGTAACAAACATTAAAAAAAATACAGTCGAATTGATAACCTCCTCCTTTTTTTGAAGTTAGTTAAAAATACCTCATAAAGCTCCCCACACTTGTTTCCATTATTTTCTATGAAAGCTTGTTTTTTAGTTTTTTAAACTATTATTTATTAAAAGCTCGTTCAACCGATGACAAAAGACTAGACTAGTTCATTTATCAATTCCCTGGGAACTGGATCAGTATTCTGCCCCGACTGCGGACAGTATTAAAGATTAAGGTCAGTTCATGTTTACACAAGAATCTATCAATATCCAGTTAATCCTCTTATAAATAATTCTATCAACAACGTAGGCATTTTGATAGAGACGCGTCATTTTATATTGTTATTTTTTATTGGGTTTAATAGAGTGGACATAATGGAGAGGTTGGCCGGGATTTTTTCTTTTTGGGTAATAGTGTAAGGATTAAATATTTAAGTATTTCGTTAAGGTGACATTCAAGTTTTTAATCTGTACAAATAAATGCATATGAAAGACAGTACCTACAGATAACATAAAAGAATTTAATTTGTTAATTTTTAGGGTTCCGCACTTCAAAAGGAAAAAGCGGAACCCTTATAGGATCACTTTGTTGTCCGTCCATCCGTCCGTCCGTCCGTCCGTCCGTCCGTCCGTCCGTCTGTCAAGACCCTTTTTCTCAGGATCGCGTGGAGGTATAAAGCTGAAATTCATATCAAATACTCAAGTCTACTGTCTCTTGGAGCTGTGAAAAAATCAAACTTCTAAGCTAACGCAATCAAAAGATATAGCCGTTTATGCTGCAAATTTCCGCAAATTTTCGAAACTCGCATGGGAATCAAAACCTAAAGGGTGCTTCCAGTCGATCTAGAATTTTGAAATTTGGTACGAAGCAACGTCTTATAGTACAGATAAAGGAAAAATTGCAAAAACCGTAAATTTTTAGTTACATCATACAATAAAATAAAAAAATTAAATTTTAAACTTTATACCTACAGGTTTGTACGGAACCCTCGGTGCGCGAGTCCGACTCGCACTTGGCCGGTTTTTTTTACGTATAATACGATGCGTTGAGGCAACGTAATACTTTCGTCGCTTACAGCATCGTATTCAGTTGGAATGTATTGGTTCAGTTCGCGACGCTGAATTGTGCCATGTGGCAAGGATCGTAAATTTCCACGATACGTTGTGCAACTTCGTAGATTTTTAAATTATTTCGTCACCACTGCACTCAAAACGGTGAAGGAAAATATTGTGAGGAAACCGGCATACTAGAACCAAAAAACCGGCCAAGTGCGAGTCGGACTTACGCACCGAGGGTTTCGTAAAAAATATATTTTTATTAGGTATGTGTTGTTATGAAAAATTTACAGTTTTCGCAATTTTTCCTTTATCTGTGCTATAAGACGTTGCTTCGTACCAAATTTCAAAATTCTAGATCGACTGGAAGTACCCTTTAGGTTTTGATTCCCTTGCGAGTTTCGAAAATTTGCGGCATAAATTCACAGCTCCAAGACCTGAGACCTGAGTATTTTCAGTAGACCTGGGTATTTGATACAAATTTCAGCTTGATACCTCCACGCGTGCCTGAGAAAAAGGGTCTTGACAGACTGACGGACGGACAACAAAGTGATCCTATAAGGGTTCCGCTTTTTCCTTTTGAGGTGCGGAACCCTAAAAATCGAAGACACGTGACATTTACCAACCCGTTTTATGCCCGCGTGGTAGATTACATCCCACTCCCTCTCGAAGAGAAGAGGCCTGAGGCCCAGCAGTGGGAAACATTATAGGCTGACTATGCTTTAAACACTGTTAAGTCAAGATATTATGCCTTTACTATTCATTCACTTACTAAAGTTAAGCTATGGAGTACAAACCCTTTATGATGGGCCCTTTAAAGTTACTGGGCCACTCTGAAAGGGACTAGTTTCAACAACACTCGTAATAGTTTGTGGACGATAAACGAGACTTCAACGTGATTGTGAGGTACGCAGGGAGTACTATAGTGATCTAAGATAATAGTAGTACATACGTAGTTATCACAACTTCGCTTAAAACAACAAACTGATGAACGTATAGAAGGCCAATCGTCGGCCATCTTGTAATTGAAAACGTTAAGTCTACGCGCAGTCTCATCTCGGCGACAATCAAGTGTCAAAAACTTGTCAAAAAAAATTGAAAAGTTGAGGTATTTTTGACATATTGAGACTGAGATCAGTCTATGAATATTCTTAAAATTACAAGAATAGCCCCTCTGTTGTCTCATTTACAAAATGTCATCAACCAAGCATTTTCTCTAAATTGTTTTTGGAATCGTATTTCAATCTAACTGGATGCAGCTGAATACCAGTATTTTACATGGAGCAACTGCCTATCTAATCTCAACGACCCAGTTACTGAGTAACACGATACCTATATTGCAAAGACTGGCTGTCAGACTTTCCGGCGTCAGACGACTCATCATCATCATTTCAGCCGTAAGACGTCCACTGCTGGACTTAGGCCTCCCACAATTTGGGGGGCTTTGCCATAATCGCCACGCTTGGCAGGCGGGTTGGCGATCGCAGTATGGTGGTAAAATACATAAAGAACGCTGCTGCTCATTCTCTAGTAAGTCCCTTAGTCGCCTTTTACGACACCCACGGGAAGAAATGAGGTGGTGTTATTCTTTACGTCCGGCACCACACGGTACGACGACCCATATCGACTGCCAACGATCCACGAATGACAGCCAGAGGGGTAATTGCGGAACTTTTTATCGCTAGGAATTGGTTTAAAATTCATAGTTAAACAACATTCATTGCGTTATTTACGTTGCTGAGCCGACAATTTATTCGAACAAATGACGCAATGGTTTAGAAATAATCTTCAATCCCATTCAGATTCTGATAAATTGTGCGTTTCGCAATTAGGGTGTTGGTCAGGACATCTACGTCGTAACGTGTTTGTCCAGGGGCACGGAGGGGTTTCGGTGTGTAAAGATCACCCATCCACAGACCAACCGCGGCAAAAATAATCGTTTGACCCGTCTTATTTATAACAATAGTAATATAAATAACACATGAGTATAGTTAGAAGAAAAAAGTGAAATCAACAGAGAGTATACAGGGTGGCACAACGGCGCGCAAACTGTAACGTTCTGAGTTCATCTCAGCACATGATTTAACCTTAGAAGGTAGAAACCGGGTACCTAAGTACCTTGGTAGGTACTAGAGCATAGAAATATTTTCATCGGTTATCAAAATAAAGTTATCAAAATATAAACTGTTGCAGCCTGTTGCACAGAAAAGTGCAATACGTGGTCAATAAGAAAGGAACAGCATTAAAAGAAAAAAAATATTGACGAAAAATTCCACCGCAAGTCTTTCACAATCATGTACTGAATCTATAGTAACAATTTGCACGTCGATATACCTCGTAAGTGCACCTCTGCTCATCTCTTTGTGGAAGTCAGACGTGAAGCTATGTTATGTAAAAGACCAACATGTCAGTCATTCCATCTGAATGATTGGCTGTGTTAATATAGGCATTCGCCATTCGTACACATTCGTTCGTTCTCATTCATTGTCAAACAATACCCGTATGTACACAAATAGAGCGCTATGGTAGATTGGGCCCCACAGATAAAATACCGCGTTGTTGCCAGATTAAAAATATGTAAAAGCCTGAGAGCATATTTTTTGGCAATTGTTACACGCCTGTTCTGTCAATAAAAAATTGGAGAGGACTTTGTTCGGCATTCAAATATTGGAACAGTCCTCGTCGATTTTTAAGCCGTAACCCACTCTTGATTCATAAATTTATTTCTTGTGTTTTGTGCCTTTATAGACAGAAATCTATCATGCCTTCTACAATACTGTAAAAATAGTAAAAAATGTAAGCAAAGGAGTATTGTGCGCGTCGGGAGTCTATAGCGGACTCCCGGCCACCGTAGGCGCGAGCTTGCGGGCGGCGAGCTACCCATTGCTCGGCAAGGACCAGGCTCGGGTCGACGGCGCGTAGTGTTCCACGCGCGCCTCAAAGAGATGTCAGCAGCACTGAAGGGGTCTGCTAGGACCGATGCAAGCCAGGGTCGCGAGATTGTTCGAAAGAGATACCGTGACCCTGGCAAATGGGCAACTGAAGGAACACGGGTGGGGTTTTAGTCAGTAAAAGTCTGACACGCCCACCCGTTCCGCCCAGAGCGGGAGAAGTCATATGTTGATTTCCCATAAAAAAAAAGGAGTATTGTGCGAAGTGACACAATGTGGCTGCGAAAATAACGCACGTTGGAACTAGTAGAAAATTGATTAATTTTAATGTTTTTGTTGAGCAACGAACCGTAGTAATTTTGGACTTTTAATACTATTGTTAAAATGTTGGCTTAAATTGCTTTATTGATTAATAAACAAAAAATACATGCTTATTACCTATTTCTGCAGGAATCAATGACCGCTTTTCTGTAGTTACTGTTACTGTTTCTGTATATTATTGAGAAAAACAGATATTGATACTCGTCACGTGCGCCGAGTTTCGCTGACGGCCAAGTATATTATTATAATTAAGATTTTGATTGTGTATGCCTGACGGAATGCTAAATATTGTAAAACTCTGACCTGTGACATCATCAGGTAAATTTGATCGATTTTGGATTTGTAAATCATTTTTGTAAAAAGTCCTTTCAAGAACAAAAAGAAAAAAAAACAATTGACTTCCAAAAAAAAAAAAAATACGACAAAGTGAACTTTGATTTCTGAAGTCGGTGTCTTTGGATTTGTATATTTGATTTTTGTCCCCGACTTTCGCACTTAACCTTATTTGCACGTGCTTGTCGAGACACGGAGGGGTCTTTGTATGTAAAGATGGTCACCCATCTACGGAACAACCTCGGCAGGCGTAGTTTAACCTTAACGATCAACCTGGCCAAGCCACAAACCCCTCTGGTACATGCTGTATATTGTTACCAAAAAGGCTGTCCAACAACATCTCGGTAACTAGGCTGTGCTATTTACATTAACATCGCTACTAAAGGGACCAATCCAAAAGATGGCCAACTATAAGTTGGCAACACTGTCTTGTGCAAATTAACTCAAAGTTTTAACTGCACAAGTGCCAACCGCATCTAATTGGGCGGGACTTATTAATGAGATGAATACAGAAGGTTCATTTAATCCATAATGTTCCCATAGCTGGGACACAGGCCTCGTCTCTTTGAGAGGTCGTCTTTGATCTACAGCGCTCAGTGCGGGTTGGTAGATGTTACATGTCTTCAAAGTTTTGGTTCTTGGATATGCCGGTTTTCTTCCCTGTTTTGAGGGCAATGGTGATGAAATTACTTACTTAAAGTAAAGCCCCTGCCTTGGTTCGTCCTCACGACCTACAACTCGTAATTTGGGGGCGTTACCACTAGCCCACCACTGTTCTATTATTTAATTATTCAATCCAAATATCTGCTCTATCTAATTATGGAAAGGCCTCATTAATCATTTGAATTGGTGAACATGAGGAAAATGTCGTCAGGAATGTTTTAAATATGGATGGCTATAAGAGTAGGGGACGACTAAAGAAATGATGGATGGACTGTGTGAAAGATGATATGGAGAGAAAGGATAGGGTACTGATATCGATGGCCCCACCGAATAATCGTGTAAGAGAAAATGAAAAACTTTTCAGCAAAAAATAAAAACGTTCAAACTTCAATAACGCTCATTTCATTGTAAATACGTATAAATAATGTGTAATCGAATTATAAGTAAAAAATAAACTATAGAATTGTATATTTACTATTTTTAAAACATTAACGAGTTTCAGGAAATTCATGAAAAGCCATTTAATGTATTTGCTCTTGTGAAATTTGCTTGACTAGGTCACATTTATATACATATCATTACACGACAACGAATAATACGTACAGTAATATTACACTATTATTCTCCATATATCAAGTTTATTTTTTAACCCAGCTATAACTATTTACACGCTTGTTTACAATTCATTGTTCTGCTATTATATGATTGGAGAAATCGTATACATTTATATTAGAGTTAATAAGGTCAGTTTTTATTTATGTAATAGGTTTTAACATGTTTATTATTGTATACTTGGCGACTCAAAAAGCATGTAATAATAGCATAAACTATTATTCCTATAATTTTAAAATTAATTATATCCCAGAATAAATAAATTCACTATTATAAAAGGAGTGTTTTAAGTCCAAAATTCATAAAAAAAATGAAGTAGGTGCAGGATAAGCAAAAGAAACGAAAAACGAAAAAAAAAATCGTGTAGGAACCTTTGCACGTTTATTCAGTAGGGCCATCGATATGACGACTAATAGAGATGTATGGTAAGGTGGACCATAAACGCGACGTCACTCAACGAGCTATGGAACGAGCTATGCGTGGAGTCTCTCTAAGGGAAAGAATCCAGAATGAGGTGATCTGACAGAAAACCAAAGTTATCGACATAGCTCATAGAGTAAGTCAGCTGAAGTAGCAATGGGCCGGCACTATTAGCCGTAGAACCGATGACCGTTTGGGTATGTTCTAGAGTGGAGATCGCGAATCGACAAATGCAAGATCTTCGCAGGGTGCGCCATTAAGTTTGACGTGTATTATAGGCAGAATTTCATTTTTAAGTTATGCGTCATAAATGAGGTTATGAGTAATCATCATCATCTGCCTAGCTTTTTCCCAACTGTGTTGGGGTCGGCTTTATTATTATTGATCCTTTATGTGACTCTATGTTGACTTGCGTGTACAGGTGGTAAGGTGGGTCTAACCTCTAACCACCTTACGGCCTACCAGAACTTCAATGCACTATGCGATCTTCAAGCATGCGGTACTAATCGAAACTTGAAAATCGAACAGTGTTGACAGTTCGACGTGTTGTGATAAACCGTGTTGGATTCTCAATGCTAGGTTCAACACCGAGAGTTTAAAATTCAGTGCATGATAAAATTCGTGCGACTATGGTTTAGCAAAAAAAAATTCACGGGTTCCAGAAGTGGATTTTCTGTACTTTGTTGCCTAATGACACAAGTCGCTAACTAGACTTTTTGACCGTTCCACTTGTTGGTTAATTAAACTATTCAATTAGCGGGTACCGCAACCGCTTGGGTTCCCTATGTAAATAATAAGTTTAAGAATTATGAGTGGTTTCTGTAAATGTGCTGGATTTTGAACCGAATGTTGAACTATTTTCAACCATTTTTTTTTGTAGTTTTTAATTAGATTTTTTAGTGATTGATTGGTAGAATTTTAGGAGCAATAAAGACTACATAGGGGAGTAAGAAGGCCTCGTAATCTAGACATCTAAACAAATAAATAAAATTGGAGTGTCTGTTTGTAATATTAAGATAACCACTTTTTACTAAGTGTAGGTATATGGATGTATACACGGTACATATACCAAAACAACATTTTTTACAATTTTTGTCTATCGTCTGTTTGTTCCGGTTAATCTCTGAAATGGCTGGACTGATTTTGACGGAACTTTCACTGGCAGATAGTTGATGTAACAAGGAGTAACTTGGGCTACATTAATTTTAGAAAAAAAAAAATGATCTCACGAAAAAAATAAAACTAATGAAAAACTTTTTTGTTCAAAATACCACGCGGACGAAGTCACGGGTTGCTAGTTAAATAATAATAGTCGCACGGGTCGTTCGAGTTAAGCTATTGAGTTAAGCTTATGGCCCGTGAATGGTCATCCATCTTTAGCACGTTCTTCTTCATCTCAAAAAGCACGACATAACGTTGGTCCCGGCTGTCATATATGGATCTTTGACAGTCATTACGGGCAGGGCTTGGTAACGTTACCAAATTCACACTATAAGGATCGTTAAGTAACGTTATTTTCATAAACTTAATTTTTTAACGGTAACTCGGGTAACGATACTTTGGTATCGAATCCTTAAAATAACGTTACCATTACCGTTACTAGTATCAATACTTTTATCGTTACTTAATGCGTTGTTGTCAACCCGCGCAACCTAAGCGGCACGCCATGGGCGGCGATGCTCTACGGCAACATCGCCAATCAAACGATGCAAATGCAGCTTCATTAATGTAGACGAAAGAAAGAGATGAAAGAAAATAAATAAAAATTTAACGTTACTCAGTTACCGGTAAAACGTATGCCAAGTATCGTTACCAAGCATAACGTGACCTCTACTAATAACGTTATCTTCGTCCGATGAAAGTAACGATACCAAATTTTTAACGTTATTCAAAGCCCTGATTACGGGTGTCAGCTGTCAATTCAGTCTAGCCAATGGGTATTTTATTGAAAGCAGTGGTGGCCCAGTGGTAACGGCCGCGACTTACGAGCAGTAGGTCGTGAGTTCAAACCCAAGCAGGCGCTTTACTTTGTGTAAATTATTTCATCGCCACTGCTCTCAAAACGGTGAAGGAAAACATCGTGAGGAAACCGGCATGTCTTAGAATCAAAAATTCGAAGACATGTGACATCTACCAACCCGCACTGGGCCCGCGTGGTGGATTATGGCCCACTCCTTCTCACCGAGAGGAGGCCTGTGTCCCAGCAGTGGGAACAATATAGGCTGATGATGATGAATGGGTATTACGATACTAGTAACTGGGTTCCGGGGGTCTGATAGGCAGTCGCTCCATGTAAAATAGTGGTATTCAGCTCCATCCTGTAAGACTAGGAGTGGACCCTAACATAGTTTACAAAAGGCGAGGCAAATTGATTGGAAGTCTATAGTATAGGTGAATTAAATTCTGAAATCATAAGTCATAGAAGACATAAAACAAAGGGCAGTATTTAAACTGAAACTCAATTTTGTTGACCTTCTAATGATGCACACTTTTTATAGTTAATGAACCTCTTTCTAACTTTCTGCTCTTTTTTCGCAGTTGGCCTAACGTGGAATTAGTGTCCAATAATATTTTTAGAAAGCAAAGTAGTAATAATTTCAAGTTCGATGAATTGAATGCTTAAAACCAAGTTACAGGCTGAATTTTAAGAGTTCTCTATCAACGAAAACTAATCCGGAAATTGAGCTTTATTTAACCCAAGTTCCTAAAAGCTTAAGTCTCCTATTAATAAATCTACTTAAGGGGAATGCTTCATACCAGCCCGCGAAATTCAAAATTTATAATCATCAAAATCACCGATACAACCCTTCAAGTTCATAAAGGCCTAGGAACAAAAAAAAAAAAAAAAACAGAAAAAGTCATTCCTACAGCTTTATGAACTTAGAGTGTTGTATTGATGATTTTGATGATTATAATTCTGTAACTACATAATGTCTTACAGTCGCGAATAATATTTTAATCAACATACTACCTAGCACTGGCCTGCAAATTGCAAAAAAACCGGCCAAGTGCGAGTCGGACTCGCGCACCGAGGGTTCCGTACAAACCTGTAGGAAAAAACAAAAAAAAAAAAAAAAAAAAAATATATTTTTATTATATGATGTAACAAAATATTTACTGTTTTCGCAATTTTTCCTTTATCTGTGCTATAAGACGTTGCTTCGTACCAAATTTCAAAATTCTAGATCGACTGGAAGTACCCTTTAGGTTTTGATTCCCTTGCGAGTTTCGATAATTTGCGGAAATTTGCGGCATAAACGGCTATATCTTTTGATTGCGTTAGCTTAGAAGTTTGATTTTTTCACAACTCTAAGAAACAGTAGATTTAAGTATTTGATATAAATTTCAGCTTGATACCTCCACGCGTTCCTGAGAAAAAGGGTCTTGACAGACGGACGGACGGACGGACGGACGGACAACAAAGTGATCCTATAAGGGTTCCGCTTTTTCCTTTTGAGGTGCGGAACCCTAAAAATGTAAGAAAATTTGAATTTCGCGGGCTGGTTGGAGCATTCACCTTAAGCACAATAAACCCGATTGCTCCATTGGTGTCGTGGTCACAAGTGAGTCTGCTGAGCGTAAGGTCCCCGGTTCGATTCCTAGGCCAGGCAGTGTTTTTCAGTAGGAAACAGAGTTCATAGCTCGGAGTTTGGAAGTTGGCGGTGTGATAACCCCGTGCTTCGGAAAGCACGTTAAGCCGACCGGAGAGAGATCAGGCATAGGAACAACGGGTCCTACGCCTGATCTCTCTCCGGTCGTGTCGGATTACCGTCCCATCGGACTTTGAGAGTGACGGAAGAGTGGATGCCCCTGTGTCTGCGCACACACTTGGGCACTATAATATGACTGGCTTGTTAGTCTAGTGGTTAGTGACCCTGACTGCAAAGACTGAGGTCGTGGGTTCGATTCCCACCCAGGACAAATCTTTGTGTGATGAGCACAATAATTTGTTCTGTGTCTGGGTGTAATTTATCTATAATATGTATGTATTTAGAATTATAAGAGTATATTTATCAGTTGTCTGGTTACCATAGTATAGGCTCTGCCTAGTTTGGGATCAGATAACGATGTGTTGGTTGTCCTAAGATATTTATATTTTATATATTTATAATATCTCCCGCGAGATGCTTAGTCTCCGTTGAGATTAGCCGCCATGACCGAAATAGGACTATATATAAACCCGATTATTTGATTTGTTGCAATTGGGGCTGTCAAAGTCAAAAGAATGTCAAGAATGAATCCACTCGCCCGCTTCCCTTCTTACCTCACCGCTGACGCCTACCAGTACGGTCTGCAACCCTGTGTCTTATGCATTGTTATTGTCATTTAAAATACTGTTGCTGACGCTATTAATGCTTTTTTTTTGTGGGTGGGAAATCCTCAAATGACGTCTCTGGGTGGAGCGGCAGGGCGTGTCAGACTTTTACTGATTAAAACCCACCCGTGTTCCTTCAGTTGCCCATGTGCCAGGGCCACGGTATCTCTTTCAAACAAATCTCGCGACCCTGACAGATGACCCCTGTCAACGTCAAAATATGGACATGATGGCTGCACCTGCACAATTATGCAAATCGGGTTATAATAACATGACAAAAATTACAATAACCAACCATACAAGTAGACATTTGATTTGACAAATAAATTGAAAAGCCTTTGACATCCCGAGGGTCAATGTACGGAGTCACCATATTACCCGAAGTTACCGTTATCCTGTTCAAATAAACCTTTATATTTGACAAATAACAACACCTTTTTCCAGTATTCTGTGGTTGAATAGTGTTGGGATGAACCGTCCCGTAACGTCAACTATAAACATGTAAATATTTATGTTAAGAATTCGGTTAAAATTTAACTAAAATGTCGGCCCTTTTACGTTTGGGTGGTGGAGCGAGTTAGAAGTGGAGGCGATTTATTGTAATAATAGTAATAATAAAAATCATTTATTCCATATTGTGGATCGTTTGTGTCTCGTGAGATGTTTTCCCAAATTGTCGTTTTTGTGAAGAAACCTACCGTTTTACTAACATTTTGACAAAGGTCATTTAAAAAGAAAATATTTTTTATGCTTAAAAAAATATAGCTATTCCACACTTTTTTTACGTTAAATGGCCTGCATTATGGTTTTGTAACATTTTTGATTATATTGTGGAAATATGATTTTACATTTAGGTGATTTTACTTTCGATAAAGCGGCCATTGATTAGCAAAAAACTTTTTAACAAAAAATTGAACCGCCGAAAAAACACTTTAAGGTTTTTATTTGCTTTTCAGTTTTTTCGGCGGTTTAATTTTTTTGTAAAAAAGTTTTTATTTTGTAATTTTTTGTGGCTTTACTGTACTAATAATACTTGGCACAGTATACCCTTTTTTATTGATGGGAAATCATCAAATGACTTCTCCCGCTCTGGGCGGAGCGGGAGAAGTCTGTCAGACTTTTACTGACTAAAACCCACCCGTGTTCCTTCAGTTGCCCATGTGCCAGGGTCACGGTATCTTTTCCAAACAATCGACCACGACCCTGGCAGGCGCAAAGTATACCCTATTCAATAAAAAAAGAATTATCAAAATCGGACTACTCTGTATAAACTTATGCGTGGTTATACATTACAATCAGTGAGCGAACAATCAATCATCCCCTGTTTTCCGACCCTTAGGGTTCGATTCTGTTTTCAAAATTTATATAGGACCACCTTCGGAGTATACCCTTTCCAATAAAAAAATAATTATCACAATGGAAACACTATGCAAAAAGTTAGGCGTGGTTATACATTAAAAAAAAATACGCGTCAAATTGAGAACCTTCTTCCTTTTTTTTTCGTCAGTTAATAATCCATAGTGATATTCTGTGCATTTTGTGATACTATTATTATTAATTCATTTATATAAATACAATATTTTTTTAAATAATTTTATGATAGGTATTATAATTTTGTTCGATTAAGAACTTTACCCACACGAAACGTCAAATACTGGCACATTTATCAGAAAACTTTAAAGAAATGTCATTTAAAAAGAAACTACATTTAGACTACTTGACCTTTACATTTTTTGTGACGATAAATGGCTTGCATTTTTATATTATTTTGATAACAAAAACCAAAAAGTTTCGTTTTTAATATATTTCGTTTTTTTTTAGCGGATTTCTGATCGGATTGAATCCGTAAGCGTCAGTCTGCTATTGAGAATTTCTAGTCCGCTAGTAAAACTGATTTCACCAGCATTATTAAATAAACTCACAACAATATAAAACACAATAACAACATAACCTCTTTTCTCTTGGACCTCACGCCGAGGACGCGGTCCACAACGGACAAAATAAAAAAAAACGCTGACCGATCCAATTTCATTACGAGACTATTTTACGGCGAGTCCTGCTGGTACAGGTGGATGTTTTTATTGTAACTACTCTCATTATAGAGATGGGTCGTGTTAGAAACATTTAAATAGAAGAGTAAATAGGTTTTTACATTGGATCTGTTTCGGACTACATTGTTATAAATAACTAGCTTTTGCCAGCGTTTTCGCCCGCATGGTCCGAAATTACCCTACGTAACTGTGGAATGAAATTTATTGAAAACATACATAAACTCATACCTTCTCATGAGCTAGGCAGAAATATACAGAACGCCATCTGCTACGATCCCTAGTCATACTTCTTGCATCTTTCTTCCTTACTCGCTAATATTAAGTTAGTATTGATTAGATTCTCCGCATCAGAAAAGACAAAAAATCTGTGTACCAAACTTTTGTTTTGGTTGCTGAAATGAGATGTTTATATATTAAAGTAGTCATTTTTTAAAGAGTTCCGGTGTCTGTCTCCGGAACTCATCATCAGATCTAAATGAAAATTATATGGGACCATTGTGGAATAAACTTCTTTCGAACAAAAAAAGAATTTTGCAAATCCGTTTATATACGACGGAGTTATGGCCGAACATACATAAAAAAAAAAAAACATATAAACTCCTCCTTTTTCAAGTCAGTTAAAAACAACGTTTATGAATAAAGGGGTATATTATTAGAATTAGTTATCTATGCTAACTAGAGAATCAAAGCTTCCACATACTTTATTATTGAACCTGTTTCACTTCAAATGTGTTTCATTGACCCAAAGCAATATGGATAGCAGTGGTGGCCCGGTGGTATCGGCCTCGACTTACGAGTTGCAGGTCGTGGGTGCGAACCCAGGCAGGCGCTTACTTTCTGTTAATAATTTCATCACCACTGCTCTCAAAACGGTGAAGAAAAACATCGTAAGGAAACCATCATGTCCTAGAACCAAAAATTCGAAGACATGTGACATCTACCAACCCGCACTGTGCCCGCGTGGTAGATTACGGCCCACTCCCTCTCACCGAGAGGAGGGCTGTGTACCAGCAGTGGGAACAATATAGGCTGATGTATTAAGCAACATGGGACATGAACAAGCAAATAATGATGACGTAATCACCACACTACAAAATTCACACACCCTGTACCACAAAACGGGTCACATAATATGTCCAGTTATAAAGTTTACAACCACAACAGGACCGTGTCAATCCTGGCCACTCGTGGGACATCCTGGAACACTCGCGGCCATCGTAGGTAGTGATGTGCCGATCGTTAAAAATGTATATCCGCGGATACGGATCCGAATACGGATATTTAGTTTCAAGATCCTTGGATACGGATACGGATTTGGATCTAAAATTTCTTACTCAAACAGTGTCGACACGTGTTACCTTAAAATATAGTTGACGCCACTTGATGGTTTGCTTTACAGGACATGTTTCGACTTGCATTGCGCGGGTCTTTGTTTTTTCATATTTTAGTCAGTAAATGTTTTTTTTTTGATTATTTGATTTTGGGATATAAAAAACATCTGAATGGAATTTAATCGTTTATCATTGCTACATAATCACCTTTTTATAAAATTTCACCTCTGTATTGAAAATTAATAAGGTAAAAGATCCGAAAAAAAGTAACGGATACGGATACGGATTTGTCTCTTCCCTCGAATATCCTCGGATACGGATATCCGTCACATCACTAATCGTAAGCCATCGCGGGCCCGTGGGACATGTCCTTGTGTGCCACAATCATCCGCTTCATTACTGCAGGAGGGTTTTATTACTAACAGCTTATTGCCTTTTGAGATTGCTTTATATCGGTTAAGAGAAGATTATAATGTTATCTGGTTGGTTGAAGGATCGGTGATCTTAATTGGTAGTTGTTAGTGAATGGGAGAACGCTGCTTATCCATTTTTGATTGGTTGTGAATTTATTTTTGAATGAATGATTTAATGATGATGTTTTTTCCGTAGCGGAGAGGGCTTGTTGGTCAGTTCTAACAGTCGCATTGGTCGATTGCCGCGGTTGGTCCGTAGATGGGTAACTATCTTTACATACCAAAGCACTTGGGCGCCTTGGGAAGTACGTTAAGGCCTTAACAGCCGCCAAGAATAACTTCGTCAGAAGCCTGTTAGTCTGACAACCAGTCATAAGAAGGTAGATGGTTGTCAGACTTACAACGTCCCAGTAAATGGGTTGTGGATGTCAGATTGGCAGTCGCTCCATGTAAAACACGAGTACTAAGCTGCATATGGATGGGTCGGTAGGTCGGTCGACGCCTGCGGCCGCTAAGTGGCGGCCACCGGTCTTCTAGGAAACCGTAGCACTCTGTGTTCAACCGAACATTGACAATCCAACAGAGTGCATCCCAGCACATCGAAAAATACCATATTCAATTATAAACTCTCGGCGCTATGCACTGGGTTCAAGATCCAATACACGAAAAAAAACCCAGCACCGTATTTATACGTCCGTGCAAATGCAGAGTTGGTGTCATTTTGATCCAGCCCATCCCTTGTTGCCCTTTTCTAGTGACGCCCTAAGCCAAGGTCCGTACTCCACAGGGGGCGCTCTTAGCGTGCGTGGACGCCTTCATTTATTGAGTCAGCCATAGGCAAGACCGGTTAAGCAGACGACAACCTCGTAGCTTGTTTTGTCCGGAAGAGGTTCATGCAAAAAAAGAAGTGGAATTATTGGCAGAAAAAGGCTGGTTTCACGGACGTGGCTGGTGACTCTGCTGCAACTAAAACCATTTTAAGCCTAGTAAAACCCAGATCAATAGGATTGAGCTACACGAAGATTGATACATACTTGCCGTCTGTTGGGACAGGTCAGCTCAAAGCTGCAATGGCTCTTTCTTCAAAAGGCCCTTTCAGACATGGCCCTGCATTATTAGATTTACATAAAATTCCAATAATATAATGTTTGGGCTTTAAAAGAGACCATGACATTTGAGTTTATTTCGGCATTTCTTCTCAGGAAACAGTCAGCAAGGAAATGCCGGAGCCATCTAGTTTTAAAAATATTGAACAACAAAATATTGATGTGTAAAAGTGTGTTATAAGATCTACTTACATAAATAAACATTTCAATTCATCAAAACCACCATTCCTGAATCACTCAATATATCCTCAAGTATTTATTGACGAGGCCTGTCGTGTCGCCAATTCCATTCAGTTCCATATTAATGTATAAACTAATACTACGGTCGGTCGATAGCTTAGCATTAGCGCGATTAAATATATTTATAGCTACAATCATTGCTATTATTCCGGGCCTCGTTGTGGCCTGTAAATTTTATGTCTTTCCCTATCACGGAGTAGGGAGTGAAATGGAAGCTTCATACGTGTGTATTTTTTCAAAGATCGAAGAAAATTTGTACTTCTTCAGGGTCATTCAAATTACGTTGTTTCACACAAATCTACAAGTTTACTTATTGAACGTCGTTTCCTATAGAGAAGAGCCGGCCAGAAACTCCTCGTAATGTAATGTTACCATTTTAAGCCGTTGTTATGCAATATTTGCCATTTTAAGAGGCACTACTTTAAATCATGTAAATCAATGAAGTCGGACAAAATTCGTAACTATATGGCGTCGTAAGCCGTTTAAAACACATAATAATGATGCGTTCAAAGTGCTCTTCTCCACAGAAATTACATAGCGAACACGGAATCAAGAATTTTTATTTAAATTCTTTGACACAAAACTGTACGGAGGCCTAGTTTCTGAGTTTATGTATGTATGTTTTTAAATAGTACGGTTCACCTTAGCTAATTAATTTTGGTTAAGTATTACATACATCATTGAAAATGTTGCGTCACCCATCGTTTCTGGCCTGCGAACATATTCACTCCATTTACTTACTACTCCGTGCATCCTATTATCCGTAACGTTTATGGGCCTTTAAGACGAGGCTTTAAGTATTGGTGTTGTTACAAAAATTGGCCTCGGTAATGTTGTATTGGGAATAACATTAAATTATTCGCACTTATTTTAACGATAATGTTTATTGGTTTTCTTTTTGGCAAGCTCTATAAAACTGGTAGTGGTATATGATACTCAAATACAGTGAATGCGTTGTTTTTGCATATTTTTGAAGCATTTTTTCAATTCTGTAAATGTGGGAATAATGAAACCGTTAAATAAGAGAAGAGGTACCGTGTGGTGCCGGACGTAAAGAATAACACTACCCCATTTCTTCCCGTGGGTGTCGTAAGAGGCGACTAAGGGACTTACTAGAGAATGGACAGCAGCGTTCTCTATGCATTTTCCTACCGTACTGCGATCGCCAACCCAAGCGCGGCAGTTATGAAACCTCTCCAAAATATGAACCGCACAAAGAGGCTTTTCTTGGGAGAGCCCTATGGCAGTCGACGTCTTTCGTCTTTCTATACCACGACATGTGAATTACACATCAGACTGACGTCACGAAAAATCCTGCATCGCGCAAGCAAAGTTTACCGCGCAGCTAGCTTATTAAATACAACGTCCTGTGGCACAACAGCCGTCTGGTCGGAGGATCTTCTCTTTTCTCTGGAGAAGGTTGAGTCAACCCTACATCCTGTTCCTTAAACCTTATAACATTCGTAACAAATAACGTTTCCGTGACGTCACTCTCTGGTAAATTATAGATGCTGTGTGACGGCCACCGCTCTTCTAGGAAAATTTGCCTTTAGTCGACATATAAACGAACCTAATAGAATCACGTTAGGATTTTTTCGCACACTAACCAGTGTTTCCAACTGTCTGTGTTGAACTCAACATTGAGAATCCTTCAGAGTGCAGCGCGAATGAGTCTCAGCCACTCGATGAAACAGTGTTGAAGATCCGGTGCACGAAAATTCCCGCTCCGATTTCAATACGTTAATGGCCACGTGGGCTTAGGTTGACTGTAGTTTTCTGTTCTATAGGATCCCATAATAAAGGACTTAACATTAAATAAATTAGGTTCCTATGTTATCCAATTTAAACTGCAGACGCCAACATCAAAAATAATTCCCATAAAACTCAATAAATATCATTATCGTTCGGGATCAGTGCATGCTACGAGCGCAGTTTAACGGGCGGCCATATTGGATTAGACACAATTAAACTTTGGATTAACATCGAGTGTTACCCGATGCTATAAAGTTGTTTATGGTCTTCTGAGTGTTGCTAAGGTTACCCATGTTTTATGACCCATGGGGTGTATTAGTTTGATTAGATAGATGTTGTTTCGCGAATATTGTTGACTAGCTGTGACCGCGGCTTCGCCCGCGTTAGGTTCGGAAATTATCACACATAATTATGTTACCCAAACAAAAGATCCCTAGCCTATGTTACTCATAACATCAGCTATCTGCCGGTGAAAGTCCCGTTAAAATCGGTCCTGCCGTTTCGGAGATTAGCCAGAACAACCAGAGAGACATACAAGTAAAAAATGATGTAAGTACTGTATATACTTTCATATGCATTTAGTGAAAAGTTGTTAATTTTATTTATTTGTATAGATAGAAGAGAAGTCAAATCGTTATCATAGTGTTTGGATTTGTTGAATGATAATAATTGATGTTTATGTCTGTAAATTTATTTGTGGCTAAGGAATAACGTTAAGCTACGCTGGCTGCTGTTGGTCCGTGGATGTGTGATCATCTTTACATATGAAGACCCCTCCGTGCCTCGAATGCCGTTGGTTCCGGCTCCGTCCCATCAAGGCGTACCATATTATCCAGTAACTGGATTATGGAAGTTAGATAGGTAAGTTCACGTAAAATACTGGTATTCAGCTGCATCCGAATAGACTAGAAGACGACCCCAACATGTTGGGAAAAAGATGATGATGAGCACTACTGTTGTCAGACTTTCGGGTTTTCTGACTATTCTTATGACAATCTAACTGACGATTTTATATGTGTCAGAATATTTAAACAAATGAAATCCTTTTCATCATCATATCAGCCGAGAGACGACCACTGTTGAACATCCTCCCCCAATTTGGGGGGTTTGCCATACTTGCCACACTTGGCAGGCGGGTTGGTGATCGCAGTATGGTAGTAAAATGCTGCCCATTCTCTAGAAGCAAGCAAGCACCCACGTGGAGAAATGAGATGGTGCTATTCTTTACGTTCGGCACGACACGGAACAAAAAAATCTATTTAAGACCGCATAATTAAATACAAATAGTATCTAAGCAAGACAAAAGAAGATATTAATTAAAATGTTAAAACAAAGAAATAGGCGAATGGAACCTCTACCGTTGTTTGCAAGTGACGTTGGCGCCGCATCGTGACGTCACAGATTGGAAAAGTTGGTAAGTTGGTAGCACTGGTAGGTATATTTTTTAATAAAATTGAATTAAGAACACTTTATTCGGTTTAGTAGCGAAATGAGTTTCCTTCAACAAGTTCGGATGACGTTTTTTTCTTCTGTAGAAATTGTTTTAATATTCCGGTGAGTGTCAAGGAATGGGTGCCTGGGCTAGGAAATACGCGAGTTATTTAATTGGCGATACGATTGAAAAAGATGAGAATTAGAATCATCTTCATGAAAAGCCGGGTTTGTCATACTAACTGAGACTCGAGAGCTGTAGCTGAAAATACTCTTAAAGAAAGTAAAATATGTTTATATGCGGTAAACAAGACGCAGAAAAAGAACATGAACACAAAAAAATATACACCTCCGGACCGTATTTCGCTCATGGCGGTTAATTCCAACAGAGACTAGCCATCGGCGTGGGAGATCTTTGAGTGATCTTTGTTCATTGATTTTTCAGCGCCGACTCAAAATTTTAAGGTTTATTATTTTTTGCTTTTCTGTGTTTTTCGGCGGTTTAATTTTTTGTTAAAAAGTTTTTATTTTGTAATTTTTTGTGGGTTTAATGTACTAATAATACTTGGCAAGGTATACCCTATCCAATGAAAAAAGAATTATCAAAATCGGACTACTCTGTACAAAGTTATGCGTGGTTATACATTACAATCAATGAGTGAACAATCAATCATCCCCTGTTTTCCAACCCTTAGGGTTCGATTTTGTTTTCAAAATTTATATGGGACCACCCTCGGAGTATACCCTTTCCAATAAAAAAATAATTATCACAATCGGACTACTATGTAAAAAGTTATGCGTGGTCATACATAAAAAAAAAACAAACAAAAAAAAAAAAATATACGCGTCGAATTGATAACCTCCTCCGTTTTTTTTCGTCGGTTAAAAAAGTACAATTCGGGAGACAATATGCGTCATATTTACGCAAAACGGCCATCGCTCAGCATAATGCTACGATCCTATACAACGCACAGCCCCAGAGTGTTGGTTTTCAGCGACAGCCGGCGTTGACTTAATGAATGACCTGAACCAGTACAGCATACTATATGATAAGGCGTTACTTACGTCCCAAAGGAGTTAAATGTGATTCTTGATATAAAGTACTATTGTGACAAACTATTGTATGAAACCAACTCTACAAACAGAATAGAGGTAAATACTACCTGATATAACTTTCGTACAACCAAGGGGAATTCTGAGCCGGTAACCTCACTTGCAAAGCAATTATCTCTACGATAAAGTTATATAATAGCTTTTAGATTGTGCAATGTGAGCTCTAACTCATTATAAAGCTTGTATTCATCATACTTACTTATTATTAACTTTGCCGTTGTTGATTCTGTTAAGTAAGGCTGACAGAAACATTTTCGTAGGACCGACTATAGTTTTTTTTTAACACAGATTTATTAGCTTGGTATGTACATACATACAAACACATGTTCCATACATACATACATGATGTATGTATGGAACGGAATCTTTGAAGATGATTTTCACCCCCTGAAAAACGTCGGATTAATTAATTTGAAACTGCTCACTTACCAAAGACCGATGACAATACAATAATTTCATAAATTTTTGCCATTAGCCTGGTCAGGATTATCAGGACGGCAAGAAAAAAAAAGAAGAAAAACTCGCAATTGTAGTTAGCCGAACTAAATCATAGGAAAGAAATAGTTAAATACGAAAAAAAACACGATTTCATAGAAAACCAAATGAAAAAGTAGAAAATAATTGAAAAAAGCATGGGGTCCTTGATATAAATTAAAAATACCTCAAAAAAAAAACCCACACATTTTTTATCCCTTTATGAACGCGCAAGTGGGCCTTACAGTAGGGATGAGCTCAATCATTTGTTCTGTGTCTGGGTGTTTATCTATAATATGTATGTATTTAGAAATATATAAGTATATTTATCAGTTGTCTGGATACCATAGTACAGGCTCAGCCTAGTTTGGGATCAGATAACAGTGTGTTGGTTGTCCTAAGATATTTATTTAATGGGGTTGATTCCGACAGTCCCACAACATTCATTACGTTATTTATGTTGCTGAGCAGAAAAATTCTTCTAACTTATGAAGCAAAGGATTTGCTAAACTATGGAAATGATTTAGATTGTGGCTAACGATGTGTAAAACCATTAGGGCGCTGGACACTAAGGATATACGTAAGGTCTAAATGGATGCAGCTGAATAACAGAATGTAACGTGGAATCTGCCTATTTAACCTTCACAACTCAGTTGCTGGGTAACACTATACTCTTCTGCCAGGGTCGCGAGATAGTTCGAAAGAGATACCGTGACCCAGGCGCGGTCGCAGCCTAACATTTGGGGGGGGGGGGGGTCACCATGGGTACTGAAGAATATTTTTAGGAAGGTACAAGGTACTTTGGTCTAGTAGTCGCAAGCGCCATGATCAGCATGATGTCCCCCTGCCGGGGTCGCGTGATTGTTCAAAAGAGATACCGTGACCCTGGCACATGGGCAACTGAAGGAACACGGGTGGGTTTTAGTCAGTAAAAGTCTGACACGCCCTCCCGCTCCGCCCAGAGCGGGAGAAGTCATTTGATGATTTCCCATCCAAAAAAAAAAAAAAAAAAGCATGATGTCCCGGGTTATAATCTTTTTGCAAATGTCCATCGGAGTCTCCGTGGCTCAAGTGAGAACCATTTTAAGATAGTAAGACAGGCAAATCGTTCAGGGTTTCGACAGCATGACTGTCTTTGGGGGGGTCATGACCTCTAGAACCCCCCCCCCCCCCCGTCGGACCACGCCTGCCGTGACCCTGGCACATGGGCAACTGAAGGAACACGGGTGGGTTTTAGTCAGTAAAAGTCTGACATGCCCTCCCGCTCCGCCCAGAGCGGGAGAAGTCATTTGATGATTTTCCATCCAAAATTAAAAAAAAGCTGTATAACAGTATGTAACGTGGAACCTGCCTATTTAATCGCCACAACGCAGTTGCTGGGTAACACTATACTCTTTGGTAAGATTAGTTGTCTGGCTTTCGGTCTTCTGACGACCAGTAACGACTGTCAAAGATTTACAAATGACAGCCGGAACCACCGCCTCCGCGCCTCGAAATGTATAGGCGGTCATCCATTCACCGACTGACCCCGGCAAGTGTAGCTTAACCCGATCGAATGACCCAAGCGGCAAACCTTACAGAAAATTATACTCATAAGTATGTACCTATTAAAATAAAATTCCTAATATTAAATCCGCCATCTTCGCAGCCCACAGTCTAACGTTACAGGGACGCAAATCAAATTTAATCTGCCACTAAATTGGACGAAGTGACTTTGAATTGAGGCTCTACAATATATTTCCAATATCGAGATTGTTATTTTCGTAGTCCAAGCCCTTATGTACGGGTTCCTGCTTCATTTTATTTTTACGGGATTCGATTGATTGTCTATTTTCAAAGTAGAAGTCAAATAATTTCATTCGAATAGGCACATAAAGAATAGCACCATCCAATTTCTACCCGTGGGTGTCGTAAGAGGCGACTAAAAGACTGACTAGTGAATGGGCAGCAGCGTTCTCTATGCATTTTACCACCATACTGCGATCGCCAACCCGCCTGCCAAGCGTGGCGATTATATCCAGCAGTGGACGACTTTCCGCAGAAATGATGATGAGGTACATAAAAGGCAATTTCGAACGTCAAAATTTACAACTAATTGAATTGATTTGTTGCACCTCCCAAAAGATAGTTTCATATGGACAAAAAAGCACAAGAAACTCCACCGTTCATTCTTTTAATGCCTATTGTAATAGGTGTATTTTATTATAGACTAGCTTCTGCCCGCGACTTCGTCCGCGTTAAATTTCGTGTTCCCCCGAGCCTTCCCGTCGCGTCGCGTGCGATTTTCCCCCTTTTTGCAGTATTTTTCATTACTGCTCCGCTCCTCTTGGTTGTAGCGTGATGTTATATAGCTTATGTTACTTGCAGATAATGTAGCTTTCTAATGGTGAATGAATTTTTAAAATCGGTCGAGTTGTTTTTAAGTTTATCCATTACAAACAAACAAACAAAAATACAAATTTTTCCTCTTTATAATATTAGTGTAGACAGGAGGCTCGTGGCTAAATAATAACAGCCGCACGGGTCCGTCGAAGATTAAGCTACTATTAAGCTTGTCGCAGTCGGTCCGTGGTTGGATGACCATTTATAACATAGAGACTTTCATTTGTAGATCTTTCAATTTCGTCAGTTTTTTTTTGTTTTTCTTAATATATTTTTTTTCTAGCGTGATGTTAAACAGCCTTAAACGTTAATTTTGACGTCAACACTTCAAATTCTCTAACATCCAGCGCTGTAGCTCTATCTCGCATTATGCTGTGCGATGGCCGTTTCGAGTTATCTTTTACTAGCTTCCGCCCGCAACTTCTTCCGCGTCAAAGTTTTGCTCCTCTGACCCTTCCCGTCGCATCGAATTGCCTGCCAGTTTTCGTCCATTTTCCGGTGCTGCTCCGCTCCTTTTAAAAAAATCCGTAATGTTATATAACATATACATATAGTCGTCCTCAATAAATAGGCAACCCAACACAAAAAGAAACTTTCAATAGTTTCTGAGATTACCGCGTTCAACCAAACAAACTCTTCAGCTTTATAATATTAGTATAGTTTAATTGTTTTTTCTGCGTCATGTTTTACCGCAAATAGATGTTTTTTCCCTCCCTTTTCCCAAATAGTAACTTTAAATAGTCTCTTTCTAAAGCGTCTGCAAGCCCTTGCAGAGGATAGCGTGAGTATAAACAATCATCCGCTCCTCAGATTGTGGCGAGAGCACATATTTCATCTTTTGTAGCAACGTTACTCCTTTCATTGGCCAGTTCTAAGTGGAAATAATTAATGTGCCTTCCAGGAGACGGGTTTACTGCCGGCGATACGGACACGACACGACTTTGACTTCGAAAGAGAAATCGTTGCATCACCATCAGCATTATATTATAGAATTCCTACTGCTAGAACACAAGATTCCTCTGTATGAGAGGGAGTAGTGGGCTGTAATTCACCAACTGGATCCAGTGCGGGTTGGTGGATATCGCATGACTCACATTGTGTTTTGGCAGTCACAGGTAAGATAGCCAGTTCTTCTGTGGTTGAAAATTCCGGGTGAAACTCGCTCCCACTTTCGGCCTGATCATCACTTACCTCCCTGTGAGTTGAAGGTATTTAAGAGTCTTCATCTGTACCTTTCTATGTTTTAATTTAACGTAATTATCGTCATATTAGATATCATCATTAAAATACATACATAATCAGCCTATCATGTTCCCACAGCTGGGACTCAGGTGTCCTTTCTGTGAGAGCTAGTGGGCTGTAATTCACCAAATGGATCCAGTGCAGGTTGGTGAAAGTCACAATCTTCGAATTTTTGGTTCTTAGTCATGCCAGTTTCCTCACGATGCTTTACTTCATCGTTTTGAGAGTAGTGGTGATGAAATTAAAAACACAAATTAATATAGCCTACAAGGGTTCGGACGTATGACCTACTTGTAAGCCGGGGCCGATACTATTGGGCTACCTCTGCTCCCTGAAAGAGAAATTTAACTCGTCTTTTTCTCATCATTTTATTGTGACCTCGTCGGTCTAGTCGCAAACATTACTACTGAGCATAATATCGACGGGTTTGATACCTGTCTCGGGCAAAGCGTGATAGGGTGTTCCCATCAGGAACTTCCCAGCAGTACCCCGGAACGCCTGTAGTCTATATTTGGCCCTGGTTGATGGTGAAACGCTTTTTGTTTGAAATATCTATACCTTTCACGTCTGCGGAGTTTCGCTAACTTATTAATTTGACCTTGTATTCTGTAGGTACCTATGTGTCTGAAAACACATCTCTCTCCAGGCGCCCATATACTTGACAAGCTTATAACAATAATCCGGTAAAGACAGGAAAGCCTCCAACATCCTCTCTTGAAAAAAATTCTCGTACCGCATAAATCTTTCGCTAAAGGCGCTCCCTCATCTGGAACATTCGCCTGTTATGTAGCAACCAAAATTCCACTGTAACGCCTAGGACCTTGTCAGTAGACCGCGCAGTACCTCAACTGCTAGGTAGTTAAGGGATATAATTGAAACCAGTTTATATTTATATTATATTATTGATAGTGTTTTTTTATTTTTATTTATATAAATGTGCTCACATAAATATAAGCCAGACGTGAGCTCCACCCTCAAATAAATAAAACAATAACTGTTCTATTTTTATCAAACTTATTAAGGTTGCCAAACTGACGAGCGTAGCATCTTTTAGGTAAACCTAGAAGGTTGTCGGCTGCTTGACCGCGCTTCCCTATGGGTGTGGAGAAACGAATCATAGGACGTCAAACAACTCGACCGCATCGCTGTCAATGGGAAAAGTGCCCTAAAGGCTGATAGCATTGCCACATTGTATGGCGATGCAAATTTTTTGGCTAAAGAATACGCCAGCCGTTTGGTCACGTGAAGAATCGACCAACCACTTGGCGATGTTTCGAAAAACCAAGTGGGCACTTGGACCCCATGGCAAGTTAAGCAAGACCTGATCCAGACGTTCGGCGAAGAGTTCCGGTACGCTGACGACGTCCAGCGGTGGCGCGACTACACGTCGGAGCAGGCAACGAGCTACGCGGACTACGCAACCACGGGATGGACCCTATTCCAGAGAGTTCGGCCCGAAGCCGCGGACACAGAGGTAATTGATGCCCTTATTACCGGAATCTACCCTGATTTTGTGAAATGTGAATTGTTACGTAATACGCCTGACTCTTTGCCCAAACTAGTCTCCGTTCTGAAAACTTTTCGTAAACGTGACCGACCGAAAACTGACGGTACTGACAAAAATCATCTTAACAAAAAACCTCGGTTTTCTGAAACCCCTGATTCATTATTAGGTCAGTCACCAACTTGTTTCAAATGTAAAAAACCTGGTCACCGAGCTCGTGACTGCAAGGAAAAACCGGAAATACTGTTGTAATACTGTTGTTGTTGTTGTTGTTACTTCCTTTTGATATTATTTTAAATATTGCTGTTTCCGGTACAATTTATAAAAGTTTCTATGTTGTTACATCCTTTTGAATTAATTTAAAAATTACTGTTTCCGGTTCAATTTATGAAAGTTTCTATGTTGTTACTTCCTTTCGATTTAATTTAAATATTGTGGTTTCCGGTTGTATTTAGTTTCTATTCTTATACTTCCGTTTGATTTATTTAAAATATTATGCGTTTCCGGTCAACTATATTTTAAGTTTCTATGTTGGTATTAAGGGTTTATGTTAACATATCCGCTTGATTTATGTAAATTCTATTTGGCGGCAATTTCATGTATAAAAACTGCTGTAATACGAATGAAAAAAACCACCATATTTCGGCGCATCATCGCCGTCGTTGGCGAAGTCAGACATATTGGTTGGCACCAATATATCGCACAAATACACAGCAATAAAAAAATGGCAGTAAAATGTTTAAGAGAACACAATAAAAATACTGTTACGAGCTGGGTTTCGGGATAAATTAATTTAAGCCAAAATTATCGAAACACACCACAGTTTAATTAAACAATCACAATATCGCAATAGTCAAACAGAGTCACTTGTTTCGCTTGTACTGTATCGCTTGATTCGTATTCGCTCGCTTCCGAAATCGAACTGCCCATCGGGCCGACAATCCGCTATTTATATCCCGAGCAGAACATTCGCGAACATTCAACACTTTTCCACAGTTTACAAGTAGATTCGAAACTTCGAGAACCTTCCACAGACATCTATTTACTGTTTAATCCCGCTACTCAACAATAGATGGCGGTGGCGTCTATGTACAATTGTTCGTAGTACTTGCTACTTGATAACAGATGGCGTTAGCGTGTCGTATCTAGAAGCTTCAACACTGCCCCATCCTTAGATGGAATTAGCGTGACGTTTCTAGACTTTTCGATCTACGTAATGTTGTCCCTTTCTGAGATGGAGTTAGCACGATGTTTCTAGACTTTACGATCTACGTAACAATACCTAACTTCAACTCTGGGTGTTTATTCCACGAGTACCGAAGAAAAGAATGTCCTTTCATTCGTATTACAGCAGTTTTTATACATGAAATTGCCGCCAAATAGAATTTACATAAATCAAGCGGATATGTTAACATAAACCCTTAATACCAACATAGAAACTTAAAATATAGTTGACCGGAAACGCATAATATTTTAAATAAATCAAACGGAAGTATAAGAATAGAAACTAAATACAACCGGAAACCACAATATTTAAATTAAATCGGAAGGAAGTAACAACATAGAAACTTTCATAAATTGAACCGGAAACAGTAATTTTTAAATTAATTCAAAAGGATGTAACAACATAGAAACTTCAACCCCAAACGGCTCGTATATATAATTGCCAATAAGATTATAGCCAAATGTTTTTGTTTTCTCTTATTTGTACAAGTCTCCATTCATATACTTCTTCTCATACTACTACTACTTCTTATTCATATACTCGTATATGGTTATGCTTTTTTATTTCTCCATGACAGTCAAGAATCCCGAATTTGGAAATTCTTGTGGGTTGCGGTACAGTCAACTTTGGGCTACATATTATCACATAGGTAACACAGCTAGGACGTAGGTACAGGTTACATATATCACTGACGAAGATTCCCGGTGCGAGAGCGCCTTAAGCGAAACGTCGTGAGGTGTAAACGGCCTCCTTGATAAATGTACTTCTTTCGCGGCGCGGTTGGAATCACTTATTGTATTTAGATACTAAATTGCCTAGTAGTCAGCATATTTTGAGTGGGAGATATTAATCTTTGCTAGTGCTTGTCATTCTTTGTGAGTTGTAGAAGCCTTAGTGTTACACGGGAATATAACAGCGCGCTGGTGTTCTCTCAAAGTTTTGGCAGAAGTGTTCCTATAGTAGTAGTTATTTCGAAGTCCTATGTTATACGGGGCAAGCCTATTGCCTTAATTGCCCCCTTGGTCTCGTGGTCGCAAACGCGACTGCTGAGCGTGGGGTCCTAGGTTCGGTTCCCGGGCCGGGCAAAGTGTTATTGGGTTTTTCCATTAGGAATTTCTTAGTAACAGCCCGGAGTTTGGAAGTTGGCGGTGTGATACCCCCGGCCTCGGAAAGCACGTTAAGCCGTTGGTCCTACGCCTGATCTCTCTTCGGTCGTGTCGGATTGCCGTCCCATCGGAATAAGAGAGTGAGGGAAGAGTGAGTGCTCCTGTGTCTGCGCACACACTTGAGCACTATAATATCTCCCGCGCCGATGGCTAGTTTGTGTTGCGATTTGCTGCCGTGGCCGAAATACGGTCTGGAGGACTATATTGCCACCAAATGGACACAAATCCAGACATTCTAATTTCTGTCGCAATCTGTCAAAAATATCTGTAATTTCCCTACATTTTTGACAAGTTTTGACATTGGTTGTCACGAGACAATCCTCGACTTTTGTAACGTTTTTAAGCCATCGTCATCTTCGTAACACTTTTGTAAAAGCGGTCGTGATTCTTATGAAATTCCTTTTCTTTTTTAATATAATAAGACTAAATGATTGGCCTTCAAAAAGAAAAAAGAACTTAAAACCTAAACAGCAGCGACGTGTACCAAGAGTGTCTTATATCCGTTCTACAATTTATCTAATAAACTAGCAATCTCCTTCGTGCTTAATACCTCTAACTGGAGCGATTGCTCATTTTAACTTTCAAGACGGGCTGTACAGCAAATGAATACACCTGGATCTACATAAGTAAATAAATTAATACAAGAATTTACCTGACAGCCCATTGCACTAAAACTCGATAAACTACAGCAGTACTTGACCAATGGTGCCGATTATGGCGTACAAAATTCTCTAAACTTAACTAAAAATCACTAAAATTTGGTTTATTCCTGTCAAACAACGGTTTGACAGCACTAAGATTGCACTGAGTTATTACTTTAGTGAAAATGACAATTTTGCTATTCTAATACTTTATTTTGACTAAACCTGACTATTTTTAATCGCGATTAAAAAGGTGTGGAATGAAACTAGTGGTCATGAACAAAAATTCACACCAACGCCTCGCCTTCACGTGCAAAAACTGTGCTGTATTTTTTATTTTTCTTCTTTTTTATATCTCGAAAATGGCGTGTCCTATCGCAAAAATAATGAAATAATTTTCGACCCCCTTTACTAATCTCAACACGTGGGTAATATTTTTTTTTTTTTTCAAACAAAAAGTGAAAAATTCCATATAAAACAAGTCCAGGCTGCCCCCTTGCGCGCGCCTTTGTCTCTAAAAAAATCATTGCGTAGCGCACACAAGTACCGCGTTGCGAAACCAAAAAAAAAACCACTTGATTGTCAAATTCGTTTTTAGTCGAGTCAAAATAATTTTTAAATTTAGAGATTTTTTCTTGCAGAATAGCGAATTTTTTAGGTTTATTCCCTTATATTTTTCAAACTTACTACAAAACTTACTGCGTTAAAATTCTCATAGCCAAAAGTAAGGAATTTTAGAGATAGTTTAGTTAGTTTAGTTCGGTGTACAACAGAATCGGCACCAATATCAAAATTTCTATGACAAAATATCAACTACTAGCTTCAGCAAGTTTATTCGCGTAGAAGGCGTAAAATAACAGCCAAATTTTTATAAAACTTCCTCAGTCTACCGTGTCGCATCTCCCGCCCACGCTAACACTTCATTTTCGCTTAATGTCCTATGTGAAATTTTTTTTTGCTCGTCTCTAATGTGTTGTAGTTTGATGTTAAATATCCTATAACCGTCCTGATAAGTTAGACTATTAATTACAAAATTATGTTTTCAAATACAACAGGTAGATTTAGAGATTAGCGCGTTAAAACAAACAAACAAAGTCTTTAGCTCTTATCCTAGGTTTTGCCAGGATTTTGCCCGCCTATCTATCTATATATATAAAATTCAAAGTCCTGAGTGACTGACTGATATATCAACGCACAGCCTAAACCACCGGTCCTAGAGGCATGAAATTTGGAGGGTGTGTTCTTTGTGAATTGGAGGTATCCACTAAGAAAGAGTTTTTTGAAATTCAATCCCTAAGAGGATTTAGCGCGGACGAAGTCGCGGACAGAAGCTAGTAATACATATAAACCTTCCTATTGAATCAGTGTCTATTGATGAAAACCGTAATAAAATGCGTTGCATAGTTTATAAGATAATTATGATGTAGTTTATAAGCGTACACACGAGAAAAGCAACTTTGTTTTAAATTAGGTAGAGATAGAGATTTCAGGATTCCTCTCAATAGCAAGGACTACAGGGTACCTACCCTGTTTGCGAAACTCTCGTAGAAAATCACAAGGGAAGATATCCCTCATCACAACAGAAGCCGTGAAGGATCGGCGGCATTATTGCCGAATACAAATTGCCTTATATATAAGAATTGCGATGATATTGCTGGACATTTCGCCTCACTGCCCAAGGACGAGTATTTTTACAATTTATTTTGCGAATTGTGTTTTCGAAGACAGACTTAAGTGCGTAGTTTGTCTTGTGGTATTTTTGTGAACAGATGAGGGGCTGATGGAAACTGGATCCCGCTATCTAACCATCATCATTATTTTAGCCAAAAAACGTCCACAGCTGGACTTAGGATTCCCCAATTTGGGGGAGCGAGGGGGGGGGTTTGCTAAAATCACCACGCTTGGCACGCAGTTTGGCGATTGCAGTATAATGGTAAAATGCATAGAGAACGGTGCTGCCCATTCTCTAGTCCCTTAGTTGCATTTTACGACACCCACACAGACACAGAAATAGGATGGTGGTATTCTTTTTATTGATAATGATGACCGAATTTGATGACAGATAAGAAGCCGTCTTAGGGATTATAGTTTTTGTGTGGGTCGTAATATCGATTAATATTAACGACACCATACTGCAACCGCTAATTTATCTGTCAATCACTCTGTAATTAGTACAAGGGTCATACTTTCTTAAATAATCTTTGAAATGTGTTCGTTTTAATTGCTTGTCTAAATTAGGCAGGATTGTGGTGTAGAATGAAATTTTCATTGGTAGGCTTCTTGGGAAATTAATTACCAGACCACTCAGAAAGTATTGCAAAATAAGTTTTTTTTGTATGAGAGATTGGCCAGTTATAAACTATTATAAAAATTATGATTATTTATAAGTAAAAATAGGTACGTTCCAATTTTAAAATTTCCCTTCACTTATTTTCGAGCTAGTTATATTATCGTGTCTCATTGCAAAATGGGTTTGCGCCGGGAACATTTTCGCGCTATGATTTTTTACGATTTCAAGTGTCGCCTGAAACCGGACGAATCATACGATAGACTTCAAATTGCGTTCATGGATGAAGGCCCTTCCAAGGCAACTGTGTGTTGTTGGTATAATGAATTCAAACGTGGTCGACTAACTTTGGGGGATGAAGAAAGAAGTGGTCGCCCTTTGACGGCTGTTACGGAGGAAAACGTGCTAGCAGTGAAAAATTTAATCCAAGACAATAGGTGAATTACGTATCAGGAGATTTAACACATACTGCAGATTGGATCGGGAAGCCTTCACGAGATTCTACACGTGCATCTTCGCGTGAGGAGGATAGTTTCACGCTGGGTGCCGCACAACCTCACCGATGCTCAGAAGCAGGCCCGGGTGGAATGGTGGCGTGATATGATAAACAAATTCGAAGCAGGCTCGTCTACGACATTATTATAGGTGATGAGTCCTGGATTTATCAATACGATCCAGAAACGAAGCGCCAGTCGACGGTTTGGGTGTTTCAAAACGAATCAACGCCTACAAAGAGTGAAGCGATCTAGAAGCGGGGGGAAGATTTTGATCGCGAGCTTTTTCAATTTGACTGGCTACTTGGTGTCAATCCCTTTACGGAATCAAAAAAACATCAACGCTGAATGGTATACTACCAAATACTAGAAGTTTTCTCTGTTGTGAGCAACAAGCGACCAAACATAGGGCTCCGCGGGCTACTGCTCCACCACGACAGCGCGCCCACGCACACCGCGCTCAAAACGAGGGACTTCTTGGACAGCACGCCGGTCAAACTTCTGGGTCACCCTCCTTACAGCCCTGACCTAGCACCGTGTGACTTTTTTTATTCCCAAAAATTAAAAATCAGCTCAAAGGGATACAATTTTCGTCGCCGGAAGATGCGCTGTCAGCGTTCGAGCATGCTGTAAACGATGTGTCTGCGGCGGACTGGAAAAAGTGTTTCGAAAACTGGTTCAGACGCATGAAACTTTGCATAGAGGCTAGTGAAGAGTATTTTGAAAAGATTTAATAAAAAAAATATTTACCTATAGAACACTTCTTTTTATTTTCGCAAAACTTTCTGAGTGTCCCACGTAATTTCTAATAAAAAATGTAGATAGCGGGATTCGTTCCGTGTGGTGCCAGACGTATAGAATCCCATTTCTTCTGGTGGGTGTCGTAAAAGGCGACTAAGAGACTTACTAGAGAAAGGGTAGCAGCGTTCTCTATGCATTTTACCACCATACTGCGATAACCAAACCACCTGCCAAGCGTGGCGATTATGGCAAAGCTCCAGAAATCGGTGAGGTTAATGCCCAGTAGTGGACGTTTTATGGCTGAGATCATGATGGCTAATTAAATAATAACAATTATAAGTTAATGAAGGACACAGTGACTGGGTGGTGGTTACTACTCCTTGAAAGACTTTTTAAATGATACGAATTTATCCAAATTATGAATGTTATAATTAATTGCAAATTTGACCACATAAGACTTACATAATTATGTACCTGACTATCATAATTACTAATTGACTTCACTTTAATTTATGTTTTGTTGAAATTATTTTGTTTGTATTAATATTTTAACTTATTTAATAATTTGCATGCCGTAAGGTAGACTGTAGCTAATTAAATTATGCATAACATCTTATACCTGTACCTACATTCATAGCAAATAAAGTACTGATTCTGATTCTGACATAGGCAGTCGGTCCATGTAATGTACTGGTATTCGGCTGCATCCGATTAGACTGTAAGCGGAGCGGTGTTTCCCAACATAGTTGGGAAAAGCCAGGCTGACGATGATAAGGCTTTTTTGAGGATCATGTCATCAGCATCACTGATATAATTTTATTGATAGGTTTAGTGATATGTTCTGTGATATAGGTTTTCTCTAAAATATTGTTGCCTGATTCAAAAGTTTCTTAATTAACTATATTTAACATTACATACATACACACAATTACGCCTTTTTCCCATGGGGGTAGGCAGAAACCACGGAACGCCACCTGCTTGCCTCGTTTAGGTTCATACAATTGGTCATACACACACGCCGGTTGCGAGTACTACGGACCTGACCTTTCTGAAGAATATTACCAATAAGGTCACTATATGTCCTCCTAGGGCGTCCCCTCCCGGTGTTTCCACTCACATCTGCCTTGTCAATACTTTTTGTGAGCCGTCCTTCATTTATCCTCTCAACATGACCGAACCATCTAAGCATACTTTTTTCAATTTTTAACACTACATTTTCTTTTAAACCACACCGTTCTCTTATCACATCATTCCTCAGCCTATCATTCATAGTCACACCACACATGCTTCGCATTTAAATCTCAAATCTTTATTGCATTCCATAATGTATACAGGTGGTGGGTATTAATATATGTAGAAACAATTATGGACCCTGTAGGGCACAGCAACATTTTAAATTCTTATTAGAATGAGGGGTAGAGGAAGAGCGCTTTAATTAATTTCCTATATATTCTTAATATTGGTCTGTATTTTTAACAATAATATATTAAATTGTATATTATTATTGTTTATTACGTATTTATTTACATATTTCATTATTCATTTCATTTTTCATTTAATTTTTTTTCTTTCTTTTTTAATTTTTCATATTTCATTTTATTCGTATATTTAGTTTCTATATTATAATAAGAATTTTATTTTAATCATGTTAATATTGTATTATTTAATTATAATATATTATTACTTTTAATTTATTTATTATTTACATTATTGTGTTAATTATAAAATACCTAATTATTATATGTTATGTATGTGTCTATTTATTATTATTGAATTTATCAGATAGATATTCGTCTTTTGTGTATTTATTTTATTTTATTAATTTAACATTACACTTGTATTTTTAGAGTGTTTAGGCTACGATACCTGTAGTGCCCATCTATAGTGCTCCTATATTTCGGCAGTCATGTTTAACTCCCATGTAATAGAGACCAAATCTATTGCCATCACTCCGATACAAATCCAACCTTCAGGCTGCTTCTCCAGATAGAAAAACTCAATAACACTTTGCTTGACCTGGTCAGGGCCAGATTTAGAGGTCTGCAGGCCCTGGGGCAAGAAAGGAGTGGAGGCCCCTAAAAATTTTCCAAATTGATGAATAAATTTTTTGAATTGTAGTGCTTCAATAATTTATTACAAGACCAATGATTAAATAATAAGAATATATAATTTTTATTAGTTAGTGGTAACATGTTTTTTTTTTTTATTCTCATTTTGGGGGCCCCACACTTGTGGAGGCCCCGGGGCTGTAGCCCCGGTTGCCCTCCCCCAAATCCGGCCCTGGACCTGGTAATCAAACCTAGGACCTCAAACTCAGCAGTAGCGCTTGTAACTGCTAGACCAACGAGGCAGTTTCTTAATTCTAAGCACCGAAATTATATTTTTGATAGTATTCTGTCGGTAGTAGCTTTTGATAGCTTGAAATAAAATAAATTGTCTTTGAAAAAGAAACAATTTCCTGCGGTCCTAAACATTAGTTTGTTGAGGTATTTTAAATCCACCAGGCGGCGCCACCAGAGGCGGTATTTTTACGAAAAATTAAACGGATTTCCTTTGCGCCATCCGGCTTTAAAAATACGTTTTAGAGACTCTACCAATGTTTCTAGTTTATTGGAATTGTCATGCGAGTGATAAATCAACAGTTTAAGTATAAATCTTATATTCAGACACTTTACCCATAATTTTATTAGAATTACTACAACTATGTAAGTGTAGTTAATTAAAAAAAAAAAACAAATATATATCTACATACCAAAAAATCAATGCATCGTCATACGCAGTTTAAAAGTATAACAACTGACTTCCAAAAAAAAAACACTGCGAAGTCCAACAAAATAATAATTTTGAAAAAAAAAAAACACTATGGCGACAAAACAACGAAAATATACAACCAGAGAACCAATTCTCTGGTTGTATATTTTCGTTGTTTTGTCGCCATAGTGTTTTTTTTTAAATATATTTGAAATCGGTTTAAAAATGATGGAGTTTTTTTTTGAGGTAATAACTAATAATAACAAAAAAAAAAAATACAATCAAATTGAGAACCCCTCATTCCGATCCAGCCCAACCCTTACTGCCCTCAACCAGCGATGCCCTGAGCCGAGGTCCGTACCTCACAAGGGGTGCCCTTAGCGATAGTTGCTCTAGTTTTAAGTTTTGAATCCCTGGCTGGAGGCTTCAATTTATTAAGGTAGCCACAGCCAAGTCTGGTTAAGCAGCCGACAGTCTCATAGGTTGAATTGCGAGACATCATTTTTATTAGCCGTTAATGTACCATTTCTGGGTACAGGCCTCCTTACTCTGTTTCCACGTCTCTAAATCAAAATCAAAAGTCATTTATTCAAACTAGGCTGAGAGTAAGCACTTTTTGAACGTCAAAGTGACATAAGACAGTCCCCCCAAAACGCCCACCCTTCGACACTTCCTAGTGCTTTAGCTGGGAAGAAGAAGTGGCGGAATAAACTCCCCAGCAGCACAGCTGTCTGTTAAGTTAGAAGAACTTGATTCTGATTATAAAACAAAACATACATCAAATTATTCGTCATATGTCAGCTCTCAGCAGCGTCTCTCGGTCCAGAGCTGCGAAGTATAATCTTAATTAAAAGAGTCCAGCTCATCCCGCCATCTCCGTCTGAGCCTGCCACTATATGTCATACCCGAAAAAAAAACCCGTCCTCCCTTGAAGTTGTTTAAAAAAAAAGTCGAACGTTTGAAACTCGACTCGAAGCTAACCAATAGTAACGCCCCACGATTTACCACACAATAACTTGGTGAACGTAAAAACTCCGCATTGTTAGCTCACCGATTCATATTTAACGTTGTGTTCCAACAACAATGTGTACTCTCCTTTAAATTCATTACAACTTTTAATAGTTTCAGCGAGGTGGATTAGAAAATGGAAAATGTGATTCCACTGTTTGTTTTGAAAGTAAAAAAGGAAAATCCATCTGAATTCATAGTAATAGTTTTACATTTGAAAGTTACTCTGTTTGTTTGTTATCTTTTCACGCCTTATTGGCTGAACGGATTTGGAAGAACCTTTCATCCAAATCCGTTGTCCGTGTCCAGTGCGGATTGGTAAATGCCACATGTCTTTGATTTTTTGGTTCTAGAACACAACGTATTCAGCGGTGATGAAATAAATTAAACGAATTAACACACCTGACTGGGTTCGCCATCCTGGCGTTTTCCCCTTAATGCAAATAAATATGCTATTTTATCAAACTTGGACACATCAAAGTATGCAATAAGTGCAACAGTTCTTAGCGTTTTGTCAAGTCCTCCACAAAACCAGCCCCTGTACCGACTGACGGACTGACGGCCAATTCATTACGTCACTGTACTCCTACTCGATGCTTTTTTTTGCTTAGCTGCTACACTTGCGGACAACGTTAACGGTACAACCGTTTTTATTATTTTAGGCAATGCATAACTTATCCATTATACATAACTTCATTAGTTATTCTATTTTCAAATTGATCAGGTTATAAAAATGACATTGTAGTAATATTCGCGAAAAAATAATCTATTATAGTTTATTTTAGTAACTCTTTTTGTACACATCACACATATATAAACAGAAAGACGACAGACAACGAGAAAAATAAGTACGAAGGTGTTGCTTATTTCTAAAGAAATCTTCTTCAGCATTCCTGCGACAGGAGAGAAGATAAAGAGATGTAGACAATGTATGTAAAATACATGAAATCAAAAACATTTCACTTTCTAAAATAAAACAAATGATTTAAGATTATGATTACTTTAATAAGGTGTTTGTAGGAATTTGATGAGGGGCGTTTAAAGCACCATTTAAAATGCTACCAGTAACAATCGCCAATCCGCCTGCCAAGCGTGGCGATTATGGGAAACCACCCCAAATTGGGGGAGGCTTGTGTCCAGTAGTGGACGTGTTTCGGCTGAAATGATGATGATGACATAGAAAGGCACGTTTGTACTCTAAATCTCGTTACATTATGATTGTTATACCCGACACATATGGCAACTTATAATAATAATATCTTAGGACAACCAACACAACGTTATCTGATCCCAAACTAGGCAGAGCCTATACTATGGCAACCAGACAACTGATAAACATACTTATATATTTCTAAATACATACATATTATAGATAAATTACACCCAGACACAGAACAAATGATTGTGTTCATCACACAAACATTTGTCCTGGGTGGGAATCGAACCCACGACCTCAGTCTTAGCAGTCAGGGTCACTAACCACTAGACTAACAGGCAAATAATGTTAATCAGATTTACATCAATAGTAAAAACATTTATTTTCTCCATTAAGCCATATACCTCATCCATTGCTTTCCATCAAGCGTGATCGACGTCAAGAGCAGACCCAGCCAGATTTTTTTTTAAAGTAGCCCTACATAATAATGTTTGTATGTTTGTTTTTACCCCGTGCCTCGGAAATCACGTTAACCCGTTTGGTCCTGCGCCTGATTTCTCTCCAGTCGTGTCGGATTGCCGTCCTATGACAGTGAATGCTCCTGTGTCTGCGAACACACTTGTGCACTATAATATCGCCCGCGCCATTGGCTAGTATCAGTTGAGATTGGCTGGCATGGCCAAAATATGGTTTGGAGGACTATATTATATAATAATGTTAAGAAAAATACATTGATATTGTGGAGACTGAAGCCTGTACTAGAAATACCTGTACTCCTAGTTTCTCTAGTGTCTCCAGGCTTCAAAACTATCCGGACAAGTCACAGAAAAGTATAAATTCAGTTTAAGACACCATCAAAAACTTGTAATTAATTAGACAGCAAAGTAACCCTGTGTGGGTGTGTGGTAGTGTTGGTGTGTGGGCGAGGGCGTGGGTGTGTAGTGATTGTGTGATAATTAAAACTAATCTCCTATTACGATAATATTATACGTAGGACATATAGAACTGCTTATGAACCGACGGAAAAAAAAGCAGGTCTCAAGTTGATGTATATGTATCTGTTTTGCGTTAGTAGTCTCTTTTACGGGACCTCAATTCTTTTGTATGCTTCTTGAACCAGAAAAATCTTTATTAACGTTTGATATCGTTACATAACACGAAGGTTAATTGTTGCCAGCTAATTTACTTTGGCCCTGTATGTACGTTCTTATTTTGATCATTATTTTTTTAGTAAAAACATTTTATTTCGAAGTTGGTCCAATTTAAAATCAAAAACCAAAATCAACTCCTATCCTAAGTGTTGAAAAGTAGGAGTTGATTTTTTTTTTTTTAATGAATCAACAGTCAAGAAATGACGAATCAACAAAAGCTTCGAAATTATCGAAAAAAATTGTATATATAAGGTTTCAGAAAACGAGCACACTTACCGTAACATGACGTCAAAGATTTCCTGCTCTCAAGAAACAAGAAACATTTTGTTTCTTTTGAGCAAAGAAATCTTTTGTGTCAAACGGCAAAAGGAAAGTGTGAACAAATAGCTGATTTTGTATTTCTCTGTCGATTCTAATGAAAAATACTTATGTACAGTCACCGAAAGAGATATGTGACCCGAGTCGTCAGGTATAGTTGAAGTTTTATTAAAAACTAGCTTCTGCCAGCGACTTCGTCCGCGTTAAAATTCTTGTTACCCCGACCTTTCCCGTCGCGTCGAATCACCTACCCGTGCGATTTTTCCCGTTTTTGCAACATTTTTCATTACTGCTCCGCTCCTTTTAGTTGTAGCGTGATGTTATATAGCGTATAGTCTTTCTCGATGAATAGGCTATCCAACACAAAAATATTTTTTCAATTCGGATCAGTAGTTCCTGAGATTAGCGCGTTCAATCAAACAAACAAACAAACAAACTCCTCAGCTTTATAATATTAGTATAGATTACGTAAAATTTAATTTGATAAATTGTTTGTTTTCTATTGAATTTGATACAAAACCATTAATCGGTTTCTTACTGAACTTCAACTATAACCGTTGTGTCTTTTTTTTTCCATTATTTTCTATGCTATAGTTTGGTTTTCTATGAATGCGTGTTTTTACACGCTTTATATTAGCTTCACTTGTTATTGTACTATTTTTTAGTTCGGCTAGCTACAAAACCGGGTTTTTCGTTTTTTTTTTTAGCTGTATTGGTAATCCTTGCCAGGATAATGGCACAAATTTGAAATTATTGAATTGTTATCGGTCCTTGATAAGTGTGCAAAGTTTCAAATTAATCCGACGTCTTGAAAGGGGTGAAAATCACGTTCAAAGTTTCCGTTACATATACAGGGTGTCCGGTAATGAATGGATAACCTTGAAATGTCTTATAGTATAACTTATGGCCGTTCAGAAAAAAAAATGAAACAAAATATATCATAAGTAGTACCTAAGATATGATTTTTTTTAAAGAAAGGTCTATTTTTTTTAAGTTGTTTTACTTTTATGAACACTACGATCAGAAATGAATGGATTCCATCGGTTTGTTGTTATTTTATTATTATACACGAACTATGTTAATAGATAAACAGTGAATAGTATGACTAGCTATTGCACTTTTTTATTAAAAAATTAGCAAATTAATTAATTTTAGAAAAACTTTGCAAAATTTATTTTTTAAACGATGTTTAAACATCTTGGGTATAAAAAAATGTATGAATACATATATTATGTTTCATTTTTTTTTGTCTTATGTAACTTTGACGTTCAAAAAGTTCTGACTCTCAGCCTAGTTTGAATAAATGACTTTTGATTTGATTTGCTAATAAAAACGTGTTAAAAGATATCATCATCAGCCTATAATGTTCCCACTGCTGGGACACAGGCCTCCTCTCGGTGAGACGCTCCCGACAGACAGTCCGTCCTGACAGTTAAAAGATATAGGGTGACCGAACCGGTCGGAGTCTTTCGGCTGAAATGATGATGATGGAAGGAATCAAAATGAGTATGTAAGGATCGTAGCATGTGGCGTTCTGAAGTTTCTGTCTACTCCCATGGGAAGAAGGCGTGATGTATGTATGTATGTATTGGTATGTTGGTCAACATGTCAGCCGAAAGACGCCCACTGCTGGACAAAGGCCCCACCTAATTTAGGGAAGTTTGCTATAATCGCCACGCTTGACAGGCGGGTTGGCGATCGCAGTACGGTGGTAAGATGCATAGAGAACGCTGCTGCCCGTTCTCTAGTAAGTCCCTTATTCGCCTTTTACGACACCCACGGGAAGAAATGGGGTGGTGCTATTCTTTTCGTCCGACACCACACGGAACCGGTAGGTTGGTAGAATGGGATAATAGGTCGTGGTATGAAATTTAAAATCTATGACGCTTTAAAACTTTATTCTGCAGTAAAATTTAATTTTATCATCAGCAAAACAGGCAAAGTCGCCAGTGTAGTGTTGTAAATAATAATGTTTATTGTTTAGTTCACAGCGTTGAAATCATTTAATATTTTATGGTTCATTAATATTCTAATGGTTTGCATAAAACTATTCATTTGTTTGTATGCGAGTGTTTAATGTTGTTTAATTTTATGGAGCTGTTACAGAGTGTTGACTAGATAAAGTGATTATGGTATACTATCGGAAACTGACAATAGATATTTTGTAAAACTTTTCAAAATAACAATTGTTGTGTATCTAAAACTACTCATTAACGGCTAATATTTTAGCTGGGTCAATACGTCTGTTCCGCAGTGTACGATGTCTGGCTGAGTGACGTTGACAGACGAACGTATTTCGTGTTCGTTCTTAAGGTAAACCGTTCGAAATATTGGTTCGAAATGAAGAAAAACATCGAAAAAAAAGCAGCTGTCGGTTTTCATAAAATATGCGCACCGTGTAAATCTATTGATCTTTTAAATGTTGAGTGTTAGTATTGTGTGTTTAGTATGTCGTGTGTTAAATATTTAATAAGCGTTTGAGGTTTGAAGGAATTCTCTCAAGCATAGAGGGAGGCAGAGATATGGAAGCGAAAACGAAGCGCATAAATTCTAGATGTGTGACGCGTAGAAATTTTTCGATCGTCAAAAAAAGAGCTGTTTGATAGAAAAGTGAAATAACTATGCGAAGGTCCCCTTATAGTTGTGTACGGCAACTCCAGGGTTCAGAATCATATGCTGAATCCATGGCAACAAGTTGCGCCCTGATGACCCTGCCACGCTTTATAAATCACAGTTATAGTAATCAAGACTACACTTAGGTATGACGACAGTTTATTGTAAACTCAACGGTTTTTGATTAAAGAGTTTTCAATTTCAGGTCTGACCTCAGACGATGAATGAAAAGCGAGGTGAGCTAGCTACCAAAATGGGTTGAAATCAACACTTTGTACCGACTTGAAAACGGAGCAGGTTCTATGTGCCACTGTTTTTTTTATGTATGTTCACCGATTTCTCCGCCAAATGTCGTCGGAGTTCGCTATTTTCTTTTAATGGATAGGTTCTCTTCTTTTTAGTGGATAGGTTACGCTTGAGGGTTGTAACCTCATAATTTTGTTTTTAGCTTCGATAATACGTATTTTAATCGACTTTGTTTATTGTAATGATATTCCAAAACTTCTTGTCACTGCTATTGACCACTGCAAAAAGAAAGCGACTTCCATAATAACAGTACAAAGTGAAAAATAACTTTAGTTTCGGAAGTCGATGTCTTTAGATCTGTATTTTAGTTTTTTGCCATCGAGTTCCAAAATTAAAGTTATTAAATAACTTTAATTAAGTGAAATGTTTTTTCACTTTGTAGTGTTTTTTTTTGAAGATCGGTTGTATTTTTTACAAAAAAGTTTTTTTGAATGACCGAATCGCATATACCTTTTTACCATTCTATATGTAACATTGGAGAAACAAATTCACAAAAGTAGAATTCGTTATTCATACAGAGTACTTAATTATGCACTGGAGAGAAACTAATCTTTCAGTCCTAAACTGGACTGTCACACAAATGCAATTATTACTTCATTGGTGCAGTAGACGTAAAAAGGTGTAGAAACTATAACAGTCAGCGTCAAAAATATCTGGCCGAACAAAATGATCTGAACAACTAAGATAATTTAACTGTATCTCAATGGCATATAGTTTTTGTCAGAATGACAGTTGTCGTGTATTGTCTTCATTCTGAAACATTCCTTTTGTCATTGAGTTAACATTTAATTTTTATAGTTGTTTAGATTCATTTTAACAGTCTGTTCGTCTCGATGTTATTGTGGTTGACTGTACGCTTCTACCCCAGTCTTCGCGAAAGCCAGGCGTGATTATTATAGTGTACTTCTAGGGATTATATTTAAAACAAAATTTGAATAAAATGTAGCTGCTTTATCGTTTAACTAGTTATTTTCGCTTAAAAAACAATAATTCACAATTTAATGTGGCCATAACTGTCAGTTTAAGAGAGGATAAATTAAAATTAATATTTATTGTTTTATTCGAGAAATAACTTTGTGTTTTCTATTACATTTTGAGTTCATCGGACTCTCTGATTCATTTTATATCTGGATTTCTTTTAAAGAAAGAAAGAAGGAAAGAAAGAAAGAAAATACATTTATTTAGCACAGACTAAATATTCTCTGGAATTAAAAAAAACAATTCAAACATAAAAGTGTAAGGTGCGATGACAAACTAGTTTATTAGAGTGTGCCTCACGGCTGCTCCAAAAAGGCCCAGTTCAGCAATAATACCAGATAACTAGTGCCTGACGCTGGTTTTCTATGTATAAATACAGCAACGTGATGTATGAATGCATTCATAAATTAAACAAATTTGTATGAGACAGAAATAAATCGAATAAAACAGTTACGAATATGTACATAAATAAACAGTGTGAAATTTATATAGTAAATAATTCAAATTTAGTACCTAGTATAAGTAATTATTTGTATTGTAAAAGTTATGCAAGTTAATCAATGAACCTTTGAATATTACAGTACGATATTGAATTAGAATGCAAAAATAAATAAATAAATGAAACGGATGCATAATAGGCTTTAATGTAAAGTGTACTTAAGGAAAGAAATATATTGAAAAGAGTCAGAACGCAAAAAAACTTGTCTTAAACAATGCGAGACTTCCATGATCACATAACCATTTTATTACGCCCAAAACTCCTCACTTTTAGACTCACATCTGCCTTGCAAAGTCCTGTGGTGCCGAACGTAAAGAATAGCACCACCCCATTCCTTCCCGTGGGTGTCGTAAGAGTCGACTAAGGGACTTGTTAGAGAATGGATAGCAGCGTTCTCTATACATTTTATCACCATACTGCCATCGCGAACCCGCCTGCCAAGCGTGGCGATTAAAGCGAACCCCCCCCCCCCCCCCCAAAAACTGGGGAGGCTTATGTCAAGGAGTGGACGTCTTTCGGCTCAAATGCCTTGTTAATACCTTTTGTAAAATGCCGCCTTCTACGGGACGCCCTAGGGGTTCATATAGTGACCTTATTGGTGATGTTCTTCAGAAGGTTCAGGTGCGTAGTACTCGCAACCGGCGTGCGTGTATGACTAGATGTATGAACTTAAACGAGGCAACAGCAGTACCTATGTTAGGATCGTAGTAGGTGGCGTTCAGTAAGTTTCTGCCTACCCCTATGGGAAAAAAGCGTGGGTTTATGTATTATGTATTTCTTTTAGACCAGACAGTACCGAAAACTCCAGGAAAACAGCGTAGAATCTCACCCACGATATACGTAATAACTAATCGAGGTCATTATAACTTCTGTACAACATCGTTCCGGATCGTCAGAAGCCGTATTACTCAATAACTGGGTTGTGCAGTTTAAATGGCACTCACTCCATGTCTCAATACTTAGCTGCATCCGGTTACACTGGAAGCCGACCTCATCATAGTTGGGAAGGACCAAGCTCGGGTCGACAGCGCATAGTGTTCCACGCACGCCTCAAAGAGATGTCAGCAGCACTGTAGGGGTCTGCTAGGACCGATGCCTGCCGGGGTCGTGTGATTGTGCCAAAGAGACACCGTGACCCTGGCACATGGGCAACTGAAGGAACACGGGTGGGTTTTAGTCAGTAAAAGTCCGACTTCTCCCGCTCCGCCCAGAGCGGGAGAAGTCATTTGATGATTTCCCATCCAAAAAAAAAAAACATAGTTGGGAAAAGGCTGGGCAGATGATGATGAGGTACAGGGAGTTAGTACTCGTAGCAGGTGACGTTCTGTAGTTTGTGCCTACCTCTAGTGGGAAGAAGGCTTGAGTTTATGTATGTATAATTAAGTCATCACGCAAAAGCGAAATAGCGGTCACTGACACCACATACATTATCTAGTATAATTTATTTTTAAAAACTGATATAAAGTCCATAAACGTTCTGAATCAACTGCAGTGTTTCAAGACAAAAGTCTGTGATCAGTCCGTGTTGCCAGTGATGATCTATGACACTGAAACGTGGTTGCTCACAATGGACCATATTAGAATGCCGAAAGTCGCTCAAAGGGCAATGGAGAGATCTATGCATGGAGTATCCCTGCTCGATCGAATCAGTAATGAAGAGATCTGTAGGAAAACCATGGTAACCGAAAAAGCAAGAAGAAATGCTAAACTTAAGGGGCAGTGGGCACGGTATATTGCTCGCAGAACAGAAGGCTAATGAGGCCTCAAGGTTCTAAAGTGGCGACCGCGTACTGGAAGACGTAAAGAAAAAGAAAGAAAGAAAACGGTGTTTATTGGCATTACTTCATTAAAATAAAACTATAAAAACCCAGAAAAAACAAACAGATGACAGCGTCCGGCCCTGGTGCGAGCCATGGTACGGAGCGAGAGGGCATGGGAAGCCGTCACCTCCTTCTGCGAAGCAGTAATGCTCGCGAAGGAGGAGGCGGGGCGCGTGAGGGAGTGGCAGTCTCTGCGCCCTCCCGTCTCTAGCCGCCGCAGGAGGAGACGCCCCGGGCGCCGGGAGTCGATTGCGGACTCCCGGCCACCGTAGGCGCGAGCTTGCGGGCGGCGAGCAATGGGTAGCTCGCCGCCCGGTAAGGACCAAGCTCGGGTCGACGGCGCGTAGTGTTCCACGCGCGCCTCAAAGAGATGTCAGCAGTACTGAAGGGGTCTGCTAGGACCGATGCCTGCCGGGGTCACGTGATTGTTCGAAAGAGATACCGTGACCCTGGCACATGGGCAACTGAAGGAACACGGGTGGGTTTTAGTCAGTAAAAGTCTGACACGCCCTCCCGCTCCGCCCAGAGCGGGAGAAGTCATTTGATGATTTCCCATCCAAAAAAAAAAAAAAAAAAGGTGTGTCACCTGACGCTGAACGGCTGAACGTAGCGTTGGAAGCCCTCCCTCAAGATGGGCCGAATCCGTGGGATGCGGGAAACACAGAACCATGCCCAGTAGTGGACGTCTTGCGGCTGAAACGATGATGCTGATATAACGTCCGGAATCAATATCTGTCGTGATCTGTAACGTGTTTGAATGACGAAAACCCATAAATAGTTTATTGTTTGGGTTCCTACGAAGAGATATAAGGGAAATGACAACGAAAACTATTACCGTTCTAACACGCGAAAATATAATATAGTGAATGATTACCACGAAATAAAGATTTTCCTAGAAAACATTGCTGTGAATTTCGTGATTTCCTGGAAAAGAAATATTACAGGCTTACTTTCCAAAATGGCGGCGTTTGACATTTTCAGATAGTACCCAGAACATTACACGGGGTGAAACATAAATGTCACGTAATGTCTTTTAATATTTTGTTTCTATGTTATGAGTACGTGTTATATTTTTGTGTGTGTGTGTTTCTGTATTTTCTCAGTAGCAGCCCGGACCGGGGTTTTTTGCCTGAGGTTGGTAGTAAACTTGCCCTCTTTCGAACAATCTCGCGACCCAGGCAGGCATCGATTCTAGCAGACCCCTTCAGTGCTGCTGACATCTCTTTGAGGCGCGCGTGGATCATTACACGCCGTCGACCCGAGCCTGGTCCTTACCGGGCGGCGAGCTACCCATTGCTCGCCGCCCGCAAGCTCGTGCCTACGGTGGCCGGGAGTCCGCTATTGACTCCCGACGCCCGGGGTGTCTCCTCCTGCGGCAGCTAGGGACGAGAGGGCGCAGAGACTGCCACTCCCTCACGCGCCCCGCCTCCTCCTTCGCGAGCATTACTGCTTCGCAGAAGGAGGTGACGGCTTCCTATGCCCTCTCGCTCCGTACCATGGCTCGCACCAGGGCCGGACGCGACAGGTCGCCGCCGCCGATCGCCTTCACGAGGACACGGCGGTGCTCCGCCCAGGTAGGGAACACCTCCACCGTATGCTCCGTCGTATCCTCCAGACGATCCTCGCAATGGAAACACCCGGGCGTTTCCTCCCGCTTTATCCTGAACAGGAAACCACCGAAGCATCAATGCCCGGTGAGAACATTACGTAATAGTCCGTTTTTGCAAGCATACTTTAGTAGATTATAGCCACAAAAAATGATAAAATAAAAACTTTTTAACAAAAAATTAAACCGCCGAAAAAACTGAAAAGCAAAAAATAATAAACCTATCAGTCATTTTAAGTCGGCGCCAAACATTCACTCAAATCGCTTTAATTTTTTGTTATGCTATCTGACCTCATCGGCTGCATCCTGTAAGACTGGAAGCCGACCCCAACATACTTTGGAAAACGCTAGGCAGACGCGAGGCGGACTGCTGTAGGTGTGCCAAATCTTATCTATATATATAAAATTCAAAGTCCTGAGTGACTGACTGACTGATATATCAACGCACAGCCTAAACCGCTAGTCCTAGAGACATGAAATTTGGAGGGTGTGTTCTTTGTGAAAAGTAGATATCCACTAAGAAAGTGGTTTTTGAAATTCCATTACCAAGAGGTTGAAATAGGGGGTTGAATTTTCTGTGAAACTTTTTATTCTCGGGGTCGGATAAGACAAAGCAAGTAGTGCCATAAGACATTGTTTACCTGGGTTAACACATAGAATACTTGTAATAGGTAGTACGTTCCTATGGGATATTTTTCGACATCCACGCGGGCGAATCCACAGGCAGAAGCTAGTTTAAGTCATAAGACTCATAATGCTTACAAAATTATGAACAAAACATTTTACACAAACAGATTCTTCCGTACACCCCTTTGTTCCAATATCATTATTAATAGTTACCTATTTGAATATTTTAAATAGCCTTTCAACCCTTCGCTGCCCTTGGAAGAAAGGTACAGAGATTCCGGGATTTGTATCAGAAAGCAATAAGCCGGGGCTTTGTCGGGCTATAATATAGCCCGTAATTATTTATGTGCTTCAAAGTGTCGCTCTTTGCCCAACCCCTGGATGAAAGGGATTGTGCTGTTTATTTTGTATTACAACCTTTTTTGGTCGTCTGTTAATGTAAAAGAGTGTGTTTTTTTTTGTGTCAGTATGTTAGTTTAGAACTCTTTGGTGCGTGTTTTTCACTTAAAGTACTGAAATTGGTCCCGTGAAGTGCCGGATCCAAAGAATAGCACCATTCCATTTCTTCCTGTGGGTGTCGTAAGAGGCGACTAAGGGTATTACTAGAGAATGGGCAGTAGCGTTCTCTATGCATTTTACCAGCATACTGCGAACGCCAACCCACCTGCCAAGCGTATCGAATATGGAAATCCCCTCCTTTTTGGGGAAGCCTATGTCCAGCAGTGGACGTCTTTCGACTGAAATGATGATGATTATCTACAGATAAATCTGAATGACTTACCCTGTATTTATAAACGAGAATGTGAATGAGTTAATTCTTTTTACTCTGCACCGTCCGACGTCACACGTCAGCGCCGGCTGTCGCTGAAAACCAGCGCTGGGGCTCTGTCTCGCACCGAGTCGCAGTATTATGCTGAGCGATGCCTGTTTTGCGTGAATTTGACGCATATTTTCCCCAGGTATTTTTTTTTAAATATTTATGTTGTGTATAGTTTGTCTTTGCGTCATATTTACCGCAAATAAATGTATTTTATTTCTTTCTTTCTAATGAAAGGCGATTAAGAAAGGGTATTTACAAGGCAGAAGTGAGTTCAAACGCCAGGAGGAGGAAGCCTTAGAAAATATATAGTGACCTCATTGGTGATGTTCTTCAGAAAGGTTTGGTGCGTAGAATTCGTAACCGGTATGTGTGTTTGACAGTGGCGTGCACAGGGTTTTATGATCGGGTAGGCAGTTCAAAAAAAAAACGTCTTTCGTAATTGCTCAAGTTAGTGAAGAAAAACTCACTAAGTGGTTTAAAAGTTTGAAATGGCGATTTCCTGATAATGCTAATAAATGATTTCGGCCACCTCAAATATCTGATCCAGGTGAGTGATAGTTGAAAAAGGCCATGTGATTCGTATATGTAAATATATTTAATAGGTAAATTAAGTACAGGTAACAGCAAAAATAATAAAGTAAACAAACTCATTTATAAATGACATCTACGCGCCTATCTTTTTTAAATATGATTTTAAACCATCGTCATAAAAAGTTGGTATGCGTCTTCATTCGACCAATAATTCTTTTTCCGTCGAAAGCACAGAAAGATGTGTAGGTACTTATTGTTGACTTTGTGTGTTTCTTAAATAGGTACGTAAGAATACGTTGTAATGAAAAACTTCTTCGTAATACTTCTCTTACGATAATTACCAAAATCTTTGAGCAAGCCGCGGGATAGTAATCATGTAAATCTGCAAATCCCGAACAATTCCACACTGTACTCGAACTACTAAACTAGCAAGGAAAAAAAAAATTAAAGGTGTGTAAACAACAACATAGCCGGTTTTAGTTGCTTAATTATTACTATGAAACTTACGAGTTGCATTACACATTTCCATTTAGATACACTTTTTAACAAACACACATTTTCAACACAAACCTCACAATCGAACAACATTTTGAAAAAAACAAACAAACAGCGTAGTAAGTAAAAATTAAAACAATTCAAAAAACTAATTGAAATAAGCAACAAATCTACCTAAATATTAACGTTTGTAAATGAATTAATCACAAGAAAACTCAATCAAAATAAAAACATAAAACAGCGCGCTTCACATGTACGAAATCAATATGGATCCTTTCGTAAACAAACAATTTCTAAATTTTGATAACTAAAACGTTGACAAATAAAATTGCATCATTGCGAATCGTAATGTTCCTGAGGCTACGTACATATTCAACTTGATCGCATAATACTCACAGCGCGCTGTGATAATACTCACCAATCACAGGCGTCCATGCGCCCTTATTGAATGGCGCAAGGACGCTTGTGATTGGTTATCCTGCGGCAGGAATTCGCTTTATGTGTGCAATGTATAGACACGAAAATGTAGAAGAAATTACCACTACATGCGTACATTTATGAATGAAATAAAGACACGATCGTTCGCTGCCTGCTTACGTTGCGATCTATTATGAATGCGTTGCCGTAGTAAATAGAACGGTATGAACGTTGCTATTATATTTACATTAGGCGTTTAAACTTTTTGATTGGTTTTATTACTTACTGTTAGTATAATTCTTTTATTTTTGAAATATTAGTAACTAGTCCTTATCTAGGGTCTAGACCCTAGGGTCTGCAGTGTCTTTTTGCCTATATGGACTGCACGCCACTGGTGTTTGACTAGATGTATGAACAAAAAAGAAGCAAAACGAGTATACAGGATCAGTTTTTATCCAGTGCGCAAACTGTAACCATGAATTCAGCATATCATTCTAGACCACCCAGCGTAGAAAATTTTCGTCGGTTATACAAAAAAAAAAAAAATCAGCTGTTCCATACGTTTTGACCCCGTAGGTATTTCATTTTTCTATGAAACAGCTGATTTTTTTTTTGTATAACCGACGAAAAATTTCTGTTGAAGGGGGTCTAGAATGATATGTTGAATTCACGCACTGGATATTTTTTTTTATCCTGTATAAGGATCGTAGCAGGTGGCGTTCTGTAGTTACTGAAACTACCTCATGGAAATAAAGCATGACTTAATGTATGTGTGTATTTTTCATGACTTAAAAAACTGGAGTTTAGCGGCATCTATAGCGCTATATACGAACTACGCATCACACTGACGCCACGTAAAATCCTACATCGCGCAAGCAGAGTTTACCGCGCAACTAGCTAATACAACGACCCGACATTATCGTCGTGCAGTAGCCCACCAGACACAATACCTATCTGCACCCTAATTGCGAAACGCACAATTTATCAGAATCTGAATGGGATTGAAGATTATTTCTAAACCATTGCGTAATTTTTTCGAATAAATTGTCGGCTCAACAACGTATGTAACGCAATGAATGTTGTTTAACTATGAATATTAAACCAATTCCTACCGATAAAAAGTTCCGCAATTACCCCTCTGGTCGGAAGATTCTCCCTTTTCTACGGATGTTGAGTGAACTTTACACCGTGTTCCTCATACCTTCAAAGGAGTTTCCATATTTGATCTTACCTGGTTTACGCCTGCTAGGGTCGCGAGATTTGTTTGAAAGAGATACCGTGGCCCTGGAACATGGGCAACTGAAAGAACACGGGTGGGTTTTAGTCAGTAAAAGTCTGACACGCCCTCACGCTCCACCCAGAGCGGGAGACGTTATTTAATGATTTCCCACCCACAAAATAAAAAGCTGGTTTACGTAATCACCAACATTATTTATTTCAATTGTACCTTATTCTAACGTGCATAGTAATCCACCGTCTTACAATCCCGTGCCGAAACAAATGGAAGTTTCCGAAGAAAACGCAACCGCCTGGGAAGTTGCCAACGCACGCAAATCACAACGCGAGGCAATAAACTGTCTAGACGGATTGGAGACTCACTACAACTGTGTATGGACTGGTGTACTAGCGTAATACATAGTATAGTAGGTTGGTGCTATTGTATGTGAACCTATTTGAATGTGTGCGTCACTTTATTTTTGACAAGACAAAGTTAAAATAATAGTTTAAAAACTTTAAAAAAAAAACGGCCAAGTGCGAGTCGGACTCGCGCACCGAGGGTTCCGTACAAACCTGCAGGTATTCACGGTTTATGCATAAGGTTTATGTTTATGAAATTAAATGTATTTTTTTTTAATTTTTGTATTTGAGTTGACTGAATGAAAAAACTACTTAATAGATCTAGTTCAAACCAATTTTCGGTGGAAGTTTACATTGTACATATACATCGTATAATTTTTTTAAAGTTTTTTTCATTCCCTTATTTTAGTAGTTACGGGGGGGGGGGTTACACATTTTACCACTTTGGAAGTGTCTCTCGCGCAAACTATTCGGTTTAGAAAAAAATGATATTAGAAACCTCAATATCATTTTTGAAGACCTATCCATAAATACCCCACACGTATGGGTTTGATGAAATTTTTTTTTTTGAGTTTCTGTTCTATGTATGGGGAACCCCAAATATCATTGATTTTTTTTCTATTTTTGTGTAAAAATCTTAATACGGTTTACAGAATACATCTACTTACCAAGTTTCAATACCATAGCTCTTATAGTTTCGGAAAAAAGTGGCTGTGACATACTCGGACAGACAGACAGACAGACATGACGAATCTATAAGGGTTTCGTTTTTTGCCATTAGGCAACGGAACCCTAAAAACACGCTTAATATCCCACTTTTTTTCAATTATTTTCCATTTATTGTTTTGGTTTTCTATGAAAGCGTGTCTTGTAGTTTTTTAAACTATTATTTATTTTTTTAATTTTAGTTCGGCTACAAACGCACATTATGAAATTATTGTATTGTCATATGTCCTTGATAAATGTGCGAAGTTTCAAATTAATCCGACGTTTTGAACAGGGTGAAAATCACGTTCAAAGATTCCGTTACATAGAGACCAAGCTAATAGAATAGAATATTTTTATTTCAGACCGGAGTCCATAGGGTTAGTAACAATTTTTTCTTAACGTCTAGTGTTAGTAGATTACATACACAGGTACAAACATATAAATTAAAATTCAGCATGGAGCCGCATCCATCTCCGCAGCATCGGGGAATCCCACCGATGTGCGAATACACTGAGAATACTGTTGGTGCTGTCGCGAACACGAGTCATCAGGGATGCACACCAATTTCTAATAATGGCGGCAAAACCGTCAATATTATTATCTGCAAACATCCCTGACGCACTACTACGCCACGACAGCCGCAGCAGCACTCTCAGTGCATTGTTATATTGAACGCGTAGGTCGCTGTATGTCCGCTGAGTGTAGTTGACACACAGGCTGCACAATAAAATCGTGTTAAATAGGAAACATTTTGAATTTCACAGGCTGTTCTGTTACGGTAATAGCGTCAAGATGGTGCGTGAAATTAAAATTTACCTAGAGGAAACTTCATACGAATGCGCAAAGATATGTGTACCACTACAAAGTAGGATGATATAAACCTTAGAAGTATTGGCTCTGTGACGCAACGTTCGTGTTACATCGGAAACACAAAAATTACCGAAAATATTTTCTCCGGTTTATCTGTGAATTAAGGTGGAATAATGAAAAATGACGTACGTCTGTTTAGAATTTGCACGTCAGAGTCCGGCTGCTTGTTAAAAAAAAAAACATTGTTACGATAGTGAATCACATCATAACCAAGATTTCAGAGTCATTGCGATTTGCAGCCCTGGATCGGATCACCATAATTCTTGCAAAGTTAAAAGCAAAAAAAACCCGTTTGATACTTAAAAATTCAATTTAATTTTAAGAATAAATGATGATTGATATGAGTTCCACTATAACATTGTTATCCATCTTTATATAAATTATTATTGTAACGTAAGATCTTAATAAAATGCCGTCATCATCATCATCATTTCAGCCGTAAGACGTTCACTGCTGGACTTAGGCCTCCCCCAATTTTGGGGGCTTTGCCATAATAGCCACGCTTGGCAGGCGGGTTGGCGATCGCAGTATAGTGGTAAAATGCATAGAGAACGCTGCTGCCCATTCTCTAGTAAGTCCCTTAGTTGCCTTTTACGACACCCACGGGAAGAAATGGGGTGGTGTTATTCTTTACGTCCGGCACCACACAGTACAAAAAAATTTATATAAAAATATAAAATGCCGTGCTTACCAAAATTTACAAGATAGTCACGTAGTACATTTCCAACCTAAACGTTTAATATATTAAAAATTAAAATCGCTTTTTTTGTCTATCCGTGCGTTCGTGTTTTATTTAAACTGCGCAACGAATACTGTGCAGTTTCGCCATCATTTAAAGAATTTATTCCAGAAGATTTGTTTTAAAATACATTAATATTATTGCCTCATTGCCTATTGATAAGCATCAGGTCTGGGGTTTGATTCCCAGGTCAGGCAAAGTGTTATTGGGGTTTTCTATCTGAAATGTATCAGTATCAGCATGGAGTCAGGATCTGTCCCCGGTTGATTGCGATAGGCTCGCCTACTATCATACATGGGACTTAAAACACCTCTGCAAACCCCTTTGTTGAAACAAGGCGTGAGGTTATGTTACTATAAAACTTACAAATAATCAATAAATCTAGATATTATATTTAGCAGCAAAAACCGTGCGAAGCCCGGGTCGCTAGTACCTGTATATTTTCACCCGGTTTTTCTACCAATACAATATTATTTCGGAACGCAATAGCCCGCAGCGGACGCATCGTAGCGCAAAATGCGTACGTATTTGGCAAACAAGTGCCGTACCACGTCGACGCATTTTATGTACAACACAATACAGATCGGCCCGAGCGATGCAATGTAGCGAATACGTCGCGTAGCACCCGCGCTACGGCGTAGAGTTGCGCTACGATATTCGTAGCAACTTTACTGCATAGATTGCGAACTGCAAACTAATTTAATTTGGCAATTGTTTTGTTTTTGTTTACTTTTTGTTTCGTTGGTTTGTTGTTTAGTGGTAATTTTGTTGTTCCCGGATAATACTAGATAACCCTTCATTTACTCGTGGGTATCGTAAAAGGCGAATACGTAAACAGCTTCTTTTTGTCGGCTAATAAAAAGAATTGCGGTCATCAATTTGGTTGGCTGTGATTTCTTGGTAGATTTTGTTTTGTATCCGTTTTTAGAAGCCCGTGTTCAGTAGCGGACTAAAGATCTTTGCATAATTAAATTAATATCAGATCTACTATTCACGTTTCCGGATGACATCTTTTGCCAACGACTTCACTTACGTGGAGGTTGAAAATTATCCAACGGGAACCTACTACAGTAATAAATGATTCTATGTGTAAACCCAGGTTATTTATGTGTAAATACAAATTTGGCAAACAGTTTGTTGCCTGAATTAACACGAAGGATACTGTTTTATCCCGGAAGTACATTCCCGTGGTATAATTTTCGACCTCCACGCGGGCAAAGCCGCTGGCAATATCTAGTATGAAATGAAGTATGTACTATACAGTCACTTATCATTTACTAACTACAATCACTTACTAGAGAATGGGAAGCAGCGTTCTCTATGCATTTTACCACCATACTGCGAACGCCAACCCGGTTGCCAAGCGTGGCAATTTTGGTTAATCCCCCAAACGTCTATGTCCAGCGCTGGACGTCTTTAGGCTGAAATAATGATGATGTAGGTAATCACCATCATCATCATCAGTCCAGCTTTCTTCCAACTATATTGGGGTCGAATTCCAGTCTCCAGTTAGACTGGAATTACGGCCTACCTGGCCTCCACAACTCCGTTACTGTGTAATGTGATTCATTTATTTATTATTATTTATAGTTAATTAACACGGTACAATACCAACTACATTAATAACATAGAAACATAAAGAAAACAAAATTATACAATTAACAATCTACTTACTAACATGGAACAGTGGACACCCTGGCATACTGTTTCTCACAGAACATCAGACATACGCGCATAATTCTACTCCATTCGTCCGCAAACACATCACATTCAGGGTTGGCTGTCAGGAGGGCACTATCCCATTGGTAAGACTGGTTGTCAGAATTTCGGGTTTCTGACGACCGTAAAGATTTTCTAAGGTCGACGAATGACAGCTGGGACCAGCGGCTTAACGTGCTTACCAAGACACGGCGGGGGGTTTGTATGTAAAAATAACCACCCATCCACAGACCAACCGCGACAAGCGTACCTGATCGATAAAACCGTGGGGCTGTTATTACGTAACCACAAGCCCCTCAGTACGTAGATACTGAGGGGCTTGTTATGCAATATAGTGAAGTTAAGTAGATGTTTCACCCCATTTCTTCCCGTGGGTGTCGTAAGAGGCGACTAAGGGACTTACTAGGGAATGAGCAGCAGCGTTCTCTATGCATTGTACCACCAAGTTGAGATTATGGCAAATCCCCCCAAAAATGTACCGGTCAAATTGGTGGTGCATGGGGGAGGTCCATGTCCAGCAGTGGACGTCTTGCGGCTGAAATGATGATGATGAAGTTGATGTTAGTTTCAAAGGCCATGAAGTATCCATTTGTCAACAGAATGCAATTTCATTACAGGTTAATCTGAAATTATTTAAATGACAGGGCTTTTGCTATAGGAGGAGACGCCCCGGACGGCGGGAGTCCGTTGCGGACTCCCGGCCACCGTAGGCGCAGGCTTGCGGGTGGCGAGCAATGGGTAGCTCGCCGCCCGGTAAGGATCAGACCCGGTTCGCAGAATTTTTCGAAAGAGTTACCGTGCATAAGCAACTGAAGGAACACGGGTGGGTTTTACTCAGTAAAAGTTTGACACGCCATTCCACTCCACCCAGAGCGGGAGACGTCGTTTCATGATTTCCCACCGACAAAAAAAAAGGATTCGTCATGTTTCTAATTGTAACTTTTACTGCCCTGTTGGTCCCGTGGCCGCAAGCGCGACTACTGAGGGTGAGGCTCCAGGTTTGATTCCGATGTCGGGCAAACTGTTTATTGAGTTTTTCCACTAGAAATTTCTTAGTAACACAGAGCCCGGAGTTTGGAAGTTAGCGGTGTGATACCCCTGGTGCCTCGGAAAGCACGTTAAGCCGTTGGACCTGCACCTGATCTCTCTTCAGTCGTTCCAGATTGCCGTTCTATTGGACTATGAACGAGGGAAAAGAGAGTGCTCCTGTGTCTGCGCACATACTTATGCGCTATAATATCTTCCGTGCCGAAAACTAGTTTCCGCTGAGATTGGCCAACATGGCCGAAATACGGTCCTGAAGAATATGTGTGTAGGTAACTTAACGAACTTACGCAAGAAGTGTGTGGCAAGAACAGTGAGCAGATTGACCAAGATTATGACTGTACTTTAAAAGAGACTGTGACCTCGGAGTTTTGGTTTACGGTCTTTTTACTCAGAGCAGTGAATTAGGAAACACCAAGTAAAAGTGTTTTTTTGTGACAAATTTACAGAAATAAGTGTCGTTTATCGTCTTCACCATTTATTATTTATGTAACGATCGACGGTAACAATCCTACAAAATGACATAAAAATGTGTGTAAAATACCATATTATTCCACGTTTTAGAACAATAAAAAGAACTACAGTTTGTTTGTCAAACATGTATCGTATTTTTTCCAATCAAGTTTTGTGTAACCAACATATTGTGCATAAATTTAGGGACAGGTATTTGTATATATTCCTAGTAATTTCTAGCTTTTGGCCATGGCTTCGACTGCGTGGATGTCGGAATATATTGCACAGGAACGTACTACGGGGATCAAAAGTACCCTATGTATTGATCTAGATAAACAAAGTATTAATTCCGTAATACATTGTTTTCATATAACTCTTTTGGTTTACGTGGCGCACGCCAGTAAAGCTCTCAGTTGGCTTGATATATTTCGACATTTTCAACATCATCGTCTGCCTGCCTTTTCCCAACTATGTTGGGGTCGGCTCCCAGTCTAACCGGATGCAGCTGAGTACCAGTATTTTATATGGAGCGATTGCCTATCTGACCTCCACAACCCAGTTACTGGGTTATACGATACCCCTTGGTAAGACTGGTCGTCAGATTTTCCGGCTTCTTACGACTAACGATTGTCTGAGATCTACGAAAGACAGCTGGGACCAACGGCTTTACGAGCTTTTCGAGGCACGGAAGGGTCTTGGTATGTAAAGATGGTCACCCATCCACGGACCAACCGCGGCAAGCGTAGCTTAAACTGAACGATCAACCCGTACGGCTGTTATTACTTAGCCACAAGCTCCTCTTTTCTAAATAATCTTTATATTTTAGCCAATTTATATAAAATCTTATTGAATTATACATCCAAACCTTTCTCGTGAATCATTCCGTTCATCGGTGAAAACCGTGTGAAAATCGGTTCGTTAGTTTTGAGTTTATACCGTTCACTCAGGCAAACAGACAGACTTAGAGAGTGGAAGCTTTATAACAGCCTTTCCCAAAGTGGGCGCTGCAGGCCTAAAGGGCGTTGTATAGAGTCTACACAACGCCTCCATTTTTTTTCTGAGTCTCTTACCACCCCCCCTTTAGGCCTGCAGCGCCCACAAGGGGGCATTATCGCCCACTTTGGGAAAGGCTGCTTTATAATAATAAATATAGTGAAGTTATTTGAGCCGTAGAAACTTTCAGACGACTAAAATAATTATAATGTAAAGCACTGAGATGTTTTGAAAATAAGTTTTGTATAACAGATATTTTCGATCGTAAAAACCTTCAATTCAATTCAATTTCATCTTTTACTGCATATTTAATGAATTCTCACCGTTTTAAAGTAGTATTCTTATGATATATGTAATAAAAAGTGAAAAGAAAGAACGAAAAATTGTTTATTTTCACAAACAAAACGCACATTACAAGATAAAAATAAAAAAAGATACATAAAATGCAACGCAGCCAAAAGCCCCGTATTTAAGTCAATAAAAAAATTAACAGTTTAGCAATATTGACATTGTTTGTGATGATAGGATAGGACTAGTGACCAAAGACAATTAAGCTGTAAGTGTCTTATCTTATAATACTAACCTGTTAATGGTGCCGATTCTCTTATTCACAAACTAAACTAAATTTAAGTTCAGTGCATCTTTTTCTTTCTATTTCATTAAGGAAAGGACAGAAGATAAATTTTAGTTTAGTCCTGTCAAATTAAGTAGCGCTTGACGTAAATTGACGTAATTTTAGTAGGCAAGTTTTTAATCACGTCTAAACTTGTATGGAGCCCTGATTAATTTGACAGGACTAAACTAAAATTTTTCTTTTGTCCTCTTCTTAATGAAATACAAAGAAGAAGATGCACTGAACTTAAATTTAGTTTAGTTTGTGAACAAGGGAATCGGCACCATTATCTGATTAACCTTCTTCAAGAATTGGGCTTTCAAATGCAAAAAGATTTTTTTCAAATCCGACTTTTAGTTCTAGAGATTACCGACTACACACAAAAAAACAAAGTTAATCTTTTTATAATATGATATAATTTAATACTTATATGCCTCGTTGGTCGAAGTTTGCTTCGTTGCCGTTGGTTGGTTGGACGTACCGTGCGGTGCCGGACGTAAAGAATAACACCACCCCATTTATTCCCGTGGGTGTCGTAAAAGGCGACTAAGGGACTTACTAGAGAATGGGCAGCAGCGTTCTCTATGCATTTTACCACCATACTGCGATCGCCAACCCACCTGCCAAGCGTGGCGATTATGGCAAAGCCCCCCAAATTGGGGGAGGCCTAAGTCCAGCAGTGGACGTCTTACGGCTGAAATAATGATAATGATATGCCTCGTTGGTCTAGTGGTTGCAAGCGCTACTGTTGAATATGAGTCTTGGGTTTGATTCCCAGGTCAGGCAAAGTGTTACTGGATTTTTCTATCTGGAATTTCTTAGTAGCAGCCCGGAGTCTGGTTTTGTACCCGGTTGATGGCAATAGGCTCGCCTTCTATTACATGGGACTTAAACATAACAGGCGAAATGTGGGTGTACTATAGATACACCTCTGCGCTACCCATCGGGAAAACAAGGCGTGATGTTATGTTATACAGGGTGTCCCAAAAATCAACGTCAAGCCGAAAACAGTTGATAGGCCAGGTGGTGACAGTTATCAGAAACATAATAAAAAACGATCTAAGTTAAGTACTATTCAAATTATTGACATTGTTTTTTTTTTTTTGTGAGTGATGTAACCCTGAATAACCCATCTGTAAACTACAGTCCAAAATTAAAACACAACTACCTCAGTTTTAAAGAAAACATCACTTTTTTGTTCCACCATGTACTAAAAATTATTACATCGCCCAACTTTAACTGACTGTACTGAAAAAAAAAAATGCTTAACTTAGATTTTTTTAATTTTTTTTCTGATAACTGTCACCACCTGGCCTATCAACTGTTTTCGGCTTGACGTTGATTTTTGGGACACCCTGTATATTCTATGGATAAATCCAGGTCTTTTCACAGTATGTTCGTTCACCGTCATGCCAGTAAAATTCTAATCAAATGTAAAAATTTGTTATGAATTAAAATGAATAATAATAATATCTTGGGACAACCAACACAATGTTATCTAATCCCAAACTAGGCAGAGCCTGTACTATGGCAACCAGACAACTGATAAATATACTTATATATTTCTAAATATATACATATAAATTATAAAGATCAATTTCACCCAGACACAGAACAAATGATTGTGCTCATCACACAAGCATTTGTCCTGGGTGGGAATCGAACCCATGACCTCAGTCTTAGCTGTCAGGGTCACTGACTACTAGACTAACAGGCCAGTCAGAATACATTGTAATTTAAAAAAAAATACATTACGGATGACACTCAGGACATAGAAAAGAAAATTAAGATAGCGCCAACACTTCCACCCTTGTTTGTCAAACAAATGAACAGCAAACGTCAAATTTGAAAATCACGTTCCCTCGCTTACCGGGTACTTAACCCCCGTCAGTCGCGCGGTTAATTTAGCCCATTCAATCTACCTAGTCTTTTCCCAACTTTGTTGGGGTAGATTACAGTCTAACCGGATGTAGCTGAATATCAGTATTTTACTTGGAGTGACTGCCTATCTGACCTCCACAACCGACTCTTGAGTAAGAGGTATTGGTCATCATTACAGCTGAAAGACGTCTACTGCTGAATATAGACCTGCCCCAGTTTGGGGGTGTTTGCCATAATCGCCACTCTTGGCAGGCGGGTTGGCGATCGCAGTATGGTGGTAAAATGCATTGAGACGGCTGCTGCCCATCCTCTAGTAAGTCCCTTATGATGAGATGATGCTATTCTTTTCTGTCGGCACCACATAGACATTAGGTTCATACCGCTGTTTAATGTAGCCTTCTATAAGTTAAAGAATTGTTTAAGTCGTTTTAGAGTTTATACATTACAAAAGATTTTACGAATTATCAAATTTTTCCTATTTATAATATTAGTTACATTAGATTACACACCGATATCTGATCCCAAACTAGGCAGAGCCTGTACTATGGCAACCAGACAACTGATAAATATACTTATATATTTCTAAATACATACATATTATAGATAAATGACACCCAGACACAGAACAAAAAATGACTGTGCTCATCACACAAAGATTTCTCCTGGGTGGGAATCGAACCCACGTCCTCAGTCATAGCAGTCAGGGTCACAAATTGCAGGGCAAACATGTATTAGTTTATAGTTTTATATTATTTGTTTATTGTGTTTTATGGGCTTAAGTTGCCTGAAATAAAGGATTGTATTATATTGTACTAACCACTAGATATACAGGCCAGTCAATTAGTGTAGATGGAGCGGCTCCTTATATGACCTTCATAACCCGGTTGCTGGGTAACACGATACCCCTTGCCCCCTCTTCTTTTCTCTACAGGTCCGGTTGTTCAAGTTTTTTTTTTTGTTTTGACTTCCAACCCGTAACGACTGTCAATGATCTACAAATGACAACTGTGACCAACGGCTTAACGTGCCTTCCGAGGCATGGACAGGTCTTGATATGTAATGGACCCATCTATGATCTGACCACAACATGCGTAGCTTAACCTGATATCGTCCCGTTCGGCTGTTATTATTTCGCCAGGAGCCCACTTAATTTAGCTTATTTCTAGACCCAGTGTAAAACACAATCTATTTTCACGAACGAACTCCTGCCGTGTCGAACTAAACTCCTTAAACCTTTTTCATTATCTCATTTTATCTCACTGTGACATCGGGATATTGAAATAGAAAAAAAAAAACACAAAGTTTCTTTTTTTCTCTTCAAAGGAGGCGACGCCTTCCAATTTCGAAGTCGCTTCGGTTGTATATTGATGAATCACAATCAAAGAATGAATGTTTTAATAGATTTGGAACCTTTTCAAATTGGAGCTCTTTTGCAAATCTCATTTATAATAAAGAATGATGAATGTAAAAGCCTTGTTCACTTATTTATTTCGTACTAGCTTTTGCCAGCGGCTTCGTCCGCGTAGAGCTCGGAAATTATCTCGCGGGGACATACTACCGTCCGGGACAAAAATTACCCTATGTGTGATACAGGATATAAACTATTTGTGTGCTAAATTTTATCTAAAACAATTCAATAGGTTTTGCGTGAAAGAGTAACAAACATCCATAGATCCTCACAAACTTTCACGTTTTCAATACTAGCTTTTGCCCGCCACTATGGCGTTAACGTCACGCAGAAGCGTTACGCAGAAGTTGCGGAATAAAAAGTAGCCTATGTCCTTTCTTGGGACTTAAACTTACCCCGTACGAAATTTCATCAAAATCGGTTTTGTGGTTTAGTCGTGAAAGCGTAACAGACAGACAGAGTTACTTTCGCATTTATAATATTAGTATAGATAGATAGTACAGATTAGTAGGCTCTACATAATACGATGCTTACGCACAATATATAGACCAACTAAGTATTTACACTAGTTACTAAATTGAATGACTAACTAACTATACAAATTAATAAAACAGAAGAACACTTAGACAATATATATAGTCCTCCAGACCGAATTTCGGCCACGGCGGCCAATCTCAACGGAGTCTAGCCATCGGCGCGGGAGATATTATAGTGCTCAAGTGTATGCGCAGACACAGGAGCACTCACTCTTCCCTCACTCTCATAGTCCGATGGGACGGCAATCCGACACGACCGGAGAGAGATCAGGCGTAGGACCAACTGCTTAACGTGCTTTCCGAGGCACGGGGGTATCACACCGCCAACTTCCAAACTCCGGGCTGCTACTAAGAAATTTCTAATGGAAAAACCCAGTAACACTTTGCCCGACCCGGGAATCGAACCCAGGACCCCACGCTCAGCGGTCGCGCTTGCGACCACGAGACCAACGGGGCAGTTAGACAATATAGTATAGTCTAGACAATATAGGTAATAAGAGAATGGTTTGAACAGTTTTCAATGCCTGTTAAAGATCCGGATAAAAAACAGGATATTTAATGTAATTATAATTCGACATCAAAATCTTTAATTACAATTTTAAATGAAGCTTAATTATTTTTGAGCAATAATTTACGAATAACACAAAGATAAACTCACGGCTCAAAAGCTAAAGTATTTGAGTAGGGAAGCGCAGTGAATTAAAATTAAACTCAACGATTGAAAGTTAAAAGATCACTCTAAAGTTACTCGGTTCATCTCAAACACATAATTTTGGAATGGACTCCTTAGTCTGACCTAATTACGAAGCTTGGACCAGAAGCCGTTACATTTAGCCGAGAGGTTAAAAATGCAAAGATATGAAAATGTTAACATACATCATTTTTACACAGTGTATTTTAAAATTTACCGTGTATCGTGTACCGTGTGGTGCCGGACATAAAGAATAACACCACCCCATTTCTTCCCGTGGGTGTCGTAAAAGGCGACTAAGGAACTTACTAGAGAATGGGCAGCAGCGTTCTCTATGCATCTTACCACCATACTGCGATCGCCAACCCGCTTGCCAAGAGTGGCGATTATGGCAAAGCCCACCAAATTGGGGGAGGCCTAAGTCCAGCAGTGGACATCTTACGGCTGAAAATGATGATGATGATTTTAAAATTTACATGGGTTTTGACGTCTCAAAATTCCTTTTGTTTCACGAAAATGGCTTTTGTTACCCCCTCATATATTAAACTTTATTAACTATCAAAATATGAGTGTACTATTATTCTGCGTTTCTACTCCATCGGGAAATACTCGGTCCGTGTTATGTATAAAAAGTTCCCATCCAATTTAACATTTGCCTCTACACTGCAAGCGACGTCTATAAAATTTTCCAGTTTAAAGTGATTTTTCTTAAGAAAAAATTGTATTGGACTCTTTCTATCCACGGCAAAGCGTATAAGGCCGGTTTTAAATGTAGTATAACGCAATGCGACGTACGTCGTTTCGTAGTACAGTGGTACACCCATGCGCAAAGAGCATTCGGTTGTACGCTCCCGCGGTGAACGGTTGCGTCACTCTGCTCCGAACGCGATCGAAAAATACGGACGCGGGTCGACTTTGAAACGTTACGTGTGACAATTAAAATCGAAGTGTTTTTGAAATTCAAAAAATACAGTTGCAGTGCAAGTGAAAAATAATTGGTGATAATTTGTTGAGTTTTTGATTTAATTTTTATAATAATTTCGAAAAAGTGAAGTGATTTTTTTTTTGAGACGAAGTGTTGTGATTTTTTTCGGAGTTTTTTTTGGAACACGTTCCTGATTTTATTGTGAGTATTTAGTGTATATTTTTATTATAATAGATTAAAAATATATTTTTTTTTAGACTTTAAAATGTGTGTGTGTTATTTATATGATTTTACTTAACCTAAAATAATTGTTTATTCACATTTTACATTAATTTGCCATGGTGCAGTGTTAAGTCCACGTGCATAACTTAGCCTACATTTGTAGACCAGCTCGGTCAGACAGGTATTTCTCGTAATTAAGCGTTGTTTACGCAAACTCGAGCTTTTAAGGGTTGAAATATATTTCAAGTCGTTTGCGAATGCTTACGCATTTGTTGGTGTAAAGTAATTATTTTGTGTTGGAATAGAATTCAGTGGATAAACATTAAATATAACTGGAACGGAGTTAATTTAGAATAGGCGATAGAAATAGATTTGTGGCTTAAATAATGAATTTCGTCATAAAGTAAGTAATAATTACAAAAGCACATAAGTTCGTCGTTAATCGTAATAATTATTTTATTTAGGTACATAAAGGTTATCTACATGAGGAACTTTCAAATCAAACTTTATTATTTTTATATTGTAGGTACAATAATAAATTGGGTGGATCAGTGTTTTTCTAGGAATATCACTTAGTAATCTGAATGTAGGAGAGACAAAGTTTTGTTACTTTCAATTTTAATTTTGTCAAATTACGAAGATTTTACTCTGAAATCCAATACAGAAAAATGCCATTGATTTAAAGCTAAGTCTAAAAAACATGTATCTACAAGTATATATAAAAAAAGAATCTTAGTGCATCAATAAATTCGTCCGCACCGTAGTCAACAAGAAAACTGCCAAAAAATCTGACAACATAATTTAAGTAAGTTAAGTTATAACGTAATTATAAAGAAAACATACATATGTCCTAAAAATTAACTGTTTTTGAAGGAGTAAGAACATATTTATTTAATTCCATTAATTTTCAACTATACAAATAAATACAGAAACAAAATGACACTTAGATTAAGTAAAAATTTCATTCAAACATAAATTAAAAAGTTTACAATTAAAACGTCACCGTTTCAAACATTTTATAACAAAACCTCTTGTTTGTATAAATAATTCAGAACTTTCCTCGGAAGCCTCCAGTTCTCAAACAATCAAGACACGTCGCATGCCATTCACTCAGTCAATTAACAATCAATCAGACCGAATGAACGAACGAAATCATTGAATTAATGATTAACTCTTCTTACATAGTACGTTTGAAGTAAAACAGTTAAATAATGAATGAAATACCTTCCCTCGTAAGATTGAACTTTACAATGATACTAGCTATTAATATTAACTATTTAAAACCTAATCATCATTATTATTTTCCTGCCATTATCTTAATTTATTTGGGGCGTCTTATTCTTCCATACTTCTCTATTAGTCATCATGTCGAGAGTCACTCCATTTCTAGCTAAATAATTTTTTACACAGTCTCCATCTGTAATTCTGTGCGAAAATAAAATAATCAATTTGAATCATAGAGGATCTGACTGTCCAGGGTTTGCTGATCATGAAACAGTAATTTCACAGCTAGTCTACCTTTATATTTATACTTTGTGTCATGGGGTCTGTATACACGGAGCAACCTGCTCTGTGTATAACATTTTTTTCCGGCAAAAGCCAATATTTCAAAGATATGCTATGGTTACATTTTATCTAAATTTGACCGAAATCTTTTCTTTTAAGAGTATTTGTAAGAATGTACGTGAATTCTAATTGCGATACCGAAATTACATAGAGTCCTAGCGTTCCTCTTCCAGCGATATCTGTTCAGCCGTTAGTTAAGGCGAGGGTACATACTGACAGAGGGACTTATGTATTTTACTATTGTATTAAGTACAGTCACCAAAGAGTTTAGTAACCATGGTCTGATATGTGTGTAATGTAAATATCTGAATAATTACAAGATTATACTTTGTACCGCGCACACGTTGTTTGATTTGTTAAACCTAGTAAACCGTTCAATATGTAGTTGAAATTTAGTAATAAATCGATGGATGTTTTCGAATGAAACTTAATCTGATAACTAAACTGTGTGTTTTCTATTATTTTAATTAAATTTCGTTCGAAAACATGCATCGGTTTCTCACTTAAACTATATCCGAGGACCCTGGTTACTTATCTCTTTTGATGATCGTAATGGTCACTATTAATATTTAGTTCGTTAAGTATTTACCAAACGCAGAAAAAATAAAGCGAGGCAAACACAATAATCTTATTCTTTAATTTTTTCATATATTCACTGTTCTTGCGGGTGGAGCCACTGTTGCAAACAAATATTCAAAAAGTTCCAATTTCAAATTTAAAGTACCTATAGATTAATTAACAGTTGGAAATCGAAAGTGACTTTAAAGTCGAGGATTCAAGCAATAACAAACGATTTGTCGCAGTCAAACAGCGTGCCTCGGAGAGTAACTACATTAATCAAAACGCCGTAGTTTCGAGAGCTCTTCAAATCGCCCGTCGGTACAGTACCTGATTTCTATTGAGTCGGCACGAGCTATAGGAATAATAGTTCAAGCTGAAGAAATGGAAATAATTAGCTTTTGTTAGCGGCTTTGCCCGCGTAAAGGTGAAAATTATCCCAAGAAAAACTTACTACCGGGATAAAAGTAAAAGTGCCGGACGTAAAGAATAACACTATCCCATTCTTTACCGTGGGTGTCGTAAGAAACGACTTAGGGACTAAATAGAAAATGGACAGCAGGCACAAAACTACGATCGCCAATCCGCCTGCCAAGCGTGGCAATTAGACCAGGCTCGGGTCGACGGCGCGTAGTGTTCCACGCGCGCCTCAAAGAGATGTCAGCAGCACTGAAGGGGTCTGCTAGGACCGATGCTTGCCAGGGTCGCAAGATTGTTCGAATGAGATACTGTGACCCTGGCACATGGGCAACTGAAGGAACACGGGTTTTAGTCAGTAAAAGTCTGACACGCCCTGAGCTCCGCCCAGAGCGGGAGAAGTCATTTGATGATTTCACATCCAAAAAAAAAAGAAAAAGCGTGGCGATTATGGCAAATCCATCCAAATTGGGGGAGGCCTAAGTCCAGCAGTGGACATCTTACGGCTGAAATTATGATGATGATGATTTATGTGTTAATCTAGGTTATGAACTATCTGTTTGTCAATTTTCATCCAAATCCGTTAAAGCATTTTTGCGTGATTGAGTAACATACATCTAAAGCATCCAAACATACAAATTGTTATATTATTTTATGTATAATTTAGTAGAATATTGTAGGTATAATATAAGATTGAATATGTTACTAATAGCACCAACACGTGTTACCTTATGGAATGCAAAATTTCTTGAAATCCATTAAATATACATCATAGATTTAATTTTAATTACTTCTAGGTACGTTCATATTTTAAAGAAGAAAGATTTGATTGTTTGTAATCGATAAACTGAAAAAATACTAAGCCGATTTAGAAAATTCTTTCGCCTATCGAAAGCTACATCATTTCGGAGTAACACGAGCTATAAATTTCATGCGGACGAAGTTACGGACAAAGTGCTAGTACCTATTCAAATATTAAAATGTATTTTTCTTTAATGGTATTTAGAGAAGAGTGGGTTTTGGCTAAGTTATAACAGCCGCACGGGTCGATTGTTCAGGTTAAGCTACGCTTGCCGCGGTTGGTCCTTGGATGGGTGCCTCGGAAGGCACGTTAAGTCGTTGGTCCCGGCTGTCTGTCGTGTATCTGAAAGTCTGACAACCAGTCTTACCAAGGGGTATCATATTACCTAGTAACTGGGTTGTAGAGGTCAGATGAGCAGTCGCTCCATGTAAAATACTGGTACTCAGCTGCATCCGGTTAGACTGGAAGCTGACCCCAACTTAGTTGGGAAAAGGCTAGGCAGATGATATTTCTTTCATGGTATTTAGAAAACACAGTTTAATGTCTAGTGTACTCTGTCGCCTACAAAATTCCGGGACAGTATTGATAATAATGTTATAGAGTATAATACCGTTTATTATATACATAGTAAAAATTATAGATATAAACGTAGAAGTTTCACAATGGGCGGTCTTATCGCTAAAAGCGACCTTTTAAGAACAACCTTTATAAGCTGGTTTTAAACCAGTCCTGTGTATAATAAATATAATTATAGTTTTAAAGGATATCTAAATAACTTTCTACTTAAAAGCCAACGAAATTGTTATTGAATTTTAAAGTTTTCGTTATTTAAAAACATTACATCGTTTCGGATCTATATCGAATATATTTATTCTCTCAATGATCATAATAATCATTTACTCCGATGATACTCTGAAGGTACTCTTTGGGAGTAGGTGACTGTCTCTGGAGCTTTTACCACCAGCATCCCGGACCCGGCTATCGACGCCAGCGGAGCACATTTTTTTTTAAATTACTATAAATATACTCAACAGCGTACCTATCTCTGCGATTAGGTATCTTTACTTGCTCTTTAGCGGAATTCCAGAGGGTGACAACGTTTCGTCATCTGTTGAAATTGTGCCGGTACTCAGAGTCGTTACTTAGGACTTGTTATTGAATAACCACGCTGATTTCAATTCGGATCAGTAGTTCCTGAGATTACCGCGTTTAACCAAACAAACAAACATAATATTAGTATAAATTAGGATTTACCAGCGTCTTCGCACGCGAAATTGTCCCACAGGGACTTAGGAAAAATTGGTCCCCTATGTTAATCCAGGTTATGTCTGTGTCCGGATTTTGAGTGATTGATTCACATAATTGATTGACCGATTGAAAACATACAGACTTTCACATTAATTATAATATTAGTATGATATAGTTTGCATGTATTTAATACGTAAAATCTATACTAATATTATAAATATACGAAAGTAAACTCTGTCTGTCTGTTACGCTTTCACGACTAAACCACTGAACCGATTTTAACGAAATTTGGTAAGCGGTAAGCTTGCACCCAAAAGGACATAGGCTAGTTTTTATTCCACGGCTTTGTCTGCCTCCGCAATAACCGACATTTACACGGACAAAGTCACGGGCAAAAGCTAGTGATCATTCAATCAACTCAGCCTATCGCAGCCCACTGCTGGACATAGGCCTCTCCCATGTTGCGCCACAACACCCTATCCTCCGCCTTCCGCATCCAGTCTGACCCAGCCACCTTTTTGAGGTCGTCGGTCCATCTAGCTGGGTTAGTCCATAAAGTTAGTGATAAATAAACGGAATTACAGGCAATTATGAGACTCCACTTATCAGGGGGCTTACTCTTCAACCTAATTTTAATTCCAATCTAAAGCAGGTGATTGCAGGTATTAGTGATGATGGGATATTGTTTTGAGGGTTGCATGGTCCTGCCGGGGTCACGTGATTGTTCTAAAGAGATACCGTGACCCTGGCACATGGGCAACTGAAGGAACACGGGTGGGTTTTAGTCAGTAAAAGTCTGACACGCCCTCCCGCTCCGCCCAGAGCGGGAGAAGTCATGATGATTTCCCATCCAAAAAAAAAAAAAAAACCAATACGATTCCAATGTTAATTTTGCATACACGTGATTCGGTACTCTTGAAAACAATAATGTCAATATTGGAACAACAACACTTAATGCAAAAAAATGGACACCCAATTTAAACACATTTTGGCGCTATCGTCAAATTCAAGAATACGAATAGTTCCAATTCCAATGTCAATCGATCGGAATTAACATCAAGAGTAAGCACCCAGCACCCTAAATGACTATATTGTTTTTATTAGAAAACGAAAGATGCTGCTACATAATATTTTAGTTACAATTCATGACATACACGTAAAAGACAATCCCTCTTGCTGGGAACACACGGTTACGGAAAATCAACATATATGTGCAGAACTTTTGTTTTAAAACTTCAAAGTATTGTGAAACTCAGGTTCAACATTAAAATGGGTGTCGCAAGTTCAACATGAAATATTATATCGTTGTTACTCAACAGTCTTCGGAAAGTCTACGAAGTTTTTCATCAAAATTACTTACAATTGAAATTGAGACGACTATTCTGTCTTAGATATAGAAATTATGAACTTAATTACACTGTTGGGAACAAAACTTGAGTGATATTTTTGAAATTAGAGCTCGTTTTAAAAGGTTTCGTCTTGTGAAATGACAAGGAATTTCTGTTAATGCCTTGGTATCATTGGTTACGTGTGATGCCGGATGTAAATAATAGCACCATCCCATTTCTTATCGTGGGTGTCGTAGAAGACGACTAAGAGACTTACCTACTAGAGAATGGGCAGCAGCGTTCTCTCATACTGCGATCGCCAACTCATCTGTCAAGAGTGGTGATTAAGTAAGTAAGTAAAAAATCGTTTATTTCAATATTACAGTTACATTACAGATTATGACAAACACCCCACTTTGGGGAAGGTCTATGTCCACTAGTGGATATCTTTTGGCTGAAATGATGATGTTAGTATTCCTGTGTTCTAGTTTTATAAGGTTAGCAAAATTACAGGCACATAAGGGGCCATCCATAAAATGCGTCACACGTTAAGGGGGGGGAGGGGGTCGACGAAGTGTGACATTGTATGACAAGGGGGTGGAAGGGCCCCTAAATTTTGTGACGTCACATTTCAAAATTGAATATACATATTTAAAGTACTATTAAAACACGAAATATGAACTATGAAAGAAATTAAAAAAAAAAAATTTCAATGTCTAGATGTAAAATTGCAAAATATGTGACGTCACACTAGGGGGTCACACAAATGTGACCAGCTGTGACAAGGACGGGGGGGGGGGGGGTCCGTAACCAGTCTAAAATGTTCCCACTGCTGGGACACAGGCCTACTCTCTTAGAGAGGGAGTGGGCTGTTGTAATCCACCACGCGGGCTGTGTGGGTAGATGTCACATGTCGTCGATTTTTTGGTTGGGCACAAGAGTGATTCTATTTTTTTAAGGTGGGCAAAAACTTTGGTGATGCAGTAATGCGGTTATTACTAAGTTGTTTGCTTAATAACCTGTCGTCCAAATGTTTAAAATGTAGTTTCAATCTCATCATGACAAATTATTTAATATCAAAAATGTGTTTACAATTTGAGGAAAGACACATTGTGACTGTTCTTAAAATAATGTGAATTACCCAAGCAACCTAATGGCGCAACACACTATTAATTAGAATCTGATTCATTTTTAAGGTTATTGCCAAACCATAGCTTCATAATTATGTCCGAAAATGTGGTCTGCTCAACAACGTAAATAACGCAATCAATGGTGTTGAACTGTCAAAACGAAAACCATTCCTACTGTTGGTAATTACCGAGTTGGTCATCATATTCCGTCACCTTCTTTTTAACACGCGTTTATTAGCTTTACCTGTATGTTTGTAACCGACTCCTTTGAACTCCATTTTGATCCACTTCGTACGGTCAGATTTCATTTTAACTTGGTAGACTTATCGAGGACCGATGATAATACAATAATTTCGTAAATTTGTGCCATTATCCTCGCTAGGGTTACCAGGATAGCAAAAAAAAAACTTTCTTCGAAAACTACGCTGACATACGTAACAAAATTCGAAACACCCTAAAAAATTGAAAATAAATAATACTTAGTTAAAAAAACTAAAAAAACACGCTTCTGTAGAAAACCAAACTAAAAAGTATAAAATAATGGAAAAAAGCGTGGAGTGCTTTTTGGGGTATTTTTTAATAGATATCAAGCACCCCACGCTTTTTTAGTTTTTTTTAAACTATTATTTTACCAAAAAAAAAAAAAACCAGACAATACCTATATTACAAAAAATAAGATAAAATTCAATGCTGAAGCAGAAAAGAATTAAATGTCATTAAAAGAATAAAAATAAAAAGTCACAGAATTAAAATAAAATAAAATGTCAATTTTAAGGGTCACAGAATTGGAATGAATTGTCTTTACGAATCAAACTCAGAAAGTATTACACATTTCCGAGTACTAAATTCACGGGAAAATTTAATAACGTGGTAAACATTTTCTCTTAAAATCGACATCCCTTTAAGTTTAAAGTACAATCGTTTCACACCTCCGAAAGCGGGTATAAATCGTGTAAGCGTGGTGAAATATAAATAGATTGCAACCAATAGAAATTGGGTCAGCTCACACCTTTAAATCACTAAGATTTACACGGTCTAGAGTTGAGGACATAAACAACTTAGTGACTTCGTAAAACCACACCCATTTATAAATTTAAATTGATGCAGTTAGTCTAAAAAACGGGTGAGCATAAAAAATAACGTTAACAAGGCTGATGTGAATAGAAACGCCGAGATGGGGCCTAGGAGATGTCCTAGAAGGACATGGACATTCCAGTAGGAATGGTTTTCATTTTGACAGTTCAACATTGATGTTGTTGAACTGTTAACAACTCCTGGATTGGCTTTCGGGACCGGAACCGCGGTCCCGGATTCCACCTAAAATACAATAATTATTTAGCAGTAGTATTTTGAGAACACAAGAAAAATGAAGTTAAAGTACAGTGAACAAAAACGAGAGAAAAACAAACATAGGAGCGTCAGCTAGAAATCGCTTTATGCCTTCGGAGTACCAGGTGGTCATAACCCGGTAGGAGCTTACCTAACATGGGTGGGTATATATTAGCTAGAAAACGCTTTATGCCTTCGAAATACCAGGTTGTCATAATTTGGTAGGAGCATAATAAGTTAACACATCATTTATTTACTCTAAGGCAGTACAAAGTTTGCTCAGCTGGTATATTAAGATAGCATTTTTTATAAATGTCAGTTGATAATGTTTAATTTACAAAAATAGTAATGATATTAAATAATTGTAATGATTGTGACCGCTGCTGACGTGTCATTTCGAAATAAAATAAATATTAAATCGTTTTATAAAAATAATTTTCTTTGTATAACTTAAAATTTTTTGGCTGTCCTTAATTTTCCAAGACATAACTTTGTTTATTTTACTTGTGGTCCCAAAATACTACTTAAAATATTTATTACATTAATAGGTGGAATCTGGGACCGCGGTCCCAGTCCCGAAAGCCCCACAATTCCTGGATTCGGCCTCCTTATGGATCACAGAAACGAAACTTTCGACTATTTAAAAAATAGTATCGACGAAAAAAACGGAGGAGGTTATCAATTCGACGCGTATATATATAGCATCCTGTGTGTATTGTCAGACCGGTGGGATTGTCCGATGCTCGAGCGCTGGATACGACTGCACGCAGTCAAGTGAACACATGCCCGTGTATCGGATTATCCCATGATGTTTTTGTGTGGTTTAAAAAAAAAAAAATAATAAGTTTTGTATATAGTTCTTAGCGTCTTGTCTCATTACTAACATTCGTTTCTCATAAGCATTTCTGTGTTACTAACAATTTTATGGATGTAAATCTGAAATAAATGAATATAATAATAATAATATATATTTTTTATGTATACGCATAACTTTATACAGACTAGTCCGATTTTGACAATTATTTTTTCATTGGATGGGGTATACCTTGCCAAGTATTATTAGTACATGAAAGTAAAAAAAAAATGAAAACTTTTTAACAAAAAATTAAACCGCCGAAAAAACTGAAAAGCAAAAAATAATACTATTTTTTGCTTTTCAGTTTTTTCGGGTTTTTTACTACTGGGACACAGACCTACCGGGTTGATAGATGTCACATATCTTAGAATTTCTGGTTATAGGACATGTCGGTTTCCTCACGATGTATTCCTTCACCGTTTTGAGAGCAGTGGTGATGAAATTATTAATACATAGTAAAATCTTTTTTTTTTTGTGGGTGGTATCAAATGACGTCTCCCGCTCTGGGCGGAGCGGGAGGGCGTGTCAGACTTTTACTGACTAAAACCCACCCATGTTTCTTCAGTTGCCTATATGCCAAGGCCACGGTAACTCTTTCCAACGAATCTCGCAAACCTGGCAGAAAACGCCTGTCTGGTTTCAAAGTTTTCTCAAAGTTCTTGAGTATCAAAAGCCTCAATTCTACGTAATTTTATACCATCTTATAACATATAAAATTAAAGCCAGAACTTCATCAAATACCACAAGTGATAATTAAGTCATTGCGTACCAGCGGCCATGATTAACCGACTTCAAGCATGCGAGGTGCTGTGTTTACATGCTCATTATCAGCCCGTAAGGGTGTAATTTAAGAGGGTGATATTATCTCTAGTTTATGGCAGAATTTCCTGTTGGTATTCGGGAGGCGATCATTTTGGTGAGACATGTTCAAATTATGTTGGGAAGGTAATTTGGTTTTCTACGCTTTTAGAGACAAATAATGCCGGCAATGGATAATATTTATTCTATTCCACTTTATTTTTCGTTATGGCAATGGGTGCCGATGTCGACAATTCTACCAATGTCAGATGTGATATGAGAAAATGTGCGGAGATGTGGTAAATTACAGCCCACTCCCTCCAGTAGTAAATGTCTTAGAGCTGATAAACGTAATATACCTATAGGTTTTTATTAGTGCCGAGTCAATTGTAGGTAAATTAATGGATTTATGTGCTGCGCAGTATTGAGTCTTATTCGTCAATCGTAAATTACCTATGCGGTCGAAATGTAAGAAACTGTTTTTTTTTTTTTCACAAAATATTTCAACGCATGGGCGTCCAGAGAGAGCAGTGGTGGCCCAGTGGTATCAGCCACAACTTACTGAAGGCTCGAAATCAGCCAGGCTCTTTACTGAGTGTAGATTATTTCATCACTACTGCTCTTAAAACGGTGAAGGAAAACATCGTGAGGAAACCGGGATGTCCTAGAATCAAAAATTCGAAGACATGTGGCATCTACCAACCCGCACTGGGCCCACTCTCATCATTACTAATCCTGACATAAAATCACGTTATTCAATCTCAGACACTAGAATAACATAGTTAGCAATGCATTTAATGCGCCTAGTTCCCGCCGGGCGGCGCCACAACGGACCGGCCATAGATAATTAATTGAATGCAAATCGACCTCCGCGAACTTATTAAGACTGTGAATGGGACATACTGAGGACGTGATTGTTTTCTTATTAGTACTATTTTGTATGTAAGGAGTGTGATCTTCTCACGATGATCTTTACCGTAAGTTTGGTGTCTAAATGGCATAATTGTTGTTTACGTAATTACTAGTCCGAGGCGGGCGAACGTAAACTTTAAAATAATATTTGCTGTGGGCCATTTGCACAAAGTTAATTTATTTGTGGGTGAATCGACAGATCCAGAAATACCTATTAGGCAATTGGCACGTTTAGAATTGTAGTGAATAAAGTTAAAAAAATAATAACTTTTCTATTTAAAAAAAAGTCAACGCAGTGGGCGATGAAATTTTACGACACATCTATACATCTATCTATATCTATACATCTATACAAATAAATAAAATTGGAGTGACTGTTTTTAATATTAAGATAACCACTTTTTACTAAGTGTATATGGATGTATACACGGTACATATACCAAAACAACATTTTTTACAATTTTTGTCTGTCTGTCTGTTTGTTCCGGCTAATCTCTGAAATGGCTGGACCGATTTTGACGGAACTTTCACTGGCAGATAGCTGATGTAACAAGGAGTAACTTAGGCTACTTTTATTTTAGAAAAAATAAATAATGGTTTAAAAAAACTAAAAACACGCTGTATTTTGAGACGTATGTCAGCGTAGTTTGTGACGTATGTCAGCGTAGTTTTCAAAGACAGTTTTTATGAAAAACTTTTTGTTAAATACCACCTGGACGAAGTCGCGGGTAACAGCTATTACCTATAATATAACCTGAATTAACACATCTTACCGCGGTAGTACGTCCTCCTGATTTAATTTCCGACATCCACACGGGCGAAGCCGCGGGCAAAAGCTAGTATTAAATAAAAACTGTTCCGTACATTATTACCGCGTAAAAACATAATAAATAAATAAAATTGAAGTGTCTGTTTGCAATTTTAGCTTTTTACTAAATGCATGGCACATGACATAAAAACTATTTTTTTTTTTGTCTGTTTGTCCGTCCGTAAAATTCTAAACTACACAATTAAGTTAGCAACCAGTTTGATAGACTCTAGATTGTCTTAAGGAGCAAGACCAGCATGTTTCCAAGCTATCTTGGATGTTATCCTCTAATTTGTAATATGCTTGTTTAAAAATGTGTGTTTCACTGGCTGATGTTATAAGGGGTAACATTGGCTACTGTATCCCGGTAGTACGTTCCAGCGGGATTATTTCAGACATTCACACAGGCGAATCCGCAAGCAGCAGCAAGTTTTGTAATATATTCCTTTATTAATATGGAAATGGGCAATGAGTTTCATTAATATGTTCGACTGGTCAAATAAACTTTTATTCATAAGTCGATAATGCGTTCAGTGAAATAAACCAGTATTACTTACTGATTATTTCGCGTTCATTCATTTTAATTTTAAATGAACCATGCGATGTTATGATAAAAGGTATTATGTTTTTGTAAGCTCATTATTCAATTTTGAATCTAGTTTTTTTTAAAGGTTTTTTTTTGTATGAGTCCTCGGGTCTTTTATCGGTTTTAACGGATATTGGTGCCAATTCTGTTGTACACCGAACTAAACTAACTAAACTATCTCTAAAATTCCTTACTTTTGGCTATGAGAATTTTCACGCTATTCTGCAAGAAAAAATCTCTAAATTTAAAAATTATTTTGACACGACTAAAAACGCATTTGACAATCAACGTGGTTTTTTTTTCTTTTGGTTTCGCAACGTGGTACTTGTGTGCGCTACGCAATTAATTTTTTAGAGACGAAGGCGCCATAAAAAACACGTCCAGGCTGCCCGGACGTGTTTTATATGGAATTTTTCACTTTTTGTTTGAAAAAAAAAAAAATACCCACGTGTTGAGATTTAAATGTTCCGAGGTTAATAAAGGGGGTCGAAAATTTCATTATTTTTGCGATAGGACACGCTATTTTCGAGATATAAGCAAAAGAAAAAAAAAACCAGCACTGTTTTTGCACGTCAAGGCGAGGCGTTGCGCGTTGGTGTGAATTTTTGTTCATGATCACTAGTTTTATTCCACATTTTTTTAAATCACGATTAAAAATAGTCAGATTTAGTCAAAATAAATTATTATAGTCAAAATTTTTGGTGAAAACCGGCAAACTCAGAGTAGCAAAATTGTCATTTTCACTAAACTAATAACTCAGTGCAATCTTAGTGCTTTCAAACTTAAATATAGTTAAGTTGTGTCACTTTAGTCTATTTCAGAATAGGAAATCGTCGTTTGACAGGAATAAACCAATTTTTAGTGATTTTTAGTTTAGTTTAGAGAATTTTGTACAACAGAATCGGCCCCATTGTATAACATCACCAGATATTTTTTAAACAGTTGTAAATAAAAAAAGGTATAAAAAGTACCTACTAATAGTAGATCTGAATATTTGCTGGATTAAGCTATATATTGTATTACAGTGTTAAAAATGATAGTTAAAAAAGACGCTTTCATAGAAAACCAAACATTGCGTGTTTTTTAAACTATTTATTTTCAATTTTTTTGTTCGGCTAGTTACAAAAGCGAGTTTTTGTTTTTTTTTTTGCTATCCTGGTTATCCTGGCCAGGAAATGTCAAATATTTATGATTAATCTATTGTCATTGGTCCTTGATAAGTGTGCAAAGATTCAAATTAATCCGACGTTTTGAAGGGAGTGCAAATAATAATATTAATAATAATATTCCACAACTATCACACTACGCCATCTAGTCCCAAGCTAAGCAGAGCTTGTGTTATGGGTACTAGACAACTGATAAACATACTTATATATTTCTAAATACATACATATTATAGATAAATCACGTTTAAACATTTCGTTACATACGAGTAGATACAAAACAAGGTACTAAAAGCGTGTTAAAAAAGGGGGAAATTTTTTAAAAATATGTAGAAGGAAAATTGTTAACATTATTTGCAAACAGTTTTCCTTCTAGATATTTTTTCTATCTGCTGAATCTCGCTGTGCAGCTTTTAGCGAATATGTTTGCTAAAAGCTGCATACCGAGATTCAGCATGGAAACTAACACTATTTTCTATCTCTCTCCATAAGTAGCCTATAAAAAATTGTAAGAAAGAGAAGGAACATCATAAAGACTATAGTTTTCACTACCAACTCTAATTTAAATAAAATAATGACACATTTACACGAGACACTTATTCGTCGCTCGTTCTGTGTGCCCAAAGAAAGGCTCGCGTGTCTGGGAACAATTAAACAAACAAACAGACATTAGAATTACAAGTAAAACGTTTCTGAAGTACTCGTATTAACACGAATAGTTGGCAGAAAGTATACCTATATAAGTTGGTTTTTTGTTTGGGAATAGAAGTAAATTGGTACTTTATAAAGTACTTTTAATTTTTTTGGAACGCTTTCGTCAGAAGCCAAACCGACCTCAATACATAAACGGTCTATAATATTCTCACTGCTGAGACACAGGCCTCCTGTCTATGAGATGAGACAGAGTGGGCCGTTATCCACCACGCGGGCCCAGAGCGGTTTTGTAGATGTCACATGTCTTCGAATTTTAGGTTCTAAGACGAGACGGTTTTCTCACGATATTTTCTCTCTCTGACGTTACCGACCCCAATGTAGTTGGAAAAGATAAGAGTAAAGAGAAAAGAAAAGATGGAAAAGAGTAAGACAGATGAACAGTGGGGCCCCAGTGAAAACGGCCGCCATTTATGATTTGTAGGACGTAGTTTCGATCTCAGTTAAGTAGTATACTTTGTGTAAATTATTTCATCAGCACTGCTCTAAAGACGGTGAAGGAAAACATCGTGAGGAAATCGGCATGTCCTTGTTTTTTTTTGGACATGCCGATTCCCCTCTTTGAGGAGTGGATAGAGAGGCGCCACGGTGTCCTCACCTTCCGCCTGACGCAGGTTCTCACCGGGCATGGGTGCTTCGATGGGTCCGAGTGATAGGTTACGGTCCACTCTCTCTTATACAAAGGAGGCCTCCGTCTCAGCAGTGGAAACAATATAGGCTGATTATGCAAGGCAAGCAGATTCCTGCCAGGGTCGCGAGATTTGTTGAAAGAGATACCGTGGTGACCACCACGGTAGATTTAGTTAATATACTGTTAAATTATGTGGAATTGACAACTGTTAGTCATATCATTAGACATGAGGTTTTATCACATAATTATAATGAAAACGCGTTTAGAAAATCAAGGTGTTAGTCTTGTAGCTAATAATAATAATATCTTAGGACAACTAACACAACATTATCTCAAACTAGGCAGACCCTGTACTATGGCAATCAGACAACCGATAAACATACTTATATATTTCTAAATACATACATACATATTATCTATATATATATAAAAATGAATTCCTATTTCCCTTGGTCACGCCATCACGCGTGAACGGCTGGACCGATTTCACTTTTTTTTTTTGTTGTGTTTGTAATTGTCAGGAGAAGGTTCTTATGAAAGAAAAAATTAAAAAAATTGCGCGGAAAATTAGAAAATTTAAGAAGACTTATTTAAGAATACTTAACAACCATATAATAGGACAATGTATTTTATATTACAGGACAACGTCTGTCGGGTCAGCTAGTTATAGATAAATTTATTATTAATTAAATATTTATGTATTAAAGACTTCTAGCGTCTTAGTAGCTTTTTGATCATTCGTCTATGAAATATTTTGTCAACGGTTATGGATAATTATGAAAACCATTTTTTAACCGACTACGGCGAAGCAAACAGGAGGGTTATGATTTTACCGGTATGTTCATCTGTCCTCTTAAAACTTTTAAATTAATTATCGTTATTTGATAAACGAGGTATCGTTGGAAGCATCTTGAACGCTGTATATGTGACGTCTAAGTAAATGGAATATGACTCCCTCTATAAAACATAAGGTGATGAAATGAATTAGGACAAAGGCACTACGGCTTTCAAATGAAAATATATTCTTGTTTCATACTTTTTAGAGCGTGATTTTTCAGTGGTCGGGATTTAATTTTTGAACTTACTTTTTTTCTGTACCTAAAAACCATTAAGTTTTTCTTGTCTGTATAAATACACTTAATAAATGCTATTGAAATATAAAAAAAAAACATAAGTTTCTTTCTATGGGCTGGCAGAAATTAATGTAGCTCATATCTAAAATCTTCTCACCGATAAATAACTCTTATATGAGAAAGGGCCTTTATTAACCGACTCTGCCATACGAACGTAACTTTATTCACGTGCCGTTCAAGTTATTTCGTTCAATGGTCGTATCTTTAATCTCCAACACATTATAACCAAAGTCACACATTTATAAACTTCTAAAATGTCATTTGAACCAATTTTGTAAACCAGTTTAGATATAATATCTCACTCAAGATTTATTTGATGGAAAAATGTAAGAAATGAATTAATTTAATGAAGCTATGAGTCAGTCATACGATATGTTTTAATGTATAATAGTATCTCGAAGTGAGCATATAAACTGAGAACGTAATATAAAAGGTTTGAGAGTGTTATCAGATTATGATAAATGATAAGTTACTTATAAATTACTCATAAATACTCAAAAAGTCATAACTACTAACTCGGTAATACTTACTCATTAATTCACGCCTTCTTCCCATGGGGGTAGATAGACACTACAGAACGCCAACAGTTACGTAATCACTTATTAGCCTAAAATGTTCCCACCGCTGGGACAGCGGCCTCCTCTTTTTTTGGCAAAATTGTTTAACCGTTTAATAGCTACGGTGCCACAGTTAGACACACATAGCAGTCAAAGTTATAACACCCTTTTTACGACGGGGTTTAAAACAAAAAAAAAAAATAGTTTAAAAAACTAAAAAACACGCTTTCAAAGAAAACCAAACTAAAAAGTAGAAAATAATGGAAAAAAGCGTGAGGCGTTGGATATCAATTAAAATGAACCTCGAAAAGCACCCCACGCTTTTTGCAATTTTTTAAACTATATTTTTTTTCAATTTTTTAGTTCGTGTAGCAACAAAAGCGGGGTTTTCGTTTTATCTGCCCTCCTGGTGATCCTGGCCACGATAAAAATGGCACAAATTTATGAAATTATGGTATTGTCATCGGTCTTTGATAAGTATGCAAAGTTTCAAAGTATTCCGACGTTCTGAAGGAGGTGAAAACCACGTTCAAAGATTCCATTACATACATACCAAGCTAATAAAAAACGAAAATAAAGCGGAACGTTGACTGACAATGTTAATTCTTTGGCCAAAGAACGAGCCAACCCTTCGGCCATTTTAATTGGTGGTTGAATTCATGACTAGCTTACTTATAACTTAAATAATGTGGGTATGGTTTCGGGTTCTAGATTATCTGTTATGCCCTTGTTAGTAAGGGAATTAGGGCACCTAACATATTTAGTTCTGAACTTATAATTATTTCTGTATGTGTTCAACTAGAGAACAGTTATTGCTAGTGTACCTAATGTTATTCAAAGTAGATATTTATTTATGGGATCCCCAAAAGGTCACACAATTACATACATGTTAAGACAAAAGTAAAAATCTTTAAAAAAATAAACAAAAAAATGTAGCACCCCTTTTTTTTGGATGGGAAATCATTGTATGACTTCTCCCGCTCTGGGCGGAGCGGGAGGGTGTCTCAGACTTTTACTGACTAAAACCAACCCGTGGTCCTTCAGTTGCCCATGTGCCAGGGTCACGGTATCGCTTTCGAACAATCACGCGACCCTGGCAGGCATCGGTCCTAGCAGACCCCTTCAGTGTTGCTGACAATATAGCACCCCTTAAGTTAAGCTTTGTGCCTTATCTGAACTTAGATCAACATCATTTTACTCGAAAGACGTCCACTGCTGGACATAGGCCTCCCCCAATTTGTAAGGGTTTGCTATAATCGCCACGCTTGGCAGGCAGGTTGGCGATCGCAGTATGGTGGTCAAATGCATAGAGAACGCTGCTGCCCATTCTCTAGTAAGTCCCTTAGTCGCCTTTTACGACACGAAGAATTGTTGACAGAACCAGCTTCATGTGCTACTTAGTTCGCTGTAGGTACTATCAATACAGGACGTAGGTAAACATGCTGGTAGCTAAATATAATTATACTGCTTTGAAACCGATATTGTGCGGGTCGGTATATCACTGGCTATTAAGGAATCACGCTGTTATTAACGTTAAACATCTTTAATAAAACTAAAAAACACGCTTCCATAGAAAACCAAACTAAAAAGTAGAAAATAATGGAAAAAAAGCGTGGGGTGCCTGATATCAATAAAAAAATACTTTAAAAAGCACCCCACGCATTTTTCCCATTATTTTCTACTTTTTTAGTTTTTTTAAACTATTATTTATTTTCTATTTTTTAGGCTGTTTCGAATTTTGAGACGTATGTCAGCGTAGTTTGTGACGTATGTCAGCGTAGTTTTTGAAGACAGTTTTTTGCTGTCCTGGTAACCCTGGCAAGGATAATGGCACAAATTTATGAAATTAATTGTCATCGGTCTTCGATAAGTCTATAGAGTTTAAATGAAATCTGGTCGTTTAAAGTGGGTCAAACTCGCGCTATAAGGAGTCGGTTACAAACAAACATACAAATATAGAAACATACAAATGAAGCTAATATGTATAAAGCGTGTAAAACCTTAAAAAGATAAGACGCCTCTGTGCCTTGGAAAGCACGCTCGTCCTGGCTGTCACTCCAGGATCTTTGTCTTTGACATTCGTTACAGGTTGTCAGAATCCCGAAAGTCTGAAAACCAGTCTTATTATATCAAGTGGTATTGTGTTACCCCGTAAATGGGTTGTAGAGGTCAGAGAGACAGTTGTGTGATGTAAAATACTAGTATCTAGTTGCATTGGGTAAGACTGTAAGCCGACCCCAACAAAGTTGAGAAAAATCTAGGCAGATGATGATAATTACAAACTTAAAATAAACACTTAGAATATTTTGTTTAATTTTTGTCTTTGCAGTATTTAAACCTATAAATATTTCTAAAACACTGTTCCATTCCAGACCTTATTTCAACAAAATGTCACGAGAATATAATGTCTGTGACAATTTCTTGCTTGCGCACCAAACTGTTCTGTCGACTGTACCCAGTACCGAAAGTACTCGGCGTACTTTGTTATTAGGGCAGAATATGTGTTTGTTGAACCGGCTCTTAGTGACAGACTAAGTTTCACAAGTTGCTCATACAAAGCATTTAGTCCTGGTTGGTTTCGCCAGAAACTTGTGACCAAGATTGCTGGTAACAAAAACTTTGTAGGTCAGAGAGACAGTTGTGTGTTGTAAAATATTAGTATCTAGTTGCTTTGGGTAAGACTGTAAGCCGACCCCAACAAAGTTGAGAAAAATCTAGGCAGATGATGATAATTACAAACTTAAAATAAACACTTAGAATATTTTGTTTAATTTTTGTCTTTGCAGTATTTAAATCTACAAATATTTCTAAAACACTGTTCCATTCCAGACCTCTTTTCAACAAAATGTCACGAGAATAATCGTCAGTGACAATTTTTTGCTTGCGCACCAAACTGTTCTGTCGACTGTACCCAGTACCGAAAGTACTCGGCGTACTTTGTTATTAGGGCAGAATATGTGTTTGTTGAACCGGCTCTTAGTGACAGACTAAGTTTCACAAGTTGCTCATACAAAGCATTTAGTCCTGGTTGGTTTCGCCAGAAACTTGTGACCAAGATTGCTGGTAACAAAAACTTTGTAGGTCAGAGAGACAGTTGTGTGTTGTAAAATATTAGTATCTAGTTGCTTTGGGTAAGACTGTAAGCCGACCCCAACAAAGTTGAGAAAAATCTAGGCAGATGATGATAATTACAAACTTAAAATAAACACTTAGAATATTTTGTTTAATTTTTGTCTTTGCAGTATTTAAATCTACAAATATTTCTAAAACACTGTTCCATTCCAGACCTCTTTTCAACAAAATGTCACGAGAATAATCGTCAGTGACAATTTTTTGCTTGCGCACCAAACTGTTCTGTCGACTGTACCCAGTACCGAAAGTACTCGGCGTACTTTGTTATTAGGGCAGAATATGTGTTTGTTGAACTGGCTCTTAGCGACAGACTAAGTTTCACAAGTTGCTCATACAAAGCATTTAGTCCTGGTTGGTTTCGCCAGAAACTTGTGACCAAGATTGCTGGTAACAAAAACTTTGTAGCTGGGAACTTTTATTATCATCATCAAGCATTATTCTCTTGCCTATATTCCAATTTAATTTAGATAGCCACATAATGTCTTTTTCTTCCACAGTTCTCTATTACCTGTCATGTGTGGACTCCCTCTACTCTTACAACCATCGACTTTCATTCTCAAAACTTTCCGCACGACATTTTCCTCATTCCTCTGCATCACATACCCATAACACGATAACCAATATTCGTACAATTTTCAGGTATCGGTGCCACTTTCAGACTTATGTACTCATTTATTGCGTAAAACCACGCATCCTTAGCGCAACTGTCCGTTTGTGACCCAACAATCTGATACATACAATACAGAGATCTAACCATTGCTATGTACATTTCACATCCCTAAATCTAAAGGGAACTAACTCAAAATTCTTAATTTTTGAGTTATGCACACCTTTGAGTCTGTCATTTCAATACCTATCGACCAATAAACCAAATTCTAAACTATTTCCAATATTTGGAGTCGAATGTTGGAAATAGTTTTGAATCTGGTTATTGGTCGATAGGTATTGAAATGACAGACTCGAAGGTATGCATAACTCAAAAATTAAGAATTTTGATTTAGTTCCCTTTTGACCTAGGGGTGCGATTTGTATTCCCCATAAGTTTAAAGGGAATTTTTATTCGTGGTAAGCGAAGTATCACTTCTTCGATATCTCTTTTATCAGTTATTTCAGCAGGATTTTCCTTTCGTCTTTCTCTTTTCATCCTTTCATCTTTTTACTTTCCATCGTCACCCTTTTGACCGTCATACGAATTTTGTAATGTTATCTTCGCTTAGTATGGTAAAGGAACGGTACCTATTACCCTTATTTCCCTTTCATGACACCCACATACGGATAGTGGGAAATCTATTCATTTGAGAAAATCATACAGCTCTCGACGGTGTATGCCATTGTGACTGAAATAGGGTCATGTTCTATAAATAGCTTCTAAAGTTCTCCAACGTGTCATCATCATCAGCAGCTTATAATGTTCCCACTGCTGGGACACAAGCCTCCTCTCGGTGAGAGGGAATACGCAATAATCCATCACGCGGGCCCAGTACGGGTTGGTAGATGTCATATGTCTTCGAAATTTTGGTTCTAAGACATGCCGGTTTCCTCACGATGTTTTCCTTCACCGTTTTGGTAGCAGTGGTGATGAAATAATTTGCACAAAGTAAAGTGCCTGCTTGGGTTCGACACACGTAAGTCGCGGCTGTTACCACTGGGCCACCACTGCTCTCTCCATCGTGTACTTAACGCAATCCACTCAGCCAGTCGCAGTCTATTTTTGGACAAAGGCCTCTCCCAGCCTTCGCCACAACATCTTTCGCATCCATTCTGTCCTAGCTACCTTTTTAAGTTCATCGTCGTACGTGGTGTATACTCTTGGTGTCTTAAACTTTGGTTCAACCCATCTCCGGCGGGACTGTTTTCTAAGTTGTGAACTTTTCTCTTGAATAAATAACTATTTATCAGCATAATAAACCTATTGTGTTCCCAATGCTAGGTACAGAACTCCTCTTTTCGATAGGGAGTGGGCTTGGTAGATGTCGCACGTCTTTGAATTTTTGGTTCTACGATATGTCGGGTTAATATTAGTGACAATATTTTGTATGCCTTGCGGCGGAACGTAGGATGGACAATTATTTTTTTTATAACATCATTGTACCCTATGTTCACAAAATTAATAAATGAATTTGAATTTGATTCCTCGCGAAATTTTCCTTCAACGTTTTGTGATGATAAAATTATTTTCACAAAGTAAAGCGCTTGCTTGGGTTCCAACCTACGACTTAACAATTCGTTATTCAAGGCCTTAACACTGGGCCATCACTGCTCTTATATCATGCTCAAAACGTGTATCCACCAGCATTGAGAACAGGGCTTATGAGCCCAAAGAAGAACCTTCTCAAAATACACGTTGTGTCCAAGAGTGTAACTTTCGACATCTAGATGTTGAACCAACTGCGTACCGAAAGCTCCTGCAGGTTTTGGGAGACAATTACAATAACCGTTAAGTCTTCATCACAATCAGTCATGGATGCTTCTGTAATGCATTTCACTGGATATTTCAGTATCAGTTTTAAAATGATGCACAGTTTTGTTTACCTCCCAAGGTCTATGCTCAACTGATGTTAATAGGAGATTTAATTTATACGACTTCATAAGCACGGCGATCGCATCAGTTATCAAACCAATAAAATATTTTAGATATGAAGCGCTGACTTCGTTTTGTATTCATTAAGGCGAGGTCGCATCGCGTGGAAACTGTTGAAAGCACTCATTTCACTGACGAATGGACCCTCCGTTGTTATAAAGAAGATTTTACCAATATCTTGGCAGACTTACTAATTAGTATTAAGACTGTTTACCATCTCATCTCGAGTTTTAAAGGAGGTGTTTTAGGTCCTAAATGGTTTGACATATAATTTACTGTTTGAGAAATCGTCAAAAGACTTCTCCGGCTCTGGTCAGACTTTTACTGACTAAAACCCACGGTAACTCTGTGGAACAGATCCGCGACCCTGGCAGGTATTGGCCCTAGCAGACCCTTCCAAATGTACTGACATCTCCCAAATGACGGTTGCCCATGCACTTTCCCACTATCCTGACACACTGATTGATAAGTAATTATTGATCATCATCTGCATAACGTTTTCCCATCTATGTTGAGGCCGGCTTTCAGTCTAAATGGAAGCAACAAAATATCAGTATGTTAGAGCGACTGCCTAAATAACCTGCACAACCAAGTTATTGGGTAATACGACACCCCTTGGTAAGACTGGTTGCTTACCCGTAACGACTGACAAATATCCATGAATGACAGTGGTGAACAGTGGCGTAACCTGCTTTCTGAGGCACGGACGGGTCTTGGTGTAAAGTAAAGATGGCCAGCTATCCATGGACCCCGCTCAGTACAACTTGTTTATTCCTCGCTTAGCTTAACCGTTCATCTCTCGCTCAGCTACCAACGAAGCACAGCCTCAAACCAGTCACAGATTTACGACTCCAATATTATTAACTGCGATATTTATTTAACTAAAAATGCTCAGTTAAAATGGTAATAATCAGTTTATAGGCCTAACAAAAACATATTTGTCCCATAACCTACTTTTGAGACAAGAGATTATAAGCCTTATAACCGTATCAATAAGGTTAAAAGTTAAGTTTGTAAAACAAATACTGTAAAATATATGTGAAGTTGTCAAATAACCACTGTATAAAAACATGCAGTAGGTTTATAATGCATACAGTTGCTTGTTTGACTATTGCGTGCTGCCAGTGATGACCTATGGCACTAAAACGTGGCCTCATACGAAGTCTGAAAGTCACCCAAAAGGCAATGGTGAGGGCTATGCTTGGAGTTTCCCAACGCGATCAAATTAGAAATGAAGAGATCCACACGAGAACCAATGTTACCGACATAGCCTGAAGAATGGCCAAACTTAAGTGGCAGTGGGCACAGCATATTGCTCGCAGAACAGATGGTCGATGGGTGCGGAAGGTTCTGGAGTGGCGACCGCATACTGGAAAACGTAGCGTTGGAAGGCCTCTCTCAAGATGAACCGATGACCTGCTGAAAGCCGCAGGAATCCGCTTGATGCGTGAAGCCAGAACCCGTCGAAGTAGCCGTATTTGACTCTCCCAAATACCGCCACTTCGACTGGTTCTGGGCTACGTCCAACAGTGGGCGTCTTTCATCTGAAATGATGATGATTGTGATGACAGTGCTTAACGAAAGGTAATACACTCGTAAACTCCGAACATACAAGATTGAAACACAACCTTTTTTCTCATACACAAGTGCAAGTGGAACTCGCAAGCAGAAAGGGTTGCGTACCCTTTTTAAGAAGGGTCCGACAATCCGTGTTCACTTTATAAAAATCTGTGCCGGAAGCGTCCCGGAAACCGACAAAAGAAGGTCAAATCCGGGGAAACCTTAACGGATGAGAGGGCTACAAGTTGCTTTATGTTAGAAGATTGTATTTTAAACTTGTACTACTGTATTATTTGTTAAACTGTGGCACAACTGTGAAATTGAAAGTTTCGTGTTATCTACGAATATTAATAGCTCATTATCGATTCAATTATTCGAATCATTCGTATCGGTTTAAAATATCGATATAAAATATCGGTATCGTTTGTGACGGTATTATAGTTATGTGGACAAATAAAGTTGGATATTTTTATGGAGACGTTATCATGGCATCAAGTATTTGAAGCAGTAAAATAAGTTAGAACGGTCGGTATTGAGTCTGAGGCATTTTCCTCATTTTATCTTTGGTGGTCTGGGTGTTAAATAAAATTATTGGGTGTAAGAATTTTTATAACCGTTTAATGATCCTTATCGGTGGAAAGCTACCAAACTATGTAGGGGGAACGATGTAACGGCGCAGTTTAGCCTTTACCAGAAGTGGTCATCGTATTTGTGATTCAGAAGCTTTGATATATAAATAAATAAATATCTTAGGACAACCAACATACCGTTACCTGAACCCAAATTAGGTAGAGTCTGTACTATAGCAACCAGACAAGTGACAAATATACATATATATTTCTAAATACATACGTATTATAGATAAATTACCCCAGACACAGAAAAAAAAATTGTACTCATCACACAAAGATTTGTCCAGGGTGGGAATCGAACCCACGACCTCAGTCTTAGCAGTCAGGGTCACTAACCACTAGACTAACAAGTCAGTCAATATATGTCATCAGGAGAGCTATCATCAAGATTGTGCCAGATTAAAGTAGTTCATCGTGAACGTGGTACGAGAGCAGCTCCCCTGATATCATTTCTATAATCAAAAGACAGCCGAAACAGCTAAAATGCTCTGCTAGAGTGAGTCACCAGCCAGTGTCACTCTTATCCGACCTTTCTGGTTATTCCAGTAACTTTGGTACAATATGCCGCAGCGCCATCATATTTATTTGTTTGTAATACTTATAAATGACGATCCAGAACCACGAAAGGGCTGCCATTTTATTTTTGATGATAGTTTATCACTAATATTTAAAGTATGACTAAGACCAGCGTCACGAAATAGTTTTGTCTATCGTTAAATGTTATTAGTTTTTGACCCACAATCAGTTAATGATATTCCCAATTCTGGGACAAAGGCCTCCTCTCTGTGAGACGGTATGGGCCATAATCTACTACGCGGGCCCTGTGGGGGTTGGTAGATGTCACATATCTTAGAATTGTTGGTTATTGTCACGATGCTGTCCCTGTTTTAAGAGCGATGGTGATGAAATAATTAACACAAAGTAAAACGCCTTAGTCCGTGTGGTGTCGGACGTAAGGAATAGCATCAACTCAGCGCCGGATTTAGACTTCGGCGGCCCATAGGCAGAGCATGTGGTGGAGGCCCTCAAATCGTTTGTGGTTAACTGATAAAAGTTTCTATTAAGGTCAAGGTAAAGAAGAAAGCAACTAAATAAGTTGGCTAACAGGAAATTTTTTGTTTCTACTGAGCCTTTCTTGACATATTTTTTTTTTTGTGGTGTGATGGCAGCCGCCTCGTGGTGGCGGCCCATAGGCAACTGCCTTTGTTGCCTGTGCTTAAATCCGGCACTGCATCAACTCATTTCTTCCTGTGGGTGTTGTACAAGGTGACTACGGGACTTCCTAGAGCATGAGCAGCAGCGTTCTCTATGCATTTTACCACCATACTGCGATCGCCAACCCGCCTGCCAAGCGTGGCAATTATGGCAAAGGCTCCCAATTTGGTGGAGGCCTGTCCAGCAGTGGATGTTATGATGATGATGATGATGAAAGCGCCTGGGTTCGAACTTACAAAAACGGTCGAAACCTCAAGCAAAAGCCAGCCCATATAACTCGTTCTGATACGAGAGAAGTGTTTAGTAATAATGCAAGACTTTCAATATGTTTCCCAGCCCCTGTTCCAAAGGTGCGCCCCACATTATGAGCGCTCTAAATTCATCCCTAGTTGCGTATTAACTTTGAAGGGTTTGAACCAAGAACTTTGATGAGGTTCGTAACCGTCTGAGCCACTGAAGGGAATAAAAGAGTTTCGATTTCTTTTTAATCGACTTCAAATAGACGGAGGTTCTTCATTCGTCTGTATTTTATTTTGTATGTTTGTTTTAGTGATGTTATGATCGGTAAAAATGTGTATTCGCGGATATGGATCTGAATACGGATATTTTGGTGTCAAGATCCGCAGATATGGATACGGATCTTAACTTTATTATTCAATCGGTGTAGATAAGTGTGACTTTAAAACGATACGATTATGACAGGACATGTATCGACTTGTATTGAGGATCATTCTTTAGTTTTGTTTATAGTATAGTTACTAAATATTTGATTTTAAGAAATAAAATTGAATGGAATTTAATCGTTTTTTGTTGTTACCTCATCATCTATGTATAGAATTTAATCTATGTTTTGAAAATTAATAAGTTAAAAGATCCGCCGAAAGAGTAATGGATCTTTCTTCTCCTGTGGATATCCGCGGATACGAATACAGATTCGCACAACACTAGTTTGTTTCATGATATATAGGGCAGTTGTGGATCGATTTCGGTAATTCTTTTTTTAACCCATTGAAGGACACAGAACGAAACGAAACGATAGAAGTTTTTTTAGTTATTACGTCTGGGAAAGTTTAGTGTCCCTCAGTGTTAACATAGCAAGTAGTGTTTATACAAATTGACGTGGGATGAAGTGAAAAATAAAAGGAAATTTTACAAAAAAAAAAAAAGCAAAAAAGCGACCGACTTCCAAAGAAAAAAAAAAAACTCTAACACGTGGCAAAAAAACTAAAATATAGGGCCAAAGACAATAACTTTTATATTTGAAGTTATTTAGCAATTTATTGTTTTATTTATTATTTGGAAAATGTTTTTTAATCTTGAGTCTAATTCTGAAAGTGAAGGAATGAAGGTAGTCTGAATTTCTGTGACAGTTAATTGTAGAGATTCATTATAAAGATGTCCGCCTTTGTTGGAGTCTGTTTCCAGCCAAATCAGATCCAATTGAACACCAGTATTTTACATGGAGTGACTGCCAATGATACGCACAACCCAGTTACTGGGTAATACGATACCCCTTGGTTATCAGAACTCTCGGCTTCTGACTACCAGTAACGTCCGTCAAAGATTTACGAACGGAAGCCAGGTCTTGCTGCTCAAAGTACTGTGCGAGATACGGAGGGGTTCGGTATGTTACAGATTGTCACCCATCCACAAACCGACCTTGAAATTCAACCTGAGTGGCTGACATTATTCAGTCTGGAACTTTAATTAGTCCCGAAAGGTTGCCTATAAAAACCTAGCCTACATTCGTTCATCATTGGCCTGTCTTTCTCATTAAATACTAATTAGTTGTATAGAACTTAAGGCCTAATTCTGTTGTTAAATAAAACACCAATCAATATTAACTGTCTGGCGATAATTAGTCCAACATAAAAGAGGCTATTTGCGTCGAATTACATCAGATTTGAGGTGAACGATAGCTTCGAATACGTCGAACTAAATCTATGATGAAAATTGATTTTTGTGTGGGTTTTTCATTATATTATAATTGGAAATAGAAAGAATATATTTATAGTCTAGGTAATACACTGAACCATTTCTCAGGTTAACATCAAATTGAGACGACATGAGTAGTTTAAGCCCCATTTCTTCCCGTGGGTGTCGTAAGATGCGACTAAGGGAATCACTAAAGAAAGGGCAGCAGCGTTCTTACCACCATACTGCGATCGCCAACCCGTCTGCCAAGCGTGGCATTTTTGGGAAACCCACAAAATTGGGAGAGATCTGTGTCCAGCACTGGATGTATTTCGGCTGAACTGATGATGATGATGACGATGAGTAGCTTTAAATGTTACCCACAATATATTACTTGACGGAGAGCCTCAAAATAAAAAGAATTCTGTATCTTGGAGTTCGGGGTACGAATTACAGAGTGGAGACTAGTTGTTCCTATTTGCTGTAGTTTATGCTCTTAAACTGTGCGTCTTTTTTAGATCGTCCCCACATATAGATAATTACATTTAACATCAAGAAATGAAAGTAAATAAGTGCCTGTAAATGTTTCAATTGAAATAAATGTTTTGAATTTGAGTTGAGCACGCTTGGTGGTTAAGTTTCACAAAATAAGGCGCAAACTTATTGGCATTTATCATCGACGTTTCGTTCTTAAAACCATGCATCACCACGCTTCTCAAAATCAGCTCAAAATACCATTTTACTTACACTTATTACTTACTTACTATTTTGTTTGAAATTCACGATCAGTCAAGGTCCTCACAGAAATTGATGAGCAATATAAAAAAAAAAATCTAAGACATGTGATGACATGGTTTACCTCTCACTCTCTCTCACAGATAACTGTGTTCCACCTGTGGTAAAAGATAAGACTGATTCTGCATTACTCAACAGCCTATGGCCTGCTTATTAAAGTTACATCATCAACCTTCGGATACTCCTTCTATAAGTCAAATGATACTTCAGAGAGAAGTTCATCTGATATTACTGATAAACTCAGTTCGCCTCGCAATTCAAATGAACCCAGGATAACTAACTCCCTGAAACAGTTTCAAAATCTTAGAATTGAACAGTTACCAAGAACTAAGTTATCAAGGGCCAAAGGAGTTGATGTGGTTAGCGTTTCAAGAGAATTCAGTCCTTAATAATTGTAGGTTCTATTAATCAATTATATGTGGGTAGGTAGGTCTGACACGTTTCGGTATATACCGCTGTTTTCATGAAAGTGGATAGTTTTGGCTTTTTTTTTGTGTGTGGGAAATCATCAAATGACGTGTACCGCTCTATCGTGTCAGATTTTTACTGACTAGAACGCACGCGTGTTCCTTCAGTTGCCTATATGCCAGGGCCACGGTAACTCTATCGAACACATCTCGCTACCCTGGCAGGGGATAGTTTTGGCTGTGTTGTTATCTAGCAAAAGTTTATCTATACAAATATTATAAAGCTGAAGTTTGTTTGTTTGTTTGGTTGAACGCAGTAATCTCAGGAACTACTGATCCGAATTGAAAAATTCTTATTATATTGGGTAGTCTATTTATTGAGAAAGGTTATAAGTTATATAACATCACGCTACAATTAAAAGGAGCGGAGCAGCAACGTAAAATAGACGAAAACTGACAGGCATTTCGATGCAACGGGAAGGGTCAGGGGAGCAAAAATTTGACGCGGACGAAGTCGCGGGCAGAAGCTAGTTTAAAAATAAAACAATAGACTTCTAAAACGAACACTACAAATTGAACATTACAAAGTAAAAAAAAATACTTTAATTTCGGAAATTGGTGTCTTTGGTTTTGAATTTTGTTTTTTTTTTGATAAGTCACTTGTTTTTTTTTTTTTAACTTTTTAAATTATTTCGTATATCTTCACTTATAAATGAAAATGGAGACAGACTAGACTGAAAGTTGTCAATACGCTTGTATTTTTAATTTTTTTATGAATTTGGTCAAAAATATAAAAAAGAAACATTCGTAGACTTAATTATATACGTCTCAATTAATCTAAAAATAAAATCTATATATCTTATTGTAATATAAAAACACAAACATATTTTATAATTATACCGTATCACTCTGTATTTTACTGTGTGTACATTAATAAAAAAACAAATAATAATTAAGGTTAAGAAAATGACAGTTGTCAAAACTAGTTGGTACCCAATACAATGACGGTGGTGGTGGTGGTGGTGTTAGTGGTATAGTGACCTTGTTGGTGATGTTCTGCAGGTCCAAGATCTGGTGAATAGTACTCCCAACCGGCGTGCGTGTATGACCAGCACCTTTTTTTTTCTGGGTGGGAAATCATCAAATGACTGCGAAGGCGTGTCAGACTTTTACTGACTAAAACCCACCCGTGTTCCTTCAGTTGCATGTGCCAGGGTCATGGTAAATCATCATTTCAGCCGTAAGACGTCCACTGCTAGACTTAGGTCTCCCCCAATTTGGGAGGCTTTGCCATAATCGCCACGCTTGGCAGGCGGGTTGGCGATCGCAGTATGGTGGTAAAATGCATAGAGAACGCTGCTGCCCATTCTCTAGTAAGTTCCTTAGTCGCCTTTTACGACAGCCACGGGAAGAAATGGGGTGGTGTTATTCTTTACGTCCGACACCACACGGTAACTAACGGTCATGGTTACTCTGTGGAACAAATCCGTGTCATTGGCAGATGACCAGCACCTTAATTGCGTAACACACTACGAATCAGAAGCTGAATAATTTTATTGGCTTCTAGCTTCTGCCCGCGACTTCGTCCGCGTTAAATTTCTTGTTTCCCCGACCCTTCCCGTCGCGTCCAATCGCTTACCCGTGCGATTTTCCCCTTTTTTGCAACATTTTTCATTACTGCTCCACTCCTCTTAGTTGTAGCGTGATGTTATATAGCCTATAGCCTTCCTCGATAAATAGGCTACCTAACACAAAAACTGGCTTTGACTGGCCTGTTAGTGACCCTGACTGCTAAGGCGGAGATCGTGAATTCGATTCCCCCCCAGGACAAATATTGTGTGATTAGCACAAGCATTTGTTCTGTGTCTGGGTGTAATTTAGATATAATATGTATGTATTTTGAAATATATAAGTATATTTATCAGTTTTCTGGTTGCCATAATACAGGCTCTGCCTAGTTTGGGATCAGGTAACGGTATGTTGGCTGTCCTAAGATATTATTAAAAAGATTTTTTCAATTGGGCCAGTAGTTCCTGAGATTAGCGCGTTCAATCAAACAAACAAACAAAATCTTCAGCTTTACAATATTAAGTACAGATTTCTAATCCATTGCTTCATAAGTTCGAAAGAATTGTCTGTTCAACAACTTAAATAACGCAATGAACGTCGAACTGTCAAATTGAATGTGTATTACGCAATCACTCCGCTTATGAATGAACGAAAGGAATATATAAGAATCGTAGCAGCGCCCCTAGCCAAGTTGATAATCTGCAATCGTTAACGCTAGTCGAAAACTAATCAAATGTATGGGAATGAAATCATCTCAACGTTAAGTCACATGATTAGAACAAACCGAGAGAAAATTCGTAGCCAAGTTCACATCGTTCAAAATGATAGAATGAATTGTTATCGTTTCTACAATGTTAAACGCTACATCTTTTGTTATAATGTCGTTTTTCTAAAGACATTGTAGAACGAGCGGCAGACTCAGGTGCGTCAACATGGCTACCAACTTATCGTTTTCTACAATTGTTAACACCGAGGCGTTACCGATTGGAGAACGGAATTCGACACGAAACGGTTGTAACTTGGCTAGGGGGGGTTTGTGGCGTTCTGTATTTTCCGCTTACCTTATAGGAAAAACCCTTGAGTTTATGTATGTCTTTCTAGACCTTTCTAACTATGTAGGGGTCGACTTCCAGTCTAACTAGATGCAGCTGCAAACCAGTATTTTTAACCGACTTCAAAAAGGAGGAGGTTCTCAATTCGGATGTTTATATTTTTTTTTTATTTTTTTTTTATGTATGTTCGGCCATAACTCCTTCATATATAGACGGATTTGAAAAATTCTTTTTTTGTTTGAAAGGGGTTTATTCCGAAATGGTCCCATATAAATTTCATATAGATCTGATAATGAATTCCAGAGATAGACACGGAACTCTTTAAAAAATGACAGCAAATCAACCGCGATTTCTGCAATCGCATAAATATGCATTGTTTGTTTGGAATTAGTGCGGGGTGGATACCAAAACTAAAAATTTAAAAATAAAAACTTTTTTACAAAAAAAAAAACAACCGACTTCCTTAAAAACACTACAAAGTGAAAAATAACTTTAATTTAGGAAGTCGGTGGCAAAAAACCATAAATACAGATCCTAAGACACCGACTTCCGAAATTAAAGTTATTTTTCACTTTGTAGTGTTTTTAAGGAAGTCGGTTGTTTTTTTTTGTAAAAAAGTTTTTATACATGTAGTGATTGTCTATCATTCCGTGTGATGCCGCACATAAAGAATAGCACCACCCCATTTCATCCCGTGGGTGTCGTAAAAGGCGACTAAGGGACTTACTAGAGAATGGGCAGCAGCGTTCTCTACGCATTTTACCAACATACTGCGATCGCCAAACTCTCTGCCATGAGTGGTAATTATGGCAAACCCCCCCCCAAATAGGGGGAGGCATATGTCCAGCAGTGGACATCTTTCGGCTGAAATGATGATGAAGATGATTGTCTATCTGACCTCCAAATATCAGTTGCTCGGTACTACAATACCCATTGGTAAGACAATAGTTTCTGCCTGCCCTCTTGGGAAGACGGCGAGAGTAAGTGTAGACGTACAATCTTGTCAAACTTTAAATAGCTTTATACTACAATCTGAACCACTTAATATAAAGTTGTGAATACAAACAATACATTGTAAGTATGTATACATATCACACTTTAGGCTACATAACCCTTTTACATACCTTATAACACGCGTGGTGAACCAATGTATAAGTGTATGGACAGTAGGTCAACTCTGACTACAACTTTGTAAAAAGAATACTCGTAAATCAAACAGTGAAATTTTCTTACAAAGAATGTGGCTTATCGTAATCGGATTTGCTCGAAACAGACCCTGACACAGGCTACTGAAGGGACACGGGTGGGTTTTAGTCAGTAAAAGTCTGACACGCCATTACGCTCCGCCCAGAGCGGGAGACGTCATTTGATGATTTGCCATCCAAAACAAAATCGTGGTGATGACAAAAGAGGATTTCTCTATAAGTCGTGAAGGTAACATATACTCCTTATTGCAGATGTCGATGTTCACTGGGATGTAAAAATATCGCGGTGGGATTTTATGGTGCACGCGATTTTCAACTCTCGGTGTTCACCCCAGCTTTGAGAATTCAACGGAGTGCATCACAGAGCGACGAAATAACATACTGTTCGATTTTCAACCCTCGGCGCAAAGCAGAGCGTTGAAGATCAAGAAAAAATCCCGCCACGATATTATTACGGCCATGTGAATGTCGAATCGACTAATATGCTTTCAATTACACCAACTCTAATCCATTGCTTCTTAGGTCTGAAAGGTTCGTCTGCTCAACCACTTTAATAACGTAATGAACGCTGAACTGTCAAAACGCGATCAATTGTCATTTTATGTGCGACATGCAATAACTCCGCTGGCCGTATCAACGATTTTATAAAAATTCATGAGTACTGTTCTTGGAAATCATAGTTACTACTAACAGAAATCTTATACTAAAGAAACCTGCTGAAGGCTTTAATATTTTGAAAGCGCCAACACACAAGTGACCAAGAGAGATAATCAATGCTTGTTCCATTTCTGCATTATCTTGAAGTGGGACAAAAACAGGCTGGAATTTTCGACGGCGGCGTTAAATACACCTTCTGTTTCCCACCTACACAGTGACTTTAAAATGATTTTGTATAAGTTTCGTCATGCGAGGCCGAAAATTATATTACGTGGAGTTTTCCCCTTAAGTGTTAAGGAATAATTTCAAGTTTGTATATGTTTTACTTTGTTGTAGGTTTAAAGTTTTGTTTGTTTGGGAAGGATGTTGATTAAGGTGCGCTAAGTTTTGAGTATAGCTTCAAGTTTTAAGTTTAAATATGTATGTTTGAAGTCTTGGTAATATACACTTGGGGCTTAAAGTTTTTTTAATAATAATTCTTTATTTTGTCTTCATCATCATCACTATCACAAAATACGTCCACTGCTGGACATAGGCCTCCCCTAATTTGCGGGGTTTCCCATAATCACCACCTTTGGCAGGCGGGTTGGCGATCGCAGTATGGTGGTAAAATGTATAAAGAACGTTGCTGCCCATTCTCTAGTAAGTCCCTTAGTCCCCTCTTACGACGACACCCACGGGAAGAAATGGAATCTATTTGTCTTAAGGGGAAGGAAATAAGCATACTATCGTTTCCACAGTTTGCGAATATCCCATATGTTGTAAAAAGGCCTGTCAATCAAAGATCTTTGATAATCGTTACGTCTTGTAAGAAGCCCGAAATTTTGACCAACAGTTTTGTTAATTGATGTTGTGTCACCAAGTAACGGAGTCGGGAAAGACAGATAGACAGTCACATAAACATAACATCACACCAAATTTCCCCGAAGAGGATAGCAGAGGTGTACCTATAATGTGGTGTATACTTACAGCTCGCCGAACAAATATAAAAAATGCTGTTTCTCTTATGCTGTGAGAGCAGTGGTGGTCCAGTGAAAATAGCCCCGACTTACTAGTTGTGGGCCGTGAGCAGTTTACTTTGTGTAAATAATTTCATCACCACTGCTCTCAAAACGTGTGGTGCCGGACGTAAAGAATAACACCACCCCATTTCTTCCCGTGGGTGTCGTAAAAGGCGACTAAGGGACTTACTAGAGAATGGGAAGCAGCGTTCTCTATGCATTTTACCACCATACTGCGATCGCCAACCCGCCTGCCAAGCGTGGCAATTATGGCAAAGCCCCCCAAATTGGGGGAGGCCTAAGTCCAGCAGTGGACGTCTTACGGCTGAAATGATGCTCTCAAAACGGTGAAGGTAAACATCGTGAGGAAACGCGTATGTCGTAGAACGACAAAATCAAAGACATCTACCTACCCGCACTGGGCCCGCCGTGAATTAAACCCTAGGGTTAACCCTAGGCCCTGATGCTGATGATGCTGCTGATGCTGTTATTTGCGTTCACACACAAATCCACGTACATAATGTTTATGCTACAAACAGACTCAAAACAAAGGCCAAAAGTCGGTTTTCGATTGTCATTGAGTCAAACGTGCTGTCAACTCTACACCACTTCCAATTTGAAACGTAATTTCCCGCTCATTTTGAGCCGATGTCTGCGCAACTATACAGCAACATTGTTCCCACGTAAGCCTTGTTTACCGCTCGTTGTTTACCGTTCTTGTACTAAATTTGAGTTTTTTTTATAGCCGTCGAAAAATGTGCACATTAGGGGATCTAGAATACTGCCAGGGTCGCGAGATTTGTTCGAAAGATTTACCGTGACCCTGGCATATAGGCAACTGAAGGAACACGGGTGGGTTTTAGTCAGTAAAATTCTGACACGCCCTCCCGCTCCGCCCAGAGCGGGAGGTGTCATTTGATGATTTCCTACCCAAAAAAGGGGGGTCTAGAATAATAACTATGCTGAATTCAAGATCACAATTTGCACACTGGTTACATTTCAACTCAAACCATAGACCAAAAGTCAGTTTTCGATTGTCATTGAGTCAAACATGCTCTCAACTCTACAACACTTCCAATTTCAAACGTAATTTCCCGCTCATTTTGAGCCGATCTGTACCAACAGTACAGCAACATCGTTCCCACGTAAGCCTTGCTTACCCTACACTGTTTACCTTCCATGTAATAAAATCTCCTTCGAGATTGCTTTTCATATCCCGAGAGCCGGCACTTATTACTACTAAAGTAATATGAAAATTTCTGAAGAAAGCCCTTTTGTATGAGGCAACTTGAAAACTCGGTATGGATTTGTGGTTAGGTGCCAGTGGAAGCGGAAAGCTTTGTGAAGAATAGGGAATTATATTCTTTCAGATGTCATCTTTGATTAAAATAAAACTAGCGGAAGATGTGTCACTAGACGATAGCGCATGGACCGCATAAATTAGGTCCCGGGCGCCTAATTGTTCTCAGTCGCGATACGACTAGCTTTCGATTGAGACGTGCGTGCGTGTATATTCCAATACGCTAGTAACGCACTAAAAAGAAAAACAATGCCTTCGTGTGCTTTCACTGGGTGCATGAACCACTCTAAAAGAAAAAATAAATCACTCGGCATCACATTTCACTCATAAGTACATTTTTCTTATTTTTTTTTTTAAGATTTGATTAAACAAATTTGTACCCGTTCGAATTTGTTCGCCATTTTGTATAGCGGGATAGAAACATACAATGCGTTAGTGTGCGACACGTCCGGCTAGAACAGGGCGCCGCGACGCCGTCGTCGCTCGGCGTGACGTGCGTTTCTTGAAGAGCGGTGATGCTCCGTCTTGGTCGCACGCCACCTTTGTGCATTATTCTGTCTCTTTCTTTGTTGGCGTGTAATAATAACGATTGTTTGTGTGAGTAAATGTGTCTGTGTACGTATAAGAGTCACTGTTTGAATACCTAACGTAAGAACGTTACATATCTATTCGTTTTATTTTAATCAAAGGATGTCATTCGTAGATATTTGGCAGGCGTTACGGGTAATAGCCCAAAACTCTGACCTGTCTTACTAAGGGCATCGTATCACCTAGTAGTTGGGCTGTGGATGTCCAAAAGGCAGTAACCCCATTTAAAATACTGTAACCGTCATGCTATCATTCCCTCCACTTCTTTTTTTTTTGATGGGAATTCATCAAATGACTTTTCCCGCTCCCGGCGGAGGATACGCGGTGTCCACTCCAAAATTCATCTGCTCCACTGACCATCGGCCCTTCGACAAAATTGCCCAAATCCACTGCCACTTCTCAATTCTCAATTCTTTATTGCGTAACATAATGTTTAAGCATAGTTGGAAGGGAAATCATTATTTTAGTCACAATTATGGATCCCGTTGACTTCAGCTTGTTTACGCTGTAAGCTATGTCGGTAACTCCAGTTCTGAAATAAACTGTATCCTAATTCCTGCTAAATATGCTACGAAATCTTCGCCGTCAGTGAGCCCTCACCTCCAAAGTTTACCGCATCAGACCTGAGGAAAGCGGTTGTACCCATGCTTTGTTTCACACGTTCTGTGTAGTTAAATTGAGATTCTGCCAACAGCAGAATATTTCTTTAGTAGCGTATGTTCTGCAGGAATAGTTTTTAAGTATTGTTGGAATGAGATAAAAACTCTTCGCTTTGGTATTCTTGTCTACCTGGCTTTTCCTAACTTTGTTGGGATCGGCTTCCAGTCTAACCGGATGCAGCTAAATACCAGCATTTTACTTGGATCGACTGCTTAACTGACCTTTACAACCCAGTTTCTGGTTACCACCTTTTAGGTAAGACATGGTTGTCAAACTTCAAGGCTTTTGACTACCTTTAACTACTGTTAAAGATTTACAAATAGATAGACAGTTATTAACAAAAATTGCCAGGTATTAAACTTTCGCTAACCCTACTAATTAATATGTTGAATTTATAAGGTGGTGGTGTGGTGGTGGTGGTGGTGTTGGTTTTCGTAAGGTATTATGTATTAGGTTTTTTATATCATTTCATATAATATTATGCGTTCACTTAAGCATGGCCTGGAGAGGCTTTTAATACTAGGCCATATTCATAATTCTAAACTCCCTTTTTTGTGGGTGAGAAATCATCAAATGACGTCTCCCGCTTTGGGCGGAGGGCGTGTCAAACTTTTACTGACTAAAACCCACTCGTGTTCCTTCAGTTGCCTATATGCCAGGACCACGGTAACTCTTTCGAACAAATCTCGCGATCCTGGCAGGATTCTAAACCCCTTGGCATGGAAATTTTCGTCGGTTTTCGCAGTGCGATACATGGACATAATGTACAGATTTTAGTTTTTGGATCATGGAGTTTAAAATCATGTCCTAAATCCATGGTCCACGGCCTGCCACCGTGTATTGTAACTAAATTACGTTTTCAATATTAGATAAGCAATATTATCAAATGATTAATAACAGTTTCCACCAATAATTAGAACACAATTACCAATTCGATGTTACTAACAAAGTTCTAAGTGAAATTAAGAGATACTGGCGAAGATAGATCGTCGGACAAATTTCATAGTAACGAGGCTAGTTTACAACAATATGCCTTTGTGTGATTTATGGAAGCAAGCTGTTATGAATCGAATATTTTAGGACCTCTAGAGTTGTAAAGTCTTTTGTAAGGTTTTTGTCAGTATCCTGTCTTTATAGAATATCCTACTACTATTATTAATGTGAAAGTTTGTGAGTATGGATGTATGGACGTTTGTTACTCTTTCACGCAAAAACGACTGACCGGATTTAAATGAAATTTGGCACACAGATAGTTTATAACCTGGATTAACTCATAGGGTACTTTTTATCCAGGTAGTACGTTCCCGCGAGATAATTTCCGACTTCCACGCGAGCGAAGCCGTTAGCAAAAGAAAGTGCTTTAGAAGATTTTGCGGGGTTTTCTAAATAAAATATATACGTATATTCAGTATTCAGCTGATTATTTCAATGAAATCTAGCCAGATTCAGGGCCGTTTCGCAACCGGAATCGGGGGCATGGTTGCACGCACTACCTTCACCTCATCTGGGCACGCTGCTGGATGACGACTCTTTACGTGTGGCGGTAGCTCTCCGCCTGGGCTGCAAGGTGTGTGAACCCCACAGATGCACCTGCGGTTCCATGGTGGAGGCCGATGGCCACCATGCTATGTCTTGTCGTCGTTGCTCAGGGAGGTTCCCGCGTCACCATGCGCTTAATGATATTGTGCGGAGGGCTTTTGTGTCGGCTGACGTCCCCTGCGTGCTGGAGCCTCCGGGTCTGTGCAGGACTGACGGCAAGAGGCCGGACGGGCTGACCCTGGTGCCTTGGAAGACCGGTAAGTGCTTAATCTGGGATGCAACATGCGTCAGCACTGTTGCCGCCAGCCACCTTAGTCGCACCGTCCTCTCGCCGTCAGCTGCAGCGGAAGACGCCGCTGAGAGGAAGAGGGTGAAGTACGCACCGTTGGTGGATCGCTACCATTTTGTGCCCATTGCTTTTGAAACCATGGGTGCCTGGGGCACTGGGGCCAAGGAGCTCATTAGTGAGTTAGGGCACAAGCTCCGTGATAAAACGGGTGACTCCCGCTCCGGCTCGTTCTTGGTGCAAAGGTTAGCCATTGCCATCCAACGTGGCAACGCAGCAAGTGGCACCTTTGCGCCGGGAACAGTTAGGGGCGGGTTATTTGACGCGTAGTGAACGCTATGTATGTATATAAATTATCCTTTTTGTATTAATTTAATTGACTGTGTAATTTTATTTATAGCTACTGTATTGTTTTTGATTTAATATATTATTTCAATGAAATTAAACTAATCTATAACATTTTATACGGTAACACGCTCCATCTGATCTTCTCGCGGTGGATATTTGCAGATGTTGCATGAGAATGCCAAGAAAGCTAGTCTACACAGGACCTAAGGACTGAAGCCTGGTTAATTTAGCCCAAAAAGCTAAGTAACCGAAATCACTTAGTATTTGATAAGGTCTAACTGTACCTTTAACGAGGTATGAAGACTTTAAAGGACTTTTTGATTACTCAAATCGACCTGACCAACGCAGTAAAATATATTTTCAGCGTTGTTAGGCTTTTTACCCATTTTCCAAGTATGTAAGGGTTGGCTTCCAAATGCAGTAATAATAATAATTTCTTTATTGCCATAAAAAACAGGTTACAGAAAATTTGAGACCCTGGCTCCAAAGCTAGGTTAAAGTACCTGTATTTCAGGAGCCAGTGACTTCTTCCATTTAGGTTGTTAATATTCATGTTTTATGCAGCAAATGGTGACGAGTAGAATACCAATGTTTTACATAGAACGGCGGACCTCCACAAACCCTTTGGTAAGACTGGTTATCAGACTTTCGGGCTTCTGACGACCCGAAGACGACTGCCAGAGATTTACGAATGACAGGAGGGACCACGGAGCAAATACATTTGCTCCGTGGTCCCTCCTCCGTGGTGCTTTCCGAGGCATTCACGGGTCTTGGTATATAAAGATGGTCTATCTACGGACCAACAGCGGCAAACGTAGGTGTTGCTAATATTACTTAGCCTCGGCCTCAAACCTCTCTTTTTAGTTTGAATGAATTCTTTATTCAACAGAGCAGTCACGTAAATATTTGTACAGAATTAATCCCAGTTAAAACCAAAGGAAACCCTCGAAATCCTAAGCACAACTAAGTAAATATTATTAATCCATTCTCCTCACTTGACGTCAAGAACTTTGTCAATTTGTCATGAGGCGGTGTTGCCAACAGTTTGCATGGCAGTGCGGCCAAGTTCGCACACGTTATTAAAGTTCGCCCGAATGACTGACAGCCGCCGAAAGTTCCTTACTATTGAATGGGACCTTGTGGGAGGACGGGCTAATCGTTCTTGTTACATATTAATTTGAAGACAATGAAGTTGGTTTCGATATGTCGATAAGATTGAAGTGAGAAAAAAAATAAGATCATGACTCGTTTCCCCAAAGTACTGGTCAGAGGCGTACTTGTATTACACCCAAATTTCACCAGTAATGTTTTTGAAATCGGTCCACAGTTGGTGAACATTCATAATATACACTGGAACATATGGCCTCCTCTCTTTTTGAGGTCGGTTAATAACCTGCTCCTTTTCGAAGTCGGTTAAAAACCTAGAAGCTCTAAAAATTTCTTCAATTCAAAACTTTACTCAACAGTTGAAGGCAATGTACACACATTTTCAATGATCTTATAATCAAAAAAATTGGTCTCATAAGTAAATCTGATCCTAAAAACATGATTATAACCAAAAATTTAAAAAGCCTTATTTTTCTGTTAAATGTACAATGTTTATCGATAGTTATCATCATCATAATCAGCCTATATTGTTCCCACTGCTGGTACACAGGCCTCCTCTCGGTGAGAGGGAGTGGGCCGTAATCTACCACGCGGGCCCAGTGCGGGGTGGTAGATGTCACATGTTTTCGAATTTCTTGGTTCTACAACATGCCGTTTTCCTTACGATGTATTCCTTCACCGTTTTCAGAACAGTGGGAACAATATAGGATGTTTATGATGTTGTAATTTTGTTCAAAACATGATTAAAAAACTGTAAATTCCAGAACATACAAATATAACAATTATTACAACAAGAACTTTGAGACAAAGCGAAAGGAAAATTGATACATACTCGTCGAAACTCCGGAATGAAATGAACACAAGACTGAAGACGTTGTAGCAATTAAAACAAAACAGTGCCATATTAATAAAATACAAAGCACTGGAATTTAATGGGAGTCTCTGAATTTTATTATTGCTATAAAGAAGGAAGACGTTTGTACGTTTAGGTAAAAGGAATTGACGTCATTGGTGACCCTATTGGTGTACGCAAAGAATAACACAACCCCATTTCTTTCCGTAGGTGTCGTAAAAAGTGACTAAGGGACTTACTAGAGAATAGGCAGCAGCGTTATTTAAGCATTTTACCACCATACTGCGATCGCCAACCCACCTGCCAAGCGTGGCGATTATGGCAAATACCCCCAAAATGCTTGGAGGAGGCCCATGTCCAGCGTCTTTCGGGTAAAATGAGGTGAGTTAGATAAACAGGGTGCCAATAAAAACACACTAGAGAAGATTTTTTTGTCAGTTGACAACGAAAAATAAAACAGCTGTTTCATAGAAAAGTGAAACCTACGCCATCAAAATGATGGGAACAGCATTTTTTTTTAATAATCTACGAAAAATTTCAACGTATGGGGTTCAGTATCGTGTACTGAATTCATTCAGGTTCACACTGATTAAGGTACCCAATTGCACCGCGATGTCCACCTTGTATATGGAGTGGTACATCAAATAGCACAGCCCGAAAGTATGACAACCAGTCTTACCAAGGGTGTCGTTTATCCAGTAGGTAACTGGCTTGTGACGGTTAGATAGTCAGTCGCTCTATCCAAAATACTAGTACTTACCTGTATCCGGTTAGACAGGAAGGCGGTCCCAAAACAGTTGGGAAAAAGGCGAGGTAGATGATAATAACATCAAACAGCATATATCCAAAAGGTGTCGTCGTCATATTTAAGAGTATGGTACAGACCTTAAACTACAAAATCCTGGATCACGCAAGTACAGTTTACGCACAAACAGAGTTTACGCGCAAGCAGAGTTTACGCGCAAGCAGAGTTTACGCGCAAGCAGAGTTTACGCCCAAACAGAGTTTACGCGCAAGCAGAGTTTACGCCCAAGCGTAGTTTACGCGCAATTAGAGATTACGCGCAAGCAGAGTTTATGCGCAAGCAGAGTTGACGCGCAAACAGAGTTTACGCGCAAGCAGAGTTTACGCGCAAGCAGAGTTTACGCGCAAGCAGAGTAGACGCGCAAACAGAGTTTACGCGCAAGCAGAGTTTACGCGCAAGCAGAGTTTAAGCGCAACTAGTACGTATACAACGTCCCGACAACATTCGTTGGGCCACCAGACCCGACACCAGTCTGGTTGAAGGATCCGCCCTTTTCTACTGAGGTTGAGTGAACGTTGCACCCTGTTACCTCCTAAAAATCTTCCAGAAAAAAATCTCTAAGTGACAGTGAAAACCGTATCAATTTCATTTGCGTGTTTTAGAAGATGTTAGCGGAGAAACACACAAACGAAAATGCCTACTTTTTACTATTCAGAGAAATTTTCAAGATATTTTCGTCAAAAAAACAGCAAGGGTCCTCAAACGTTCACTATTATATTCATTCCTGACCTTTTCCACTCCAAATAATTTTAGTAACACCTGGCCCTCCGCCATATTCGTGATTTCCATTAAAACTTGCCGTGTGTTGATGCGGGGTCGACAGAAACGTTACCTGTGGATCGGACATGCGCCCAAACTTTGACAGAAAAGGGTATCTAGACAACAAAGGTCCGGCCATCTCAAAACTTACTATTTTTGACTCCGAACTTTTTGACTGGTTGTGAAAGATATAAGGGTTGACCGTAATTAGATGTGTTGCTGTTGATTTAGTAAAAGTACCTACTGTTCTGGTCCCGTGTGGTGCCGGACGTAAAGAATAACATCACCCCATTTCGTCCCGTGGGTGTCGTAAAAGGCGACTAAGGGACTTACTAGAGAATGGGCAGCAGCGTTCTCTATGCATTTTACCACCATGCTGCGATCGCCAACCCGCTGCCAAGCGTGGCGATTATGGCAAAGCCTCCCAAATTAGGAGAGGCCTTTGTCCAGTAGTGGACGTCTTACGGCTGTAATGATGATGATGATGATGACCTACTGTTCCGTATGGTGCCGAAGAATAACAAACACCATACCATTTCTTCCAGTGGGTGTTTTTGAACTTTCCCAGAATGCCAAACTCTCAGCTATATAATATGCTTTTGTTAGTGGCTTCATTATAATCATAATCGTTTATTTGCTTAGATAATACCTAGGTACATAAATAAGATGGTTACGCAATACTGTAATCCTGGCACTATCTACCTTAAATTAGGCATGCAAATATTGACAAACAATTTTAAATAATATCATATTATGGAAACATGTCAGTAAAATTAAAATTGTCCAAAAAAAAAAAGAAAGAGAAGTTTAAACCAAGCAATGTCAAATAATAAATACAATGTCATCAATTAAATCTAAAGAGTATTGTTAATTTAAAAAAATCATTTACAGAATAATAACATTTATCAATTAATAGGGCTGTCAGTTTCTTTTTTAACCGACATCAAAAAAAGTAGGAGGATTTTTTTGTTTTTTTTTTATTTTTATGTTTGTTACCTCATAACTTTTGACTGGGTGAACCGATTTTGATAATTCTTTTTTATTTGAAAGCTGGTGCTTCCGGATTGGTCCCATTTTAATTTGGTTCCATTCGCACAATGGGATCCATGTGAAAACTATATAAGTCTACAATTTGCATTAAGTATTTGCGCGACAAATGAACGAATAACGCGATTAGATTAGTGCGGATCTACCATAACTAAAAAGTTAAAAATAAAAACTTTATACAAAAAAAAAAATAACAATCGACTTCCTAAAAACACACTACAAAGTGAAAAATAACTTTAATTTCGGAAGTCGGTGGCAAAAAAACCTTTTTTAGGAATTCTTTTGTTATTTTTTTTTGTAAAAACGTTTTTAAATATATGGATTGGAACATTTTTTTATAATATCGGGTATTTTGTTGTATATGGTGGGACCCATGCCGAACACACTTTTATTAAGTAGAGCTGTATTGTAGCTAACGTTTTGCAATAAGTGCCTATATTGGCTTCTGCCTGGCCCTTTACTTGTTTCTGACACTGTTAGAAAGTAATTTTTATTTTGTCTTCGAAACATAGCCATTTCCAAAATATATAATGACGGAAATGTTAACACTTTTAGGGACTTAAACATAGGTACACAACTGTCTGTCATTTTCAGGCCACACATTGCCCTTATACAACGTTTCTGGGCCTTGAAAACCTGTTTTCTCATACTGCAATTACCCCAGAATACAATTCCAAAACGCAGAATTGATGCCACCAAACCGTGATACGCTACCAATGTTGTAGTTGTACTGACTTTCTTAGAAAGATTGAACAGCAGATATGCAGAAGAACTTAGTTTATTACACACCTCTTCGGGCCCGGCTTGAGGTCTAAAAAGTTTAACTTTTTGGAAATCGCCGGGCGAGAATCCGTTTAAGTTGTAAGAATCTTTTCAGGATAAAAACGAGATGTCCCACGAAAAAAAAAAAAAACACCTCTTCGGCTTGAGGTTTCCATGTTAATTGACTGTCTATCAATATTCCCAAAAAATTCACCATTTGTCAATTTTTTGTCCGTCGTATTTTATAATCATATGTGGTACTTGTGAGCGTTGATAAAAATGCATAATATTCTGTGTATTATACACATAAACCTTCCTCTTGAATCACTCTGTCTATTGATGAAAACCGCATTTAAATCCGAGTATCATTTCAGCCAAAAAAACGTCCACAGCTGGATATATAGAGGATGTGGCGTAAGTAATGGTCCACCGTTCAGGATTCGATGAACCAGATAATTAACTATAACAATTAAAAATTTTAACCATTTTTACCCAAATTTTTTTTTACAAAAATTGCTCTTGAACTTGATGGTGTGTTAAAAATTGGGGTTAAAATTAGAGAAGAACCAACTTTTTCTTCAGAAGAGCTGAATTTACATAAAAAAATCATAATTGATATTAATTTACATAAAAAATCATAATGATAGTTCTAGTATTCAGCAGTAATTAACAGAAATCAAAATGAAAAAAATAATGGTTTTTGTTGAAACTACAAACAAATATGTAATAAAAGGTAGACATTTCGTAAATAAAAGACAAAAATGAAATATTTTCGGAACCCTTGGGTAAAAATGTTTAAAATTTTTAATTGTTATAGTTAATTATCTGGTTCATCGAATCCTGAACGGTGGACTACTACTTCTGTATATAGGCCTCCTCCAAAAAACCATCCAGTAAAGGGTAGGGTCAGCAGCCACTTGGGGCCGTTTTTTCTTAGTGTTTGTAATTTTTTGGGGAGGGTTTGCCATAATCGCCATGCTTGGCAGACGGGTTGGCTATCACAGTATGGGGGAAAAATGCATCGAAAATGCTGCTGCCCATTCTCTAGTAAGTTCCTTAGTCGTCTTTTACGACACTCACGAGAAGAAATGGAATGGTGTTATTCTTTATGTCCGTCATCACACGGAAAAAGCGTTGCGTATTTTAAAAGATCCACGCGATCAAACGCAGGCAGTGAATTTGTTTCTATACTCTGTAAAGAAGTATATAGATAACCGTAATTTGCACTGTCCACAGATGTCTCAAATGTCTTTCAGCAGGCACTTTTAACTTCTCCAAGTGTCGGTGTTAATGTTAAAAATTTACAACAGCTATTAATTATTCAACTTTTGTTATATTTCAAAAGGAATTTGGAAAAAAATAGGTTCTTGTGAAGTTTTTGAGTGCCTGTGTTGTTACTGTATAATGTTTTGTGTAGGAGTCTGTTGGCAGGTTATTTCATTATATATTTTTTCTTACATAAAAATTTTAGCGTTCTTTTCTGAGGCGATTTTAATGATTAATCCGTATTAATTAGTTTTTATGAGAGGGTCATGGTGAAGCAATAATACCCGCACGTGTCGATAGACCAGGATAAGCTACGTTTGGCGCTCAGTATCCGTGGATGGTCGACCATCATAACATATAGGGACCGTGCCTCGGAACGTTCGTTAAGCTGTTGGTGCACTGGCACCAAAGACCACTGGGTCTTTCTTAGATTTTTGACGGTCATTTCGGGTTGTCAAAAGGAATGCCGAATGTAGAAAGGTGAAGAGCAATAACCCAACCACTGTCACCCCATCCCCCTGCTTGGGTCGCGAGATCTGTTCGAAAGAGTTACCGTGGCCTTGGCACAGGCTACTGAAGGAACCTGACGGCCGGCAGCATCGCTGTTCTACGAAGACCGCAGCGAGCGATGGCCGTCAGAGTCATCAGGGGATATCGCACGGTCTCCTACGAGGCGGCCTGTGTACTGGCTGGATCCCCACCGTGGGACCTCGAGGCGAAAGTACTCGCGTCACTGTATCGGTGGCGCGAGGAAGCGCGGGAGCGAGGCGAGCGACTGACGGAGCGACACATGGAGCTTCGTCGGTCGCAGCTCCGCGCAGCCCTGGTGGCGAGCTGGCAGGACAGGCTTTCACGCCCTACCGCCGGCCTCGCCACCGTCGAGGCGGTCCGGCCAGTACTCGGGCCCTGGCTCGGGAGGAGGCACGGCTCCCTGTCGTTTCGGGCGACGCAGGTGCTCTCGGGGCATGGTTGCTTCGGGAAGTACCTGTGTCGCATAAACAGGGAGCCGGACGCCCGGTGTCACCACTGCGTCGACTGCCGGGAGGATACGGCGCGGCATACGCTGGCAGAATGTGCCGCTTGGGAGGAGCCGCGTCGTGTCCTCGTCTCAGAAGTAGGCAGTGACCTATCGCTGCCGGCCGTTGTCGAGTCGATGGTCGGCAGCGAGGGGTCCTGGGACGCGGTGGTATCCTTTTGCGAAACAGTCATGTCGCAGAAGGAGGCTGCGGAAAGGGAGCGGGAGATATCTTCCGCGCACCCTGCCCGCAGCAGGCGCACCGGGCGTCGGCGGAGGGCGGATAACGCCCTCTTCCAGCCCCCCTAAATGGGTCCAGGGGCGACGGATCTGGGGACATCCGTCGCCCCCTATTGTACGGACCCGAGACGGTGGCGCGTAGTGTTCCACGCGCGCCTCTCTGTGATGTATGGGGGGGAGTTTAACACCTCACTCCCCCCCAACGTGAGGAGGCCCGCAAAGGCGGGCCGGCACCAGTTGGGGATCGCGGAAGACATATTGGTTCCCGTGGTCCCCGACGTAGGTGTGGGACGGAACACCGGGGTGGTTTTAGTCAGTAAGAGTCTGACAGACCCCTCCGCCCACCCCAGGGCGGGGGACATCCATGAGGATTTCCACCTCGTGATCAAAAAAAAAAAAAAAAAGGCTACTGAAGGAACACGGGTGGGTTTGAGTCAGTAAAAGTCTGACACGCCCTCCTGCTCCGCCCAGAGCTGGAGATCGTCACCTGACGATTTCCCACCCAAAAAAAACGGATATGCCTCAGCGGTGGTCCTGTACAGAATGTAACAGCAAAGTCGCAAGTCCTGAAAGTAATTTGTTGCTAATTAACTTGGTCATTGAAAACACTACGAATGAAAAACATTTTTAACTGGCTTCTGCTCGCGTCCGCGTCAAATTTTTGCCTGCCCGTTTTCGAACATTTTTCGTTGCTGCTCCGCTCCTTTTGATTGTAGCGTGATGTTATACAACCTATAGCCTTCCTTAATAAATAGGCTACCCAACAAAATGTTTTTTCAATTCGGACCAGTAGTTCCTGAGATTACCGTGTTCAACCAAACAATCAAACAAATTCTTCAGCTTTATAATATTAGTATAGATTTTGTGAATCGCCGGTAAAAAGTAAAATGCAGTTCCAAAACCACCGTCTATTCTCGTAGAAGTCACGAAAGACGATGCAGAGCGTATTAGATCACAGTGATCGATTGAGCTTCTTTTGGAACTAACTCCTTTATTTTTAGTAACTAGGTGAAGTCTCAAGTCACGAAACAGAATGAATGAGAACTGAAATGTCGAAGGAAGGAGCTAAAATACATAGTTAAGTTTATTTTTATCATTCACTGGGAATATTATTCAAAGCAGACCGAATAAGCGATTGCTACTTCTTTTCTGCCCACTGATAGAAAACTTATTTATAAATAGATATAATCCCTTACGCATCCACGCAGCCCACTTCAATATATTATGTAGGACAGTTTTACATACATGAATTCACACCATTTTCCCATGGGGCTAGGCAGAAACTAACGAACGCCAGCTGTTACGATCCTTTTATACGCCTTTTGCATCGTGTTACTTCATACATCTGGTCATACACGCACGCGGTCGGTATATGTACTCCTAGGGCGTCCCCTTCCTTGTCAGCATGTCCAGTCACACCTGCCTTAAAAATACCTTTTGTAAGCCGACCTTCATCGCAGGAGGAGACGCCCCGGGCGTCGGGAGCCGATTGCGGGTCTGCTAGGACCGATGCCTGCCGGGGTCGCGTGATTGTTCGAAAGAGATACCGTGACCCTGCCACATGGGCAACTGAAGGAACACGGGTGGGTTTTAGTCAGTAAAAGTCTGACACGCCCTCCCGCTCCGCCCAGAGCGGGAGAAGTCATTTGATGATTTCCCATCCAAAAAAAAAAAGCCGACCTTCATTCATCCTCTCAACATGACCAAACTACCTAAGCATACTCTTTTCAATTTTTGTCACTACATCTTCTTTTAAACCGCACCGTTGTCTTATCACATCATTCCTCAGCCTATCACACGAACACATTTTTACACGCTTTATTACACGCTTTATATTAGCTTCACTTGTATGTTTGTATGTTTGTATATTTGTATGTTTGTATATTTGTATGTTTGTATATTTGTATGTTTGTTTGTAACCGACTCCTTATAGTGCGATTTTGACCCACTTTAAACGACCAGATTTCATTCAAACTTTGCACACCTGTCAAGGACTGATGACAATGCAATAATTTCATAAATTTGTGCCATTATCCTTGCTAGGGTTACCAGGACAACAAAAAAACTGTCACAAACTACGCTGACATACGTCTCAAATTTCGAAATACCCTAAAAAATAGAAAATAAATAATAGTTTAAAAAAAACTAAAAAACACGCTTCCATGGAAAACCAAACTAAAAAGTACAAAATAATGGAAAAAAAGCGTGGGGTGCCTGATATCAATAAAAAAATACCTTAAAAGCACCCCACGCTTTTTTTCCATTATTTTGTACTTTTTAGTTTGGTTTTCCATGGAAGCGTGTTTTTTAGTTTTTTTTAAAACTATTATTTATTACAGGACAGTTTTATCCACGCTTATTCATAACTTTGACTAAAATATTCCTAGTTGTTAGCTTTGACTTTGAAAACGGGTCAAATCCAGATTGCGTCGACCGCAACTGACTGGCGTTTGAAGCGCATTGCAGCGTTTGACACCAACTTGTGAAGTTTGTGGGATTTCTCGTCCGTCCAGCTGTCATGGCAGCGATGTGACGTCATCCGTAGTTGTCAATATTGCAATTTGAGCGGGAGATTTGACAGATGAATATTGTTTGTCTTTTTTTTTGAAAAGCGAACCGTCACGAACGAGTCGGTGACGCTGAATCGCGTATACTCGGCTTCAGTCGTAAATCTACAGTTCTGTCTTGAGAGAAAATGCACGCACCCTCTTTTTAACCGACTTCAAAAAAAGGAGGAGATGACTGTATTAAAAAAAAATATGTTTGTAACCTCATAAATTTTGACTGGATGAACCGATTTTTATGATTTTTTTATTTGTAACCTGGTGCTTCCCGAATGGTCCCATTTTAATTTGGTTCCACTTGAACAATTAGGTCCATGTGAAAACCACATAAGTCTTAAATTTGCATTAGGTATTTGCGCGACAAATGAACTAATAACGCGATTAGATTAGTGCGGGACCGACTTCCTTAAAAAAAAACACTACAAAGTTAAAAATAACTTTAATTTCGGAATTCGGTGTCTTAGGATCTGTATTTAAGGCTTTTTGCCACCGAGTTCCAAAATTAAAGTTATTTTTGACTTTGTACTGTTTTTTTAAGGAAGTCAGTTTTTATTTTTTTTGCAAAAAGTTTTTTAAGGAAGTCAGTTGTAATTTTTTTTTTTACCCATCGTGGTTACCATTTTTGGTTTGTGTACAAATACGTAAATGTATGTGTATTGGACGTTCCACCTTGTATGGTGGTTGTTTTTAAATTCCGTTGTATTACTTAACACGTTAACTGCCATGGTGAAAATCAGAAAAAGTCAAAAAATGTACTTAGTGTTACTTCACTTTAAATAGTTTATTTATCCCATAAATACATATATGTATTTCATATTTATTACATGATATACAGCCTATTTTCATAATTTAATTCCTTACTTTAATTTTGACTTTAAACATTCCAAAAAAAAAAAATTGTTGTTGTTGTTGTGAGTTACGTATGTTTACTACCATTGATTGATTTAATGTTAAAACGAGCGCTAATCTGTTACGCAGTTTGGCAGGCTTATTAAATGTAACACTAGTTTGATCAAAATAAATGTTTTTGTTTTTTATATTTACTAGAAATTAAGAATATACAGATATGACTGATCAAGTTCCTAGTTAGCAAACAGGTTAAGAAAAAGTGTAACAAAGCGTATGATAAATTATTCTCCATTTGTAAAATCTTGCCAGTAGATATAAAAATAATAGTTTAAAAAAACTAAAAAACACGCTTCTATGGAAAACCAAACTAAAAAGTACAAAATAATGGAAAAAAAGCGTGGGGTGCTTTTAAGGTATTTTTTATTGATATCAGGCACCCCACGCTTTTTTTCCATTATTTTGTACTTTTTAGTTTGGTTTTCCATGGAAGCGTGTTTTTTTAGTTTTTTTAAACTATTATTTATTTTCTCTTTTTTAGGGTATTTCGAATTTTGAGACGTATGTCAGCGTAGTTTGTGACAGTTTTGTTGCTGTCCTGGTAACCCTGGCAAGGATAATGGCACAAATTTATGAAATTCTTGCATTGTCATCAGTCCTTGACAGGTGTGCAAAGTTTGAATGAAATCTGGTCGTTTAAAGTGGGTCAAAATCGCACTATAAGGAGTCGGTTACAAACAAACATACAAATATACAAACATACAAATATACAAACATACAAATATACAAACATACAAATATACAAACATACAAATATACAAACATACAAATATACAAACATACAAGTGAAGCTAATATAAAGCGTGTAAAAATTGAGTATTTGATAGGGTTAGAACACTATTTTATACTGATAAGTTCAAGGTGCCTATTAAAAATATGTATAACACAAGGAGTGTGTGAGAGAGAACACTAGTGCAACCAAAAATAGCAAACTGTTACGGAAAAAGAACGTCTAAATATGTGGTGCCAAAAGTGTTTAATAAAATAGATTTTTTAAGGAATAACTCCAATATAAGCAAATATGTGTTAAAGTCCAGACTAAGGAATATTTTTCTGGAGGGCGCAGACACGTCGTCGAGCTATGATAGGCGGTGAGTTCTAGACCAGAGTGGCCAGCTGGTCACTCTGGTCTGGAATTCATTGTTTGTTGTAAGTATGTTGGTGTCGGTCTGCCGTTGTCGGGTTATTTTACACTCAATTTTAAGTTGAGTTTATAATTGTGAGTTGTTTATAATTTTAAGTTGTTTATAATTTTAAGTTGTTTATAATTTTAAGTTATGTATTATAAACGAGCGCTTCTCGCCATCAAACTGTAAAGTTTGGCGAGGGAAATATGTTAAAAAAACATCTTATTTTGTAAAGGTAAGTAATAAATAAAAATAAAAAAAGTGTATGAGAGTAAATGTAAACAAAAGTTATATAGACACAGTGGGTTTTGTGCTCTACGGGACACTTAATATAGCTCAAAGAGTAATAAACATGGCCGCCAGTCAGAAACGACCCGTTCAGATTTGGTATGTGTTGTCGGTCATATAGTCCGACAAGGCCAGAATGGAACAAAAAGTGTCGGACACATAGTCCGACATCGCAGTTAACGTGTTTAACTTACGTTTTCAGAGAGTTAAATGTGCTTAAAAAGAAATACATTTTCGAATTTTGATGGATGCTCAACAATCGTACGACCAATTAAATTCGAGAGGTACTTTACATTCAGTGTTCTGAATAGACTTTTAAAACCACTAGAAAAACAAAACCCGAAATGATTTTTTTGGAGCTACTTCTAGTTTCAATTTTTAGCCAGATGTTAAGATAAAATTATTTTACCTTATAATAGCAGTTAAATGTGCTGAAATAATTATTAAGATTCAATCTGTAGACGTTCACAGCATCTGAGGGGAATCAGGTTCTTGGTTAAATTATATCAGGCGCACAGAACGATCGAAGGTTAAGCGACGCTTGTCTAGGCCGGTTAGTGGATGGGTGAACTCTTCGTGCCTTGGATTCGTTTACGTTTAATGTTAAGGCGTTGGTCCGGGACTTTCATTCGTATATCTTTGTCACTCGTTGCGGGTCGTCAGAAGCCCGATAGTCTGACAACCAGTCTTTCTAAGGGGTATCGTATTACCCAGTAACTGGGTTGTAGAGGTCAGATAGGCAGTCGCTCCATGTGAAATACTAGTATTCAGCTGCATCCGGTTAGACTGGAAGCCGACCTCAACATAATTGGGAAAAGGCTGGTCAGATGATGCGAGAGTAATGTTCAGAACTACCAGACGAATTAGAAAAAAATCTTTTTGAGTATGATAGCCCAATACTTGAGGAAGGTTATAGGTCACTTAATAACACGCTTCGTCTTTTAGGAGCAGCCCTCCGAGCCAAGTGACAACCGTGTTGTGTCGAATTCCGTTCTCCAATCGGTAACGCCTCGGTGTCAGCAATTCAAATTCAAAAGTCATTTATTCAAACTAGGTTGAGAGTCAGCACTTTTTGAACGTCAAAGTTACATAAGACAGTCCCCCCAAAACGCCCGCCCTTCGACACTTCCTAGTGCTTTAGCTGGGAAGAAGAAGTGGCGCAACAAACTCCCCAGCAGCACAGCTGTCTGTTAAGTTAGAAGAACTTGATTCTATACAGTATTATGTAAGTAATTAATATTATAAAACAAAACATACATCAAATTATTCGCCATATGTCAGCTAGTACATGCCAATATATCAACAAAACATTGAAAACTAAACTCAAACTGAAATAATAAAATCGTAAATAGAACTTAAATTAAATTAGAACTTTTCGAAACGATAAGTTGGTAGCCATGTTGACGCGCCTGAGTCGGCCGCTCGTTCTACAATGTCTTTAGAAAAACTACACATTATAACAAAGAATGTAGCGTTGAACATTGTAAAAACGATAACAATTCATTCTATCACTTTGAACGATGTGAACTTGGCTACGAATTTTCTATTCGTTTGTTCTAACCACGGACTTAATCTTGAGATGATTTCATTCCCATACATTTGATTAGTTTTTGACTAGCGTTAACGATTGCAGATTATCAACTTAGCTAAGGGTGCTGGAAATAATTAAAAAAAAAACCGAATAGAACTCTAAGTGAAAACGAACTAGGGCGGATCGGCGGGTCAGGGGGCGAAAATTTCACGCGAGCAAAGTGCTAGTCACAAATATGTCTTGTATTTTATATGAAACTTCGCAGACTCGGTCGTGGTAATGTGTGGGTAAAAGATATGCTCGCCTCGCATCTACTAGCCATTGTTTGTGCTATTTACATGTGCTAACTTGCTGCGGAGTTCTTTGCTAAGTTATTTCAGCTGCAGTAGTCTATCTAAGGGTGACTAGGCATTATATTTCAAGACCCCTCCGTGCCTCGGAAACCACGAGCCGTACGGTAAGTAGGTTTTTACAAACACTTTTACACGTTAATCATATTTTTAAAACTAGACGTGGTCGGCTCTTTCTAACTGGCTACGGTGAGAAGAAAGGCCGAAACAAACTCAGAGACCACAGTCTCTTTTAAAGTCCAGACGTAATCTTGGTCACATAATGTGAAGATAATGTAGATTGGTGACTGAAATGGTCTTTTGAGGTAAGAACGTTAGTCAAGGAGATCATTTGTAGGTCGTTGGCGGTCGTTACGGGTAGTTAGAAGCCCGAAAGTCTGACAGCCAGTCATCCAGGGGTCTCACGTAATCCCGTAACGGGATTGTGGAGAACCAGATAGACAGTCGCCACTTGTAAAATTCTAGTATTTAGCTGCGTCTGGTTAGACTGGGAGCCGACCTTACATAGTTGGGAAAAGGCTAGGTAGATATTGATGGTGATGAGCTGTTCTGAAGTGACTAGGACTAGGCTTGACGTGGTGATGGTAAATGCAGCAGAGTATTAACGGATTGGTGGTCGAAGACGGCAGAAGGAGCTTTGATAGACCAAGAGGCCAAGTGGATGGACGACTTACAGAAGATCGCGGTGAGGGTCCTCCGGATGAGACTTAGACATACCAGGGAAGTATGGCACAAAAGAGGGGAGGCCGGCACTCAGCAATGGGTGGAAATAGGCTCCTGATGATGATAGGTTTTCTTATATAACTGGTCTAGCTGCTACCCGCGGTTTCACCCGCGTGGATATCGAAAGTTGAACGTGCAATGGCGACAAAAAATATTTATTATAATATCAGCTATCAGACAGTCAAAGTCCCATTATAATCGGTCCAACAATTAGACGGAGAAACACACAGACATACAAAATAAAAAATAAATGTTTTTTTTTTTATTACTAATTTTTACCATAGTAAGTGTATAGGTACTTTCATGTTATTTTGACGATACAAAAAGATACTGCAATTTTATATATTTGTATGTATACGCCAATTTTTTTTAAAACTTCTATTTCTCTTTTTAGCCCCAAAGTCTACATACAGGCTGTTCTATTCCCGTCATTTATTTAGAAAAACAAACGTTGTATCCAACAATAACAATATTAGATTTGTGTAACATAAATAAGACATGTTTCTGGTCCTTATAGAAAGACATTTGTTTTCTCTCCTCTCTGTTTTCACTTCGTGTTTTTTGCTTCGTCGGCTCCCTGAGTTATTGAGGGCACTGTAGTTATTGTTTTGTTATTCTCTGTTTTAAGAACAGTTTTGTTTTGATACTTATGTCTTCAGTTCAGTCGAAATACGTCCACTGCTGGACTTAGGCCTCCCCCAATTTGGAGGGGTTTGCCATAATCGCCACACTTGGCAGGCGGGTTGGCGATCGCAGTATGGTGGTAAAATGCATAGAGAACGCTGATGCGTATTCTCTAGTAAGTCCCTTAGTCACCTCTTACGACACCCATGGGAAGAAATGGGCTGGTGTTATTCCTTACGTCCAACACCACACGGTAAATACTCATACTTGAATAATTGGTTGATGAAAACAATTATGTATTGTGAAAAACTGTTATCATTTTACTCGCCATCATCTTGCTTAACCTTTCCCCTTTTTAATCGACTTCAAAAAAGGAGGAGGTTATCTATGCGACTGTATTTGTTTTTTTTTTATGTTTGTTACCTCATAAATTTTGACTGGATGAACCGATTTTGATGATTCTTTTTTATTTGAAAGCTAGTGCTTTCCTAATGATAAAATAATAATTTGGTTCCATTTGGACAATGGGGTCCATGTGAAAACCACATAAGTCTTATATTTTCATTAAGTATTTGCGCGACAAATGAACGAATAACGCGATTAGATTAGTGCGGAGTATCTACCATAACTAAAAAGTTAAAAGTTAAAATAAAAAATAACAACCGAGTTCCTTAAAAAAAAACTCTACAAAGTCAAAAATAACTTTAATTTCGGAATTCGGTGTCTTAGGATCTGTATTTAAGGTTTTTTGCCACCGACTTCCGAAATTAAAGTTATTTTTGTCTTTGTAGTGTTTTTTGTAAGGAAGTCGGTTGTTATTTTTTACATGGAGTGACTGCCTATCTGACCTCCACAAACCGGGTACTGGGTAATACGATACCCCTTTTCGTTTTTCTTTTTTTATGGATGGGAAATCATCAAATGACGTCTCCCGTTCTGGGCGGGGCAGGGGAGCGTTTCAGACTTTTACTGACTAAAACCCACCGTGTTCCTTCAGTTGCCTATGTGCCAGGGCCACGGTAACTCTTTCGAACAGATGTCGCGACCCTGGCAGGAATACGATACCCCTTTAGGAAGAATGGATGTCAGACTTTTGGGCTTCTCACCACCCGTAACAATTGTCATAGATATATGAATGAAAGCCAGGTCCAATCGCTTTTCAAAGCATAGAGGGATCTTGGTATGTAGTGGATAGAACCGACCCGTGAGTTGTTATATTGAGCCACCAGCCCCATTTCTGCCTGAGACTCTGAGCCAATAAAATGCCCGAGAACAAACAAGGTTGTTACATAAAAATGTAATCCATTAGCAGCATCTTAGGGTCCCCTCGGGATGACGGCTCCTACCCTTGGCAGTATACGACTTACACTTTACAAGCTCTTACATTTTCAGCCAGCAAACTTTATAATGCTCCAATCAGCCATATACTGCGCTGTTTGGCTAAATTCCTGGAAGTTTGTTAAAATATAAAACTGAAAAATAAAACTTCTTTTTTATAGCCTGTTCCAAACATAAAATGTATATGTTACAGCGGATTCCCGAATGGATACAAGTTTTTGTCCGGAATACGTTGTTAGAAATTTTTGTTAGTTTCTTTCGTTAGATTTGTCATGCTAGACTAGTCTTTTTTGTGCTAGCATTGTGTGGAGAATACAAAGCAAACGGCTTGTTATCTAAGAAAAGTTTTTAAAACTGTAGAAGGCCTGTGGGACCTCGTATGTAATAGGGATTAGTTGTCATAATACTAAAGCAATTCAAGATCGCTAAAAGTTAAAATGATTGCTTTATTCTTTATTGAATTATACATAATAACGTGGTCATATTACGCTTGGAATTCCGAAAAGGAAAGGGTAAAGGTGTACCTATAGCCCATATTTCGTCAGTTATGTTTGCGTCCCGTGTAATAGGAGCCTATTGCCATCAACAGGGCACGAATCTAAATTCTGGACTACCACTGAGAAATTCCTGATAAAAACCGCTATACCAATGCATGACTTGACGATCGAACTCAGGACCTCATGCTCAACAGTAGCGCTGGCAACCACTAGACCAACGAATTCTTGTATAATTTAATTCTATAATATAATATCTATTATAATATCTTAGGACGACCAACACACTGTTATCTGATCCCAAACTAGGCAGAGCCTGTACTATGGTAGCCAGACAACTGATAAATATACTTATATATTTCTAAATACATACATATTATAGATAAATTACACCCAGACACAGAACAAATGATTGAGCTCATCACACAAACATTTGTTCTGGGTGGGATTCGAACCCACGACCTCAGTCTTAGCAGTCAGGGTCACTAACCACTAGACTAACAGGCCAGTCATTCTATTTCATCATCAAATTGTTAGCCGAAAGACGTCCACTGCTGGAAATAGGCCTCCCCCAATTTGGAGATGTATGCCATAATTGCCATGCTTGGCAAGCGGGTTGGCGATCGCATTAAAGTGGTAAAATGCATAGAGAATGCTGCAGCCCATTCTCTAGTAAGTTCCTTAGTCACCTCTTACGACACCCACACGAAGATATTGGATGGTTCTATTCTTTACGTTCGGGACCACACGGAATTCTATCTCAGTTAACTGTAATTTTGTGTACTCTGTGATCTATTAAACCCTTTTGCCGTCTCTGATTGAGTTGTCCCGTATGTATGTTACAAGTTGGTAATCATGTCTAGAAAGTTTTGAACAAATAGAGTGAAGGCAAACTTGATCAGCTGTCGATACCGATACACTGCTCAGTCGGGTCGACAGCGGATGAGCAACAAATTGTGTTACTGGAGCTAATGGAGCAATGGATGGGCTGCGCCAGGCTGTGACATGGTTACTTCTGACACTACTTCCACCTACTGCCAATATTGTTTGTTCTATATCATTTTGCGGAATTTAATTTAATTTAATTTTTTTAATAGTATAATATTTTATTTTATAATTTTTTTTTCTTTATTAATTTAAATCTGTAATATAAAATAACCTTAATTAAAAATACTTAGGAAATTTAATTAGGTAGGATCAGATAAATATATAAAATGTTGTAAAAATGTAAATAGAAAAATACTCAGTAAAAAAAAACAAAAAAAAAAAACGGAATTTAATAGAAACTTATTCATTTCACTCAGACATTAGTCTGTAGATTGAAGCTTCAAAATTATCCAACTGTTTACTATGTTGTTGTTAGTTTTAATCATGGTCTGGCAGTTAGAGTTATTTATGCGACCAACACAAATATCCTTTATTTGGTGTTATTCATAAAATTTTTGAGCTCCGAGTTCTGAGTTCAGCTGCATGATTACTGATAAATGCGTGCACTGATTGGACAGGTCCACTCAATCTGTGTGGTTCCTTCCTCAAAAGACCATTTCAGACACCAAATCACATGATCCGACCAAGATTATGTCTGGGGTTTAAAAGAGACTGTGACCTCTGAGTTTATTTCGGCGTTTCTTCTCAGAGTAGTCAGATAGGAAACGCCGACCTCATCTAGTTTTAAAAATATGACTGACTTGTAAAAGTAAAAATAAATAAATAAAAATAAAATCAATGAAATAATGACTTTATTTTGGTAAGTAGGTTTGTACAAACACTTTTACACGTCAATTATATATTTTTAAACTAGATGCGGTCGGCGTTTCCTAACTGATTACTCTCAGAAACAAACTCAGCGGTCACAGTCTCTAAAGTCCAGACATTATTTTGGTCATATCTTTTGTTTTTGTAGCGCCACTTCTTCTTCCTAGATAAAACACTAAGAAGTGGTGAAGGCGGGGTTTTGGGGGACTGCCTTATGTAATTTTGACATTCAAAAAGTCCTGACTCTCAGCCTAGATTAAATACAAGACTTTTGATTTCGATTTAACATAATTTACAAAAGCCTGTATGACAATAAACATAATCGTGGAATTTATGTGCTTTTACGCATAAAATGACTTGCTAATCTAAGTATCAGACACCAGGCATTTCCAATAATTCTATCGGCATTGCCTGGCTGTTGCCAGATTGTGCACCGCACTTACTAAAGCCGTATTTATTAAAGTTAATACTACTAAATACGGATGATACAATTTCTGGTCAGATAACCCGGCTGTATTTACTGTGACACGTGAAAATATAACTGACATATTTTGGTCGAATTATCACGGCTAAATAATATACCATTAATTTTGAATCAACTGAATTTGACAATAATGTCGAATTGTCGTTGCACGTAGCTTCACCTTGAGTTGTAGACGTAAGCCTGTTACCATAGATACAGAAATCGCGTAGGTCGCAAAAAAAATGCTCTGTACTGATTTTTGGGAAAGCTGAAATCGTGAACTTTTCTTGAAAAACCGCCCTAATGCGTGTTGAACCACGCACAATCAAAGGTTTCATAATCGGAATGAATTTATCTCAAGAACAAACTATAAAAATATGTATTTAAATTATGAATTCTTCTATATCCATATAACAACTGCAAATTTAAGTGGTACTCGTAGAAAAAAAACCACAAAATGTGTAACTACAAATAAACAACTTTCGTACTTTTTCCTATACTTGTTCTGTAAGCTTGGTTGACATTTATTTCTATGATTCCTACATCTAGCTTTGTCTGAAAAGAAAAAATAAACTAGTAGAATTCCCTTTTCGTCCATCCCTAAGATGAATCCAAAGAGGAAGACGAAGAAACCGATAAGGAAGTCCTCAATACTTCTTCATAGTTAGTTATCTCCACTTACCTCGTCTTTAGGGAGTACACACGACGATACAAACTCGTATCGGACCGATCAATCTGCTGTCCCCACAATTTCATAAGAAACGGTGCTCGCTCCTCCGGGAGGGGAATTCTCATAAATTTTCCATGAGACACAGTTTGACTTCCCAGATACATTGGACGGGCTAACGACTCCTCTGGGAGAATAACCCTGCAAATCGCGTTATATGGGCTAACCTGTTTATTTTGACGAAGCTCCGTTGCTCCGTTGGCTAGTTTAACGTGATATGTCAGGGTGGCGCTAGTGGTTAGGGTAAATGTCAAAGATGTGTCAAATTCAGTACGTTTAAAGTTTTAGTTCAATTTTTCGCCATCTGTCAAATTATAATGGTTGTTAGTTTTCTCTCAGGGGTTTTCGTAATGATATTTGCTATGTAGTATTACCAAGTTAATTAATACAATTATTGGAATACCAACGCGGTTAGCGAATAAAAGCGTTTGGTTATGAGCTGGCATTAAATGGAAGAATAATATGATTATTAAATTAATGTATGTTTGTTTATCATTAGTGCGAATGAAGTGTATGATTAAAATTTTAATTAGAGTTTTTATTTCGTAGTTTTTGTTTTATCTACGTTAATGAGAAAGTAAGTTTATTTGCTTTTCACCCTCATGAATAAATACCGAATAAAAACTACTAATTTTCAGGTTTCGAACATTTTGTACCCAAAAATTAAAATGGTGGCCATAAAATTACCTTTGTTTTGGGTAATAAAACCCTCAACATTTTTGACTATAACGGGGAGAGTATACAATTAGTCTTTGAGCTGGTATTTAAGTGTAAATATATTATTTTGATTATAACTATCATGCCTATTTATACCATGAGCAATAACCGTTTACGTCTCAGGATTCAAAAACATTTCTTTCAATTAAACCATTTAAAAGCACCTATGAATTGTCAAAGAGTCTGTTGGTCAGTAAATTAAAGGAAGTTGTAATTAAATAAAATGTCAAAAATATATTTTGCAAACATTGTTGGCAAAGATACGATTTCTCAAATGCGGCCGGTAGTTCCAGAGATTAGATTAGTTGCAGATTACTCTAACAAATCGTTCCGTGTGGGGCAGGACGTAAAGAAGCCCACCAGTCCATTTCATCCCGTGGGTGCTGTATAAGGCGACTAAGAGACTTACTAGAGAATGGGCAGCGGCGTTTTCTATAAATTTTATCACTATACTGCGATCGTCAACCCGCCTGCCAAGCGTGGGGATTATGGGAAACCCCCCAAATTGGGGGAGGCCTATGTCAGCAGTGGACGTCTTTTGTCTGAAATAATGATTATGAACAAACTATTCAGCTTTATGAATAATATAAATTAATGATAAACTTTTATCAAAGTAATGACGAGGTTTTGAGAAATCGTAAAGACCGTGTCAAAGCTGAGGCTAGTTCCCTGGCTCTAGTTCAATATAATTGAGAATATCTAAATGGTGACAGCTTCCAAATGAAATATTCTCCAATGTGCCTCAATATCTACCTACCCCAGAATAACAAGATAAGAATATTGATAGTGCCCTCGTTGGGGACGCAATATTGTCGAACATGCTCCACGTATCTACCCATTGAGTCGATCAGCTCCAACAAGGAATGTATTTTATTAAAGGACCAGTCTGTATGACGGGTTTCTGCGATAATAACCATAATATATTCTGGAGAGAAAGGCTTATGTACGGGATCGATCAGGTTTTGTTAGAATAATATGTGGAACCTAGGACCAGAAAAAAATGTCTCGGAAATTGTTCCCGGTTAGGAAAAGATACATCTGTTGGTTTCAACTTGATATAACCTATCGAGTTTATACAGGGTGTGGCGTAAGTAGTGGTCCACCGTTCAGGATTCGATGAACCAGATAATTAACTATAACAATTCAAAAAAAAAACCAAGGGATCCGAAAACATTTCATTTTTGTCTTTTATTTACGAAATTTCTACCTTTTATTACATATTTGTTTGTAGTTTCAACAAAAACTATTAGTTTTTCATTTTGATTTCTGTAATTACTGCTGAATACTAGAGCTATCATGATAAATTATGATTTTTTATGTAAATTGAGCTCTTTTGAAGAAAAAGTTGGTTCTTCTCTAATTTTAACCCCAATTTTTAACACTCCATCAAGTTCAAGAGCAATTTATGTAAAAAAAAAAAATTGGGTAAAAGTGGTTAAAATGTTTAATTGTTGTAGTTAATTATCTGGTTCATCGAATCCTGAACGGTGGACCATTACTTACGCCACACCCTGTATAAATGATAAATAACATGACAACAAAAAGCCTTGTTTCCTCGATGAGCTGGGCATAGTGTACTCATAGTTAGTCCGATGTCATAGGGGGCGAGGCTTTTGCCAGACTCCGGGCTGCTACTGAGAATTTCCTGATAGAAAAATCCAATAACACTTTGTCCAATGTAGGAATCGAACCTAAGACCTCATACCTCAGGTGGAGCGCTTGCAACCACTAGACCAAAGAGTTTTTGTATTCTGGAATTCTATCTCAGTTAACTTTAATTTTGAGTTGCAGTCATCATCTGGCAGCAATCAAACCTTTTTGTAACTTCATTTTCTTCTATGATCTAAAATAGGGCAGCGTTGTCCACGATAGCAACTAGAATATACAGACACAGTAGGTATTTGTAAATAAGTGAAATAGAAATAGCTTTACTTGGAAGCTCTATGAGAAATATAATCTGGTGCGAGGTGGTCCGGCAGAAAAAAAAAAAGCGGTCGACATAGCTCACAGAAAAGGAAGCAAGCTGAAGTGACAACGAGTCGGCCACATTAGCCGTAGAACCCATAAAGTATTGGCGGCGGCGACCTCTCGCGTCCGGCCCTGGTGCGATCTTTGGTAGAGAGCGAGAGGGCATGGGAAGTCGTCACCTCCTTCTGCAAAGCAGTAATGCTCGCGAAGGAGGAGGCGAGGCGCGTGAGGGAGTGGCAGTCTCTGCGCCCTCACGTCCCTAGCCGCCGCAGGAGGAGACGCCACGGGCGTCGGGAGCCAATAGCAGACTCTCGCCCACCGTAGGCGCGAGCTTGCGGGCGGCGAGCAATGGGTAGCTCGCTGCCCGGTAAAGACCAGGCTCGGGTCGACGGCGCGTGGAGTTCCACGCGCGACTCAAAGAAATGCCAGCAGCACTGAAGGGGTCTGCTAGGACCGATGCCTGCCCGGGTCGCGAGATTGTTCCACAAACGTGAGGTAGGACACCCTCAAGCTAGCTGGAGTGACGATCTTAGCAGGGTGGCTGGAGCAAAATGGCGTGCAGCTAGAGAGGCCTATGTGCAGCAGTGGACTGCTGTAGCCTGATGATGATGATGATGAATATAACAAAGAAAGGTTAATATTCTTCTGACAGTATAATAGTTGTCATTTGCCAATCTTTGACATTTGTTACGGGTCGTCAGAAGCCCGAAAATCTGACAACCTGTTTAACACAAATGACCCATACGTAGTAACTAGGTTGAGGGGTCAGATAGGCAGCTGCTCCCTGTATAAGACTGGAAGCTGACTCTAACATAGTCGGGAAAAGGCAGATGATGAGTGACGACAAGATGTGATGACTCAATATTGCTTTTCTCCTTAAAATGCTTATATTTTTAATTTCCCGAAAGAGTGCGAATACCGAAATTTTGGAAAAGCTTTGCCAAGAGTTTGTTAAGCGTACGAATTTCTCATAATAATAATTGATTGACGGTTGACGGATATAATTCCAGAACGTTTTCCTGTTTTCCCGATTTTCCTTAATCTGTTGTGTGAGAAGTCCTTTTGGGGTTTTAGAATTTTTATTTGTATTAACGTTACTTTCCGGGATTTGTTATTTTGAAGTGGAATTTTATGTAGGTACTTTAGCGGTGGTGAGACACTTGAAAACCGTTCATAAATTGAAAATTTGAGAGAATTCAGATTTATATCATCAATATCATTTTCTGCACAACCTTTTCTCATCTACGTTGGTATCGGCTGCTAGTCTAACCGTACCATTATTTTACATGGAGTGACTGCCTATCTGACCACCACAATCCAGTTACTGGGTAATACGATACCCCTTTTTAAGACTGGTTGTCAGACTTTCGGGCTTCTGGCGGGTCGTAACGACTGTCCAAGATCTACGAAAGACAGCCGGGACCAACGGCTTAACATGCTTTCCAAGGCACGGTAGGACCTTGGCATTTAAATATGGAATTCAATTATATATGTACTGTTATTAATCATAAATCAGCATACGATGTTACCACTGCTGGGACATTGGCCTCCTCTCGATTTGAAAGAGTAGGCCACGCGACCCCAGTGTTGTTTGGTGGATGTCACACGTCTCTGAATTTTCTCCAGGCTCTAGGACATGTCGGTTGCCCATGCCATTTCTAGAATTGTAAATTCCCTTACAAATCAATAGGGAAGATGCAAATATAATATTTATGAAAATTTTATGATTAAAATGTTAAAAAAGTATAAAAGAAGGGCCACTGCAATGTTTTTATGTTACATAATGTTCATTTTTAACAATAATTACGAGTTAAAAATGACTTGAAACAAAACGTATTTCAAAACACCAATCAGCGTTTATAACAAGAGTGACGTCACCTCACTTCTGTTATGACAACTTATTGAGGCTATGGATGTAAAAGTTAATATTATTTTATGGGAATATTAATTGCATTTTTATTGTAAGAAATGGAAGGTAGGTTTATAAAAGCAGATTCCAGGAATTTACTAAGAGTTATTTTTCAGAAAAAGTTTTCCTCCACCCATTTTAAACTTTAATCCAATTTTTGACGTCATTCTCCAACTATAAATGTAATACATGTTATAGACAAGTTTGTAAGTATTAGGTAGGTTACTAACGTGTTTTCACGTACAAGCAGATTTACTAAACATATAACAAGTATATTCACTGACTTATTACGTCAAAGTGATCTTCACAGTTCACAGCATCGAATAATGCAAAAAGGAAAGAAAGCAATGCAATGAAGAATGAATGATGCATGATGATGATGTGATGTATTGTGGATTTGAAGTTTTGAGTATTGAAATGGTGTTTGGAGAAAACTGAAATTTCTTTTCGCAGCTTGAAACCAACTTTTTCTCAGTTTTGGGTCTCAAGGTCCAGTCAAAAACAATTTATTTGAAAACTTTGTTTAAGTATACACGGACTCACTGGCTGGATTATTAGTGGTATTGTTATGATCACCTGATGTTGACGGATAGTCCATTTTAAATTTTTCAAAAAAAACTATCTCAAAAGTCGAAAAAATATGCAAAAGTATGAAAGCCGACCAACAAATACAACCAGTGACAGACAAGAATGACGTCATCGGAACTATAGGTCCGTTTTCGCGGGAAAATTTAAACTGTCAATTTAAAACCTCATTTTTTCCGATGAATTACAATATTTTAATTTTTTGTATATATTTGTGGTCTATTCTACATGGAATTCTTTAAAGTAAAACAAAAATAAAAATATTGCATGTTGCCTATTAACTTCTTTCGGTGGCCTATAGATAATAATATATTATTTAAAAGTGTCGATACGACCGATTCTAGTGATTAAGTTCGTGCGAATCGCCTAATCATCATCATCATTTCAGCCAAAAGATGTCCACTGCTGGACATAGGCCTCCCCCGATTTTGGAGGCTTTTTTAGAGGCCATAACCAACACGCTTGGCAGGCGGGTTGGCAATCGCAGTGGCCTCACCTAATAAGCCACAAAATCACTAGAAATTTAACCTGAATTTTTAAACAAATAGCTTGAATTTTTCAAACCAAACATTTTTACTTCAATACCAAAATTCAGTCGCTAAGCTAAGCCGGTTGCCAAAATTTACGAAACAAAACTAAAACGCGAGCGCAATCGGACCACATATAAATAAAATATTTGTAGCAGATTCAACGAAATCCTAAATTGCTCTCCAAAAGTGTCACCAAATGAATTTATTACTCTATCGGTGTCCAAACTTTAGATGTCTGATCTAAAACAGTTTGGCCGCCAACAGAATCTGGATTAGGAACTAAATGAACTCTGAAAATTTCGTTAATTATTCACAGGGTGGCTAGTCTCTCTAAGGCTGTGGCCATCATACATAGCTCATAACCATCTGCCTAGCTTTTTCCCAACTGTATTGGGATCCACTTCTTCTTCTATATGTCGGGTTGGAAATCCTCATGGATGTCCTCCGCCCTGGGTGGGCAGACGGGTATGTCAGACTCTTACTGACTAAAACCACCCCGGTGTCCACCCACACCTAGGTCGGGGATCACGGGATCGAATGCTACTTCCGCGATCCCAGGCTAGTGCCCGCTCGCCTCTGCGGGCCACCTCAAGTCAGGGAGTGTAGGGACAGTCGGGGATCGCGGAAGATGCATTAGATCCCGTGTTCCCCTACGTAGGTGTGGGACAGAACACCGGGGTGGTTTTAGTCAGTAAGAGCGTGACAGACCCCTCCGCCCACATGACATCCATGGGGACATCCATGGGGATTTCCAACTCAAGATAAAAATAAATAATAGTTAAAAAAAAAAACTAAAAAACACGCTTCCATTGAAAACCAAGCTAAAAAGTACAAAATAATGGAAAAAAAGCGTGGGGTGCTTTTTAAGGTATTTTTTTATTGATATCAGGCACCCCACGCTTTCCACGCTTCTTTTTTTTCGCTTTTTTTAAATCTGAACTTAATAACAGTAAACAATTTTAAAATAATTATGTCATTAACATTAATTAGGTACATCATTTATTAAATTGAGATCAATTATATATCCTATACTAATATTTAGCTATGTGTGGTGTTTGACTGTGTACAAATAATGTTTTTGTCATGTAAGTATTCATTTATTGTGTAGTATGCTTTGCTTTTTTTTTGCATTTCAGCCGTAAGACGTCCACTGCTGGATATAGGCTTCCCCCAATTTGGTGGGGCTTTGACATCATCGCCACGCTTGGTAGGTGGATTGTCAATCGCAGTATGGTGGTAAAATGCATAGAGAACGCTGCTGCCCATTCTCTAGTTAGTCCCTTAGTCGCCTCTTACGATACCCACGGAAAGAAATGGGTTGGTGATATTCTTTACTTCCGGTACCACACGGACACCCGCGTCTCTGAAATCGTGCTGTTCCTTATATATGGCGCAGCGCCGCACTCTCTCTGTATGGCCACAGCCTTAGCCATGCAAAATATTCATTCTCCCTACAAGACGGTTTGCAATTCTAACGCAAATTCAAATTGTGTCTCTAACGAAAGGGAGGGGTCATATGAAAATTCTGGGAAATATTCCCACCAATTGTTGTTAGTAATAACATGAAATTGTTTGTTTTGTTTTGAAGGTTTATATTTATTTTTAGTGTTTTTAACGCTTTCTTTACCCGGGGTATTGGAAACTACAGAACGCTACATGCTGCGATCCTTACTTATTTATTTATTTTAATATAACTTTACAATAAAATACAACGGCCGAAGCCAGTAATACTATTGAAACATGTAATAAAAAGATTTTAACATTTATAATTTACTAGCTTTTGCCCGCGGCTTCGCCCGCGTGGATGTCGGAAATTATCGCAAGAAGACGTACTACCGCAGTTACTGTATTAAGAATGCATTAATCCAGGTTATATAGGTATAAGAGAGCAGTCTCACACAAATTTCCATCCTCTACTCAATTTTTTTTTGCTCCATACAAACTTCCACCACCCGTTTTAGGGAAATGGGGGGTTAGAAAGAGAGAAAAAGTAGCCTATGTCACTATCCATCCCTTCAACTATCTCCATTTAAAAAAATCACGTCAATTCGTCACATCGTTTTGCCGTGAAAGACGGACAAACAGACACATACACTTTCCCATTTATAATATTACTATGGATTTAACACGTAGGCCAGCTTTTTTTTGGGTGGAGAATAAAAAGGCTTGCTGCTTTGCTCGTTCGCAAACTCCTTTGGCTTCGTTTACGTTCATACATCTGAGGGACAATTCTCGTAATTTTGAAAATTTTCACGGTCTTATCTACTCAATCTCATCAAATCTGTCAAAAATAGCTCGAGTTTCCACATATTTTTGACAAATTTTTGACATTTGATTGTCACTTAGATGAGATTGCGACAAAATTTTGAACATTTTCATTACGAGAATGGGGCTTCTGGTTTACCCATACGCCAGTAGCGAGTTCTACGCAACTGATCTTTTTGAAGAACATCACCAGTAAAGCCACTACTACCATTTTCTAGTAGGGTAGTGAAAAAACATGGTGGGAGTGGACCTCCCACCATGTTTTTTCACTCAAAACGACACCCACGTTGGAAAAAATTCGCAGCTGCTATGTTAGATTTTCTTTTTGATGTCACCATCGGCAATTAAGGTGCACATTCTTCTCGCGATGGCAAAAATATTCGCCGCCCATCTCGCTGCCGGACGACCGACACTTCGTATTCGAGTCCTTGGCCGCTACATCGTCTGTAATATTGATAAATCTCTAATAGTATAATGAAGTCGTATGCAGAATATTCTCTTGGAAAGATTCCCCATTTCCACACACCAAGCTGAAGTAACGATTATGGTTATTTTAATGTTACTGCTAAAAGCTCTTTAAGTGACTATGGAAGTTCTAATTTCATTATCTAGACTGCAGTTTGAATATAGCAGGTTCTGCCGTGCGAATTAAGGTGTTAATTGGAGTTCAGGGAGAAATCATACATGCAGTCTTTTGAGACAGGTCAGCTTAAAGCATTTCGAGTTTTGTGAAAACTCTCTTTATACACCGAGAAATTTTGGTCGTCTAACAACGGCAGCCCACTTCATGTAACCAATGACTACTACACATCATTAAGAAAAAAAAATAACATTTGAATAACTAAAAATAATAGTTTAAAAAAAAAAACTAAAACCACGCTTCCATTGAAAACCAAACTAAAAAGGACAAAATAATGAAAAACAAGCGTGGGGTGCTTTTTAGGGTTCCGTTGCCAAATGGCAAAAAACGGAACCTTTATAGATTCGTCATGTCTGTCTGTCTGTCCGAGTATGTCACAGCCATTTTTTTCCGAAACTATAAGAGCTATGCTGTTGAAACTTGGTAAGTAGATTTATTCTGTGAACCGCATTAAGATTTTCACACAAAAATAGAAAAAAAAAAACAATAATATTTCGGGTTCCCCATACATAAAACTGAAACTCAAAATTTTTTTTTTCATCAAACCCATACGTGTGGGGTATCTGTGGATAGGTCTTTAAAAATGATATTGAGGTTTCTAATATCATTTTTTTTTTAAACAATAATATTTGGGGTTCCCCATACATAGAACTGAAACACAACACTTTTTTTCTTCAAACCCATACGTGTGGGGTATTTATGGATAGGTCTTCAAAAATGATATTGAGGTTTCTAATATCATTTTTTTCTAAACTGAATAGTTTGCGCGAGAGACACTTCCAAAGTGGTAAAATGTGTCCTCCCCGTAACTTCTAAAATAAGGGAATGATAAAACTAAAAAAAATATATGATGTACATTACCATGTAAACTTCCACCGAAAGTTGGTTTGAACGAGATCTAGTAAGTAGTTTTTTTTTAATACGTCATAAATCGTAAACCACAATTTACCTTTCATTCAGTCAACTCAATATAAAAATAAAAAATAAAAAAACATTTAATTTCATAAACATAAACCTTATGTATAAACTGTGAATTCCTGCAGGTTTGTACGGAACCCTCGGTGTGCGAGTCCGACTCGCACTTGGCCAGTTTTATGGTATTTTTTTTTATATCAGGCACCTCACGCTTTTTTTCCATTATTTTGTACTTTTTAGTTTGGTTTTCAATGAAAGCGTGTTTTTTTGTTTTTTTAAACTATTATTTATTTTATATTTTTTAGGGTGTTTCGAATTTTGAGACGTATGTCAGCGTAGTTTGTGACAGTTTTTTTGCTGTCCTGGTAACCCTTGCAAGGATAATGGCACAAATTTATGAAATTATTGCATTGTCATCGGTCCTTGACAGGTGTGCAAAGTTTGAATGAAATCTGGTCGTTTAAAGTGGGTCAAAATCGCGCTATAAGGAGTCGGTTACAAACAAACATACAAATATACAAACATACAAATATACAAACATACAAGTGAAGCTAATATAAAGCGTGTAAAAATAAAAATAGTATTCATTATGATGACGCGGGACGTAGTTTTAAATTGATGTTTTGTCTCATGGAAAATGGAGATGGGATAATCTAGTCGACTCGTGCACTGGGTAGGTACGTTCTCTACCGTATGACTCGTAAACATTATTAATAGGATGTTTTATAATTCTAATACATTATTTATTTTTCTTAGTACCTATTATCTTCATGAATGGTATCAGTTTTTAATCACGCCTAGAGGTATATTATGTCGGATACATTGAGTGGATAGCCTATGTAAGACAACTAAAATGTCACGGTGTATAACTTTATTACATGGGAATTAAACTTCGATTAAAATAAAACTAATAGATATGTAACGTTCTTACGTTAGGTATTCAAACAGTGACTCTTATACGTACACAGACACATTTACTCACACAAACAATCGTTATTATTACACGCCAACAAAGAAAGAGACAGAATAATGCACAAAGGTGGCATGCGATCAAGACGGAGCATCACCGCTCTTCGAGAAACGCACGTCACGCCGAGCGCCGACGGCGACGCGGCGCCCTGTTCTAGCCGGACGTGTCGCACACTAACGCATTGTATGTTTCTATCCCGCTCTACAAAATGGCGAACAAATTCAAACGGGTACAAATTTATTTAATCAAATCTTTAAAAAATAATAAGAAAAATGTACTTATGAGTGAAATGTGATGCCGAGTGATTTATTTTTTCTTTTAGAGTGGTTCATGCACCCAGTGAAGGCACACGAAGGCATTGTTTTTCTTTTTAGTGCGTTACTAGCGTATTGGAATATACACGCACGCACGTCTCAATCGAAAGCTAGTCGTATTGCGACTGAGAACAATTAGGCGCCCGGGACCTAATTTATGCGGTCCATGCGCTATCGGCTAGTGACACATCTTATAGTTTTATTTTAATCAAAGGATTTAAACGTAACTAGTAAAACGTGGGTACTATGCTATACCTCTGTTTATTCCTACAGGCGCGAGGCGTAATGTTTGCAAATCGTAAAAAGATCTGTTTTGTAACCGCTTTTATATCGCTAACCTCGGACTGCTGTGTTGCAAAAATAAAGTTTCATAAAAGCAAAATATACGAAACATGCAACATTGCAAATAAATATTCTCTAAGTAATAAAATTTATATGCTCACAACGTTCATTGAAGAAACACGTCGAGGCGACGTACGCTAAACCTTTATACGAGTACAGAAGAAAATACGTCGCAGAAGCGTACGGCGTACGCTAAATGATAAATTCTCTGTGTAATGCGCTGAGAACGCGACAGGTGCTGCCTAGGCGAATAAATGACAAAATGCGAATACATTGCATGTTCACTGAATGCCGAGATGAATTAACCTTTACTGACACGGTAATGGATGAAATGTATAACGTAATAGTCGTCTGTTATTTGCTGTGTGTAAGTATTGACATAGGCATACGGGCAAACTGTAGATGTGTTTGTACGAGGACATAACCTAACCTCATTAGGGATGTCCTTCCAAAAGGACACTGTGGGGCGTGATGTTTGTGACTACAAGAATGTACCTACAAGCAGAAATGTGAAAGACATACATAAATAAACAGAACACAGTCGGGGCCTAATTTTGTGTAGTTTTCATGGGAGATGCCAAGTCACAAGACAATTGACAGCGTTTCCCTAAAGTTCCGTAGAGTTGCAATCAACTTCAGTGTAAAACCCGTTTGATTTCGTATTTAAGTTGAATATATCACGTTATTCAGGCCGAGCTATGGCTGGACGCCTTAATTCATGAAGGTAGCCACTGGCAAGTCCAGTTAAGTAGCCGACAATCTCGTAGGTAGACCAGCGAGGAATAATTTCCAAAAAATAAAAAAATAAACACTGGCTCATTGCCACACCAAGCACTACCGTGCAGACTTGCCTCACTTTATAAGTTTCACGCCATTTTTCATGACTGACAGATGACATTAATGACAGCAAATACCTCTTCTGGTATACATGGGGCATTGTTTACGTATCTATTGAATCCTAGTGCAGATACCAGTCTCAGACAAACTAGTGTCTCATAATTTTTTAAGCCCTTGTTTCTGAAATGCATTGAATAGAAACACTACATCTATGAAATATAGACTGAGTTCATTATCATTTACCGGGACCCATTTCAAATTTCCGAAATACAATTCTTCTTCCCCAACATCCACTTTAGTCATTGCTACACTAATAATAACGAATTTACAAGACGCACTTATCTCAATTGTCCCATCCACAAAATGCTTTTGACAATAATTGGACACTTCTCGTCAAAGCAGCGACAGTTCTCGAGGTCATTCTACTGTAGCCTGATGAAGGAAATCAATTGTGACCACAAAAGAAGCACCCCTAGTCGTGACAAGATTGGACATATAACATGCCTTTGTCGAGGAACACGTTAAATCGACGTATTTAGCGATCGGAGACAGTTTCAGAAATGTCGTAGTTATAGGCAGGGTTTGAAATTGTTGCTATGTTGTTCGATAATGTGGAAAATACTTTTGCACTCGCATATTCATTTCTAGGTTGTTCCGTGTTGTGTTGGACGTGAAGAATAGCACTATTCCATTTTTTCTCGTGACGGTCGTAAGAAGCGACTAAGGGACTAGAGAATGGGCAGCAGCGTTCTCTATGCATTTTACTACCATACTGCAATCGCCAACACGCCTGCCGAGCGTGGCGATTATAGCCAACCCCTCCAAATTTTGGGAGGCCTATGGCCAGCAGTGGGCGTCTTACGCTAGAGAACGCTGCTGCTCATTCTCTAGTACAGTCCCTTAGTCGCCTTTTACGACACCCACGGGAAGAAATGGGAAATGTTCAATTCAAGCATCATAATTTTCTTACAATACTTGGCTATATGGCTAGATTGGGGGCCACTACTGAGATGACGAATAAAAGAGACGTGTGGAAAAACGGCATGTTGCGCCAACCACTAATAAATTGGGGTATGTACTTGGAGTATGTTGATGATATTGTCTTACAACAACATTACAACGTCACGCTTGCATTCAAAATTTATTTTAATCATTTATTTGAAGAATCAACAACTTATTATTAAATTACATGCGTTATGACTGTTCATCTCTCTATCAATGAACATCTCAATGCAGTTGCATTAAAGTTACTAGCATCCACTGCATAGTGATAATGAAATGATGACAATTATCTCTTAAGCCAATTACAGAATTTCACGGCATTGATAAGGCTAGGTTAACTAGAAAGTGGCGTAAGAAAGAGAAAATGTTATGTATGTTTAAGTCATCTGTCACAGGGGTCGAGCCTCCTGCCATTAACACTTTCAGTGCCCAGTCGAAAAAAGAATTATTCAAAAGTAGACTCTATTCACACCTAGCTTATTTTTGTGATTTGCACCCGGTAGGCGGGTGCACGGCATGGTCGCAAGGTACATAACTATCATACTTATACGTAGGACTCGGATGCGAGTCGGGGGCATGCAAACGAATTACTGTTCGACCCGGAAGCCGGGTGCTTGGCACTAAAAGTGTCCAAGCAAAAATCCAGAATCCGGGCTTCTACTGAGAATTTACAGATTTAACAACCTAATAAAAGTTGAATCAACTCAAGAATCGAATCTAGTACCTCATGTTCAACAGTAACGCCTACCTGTGTGTATTAGCTTCCGAAATAAATCGCAGCATATTTCTTGTTAATTATGCATTGAAACAAAAAAAAAAAAAACACTTACAATCTTAAAGCATGTACCACTTAACAGCTTACTTAGCTAAAAACTAAAAAGTTGCGTCTTTTGCTATTCATAGCATACAAATGCAAAACTTCAAGATTATGAAATTCGATAACGTTTCAACTGCGCATATTTTAAAATACTACTAACTCATTTCAAAGTAGCGTTTTAACTACTACAGTTGCTTAATTTTTCCAAGCAATATTTACATAGACTTATTCACCATAAGTACGTTGGGACTTCATCTTCCTTTTACGCAGGCACAAGTAAAGCACAAGCCTTTCTTCACCCGAAAATGATTCGCCAAATTCCCGTACCCTTTCACCCTTTGAGAAAATTATAAAACAGTTTGGTCCTTTGAGCCGGAGTCCCGGGGTCCGGGATCCCGGAGTCCCGGGGGCGTTGCCTCGATTGTACGCTAATCGCTGGCTTGTTTACTAAAGTGCGTTTGGGTCTGACGATGTGTGTGGTCCGTGTGTGAGCGGGGAAGAAAACAGCAAATATATTTATTTCAATTAAGAATTAGAAGGCCAGGACATTTTTTTTTAAATTGTTCCACTAAACTATTTGCAAGATATGCTAACAGACGTGTGGTGTTACGCAAATGGATAGAATAAGATATCTGTTATCAATACCATCATCAACATTTCAGCTGTACGATTTCCACTGCTAAATCTAGGCCTCCCCCAATTTGAGGGGCTCTGCCATAATCACCACGCTCAGCAGGCAGGTTGGTTTGATCATCTTTTACGACATCCATGGGAAGAAATCGGGTGATGCTATTTTTTACGTCCGGAATCAATGCGGCAACTAACTGCTTCAAAAATAAAGTTATGTCATTGTTTCAATACTCAAAACTCAATACTTTTATTGCATTCTACATGTGTTCTTAGGTGGTAAACTTATAATTAGATCATATGGACCCTGTCGGGCATAGCAAAATAAGTGAGTTAGGAGAGAGAAAGCACTTTTAATTATGTAGGTAATAAACTAATAATAATATTAAATATAAGATATAAAATATGATATGTAATATGATTGAGATATGTAAATTAAAAAAAAATGCTGCTAATGATTTAAATATATTTTAAAGTGGAGTACTTAAGTTATGACTTTATAAGTTTATCACTTAGGTATTCGTTTATTGAATAATAACTTTTCTTTATCAAAAATTGTCTAAGGTTTTTTAAGAATATGTTTATTTTCTCTTCTTTTTTATTGCTGCGGGTAGTTTATTATATAATTTATTAGACATTACGTAGGGACTTTTAGATTTTCACTTTTGATCATGGTCTGGCAGTTTGAGTAGTTAATGCGGCCTACCTAAATATCCTTTCTTTGGTATTGTTCGTCCAATTACCCACAAATGCGTGCATTGACTGGACAGGTCCTCTCAAATAGTGTGGTGGTTTTCTCAAAAGACTATTTCAGATACTAAATTACGTGGTCTTCACATGATGTGACGAAAATTAAGGCTGGACTTTAAAGAGACTGTGAATTCTGAGTTTGTTTCGGCCTTTCTTCTCAGAGTAGTCAGATAGGAAATGCCGACCTCATCTAGTTTTAAAAATATGATTGACTTGTAAAAGTAAAAATAAATAAATAAAAATAAATATGTTAGGACAACCAACACACCGTTATCTGATCCCAAACTAGGCAAAGCCTGTACTATGGTAACCAGACAAATAATAAATATACTTATATATTTCTAAATACATACATATTATAGATAAATTACACCCAGACACAGAACAAATGATTGTGCTCATCACACAAAGATTTGTCCTGGGTGGGAATCGAACCCACGACCTCAGTCTTAGCAGTCAGGGTCACTAACCACTAGACTTACAGCCTAAAAGTGTTTGTATAAACCTACTTACAGAATTACAGTCATTTATAAAAAGTCCTATAAATGGTTTTAATACTGATAAAAGGTACATATTTTTTTAGGTCAATGTACATAGTCGAAAAATCAATAAACTAACATGTTGTGTATTAATAGAAATAGAGATCAAATGGCGTTTCCATGCGCGTCGAATATTTCTAAGAAGGTCTAAATCTGTACCAAAGTAAGAAAAATATTTTCTGTAAATCAAGGATATCCATTTCCAAAGCTTTTGTATTATATTACTAGCTTCTTCACGTGACTTCGTCAGCGCGAAATGTCTTGTTCCTCATGGTGGTACCTAATGGCAGAACTGAAGTGGCAGTGGTCAGGGCATATTGCTCGCAGAACAGATGGTCGATTGGGGTGGAAAGTTCTGGACTAGCGACCGCGTACTGGAAGACGTAGCGTTGGTAGGCCTCTCACAACGGTGGACGTCTTTCGGCTGCAATGATAATGATGATGCTATTACTTAATTTTCACTTAGGGCTCTTCCTGATTTTTCTTTCTGATTATTGCTCGTCTCTTAAAAACTGTACCGTAATCTCAAATAGTCTTTAACATTTCTTAAGGCTATCACTAGCACTGAAGGGTTCCACCAGGACCGATGCCTGCCAGAGTCGCGAGATTTGTTCGAATGAGTTACCGTGGCCCTGGCATAGGCAACTGAAGGAACACAGGTGGTGGGTTTTAGTCAGTAAAAGTCTGAAAAACCTCCCGCTCCGCCCAGAGCTGGAGACGAAATATGATGATTTCCCAAAAAAAATAAATGCTATCATATGCAAAAGGATTTTTAAAATCTGTCTTTTGGTTCTGGATACTAACGCGTTTAAACAAACAAACTCTTTAGCTTTACTATATCTCGTATTTGTATTTAAAGATGTGTTAGTACAGAATTTCTTCAAAATACTTTTCCGGACAATAACTTCCTTGGAATGCTGAAAACACTCGAATCCATTCCATTTAGAGGAAGATTTAAGTTCGCACTCCATTCAATTAAGTCGGAATACAATTAATTAAGTTACCTGTTCCTTTTGTTGTAATTAAGTAGGCAGTAAATATTGTTCTATTACCCACTCGGTTCATTCTCAAACAATAGCTTTTCCTTCTGTTTCCTATCATTTTCAACAATTAGGAGAAATAAATAAAGGGCTTTTCTTAATGATATTGTTATTGTGTTATAAAATTTATTTTTTAATGATATCATAAGATAACGGTGCGGTTTCAAATAAGATGTAGTGATAAAAATTGAAAATAATATGGTTAGATAGTTTGGTCATGTTGAGAGGATGAATGAAAGGCGACTAACAAAAACTTTTTAACAAAAAATGAAACCGCCGAAAAAACTGAAAACCAAAAAATAATAAACCTTAAAACTTTGAGTCGGCGCTTTGAGTGACCTTTGTTTATTGACTTTTCAGCACCGACTCAAAGTTTTAAGTTTTTATTTTATTATTTTTTGTGGCTTTAATGTACTAATTATACCTTGGCAAGGTATACCCTATCCAATGAAAAAAGAATTATCAAAATCGGACTACTCTGTGTAAAGTTATGCGTGGTTATACATTACAATCAGTGAGTGAACAATCAATCATGTTGTCCCCTGTTTTCCGACCCCTAGGGTTCGACTTCGTTTTCCAAATTTATATGGGACCACCTTCGGAGTACACACTTTCTAATAAAAAAAGAATTATCACAATCGGACTACTATGTAAAAAGTAATGCGTGGTCATACATAAAAAAAAAAACAATAAAGAAAATATATATATACGCGTTGAATTGATAACCTCCTCCGTTTTTATTCGTCGGTTAAAAAGTTTTTTACAAGGCAGATGTGAATGGAAACACCGGGAGAGGCCGCCCTAGAAGGACATAAATAGGTTGGGGAAAAAGTTTCTTCGCATTTTTTAAGAAAATTCAAAACATTTTTTAATAAAGTTTATTTACATTTAACTAAAGTATGTAGGTACCATTTTGTTCGATAACTTTTTGCTATCTTGTAGGTAGGGACATGATCCCATTGCTATAGAAATTTTGGGACTACTGGTCAAAATACCGCGACAAGTGGTTTTGGCAGTCCTCTCGTGATGTAAACCTGACGCTGCCTAAAGAATTCTGAAGAGACCGAAACAGGTGGAAATCTGAAGGTGCAAGGTCAGGACTATACGGCGGATGCATTAACACCTCCCAGCCAAACTCTCTTAATTTTTGTTGGGTGGCTAAAGATGTGTGAGGTCTAGCGTTATCATGATGAAAAACCACACCCCTTCTGTTGATTAATTCCGGCCGCTTTCTCTCAACTTCTTGCTTTAATCTCATCAGTTGTTCGCAGTAGAGTTCAGAATTGATGGTCCTGCCTGGTGGTAACAGCTCATAATGAATAATGCCCTTCCAATCCCACCACACACACAGCATCACCTTGTTGCGAGTTAACCCTGGTTTCGCCACAGTCTGTGAAGCCTGACCGGCCTTTGACCGTGATTCACTTTTCATCACCAGTTATCAGCTTCTTCAACAATGGTTCGGTTTCATTACGTCGTAATAAAGAATCACAAATGAGTACACGGTTCATTAGGTTTCTTTCAGTGAGCTCGTGAGGTATAGGCCATAAACATCGCAAATTTTTTTCGCGGCTTGCGTTGCATTTTTACCTTTTTTGTAGTAAAATTTTAAAATGTATCGAATTTCTTCATTAGATTCACTCATCTTGACGGTACGAAAAACAAATGAAAATCACACATTTTGCTAATTTAAATTTGGAATTATGTTCTTTAAAATTTAAACTTTCAATGATACCAAAACCAGCCAGATACAAATAGTATAGCCAAAGAGATTTTATTACAAGTTCATACATACTATAATGCGAAAAGACTTTTTCCCCAACCTAATAAAAAGAATTTTTCAATTCAGACCAGCAGTTCCTGAGATTACCGTGTTCAACCAAACAAACAAACTCTTCAGCTTTATAATATTAATATATTATATTATATATATATAGTATAGATTCGTAGCAGGTGGCGTTCTTTCCATGGTAAGAAGGCATGTGAGTGTGTGTGTAAATATTTAAGGAAGATTTCTGGCTGGTTTTGGGTTACGTTCCGCATAAGAATATTTGCCAACCATAGACGCATTTTTCCTTTTTCAGTTTTATACTCCTCACCTAAAAAAAACAAATTCTTGAAACCTCGCTACCACTGTGACCTCACAGAATTTGTTGCTGACTCACGTGCGACGAAGCAAATGTACTTCGTAGCGTACAGTCAGCGAATTTACAGTTTTTGTGTGGAGACTGTACTTGCCTAATGTTGCTATACACCTGAATGGGAGCCTTTATGTCCCCCTTAATGTACCTCTTTAAAAAGTAAATTTGAAGGATTTTTCGTCGGGTTAAGTAGGACGTAGACGTTCCGTGTGGTGCCGAATGTAAAGAATACCACCACCCCATTTCTTCCTGTGGGTGTCGTAAGAGGCGACTAAGGGACTTACTTGAAAATGGGCAGCAGCGTTCTCTATGCATTTTACCATCATTCTGCGATCGCCAACCCGCCTGTCAAGCGTGGCGATTATTGCAAATTCGCCCAAATTGGGGGAGGCCCATGTCCAGCAGTGGGAACATTATAGGCTGATTATGTATGTATGTACTCGTATTCAGTTCAATTGCCGGCAACTTTCATCCAGCTGCTACCAGCCACCCTGGGAAGATCTATCCTCCTATACGTTTTCCGATTCTTGTCTCCACTCAAGAACACGTCTACCCCAATGGTTTTCAGTTCAGTTCTACGGCTAATATAGCCAGCCTGCAACGTCAGCTTGCTAATTTTGTGAGCAATGTCATCTTATCATTATCATCATCACTTCAGCCGGTTGACGTCCACTGTTGGACATAGGCCTCCCCCAATTTGGGCGGATTTGCAATAATCGCCACGCTTGGCAGGCGGGTTGGTGATGACAGTATGGTGGTAAAATGCATAGAGAACGCTGCTGCCCATTCTCTAGTATGTCCCTTAGTCGCCCCTTACGTCACCCACAGGAAGAAATGGGATGTTGCTATTTTTTACGTCGGACACCACAGAAAACATGACACCTCACCTAGATATTATTCTGTGAGCTAGATCACCTCATTCCGGATTCTATCCGAGTCTTTATGACCTTAAACCTCTGGATCACGAAATCTTCAATTTGTAAAGTGCCAAGACCTAAGTACCTACGAACATAACACTCTTTTAGTCAGCAGAATGTCTCCGTGGAAGGATTCTAACGCCAGTAATAATCATAACCGTTACATTTACGTAGAACTTTATATTTTATCTGAGTATCATCGAGCTGAGTGTGCAGAAGTTTTGTATAGTTATTTCAAAGTCCTTCTTGTGGCAATCTAGTTGAGGGCCTGATACCTGGAACTTGAACCCCTTTTTGGGTTGAAACTTTTCGACGGTTATTAAAAACCTGGTAGCATGAATTTTTATCCCTTCTTGCGCTGAAGTTTTAAGACGGTTATTTAAAAATAATGATTTCTATACCATTTTGACTGGCCTGTTAGTCAAGTGGTTAGTGACCCTGACTGCCAAGACTGAGGTCGTGGGTTCGATTCCCACCCACGACAAATCTTTGTGTGATGAGCACAATCATTTATTCTGTGTCTGGGTGTAATTTATCTACAATAAGTATGTATTTAGAAATATATAAGTATATTTATCAGTTGTCTGGTTACCATAGTACAGGCTCTGCCTAGTTTGGGATCAAATAACGGTGTGTTGTACGGTTGTACTAAGATATTACTATTATTTTGACAGTGTAGGTTTTGTATGAAACAGTAGATTTTTTTGTTATATTACTAGCGAAATATTTCAACGCATGAGGGTTCAAGTTCGTGTACTTCTTTAATTCATGGAGCTTAAACATAACTGGTGAAATTATTCATCAATACAATACAAACTAATACTTAAATAAATATATTATGTACAATTAAATAAAGGTAAAAAAAAAAACTGGTGAAATATGGGTGTACTATGGATACACCATTGCTTAATCTTTTTGGTAATAAGGTGTGATTTTATGTTATGCTATGTGTTAAACAATTAATCAAAAGAATAGACTAACATTACAACTAAAATGAGTAATCCTACTCTCCTACAACTAAGCATAATAAATGTAAAAGTTTGTATGTTTACATGTTTGGATCTCTCTTACTCAATCACACGAGAACTGCTAAACGGATTTGGATGAAATTCGGCACATAAATATGTAATAACCTGGATAACCACTTAGGGTACTATCATGCCGGTAGTATGTTTATTTATTTATTTATATTTATATATACTTTATTGTACACCATTAAAATACAAAACAAAAAAAAAAACATTACAAAGACTACAAAATATACAATTGGCGGCCTTATCGCTTTATGCGATCTCTTCCAGGCAACCATGGAATGGACAGTGATAAGTCTGGACATAAAATGGGTATGTCAATGGTGTAAACATACAATGTACTAAAATTGCTACACAGATATTTATATTCTAAATAATAAATAAATAAAAAACTTTAGGACAACCAACACATCGTTATCTGATCCGAAACTAGGCAGAGCCTGTACTATGGTAACCAGACAACTGATAAATATACTTATATATTTCTAAATACATACATATTATAGATAAATTACACCCAAACACAGAACAAATGATTGTGCTCATCACACAAAGATTTGTCCTGGGTGGGAATCGAACCCTCGACCTCAGTCTTTGCAGTCAGGGTCACTAACCACTAGACTAACAGGCCAGTCTTAGATACATAAATACATACATACTAAATATATAAGGCACAAAAATAAATGAAGACAGTACATAGAAAATTACGGTTAGATTAGGATAACAAGATCACAACGACAAGTAGTGTTATGTTTCTGTGGGAGAATTTCGAATCACCGCACGGGTGAAGCTGCTGGCAAAAGCGATTAATATATAAGGCTCTCATCATAATCACCAGTACAGTCGAAAAACTTCCACTGTTGGACACAGGCCACTCCCAATTTGGAGGGGTTTGCCATAATCGCCACGGTTGGCAGGCGGGTTGGTGAACGCAGTATGGTGGTAAAATGCATAGAGAACGCTGCTGTCTGTTCTCTTGTAAGTCCCTTAGTCGCCTCTTACGACACTCACGGAAAAAATGGGATGTATAAGGCTGTAACCTATGTAAAAAAATCTTCATAAAACTATTTCAACAAAGTTAATCCATGATTTTAATAACGTGGAGGCAGAAGGATCTCTGGGCAAATATTTTCATGAATACCTTATTACAGATATTACATTGGCAGTAAAAGAATATTACAGACTTAGGTCACCCTTGAGTTCTGACCGTCTGTCAGTCACGAACATTTTATAAAACTAAAATAAAATTGAAGCAGCGTCTGTGATTGTGAAATAAATGTGCTTGTGTCTAAGCATTTTTCGTATTATTCTCAAGATGAGTTCTGTGGCAGCGAACAATGTGACTTTTGACAATGTCGTTTGTATTTTCAGAGCTTTTGTTCTAACTGGAATGTTCCTACTGCTGGGACAAAAATCAAAATATTTAATATAAATCTACATAGACACTTCTAAAACGTCAGAAGCTAGGTGCACGGCTCTAATTTGTTGAGTCCGTGAAGAAAAGCTGGCAAGAAACTCCATAGTTACTCTTTTAAAAATAATTGTTTTTTACAATGGTTTCAAATTACAGTGTTTGTAGGTATGGGAAGACAGTGTAGGCCTATCAGTAAGTACTAAGTAATTACTAAAATAGAAACGGTCTACAAATCTACAATCGTACAATGTTCTCACATTCACAAAATATAAAAGAATAGGACTACGAAGAGGAGACAGACCTTCTCTCTTTGAGAGGGACGTATTCCAATACGAGTGCCAATGTTGCCGTTACCAGCACGCACTGGTAGATTACAGCTCCATCTCGAGTAGACTTTGTGTTACATCAGTGGGAACAAAAGAGGCTGATAATGTAAATCGGTCTCAAAAGTCCGAAATCGCCAGAAGAGAGAAAAAAAAGAGAGTATAAAAGACATTATTATTACACTATATTAAGCGTTATTTACACACTTATTACATTATTGTGTGACAGAGCTTGGTATCGTTCGGTTAAATACATTTCCTTCGTAGTGTTTTCTCGGCTCATTGCTCGGGGCGCACTTCTAAGAAAACTGGTCCTTTACTTAATACGGCCATTTTCTTCAACAATAATAACGTAATTCTCCGTATGTATGGTTAATGCTGCGCCTCAATACACAGAAGGAGTGGTCAGTTTTCTTAGAAATTCTTTATCTTTATGTCTCGTCAAATATGTATATGACGGCTCGCAAAAATATGGTCAACATATTGAAATATACTTTTTAAAAGTTATAATCTATTATTTTTTCTCTGTGATATAGAATGTGATTTTTTTTAATTTCGAGCGGGTCACATCGAATCAAGTTATGAGCATAGAGTTCGTAGTACATTATAATATATATCGATGGTTATGAGTGTCATGGCGGCTGTAGCGATAAATAAAATAAATAAATAACTTTTTGACGCGACTGTCACGCGGTGCTCACGTACAAATCCATTGGCTCTAAATGTAAGTTCAACAATTATTATGATTTGACTTAATCAGTGATAATCACTGTAATCATACATTGTTATGGTTAAGTTTTCATGCTATATTTGGTAGTAAATAAAGTGCGTTATTTTGCGAGTATTATTTTCTAACTACCCGCACGTACACGTCAATGATTGAAGATTAACAGATGACGTTTCAGCAGCGACATGTGGTATCTCAGCTGCTCGAACATTTAAAAAACTTATATAATTAAAAACTTTTAAAATCTATTCAGAGTGAGAGACCTCGTGTCACCTCGGCGACAATCAAATGTCAACAATTTGTGAAAAGTGTTGTGAGACTCAAGGTATTTTTGACAGATTGAAACAGAAATCAAACTTTGAACGTTCTTAATATTACGAGAATTGCCTGTCTGGTCATACACGCACGCAGGTTACGAGTTAGTACTCGTAACGCACCTGTATTTATTGAAGAATATCACTCATAAATAATATTAGCAAACTAGGTAATGCATATACCTCTTGATCCGAAATGATTCGTATCTACTACAAACATTACCGTTTTTTGTGGGTGTTAAATCATCAAATGACGTCTCCCGTTCTGGGTGGAGCGGAAGGGCGTGTCAGACTTTTACTGACTAAAACCCACCCGTATCCCTTCAGTTGCCCATATGCCAGGGCCACGGTATCTCTTTCGAACAACAAACACTACCTTTACTTGTCATTTCATATAATGTCAGTAGTCTTATTATACATGTCTATAAATACTATTCATGATGTATTATTAATTGCGTCGACCGAATTAATTCGGTAATCACAAGTTATTTCTGAACTGTATTACTGTGGGACTGACCAGATGCTATATAGATAATTACTTAAGTTCGTGTCAAATAAGTTTACCTAAATGATAATTTTTAATTACGCAATAATTAATCAAACCCTTACTTCGCCTACGACTTGGTTTTGTAAGGATGTACTTGTAATTTTAAGTTGTTTTTTTAAATAAAATGTTTTTATTTTAAAAAACAACTATAAAATAAAATTCAGGATGGCAGGGGATGTCGACGGACAAACTGAAATCGTGAATTCAGCGCTTGATTTTAGTTCCCGAAACGTTTAATTTTTCGTTGGTTTTCAAACCAAATATTAACCCTTCCATAGAAAATTGCTATCTACGCGGTCAAAATGTATGGAACAGCAATCTTTTTAGGGTTCCGTTGCCAAATGGCAAAAACGGAACCCTTATAGATTCGTCATGTCTGTCTGTCTGTTTGTCTGTCTGTCCGAGTATGTCACAGCCACTTTTTTCCGAAACTATAAGAGCTATGCTGTTGAAACTTGGTAAGTTGATGTTGTTGTCCTAAGATATTATTATTATTCTGTGAACCGCATCAAGATTTTCACACACAAAAAAAAAAACAATAAATTTTGGGGTTCCCCATACATAAAACTGAAACTCAAAATTTTTTTTTCATCAAACTCATACGTGTGGGGTATCTATGGATAGGTCTTCGAAATTTATGTTGAGGTTTCTATTATCATTTTTTTTTTGTAAACTGATTGGTTTGCGCGAGAGACACTTCCAAAGTGGTAAAATGTGTGTCCCCCCCCCCCACCCCCCCCCGTAACTTCTAAATTAAGGGAATGATAAAACTAAAAAAAATATATGATGTACATTACCATGTAAACTTCCACCGAAAATTGATTTGAACTTGATCTAGTAAGTAGTAATATAAAAGTAAGTAATATAAATGTAAAAAAAAAAACATTTAATTTCATAAACATAAACCTTATGCATAAACCGAGAATACCTACAGGATTGTACGGAACCCTCAGTGCGCGAGTCCGACTCGCACTTGGCCGGTTTTTTTTAATAATTGCAGGGGCTTCAGAATCATGTACTTAATCTATGGTAACAGATTGTATGTTGCTGTCCTGCCACCCTATGATATTGAACCGAAATACGTTCAACCATCCGTGACTCCGAAGGCAAGTTTGGTTTCCATCAAAAAGGTTGCGATGGACCTCATCGCCTCTAGATCGGTCTCATTGACCAGTTGAAGTAAGCCCTTCAGACAGTATTTTCTAATTTACTATGATCCAATTGGTCAAGGGGCGCGGCTAAGCTGAGTGACAACGATGAGTCACTATTTTCTTAACACGAATAAACTTAAAGTACAACGATAAATTATTGTTTAAGAATGACAACGTCTCGAAAACGCGCTATTAGTATTACTCACAAGGACTCAAAGAAAACATCTAAATACAAAGTTTTCCCTACACAACATTGCGAAACAACTCACATAGAAAACGCTTGAACAAAAGAAGCGATTTGCGAACTGAAAAAAAAAAAAAAACATGGAACACGAGTGTTCTCACTTGTTTGCGTCTACATGAGGCTCCAAGAAAAAAATACGAAGCCCTATTTTTTCCGACGGCACCGTTTGCTAAAGCACACTGTTAACAGACATTTGTTTCGTTTAAAAGTCGACGAGTGTCTGAAGGATGCTCTGCCAAAAAATCTTATTAAATGTATTTCGTACAAATAGGTTTGAGTTAGGAGCACTGCGCGTCGGAGGGAAGTGTGGTACTTTTTTTTGGGTCGTTGACTAAGTTTCTGTTGGATGAGTTATTTTATTTTGAATATAAAGTTTTTTTTTCTTTGAGTTTGATATATCCACAAAGAAAAGGTAGAGTGTTATCGCCACTGCTATAAGCATGTTATGCCGCTGGTCCCGATTGTCATTCTAGATCTTTGACGGTTGTTACGGGTTGTATGATAACCAAAAGTCTGACCACCAAGTGGTATCGTGCTTACATCACAAGGTCATCGGTCCACCTTGTTGGAGGCCTTCCAACTCTACGTCTTCCGGTACGCAGTCGCTACTCCAGAACCTTTCGGCCCCATCGGCCATCTGTTCTGCGAGCAATGTGCCCTGACCACTGCCACTTCAGTTTAGCAAGGCCGCAGGAATCCGCTGGATGCGGGAGGCACAGAACCGGTCGAAGAGGCGGAGCTTGGGGGAGGCCTATGTCCAGCAGTGGACATTTTTCGGCTGAAATGATGATGATGATCGTGTTACCAAGGAACTGGGTGCTGGAAGTGTGAAGTGTGGTCACTCCATATAAAGTACTAGTATTCAGCTGCATTCAACTAGACTAAAAACTGAATCTAATATGTTGAGAAAAGGCTAGATTTTTCTGATAAGAAGAAATATCTGAATAATATCTTTCTGTAATCTTTATCGATAAAATTATCCTCACTGAACATAAATCAGTATTAATTAACTCCAAACATGCCTATACCAAAGCTTAAGATCGGACAAAAGAATATTATATAAAACATTTATACTGATGAAGCAACAGACAAAATAATGCCGCGGTCTCACGGCCCGCTAACTAAGGGGCCGCACCACACCGGGTCAGGCAGATAGGCTACGGGATGTGTCGCATATGATGAGGCCCACGGCGGCCCATCGCCGTCAGACCGATTCGTTGGGAGTCGGTAAATTTAAGCAGTCAGTATGGCGTGGCACAGGAGCGCCTGTTGTGGCCTGCCAACAGGTCTCCGTAGGTATAGCAAACGCTTGGGGCAGCCTGTCAGTTAATGGGCCATGGATACCATCGGTACGGGCCGCAACAGTCCTCGACAAGTGAGCAATGCTGATGCGGCCATTCAGTTAAGGGGCCGTGGGCACCTCCGTCACCGGCCGTGACAGACCCCAACAGAAGTAGCAATACCCGGTGCCGCTCGTCAGTTAACGGGCTGTGGATACCTTCGGCCTGGTGTGACCCGTTAGTTAACAGGCCGTGGGACCGTGATTTGACACATAATTCTCTGTTATTAAATAATTACTTCTTAGGTATTAATTTTGTTACTTAATTAAGAATACAACAGCTGGCTCCTACGAATGGAGCAAGCTTATTATCGAAGATTTTCTGGCTAAAAAGACGCGTTTCTTTTACGACCAGACTTCTTTAATAACATTTTTCTTGTAAGTATCTTGAGGTACTTTTAGTGATTGAAATTGTAAGCGTTATCGAGGTCTAGAAGCCACTAATTGGCCCCCAGAGACCGATAAGATCGATCGCGATAAAAGTTTTCGGATTCGAACTGCGTACAAAAGGACCAACTTTTTACAGCGAGTAAATTGAAGGTCAGAATGATTAGTACAAAGTTATCTAGTCTTGAAAGTACCTTCTAAAAGGTACACTTTTGAGATAACAATGGCACCATTCTCCACACCCAATATACGTCTTTCACCGTCATATCCAAGTGTCATACACATTTCGATTCCCCAAAGTGGCTCAGATATCAGCGATCTTATAAAAGCATCTATATTTCTCAATTCCCTGAAGAGAAGCAGCGATCTATATCTATGTACATAATAAAATGTAATGGCGTCTTATTGATCGTATATAAGATGGTGTATGAAGCGATTTTCCTCCAGTTGACTCGGAGACAATGGTAGAAGCTGCCATTTTAAATCGAGCGTGCGTTATTGCAAGATTACTGCGGTATGATAACAGTTTCCAGACGCATTTTGTCTAAATATTGTTTTGTATCTTATATTAAAACTAGTGGGACTTATGGCTAAAGAATCACAGCTGGCTCCATGGATGGGCGATCATCTTTAAATACCAATAATATAATATAATGTTTTATTTATCAAAAAATACAGATAGTAACACTAACAATCAGTGGGTAGAGAAATATACAATTAAATTGTTGTAAAATCTGTAAAAAAATTAAAACCCTGCCTCTCAAACTAGGTTATAACCTGTATTTTGAGAACAGTATACAGTCACCATTTTCTTACACTATTTCTGTTACAACAAAATTTTGAACGGTGTCCTTCTACCGCTGCAATAATTCATGTGATTATGGTATATTTGTGACGTAGTTATATGTGTGTGCTTATGGTGGAAGGTGAGTGTTGTGTGGGAGAGACCAATACCCCTACCGTGCCTCTGAAAAACACAGCTGTCATGCGTGGATTTTTGATAGTCGTTACGGATCATCAAAAGCTCGAAATATGAGAACCAGTCCAAATCAACGGGTATCGTATTACCCAGTTACTGGGTTCTGGAGGTTTAATAGGCAGTCACTTCGTGTAAAGTACTGGTATTCAGCAGCATCCGATTAGACGTAGTTAGGGAAGGATAGTTAGATGACTTTGCCTTAAAAATGGCAAGCTTTAATAAATATAACTACTTAAAAAAACTATTGTTCTTCGATACTATAATAAAATAATAATAATTCAAATATATAATTATTATGTTATAATTATTATTTCTATATAATTATTTCATCTAAGGATAATTTATGTTCTAGTATTTATGTAATGATTGTTGCTGCACCGGTCGACGTCATCACGTCAGCGCCGGCTGTCACTGAAAACCAGCGCTGGGACACTGTCGCGCATAGGGTCACAGCATTATGCTGAGTGATGGCCGGTTTGCGTAGATGTGACGCATGTTTTCCCACACCTTATTTTTATGTTTATATACCTCTGATCTTTCTGTGCGTCATGTTTGCCGCAAATAAACATATTTTCTTTCTTTTTCTTTCTTTCATACTTAGTAAAAGAACAATTCAACTGACGTAAGTAAAGAATGCTGACTGCCTTCTTGGTCTAGTGGTCACAAACACTACTGTTGACCATGCTACATGCTGGTTAGTTGGTTTCGATTCCTAGGTCGGGCAAAGTATTATTAAATTTTTCCATCAGACATTTCTTAATAGCAACTCGAAATCTGATTTAATGCCCGGTTGATGGCAATAGGCTCGTCCACTATTAGTGGATGAGCCTTATGCCATATTTACATGGGACTGAAATGTAACCGACAAAATGTGGGGTACTACGTATGAGTACACCTCTGCCTAACGCTTCGGAAAATACAAGCATAATGTTTTATTAAGTAAAAAATCCACGAATCAAAGGACCAACATTTTACTAAGCCAACCCAAAAGAATATCTGAGTCACCCACCTAAGTGCCTATTAATTTCGCTGACTAACAAAACTGTGACAAATCGTGTTTTCCACACGAAAATAAAAACCTACTCCTATTTATTCAAGAGGCTCGAATAGGCACGCAGGACCACAAAACTAAGGGCCACGGAATTTCTACAGAAACTCTCTTCAAGGCCACACCCCATTGCCCTTCGTATCTTCAACTCTTCCACATCTAAAGGACCGTTAGCGTCTCGCAACAGCCCTTTACAAGCGCAAATATTATTTTTATTTTCATTTAATTGTGGGCCCTGGCTCGTTGTTGCCGAAAGTTCTCGTAACGACTGAACTTGCAAACGGTCTCCCGACACTTAAGTTGATTTAAGTAATTTCGCAGTCGCCTTGTGAATTTGGAATGCGACGGACGTCGGTATGGTGATAAAGAGTGGCTCGGAACCTTGTTACTTTGAGTGGAATTTGCATTGTTGTGGGTTTTTTGAGTTAATAATAATAATAAACATTTTATTTTCAGGTTACAAAGACCCATAGACATATACTTTATAAACTAACATACATTTCATACAAAAAAAAAAAACTTGTGTTATTAATAGTAACTTAAACTATGTTAGTTGTACCGTGTGGTGCCGGACGTAAAGAATAACACCATCCCATTTCTTCCTGTGGGTGTCGTAAAAGGCGACTAAGGGACTTACTAGAGAATGGGCAGCAGCGTTCTCTATGAATTTTACCACCATACTGCGATCGCCAACCCGCCTGCCAAGCGTGGCGATTATGGCAAAGCCCCCCAAATTGGGGGAGGCCTAAGTCCAGCACTGGACGTCTTACGGCTGAAATGATGATGATGATGAAAGTATGTTAGTAGCACTTCACTTCACTAGCTTGTCCGTGAGCTGACCTGTGGCACTTGTCCGCGGAAGCAACGAAACACCACGTCCTGTGACCAAAAGTCTTCGTCCATAACAACGGGCAGATAACAATTCGGTACACGCACCACAAACGCCTTGAAGTTGACGTTGCAGTGTGACTCCAGTAACTGCACCCTCGACATAAGCTGTTGTATATCGGTTACTTGAATTTGAAGATCTTTGATCTACTCTTTTATTTGTCGTTTGCCTTATAACAGTTAAACGAACTTATTTTATACTAGCTGACCCGACAGACGTTGTCCTGTCTCTTTGATGATATTTGAGCACGCATTCTGTCAATTCTATGTCAAATGTCATAATGTTAAATTAAAAAAGTTTACATTGTCCTATTATTATGGTTGTTAAGTATTCTTAAATAAGTGTTCTTAAATTTTCTAATGCTCCGCGCAATTTTTTATTTTTTTTCTTTCATAAGAACCTTCTCCTGACAATTACAAACACAACAAAAAAAGAAAAAGTGAAATCGGTCCAGCCGTTTACGCGTGATGGCGTGACCAAGGGAAATAGGGATTCATTTTTATATATATAGATAGATTGGTTCCACGTTTCCTTAGAAGTATGTCTCACTTCTAAGAGGGTGAAGCCTCGGGCTAAGGCTAAGTCATAAACATTTCGATTCAGGAAAGAGTCAGTCATCATTCGCCTACCAATTTCCCAAATATGTTGGGGTCGACTTCAAGTCTAACCAAATGCAGCTGAATACCAGTATTTTATATAGAGTGGCGGCCTGTCTGACCTCCACAACCCAGTAACTGGGTCTGGAGCTGAGTCTGCTCATAACGACTATCAAAGAGCCACAAATGACAGCCGATACCAGCGGCTTAATGTGTTTCCCGAGGCATGGATGGGTCTTGGTATGTAAGATGGTCGCCTGTTCACGGAAAAAAAATACGGCAAGCATAACTAGCACCCTAATTGCGAAACGCACAATTTATCAGAATTTGAATGGGAATGAAGATTATTTCTAAACCATTGCGTCATTTGTTCGAATAAATTGTGGCTCAGCAACGTAAATAACGCAATGAATGTTGTTTAACTATGAATATTAAACCAATTCCTACCGATAAAAAGTACCGCAAATACCCCTCTGATTGATAGACCCGTGTGGTTGGTATTACTCAGTTACATCAAATCCATCTAACGATTACATAACATAACAGAACATCACGCCTTGTTTCCGCAAAGGGTTAGGCAGAGGTGCACCTATACTACACCCACATTTCGCCTGTTATGTTTAAGTCCCATGTAATAGGGGGCGAGTCTTTTGCCATCAACCGGGGTCCAATCCAGACTCGGGCTGCTACTTAGAAATTCTAGATGGAAAAACCCAATAACACTTTGCCCGACCTGCAATCGAATCCAGGACCTCATGCTTAGCAGTAACGCTTGCTACCACTAGACCAACGAGGTAGTCTCACGATCATCATTATCACGATCATCTCGCATCTTACGATAATTTGCCGGAAAAGCCCTTTCCTATTATTAATATCATAAAAAATAATAGTTTAAAAAACTAAGAAACACGCTTCCATTGAAAACTAAACTAAAAAGTACAAAATAATGGAAAAAAAGCGTGGGGTGCTTTTTAAGGTATTTTTTTATTGATATTAGGCACCCCACGCTTTTTTTCCATTATTTTGTACTTTTTAGTTTAGTTTTCAATGGAAGCGTGTTTTTTAGTTATTTTTTTAAACTATTATTTATTTTCTATTTTTTAGGGTGTTTCGAATTTGAGACGTATGTCAGCGTATTTTGTGACGTATGTCAGCGCAGTTTTCGAAGACAGTGTTTTTTTGCTGTTCTAGTAACCTTGGCAAGGATAATGGCACAAATTAGTTTGTGACGTATGTCAGCGTAGTTTTCGAAGACAGTTTTTTTGCTGTCCTGGTAACCCTGGCAAGGATAATCGCACAAATTTATGAAATTATTGCATTGTCATCGGTCCTTGACAGGTGTGCAAAGTTTGAATGAAATCTGGTCGTTTAACGTGGGTCAAAATCGCGCTATAAGGAGTCGGTTACAAACAAACATACAAACATACAAGTGAAGCTAATATAAAGCGTGTAAAAAAAACCCGACTAAAACAAAAACCTCTTAAAACTAAAAAAAAAATCGTTTCGTTTTAAGAAGGTGTATTGCGTGTTTTTAACTTTTATCAAATGATCGTCGTGTTAAAACAGCAGAACCGATTTCATAAAGCTGTATAAGAAACACCATTAGAAAGCCTACTTTTAAATTTAAAAAAAACCACAACCAATTGGTTAACCCGTTTATGAGCTACGGTGCCACAGACTGACATACATAGCGGTCAAACTTATTTGCCCCCTTCACCCTGCTTTTTGCGTCGGGGGTTAAAAATGATCGATTCGGTTCAACTAGCAATAATTGTCACCAGCTCCGTCTTCTCACTAAGTAATAACAGATTGCTAAAGTTAAATTAACCACATATAAACTATGTATTCCAAACTATCTGTCCCTAAGCAATGATCTACCCCGATTCGGATCCAAACACCAAATTAATAATACAAGAACTGCCCCACAGGGTACATTGAACTCCAAATAGCTTACAACTTCTATCTCAACTCACCCCACGAGGAAAACAAGCACTTTAATAGAGGACATACCTCCGAAGTCCCTTTAAAACTAAGTTCAGAAATGTTACTAAATAATCTAGGGAAATTCAAATATATAATTTAACGCTTCAAATAATCCCTTAATTAAAGTGTATTTGTAATAGAGAAATAAGTCGCTCTCCTGAAGTGAACTTTATTTCTTGGTCTCTAGGGTCGCAAGAAGTTGATCTTGAATTGTTTATGAGTTTAGAATCAGTCGTTTCGTGTAACTGCCGTGTGGTCACCCTGAGTGTTGTAAAAGAGATTGTCCAAATTATTTCAGACATAAGAATTGTATTGTTATTTTATTTTGTGATGTTGACGTTGCTCTTAGGTAGTATGAAAAGAATATATATCTTAATATAGCGCCTGTAGACTGACTTTGGTACACCTGTATATCGCCTGTTACGTTTAAGTCATAAGTACGTGTATTCAAAGAATTTTTTTTTAAAGACACTACGCTGTCTCTTTCATATTTGATATGCTAGGTTTAGATAATATATTTTACGTAAAAACGAAAACACAACCCAAAGTCTGTATTTGTGCCCGTTTGGTAGCAATAGGCTCGCTCCCTAGTAATCATAACCGTTGATTTGCTTTGAAAATAGGTACATAAAACAAAGTTGGTTACAAAACTTCTGATCACTGTACAATCTATTCTACCTTAAATTATTCACGCAAACATTGAGCATAACGTTTTCATAAACAAAAAAAAAAACATGACACTCAAATTGAAAGTGTCAATAAAATTTACATGACTCTATTCTTTTTTTGCAGAGTTGGCGCTTCATCTTTCGCCACGTCAAATAAAGTGACGCGACCTTTGACTAGAAGGACTTCGGCGCTGAACTGCGTATACGTGTCTCCAATCGTAAGTTTTTTTTTTGTTTTTATTACATTTTTTAATAGCTAGTCGATCGCCATTATTTTGCATAAAACAGTATTGATTAATCAAAACCTTGTCGCAATAAAGGCGACAGCCCATACCATTAATTCCGATTCGAAATAAACCATCCCTCTACCGCACAAAAGTCGAATTAACACGGACATTAAAATTCAAATAATTGCGTGCCGTACTTTATCAAAACGAATGGATGCGAGGAGCTAATTTATATTTCATCCCTCCGGATGAAAAACACGTCGAATTTCCCTTTAAAAATATACATGTTACATGTTTAAGAATCATTTGTGAAGAGCTTTATACATATTTGACTGGCATTCCCTGAGGTAATCAATTTTTACCGACTGGGCTGAAAAAAGATGGGTAACTGGGTTTTGAATTACGTTTTTGTTTATTGTTTTAGTAATATATTTTTTGTCATTATGTTTAGAATAGTATGTATCAATGAGTAAATGTCGTAGATTAATAGAGATAAAATATTGTGCAATATAATAGTGTCGTGTAAAAGTGACCTAAATAAAATAGATTTACTAACATGAGTTGTCCGTGTGTTGCCATTCCATTTCTTCCCGTGGGTGTCGTAAAAGCCGACTAAGGGACTTACTAAAGAATGGGCAGCAGCGCAGCATGCATATCACCAATATACTGCGATCACCAACCCGCCTGCCAAGTGTGGCGATTATAGCAAAACCCCCAAACTAGAGGAGGCCTATGTAGAAGTGGACGTCTTACGGCTGATAAAATAATTGTAATGATAACGACTAACATGAATAAACATTTATTTTCATTTCAACGGTACGCTCTCCTGGGCAAAAAATATAATAAAGAAAAACACTAAGAAGAGAAATAGCTTAGTGCCTAATCAGTCCTTGATAAACGGCACATTCATAATATGCTCATAAAAAATGCTCTAATTCCACATTCATCACTGCTTACGTCTTTGATTCATCTTGTTCCCTAGAAATACCTACGAAGCTAAATGCAAAACCCCTTTGCTTCAAAATTCGAAGGTATCCACGCGAATTCATCCCTCTCATTGTTTCCCGACCAAATATTTTACCAATCAGCGGCGTATCAATATTAAAGCTCGATCAGCAGTCCAGACCCACCCTAAAAGGTATTAAGCCCACGATTGAAACAACAGTTTTAAGATATTCAAATAATCTTGGCCAATAACCGAATATTATTTACCAGAACCAATCTATCAGGGGTATCCACAGGAGATTTTTTCTTAATAAATCCGAATCCCCTTTGTGTGCAAAACGTATTCACCTCTGCTTGGTTTTTAATAAAATTCCCAAGACAAACTGGCTGTTACGATATTCCTGTAATATCTGAACGATAAACAGATGCTTATCGGACGAGAAAAACTCATAACTTTCAACTATGTAGCGGTTTTGCTCGGCTCTTTTGAAAAAGAAGTGTTTTTTATTCAGGGTTTGCACTTTTTCCTTTAAATTTCTCGATGATTTTATTCTTGACTATGATTAAAAATATAGAACATAAAATAAGAAATAAGCATCGTCTTTGTACAATTTTTTTCTGCTATTTTCTTCTTGTCTGTTTATATGTTTGTACATAAATGGTTAGATACATAAATAAACATTTTGAGAAATTATTTTGTAACTGGAAATTATGAGAACTCTTCTCTCGTATCAGCGTCATGTGCCTTTTCCCAACTATGTTGTAGTCGGCTTCTAGTCTATCTGAGTGACTGCTTATCTGACCTCCACTACCCAGTTACTGGGTAAGACGATACCCCTTGCTCAGACTGTTCGTCAGAATTCCAGGCTTATGACGACCTGTAAGTATTGTAAAATTTCCATGAATGTCAGCCTGGACTAAAGTTTATAATACCTTCTTTTCAAGGCACGGAGAGTTTTTAGTATGTAAAGATGGTCAAGCATCTGAACATCGATTGACACATGCGGTTGTTGTTGCTTAGCCACACAAGCCCCTCTCACTCTTCTCTTCTCTCGTATCAAATCGAAAGTAAGTCATACCGAGGTGAAAATTATTAAAATCTGGTCAATTAGATCCCTTTCAGGACCTTATCTTTTGGGCTTTGTCAGAATAAATACATTAATACCACATTTCGCCAGTTATGTAATAAACAAAAATACTACACTGTGAAAAAATAACTTTTATTTGGATGTCCGTGGCAAAACACGACACTTTCTTTAATTTCATAAGTCGGTGTCTTAACATCTGTATTTAAGTTTCTTACCACCGACTTCCGAAATTAAAATGAATTTTCACTTTGTAGTGTTTTTAAGGAAGTCGGTTTTTTTTTGTAAAAAAGTTATTGTTTTTAACTTTTTGGTTATGGTATCTACCCCGCACTGTATATATGGGTGCAAAGTTCTCATCAATAGAAATGAATTAAGTCCAAACACCGGGTAATTGCTGTAAGTCGTTGAGGAGTTCCCTCGACTGTCTTTCGGCTTTATCATCAGAGCAATTTCAGACCTTCATTAAATAGTAGTGCTTAAAAAAAAATAAACGCACTAGTTGCCACTACGATTTTGGAAGGCTCCCATCGACTTCTCTGGGATGCGATCATCAGATCCTAGTTTCCTTATCAGGATACCATTCTTGAGATTACTCTTTTCCAACAAAAAAAAGATCATCAAAATCGGTTCATAAATGACGAAGTTATCCGCGAAAACACATAAAAAAAAAACATGCGGTCGAATTGAGAAACCGCCTCCTTTTTTTGAAGTCGGCTAAAAACGAAATACCTACTCCGTCTTCCGAAATAAAAAATATTATTTTTAACTTTTTACTTTTTATAAAAATAGTTTTTAAATAAACGCCAAAACAGCCAGGACTGGCGACTCATTACGGAATTTAGGACCTCGAGGGATTATTTAGCAGCGAAAAGTTCAAACAGCATATCAGGGGCATTATCTTTGAACTAATCTCGACCATTGGACTCATCAAAGAGGGTCAAAAGTAGTAAAAGCACGGGACGCCGTAAAGATAAGGCAGTCTTTTGTGCCGCCTCTGATAATACGGTGACGTTGACGCCGTGACCCTCTGGCTAATTACAGACCTTGACATTGTCGGAGTAGGGGGCGTTTTAGAATGGATTTTTTGTTTGATTGTGCTAGTTTAGTATAGACTAAACTAAACTAGTTAATAAATATCTTAGGACAACCAACACACCGTTATTTGATCCCAAACTAGGCAGAGCCTGTACTATGGTAACCAGACAACTGATAAACATACTTAAATATTTCTAAATACATACATATTATAGACAAATTACACCCAGACACAGAACAAATGATTGTGTTTATCACACAAAGATTTGTCCTGGGTGGGGATCGAACCCACGACCTCAGTCTCCACAGTCAGGGTCACTAACCACTAGACTAACAGGCCAGTCAACCTATACAGGCCAGGCTGTGTGGCCTGTCAGGCTATTCATAGGAATAGCTGGTGCATCTGCATTTGTAAAAGAAATAACTGGACGGTAACATAATCAGACTATAATGTTCCCACTGCTGGGACACAGGCCTCCTCTCAGATCATAAAGTTTCCTTCAAAATGGTTGAGAGAAGTGGTGCTGTTATGTGTGTGAACGAGCGTTGTCAGTTGAGACTGGTCATCTCTTAGCTGTCACGGCTTTTTAGGGATCCGTACCTCGAAAGGAAAAACAGAACCCTTATAGGATCCCCTTTTTTGTCCGTCCGTCTGTCTGTCTGTCAATACCCTTTATCTTGGTAACGCGTGGAGGCATCGCGTTGAAATTAATTGTCTGGCAGTTGCCCAACAGACACGATTGCCTGTCTCAGACTGTTCCACATACCTTCAAAAGTCTTTGAGGATTTTCGTATTACTAATTTGAAAGTTCATATACTTATATAATAGTTCAGTCTGATAATAACCAACACATAAAATGTTGTTTCATTATCTCTAAAAGAAGAGCACAGCACAAACGTACCCTCCTAAACACTTATGGCTATAAAACTAATTTCATTACCAACAGTATGATATAGTTTATTTCGCCATTAATTTAATTAAGACCTCTGCGACCTCTCCCTTAATTAAACGAACTCATTTAAATGGTTTATTTATTTATCAGTTATAACGAGGACTGTTTTAAGCTTCTTATGTTGAGGAAGTGGCTCTTCATTATAGTTAGTATAAAGGTCTGGCCTGGATAGATATCGTTCTGAGTTCGGTTGTTTGTTACATTATCATTTCAGCCGTAAGACGTCCACTGCTGGACATAAAACTCCGCCGATTTGGGAGGAGATTTTCCATGATCGTCATGCTTGGTAGATGGGTTGACGATCGCAGTATGGTGGTAAAATGCATACAGAACGCTGCTGCCCATTCTTTAGTAAGCCTCTTAGTCGCCTTTTACGAAACCCAGGGGAAGAAATGGGATGGTGAATTCTTTTGGGTACGTCCGTCACCACAACATCCTATTTCCTACTGTACAAAATGTCAAATTGAATTAGCTATTAATACTTTATCCACGTGTTGGGTAACGAAAAGAATAAAAAAGGAACTAAAATAAACACCAAAAAAATATATTTTCGTTGTCAGATGGGCGAAGGGTCCGTGGTTGAACTGCTGTTTTCGTAAATTTTCGGAGAACATAGATTTTTAACCGACGAAAAAAACGGAGGAGGTTATCAATTCGACGCGTATATTTTTTTTCCTTTTACGAATTTTTACTCTTGCTCCATATAAACTTTAAATCAAATCAAATCAAATTATTTATTGGCTTGCAGCTTTTTTTAGTTGTGCCTTTCATTGGTCCGCGTAATTTTCGTAAAAGAGGGGTACCAAGATTTTACTTCACGTATTTATTTAAGATGACGCTACAAAAACACATTGACCAATATTTTCTTACATAACTTTCTGTATAAATAATATCCATCACATGACCTTTTGGCCAGTTTGCCTTCTTTCCACATAATAATACCGGATCAGCGCAGTCACCCCACTTCATTTGATCACTATCTCGACAGAGTAATAAGCTTATTATATTAACTAAGAAACCGTGCACTTTGCTAGTAGGTACTTAATACCCCCCTCCCCCCAATTAAGAGGTATTAAAGGCACTACCCTGCACACCCCTAGTTTTAGCTCACTAAATTAATTTTAGCTCCAATTTACATAGAAGCTTCTAAATATTACGACGTGTGTACTTTATGGAATATGCTCTTCGGGTCTGACGTTTGTCAGGCAATTGCCGGCTTTTTGTTGGCTTGCTGCCCGGTTTCTGAGGTCCTCAGATAAATTATATAGAGTTTGACGTAGTCATCTATTTAACTTAGTCTCTTTTTAATAATATTTAGTTTCTAGAACGTCAGTAAATTGTGTCTACTTGAAGGCAATAACTTAGTTGGCACTATCAAAGACTTGATCTTGATTCACAAGCGATCGGATATGGGATATGATTATTTATAATGACTAGTGGTCGGCCAGTAGTAGAAATTCGACAATAATTCATTTAAACTTAAAATATTAGCTTTCTACACTGCTTCTCATATAAACTTTTTTTGTTTTTTATTTCCGAACGTTACGAACGTAGACTTAAAACTATATATATATAATCAGCCTGTATTGTCCCACTGCGGGTCAGAGGCTTCCCTTTTTTTCATTCAACTCGATCCTGAGTCATTAAGGACCAATCCTTCATGTAGGCGTAGAGTTGGACTAAAACTAGCAGAGTTAATTTATACTCTATAAACCATACCTTCTTCAACCGGTTTTAGCCAAGCGTATAACAAAAATAAAATAACCTACGTTAATTCTAGCAATTTTTTTCATTCGAGGTCACAGTATTTACGGATAAAGTTGCTAGCATTTTAAAGGAGAAATTTTCGGAGGTCTAAACAATTTCATACTTATCACGGAGCGAGAGGCGTGACCCTACTTATAGGCTATCTTATCAAGGGGCTCTTTTGCCAATAAAATTGTCTAAGCTTGTGAAAATCAATGGCTCCTCACGCTAGGGAAGCTCTGTAAAAACTTGAAGTGGATATTTTTTTCAGATCTGGTTACGGATATTTTTTTGAATTCGTCTTTTTGAAGGAGACAGGTTTTTTTGTGGGTGGTAAATCATCAAATAACGTTTCCTGCTCTGGGCGGAGCGGGAGGTCGTGTCAGACTTTTACTGACTAAAACCCACCCGTGTTCCTTCAGTTGCTTATGCGCCAGGGCCACGGTAACTCTTTCGAACAGATCTCGCGACCCTGGCAGGCAAAAGACAGGTTTTGAGTATGAATTCGAATAAGAGAAGGGAATAAAACATGATTGGACTGGTGTGAAAGATAATGGCAAGAAAGTGGTGATTACCGAGTTTATGAGTGATAGAAAAGTATGGATGAAAGAGATAGGTTGCGTGGACCCCAAATAATTTGGATAAAACCAAGAGAATCATGATGTTTGGGTAGGCTTCTTTAGTTATCAGTTCTACACAAACAGCGATGACTGCAATGACTGGCATTAGTATTTTGATCACAATTACAACCTACCGTGGACTCTGCTTTTCAAGGCGTGAAAGAGACCGTACAAAGAATGGTCACCCATTATTGACTGAGAACCGTAGCTGTCACAGATTGATTCATTTGTGATTCTTACATTGTGATACTGGAGGCTCGTGTCTAAATAACAACAGCTGCAAGGGTGGACCTTCAAGGTTAAGTAGCTATTACCAAGGTCGATCCTTGAATAAGTGACCATGCATTAGATACCGAGGGTCGAAAAGCACGTTATGCCGTGGATCCAGGCTGTGATTAGCGTAGCTCACCGCGCGGTAAGACCAGGCCTGTGTCAACGGCGCGTTCTGTTCCACGCGCGGTTCAAAGAGATGTCAGCAAAACTGAAGGGGTCCGATAGAAACGATGCCTACCATAGTCACGAGAATTGTTTGAAAGAGTTATCGTAGCCCTGGCGCATAGGCAACTGTAGAAACATGGGTGGGTTTTAGTTAGTAAAAGTCTGACACGCCTTTTCCCTCCACCCAGAGCGGGAGACGTCATTTGATGATTTCCCAACTACAAAAAGAAAAATAAGGCTATGATTTGCAGATCTTTAATAGTCTTTACAGGCAGTGGGAATCCTAAAAGTCTGACAACCAGTCTTTAAAATACTAGTATTCATTTTCACCCACTTAGACTGGAAGCTGACCCCAATGCTGTTGGGAAAGAGCTAGGCAGATGATAATTACTTTGAGATACTATGAGCCCCTATCAGATACAGCCCCTAAAATGTTCTCGCATGAGAGTTTTTCATATAAAATTGTATATATTAAGTGACATCGTATTAGTTTTAAATTGAGTCTCGTTCGTGCAGTATATTTTGCATAAATGGAATCATATTTTGCGGTTCAAACGTTTTAAGAGTATTGCTATTTTAAATTATGCATGTATTTGAAATTTTCAGCTCAAATATTATTATGTTTTAGTCATAATTATCTGTGCTGTGTTCAATTTGGTATATAAACCGAGTGTAAAATTTTGCTTTATGAATATTCATTTGTAAACTAAAACTTGATTAAAAATATAATATTTCAACCAACTTTTTAACGTTTGAAAAAGTGAGGTTGGTTAGTTATACAGAGAGATACAGAGCCAAATATCCGCACATAAGTTTCGGATATTAGTAAGGTTTACATACTTATTTCACTCATCGCACCTCCAGTATATTTTTAAAGATACCTATCGTGTAGTTCTAACAGTCATTTAAGAAAACAAATGAAATAACACGTTAACTCCTATCAGATACAATTCAAAATAGTTTGTGGAGACCTTTTATTTTTAAGGAAACTGCCTTCGATTATTTTAAAAGGCTTTTATGAAGGGTTCTGAGTGTAGTTTATTTATCTTTATTTGTCAGATCAATGGTTTTGGAAGCGTGGTATCTATTGTGATAGTGGAATCAGGGGACTAGTTGCGAAGGAGGAAAGTTTGAAAACTGCATCATAGTATCGGAAATATTAGGGTTTCGTTCACCATGCTGTAATGGCATACTTAACTGAGAAGACACGGTTCCCTTAAGGTTTCAGAAAAGGAAAAACAACATGCATAATACGGCATACAAAGGATATTGGGTCTAACTTTTGGGTTTACGAAAAAGATAAAAAGCATGGTTTTCCGATCTGTAATAAACCAATCCTCCTTGTGGTGCCCTATCCCATTTCTTCCCATGGGTGTCGTAAGAGGTGACTAAGGGATTTACTAGAGAGTGGGCAGCAGCGTTCTCTATACATTTTACCACCATATTGCGATCGCCAACCCGCCTGCCAAGCGTGGTGATTATGGCAAACCCGCCCAAAATAATTGGGGAGGCCTATGTCCTGCAGAGGACGCCTTTCGGCTGAAATGATGACGATGAATACTAATAATTACATTTGGTTTAAATAGTGTAATATTTCTTATTTATAATATTTAATCATAATATTTTTTTTTTTTTATATATCTTAGGACAACCAACACAACGTTATCTGATCCCAAACTAGGCAGAGCCTGTACTATGGCAACCAGACAACTGATAAACGTACTTATATATTTATAAATACATACATAATATAGATAAATTACACCCAGACACAGAACAAATGATCGTGCTCATCACAAAAAAAGATTTGTCCTGGGTGGGAATCGAACCCACGACCTCAGTCTCAGCAGTCAGGGTCACTAACCACTAGACTAACAGGCCAGTCAAAATTTATGAAATACTATTATTTATCTAGATTATTTTATACTTTTATACTTTGTGAATGTTTTCTATCTTATTCAATACCTGGTACTTGTTGGCAGGCCTACACCGTCCTCCCATACCTATTAACACTGTAATTTGAAACAATTGTAAAACCGATTATTTTCAAAAGAGTAACCGTATAGTTACTTGCCGGGTCTTCTCCATAGGAATCAACCATTTGGAACCGTGCACCTAGCTTCTGACGTTTCATAAGTGCCCATGTAGGTTTATGTGAAATAAAAATATTTTGATTTGATTTGTTTTGATGATGATGTATAAACCAATTTATCAACCGAGCATGGTGAATATAATCCAGCAGGGCGGCCTCTGTGATACGTTTGAGTCACGTATTTTATCACGTTTTTTGCTCTCAAACTGTGATAAAATGTATGACTCAAGCGTATCACAGTAGGCTGTGCGTGCCCCGCAGAGTTGGATAAGTTGTCACGCTCTTTATGCCTGGAGGCTTTTATTGTGATATATACACACACATACACATTCTTTAAATCATACTGAAATTGTATAACAGGCATAGGTCCCCTGGCTCCCAAACTAGGTTTATACCTGTGACTTGGGAGTCAGTGTTCCTCCATTATATAGGACTATACGTATGACATTAATGATTAAAAAAAACAAAATTGTGGAAAGAAAGCAAAGTGCAAATTTTCTTAGGATGAAGTAAATAATAAAAATCAAAATCAAGTTTTCTATACATTTTTAATTCTAAAATTTTTTGCTTGAGTTTTAATGGATTTTGTTGGTATATTGACATCATTAGCTGACATACGGTATAAGATTTAATTTAATGTTCTGTGTTTTGTAATGTTAATTAATTTGCATATCTGCTATTGTTTAAAATCAAGTTTATATAACAGAATAGACAGCTGTGCTGCTGGGGAGTTTGTTTCACCACTTCTTTCCAGCGAGGAAGTGGTGAAGTGCGGGAGTTTTAGGGGAGTGTCCTATGTAATTTTGATGTTTGGAAAGTGCTGATTCGCAGCCTAATTTGAATAAATTGCATTTGACTTCATTAACCTTAGGCGTTACGGAAGCCCGAAAGCCCGAAAGTCGGATAACCAGTCTTACCAAGGGGTATCGTAGTACCCAGTAACTGGGTTGTGGACTTCAGATAGGCAGTCATCATCATCATCATCAGCCTATAGCAGTCCACTGCTGGACATAGGCCTCCCCAATTGCACGCCATTTAGCTCGATTTTCGGCAACTCTCATCCAGCTGCTACCAGCCACCCTGCGAAGATCGTCGCTCCACCTAGACTGAGGGCGTCCTATCGTACGTTTGGCAGTCGCTCCATGTAAATTACTGGTATTCAGCTACATCCAAAGTACTTGGGAAAAGGCTAGGCAGATGATGATATGAGAGCATATTCGGAAGAAGTTGGCAGAAGCAGCACAGCGCTGATTTGCTGGGTTCGTTTTCTCCTCTACCGATCGTGATGTCTCCAGACAAAGTTCATTTTCGTTATATGGATGTATGTATGTATCTATGTATGTATTTACTATCTATTGTTTTTCGAGTTATCTATCCCTTATGTTGCACCTGCCATGTTTTTCTCTGCATCACCCTAAGGTTGACTGGTAGAAAATGCCTCAGGCATTAAGTCCGCCTTTGTACAGTATTTTTACTTGTGCATAAAGTATAAATAAATAAATGATGATATTTATAATTCATGATTAAATTATGACCTATTTTAAAAATGCTTTAAACCATCCTGTCGCCTTTGCATCACCCTTTCAACCCCCGATCATTGCAAAACAAGTAAATAAAGTCGTTTCTCGTCAAGTGGATGTGGGTTTACGTTCTCGTTTACGAGATAACTGCGAGAACGAGAAGGCGCAGGATGTGTTTTACGTGTGACCACGTTTAAATATATATTTTTATGTTTAAGGGGTGTGTTTATAGTGGGGTTGTAGGGTTGACGTTTAGATTTGTTGAAAGGGTTCAGGGTTTGAATGGGATGTCTCGATCGGTTACTGAAGTGTCTGCTAGTAATCGATGGTTTGTCTTTGGTAGTTTGTAGTTTTCTTTATCTGTGACTTTCATGTTCTAAGTATCTTGTTTTTACATACAACGCGTAGACGACAAAACAAAAGCACCAGTAGAAAGCTAAATTATTCCTTAGCTATATTATTTGGTTGTGAATAGTAATATTTTTAATGTGAAAGATAATTTCATCACAAGTAAAAATGCTTGACGCCCAGCGAAGTGGGATTGGCTCTGCACCTTCTGCATGTTGTTTTCATTGGAGTTTACTTTTATATTGGTATCAGCTCGGGGTCTATATTTGTGTCCACTGAATGGCTTAAAACAACTATTTGGTAGTTATGCTTCACTGTATACTTAGGCTACATCCCTTCGGAAACTACTTGAATGTTGTCATTTAAAATGTAATGATTCACTATTAGTTGCAGTCCTCGCGGGTGCGTTTGCTATACAGAATAAAAAGTAGCTTTTGTCTTACTCAGGTAAAGCTCCAAATTTCATCAAAATCCGTTTCGCTGGTTTGGTGTAAAAGTGTATCGAACAATGAAAATGATTTTAGCATGATTATATTGTATGTACCGTGTGGTGCCGGACGTAAAGAATAACACCACCCCATTTCTTCCCGTGGGTGTCGTAAAAGGCGACTAAGAGACTTACTAGAGAATGGGCAGCAGCGTTCTCTATACCACGCCTGCCAAGCGTGGCGATTATAGCAAAGCCCCCCAAATTGGGGGAGGCCTAAGTCCAGCAGTGGACGCCTTACGGCTGAAATGGTGATGATGATGATAATTATATTATACTAGTATTTATTTACTTAGGAGTTATTATTTGAAACTTTCTATGCGTGCTTTTTTATCTTGCATTCTTCACAAGTACATTATTTTGCAAAAATATACGGTTAGAAACTGACAGCCCTATATAAAATAGCCCTGTATAGGTGTCGACATCCATTTTCTTTTATTCTCTATTTACGAGCGCCCCATGTGGTTTAACTTTCGAAAATCTATAATTTATGTCGAAGATATTATACTTATATTTGCATTTTATCCTGCAATGACAAAATAAATGGACACCTATCATGTCTGCTTGCAGATTTGTGTGAAGTTTGGTGCTGAGCTAAGGAACATAAGATTACGCCTTGTTTCCCCTAAGAGTGAGGCAGAGTTGTACCTATGGTACAACAATTCCCAAGTTATATTTAAATTCTATGTAATATGGGGCAAGCCATCAACCAAGTATAATTCCAGACTCCGGGCTGTTACTGAGAAATTCCAGATAAAAACACTCAATAAAATTTTGCTCGATCTGGGAATCAAACTCAGGACCGCATGCTCAATAGTAGTGGTTACGAACATTAGAGAATCGAGGCAGTCATAAGCATCGTGGGTAAAGATAGTAATTCCAGATTTTCGCATGGTTCATTAATTTAAACAAAGATATTTGATATTATTTCCACAAATGAAATCGTAAGATTGCTAGTACCCTTTAAATTTTAAATAAGCCATGCAACAGTGGTTATTATTTTGATTGATTCATTCTTCAACTAGCTGAGCCCGCTTGGCTGTCTGAAATTGTCCCACCGGAAACGTGCTATCGGGACAAAAAGTAGCCAATATTACTTCTAACAACATCAGCTATTTGCCAGTGAAAGTCCCATCCAAAAATCGGTCCAACCATTTCGGAGCTTTGCCGGAACAAACAGACAGACACACAAACAATTAATAAAAAGTTTTTTATTATTTATTAAGTAAAAAGCTGTTATTTTGACATTGCAAACAACACTTCAATTCTATTGACTTGAGTGTTTGTTTAGATTTGCATATCCAAAATGTTAATTTATCTATGTCTAGCTTTTGCCAGCGGCTTCGCCCGCGTGGAGGTCGGAAAATATCCCGCGGGAACGTACTACCGAGATAAAAAGTAGCCTATGTCCTTTCTCAGGCTCTGTTTGTGTACCAAATTTCATTAAAATCGTTTCAGTAGTTTTAGCAGGAAAGCGAGACAGACAGATAGACAGAATTACTTTTGCATTTATAATAGTAGTGTGGAGTGTGGATTACATTGATAACCTAAGATACCTAAAGACTGAAAGTTAACATAGAGGAAATGTTGATTAAATCAGGGTGCTTACTCTCGAATATAATTCCAATAGATCGACATTAGTCAAACGTCAGTTGGTTGAGTTAAACGTCAGTGATTGGCTAGACTCAGTGAGTCCAGCCAATCACTGACGTTTGACTGACAATTCCAATGTCGATCTATTGGAATTATATTCGAGAGTAAGCACCCAGTTCTCCTATCTAATTTTTCTGCAGTCTCTACCCCTCTATTTTCCTAAAGGCGGATCATAAAACAAAAACCATTACGAAAATCACTCGCCTCTTTGCAATGCCACGAACTTCATCACACACACACACACACACCCCAACACACAATATCGGTCGTCACGGACCACATTACAGTTTTATTGGAAAAGTTCCGTGTGAGCCCGACGTGGGGACACCCGCACTAGATAAAAATGCACGTTAGTTATACATACACCCTGTATATGAGATTGTTCGCCCCGGGTTTAGGAGGCAAGGAGTTTAAAGTGTAATGGAAATACGAATTTAAGAGGGAGTCGGAAAGTTAGCTATGCAGAACGCCGACTTTATTGCCACTGTTACAGACGGTGACAAAGTTGATGTCCGAGTATTCTGGACTATCCTATTTACCGACTTTCTGAATAGTGTATCGATGACAATCCAAACAGAGTCAGGCCAGAATCTGACTACGAGTTTGGCACCTTCAGTATCATCCGTCAGATCCTACAACGTGCAAATAACAAGACACGCTGGACACGATATTAAGTGCCTCGTTATTTGTAAAACGGCGGAGTCATCTGTGAATATCCGCCCTCTCACTTCTCCATGGGCTAGTGTCGATACGAGAGAAACAGAGCAGCAATTTGCTGTTTGCTTTTCCAACGTAGTTTTTTTCGCGTCAACGCCGTATTTCGCTAAAAATCAACACTTAGGCTTTGTCTCTCACAGGATCAAAGCATTATTGCTGACTGATGGCCGTTTTGCGTGGATGTTACGCATACTACCCGCCAACTTGTTCTCTTTTGTGTTTTTTTTGCGTCCTGTTTCATCTTTTATAATTCCAAACGCAAAAAATAGCAAATTTTTCTTTATTTTTTATTGCACTACAGAACAACAAGTTACTGGTATAGTTGTGACGAAGCAAAACCACTAAGTCTTAAAGCTGTTCTCCTACAGAGAGACAATAAAAAAACAAAAGAGAGAGTTCAAAACTTCCTTCTCCGAATCCCGTCATCTTTATCCGAGGAGCGCACAATCTCCGCCTATTAGCATATGCCAGATAAGTCGGAGGAAGGAATATTTTAACTCCAGAACAATTTTCTTTCGTTCACTTAAAATAAAAGTAGGGGGGTGTCATGATATTGGTTCGGAAAATGCTTAGTGATGAAGGTGGGTTGGTAATTAATCAGTTATATTAAGAAATTGGTATGTTTCCTTGGCATGATTTTTCGCACTTTGGAAGGAGAGTGTTTGTGTTAAAACACCTATTTATTATATTTGTATCGTTTATGTTATCTATCATAAGTTTTATAAATGGCTGAGTCAATCAACTCGGCCACATACGCCTCTCCTATTTTGCGCCATAACACCCTGTGCTCCGCTTTCCGAATCTAATCTGCCCCGGAGGGCGTCCCACGCTAGAGATGGTTGAATAACCAGCGAATTTTAATTTGAAAACTATGGACTTTGGCGCAAATAATTGTATCGTAGCGTTATAGTTGTCGTTCAATGACGCAGAAATTAATAGCAGAAATGAAAAAGTAATATGTCCTTTTACCTTAGGTAATAGGTAGAACGGGCTGGTGTCCGCAACTCCACGTCTGAGCGCGTATTTTGCGTACGGGTGGGAAATCGGTTATTCGATCCACCCCAGCTCCTCGAGAAAGGCCAGCAACGTCTTGATGTTGCTGACTATCTCACGTAGGGTACCTGGGTTACCGAAGTACTTGGCCCTGTATGTGGCGATCGCCGGGCAGTTTAGAAGCACGTGCGCTGCTGTCTCGTCGTCTTCAATGCAGGCTCTGCACAGCGGACTGTCTGTAGCTCCTATGACAAATAGATGTTTATTAAACGACCCATGGCCAGTTATTGCTGCTGTAACCATACGCAGCTGTCGTTTGTCTAGCCGGAGGACCTGTTTTGTGAGGCGGGCATCGATGGCAGGTAATGTTTCCTTGGCCTGCCTGCACTCACTTTGGTCGACCCATAGCTTAAAGTGTTGATCCCTGGTACGTTTCCTTACCAGAGAGCGTAGGAACCCAAAGGGGAGTGGCGCGATTGGTTCTGGTCCCACCGGTGTCATGCTCGACCCCCTTCTGGCTAGTTCATCGGCGGCATCATTACCTAGCGAACCGCTGTGTCCTTTTATCCACTGAATGGTTATATTATTGAGGCTACCCACCTGGTTGAGGCGCTGGTGGCACTCGTATATTAGCCCAGAGTCAATCGAGTGACTGTCCAGCGCTTGCAGAACAGCCATACTGTCTGAGAGTATGCGGATCGAGTGGTTTTTAACCGCCCTGGCCATGATGGCTGAGGCGGCAAGAGTGATCCCAATGCATTCCGCCTGGAACACTGTGTTGTGGACTCCTAATGGTGTGGCTATATGTATGTTGAAGTCCTGCGAGAAGACTCCAGCACCTGTGCCACTGTCTGTTTTTGATCCGTCCGTGAAGATGCGCAGCTCAGTGGGGCGCAAACCGCACACCGGCGATCTTCGTGAAGCTGGATTCTGTATTTTTTATCAAATATGAATTGTTTAGGCACCCGGTCAATTATAGCTTTGGTAATGGGGAACTCATTGTTGAGTTCCTTAAGCAGCGCGGTGTGTTGTGTGTCTCTCTTCCTCCAGAGGTTAGTTGTGTTCAGACGCGCTGCCGCCATCGTGGCTTCCTGCTGTATGAACAGGTAGAGCGGTGGTAGTCCCAGCATGGCTTCCATGGCTGCAGTCGGAGTAGTCCTCATGCAGCCCGTGACCGCCATGCAGGCTAGTCTTTGCATGCGTTGAAGTTTGTTGCAGCCTGTAATAAGCTTGGTGCGGGGCCACCAGACCACGGCCCCGTAGGTGATCATGGGTCGGATCACTGCGGTGTACAGCCAAAGTATGATTTTGGGGGATAGGCCCCACCTCTTACCTATCATTTTCCTGCATTGCCAGAATGTGATGCAGGCCCTGTTTAGTTTGCTGTCTAAATGACTACTCCAGTTTAACTTACTGTCAAGAATGACCCCGAGATACTTGACTTCGTTGGCCAGCTGAAGTTCTGTATTGAACAATTTCGGTAGGCGGAAGGGGCCTAAAGCTCGTTTATGGGTGAACATGACTAGCTCAGTTTTGGTGGGGTTCACTGAGAGGTCATATTCACTGCACCATTTCTCTACGATGCGTAGTGCTTGTTGGGTACGGTTAAAGATCGTTCTCGTCACCTTCCCTGAGACAAGGATGGCGAGGTCGTCCGCATAACCTATTGTGTAGTAGTGATTGGCCTTTTACCTTTTACGATTATTGACAAATGCGTGCACTGACTGGAACAGCCTACTAATTTTGGTCAGATCATATGAATACCTTGTAGATCGGTGTCTGAAATTCTCTTATGAGAACCACACTCAGATTGAGTGGACCTGTCCAGTCAGTGCACGCGTTTGTCATTAATCGTGCAACTCAACGCAGAACATAAAGAACTCAACGAGCTTAAATATTACTAGCAAAATGTGTGTGTATTTTAACTACACCTTTGCTTAACTCTTTGGGAAAACTAGACATCCATAACAATATAGAGGATTGGAATTGGTAATAAATCTTTCAAAACATAATATGCCTGTTGACTAATGAGGTAATGGTGCCGATTCTGTTGTACACCGAACTAAACTAACTAAACTATCTCTAAAATTCCTTACTTTTGGCTAAGAGAATTTTAACGCTATTCTGCAAGAAAAAATCTCTAAATTTAAAAATTATTTTGTCACGACTAAAAACGAATTTGACAATCAACGTGGTTTTTTTTTTCTTTTGGTTTCGCAACGTGGTACTTGTGTCCGCTACGCAATGAATTTTTTAGAGACGAAGGCGCGCGCAAGGGGGCAGCCTGGACGTGTTTTATATGGAAATTTTTGTTTAAAAAATAAAAAAAAAATTACCCACGTGTTGACATTTAAATGTTCCGGGGTTTCATAAAGGGGGTCGAAAATTTCATTATTTTTGCGATAGGACATGCCATTTTCGAGATATAAGCAAAAGAAAAAATAAAAAATACAGCACTGTTTTTGCACGTGAAGGCGAGGCGTTTTGGTGTGAATTTTTGTTCATGACCACTAGTTTTATTCCACACCTTTTTAATCGCGATTAAAAATAGTCAGATTTAGTCAAAATAAATTATTATAGTCTAAATTTTTGGTGAAAACCGGCAAACTCAGAATAGCAAAATTGTCATTTTCACTAAACTAATAACTCAGTGCAATCTTAGTGCTGTCAAACTAAAAAAATAGTTAAGTTGTGTCACTTTAGTCTATTTCAGAATAGGAAATCGTCGTTTGACAGGAATAAATCAAATTTTAGTGATTTTTAGTTTAGTTTAGAGAATTTTGTACAACAGAATCGGCACCAATATCTCCTTTCGAAAAACAGAACACTAAATTATACTAAGACCTCATTATTTTCCAAATACGTAACTTTACTTCAAAGCTACATTGTATCTCCTTTCCTAATTCTTCGCTTCCCAACCCAGTTCGGTATATGACATTCGTTTGTAACTCAATATGTTAGGAGCACGTTCGACACGTATGTTAGGTGTCGTGTGTTCACGCGTGCTGCCACCCGGGTATCAGCGGATTGAAAGGTCACCAGGGAGCGATTTGCGGTGGATATCTGATGGAAGGCCATGGATTGGAGATACTGTGAATTCAACGTTGAGAAATCGTAAATGAAGATGTTTTGATTTTATCAACAACAACTAACTGCGCCTCGCAATTTTACTCACATAGAGATTCCCATAAGACGGCGTAAAAACTGTCCATAAATACTGACTCAAGGAGTAGTGTGCGTTTTCAATTCCTTTTTAACCGACTTCAAAAAAAGGAGGAGGTTATATGTTCGACTGTATGTATTTTTTTTTTTTTTTTTTTTATGTATGTTCACCGATTTCTCCGCCAATTGTCAACCGATTTTGAAAATTCTTTTTTTATTCGTAAGGGTATACTCCTGAGGTGGTCCCATATTAATTTTGTGAAGATTTGATGTATACTTTGGGAGATAAACGAAGGAACTCCTCAAAAACAAACAGTACACGTAATGTGATTTTTTAATGTATGTTCGGCCATAACTCCGTCATATATAGATGGATTTGCAAAATTCTTTTTTTGTTCGAATGGGGTTCATTCCGAAATGGTCCCATATAATTTTCATATAGATCTGATGATGAGTTCCGGAGACAGACACCGGAACTCTTTAAAAAATGATAGCAAATCAACCGCGATTTCTGCTATCGCATAAATATGCATTATTTGTTTGGAATTAGTGCGGGGTGAATACCACAACTAAAAATTTAAAAATAAAAACTTTTTTACAAAAAAAAAACAACCGACTTCCTTAAAAACACTACAAAGTGAAAAATAACTTTAATTTCGGAAGTCGGTGGCAAAAAAACCATAAATACAGATCCTAAGACACCGACTTCCGAAATTAAAGTTATTTTTCACTTTGTAGTGTTTTTAAGGAAGTCGGTTGTTTTTTTTTTGTAAAAAAGTTTTTATGACGTGACAACGTCTTATAAATTGGTTTGCCGGGTGACACTTCAAGAAACTGCGTTACGCTCCGCTCACGTTATGCGCTCACAATGAGAGCGAGTGAGAGGCACGCGTCCCTTCCACTCGGGCATGGTTAGCCCGCCTAAGAGCGAGAGAGACAGACATATTACCACTCAAAGTCGTTGTCACGTAAAACTTTCGCCCGTATACCGACTTTACAGGCAACCAATTTTTTTTTCTGTACGGCTTTTACCGTTTAATCATCTTCATCATCATCATCCACAACCGGACTTCATCCCCTGCTGGGCATAGGCCACAACGATGTTTTCTCCATTTAATTGTACTAACATAAAAGAAAATAATTAAATAATAATAATGACTAATGCATACTAATTTAGGATGATAAGAGCAGATGAATAATAATTACAATTCTTGTAGAGAAGCCTGCTAAGTCATAAGTACTAATATAGCTTGTAATAATAATGATTCTAACCCTAAAAAGTGGATAATGGAAAAATAAAAAAACATGGGTTCAATATTTTTTAGTGTTATATCGATGTGCAAAGTTTCATTCTGATCGGTGGGTGACAGTTGGGTAGGGTTACTTGTAAGAGACACGTCTCACTGGGACGCTAAGGTGACGTTGCCAGGTCACGCTGGCAACTCACCACCTCACCTGTCATCAACTTGGCCACGCAGTCAACCATACATTTTGATTGCGACGCGATCTGGCTGCAACGCCATAGCGTCCGAAGAGCTTTGGCTCAGTGGCGAGCAATGCACGTAGGCACTAGGTCGTCAGTTCTTGTCTAGGCAGACAATCGCGGATATCTTTTAGGTATGATAATTTAGTTAGTTTCTTAATAATTTCGGAACACACATTAAAATGTAATTGACGGACTTATGGTGATTTTTCGAGGTAGGAACGTCTTATATGCCTTTATGCAATGAACGCCACTGCTTTGGCTCTAAGTCGTCTATTCAGCAATCGTACTTTAGGAGACAGTATGAATAAGGTCTTTATTAAGTCCTAAACTAGCCTATCTTGATTCAAGCATCATAAACAATGTTAAACAGGAAATCAGAAATCCCCTTTAAAACTAAATTTTATGTTCAATAACAAAAAACTAGAACAGGTGGATGAATTTACTCTTCTCGGTTTGTCTATAGATACCCACATAAATTGGAAATCCCACATACAAAAAATACGAGCAAAATTATCCAAATTCTCATACGCCTTACGCGAAATTAAAAAAACCACTAACCTACAAACTGCACTTGTTACCTACTATGCATATGCCCAGGCATGGCTCAGCTATGGGGTCATGCTCTGGGGTAACAGTACAGACTCACAAACCATATTTATTTTACAAAAGAAGTTAATTCGAATAATAACAAACATAGAACAAACAGATAGCTGCAAACCACACTTCCAAAAACATAAAATACTCACACTTCCCTGTTTATATATTTTAGAATTATGTAAATTTGTCAAAAAACATCAAGATTTCTACACTACTTGCGAAGAGACACAAAAAAGATACACTTTTAGACACAACAAAAACAAAATAAACAAACCTCAATCCCGAATCAAAATGCACTCAACCAGCCCTTTAATTATGTCTATTAAAATTTACAACAAATTACCAAATAATATTAGAGAAGAAAACAAAACAAATATATTTATTAATAAATTGAAAAGATTTCTTGAATCCAAGGCATACTACACCGTAAAGGAGTTTCTAGATGATAAATCTATTGAAAAATAAAATACTCTTTCTGATACAAAACATTATAAAATAAAATAAATATTAATACAATATATAGGTATATAAAATATTAAATTAAATATTGAATACAGATAATCAAGTAAAGAATATAAAAATATGAATACTTAAATAATTTTCATAATTTATTAAAATAAATGTATATGGTATATAAACTTATAATAATTAATCTAGTTGAGTTCATAATAAAAGCGAAAACTTGTAAGAATTTAATAGTAATAATGTAATCTCGTGCAAATATATATAATAACAACTGATATGCACAAACATAATAATAATATGTATAATACAATATAATTATATACCTAATGAAAGACAGTAAATGAGAATATTGATTTAGTCAAATTGTAACTCAGCCCTCTTCCTCTCTCCTAATTTTTTGCGTGCCCGACAGGGTCCATATTTTGATCTTGTACCATTATTATTTTTTACCATCTATGTAACATATGGAATGCAATAAAGAATTGAGTATTGAGTATTGAGTAACACAAATTCTAACGTCAAATACAAAGTTATGTTCATTTGTTTTGCATCTTAGCCCTTTCCGTGTCCAGTGATCACATTCTATTCAAAGTAATTGTTTCACTATTGTGTCTGCTTCTAGGACAATGCGGTTGTTAAGAGAAATAGGATAGTTAAGTCAGATTTCTCAAACTAAAGGCTAAGTAATTCTTCGGACTGGAATATATTGTCACTGAAATCTCTCGGACTGTGCTCCATCAGAGGTTCAAAAAAAAAAAAACTGTGTGTAAAACTTTGGTATATGGATTTGTTCACGTCCCGGCTAGGGCCCTGATGTGCTTGGTAATATTTTCCATTAGTGGATCTCTCTCTCAGCACCATTATTTGTCAAAACTATCAACATGAGTTTTAAGATATAAAAGTTTTAAGATATAATAAATGAATTGAATTGAATTGAAGATTGTTTTGTCAGACCGCCATTTTTATTACACGCTTTATATTAGCTTTACTTGTATGTTTGTATATTTGTATGTTTGTATGTTTGTTTGTAACCGACTCCTTATAGCGCGATTTTGGCCCACTTTAAACGACCAGATTTCATTCAAACTTTGCACACCTGTCAAGGACCGATGACAATGCAATAATTTCATAAATTTGTGCCATTATCCTTGCCAGGGTTACCAGGACAGCAAAAAAACTGTCTTCTACAAAACAAACTACCTACGCTGACATACGTCTCAAAATTCGAAACACCCTAAAAAGTAGAAAATAAATAATAGTTAAAAAAAAAACTAAAAAACACGCTTCCATAGAAAACCAAACTAAAAAGTACAAAATAATGGAAAAAAAGCGTGGGGTGCCTGATATCAATAAAAAAATACCTTAAAAAGCACCCCACGCTTTTTTTCCATTATTTACTACTTTTTAGTTTGGTTTTCTATGGAAGCGTGTTTTTTTAGTTTTTTTTTTAAACTATTATTTATTTGTTCTCAGTGTCGTAAAGTACAACATAGGTCTATTTTTTTAAAGTGTTTCTCCGTGTTTTTTAGGGGATTTTACATCAGAAATATCTTAGAAGCAGCCTGGAGTCTGTATTTGTTCCCGTAAGATGGCAATAGGTTCAGCGGAATGTACTATAGGTAGATATACCTCTGTATAGCTCTTCGGAGACTACACGCGTGGTGTTACTTTTGTATGTATGATTATTTACTTTTTAGGTAGGTGCGCCCGGTCCAAAAACTACGCTGACATACGTCTCAAAATTCGAAACACCCTAAAAAATAGAAAATAAATAATAGTTTTAAAAAACTAAAAAACACGGTTCCATTGAAAACCAAACTAAAAAGTACAAAATAATGGAAAAAAAGCGTGGGGTGCTTTTTAAGGTATTTTTTTATTGATATCAGTTTGTGACGTATGTCAGCGTAGTTTGTGTCGTATGTCAGCGTAGTTTGTGACGTATGTCAGCGTTGTTTTCGAAGACAGTTTTTTTGCTGTCCTGGTAACCCTGGCAAGGATAATGGCACAAATTTATGAAATTATTGCATTGTCATCGGTCCTTGACAGGTGTGCAAAGTTTGAATGAAATCTGGTCGTTTAAAGTGGGCCAAAATCGCGCTATAAGGAGTCGGTTACAAACAAACATACAAGTGAAGCTAATATATAGCGTGTAAAAAAGCAAACGTACGTATAGCCAAAACGGGCGGCCATAACAAAACATTCTTAAATCCGAAAAATCTCACCGTTTCCCTAAGACTTGGCGGCGACACTCTTAATTATACCAATTACATAGAGTTTAGATTCAAACCGTAATCATTAATTATGTTAACGGCACCGCCGGACACATTTACGACACGATCCGATTCCGACAATACTTCGGGAAGCCATTCCGATTGTTAAGTAGTTATTGGGGGCTTTTTTTACTGGATTAATAGGAAAAATATTTGAGCGTAAAATGTTAGGAATTTCTGTGGTATGGGAATAAGAAATGGAAGATAGATCTTCGTAAACAAAGGTGTAGAAGTAAATCGGGTTTATAGAACAGCCCTGTTGGTGCTGCGACTGGTATTTAGGGGTTGCATGGTTTGATTCCCAGGTCAATCAATCAGTCTAGATTTTTCTTAAGTATCTTAGGGTCGGCTTCCAGTCTAACCAGATGCAGTTACTTGACATGGAGCAACTGCTTATCTGACGTTCACAGCCCAGTTACTGGTTAACACAATACCCCTTGGTCTGGATTTTCCACCCGTTGATGGCATAAAGCCGACCAAATTATACGTAAGTCAAAAACATTATGATTGTTATGCAAAATGTCTTTTTTACAGAGCTGAATACTACTGTTCGTTTTTCTGAGCTTTTTTTACTTGGAAAAACTACATCTTCAGCGTCAATTATGCACTCATTACCAAACACTACATCAAGCATTGTTTCAGTGTGAAATACAGGGTGGCAGAGCCACCAATGTGTATCGTAGTAACACGGTTGCATGTCGATGGTTCTGCCTGTGTTCGAAACAAATCATGCACTATAGTCTTTTCGCCATAAGATGAGTTCCCTGACAGTTAATTTTTTTCCGTGGCACGCATACTACTTTAACCTTTTGACCGCCAGAGTCATGTATAGATGACAAACCAAAATGTGCCCAGCGCGCCACGGTCATGATAGCAAATCGTGACCGTGGCGTGCTGGGCACATTTTGGTTTGTCATCTATACATGACTCTGGCGGTCAATAGGTTAAACGAATAAAAAATAAACTGGCAAAAAAATAAAAAAGAAATTATAAAAAAATATTGCCTTTCGTAAATTACTAAGTAAATTATTGTAGTTATAATTAACTGTTAATAAATTAAGTAAATAAAATAAAAAAAAGTATAAATCTTAAAAATGTCTAATGCGTTGAACAGAACGTCGGACAATAGAGATTGCCACTACTCAATACACTAATCGACAAAAAAATTGATGAATCGGACCGGCCATTTTGTAATCGCGATCGCGTCGCGTCAGTACGAGTGCGTTATGTCAGGTTTTTGCTCTGCTCCCGTGATGTTATGTAGCCTGTCTTATTCTGATGTATAAGCTATATTACTGTAAAGTTTCATCCAAATCTGTACAGTATTTTATGCGTGAAAGAGTAAGAAACATCCACACACACACACACATACTAACGTTCACATTTATAATATTAGTAGGAAGTAGGATAACCAGTTTATTACGAAAAATATTTTGAAAATCTAAAATCGTTAATCCGATTCCATTTTCATTGCCAACTGAATCGATTTAAAAAAAAATCGATTATATTTCGTTAGGTCACGTCACTAAAATTGTCAGACAAGAACTGTCAGGGAACTCATCTTATGGCGAAAAGACTATAATTCTATGGAGATTCGGTGCATGATTTGGTTCGAACCCACGACCTACTTGTAAGTCGCGGCCGTTACCATTGCGCCACTACTGTTCTGTGACATGTACGTATAATCATTTCAGCTGAAAAATGTCCACTGTTGGACTTGGGTCTCTCCCAAGTTCCGCCACTTTGATACTATGCTTCTCGCAATAAGAGCATTCCTGCGGCCTTCACAAGGTCATCTGTCGTGTTTGTATACCAGTGAGTAATCGTTTGTCGCCGTTGTGCACTCGCTGCTCACTTCTAGCCAGCTAGTTTATAGTGGCTAGCTCTACTCGTTTCTCGTTAATGCCTGCACTGGGACAGGTTCTCAAAGGTGTAACTTATAAGTTTACTCAAGTTGTACTAAGCATGCGTTACAAATGTATTGAAAACATACTAGATTGAATGTAGTATTATATTTCCGATTCATCATCTGCCTAGCCTTTTTCCCACCTAAGTTGGGGTCAGCTTCCATTCTAACCGAATGCAGCTGATTACCAGTATGTTACATGGAGCGACTACCTATTTGACCTCCACAACTCAGTTACTGGGTAACACGATACCCCTTGGTAAGACTGGTTGTCAGATTTTCGGGCTTCTGACGACCCGTACGGACTGTCTAAGATCGTCGAAAGAGAGCCGAGACCAACGGCTTAGCGGGCTATCCGTATTTTTTGTTAAAAAGTTTTTATTTCACAATTTTTTGTGGTTTTAATGTACTAATAATACTTGGCAAGGTATACCCTATCCAATGAAAAAAGAATGATCAAAATCGGACTACTCTGTATAAAGTTAAGCGTGGTAATACATTACAATCACTGAGTGAACAATCAATCATCCCCTGTTTTCTGACCCTTAGGGTTTGATTTTGTTTTTCAAAATTTATATGGGACCACCCTCGGGGTATACACTTTCCAATAAAAAAAGAATTATCACAATCGGACTACTACGTAAAAAGTTATGCGTGGTCATACATAAAAAAAAAAAACAAACAAAAAAAAAAAATATACGCGTCGAATTGATAACCTCCTCCGTTTTTTTTCGTCGGTTAAAAAGGGTCTTGGTATGTAAAGATGGTCACCCATCCACACACCAACCGCAGCAAGCGTAGCTTAACCTAAATGATCAACCCATGCGGCTGTTATTACTTACAATTAGCCACCTGATTATAATTATATATTTAAGCCCAAGATAGATTGGCGGTATTCCTACTTCAACTAAACTGCCAAATTGCAGTTTGGATACAGTTAATCTGGTGTTAATTATATGTGTAGCTGTGACTTCATCTGCATAAGGCTTGCCGCTTTGCCTGAACTTACATATATCTGCATAGGGAATCAGTAATTTAGCTGTTGATTGCTACCGGGATGTATTCAGCCCGTCTTTGATAGTGCATCCTTAATAATTCAGCTGTTTGCTATGAGACCATGCCATCATCTGCATCATCGTTTCAGCCGCAAGACATCCACTGATGGACATACATAACATACATAATCACCCTATATTGTTCTTACTGCTAGGACACAGGGCTTCTCTCGGTGAGAGGTAGTGGGCAAGTAAAGCACGCCTGCTTCTCTCTCACTCTTAAGTCGCAGATGATATAATCTTTTTGCGCAACTGCCATCTAAGACTGTAGCCAGAGCCGAATCCCCAGTCTGTCGCACCTTAAAAATGCTAAATGCCCTCCTGACTGCCAACCCTGAATGTGATGTGTTTGCTGATGAATGGAATAAAATGATGCGTATATGTCTGGTGTTCTGTGAGAGAAAGAAGTCCACTGATACACACACATACATTTTGATCCTGTAAGTATTGCATTTTTCTATGAAACAGCTGATCTTTTTTTATCTAACTGACGAAAAATTTCTGCGCAAGGGGATCTAGAATGATATGCTGAATTCATGGTTACAGTTTGCGCACTGGATAAAAACCTAGGACTCTCCTAGTTTGAAGGGCAGGGGTCTTACTCATATGTAATAGCCATACCTATCTATAACTGGACAATACTGATGTTACCTAGGTTAAGTGTTTTGTTAAATAAATGATTACTTACTTACTACTTACTTACTCTTGTAGGCTAAATCAATGAATAAGAAACGGGCTTATAAAAAAAAAATCTTCTGCAGTCTAAGTGCCTTTTAGAAAAGCCAAAAATGGTGCAGCTTTCAAGAAATAAAATACCATTCTGCAGCCATTTTATTTGACATCACAAATACTCTTCACCTTTCAATTGTTAAAGTATTGACATAAATGTGGTAACATTTTTCAGCGGCGCTAGTTTAGTGGAAGTGCTCAATATATCCTTGCAGAACAATTGGTTCCGCACAATATAAATAACAAAACATCGCTCAAAGTGGTTGGGAGTACCTAAGCGTTCTAGTGTTTCTGGTTTGGTCTCAGTGAGAGAGACCAGCGTTCTCTATGCATTTTACAACTTTATTGCGATCGCCAACCCGTTTGCCAAGTGTGGCGATTATAGAACACCTCCCCAAATTGGGAAAGCCTTTTTCCAGCAGTGGACGTCTTTCGGCTGAATTGATGCTTTTGTTAATACCACGAGGAACTTAGTTTTATTATTCAGGTATCTAATGGTCTACAATAACTTATGGTTTAAAGCTTATACTCCTTGCACCAAAGTTATAAAAATGGGCCGGTCATATTAGCTGTATTATAAATGACTTTTGGGGTAGACGTGTTCATGCGATTCGGCTAACGTAAGGTAGGACGCCCTCAGACTAGGTGAAGTGAAGATCTTCACAGAGTGGTTGGATGAGAGCTGCCAAGCATCGAGCTGAATGAAAAGTAATTTAAAAGACCTATTTCTAGCAGTGGACTGCTGTAGGCTGATGATGACTCCTTGCACGGAGCAAAAATATAATACTGATTATTAATTTCGAACTGTCATGTACTTTAAACAGTAGAAACCAATTAAATACCAAAACTGAAGATGCAAGTCACAAGGTATTTGTATTACAAACTTGATAAGGTTCACTGTTTTCCTGACTCCTTGATGCCTTGATAACGCATCGAGGAGTCTCATGTGTAGATCATATCATTATTTCAACCGTAATCCAGCGCTGGACATAGGCCTCCCGCAATTTGTGGGACTTTGCCATAATCGCCACGTTTGGCAAGCGAGTTGGCGATCGGAGTATAGTGACAAAATGCATAGAGAACGCTGCTGCCCATTCTCTAGTAAGTTCCCTATTCGCTTTTTACGACACCTACAAACTGGAGTGATGCTATTCTTTTCGTCTGGCACCACACGGGATGTATGTGACATGTGTAGATTCTGGTTTACTATTGAACTCAGAACCTCTCTATCTTTTTCAATAATCATACCATCCTCTCAACATTGTGCATTCCAAGTTCCTCTTGACCTCATTTGAATCCGCTGCCCGCTCCGCCCTCGCTGCACCACACCCGACACTTTTATTGCAAAAGTTTGTACACTCTGACTGCCGGAATTCGCCCAGTAACTGCCAACTTTACCCATTTGTTGGATACAAATTCAAACTGTATGAATTGAAAAAAAAGAACCGTTTTCTGACTCTTGATAATTGTATGCCGCTCATCGTTTCCTTGTTTCTGGCAATTTATGGAACAACTTTGATGTTCTGTTGTTTTTATTTGAAAGGTTGTGTTGAGTTGCATATTTTTGAATTGTTTTCCATCTTTCGTTTTTCTGCTAGAAATACCAGGCGTGTTTTTTATGCGGGTTGCGGAAGAAAACTTAGCGTGTGGAATGCAAACTGATTCAATGCCTGTTTTATCTGATAAATAAAAGGTAAAACCTAGTTTATGACATATTAATCGGACGCGGATTGATATAAATTAATGTTGAATTAAATAATGTTAAATCTCTAAGGATTACTAGATAATATGCATAACTGTATAGTTTTAGAGAATGCGATGAATTATAATTAAAAAAGAGGATTTGCGGTGAGACGAAAAGCAACCGAACGGCGTGCGCGCATTTCGACACTTGACATTAACTGTCACTGACCTCATAGTCTTCTGATGTCTTCTGGTGGACAGGACAACAGGCCTAAGGTCGGCCTACAAATAGATGGGATAACTTGGCTCACCAATACCTTTAATGGTTTTAAGCAAATAACTAGCACTTTATGAGCGACTTCATCCCCCTATAGTCTCTACTAGCTTGTGCCCGCGACTTCGTCCGCGTAAATATCGGTTACGACGCGGGCGCAGACGAAGTCGCGAATAATTGCTATGTCCTTTTTTGGGGTTCAAACTTAACCCGTCCCAAATTTTATCAAAATTCATTTAGTGGTTTGGTCGTGAAAGCGTTATAGACAGCTAGTGTTACTTTTGCATTTATAATATTAGTTTAGAGTCTAGATTAGTATAGATTACGCGAGAATATAAAAATCAAATAAACAGAACCTCGGTGCAAAATTTTAGCTTTCTAGAACCAAAGGTTTAGGGGGCATTTATGAGTCAGGACTTTCTTTTTTATATGGATTGATAGTCACTCTAGTATATGGAGTGTAAGGAGGACACATTAAAACCAGACTCCTCAAATGTCAACCTCAACTGCGCGCCGTACACACTAACTGGTAGGCGAGGCGCTGGCGACCGACCGATCGCAGTATAACCATCCAACAGGCCAACCTAAAATCTCCAGAACGATGACGAGCAGTAACGTGATCGTTGCGAAGGAATTTGCTCTGTGACCACCAACCCGCATGCCCAGTGTCGTCACAACGGCCGTGAAAATAAACGAATACTTTCAAAAAGTGTAACAATAAATCGTCTAAATGATCACGCGCTGTATTTACTAATAAAATTATTGTAATTAGCGTGTCAGTACCTGTTGCAACATAGATTATTTATCTATGCTTTTAGTGTTAGCCTTTCAACAACGTGTGATGACGCAGGTTGCCCCGGTCGTCGTGTGTCCATTGCGGACTCCCGGCCACCGTAGGCGCTGGCTTGCGGGTGGCGATGGATATCTTGTCACCTGATAAGCATCAGGCTCGTGTCAACGGCGCGTTGTGTTCCACGCGCGTCTCAAAGAGATGTCAACTGAAGGGGTCCGCTAGGACCGACCTGCCAGGGTCGCGAAGTTTGTTCGAAAGAGTTACCGTGGCCCTGGCATATAGGCAACTGAAGGAACACGGGTGGGTTTTAGTCAGTAAAAGTCTGACACGCCCTCCCGCTCCGCCCAGAGCGGGAGAGTCAATTGATGATTTCCCACCCACAAAAAAAAAGGGTGCGCCGGAGGTACATTGAAGTATCGCTACTCGGACTTTAGTGCACCCATTCTCGGCAGTTCAGTTCCATTTTCACCCGTGGAAGTTAACGATCGCGTAGCATGAAACTACATATTATACGATATGAAAACTTAACGATTGTTGACCTGTGAACAGGTGGGACAAGGCCCCGGTAGAAACATTAGTAGTTCATTTATTAACATTAGTAGTAAGAGTAATCAAAAGATTAGCCAGCGTCGGTAAATGGATGGAAATAAAAGAATCTAGAGTAAAGAAAGTTGGGTGGATTGTGTGAAGCATCGTGGTATGAAAGTATCATAACATCACACCTTGTTAGGATTCCGTTGCCAAATGGCAAAAAACGGAACCCTTATAGATTCGTCATGTCTGTCTGTCTGTTCCTCCGTATGTCACAGCCACTTTTTTCCGAAGCTATAAGAGCTATGCTGTTGAAACTTGGTCAGTAGATGTATTCTGTGAACCGCATTAAGATTTTCACACAAAAATAGAAAAAAAAAACAATAATATTTGGGGTTCCCCATACTTAGAACTGAAACTATTTTTTTTTTCCATCTAACCTATACGTATGGAGTATCTATGGATAGGTCTTCAAAAATGATATTGAGGTTTTTAATATCATTTTTTTCTAAACTGAATAGTTTGCGCGAGAGACACTTCCAAAGTGGTAAAATGTGTGTCCCCCCCCCCCTGTAACTTCTAAAATGAGAATGATAAAACTAAAAAAAATATATGATGTACATTACCATGTAAACTTCCACCGAAAATTGGTTTGAACGAGATCTAGTAAGTAGTTTTTTTTTAATACGTCATAAATCGTAAACCGCAATTTACCTTTCATTCAATCAACTCAAATATTAAAAAAAAAAAAAAAAAACATTTAATCTCATAAGCATAAACCTTATGCATATACCGTAAATACCTACAGGTTTGTACGGAACCCTCGGTGCGCGAGTCCGACTCGCACTTGGCCGTTTTACCACTTTGGAAGTGTCTCTCGCGCAAACTATTCAGTTTAGAAAAAAATATATTAGAAACCTTAATATCATTTTTGAAGACCTATCCATAGATAGCCCACACTTTTAGGTTTGATGGAAAAACAAATTTAGTTTCAGTTCTAAGTATGGGGAACCCCAAATATTATTGTTTTTTTTTTCAATTTTTGTGTGAAAATCTTAATGCGGTTCACAGAATACATCTACTTACCAAGTTTCAATAGCATAGCTCTTATAGTTTCGGAAAAAAGTGGCTGTGACATACTCGGACAGACAGACAGACATGACGAATCTATAAGGGTTCCGTTTTTTGCCATTTGGCAACGGAACCCTAAAAAGGGAGTAAATGATAACGTAATGGCTGACAGGTGAGAATGGAAGGGACAAGCATATAGCATGGATCACACGAGATTATTAGGAGACACGGAAAAAGAAGATTAGTAGGTGTGCTGAACTGCTGCGTTATGGCCGAAATACGGTCTTGAGGACTACAATTAATATTATAAATTCGAAATTAACTCTATTTGTTTGTTTGTGACATTATCAAGCCTTAACGAACAAACCATAATATTTTTTATTTTAATAATAAAAGGCTTAAAAATATGTTCAGTTTTGCTTAAATGTAAATTATATTCTAAGATTTACGTGCCTGAACTAGGTAATCGTGTATTGAGTTCGGATGAAACTTGTCACAAGGATATACCATGTTTAAGGTTTTGAACATATAAACATTACTATTACTTGCTATGATCTGAGTTAGGTCTCGTGGCATAGTTTGCGTCCTCCACGCTACCCCGTCTAACCCGCGGGAAAGCTGCAATGCAACGTATAACTGAGGAAAGATGTGGTACTATTGTACATTTACACCTTTTGTTAACCTCTCCGAAGATTTAAGGTGCAGATTCAAATACTTGGAATGAAAGCCTCCATTGTTTAACCTTTTTCCACAGTGAAGTGGACTATCGCTATTTATAACTCGCTTGGCATGTGACCTCGATGAAGATCGATCGCTTTGGCTGTATGCCCTAATAATAGAAGAAACTTTGAGGGCCACAAGCCATAATAAATTAAGGGTATAAAAAAATATAGGTACATACATACATAAACTTATGCCTTTATCCCATGGAGGTCGGCAGAAACTACAGAACGCCTTTTTATTATAGGGCATCTCATAATTAGCCTATTAAGGCTGTCACTACTTAAACGGACTTTCCCGCGGATTCCTTAAAAGTTTGTTTAAGGCCTCCAGCCGGGGCTTATATACTTAAAAACTAAAGCGACTAAGACCTAAGGAGTGGATAGAGAGGCGCCACGGCGTCCTCACCTTCCGCCTGACGCAGGTTCTTACTGGGCATGTGTGCTTCGGTGGGTTCCTGTTCAGGATAAAGCGGGAAGAAACACCCGGGTGTTTCCATTGCGAGGATCGTCTGGAGGACACGGTGGAGCATACGGTGGAGGTGTGCTTTGCCTGGGCGGAGCACCGCCGTGTCCTCGTGGAGGTGATCGGCGGCGGCGAACACTTGCGTCCGGCCCTGGTGCGAGCCATGGTACGGAGCGGGAGGGCATGGGAAGCCGTCACCTCATTCTGCGAAGCAGTAATGCTCGCGAAGGAGGAGGTGGGGAGCGTGAGGGAGTGGCAGTCTCTGCGCCCTCACGTCCCTAGCCGCCGCAGGAGGAGACGCCCTGGGCGTCGGGAGTCGATTGCGGACTCCCGGCCACTGTAGGCGCGAGCTTGCGGGCGGCGAGCAATGGGTAGCTCACCGCCCGGTAAGGACCAAGCTCGGGTCGACGGCGCGTAGTGTTCTACGCGCGTCTCAAAGAGATGTCAGCAGCACTGAAGGGGTCTGCTAGGACCGATGCTTGCCGGGGTCGCGTGATTGTTTGAAAGAGATACCGTGGCCCCGGCACATGGGCAACTGAAGGAACACGAGTGAGTTTTAGACAATAAAAGTCTGACACGAAGCGGGAGAAGTCATTTACTGAATTCACATCCCAAAAAAAAAGGGCAGCCCCAGGTGGGGCACGGACCTCGGCTTAGTCAGTCACTGATAGAGGGCAGCAAGGGACAGGCTTGATCTGGGTTATCCTTATTTAGGGACTAATTTAAAACTACAGGCTCAGCATCGCGGGCTGGCTCTTACAAGGGTCAGGGGGGACTATTTAGTCGGGTTTGTCGCGACGACGGCCCTCGGCGGCGACGTCAGTATGACGGTTTTTGTGTGTTTTCTAACTGTACTGGTGGCCGTATTGCTCTCTTGGAGGAGGGTAGTGGGGTCATCAGGATCGGTGAGTACATGCCTCGGACGACGCACTTTAATAATTTGGGAGGGGATATACTAGGCTGCCGCGACAACCAGAGGGTTGCGGTGGGTACAGAACGCCACTTGCTACGATTCCTTTAAACTCTTTTTGCAATGTGGGTAGTATAATTACACATCTACCCAACGGTAGATATGTACATTTCACGCCAGCTATGTTTAAGCCCCATATAATAGGGGAGAGTCTATTGCCATCAACCGGATAAAAATCCAGACTCTGGGCTGCTATTGAGAAATTCTAGTTAAGTGAACCCAATAATATTTTGCCCGGCCTGTGAATCGAAACCAAGACCTCGTATTCAGCAGTAAGGGCCACTCTACCAGGGTCGCGAGACTGTTTGAAAGAGATACCGTGACCCTGGCACATGGGCAACTGAAGGAACACGGGTGGGTTTTAGTCAGTAAAATTCTGACACGCCCTCCCGCTCCGCACAAAGTGGGAGAACTCAATTGATGATTTCGCATCCAAAAAAAAAAAAATATATATAATTTACTATCATGTATCTAATCTAGCTTCTGATCAAAAACTGGTGAGACACCTATTTTTCCCAGTCATTGTAAAAAGCACCAAGTCATTCCACGTAAAATAGTGGTAGTCAGCTTCAGGTAAACTTTAAGCCGAGTGCAATATATTTGGGAAGTGATAAGCCAGTGGGGGGACGATGATAACTTAAAATTAGCCTACTATCCTATCCTACTTTAATATTATAAATGTAAAAGTTTGTTTGTTCGGATGTTTGGTACTCAATCACGCAAAAATGTTTAAACTATTATTCCCAAACTCCGATAGGTCGTAAGGTAAATTTGATAAAATTTAGTAAACTATTTTCTCGGTATCTATCACGGTGGCTTATGTAGACGCTTAATAATTCTATCAACAATTTTACGCCATTGTTTTTTGGCAAACAGATAATTTATACCCAAGATTAATTACATAGGATAATTTTTATTCCGGTACTAAGTTCCCGTGGCATACGTCGTAAGTTTGGCCCATTGATCGTCTGATATACGGCAGATATATTCAGTCTAATTCAATTTAAATGTGGCAGCTTTCCGCGTGACCTCAGTCATTTTAGTAATGGAACGGATTGTTGTATTCTTAACCCGGTCCACAAGTTCAATACCCAGAATACTCCGTTCCATAGCTCTCTGGCAAACCTCGAGCGTGGACCTCTGCTGAATTGTCAAACACCTTCTTTGAGAACCATACGTGAGGATAGGAAGAATAAACACGACGATGAGTCTTCTCTCGAGGGATAGAGGAAGATCGCCCTTTATTAAATCTTTCATGACACATTAGCTCTTCCAGAAAAAAATGTAGGGAGTTATTGTTATTACAGAAAGCATTTTTTCGTTTTTTTTTTCAGCACAGGTACCCCACTAAAACTTTAGAGGTATATTTTCGTTATCCAACACTTTTTCTCAGCCTATGAATTACTAATGCCCAGTAAAGCTTAACCGCGTAAACATGAAGCTATAAAATTTAATCGCAGCGATAACTTTTTGTACGGCGAGTGGTAGGCATTAGGTCTTTGATGGCAATTTATTATAATATGGGTTGGTTTTCGTAAATCTATGTTGGAGTTGGAAGTTCCATTATAAAAACAACATCAATTTGCTGCTGACTGCCTCGTTGGTGTAGTGGTTGCAAGCGCTACTGTTGAGCATAAATTTTGGGTTCGATTCCCTGGCGGCCAAAGAGTATTTTTTGGTCTTGTTGAACCCCTTTAGATTTGCTGACATCTCTTTGAAGCGCGCGTGGAATAATACGCGCCATCGACACGGGCCTGGCCCTTACCGGTCGGCGAGCAATAGGTAGCTTGCCGCCCACAAGCCCGCGTCTACGGTGGTCGGGAGTCCGCACTCGACTCCCGACACCCGGGGTGTATCCTCCTACGGCGGCTAACGGCGTGAGGGCGCATAGATTATCACTCCCTTACGCGTTCTACCGCACGCCTTTTTGATCGCATCAGAGCGATTCTAAAGTATTAAAAACGCTTCAAATATCGTTCACTCGAAAGAAAACAAAAATATAAAGGCAAGTCTCTTTCTAACCTTATTCCAGAAAGCCATTCCGTTCATTTCTTTTGTAGCAGTTCCAGAAAGTACCGTACAACATATTCCTTAATTCTTAGAGTATTATTACCAAGAATAATACTTTCAGTGATAAACAGTTTATTAATATTCATTTGTAAATAAATTTATTTTTTATGTACCTTTTAGTCTATGGAAATGAGACATAAAAGGTACATTTATTTACCACACACATCATCATCATCATCATCATTTCAGCCGAAAGACGTCCACTGCTGGACATAGGCCTCCCCCAATTTGTTGAGGTTTGCTATAATCGCCACGCTTGGCAGGCGGGTTGGCAATCGCAGTATGCTGGTAAAATACATAAAGAACGCTGCTGGCCATTCTCCAGTAAGTCTCTTAGTCACCTCTTACGACACCCACGGAAAGAAATGGGATGGTGCTATTCTATACTTACGACACCACACGGATGCACATAAATAAATGTATTTCTTTCTTTCTTTACTTGAGTTTATAACCAGTCGTCGCCAAATACTCACGCATTGCCTTTTAATCGAATAAAAGTTAAATTAACTATATGTCTAAACCAGCATTCCCCAGTTTAATTAACTCAAACATTTAATCCTCGCGACTTACCCACAAAGTTCTTTTAAACAATTAATTCGTGTAAATATAATTAGCGGGGCCACCAGGCTACAAACTACGCTGAACAAATAGACGTCAGTGGTCTAATTTGTATGGAGTCAACTACTGGCAGCCAAATAAGCTGGAGGCATTTGAGCTGAGCGGTTATACCAGGAGTTGAGCCAACTTGGCAATTAACTGTGTGTGATACAAGCGGCGAGGATGTGCAACGAAAATGTTGGCGACAACACGGGTACCTATAGAATCCTGTTGATTCCGTATTGAAGTTGATTATATCACTTCACTGGCTCAGCACCACATCAAGCGCTACCGCTCAGACCTGCTGCACCTTCTCCGTTTTCCGGAAATGCTCCTGACTGACAGATGACATTAGTGACAGCATCTGCCTCCGCTTGTGTGCATAAGACAGTGTTTACATATCTATTAAATAGATACACTACAGTACCTATTCCTCTTCTTTGTAACATCTAAATGGATATGGTCCAGAATTGGTGCCATTACTAGCGTTCATCAGTTCTTGTAACGTGTAGACAATAGGATACGATATTTAGAGTCTCATCGTTTGAGAAACAGCACCCCATTAACACTCCAAGTCAGAGCGCTTGGCAGTTGGTATTTTCAAGGCAGATGAAGTGTAATCGCCGCGAGACGTCCTAAAGTTACATACATACATACAATCACGCCTTTTTCCCATGGGGGTAGGCAGAAACCACGGAACGCCACCTGCTACGATCTCTACACACTTCTTTTGTCTCGTTTAGGTTCATACAATTGGTCATACACACACGCCGGTTGCGAGGACTACGCACCTGACCTTTCTCAAGAACATCACCAATAAGGTCCCTATATGTCCTCCTAGGGCGTCTCCTCCCGGTGTTTCCACTCACATCTGCCTTGTAAATACCTTTTGTGAGCCGACCTTCATTCATCCTCTCAACATGACCAAACCATCTAAGCATACTTTTTTCAATTTTTGTCACTACATCTTCTTTTAAACCACACCGTTCTCTTATCACATCATTCCTCAGCCTATCATTCAGTTACATATTGACGAGAAACCTTATTGGTGATGTTCTTCAGAAAACTCAGGTGCGTAGTAATCGCAACCGGCGTGTGACCAGATGAATGGAAGTAAACGAAGGAAAAGTAGTGTGTAAGGATAGTAGCAGGTGGCGTTCCGTAGTTTCTGCCTACCTCATGGGAGGAAAACGTGCAAACGCACATTTTCCTCCCATGAGGCGAAAGCTAGTAATACACACACATAAATATGTGTGTGTTTTACTAGCTTTCGCCCGCGACTTCGTCCGTGTTTAATTTCTAGCTCCCCCGACCCATGCCGTAGCATCGAATCGCCTGCCCGTGCGAGGTCTTCGTGTTCGTGACGTTATTTTCTTTATGAAATTTGAAATGAAATGAAATGAAATATTCTCTGCTCCAAAGGGTTCTAGCGTGATGTTATATTGTCTATGCCTTCCTAAATAAATGGGCTATCCAACACTAAATATAGTTCCTGAGATTAGTACGTTCAACGAAACAACAAAAACTTCAGCTTTATAATATTTAGATTTGATTACAATTGAAAACGTTGTAGTAAGCCAACTTAAAAATATAGGCATATGCTATTGCGGACTTTTTTTTACTTTTTAAGGGGAACACTTCTATCATACATGATTTTTGAGTTACTTTAACCGTAAACGCAGCGCACGCAACGGAAGCTCTCAAAAGGAATAAATTGTCCCTGTTTTTGTTACATTTTTCATTGATGCTCCGTTAGTGATAATTTTTTTCTTGATAATTTAACTACTCAACACAAAAAGAGTTTATTAATTCGAACTAATGTTCCTGAGATATCGCGTTCAACCAAACAAACAAACAAACTCTTCAGCTTTATAATATTAGTATAGATTAAATTTGTAATGTGGGACAGATCATACCTAAATTATAATTCTGTGATATTTACAACCCATTCTTTTGGCTTAACGCTATTCGGTTAAAAAAGAAACCAACTTATTAACTCCCAAAAGAAACCCAACTAACATCTACTTAAAAATCACGACCGCAATAATCTTAAAACGCGAACTTCAAAATACCAAAACGACACTAAAACCTCACTCCTAACATTGCAGTGAATTTTTAAAACCCTAACTTACTTCAATATTAAAAAGATACTGATAATAAAACAGTATGAACATCGAGAGAAGAGATGGCCCAGCAGAAACGGCCGCAACTTACGAGTTGTATTCGTAGGTTTGAACCTAGATCGGCACTATAAAAAAAAACCTGATATCGAGTTCCATAGGTACCTTACAATTACATTATACCATGATTAACCAACTACAAAAATAGAGATTTAAATGGAAATGAAAATGATAAAATTACTGATAAAACAAGGGATCTCCAAAGCGTTGATGAGATCCTCCCAGCCACAGTTTTCAAGGTTTCGTTGCGAGTGCCAGGCATTCTGCAGATCAGTAACACCGTCCTTTTGCAAAAGATGGCATAAAGGCCATCAGTGTCATACAGCGCGAACATTCCTAATACACTACTTTACTTTGTGTAAATTATTGTATTTATGCTCTCAAAACGGTGAATGAAAACATCATCGTGAGAATACCGGCATGCCGAAGAACAAAAAAACAAAGATGGTTGACATCTACCAGCCCACACTGGACCCCTCCCCTCCCTCTCCCAGAGAGAAGGCCAATGTTCCCAGCAATGGGAACATTATAGGTTTTTTTTTAACCGACGAAAAAAAACGGAGGAGGTTATCAATTCGACGCGTATATTTTTTCGTTTTTTTTTTTTTGGTGGGAAATCATCAATCGACGTCTCCCGCTCTTCGTGTCAGATTTTTACTGAGAGATACCGTGACCCTGGCACATGGGCAACTGAAGGAACACGGGTGGGTTTTAGTCAGTAAAAGTCTGACACGCCCTCCCGCTCCACCCAGAGCGGGAGAAGTCATTTGAAGATTTCCCATCCAAAAAAAAAAACCCCTCCCCTCCCTCTCCCAGAGAGAAGGCCTATGTTCCCAGCAATGGAAACATTATAGGCTTTTTTTGTGGGCGGGAAATCATCAATTGACGTCTCCCGCTCTTCGTGTCAGATTTTTACTGACTAAAAGCCACCCACATAAAAAAAATAGTTTCTTCAGTTCCCTATATGCCAGGGCCACGGTAACTGTTTCGAATAAATCTCGTGACCCTAGCAGGAACATTATATGCAATATTAAAACTATTGGCTAAATTCCATGGCAGTGTGTCCGCGTGGATAAAACTTTTTCCATTTTGCAATATACTAGTGTTTATAAAGCTAAACTGTCGTCTTGCAGACTCCATGGCGATTTAATTTTTATTTTATGCCTGCCGAGCTGCTTTTTGTGTAGTTTTAAAGATGGTTAAGTTTTTCAGTCCGTTTGAATCTGAGATAAAGTTTTGTTTGTTTTGTTTTCAGTAAAGGCTGTTAGACCGTTCACAGGAATTCTCCACCGGATTTGGGCGACTTGACACTTTTGAATGTTATATTATTTTCTAATAGTTCATGTGATCAGAGGGCTGGCTTATTTTTTGGCCAAAGAATCAGCATTGCCATACAACGTGGCAATGCTGCCAGCCTTTTGGGCAAGGTGCCCTTCACAAGGTCATCGGTCCTCCTTGTAGGACGCCTTCTAATAACTAAAACTAAATTATACTAGCTTCTGCCCGCGACTTCGTCTGCGTTAAATTTTGTTGTTTGCCCGACCCTTCCCGTCGCGTCGAATCGCCTACCCGTGCGATTTTCCCCGTTTTTGCAACATTTTTCATTACTGCTCCGCTCCTCTTAGTTGTAGCGTAATATTATATGTGGCCTTCCTCGATAAATAGGCTACCCAACACAAAAAGAATTTTCCAATTCGGACAAGTAGTTCCTGAGATTAGCGCGTTCAAACAAACAAACTCTTCAGCTTTATAATATTAGTATAGATTAAAAAAATCATTCGATGTGATTTAAAGAACTCAAAGGGTTGTATTGATAATTTTAATGATTATAATTCTATAATATACGTATTAAATCATACAGCCTGACATTGACCTGCAAATGCAAAAAAAAAAAACGGAAGAAACATTGAATTTCGCTGATTATCCTCCACTCTAAGCAGCCATTTCATTTTTATAAGTTATGTAAAACTTTGCTATGGGGCGGTCTAGTGACAGGTCATTAATTTTCTTCTGAAATCCTTCAAATACCACCACAAAACGTGGCCCTTTTACTTTAATATGAAGTTATTTATAACTTCCTCGTTGGCCTAGTGGTCGCAAGCGCTACTGAGGGGCCTTTTTTTTTTTTTTTTTTTTTTTCTGGATGGGAAATCATCAAATGACTTCTCCCGCTCTGGGCGGAGCGGGAGGGCGTGTTAGACTTTTACTAACTAAAACCCACCCGTGTTCTTTCAGTTGCCCATGTGCCAGGGTCACGGTATCTCTTTCGAACAATCTCGCGACCCCGGCAGGCATCGGTCCTGGCAGACCCCTTCAGTATTACTGACATCTCTTTGAGGCGCGCGTGGAACACTACGCGCCGTCGACCCGAGCCTGGTCCTTACCGGGCGGCGAGCTACCCATTGCTCACCGCCTGCAAGCTCGCGCCTACGGTGGCCGGGAGGCGTATTTACCTTTCCGTATTCATTAGAAGGAAGTACTGCAATGAAACACGCACGGGTTTGTAGCGCTTACTGCCTTTACAAATTCGTGTTCAATTTAGGGTACGCGTCCTCCAATCGCGCACGGGTTTGCAACGCTAACTGTTCTTCCAAACACGTGTTCAAGGCAACGCGACGCATGAAATTTAGCCATGAAGTTGGCGCGTAAACTGCACTCGCTCGCGACTCGCCACTTCACCAGTCGCATTTGTTTGTTTTTCCACTGTGCGTTTGAGTTATGTGTGCTTTTAAGTAATTAAATACTAGATTATGGAAGTATTAAAAGATAAATTGGTAACGTTGTCAACAATTAATACTTTATCCTGTGACGGTGATAAATAAATAGAAAGCAAACTGTATTTATAACATTAGAACATTTTGAGGTTTATTGATGATAATGTGCCTCCTGTCAAAAAACATTGATTTTATAAACTTACTTCATTATTTTTGTTTATGTACGTTGATTGCCTACAGTACAAACTCGTACATCTTTGAATGTAGATTTATTTTGGTCCTAATAAAAAGTTAAAGATTTTGTTGAGTTTTCGTGCCCATTCATTAAACACAAAAATGCCTTGAAACATACACGGATTTATTGTTCATACTACTTGCAAACCCGTGTGCGATTGGAGGACGCGTACCCTGAATTGAACACGAGTTTGTAAAGGCAGTTAGCGCTACAAACCCGTGCGTGTTTCAAGGCAGTACTGTCTCCTAATGAACACGGAAATGGAAATACGCGGCCGGGAGTCCGCTATAGACTCCCGACGCCCGGGGCGTCTCCTCCTGCGGCGGCTAGGGACGTGAGGGCGCAGAGACTGCCACTCCCTCACGCGCCCCGCTTCCTCCTTCGCGAGCATTACTGCTTCGCTGAGCCTTAGTACTTTGATTCAATTCCCAGGCCGGGCATAGTGATATTGGGTATTTCTATTAGGAATTTCTCAGTAGCATCCTTGAGAGTCTGGTGCCCATTGATGGCAATAGACTCACTCCTATTTCTGCCAGGGTTGCAGATTTGTTCGGAACAGTCAACGTGGCCCTGGTACAGGCAACTGAAGGAACAGGGGTGGGTATAAGTCAGCAAAAGTCTGACAAGCCCTCCCGCTCCGCCCAGAGCGGGGGACGTCATTTGATGATTTCACATCCAAAAAAAAAAACCGGCCAAGTGCGAGTCGGACTCGCGCATCGAGGGTTCCGTACAAACCTGTAGGTATTCACGGTTTATGCGTAAGGTTTATGTTTATGTTTATGAAATTAAATGTTTTTTTTTTAATTTTTATATTTGAGTTGATTGAATGAAGGTAAATTGCGGTTTACGATTTATGACGTATTAAAAAAAAACTACTTACTAGATCTCGTTTAAACCAATTTTCGGTGGCAGTTTACATAGTAATGTACATCATATATATTTTTTTTTTGTTTTATCATTGTCTTATTTTAGAAGTTACAGGGGGAGGGGGGGGGACATATATTTTACCACTTTGGAAGTGTCTCTCGCGCAAACCATTCAGTTTAGAAAAAAGTGATATTAGAAACCTCAATATCATTTTTGAAGACCTATCCATAGATACCCCATACGTATAGGTTTGATGAAAAAAAAAATTTTGAGTTACAGTTCTAAGTACGGGGAACCCCAAAATTTATTGTTTTTTTTCTATTTTTGTATGAGAATCTTAATACGGTTCACAGAACACATCTACTTACCAAGTTTCAACAGCATAGCTCTTATAGTTTCGGAAATAAGTGGCTGTGACATACACGGACAGACAGACAGACAGACAGACAGACAGACCGACAGACAGACAAACATGACGAATCTATAAGGGTTCCGTTTTTTTGCCATTTGGCAACGGAACCCTAAAAAAGGTTTGGCGTAGTGATATTTGGTTTTTCCGTAACATTTCTCGGTAGCATCAAAAAAGTATGGACTTTTGCCGGTTGACGACAATAGGGTCGTTGCAATGTGGTTTTACTATAGATGGACCTCTGCCTTACTGTTCGAATAATACAGGCGATGTTATATTATGTCTAGTGACTATAATGATTGTTATAAATAATCATAGTCAACACTCATAACAGATTATGGCACTGCTAGTTCTTTGTTAAGGTTGCACTAGTCGACGGGTCAAACTTGTTTGTGGGCGTGTCTAATATGCGTGCTATTTAGTTTTCATTTATTTTCTGAAATAGACGAAGATTTATAACGGGCTTGTAGAATTTCATGATCAAAGTTTTGGGCGTAGAGATATTATGAAAAAACTAGTTAGTTTATTTATTGGAAATAACGTTTTTTGAAGTCTTGAATAAATTGTCTATCCCTGTACACTAGCAATTTTGGCGTTTTTTTTTACTCTGAGAGTAATTTATTTACGTCCAAACAAGCGTGGGATGTTTCGACGCTCATAACTTTCATTTTTTTTAAATTTTGGTTACGTATAAGGCTAGATAATACAGAGACAAGTGGATTATTTTTTTCATGTACAAGGTCTAACAGTGAAGTTAACTCCATATTACGTTAGTATGGAGGGAAGACTAAATCTCTTTTATTATTAACAACAGAAGAAACCATAATACAATGTAAACAATTAGTTTAGAATAAATAAAATAACAAATTCTGTACAAGTATTTTCGGAAAAAAGGGAAGAGCTCACTGGGCAACAATATACAAAATAACACTAGTGTAAAATTATCATTTAGAAGTATATAAAAGAAAAATAGTAAAAAAAAAACTAAAAAACACGCTTTCATTGAAAACCAAACTAAAAAGTACAAAATAATGGAAAAAAAGCGTGGGGTGCTTTTTAAGGTATTTTTTTATTGATATCAGGCACCCCACGCTTTTTTTCCATTATTTTGTACTTTTTAGTTTGGTTTTCAATGGAAGCGTGTTTTGTAGTTTTTGAAACTATTATTTATTTTCTATTTTTTAGGGTGTTTCTAATTTTGAGACGTATGTCAGCGTAGTTTGTGACAGTTTTTTTGCTGTCGTGGTAACCCTGGCAAGGATAATGGCACAAATTTATGAAATTATTGCATTGTCATCGGTCCTTGATAGGTGTGCAAAGTTTGAATGAAATCTGGTCGTTTAAAGTGGGTCAAAATCGCGCTATAAGGAGTCGGTTACAAACAAACATATAAATATACAAACATACAAACATACAAGTGAAGCTAATATAAAGCGTGTAAAAAGGTAAAAGCTGACTGGGCATCAAAGAATGTATCCGCATCGATTGTCAGTCGCAAAAGTGTCCAAAAGCCTCTCAGCATTGCTCAGTTGAATGGCAATGTTGATTCTTTGACCTAAAAATAGGTGAGCCCGCTAGTCACGTGAAGAGTCGACCAACCGCTTGACGATGTCCCGAAATACTCGATGAGTACTCTGACACCACGGCTCAAGTGTTTCAACCCCAGCAGAAAGGAAGTATGGAAAAATTACTGACTAGTGTAACTTGGACACTAGAAGAAATTAAGATTCATAGAGATCAATTTTTTAACAAGAAACCACATTAAACTCACCGGAACAACTCCAGTGATTATGACATGACCCTCCCTTCAGTTTCCGGAAGACAAATGTTCCTCAGTTCTAAACTGGTGATTATCGTGACGATACGTAAACGACCACAAACTAGGGTCAACCTCACAAATTACCCTGACGGATGGCTTGACCCGTCTGTATGCGGCCTAATGGGTGGTCACCTTCATCAGTTGATGTGTTCCATTCAGGAGATAATATTGTAATGTATTTTTGTGATATTGAATGTCTTTTATATTATCTAGCATCATATTTGGCGTATGATATTCTTACTGCTGCGACACAGGGCTCCTCTCTCTAAGAGAGGACAGGCCCAGTGCAGGTTCGAAGATGCGACATGTCTTCGAATTTTTGATTCTCGGTTTCCTCAAAATGTTTTGAGAGCAGTCATTATCATCATCATCATTTCAGCCGTAAGACGTCCACTGCTGGACTTAGGCCTCCCCCAATTTGGGGGGCTTTGCCATAAACGCCACGCTTGGCAGGCGGGTTGGCGGGTTGGTGGTAAAATGCATAGAGAACGCTGCTGCCCATTCTGTAGTAAGTCCCTTAGTCGCCTTTAAGACACCCACGGGAAGAAATGGGGTGGTGTTATTCTTTACGTCCGGCACCACACGGTACAGAGCAGTAGAGAGCAGTAGTGGTGATGATATAATTTACTCAAAGTAATTCACCTGTCTGGGTTCGAATCTACGACCAACGACTCATACGTCGTCTGTTATCACTGGGCTACCACTGTTTATAATTACTAACGTCATGATAATATCCTGACTTGACGTGACGTATGTACTTCACGTATTACATCATATCGTGACATGACGAAGCAGCGTGCCTCGATGCAACGGCGTACCTATGTGTTTTGGCCCTTATTCTTTCTTTAAAATTATCTACTTTACAATACAGAACTTCAATATCTACTCAACGACAATCTTATTTTCTCGATTACGTTCTTGTACTACTCTTCTCTTCTTTTTACGTTTCTCTTCTGTTATCTTTCGATAGAAAAACTTGTTTAGTTTGATGGTCTGCACCACACTCTTAAAAAAGATCACACATTTCTGAGACACGCATGTATAACGGAATTAACCACCCAGGGTGCGCCATACAAAAAAACAACTATTGCAAGATTATGCGAACAATCTCGAAAGTTAATAAAACCAAGAAAAGTCTCAAGTTTCCACCGAATTTGAACAACGATTTTCTTCAAAATCAGCATACAAATATAGACGGATGGCGTATATAATCGTCAAATACATGACTTGGACAAGGATAGTCGGTTCTCGTCTACATATAAAACGGTTCACTAATAGTCATGTTTTATGCATGTAGGTTATATATTACCATAATACTTCTTTTCTAGTTTATTATAATTGCCTTGCGTTGGCATAGAGTGTGGAGTTGGAAGAATGGATGTTGTTTAGCAATATAGTTTTATTATGTGCCTATATGGTTAGGGTAAGAAAATAAGTGCTTATCGCTAAGTAATTACGTGGACGAGTGGCCATCTTACCAAGACACTTCCGTGCCTCGAAAAACATGTTAAGCCGTTGGTCCCAGCTGTCAATTGTGGATCTTTGTTAGTTGTTTACTGGTCGTCAGAAACCTAAAAGTCTGACAACCAGTCCTGCCAAGGGGTATCATGTTACCCAGTAACTGGGCTGTAGAGATATGATAAGCATTTACTCCATACAAAATTGACAGGCCTGTTGGTCTAGTGGTTAGCGACCCTGACTGCTATGCTGGAGGTCGTGAGTTCGATTCCCACCCAGGACAAATATTTGTGTGATGAGCACGATCATTTGTTCTGTTTCTGGGTGTAATTTATCTATAATATGTATGTATTTAGAAATATATAAGTATGTTTATCAGTTGTCTAGTACCCATAACACAAGCTCTGCTTAGCTTGGGACTAGATGGCGTTGTGTGATAGTTGTGGAATATTATATTATTATATTATATTAAAATACTGGTTTTCAGCTGCATCCGGTTAGACTGGAAGCCAATCCCACCATAGCGCATAGTTGGAAATAGGTCAGGCAGGTTGATTTTTGAAAACATGCTGATATTGCTCGAAACCACTCTTATGAAACTTTCAATGTGCTACTGATAGTTAATCTGATATATTATTTTAATACAAATATATTTTATATACATATAAGTAACAATCATATCAGCCTATTTTGACACACTGCTGGAAAAATGCCCCTTATTACAAAGAAGGCACAAGCATTGATCACAACGCTTGCTCAGGACGGTTCCCTGATTTTAGATATTATGGCAAAATGCTCCTTTTAGGAGATGCCATGTCCAGCAGTGGACCTCTATGGGCTGAAATGATGATGAAGATGAAATATGAAAATCGCTTTTACACCGAAATGTTTTTTATCGATCTGAATTTATATAACCACAAATATTTTCACACTTTTCACGCCTCACGACACAAACCAACTCATTATCATTTCCAAAGTCAAATATTCATAGCTTATACTTCCATTTTTCTATGTAAATCCAGGGAAACACTATGAATCACCCTAATCCCTGCTTATAATGAAGGCAGGCCAAGGGGATGGGCAGTCGAGCCACAATTATGACTAATGACGTCCATGACTTGTGCCAACTAATACCACCCCTCTTTGCTTGTCATTCGGGTAATATCGTAATGTTTTTTCTCGGTTTTTTGGAAGAGTGGCAACGTTGTATGAAATTCTGATGTTAGAGTCATCTGGCTAGACGGAAAAAGGCTATTTCATGTATTTCAAAATGGGTTTGGTTAGCTTAGGTTTTCTAAGCATTGATTTCTTTACTTGTTTGTATGTAAGTTTGTATGTAGAGGATAATCTCTAGACCAGCTGTCGGATTTCAAAAATTATATTTCTATTGATAGCCCAATTCTTGAGGAAGATAACAGGATATTTAAAATCACGCAAAAAGAAGTGAAAACGACGCAGCGGGTCAGGGGGTCAAGGTATATTATTATTATGAATTTATCGCACACCAGAAAATAACATTACAAATAAAAACGCTACCAAACATACAATGGCCAGCATTTTGGTTTTCTACAATCTCTTCCAGGCAACCTTGAATGGATAGTGATTTGTCTAGACATACAATTACTTTTTGGTTGTTTATTTAATCATACTTTTGCAGTTTTCTCTTGACTGATAAAGGTTTTTATTATTTTATGATTAAACAATATTCTTTTGCGAAGTACAACATTACTTCCTAAATCATTTATCATTTACTATTTTCATCATTTTCTAATGCTGAGTCCACATTATGATTTAATTATGTGTTATTATTTTATCGTCAGCATAATTTGGAATTGAAAATTATCTTCCCATAATTCTTTCTAGATTATGCCTCGAATCTAGCTGAGCATCTGTCTTTTCCATTACTATGCTCAAAATTAAATGACCATGTCTTTAAATCTTTAACAAATTTTTTCTTCCTGTCATCATGATTTGTGTCATAATCTTCGTCACTTCTCTTCTTGGGATCATCGAACTATATGTGACTGTAGCCATTGACTTCTCATAGTACCAGCGATCTCAAGAATTCCTCACCAATAAAAAATGTTTGACAATTCAAATTAAAAGATTATACTTTAAAATCAAAACATCTACATACGAGGGCTATAAACTGTGTCAGTACATTTATGACAGCTTAACCTTACAAATACAGGTAACTTGAATGAATGGAGTTGTTCAAGTAACACCGGTAGTGCCAGCTTGTCAGGTTGGTACGACGGCTTATATTATAAGTAATGTTTATTGGCATCTTGGTAATACATTCATAATTTTAACATAACTTAGATTATAAAGACAACAGTTTGTGTGAATGTAATAGAGCTTTATATTCTACTCAGAAAGGCGAATTTGGAGCTTAATTTTTCATTTGGAAAGGCAAAATAGCACTCGCAGTTAGTTAAACAATAAGGTATTCATAGTTGGAAGAAAGATTTTAAATAAAAAAAGAAAGCTACGTTAAAGCATTTATGTATAATTAAATGGAGGAACGATAATATATGCAGAAGTCTCAAGTACACTGAAGCTATGGTTCATGAATATGGTCTTACCAAGAGAGTATCATGGACTGTGACTCAGGAACTCGGTGATAGAGGTCAGATAGATATTTGCTTCTTGTAAATACTGGTATTCTGCTTCATTCGATAAAAAAGGAAAGAAAAGGAAAACTTATTGATAATGGAATCTGGTTTAAAAAAAGCAATGTGCATGAGGCATGGCTAGACCTGATCTAAAGATGGACAGCGGCTTAGTCAAAGACTGCATAAAAACAGACCGTATGTAAATGACAAAAGAAAAGAGGCTGATAAGACAATTTAGATATTGTCAAAACGTTTATGGAAAAATTATGTGACACCTGTAAGCTCAGTCAATTATTCAGATCAAACAGAAATAACTTACCCGTTCGATTAGAAATCGACTAAATTAAATATAAATAAAAATACCAATAAATCTTGTTCTTTGTCAATAGCCACAATTCGTTGTACAACTCTTGGATTGTTTAGAATTCATAATAACTTCACGAGACGTTCCTTTATGCTAAGTAGTCGATTTAAATTCGATATTAAATCGATTCCATTGAACGATAGGCGAGTGATCTTGTGGCGTTAGTTAATTAAAGTACGATTATTATAATTAGATTGGATAGTTTAGTTGATATATTATGTTTTTTTGTTGTTTCGCTGTCAAGTTTAATTTCAATAACGATCACTTGACGGGCAACATTTTTTGTTGTCTTGTCGTGTGCTTGTAAAAACTTGGGAATTTTAAGTGTATCATCATTTTGGATAGGCGGCGATATCTATTCATCTGATAGAGTGAAATGGGTCTCGTTGGGCTCAACGAATGGTGCGATACTAACGGAATAATCAGAACATTTGGAATCCGGACTGGTAATCGTAATATTATTGGTATATCTGATAAAATTCCTGAGCCGTCTCATACGATATTGATGGAAAGTGAATGGGAGTATATGTTAGAGACGTGTTTATTCATATATAAAGTTTAAAGTACATCAACTCCTTTATCCAAAATACGAAATGGTATAACCAGCGGCTACCTGATTGTCTAGTTGTATACGCAGCTATAGCCTTTTCTTTGGTTTATATTGAATCACTTTAAAAGTTTTTAAATTAGGCTGAGAGTCATCATTTTGTAAACATTAAAAATTGTCTGCTCAGCGACGTAAATAACGCAGTTAATGTTATTAAACTGTCAAAATTAAAGCTATTCCTACTGTAAGTGTGTTACGCTTTTACTCTTGAGTTATATAAAAGTATATTTTGCCATGAAGCATACTGTGTAAACTTTAATTACTTTCAAAACTGAAGTTGTTTTAACTTGAATAGTTAAAATTAGCGCTAGCTATGACCGCCGCTTCATATTCATAGCTCTATCAACAATTTAGCATGCATTTATTTACTCATGCACTTTCGTAACTTCGCACTTTAGTTCAAAAACTAATTTATATTTGTTTTCTGCTAGAACATTTATTAGAAGGTAAAACTTATGTTATGAATAGCGTACCATATGAAATGAACAATGTTGATGTTTTGAAGTTAGTTTCACAACACAAATATACACCAGTATGTTATATTTTCTATATATCTATAGTTTGTGATACTATTCAAGGTTGTATACATTTACGCACCAACTGTAACCATGAATACATCTCATGATTTTAAATCCCCGCGCGTAGAACTATTTCACGGTTATTAACAAAAAACTGTTTTATATAAAAGTTTAACTTCGCGGTCGGAATATACCTATGAAACAGTAAAGGGTTCACGATCATGTACTGTATCCTTGAAAACAGATTGCTCGTTGATATACCCGCCACCCTGCATGAAGCACTCATCCAATACAAGAGGACGTAACTTGTCTGCCATCAACTCGTCTTCAATCAATATCAGTGGTTATAATGATTGTTTTGGAGTACAATAGGGACCGGCAACGGGGTAGGGTGAAAACGCCATCTGTGGTGACGAGTGAGACTCCTACCTAAAGCATTGGGCTCTTAATTGTGGTCTAGGAAGAATAATATAAAGACGGACGGGACGCCATTGCCCTGCAGAGGGATACAACAGGCTCCTAATAATAATTATGGGGTAATGCTTGCATCTAAAGTTCACTTGTTTACCCAAGTTTTATGCATTAAACAACCTTCCACCCAAAGTGTTAAGCACAACATTAAGCTGCCCCTTTTCCACCTTGACCCTCTATAAGCTGAACTCAGCAGAAAATACTCGAAAAACCAAGCGACCACTTGCAAACAGTTTGCCAACACTCGTTCTCAACTCAACACAATTACATTAATATGCTCATTTTGCGCATATTGTACACGTGTTTGCTGTTCCAGTGAATTTGGGGACCCTTTCTGTTAACAAGACAATTTGGGACAAAGAATATTATTATAATGCTCCGCACAAAATGTTTGTTACACGTTTTGTGAGGGTGAAATTATTATTTTTTGGGTTGTCAAGGTTTTTCTGCAGAGGAACGGAAATTTTGTTAGAAATATTTGTGTTCCGTTGGTTGCAATGTGGAGATTATGGGTAGCAGCATTGAACCCTTATCGAATCATATGTATGAGCTGCGACGGATACTGCGGTCTTCCGATTGACACCGAAACATTATAAACATTGTTAAATTATAATCCATCTCGCCAGGTTATAAATTTTCGACAGATGTGAAGTGCAATACTCATTTGTTATTTAATGCATTATTTTTCAATCGTTTACAGTTCTTCCATATAACCGAATAATTCGTGAACTGGGGGGCAATTTTCATAGTTTTATGAACACACAATCTGATCTCAGCTTTAATCTGTCAAAAATACCTCGAATTTCTGTACATTTTTGAAAGTTTTTGGCATATGATTGTCGCCGAGGTGAGACTGCAGCTAGGTTTTGAATTTTTTTAAATACGAGAATTAGTCTTCTGGTATCAAATTGCATACGACGGATTGCACCTTGTGCTAATACTAAATAGTCAAGTAACTGCTATCAACTTGAAAGTAGCGGTCGCTCTACTCGCGCGTTCTTGATTATAGTTCCAACCTCACCTAACCTATTGCGTTGGGGTGTCCTAGCTTAGTAACTGCAACCAATTCGTCTATCGTCAAGATCGACAAATCAGGGATGGTTCACAATTGAACGGGTGATAAAATCGGATAGACTGTGAACCGCGTCGGTAAATGCAGGTTCGTTTACAATTTGACGGTTTGAAATTATAGATTATAAACTATAGAAAATGAATACGTTAAATTGTAAGCACACGTTGTTCAAGATCATACGGTGACACATATACCCTTAGTGACAAAATCAATTGCTCAACCACGAACCATTAATTTGCCTTCTTCGCCAGACTTTCAAGTACTTCAAACAATAGCCCAAAGTCTAGGTCATTCTCATGTCATTTGCCAGTCTTTACAGCCTCAGGCCGTTCAATTACTACTGAAGTATAGCTATTACTAGCAAGTTTTCGATGATTGTCTCCCAACTCTGTTGAAGGATCGTTCAGAATAACTATTCTTGATATAATAGCTCCCAAGTTGTTTGTAGTTTTCGTACTATTATTGATCTTAGTGTCTGTTGTTTCTGACTAGATAAACTTAGAAGCAATTGAGATGTTGACTAAATGGTTGTTGGGTAAATAGATTTTGCTGCTGTCTTCGGATGGTTCGAAGACATTGATATCTGTGGTTCAGAGATATGTCGAATCACATACTTGTATTGCGAGAACATAACAGTTAAATGTCATGAACGTAATGTATTCATAATCTTATGATTATGAACTTCCATTGTTAGTCTTAAACCTTTCAATATAGACTACAATTCACAAGCAATACGGATGAATAAAAGCAGCTTCATTAAATCATCAAATAATTGATTTCTTTGCCACTGGTTATGAAGATGTGGTTTACCATTATTTTGGCGTAATTCCTTACAAAGACATGACTGTTATCAAACCACTTTGTTGCAATTCGATTTTGATTGGGCTCAACGATTTCAATTAATTCGAGCTAATTGCAAAGTAAGAGAGTCTCTGGTAACCCAGAAAGAAAGAGGAAAAGAGGGAGAGCATTTCAAAGATGGGAAGATGACTTGTAAAACAAATGCGATAGAAACATGGAGGAGAATAATTCACAACTGTGAGCTGAGGCAGGTCTATGCTAAAGAACAATGAAGCCTCTAGATTTGTGATGTCTAAACCAGTAATTTAAATCAACTGTAAAACTAGTTTTAGTATTCCCAATAACAGCTATTTGATACTGAAACTTGAAAAAAGATTGCTTATAAAACAAAAATTTTATCACACAGCAATACAGCAGGTTTGCTCTATCTCAATAAATGTTTTAAGTAGATTTAAAGTTTGTCTTCAATTTGAAGAGGGAAATTGAAACCAATTGCTATAATATCTTGAGCCGATTATAGCTGGACGGGGCTAGTTTTAATAGCATCACAACTTTGTTCAAATGTCTGAAGACATTCTCACACTAACTTTAAAGAATATTTCATATTTCTATTTACTTACAAACTGGTTAACGGTATCGTAAACAAAATATTTTTTTATTAAATAGTGACCAGTCTTATTGTAACTCTGCATCCAAATAGTGTTAAGTGTCATGGGTGTCTATGAATTTTGGTGGTTTGTGTTAAAAATGCAAGTTTAAACGAAATCTATTAAGCGAATTTTGTGTAGAAAGTTTAAAAAAATTAATGGTATTAAGGTTATAGGTTGTGATACATTATCCCGTATCTGTGTTTGTATGCAGTAATGTTTGTTTTTCTTTTGAATATTTGATTAAATTGATAAGTTCGGAGTTTCGGACGCGCCTGTTGAGGCTATGCATAATTATTAAGATATGGATACAAGAGATTTTGTCGGAATTTATTGGTAGTTACGACATGTTTTCGGGAATAGAACTTTGATACCTTATTCTTAGGTGATAAATTCCCAAAAAAATAGTACGAAATTGACGTGTGGCAGTATACTTGCCTGGCCTGCCAGTAAGCTTGACTGGCCTGTTAGTCTAGTGGTTAGTGACCCTGACTGCTAAGACTGAGGTCGTGGGTTCGATTCCCACCCAGGACAAATGTTTGTGTGTTGAGCACAATCATTTGTTCTGTGTCTGGGTGTAATTTATCTATAATATGTGCCGTGCCCATCCATTACATTTTTTTTATGGTCCCGGTTGTCATTTGACTGTCGTAACGGATATTCAGAAGCCCAAAATATAGGTAGTCGCTTCATGTAAAATACTGGTATTTAGCTGTATCCGGTTAGACTGGATGTTGACCCCAAAATATTTGGGAAAAGCTAGGTAGACGAATATAAATACGTGGTGGATTTATGTTATCATGGTTATAGTTAGTGTTGGGATTGTATCCGGATAAACACTCAAAATGGATAAATGCTCGATAAATATTCGTTTTTACTGAGTATTTATCCAAAACAGATAATAAATACTATTTCAAGTTTCATTAACGAAACTATTGTCTTGTAATAAAGAAAAAGATTGAAATGAATTAAAATAAAAAAAAGAAGTTGTATACCGTAGGTACTTTAACAGTTAAAACGCCTATATTTACAATAATTTCGCTCAATCATGAATAGAGTTCGTCAGAAAATAATCACTACAATCGTGGTGTATTAATGTTCTTATGGTTAAAACACACAAGAGATGCGAAGATACCTCCAAGCAAATAAGTTCTAAAAAAATAATAATAAACTGTGTTTGAATGTGCTACCAATTACTTAAGTCTAATTCGTAATCTTTCAAAGCCACTCTCATTTACTTAGTTACTTAGCAAAAACATCGCTGAATTCATGACGTTTCTAATCTAGAGAAAAGCGCTGTAAAGCGCTACACAAACGGCGTCACCGACATGCTTTTATCTGATTTGGCAGCTGTAAATTATTTGACGAAGTGGGTTGAATGTGGTGAACACAACGGTGGAATAAATGTTGCATGTTCTTCTTAATTTTGGTTTCTCAGTTTGAGAGATAGTGGCCTGGACTCTTCTCAATTTATTTTTGACTTGTGGACAGTGGGGAGTGTGAGGCTTAGTGTAAAAAAACGTTTAGTTTTTTGAAACTATTATTTATTTTCTATTTTTTAGCGTGTTTCGAATTTTGAGACGTATGTCAGCGTAGTTTGTGACGTATGTCAGCGTAGTTTTCGAAGACAGTTTTCAGGCATGGCATAATGGCACAAATTTATGAAATTATTGCATTGTCATCGGCCCTTGACAGGTGTGCAAAGTTTGAATGAAATCTGGTCGTTTAAAGTGGGTCAAAATCGCGCTATAAGGAGTCGGTTACAAACAAACATACAGGTGAAGCTAATATAAAGCGTGTAAAAAAATTATATATATTATGACAAGCTTTATTACGGTGGTACCATCAAAATAGTTCTGTGGTATCTTATTATTATGTTGTCACTGAAGATACAATTTTGAACCAAATTTGAGCCCAATCGGATATCGGGAAGTGGTTCTAATTTAGCTTCCAAGATTCGTGCCGTTCAACATCGCAGGTCAAATAAAAGCTTGTAAAAAACTACTTCTGTCTTATTACGATCGCGATCTAACTTTAGTTTCAGCTCTGAGCCATTTGTTGCATTACCATTTTTATTTCGATTTGAATAAAGTTCTTAGTACAAAAATGACGATAAAACCGGACTAAGTTGTCAGTTTTGTAAAAATAACTGTATTTCGGTTTCTATTAGATTTTTAATTCAAAAACGTTGTTTTGTAATAATAAGATAAAAAGCAGAATGATGAATGAAATGAACAAATTTTTGAAGACTATACATACCTCTATGTTTTAATTTTGATTCTGTTATAATTATGATATTGATTTTAATTTTAATTTTGCATTTATTTTTGATTTTAATTTTGTTTTTTTGATTTTAATTTTGATATTCGTTTTTATTTTGAATTTTTCATTGCAATCTTGATTTTGTTTTTAATTTTGATTTCAAATTTTAGTTTTGATTGATTGTGATTTGATTTGATTTTATTTATTGTAATTTTTGTATATGGGTACAATGCCTGAAATAAAACACTATTTATTTATTTATTTTATTTAAAGCTCATTTTTGTAGTGACTCCACTTGACAGGTATAGATTGTAGTTCAGTCATTGTGCCCTTCTATAATTTCTAACGGGATGATAGTTTCGTGGACGTCCACTGACATAAAATGTATGGAAATACGCGCACGTTTTAACGCTACCGTGGACGGAAATTAAAAAGCGTGTCCGTATATTTCCACAAAATGTGATGCCGTGAGGTCCACGATAAAAATATCGACACATTAGAAATTATTATATAGCCCATTGGCAAAAACGATAACAGGGTATTTTTTATGGCATTGGAAAGCATAACACAGTCCAGAAAACCTCTCCTTTAAAACGACAGCTATCTTGTATCCTCCACCAATCAGTTCGTAGTCAATCATCACAAAGTTAAAATTTCAACAAAATCAAAATCAAGGATTAATCATTCTAGGATGAGAATCTGCCCTTTTTGCTTACGTCAAAATCACATAATACAGTCCCCGAAAACACCGGCCCTTAACCATTCTTTACTGCTTTAGTTGCGAAGAAATGGCGCAATAAACTTCCCAGCAGCACAGATGTCTTTAGTTAGAATTACAACAACTAGATTCTAGACAATATTTTTGCCACATGTCAGCTAGCACACGCCAATATACAAACAAACATTTTCTTATTCTTTTTTATGTCATTGGTATGACTTTACGCAGACCTTGTTGGCCCAAAACTTCGCCACTTCCACGGCGTTGATGTAACTCCAACTTGTTAAAGTGGTGACTACCTTGATGGAATGGCAGTAGGATATGGATAAGGAGATAAGATGCAAACTATGCTCCACCTGCTCTCCTGCACTTTGGGCCCAAAAACGTGCAGTCAAAGGGTATATAGGCCTATGCGTTGTCTCCGATGGAAATGAAACATACGCCCTCTTCCCATGGGAGTATTCAAAAACTACAAAACGCCACATATTACGATCCTTACACACATGTTTTGTCTCGTTTACGCTGATACATCTAGTCATACACGCACGCCGCACAGTGGGTCGAAACTATGATTTTAGTGACTTAGGGCTCAACTTTGCTTTTTCACTTTTTTTTTTATGCGGATGGGTAGAGCTCATTAACCTCAATAATAATTGTTCTGATGTATTTTTTCCTAAACTTTATACTTTGGGTAGAAAAATGTGTTTTGTTATTTTTTTGTATGGAGCGGCTCAAATAAACTTAAATTCCTGCTAAGTAGCGTGTGATCCCGCGTTGAAACTTTATTTTTCATATACCTTGTCTGGTCTATTATCATTTGATGCTATAAACAAATGCATAAAGTTGCAACTCTGCCAAATAAATGGATCGAAAAAAATGAAAAAATACATAGAATAAAAAGCTTCATTTTTTACTTTCGTAAGTTATTTTAAGTTAAATTTGATATGGAATAGTAAGTAAAAGCACGTAATAATACACATAATTACTTAGCAACTAACAACAATACATTTAAAAGGTCCCTAATTAGCTTAAATTTACTAATACTACATATATTAGTAAATTTAAGCTAATTAGGGACCTTTATTTAAAAATGTGGATATGAAATCAATTAATTTCTATTTGTGTGTTTAATTACTGTAATTAGCTTAACCTTTTACCTTATAAAAAAACAATGTTTTTCACTTTTAGTCATTACTGTAATATTAATTAGGATAATTAGTTAATGAGGGTAGTAGAAAAATTAGTAAACATTGTTTGTCACTGGATTCTGGAAGTATAAAATGACCATAATTTATTATATACTAACTAGTGTTCGTTTATTCGTACTACTACTAACATCTCGTGATTCTGATCGTCCCTTTTTCGTTATAATGGATAATTTAGTTAACAATTTAGATTTATTTATGATTTTAAGAGAGCAGGTCAAGTCACTGTCGGATAGTCAAAAATTCTTTCAATTCCTACAACATAAAATAAACGTGACCGAAGAGAACAGTGTTGAGCTCCAAAAATTCTGTACGCGCTTTTGTTCAAATATAAGTGCAAGATGGGAACGAAGTAGTCGCACGTTAGCACAGTTTGTAAGAAAAAATGGTGATTGGTTGGAACGTGCAATAAACTGGCCCGAAGGAATGATACCTGAAGCTGTGAACACTGAACAGGAAAGGCTCGAGATTTGTAATACTGAAGATGTCGAAAATCTACCACCATCTACTACAGAAGCTTCGACATCTACATTTACACCTCGAAAACCTTTCGAGGAATTGGGCTCCAGGCAAAAACGAAGACGCGTTGATCAAATTAACCAATCGCTTTCGTTATCCCCGGATGAACTTAAAGCTACTACAATTGCTAGTTTAAGAAACACCGGAAATGAGGATGTAGGAAAAATTATGAACCATTTACTAAATCACCCCGAAGATCTAGAAAAAGTTAAAGAGTGTTTAAGTACAAGTAAACCGAAAAGTAGTACATATTCACCCGATAAGGCACTGTCTTTATTAGTTTCACTTAAATTAAGTAAGTGGCAGTATATAAGCCTAAGAGAAGCAGCAAGTGAAAATAGGTCTGATTTATACCCTTCTTATTATAAAATAAAACAAGCGAAGGCAAAATGTTATCCAGGGAAAGAAGACATAATTATAACTGAAGAAGGAGCTGCTATTAAACTGCAAGCTTTACTCAACTTGACGGTATCTAGGCTTTTAGAAGTGATTACTTTAGATTTGGATTCGCCAACTGAGTTACTGCTAATAAGCAAATGGGGTTTTGATGGAGCCTCAGGTCAAAGTAATTATAAACAAAAGACTGAAGCAGAGTTTGATGACTCAACTATCTTCATGGCCAGTCTAGTTCCTATAAGGCTTCAACAATGTGATGGAACAATTGTTTGGGAAAACGATCGACCCTCATCAACTTTCTATTGCCGTCCGATAATGTTCAAATTTACCAAAGAAACGCAGTCAACAGTGGTAACTATAAAAGCTAGCATAACCGAAGAAATAGAAAGACTTCAGCCAATCAAGTTCAATCAAGTTGAAGTTAAGCATCAATTGCACTTGACGATGATAGACGGCAAAATATCGTCATATTTGTCAGACACATCTTCAGCTGTCTGTGATATCTGCAAAGCAAAACCGTCAGAGATGAACAATTTAGAGTCACTTGCTCAAAAAGAGAACAACGAAGAAGTGTTCCAGTATGGAATGTCATCTTTACATGCCTGGATAAGAAGCATGGAGTGCTTACTTCATATCGGTAAATATAATTTTATTAGTTCATAATTTTTTTCACGTTATATAGTTACTTGTGAGATTTTTATTTAAGTGATATTTCTTTTTGTTTGCAGCTTATCGTTTGGACTTCAAAAAATGGAGTTGCAGGGGCGATGACAAAGAAAAAATGTCACTCAGAAAGAGCGCTATACAGCAAGCGTTTAAGAAAGAATGCGGTTTACTTATTGACGTAGTCAAGCAAGGAGTAGGCACAACCAATGATGGCAATACTGCCAGAAGATTTTTTAGGGATGCAGAAACAACAGCTCGCATAACAGGAATAGATAAAGATTTAATAGAAAGGTTTCATGTGATTCTTCAGACGGTTGCATCTGGAGAGAGCGTGGATCTTTCTAAGTTTTCCGAATTTTGTAGAGATACTGCACAATTGTACGTTCACTTATATCCCTGGTATTATATGCCTTCCAGTATACATAAATTGTTAGTACATGGGAGTGATATAATTAAGCACTTTGGTGCCATACCTATAGGTAAACTGTCGGAAGAGGCAGCGGAAGCTCGTAATAAAGATTTCCGGAAATATAGAGAGAGTCATTCTAGAAAGGTAAGTAGAACGGCGACAAATGAGGATATTATACACAATCTTCTTTTGTCTTCTGATCCAAAGATCACAAGTCTAAGACCTCGAATGGTGAAACAAAATATAATGGTTCTCTCTCCAAAAGTCAAAGAGCTTCTGCTGATTTTTCCCACAGAATCCGATATAGATTTTATTGATGTAGATAATTTACAAGATAGTCATAGCGATAGTGAATAAGATTTTTTGGTAGTTTGTAAGTTTCTTGTTTTTTTTATTAGTTTATAAATGTCAAACTCATAATTGAAAGGAAATAGTAATGTTTGATGTTGTTTATAGTTAGTTTTTAGTTTGCTTGTGTTAGTTGTAGTAATGTTAGTTTACCTTTACTAATTTGTATTATTATGTACCTATCTTTACTTACTATTCAGTATTAAATCTAACTTAAAATAACATTTCATAAACATGTTAAAGTCATTAAAACAAAGAAATTGAAATTCATAGATCCCTAATTAGCTTAAATTTACTACTACTACATATATTAGTAAATTTAAGCTAATTAGGGACCTTTTAAATGTATTATGATTAGTGTGATTAGCTTTAAATTTACTAATACTACATATATTAGTAAATTTAAGCTAATTAGGGACCTTTTAAATGTATTATGATTAGTGTGATTAGCTTTAAATTTACTAATACTACATATATTAGTAAATTTGAGCTAATTAGGGACCTTTTAAATGTATTATGATTAGTGTGATTAGCTTAAATTTACAAATTTACTAATACTACATATATTAGTAAATTTAAGCTAATTAGGGACCTTTTAAATGTATTGTTGTTAGTTGTTAAGTAACTATGTGTATTATTACGTGCTTTTACTTACTATTCCATATCAAATTTAACTTAAAAGAACTTACGAAAGTAAAAAATGTAGCTTTTTATTCGATATATTTTTTCATTTTTTTCGATCCATTTATTTGGCAGAGTTGCAACTTTATGCACACGTTAATAGCATCAAATGATAATAGACTAGACAAGGTATATGAAAAATAAAGTTTCAACGCGGGATCACACGCTACTTAGCAGGAATTTAAGGTTATTTGATCCGCTCCATACAAAAAAATAACAAAACACATTTTTCTACCCAAAGTATAAAGTTTAGGAAAAAATACATCAGAACAATTATTGTTGAGGTTAATGAGCTCTATCCATCCACATGAAGAAAAAAGTAAAAAAGCAAAGTTGAGCCCTAAGTCACTAAAATCATAGTTTCGACCCACTGTGCGCCGGTTGCTAATACTAGACACCTGGCTTTTTAGAAGAACATCAACAATAAGGGCACTATATGTCTTCCTAGATACGTTGTGTTAGTCACCCTTCATTCATCCTCTCAACAAGACCAAACCATCTAAACAAACAAACAAATTGAATCTCAAGCAGAAATAAAAAAATAAAAAACGTACACAGAACCTAAACAAAATCATGTACCTTCCTAAAAAGTTTCACATATGGCAGCGCCTTAAAGCGCTTTATTTAACGTGAGCGCTTCCATTAAAGTAATTGGGCGCGCACGGCGTGTGGAACAAATGAAAAAATTTACTAACTCGCTTACACTAACGTTGTAAGTTCTCTGTCACTCCGTGAAATGGCTTTTAGGACATTTTTTGTACTAACAAGGTGGCTGGGACTTAAGGATGTCAGTTTTGGACATAAATTTTTGTGTGAATGCGGGTTTTCTTTGTAGTTGCTTGTTCTTTCTTTTTCTACAGCTTGTATGAGAAAAGTGTGGCCATATGTATGGGACAGTTGATAGTTTTTTCATAATAACGATGGAGAAAATTGTTCAGTTTGATGGTTCTTTTTTTACGGCATCTCGCAGGTCGACCTAGGTTGAGGTTGTTAGCTGCTTAGCCGGAATTGAGCTGCTGTTGAGAATGAGGTCCGTGTTTGATTCCCGGCTTGGGCAAAGTGTTATTGGGTTTCTCCATCTGGATTTTTTTATTAGCAGCTCTGAAAGATTTGTGCCCGGTTGATGGCAACAGGCTCGCTCCCTATAACATGAGAGGGAAAATATGGGTGTAGTGTAAATGCACCTTTGTCTAACCCTTCGTATATTATTAAAAGTAACATTATGGCAGCCTTCGTCTCAAGCAGTGTCACCTTTCCAAGACTGTGACCATTAGGTAAACACTCACAGTTGACCTAATGCATATGCAAATAAAAAAAACTTCCCACTTACCTTCCAATATTTGATTTGTGATTCAACCATAAAAAATCTTTAGTCTTACGCCCACTGACCAATCACAGTAAAGATTGAGCGATCAGAAGTAATTTATACCACTATAAGTAATAGGAGACCAATAAAATATGCATTTTACGATTTATATTACAAATCTGTGTTTTGTAAAATTTATAGGAAACTACTAAATGGTTTTCGATGTGGTCTTTATTTATTGATTGCGTCATTGTAATCTTAATTGATAACTGCGTATAAATGAGATGCTGTGGCACATCTGGTTAGAATTTCGTGATTTGTGTGAGATCGAATATCGCTATTGATGTGTTAAGTCTGATTCCGGATTGGGAATATAATTTAATGCATATAGTTTCACTTTTACTTATAATTGCCTTGACTTTATTCCCATGGGGACTAACTATGTCACTATAATTTTCGTTTATTGATTTATTAACATATTTAATACATTTGAAATATTTTACAAACATTTAAAAATTGTGGCCTAACTGCATAAAGAGCAGGGTCCAAGCTGGCCAGGACTCCAAAGAGAGGAACTTGCTGACTATGCGTGCAGTGTCCAGTACTACTTTCTGAATCAAGCCCTTGATCAAGCCACGCAATGAGAGCCTCCTGAGGTGTTGGTCGAGGCTCTCCGCTATTAAGCCATTTACAGTAACGATTATTTTTCGGTCCATCGATTGCAGAGTACACTAAGTCTGTGCTGAGTCTTGATAGCCTTGTCAACAAGTATTGACTTAGCACAGATGGGACTTAGCACATACTTGACAGACCGATATTTTGTTTATTAGTCTTGCTCCGCTTTCACGAGATTCTTGTCATGTCACAAATTTTTATGTTTATTAGTCAGGGTCTTCTTGTGCTGAACTTAGGAAATAGTATATCATTCCAAAGTAACAATACAAGGTACTTAACAATCCAGGCGTATATAGCGTAACGGAATTCTTGACTGTAAACATACGAGATGTATACTACTTTTTAACCGACTTCAAAAAAAGGAGGAGGTTATCAATTCGACTGTATTTAAAAAAAAAAATGTTTGTTTATGTCTGTAACTTTTGACTGGGTGAACCGATTTTGATGATTTTTTTTATTTGAAAGCTGGTGCTTCCCGAATGGTCCCATTTTTTTTGAATTTACTTCCATTTGGACAATGGGATCCATGTGAAAACCATATAAGTCTTAAATTTGCATTAAGTGTTTGCGCGACAAATGAACGAATAACGCGATTAGATTAGTGCGGGGTATCTACCATAACTAAAAAGTTAAAAATAAAAACTTTTTACAAAAGAATTAATAACCGACTTCCTTAAAAAAACACTAAAAAGTCAAAAATAACTTTAATTTCGGAAGTCGGTGGCAAAAAAACCTTAAATACAGATCCTAAGAATTCCGAAATTAAAGTTATTTTTGACTTTATAGTGTTTTTTTTTTTTAAGAAAGTCGGTTGTTATAATGTGTAAGTGTGGAATTAAGTTTGGTTTTGTGTTCTTTATTGTTCCGTTCGTTAAAGTTTAGTAAATCTTGGTATCTTGAAATAATAGACATAAGATAATCGATGATGTTTTGAAGTATCATTAACAAATATTGAGATTCCATTTCCATAAACTCAGTAGTTTCGCTCCTATCCAAAACAAACCAACAGACAAATTAATCTCCCTAACATGAAATATGATTTGTTTGCATAAATCTACAGAAACCAGGTGAAATTTTTACCATTCCGTATCTAACGCAACCTGACAGACGTTTGTACGGTATCAGCTTTCATCCCATACATCATACATGCATAATGTATGGGAACATTAATATTATAATGTTATAATTATTAACCAGTTATCTTGGCTCACTTATTTATGATGTTTATGGAGGTTTTGATATCATTTAAAATATTTAATTAAGTTTATGTCCGTGGATTAGTTCGTACGAATTTTCCCATACAAACTTCAAAACCAGGTTTTGGCACGCTCAAAAAGTTATTAAAAAAATTGGTACGTTCTTCCTCAAGATTTTAGTTATTCAAAACAAACTCAAATTCAAAGCTTTTATCTATACTAATTTTATAAATAATAATAATAAAACATTTATTTTAGAATTTCTTCCATAAATGTTAGTAACAGTGAAAACTTATGAACTAATGTTAGTAACATTTATTCTAAGCTGTGAGGCTCACCGATCCTGGAGAATGTCTACTTCACTGCGTGCAGTCGTATCCACCGCCCCAAGATCGGAGAGTCCCACCTATCAGCCAACGCTCTAAGAATACTGTTGGGGCTGTCGCGAACACGGTGAAGTAGAGTAAAGCTAAAGAGTAAAGTAAAATAAAGCTGAAGAGTTTTTTTTTTGAGCGGCCTGCAGTGGACGTCTTTTAGCTGAAATTCTGAGTAGCTCCTGGCGATTATTGCAAACCCCCAAATTGGGTAGGCCTATCCCAGGTCTTTTCGCTGAAATTGTGAATTGCCCGGGGGCTATAGCGTAGTAGCTTTCTATGGAGATGAACGGGCAACAAACTGTGGACACCCTTTTAAATCACCATTCTGTTGCCCTAATCCTGATCTACATAAGTCCCAAATTCTATCAAAATCGGTGCAGTGGTTTAGCCTTTACAAAATAACAGACGGATTATACAGTTTCGCATTTATCAAAAGTATGGTTATTACTTATTAATATGAACCGGTTTGATATAATTTGAACGTCTATAATTATATGTATTAGCTGTGGTGTCGTCCATCGTAGGTAATTATAGTTTAGAAAATGTTTTGATTAGGTGTTGACTACCGTTTGTAGGTGGGACAGGTTTTTTTGTATCAAGTTTTTTGCGATCTTGTTTAGACCACCCTGTGTCTGTTCGTAAGTGCTTACCATGACATATAGTTTAATATTTATCTCATTTTTATTAAGTTTGTTGTCATGCGTATTCTCGGAAAGTTGCCATGGTAAAATGGATTTGGGCTGGATACTTCTGCCGCGTGTCAGACGAATCATGGACCAATCTCAAGACTTAATAGGACCTTCTTAATGGCAAACGACATCACTCTAGGGTCAGACGGAGATGGTGGTATAAGTTGGACTCTTTCGATAAGGACTGATTGCTAGTAGCTCAGGGAGAAGTGGAAGGAGAGTAGAGAGGCCTGTATCCTAAATTAAAGACATTACTAGAGAATGGGCAGTAGAATTCTCTATGCATTTTACCACCATACTGCGATCGCCAACCCGCCTGCCAAGCGTGGCGATTATGGCAAAGCCCCTCAAATTGGGGGACGCCTAAGTCCAGCAGTGGACGTCTTATGACTGAAATGATGATGATGAAAGACATTACAGGCTTGCAATTATAATATTGTAGTGATATATTCGGTGAAATAATTGGAAACAGCGGTGGGTTTCAGAGATCATACCAACATTTACGTGCCAAATAAAGGCAGGTTCTAGGGATATAGCATAAGCATAATTAGCTTAGAACGTTCCCACTGCTGGGACACAGGTTTCTTCTCTGTGGGCCGTAATCCACCACGCGGGCCCAGAGCGAGGTGGTAGACGTCACATGTCTTCAAATTTTTGGTTCTAAGACATGCCGGTTTAGACACGATGTTTTTCTTTACACAATGAAAAACACAAATGAAGCGTCTCTCTGGGTTTGAACCTACGACTTAAAACTCGTAATTTGCGTATGTTAGCACTGGGTCACCCCTGTTCTACCTTCACTACGTTGATGAAACAGCGATTTTGGCCTTAACCATAGGCTAAAATCGGTCGGGCAATCATAGGTGTTCTGGGGATTTTTCTTTAGAAAACCAGCATAAACTCTACGTAACTAGTACATATTTCTATTTAGCTTGTGAAATATTAATCTAAGCTGTTTGAATACACAAAGAATACCACACACGATACCATTCAATGATGCTTAAGAAGGTTCCCATCATTTGTAAGCCTCATATGCACATATTAACTCAGCATCAATTGAGACCCACAAATACATTCAAATTATATATATTTATTCATGTAATCCACTAAGGCGATTAATAAGCCAAAAATATTGCTTAACACGAACAAAATTAAAAAAGAAACTAGGTCGTGGTGGCTATAAGTTAATCGATTAATTTACGATTACATAAATAACCGATTCGGAAAAAAAATCGAGAGGTTCTATGTGTGAGCGCTGTAGGGGGGCGATGACAGAATTGCGTACCTGTGGTGATGTACCTTAGAGCCAGCACAGACGGATACAAGTGGAGTTTGAGTAACTGTACGGTATTGAAACACCTTTCGATCGTCTTAATTTTTCACTCGCATGGTTTTCTATTTTATATAGCTGATGCCGCATCCTTACTACGTAACCCGGCCAACACTTTATGCGAACAACGGCAGGATACCTTTGCCTCTTGTATTCACTATCTACTACCAAACGAACATCTCCCTGTAGGGTGTTATTTTTCATGGTTCACTTAAAAGTGCCCAAATCGTCTCCATAGTTAAGTGGGAAGACGTAAGTCAACCTTTAAAGTGTAAAGTGAGGGCAGGCTGTGGATGTTGAGCTGTGTCACATACTATACTTTACTTGCTATCCTGCTCTCTGTGCCCCAAAATACGCAGCCAAAGTGATTTCTGTGCTGCCTCCGATAACGCCGTTTAAGGAGCGCATTCATTGGCTAGCAAAATTTGTAAAGTCCTTCAAGTGGATCATTGTGCGTGGGCCAGGGCTGCCGTCAGTTGTTATTCCTTGGTAAAAGTCGTGCCAGCGACATGATAAAGAAGAAGATAGCTGATTAGTCTTGCTTTTTTGAGCCGCGCTTTCCTGATCTGTGCTTTTCTCAGCCAGGTCTTTCAAATGTTCCTTTGGAAGTCATCTACCCATGTCGCTGTATGAGTGCAGGACTTTTTGTATCTTCTCTCACGAACTAATCATTCAGTTAGGTCTCTGCTCTGGCCAATTACTATGAAATCTCCCCCTTCAATTCATAGCCCCGGTCTACTAGTGATGCGGTTTATCTATAACTAGCTGCTCCTGCCCGCGACTTCGTCCGCGTTAAATTTCGTGTTCCCCCGACCCTTCCCGTCGCGTTTAATCACCTACCCGCGCGATTTTTCCCGTTTTTGCAACATTTTTCATTACTGCTCCGCACCTCTTAGTTTTAGCGTGATGTTATATAGCCTATAGCCTTCCTCAATAAATAGGCTACCCAACACAAAAAGAAATTTTCAATTCGGACCAGTAGTTCCGGAGATTATCTCCTACATACAAACTTACAAACAAATGTTACCTCTTTATAATATTAGTATACATATGTATGTATTTATAGAAATATATAAGAATGTTTATCAGTTGTCTGGTTGCCATAGTACAGGCTCTGCCTAGTTTGGGATCAGATAACGGTGTGTTGGTTGTCTTAAGATATTTATATTTATTTATTTACTAGTTAGCAGTGCTGAAACTTCTGGGCTTGGGCTATTTCAATACGTTCCATTATTGCATAATCAGTCTATAGCTTTCCTACTGCTGGGACACAGGCCCTCTCCCTGTGAGAGGGACAGGGGCGTAATCCACAACGCGGGCCCAGTGCGGTTGAGTTTTAGGTATTTTTTTTTGAGTTTCAATTTTTGGTTCTCGGTATATGTCGGTTTCCTCACAATAATTTTCTTTACCGTTTTGAGAGCAGTACTGGTAAAATAAAACACAAAGTAAAGTGCCTGCCTGTGTGCGGCCCCACGACCTAAAAATCGTAGGTAAGTTAGAGACAGTACCGCTGCTCACACACCAATGTTCTTCCATGACTCTATAAAGCGATATTATATCGTCGTTGCGCTTACAAAAAACGCTATGTGCTGTTTTAAGATTTCTGTTTTTGATCCTTATTTCAATACACGTTAGCTGTAAAAACCATTTTTTGATAACTTCACACACATAGCGGTTTTTGTAAGCGCAACGACGATATGTTATCATCGCAAAATGCTGCTGTAAAATGGGATACTTTCACTGCTACGCCATATTACCACAAACCGCAGCAGTGGTATGCAAGCGGCGCGCAGCGTTGGTTTACAGAAAATTTAGAATTTGTGCAAATTTCTATGTAGTCATGTCAGCAGATCGAGTAATTATCAATTAATAGGACAAATTCAGTAATAATTAATTTTTATTTTGCTTGCACGGTTTAGAATTAATGTAGTATAATCTATACTAATATTATAAAGCTGAAGAGTTTGTATGTTTGTTTGGTTGAACGCGTTAATCTCAGAAACTATTGGTCCGAATTGAAAAAATATTTCTGTGTTGCGTAGTCTATTTATTGACGAAGGCTATTGGGTATATAACATCACGCTACAATCAAAAGGAGCGGAGCAGCAACGAAAAATAGACGAAAACTGGCAGGCAATTCGATGCGGCGGGACGGGTCAGGGTAGCAAAAATTTGACGCGAACGAAGTCGCGGACAGAAGCTAGTATGTAATAATCATCATCCGCCTAGACTTTTTCTAACTGTTTATGTTAGCTTCTAGTCTAACCAGATGCAGCTGAATACCGATATTTTACATGGAGCGACTGCCCATCTTACTTCCACAACCCCGTTACTGGGTAATACGATACCCCTTGGTAAGAGTACTTGTCAGACTTTCGGGCTTCTGACGATCCGTAACGACTGTCAAAGGTTCAAAAATGACAACCGGGACCAACGGCTTAACGTGCTTTCAGAAGCACGGAAGGGTCTTGGTGAGAAGATATATTGTCACCCATCAACGAACCGACCGCGGCAAGCGTTGCTTGACCTGATCGAGCAGATCCAAACAGGGGGCGGAGGTCAGATAGGTTGATGCTTAGACTGCCTATCATCATCTGATGAAGTGTGATGTTATATACCCAGACTATTGATATAACGCGTAACTTAAAGGGTCTCCCACAAATAAGCGCGACGTGACTCTCGTAGAACAATTTCTATGTAAACTTCCTGGAAATTGTTCTACAAAAGTCTCAGCGACTGTTTGAAGAAGTCTTTACTCGAGTCCAAAATGGCATGTACCGTATTCAAACCTCCACCTTTGAAGTTTAGTGACTATTCAAATTCAATTGTACCACGTCCAGTTTTGGCACTCAGCTCAAGCAATATCCCCGATTTCATTCCATCTGGCTGGGAAGCTTCCCAAGTCACGTGCGACCCTCACGGTGTTCACTTATCGACTGGTATGCTTCAACAAATATAAGCCTTTGACTGGGAAAGCCTAATGTCATGTGGGAGGAGGGAACCTAGGGCCACGGTAACTCTTTCTCACAAATCTCGCAACCCTGGCAGAGTACATAAAGCCTAAGACCACGATCGCATGGACAAAAAAAATATCGCAGCGGAGTTTGCTCGCGCACTGGGCGCCCGCTCGGCTCGCGCGCTTCATATTTTTTTTAACGTGGAGAAATGCTCATGCATACTGCGCTACCGTGGGGAGAAAGCGCAATTATGTGGAACTCCCACCCACTAAAACTCCACAATGTCCTCCTGTGTCGATTATTGTGGGAACACTGGCACCCGTAGCACTCTTCCGCAAACTCGCCGCGGCTGTCCGTGCCCTCACCCTTCTTTGTGGGATACCCCCCACCAACGGCGCACCCAGACACATAGAACGCCATGTCCACCCCTGGGACCCAATAGCACACGGGTGCCAAACGACCCCGTGTATGCCAGCCTTGGTCACTTACCTATTAGGTCGGGGCGCTTTGGCTTAGTTATTGCAACAATTCGTTGCAAGCGATGTTGGTCGTAAACCCAACATAACCAGACCGTCGAACTATTAATTCTAACTACCCTTTCCAATATTTTAACTGCTCATTAATAAATTCAATCGTTTTATATTGTAACAAATATTAATTTCAATGCACTAATAATTCATAATGACAATGTTCATGGTGTAGAAATATTACCAGTTTGGCTAATAGGGAAAAGATCCTGTTAGTTACACTGGTGTTACTATCTGCGGAGCGAGAAAACCTGCTGTGATAAGCTTCAGTCACACATTTTTATCACGGTTGTTGTTCCCAAACTGTGATAATAAACACAAGTGTGACTCAAGCCGACTCTGCACCAGTTTGCTTTCATCGGGAGATGCTCCAGCCTACAGCTCTGAAATGTATTATCAGATTCGAATAACTTACTTGCAATTTATCTTTATCCCGTGCCTGATTTTATACCTACAGAGCTAAAATGTCTCTAAGTTTGTAAAAGATCTCCCTCATGTAGGAACCACAGTGCTTTGTAATGACAACACACCACCTCTGCTGCAACAATGTAGCACTACATTACATACATTTATTCCACCCATACTACATCAAAACTCTATACAGACAGTGTCGCAGCGACGTCAAAACGTGTGTAAGGCCGCTTAGATCGGACAGGGCCGCCCCGCGGTGCGCGCACAAATTATATTTTTATGTGTTTTCTGACAAATTGGGTATTTTACGATGCCACGTCCGTGTCGCCGTGTTGACATCTGACAGATATCATTAAAGTTGAAATGATTAAAAACTACTGTGTGGAAAAAATGCGGATTTTAATATAAATATATATCCATATAAGCTTTTGAAAGTGGTTTTTGTTTTAATTACTGATTGAATCAGGTTTTGCTAAAATAATATTTGATCATAGAGTCATAGGGTTGCTGAATATAAACAGTAGTAGCCTCGAATTGACTAGGGAAGCCGTCTACCTGACCTCTATTCTAACTAGCGTTTGCAAATCTCGTTCGGGTATGATTCTAATCCCATGGGGCGGAATAAGGTCAAGATATCCACTTTGTAACTGATCTGTTCTAGAAATTAACTCGATACATATCAATATTCATAATACCTCGGCTGCCTCGTTGGTCTAGTGGTCGCAAGCGCTACTGCTGAGCATGAGGTCCTGGGTTTGATTCCCAGGATGGTCAATTACTGAGTTTTTCTGTCAGAAATTTCTCAGTAGTCTGGATTGCCTCCTATTACTTGGGAGTTAATTATAACTGACGGAATGTGGGTGTAATATAGGTACACCTCTGCCGGACCTGTCTAATAAAAATTTGAAGTAATGTTACATGTAATAATATTTTTTTTTTTTCTTTTTCAGGTAAGTATCCTAATGGGCCTCTTGATCCTGTTGGTGTAAGTCTTGATCATATTTTGATATTCCAGTAATACTAATAGCAGCGAAAACCTACTTCACTTGATGCCGTCTTGGATTTCAGTCAGCAAATAATTTTGTAGCTACAGATTGTGGTTTTCTAATTAGATTAATTCGACGGCAGCAAAGTAGAAACGGACATCTACAAAATTGCAATTTTACAGGAGAGCAGATTTAGTAAAAAATAAAGGTAATTTCGAGAGTTATGGACCGATTAACATGGAATTTTCTTTGATGCATTAAAATAACCTTCTCTATGAATTGTGTAACAAGTTTTATCGCTATGTCGTTGTTTTACTGAAATAATGTTTTAGAGGCACATTTTTAAATATTAACTGATAGTTTAATGATAGAATGCGGTAAACAATGTCAATTTAATGAAAAAGCAAGTGACTGATGTCTTTGTTGATGTTTCATTCATCTTTCAAAGCTCTGAAGTTAATGCGAACAAATGCAAATGTCCGTTTCTACTGCGATGTTTTTTAAAATCGACTGTAGATGTCTTCATTTACGTGCCAGATTTTCTTCATTATTTTGAAATTTTAAAATAATTTTAATATAAACTTGTGTAGGGGATGTTAGTCAACTATGTCACTTGTTTGAACAAAACACAACTGATTGGAAGACTTTTTATTTTCACTGCACTTATTTACACATATATACAGGACGAGTGTCCGCAACCTTTTCCCAGGAAGGACGAAGGTGGGGAGCGGGGTCCTCTAAACCAAAAAGGGACAGTATTCTGTCTTATTATAGCTTACTTAGTAGCCGAGTCTCGTGAAACTATTCCAATTAGGACGTAGCCCGCGAATGCACTGCTAGTTCAGTATGATCAAATAGTAATGTTCTAGGGGTAGTCATTCAGTGGCGGAGGATCTTAACACCGCGGTACAGAAAAGTGACGTCACGCGACAGCGCCATCTCGCATCGAAGAGCCGCATTTTGTTGTGTGTTTCGTACTGCGTTTGTAGCATCTCTTGTCTATAATAGATGGCGGTAGTGGTTTCAAAGTAGGTTTGCTACAATCTCCCCCTCAGTTCCTGAAGACGTCTCGGCGAGAGGAACTGGAGATTTATTGCTTCCTAGGACGTCCACGTCCTCTTGTAGCAACAGGAAGATTGGCTTGGATTACAGCCTTCTTCGCAGGTCGTCCTCTTCTTCTGAGCGGCTGTACAGGTTCAGGAACTTGGTTCAAATTCTCACCTTTGTATGGTGTCAAAGCAGACGTATGATAAAGTCCAATTGGAGTTTCAGGTGTAGTCGGTGAAGCTACTTTAAAGGAGGCGGGGCCATGCTGTTGCATTATAATATAGGGACCATCTCTCCGGGGCGCGAATTTAGCGGTAACTCCCTGACTTCCTTTGCTGATCGGGTGTATGTTGACGAGAACCAAATCACCTGGTCGGTATTGTGGATGATTGCGTCTCTGTTTGTCCACATATTCCTTGCGAGCTTCTTCTTTCATTTCCTGAACTTCTCTCGCTTTTAGTAAGTTGTCTGCTAGCGTCTTTAGCTTCGGGGTTATCTCAGGTATGATATTTTCAGATATTAGTATATTCCTGAAGTCAACTTCGTTATCCCTTGGTGACCTCAATTCTCTGCCGAATGTGAGGTATGCAGGAGTCTGTTCCGTTGTGGAACAGTTAGTGCTGTTCATAGCAAAACGAATGGCAGGAAGTAGTTCTGCCCATCGATTGTGTTCCACACCTTGTATCATTATGGCCAGCTGAGTTTTCATATCTCTATTCCGGCGTTCCACAGGATTACTTTCAGGGTGATAAAGTGGAGTGTACTGATGTTTTATCTTTAAGCTATAGGTGACTTGTTGCATTACAGCACTGACAAACTGAGTTCCATTGTCACTGATGAGTCTTCTTGGTACTCCATATCTTAGGAAAATTTCATTTAATAGGGTTGTTGCACAATTTTCTGCTGAAGCGGTGGCTAGGGCAAATAATTCTACCCATCTCGTAGCCATATCTTGTGCAATTAGTATCCATGTCTTCCCATCCTCAGTTTGCGGTAGGGGCCCAAATAGGTCAAAGGATACCACTTCGAATCGTTGACTTAACGTTGTAGTCTGGAGTAAACCTGCAGGCTTTTGATTTGAGGGTTTGTACCTTTGGCACTCCAAACAGTTTTGAACATAACTGGTAACATATTTACGCATTCCACTCCAATAGTACCTATTTGCAATCTTCTTGTACGTCTTTTCAGCACCGTAGTGACCAGCAAGAGGCTCATCATGGTAGGCGCTAAGGACATTCCTCCACTCATGTTCAGGTACCAAGAGTTGTGCGTCATCGACTTCAGAGTCAGGGTGTAGGCGGTACAACATGCCATTGTTCATTAGATAGCCCTTGTTGCTCCAATAGGTAGCATCCTCTGTTATTTTAGTTTCTTCAAGAGCTGTTATTATTTTCTTAATTTTTACGTCTTTCATCTGTTCCTCTCGTATTTCTTTAGTACTCCTTGTGGGCATGTCTATCGTAACTAAGCATATATCACAGCTTTCTTCACAACACGGAGGTCTGGACAGCGCGTCCGCTACAGTGTTCACTTTACCGGGTTGGTAAACAACTTTTACATCAAATGACTGTAGTTGCAAGGCCCATCTAGCCAAACGGCCTGTTGGTGACTTTAAATTCATAAGCCACCGTAGAGCTTGATGATCCGTGATGACGGTAATCGGTAAGCCCTCTATGTATGCTCGAAATTTATCCAAAGCCCATACCACAGCTAGTGCTTCCCGCTCAGTTGTGGAATAATTTCGTTCTGCTGCCGTAAGTAGTCTGCTTGCATATTCAACAGGGTGTTCTTCCTCCTTCTCCCCCTGGACGAGAACAGCTCCAAGTGCAAAACCACTAGCATCTGTTTTCAGGATATAGGGCTTGGTTCCATCTGCTTGTTTAAGGATAGGCGCAGTTGTAAGCCGTTGTTTCAGCATTTTGTATGCTTCTTCTTGTTCCGTATTCCATTCCCAAACTGCCGTTTTCTTCGTCAGTTTAGTAAGTGGTTGAGTTATCGCCGAAAAATTATCAATAAACCGACGATACCAGGAACACATTTGCAGAAATGATATTAGCTGTTTCAGGTTTTTAGGAATTGGCCTCTCAAGGATGGCTTTGGTTTTATCCGGATCCGTTTTCAAACCATTGGGCGTTATTATATGCCCCAAATATTTAATTGAAGTCCGCAAAAAATTACATTTTTCTCTGTTTGCCGTTAGGTTATACTCTCTCATCTTTTGTAAAACTCTTCTCAGATCTTCAAGATGTTCTTCAAATGTAGCAGAGAATAGGATCAGATCATCAAGATAGGCTAGCAGTTTCATGTTTCCGAGGGTAACTCGAAATCTATCGACTAGACGCTGAAAGGTGGCGGGTGCATTGCGCAACCCAAAGGGCATCCTTTTGAATTTGTAGACGCCAAACGGAGTAATAAATGCCGTCTTCTCCTCGTCTTCTTTCCGGATCTTAATCTGCCAATAGCCGGCTTTTAGATCAAGTGACGTCATGAATGGAGTTGATTTAGCTGAATGCAACAGATCGTCTATTCGAGGAAGGGGGTACGTATCTGGTACAGTTATTGCATTTAAACGGCGGTAGTCAATACACACTCGTACTTCTCCATTAGGCTTTGGCACCATTACTACAGGCGAGGCCCAAGGCGAAGTGCATGGCACGATAATGCCTTTTTGCAGCATTTTATCTATTTCAGTCTTAAGGACTTCAGTTTTAGGTTGAGATAGTCTGTAAGGAGGCACCGATATAGGAATATTAATTGTCGTAACGATAGTATGCTCTCCAAGTGAAGATGGGTTACCATTTTCCAAGAAAACGTCCTCGTACTCTGTCAAAACTTTATTGAGATCATTCTTTTGTTGATTATTAATGTTAACAGTGCACACGTTGAATGAGTTGATACAAGTATCAGTAAACTGAGTGGTTTTGGACATTTCAGGGAAGAGCTCTCTTTCGCTAGCCGTTAAATTATCTTCCGCTTCTTTAACGTTGCGCTCTGCATCTTGCATCATAAAATCAGCAAAGCGAGGTGAGTATCCATCAAAAACTGTTCTGGGTCTTTTTATCGCTGTTTCGTCCAGCGGAATCAGTTTATAAGTATTGGTTGGTAAACCAGCCGTTTGCTCGGATTGCGGAGAATTAATTTCGATAGAATTGTGAGTAGTATCGGTAAAGGTCACAAAGTCCTCCTCGTGTAACTCGTAGGTTATAGGGCTGCCGAGGAACTGCCAAGTATACTGTGCCAAGTCCAGCACCATTCTTGCATCCTGCAAGAACCCGATTCCAAGCAGGGTACGGTTATCTTTTGAGTCCGGCAAAACTATAAAAGATGTTGGGATTATCCGGTTCTCCAGTTTGACCGGTACCACTGCTTTCAAGACCCGCTGATACCTTGCTTTCCCATCTGCCAGCGTGACCTGAGCATTTTCCGTGACGAACTGATATCCTTTAACTTTCAGCTGTTGGTATAATGAATATGAGGCAACGCTGGATTTTGCACAGGTATCTATGAAGGCTACTCCCTTGACACCGTCAACTTCTACATATACAACTGGTCTTGCTCTAACATCAGGACGATAGTTAAGAGAGCTGAATTTTAGGTCTGTGGGTGGCTCCCGTTCCTTTTTAATGGAGCATGTGGCACAGCTGCTGCGAACTACTCCTGGTGTGCCACATCCATAACAGTGGATCTTGGGCGCTGATGGCGACGGAGCTTGAGTCGACGTCGTCTGTTTGGATTCAGGACGTGGAATTGAGGTTCCCAATTCCTCCTGTTTTTTTTTTAATCTCCTGCACTCTTCAGTGCGGTGTCCACTGAAGTGACAAAATCCACACTTCTTCTTGGGTTGCGATACAGCTGTTGTTGGTTGCCCGTTCCCAGATTTCACAACCTTGCCTTGTTCAATCCATAGCTGTTCAATGGCTCGTGAAATATTTAAGAGCTCATCAAACGTCTTGATTGAGTCTCGCGGAATCTTATCTTGGATTTTATCCCTTAGTGACCCGTATATCAGATCCAACTGGTGAGATTCGGGTAATTCAGGCTCTGGTAGCTGAGATACTAGCATCCGCTTATAGGAAATGAAGTTTTCTGTTGTTGTTTGTCCGTCTTGCTTCACTCCAACTATCTCCTGTAAAAGCACATATGCTGGTTTTTTAGGAGCAAAGGCATAGCGTAGTCGATCTTTGAACGACTCCCACGAGTGAATGTGTTTCTTCACGCCTTGCCACCATATTGCTGCTTCTCCTTTCAGTAGTAGCGGGATACTGATGAGGGCATCGGCGTCCGTAATGTGTTCTATTTGTTTAAAAATAGAAACTGCTGCCACGAACGCTTCTAAGGTTTGGGAGCACTTTGTCCCATCATAGTGAGAGGTGCACGTCGTGAAGGATCCTTGCCTCGACGGCGAAATCCTTTCCAGTAGTGTTTGGAACTGGGCGTCGGACAGGTTGACTGACATCGCTGGTGAGGTTTTCACAGTTGTAGTCGTTAATCTGCCTGAGCGGGTGACGTACTTCTGCTGATTTTGTTCGTGCCCACCGTTGGTCGCCAGATTGTAGGGGATGTTAGTCAACTATGTCACTTGTTTGAACAAAACACAACTGATTGGAAGACTTTTTATTTTCACTGCACTTATTTACACATAATTATATACAGGACGAGTGTCCGCAACCTTTTCCCAGGAAGGACGAAGGTGGGGAGCGGGGTCCTCTAAACCAAAAAGGGACAGTATTCTGTCTTATTATAGCTTACTTAGTAGCCGAGTCTCGTGAAACTATTCCAATTAGGACGTAGCCCGCGAATGCACTGCTAGTTCAGTATGATCAAATAGTAATGTTCTAGGGGTAGTCATTCAGTGGCGGAGGATCTTAACACCGCGGTACAGAAAAGTGACGTCACGCGACAGCGCCATCTCGCATCGAAGAGCCGCATTTTGTTGTGTGTTTCGTACTGCGTTTGTAGCATCTCTTGTCTATAATAGATGGCGGTAGTGGTTTCAAAGTAGGTTTGCTACACTTGTAGATAGATTGATTAAAAACTCATTATTGTAAAAAAATAATTTTCATCAAAATGTAGATGTCCGTTTCTACTTTGCTGCCATCGAATTAGTACGTAATGAAACCTAAACTACGAATATGCACTGTTATAAGCACAGCTTGCACTGAAATGAATCGGACGTGCTGATTTGTCAACTAACTTGTATGAACGCGTTCAAATTGACGCTGAAGCTACTCACAATATCTATGTTGTAACCTTCAAATTGAAGGAAGAAGCCGGACTAAAGTGGCAGTGGGCAGGGCACATTGCTCGCAGAACAGATAAATATAAATATATATTAGGTCAACCAACACACCGTTATCTGATCCCAAACTAGGCAGAGCCTGTACTATGGTAACCAGACAACTGATAAATATACTTATATATTTCTAAATACAAACATATTATAGATAAATTACACCCAGACACAGAACAAATGATTGTGCTCATCACACAACATTTGTCCTGGGTGGGAATCGAACCCACGACCTCAGTCTTAGCAGTCAGGGTCACTAACCACTAGACTAACAGGTCGGTCATGGCCGATCAGGCCGGCAGGTTCTGGAGTGGCGACCGTGTACTGGAAGACGTAGACGCCAAGATGGAACGATGACCTGGTGAAGGCCGCAGGAATCCGCTGGATCCCAGTAGTTCAGTATCAGTCGAAGTAGTGGTGATGGGGGAGGCTTATGTCCAGCAGTCGACGTCTTTCGGCTGTAATGATGAACTTTCAAATGAATGAAATGACATGTGTTGCGGTAGTGACCTTTGCGACGTCTTCTTACCATGATTATTAGGAACAGTCATTATGTGTGTAGTTTAGTTAGATATATTACCTAGCTTTTCCCAACTAAATTGCGGTCGGCTTCCAATCTAACCGATTACAGGTGAATACTGGGATTTTACGTGGAGTGACTGCCTATCCTCCACAACCCAGTTACTGGATAATACGCGCTTAATCTTAGGAAAAGTATAGAACTTATATCCTTAGCAAAGTTTCTATACTTCGTAGAATCAACATGTGCAGTAGCTATCAGCCACAAACACCATTTAGAAAGCGATACATATAAAATGTCAAGACACATGTACATCTTAGGCTGTGTACACACTTGTGCGCTTGCGTGTGAAACATTCAATTCATCTTGCCTCAAAAATTCTATGTACCTATTTCATTCCAAAGAAATCTACATGGGCACTTCAAACGTCAGAAGCTAGTTGCCAATTAGTCATTTCCTAAGGAAAAGAGCCAGCAAGAAATTCTATAGTTACTCCAAGGACACTCTTCAAAATCAAGTTGTTACAAAATCCCGTGTTTTTTAGAGTTCCGTTGCCAAATGGCAAAAAACGGAACCGTTATAGATTCGTCATGTCTGTCTGTCTGTCTGTCCGAGTATGTCACAGCCACTTTTTTCAGAAACTATAAGAGCTATGCTGTTGAAACTTGGTAAGTAGATGTATTCTGTGAACCGCATTAAGATTTTCACACAAAAATAAAAAAAAACAATAAATTTTGGGGTTCCCCATACATAGAACTAAAACTCAAAAAAATTTTTTTCATCAAACCCATACGTGTGGGGTATTTATGGATAGGTCTTTAAAAATGATAATTGAGTTTCTAAAATCATTTTTTTCTAAACTGAATGGTTTGCGCGAGAGACACTTCCAAAGTGGTACCCCCCGTAACTTCTAAAATAAGAGAATGATAAAACTAAAAAAATATATGATGTACATTACCATGTAAACTTCCACCGAAAATTGGTTTGAGCGAGATCTAGTAAGTAGTTTTTTTTTAATACGTCATAAATCGTAAACCGCAATTTACCTTTCATTCAATCAAATCAAATATAAAAATTAAAAAATAATAATAATAATTTCATAAACATAAACCTTATGCATAAACCGTGAATACCTACAGGTTTGTACGGAACCCTCAGTGCGCGAGTCCGACTCTAACTTGGCCGGTTTTTTTCATTTATCAAAAAAGATTTAAAATCATTCCGAACCAGCCCGCCCCTTGTTACCAGCGACTAGCGATGCCCTAAGAGGTCCATACCCCACATGGAGTGCCCTTAGCGAGTAGTCCCTCTAGTTTTAAGTTTGTAAGCCCTGGCAGGAGGGCTTAATTTATTAAGGTAGCCACAGGCAACTCCGGTTAAGCAGCCAACAAAGCCCTGGCAGTTAAAAGATGAGTAGCCTCTGACAACGCCCGTTCACGAACCACCGTGTGGATTAGCAAACATCCAGCTCAACCATTTTGTAGCCAACCGAAAAATCCATACCAAGAATATGTGACTCGCAAGTGTGTCCACAGCTCAACACATCCGCGTCTGGAATCTAGTCTTATCTCATACCGGATTCCGAGCGTTTAAAACGAACGACACCCACCTCTCATTATCACTATAAACGATAATTTTATTCGTATAATTAACGGGAATTTTAATACAAATCGTGACAAATTAATTATTGTATGATTTGATTGGCAGCGTATTAAAATAATCATCGCTCTGTTAAAATGTGAATTCATGAACGATATTTATAATGCAATATGCATAATATGAATGTTAATATTGATGGGAAACTATGGTTTTTGATTTGTTGTTTTAATTCTGTGTCATTGATGTGTATATTCACTCTCGTTGTGGTGTAATATGCATGTTGCATGTATATGGTGTAAGTTCGTACATTCAAATCAAATCAATCAATAATATATTTCTATTTCACATAAACCTACAAGGGCACTTATGTAATGTCAGAAGCTAGGTGCATGGTTCCAAATTTTTTATTCCTATGGAGAAGAGCCGGCAAGACACTCCATGGGAACTCTTTTAAAATAATTGGCTTTTACAATGGTTTCAAATGACAGTGTTAATAGGTATGGGAGAACAGTGTAGGATTGTCAACAAGTACCAGCTCAACTCAGCCTATCACAGTCCACTGCTGGACATAGGCCTCTCCCATGTTGCGCCATAACACCCTGTCCTCCGCCTTCCGCATCCAGTCTACCCCAGCCACTTTCCTAAGGTCGTCGGTCCATCTAGCTGGGGGGCGTCCCACACTACGCTTGCCGATACGCGATCTCCACTCCAGGACTTATCTGCTCCACCAGCCATCGGTCCTTCGACAGACATAGCCAGCCCACTGCCACTTCAGCTTGCCAAAGTACCAGGTACTCAATAAAAATAGAAAATTGTCTACAGTTTACAATACTTACAACGTTCTCACATTGGTAGAAATAACCCCGGTCGGATTTTTTCGACCACTGGATCTTCAACGTTACGGCAAAGCACCGAGAGTTGAAAACCGAACAATGAGTTCTTTTCAACAGCTGGGATGCACTCCGTCGGATTCTCAATGTTCGCTTCAACACCGAGAAAAACCAGTGCGCTATACAACTCCGCTACGATTATTTTACGTCCGTGTTTCATTGTCTAACTGCCCCGTTTGTCTCATGGTTGCAATCCTTACTGCTAGACTGGGGTCCTGGGTTTCCGACTCCCAGTTTAGGTAAAGTGTTATTGGGGTTTTCTTTTAGCAATGTCTCAGTAACCTGGAGTTTGCAAAATAGTCTCGAAAGCACGTTAAAACGTTGATTTTTGGAAGTAAGTTGGTCCGTTCCATTAGAAAGCGTTTTTGACACCGTAGAGTCAAACCCTGGATATATTCTTTTCACGACAGCCGTCACTGCAACCATTGTGTGGTCACCACCGTTCTTCTAGGAAACTGTAGTAGGGCTGATGTTGCTACTTCACCTTTGTACACATACATACTTTAATGCACGTCTTCTTTACATGAGGGTACGTAGAAAGTAAAAATGCCGCCTGGTACGATCCTTACGTACTCATTTTGGTTCGTGTACTTTCATACCTCTGGTCATGCACGCCGGTTGCGAGTACTACGCACCTCACCTTTCTAAAGAATATCACCAATAACGTCACTATATGTACTCTTAGGGTTGATGCCTAAACAGTGAAAGGCCAGAGACGCACCGTGTTCAGCGCACGCCTCTTTAGAGAAACTGCGACCGTTTGCGGACGCTGAGGGTGACGGGGCCCGCATATATTCATGTGGGCCTAGACCTGGCCGGGGGAGCGTGACGAAATGCGCAAGCACTCCAGCACTCCGGCTAAAGGTAGCAACAGAACACCGTGTGGTTTTTTAGTCAGTAGGAGTCTGAAAGACCCCTTAACCCACCCTAGGGTGGAAGACATTCAAGAGGATTTCCACACGAAAAAAAAAGGGTCATTAAGAATGAGTGTGAGAGGACGTACTCACTCTGCCTTGTAAATATTTTTTGTTAGTGGCTTTTCATTCATCGTCTCAACATGAGTCATGCTTTCTATTCTCTTTAAAATAATATTAGCTGCAAATCTCAATCAGTTATTTCAAACCCACCAAATAACCACCACTTAACCTCATATCTTTTCCTTCACTATTTCCAATTTTACGTCAAATTCAATTGACGCACAACAAAAAAGGTTGCGACGTTTAGTAGCGAATGGGGGATGAAGGAGGATGAAAGGGGGATGAGGGGATGAAATACTCTGTGTTGTACAATAAATCGTTGTGGACGGGAATGATTTGTGGGCGATGTGTACGACATAATAAACAGTTAGAGAACCTATCGATTGGGGGATAAGAATTTGCGCTCAGTTCTGCGGAATGGCGGTTGTTAAGGAAAATGTTTGGGAATTATATGATTATTTTTTTAACTTCATCAGCTGAAAGACATCGACTGCTTGACATAGGCCGACCTCAAAGGAAGCGCGGGGTTCATTATCGCCACGATCGGCAGGCAGGTTGGCGATCGCAGTATAGTCGTAAAATATATAGAGAATGCTTTTGCCCTTTCTCTAGTTTGTATTTATTTAAATGTAATTATTTTTTAAACTAGATGAGGTCTGCATTACCAATCTGAATAGTTTAAGAACGCACCGAAAAAAAGAAAACTCAGGCGTCTCTTTAAAAACCCAAACATAAGCTTGGTTGGACTGTATGAAAACCATGTAGATTGGTGTCTGAAATCGTCTTTTCCAGATTGAGTGGAACCGCCCAATCAGTACACGCATTTGTCAGCAATTATGCAGTTCAACTCAGAATTTACTTACTGGCCTGTTAGTCTAGTGATGTGTGATCCGGACTGGTAAGACTAAGGTCGTGGGTTCGATTCCCATCCAGGAAAAATGTTTGTGTGATGAGCACCATCATTTGTTCTGTGTCTGGGTGTAATTTATCTATAATTTGTATGTATTTAGAAATATATAAGTATATTTATCAGTTGTCTGATTGCCATAGTACTGGCTCTGCCTAGTTTGGGATCAGATAACGGTGTGTTGGTTGTCTCAAGATATTATATTATTATTTAAGGAGCTCAACTTCACCCATACACATTCCCATCAACCCAAACTGTCAGTCAATAAGACCTTCACACATTACTTCGCCCACAGGGTCCCAGTACAGGCAAGAAACACTTCAAACAGATCATGGGCTGTTGATTAAAATATCAAGTTTCCCCACGATGCGAGGATTAGTATTCGATCAACGAATTACCATAGATCTTGAGATAGGGGGCTTAGGTGTACGATTAGTGCGGGGACGTGTGTATCGATAGATTTGGAAATTGATTTTATGGGCTGTACGTGTGAGTCGATAGTTTTGGAAATTAAGATTTTCTTTTTGTTTAACTATGGGAAAGCCATTGGAGGGTTGAGATTTAACAGATTATGCATGTTCATCCATCCCCTTTTAAACTACTTGTTATATTTTAACAAATGAGGCGTCGAAGGTTAAAAGATATATATGACGTCACATAAAATTCAATATGACAGTAAATGTAAAGGATTATCGATTTTTCTGTTTAATGTTTTTAATGACATGTGATTAAACTGAATAGTTGAACTAACAATTGTGACTGTTCAGCCTGGAGTTTTTCGTACGATCGCCAAGTCAGACAGCGTATAGGTAACTAGGTTCACTACATTTTTTTCAGTATCAGTCTGGAGGCTCGGCTTTAGTTACGTGGGACTTATAACATACAACTAACCTTACTCTTTATATATTTGTCCACCTTTGTGTCTTCATATAGGCAGGGTGATATGATGTAACAGAAAAAAAAAACTCTTTTTCACATACAAAAGAAGGCGATTTATTTTCTTTTATTGTAAGGAAAACAGACTTACTAACCCAACTACAGAACGCAATGCAGATGAATTTATTAACGTCATATTTTAGTTTGTTAGTAGTTTTCATTAATAAGTTAACATTATTTATTAGTACACATTACATTTAGTACACATTAGCATGTTATATTTTTGTTAATTTATTCATTCGGTATAAGTTATCATGTTATTCATTATAATTATGAATAAACAAGACTGTATTACGTACGTAGATAGTTGTCTTAGGAAGGTAAATATCGATATTTATGTAACAGCCCACTACTAAACTTAAGCGCCACGTCAAAACATAAATAATACCATCTTGATCCATTTTGTCAAACGGTTACGAAATAGTATGAGTGCCATAAAATCCTTAATTACGCCGTAAATATTGATTAAGTGAATGTATAAGTAATTGAAATGTTTCCATACAAACCATGGATTTAAATTATTTGAAATGTGTTAGTTTTATGGTGTTAAGTTCATTGGCTCGAAGTGAAAGTGAAGTGTTAAGTTTAATGTAACTTAGTTGGAAATTAAATTTCGAAGACTTCTTCGTATATGGATGGATTTTTAATATATGCAAATCAAAGTCTTTTTATTTTTTACAGCATTTGAAATCGAACTTCCAATTATTTACGTTTTTCGCTCCAAAAATATTTATGTGCACTTTAATAATCATATATTATTAAAGCCTAATTAATTGCCCCGCTTTTTGTGAACCTCAAATAAGTTCCTATTTTGGAGTCCTACAAGGGGTGAAATTAAATACGTATTATTGAAGCTATACATATGTAACAACCGCGTGACCGTCTCCTACCAAATAAAAAAAAAAACACGCAGAAATCAATGAACAGACATACATAAAAACGAACATAGAACCCCCCCCCCCACCTTTTATAAAATCAGATTAGTAAAATAAAAAAGGTAAAACAAGCTACCGAATCTATTAAGAAATAAATAAAAGAAACAAACAGACGTGGAAACGAAAAATATTTAAATTTCAGGCAAAAATCCTTACAAAGCTTAAGGTACTCCATTTAAATACAAACTGAAATCTTTTCAGAAAGTCCTTTTCAATACTTCCTTACAAAGTTTATAACACAGCTCATTAATATAAAAAGTAAAAACGTTTTAAACTGTGACGTGGGCTGACGTCGGCGTGATTGATGACGTCGGCCGTACCTACACTTACTGTCACAATTATTGAGCCAAATGGGATTTTATTTTTATTTTTGACAAATAATTTTAAACTATTAAAAGTAGGGATAAAGAAAGAAAAAGTATTTATTGTGACTCGCTCAGAAACGAATCTAAACACAATATACTGAATAAAATTAAAATAAAAATATAAGCAAAAAAGAATGTGTAAAATACGTCTAGACCAGGCCAAAAGCCTCCTATCCCAGAATGATGCTGTGACTGTATGTTGACGGGGTCCGCTATGATGTCCAGGACATCACTCAGGGACAGATAACGAAATAAATAAAAAAATTAGACCTCTAGTAGGTATAGTGATCTGGCTTGATTAAAGATTTTAGTTGTAATTTTAAGATTAAGGTTATATTTTTTAAAGTGAAAATAAAAAATGTCGGGTTTTTTAACAGTTGTAGCGGTGTTTTATGTTTTTGGGATTGTATTTTTACAATTAAAATATTAGACTGTTTGGAAAAAAAAATCTTGCAGTTACTGATATACAGGCATTACATTCAACCGCGTCGTAGTAATAAGTTGTGTTCTGGTCTAGATTATGTAAGAAGCGCCACTGTGATAATTATTCATAGTTATCAGTCAATATACTTTATTCTGAACTCTGGTAATTTATTTTACAACCATTATTCCTACAAAGGTCCTCACAGTCTATAGTATATTAGGAGTATATGATGTCTACACCATAGTAAATTAAAAAGTTTGCCATGGTCGTCTATTGCTTGATGTCAGGGTCTACAAATTGTTAACTTTTAAGGTTTTTGATTTCGGCCACTTACGTGTGTGTATTTTGTCTATCGTTTGATAAGGTACGTCATGTTTTTGCAGAATAATAAACATTTTTTTCCTTGCGGTCAAAAATAATAATCGTTTTTTTATAACTAAAAATAAAGGTATTTGTGAAAGCCCTAATTCTCTTACTGAAATTGAAATGAATCATTACATTACAAAATCAACATTGAATTCAATAACACATAATTAATTACATATCATCGTAATTACATAAATTTTACATTTCCAATAATATTGGCTCAGTAAACTCATGATAGCAGACTTGGTTAATTAAATATTATTATCATTTAATTATGTTATTATAATTCGGGGATCGCTTCTGTTATATCTTAGTACTCGATTTACATCGGCTCGGAGTAAGGGAGCTGAACTCTCAACAGATATAACCTATTTCTATTGTAGTGGCACTAAATGGATAGAAGTCAGAAGGGTCATTCTGTCTACTTATTTAATTATGTCGATCAAGAGGTTAGGCATCAGATTTCTCTATTCACTGAAGGTACTACAATTATAAACGGCTTTCTGTTTTTTTTTAATGTCATTTGCCAGTGGGTGCAAAAAAATGAGCTATTAACAAAATGTTAAGAGTTCCTATTTTTTGGTTGGGAAATCATCAAATGAATTCTCCCATGGTGAGCGAAACGGAAGGGCGTGTCAAACTTTTACTGACTAAAACCCACCCGTGTTCCTTCAGTTGACCATATGCCAGGGCCACGGTATCTCTTTCGAACAAATCTCGCGACCCTGGCAGGCTGTTAATAACCCCCTTAACGCTGCATTTAATACAAAAAAATGTTGCTTTACTTCGTTTCTGCATTGAGTTAACCTGTACTTCGAAATGTAAGTAGGTAGTTTTATGTTGGTATTGTATTCAATTTTATTACTTTTGTTAGAACTTGAGACAATTTTATCAGTACGTAGGCTTTTTTATTTTTTGGATGGGAAATTATCAAATGACTTCTCCCGCTCTGGGCGGAGCGGGAGTGCATGTCAGACTTTTACTGACTAAAACTCACCCGTGTTCCTTCAGTTGCCCATGTGCCAGGGTCACGGTATCTCTTTCGAACAATCTCGCGACCCTGGCAGGTATCTGTCCTAGCAGACCCGTTCAGTTTTGCTGACATCTCTTTGAGGCGCGCGTGGAACATTACGCGCCGTCGACCCGAGCCTGGTCCTTACCGGGCGGCGAGCTACCCATTGCTCACCACCCGCAAGCTCACGCCTACGGTGGCCGGGAGTCAGCTATTGACTCCCGACGCCCGGGGCGTCCCCTCCTGCGGCGGCTAGGGACGCGAGGGCGCAGAGACTGCCACTCCCTCACGCGCCCCATCTCCTCCTTCGCGAGCATTACTGCTTCGCAGAAGGAGGTGACGGCTTCCCATGCCCTCTCGCTCCGTACCATGGCTTGCACCATGACCGAACGTGAAAGGTCACTGCCGCCGATCGCCTCCACGAGGACACGGCGGCGGTGCTCCACCCAGGCAGGGCACACTTCCACCGTATGCTCCATCGTGTCCTCTAGACGATCCTCACAATGGAAACACCCGGGCGTATCCTCCCGCTTTATCTTGAACAGGAACCCACCGAAGCAACTATGCCCGGTGAGAACCTGCGTCAGGCGGAAGGTGAGGGCTCCGTGACGCCTCTCTATCCACTCCTCAAAGAGGGGACTTACCGCCATAATTGTGGCGTGCCCTGCGCTGGGTTGCGACAATCGTACGCGCCATGTCGCCATGAGATTCTGCTGGAGCTCTGTCCGGCGTTTCGCCTCCTCGCGCCACTCCCACATGTGGGCGAGGACCTTTGCCTCCAGATCCATGGCGGCACTTCGGCAAGGAGGCTCGCCACCTCGCAGGAGACCGTGTGATATCCCCGGATTAATCGGATGGCCATGACCCTCTGGGCCGCACTCAACCGGCGCGCTGGGTGCAGCCTCAATGAGGGCGCCCACATCGGTGCCACGTAAAGGGCCATGGACCGCACGACCCCCATGTAGAGCCTCCAGCAGGAGGCGTTTGGACCCCCCAGATTGGGCAGGAGCCGCTTTAAGGCAGCCCCAGCCCGATCAGTACGAAAGCTTGGTTGACGATTTAAAAAGTGAAAATTCAAAATTGTTTTAAGTAGTCCTTCTGTTAACCTTTCTGTACTGTAGTTTGTCATTGTGCCGTGGGTTGCCGAGGTGGCAATTGTTACGGATACCACCTCGAAACAGATTGTTAAACGAAAATGTACGTAAGAGAAATACGTAGAATTATATTATAGTAGGAGTACTTAGTTTCCAGGTACATATTTCGTATTAAACTAGCTTCTGCCTACGACTTCATTTGCGTTAACTTTTGGCTTCCGCCCCACCGCGTTGCATGGTTACCCGTCCGCGTTATAGCTGCATTTTCGTCCAGCATTCTTTTTCATTTTGCTAGGTTCATTAGAGTTAAGCTGATCAGTGATCTTTTCTCTTTTTGCTCAGCTCTTAAGGGTCATAACGCGATGTCAACCAATCTATAGCCTTCTCAAGAGTTGAGCTATCAAATGCAAAACGCATTTTTCATATCCGACTAGTAGTTCTAGAGATTAGCGCGTGCTAATAAACAAACGAACTCTTCAACTTCATAATAAAACTCAGAAAACTAACTAACCATATTCTTCTTAGATCTTAATCGAAAAACAATTCTGTAATTTGGTCGAAAGTCACCATTAGCTTTAATATCTTCGAAAATGGAACACAAGTTCCATTTAGTTTTGGAATCGCTCGATACCAAATTGAGCTAAAAGTTTAATAGCTTGCTGTAGGAATTCTCAGTTATGTCTCCGGGATGTTGTCGTGTAACCGGTGTTAGTATTGCTTCGACCACATGGGACGGCCGAGTATAGATGTGTCGCAATTTACCACGAACTACATGATCTCTGTTTAGGGATCACCTTTGGGGAATAGTCCTGTTCAGGTTTGAATTATCTTTGCGGGACTCGGTTTCTGGATGCGGATTCAATTCATATCAAATGTGACGTATTAAATAGGTTGCTTTTATTTTGGTCAAACAATAACTAAGGTTCATCAACCTTCCCAACAAAAATATCCTTCTGATCAAGTAAATACTAACTGGGTGAGGTGATATCCCTTAATAAGACTGGTTGTCAGACGTTTCGGCTTTAGACTACCCTGTAACAACTGTCAAAGGTCTTCTAAAGACAATCTGGACCAATGGCTAAGCGTGCTTTTCGAGAAACGGCCTTGATATGTGATGAATGGTCACCCATTTGCGAAGCAACTGCGGCAAGTATAGCTTTTTTTTTATTAGCTCCCTATGTCCCACTTTTGGGAAAGTTTCCCTCCACTTCTTCCATGTTTCGCGAGTCAGCGTGGCTTCCTTTCAGTTTTGACAGAACCTATCCAGCTCGTCTTGCCATCTCCTACGTGGTCTTTTGCGACCCCGCCTCACTGTCTCAGGGCACCAATTTTGTCCTACTTGGGCCCACAGTTGTTCCTCATGCGACAAACATGTTCTGCCCAGTCCCATTTAAGTTGGGCAGCCTTTTGAGTCACTGAGTGTAGCCTAACCCTTATTATTTAGCCAAGAGCTCTTCCGTTATCATTCAGTTACAAAAGTTTCTTGAACTGAGTATCACCATCGAAGTATTATCCTTTACTGAACTAAATTAATTTACGTACAGTTTGCAGTCAATGTCGACAAACTCCTGAGATGGAGATAATCTCACAAGTTTGCAGAAGTTGATAGCATCGGCTGGTGAATGGCTGACCCGATGCAGAATGGGTGGTGAATGTATAGTTGTGTTGAGTTGGCCTTTGTGGATGTATTTAGATCATTAGTAAGGATGTCAGTGGCAGGATGTACTTTATACATGTTTGTTTTTGGCAAAGAAAAGATTACATGCTTTCTAACTTGCTTAATCCTCGAGAATCGTCGTCTATCTAGCCTTTACCCAACATGTTGCGGTTGGCTTCCAGTCTGACCGGATGCAGTTGAATACTAGTATTTAATACGATATCCCTTGGTAAGCTTTAAGTTTTCTAGCTTACAATATAGTAGATTTTTTTATTTTATTGTATTTTAACGATTATTGAACACATATATAAAACAAACAAGGAGAAAAGAACACAATGATACGTACATAGGTGATGCTGATGATGTGATTGTAGTGGGTGAGGTGATTTATACAAACAAGACCGAGAATTAGTACTTTCTAAATGTCAAATACAAAATACTCCTCAAAGTTGAAGGCAGTGCGTACTGCCTTCACCAGTTTCTAGTGCTTTAGCTAGAAAGTAAAATTGCCGCAACAAACTCCCCAACAGTTATCCCCTGATTAGTAATCACACTTCTCAGCTAATTGGTGTTTGCAGAAAATAATACCCTACTTGCTTCTGACGCCCCCCATTCTCAGACACTAAGATTCACCGTACAATAACTACCACAAATATTAGCCCATCCCAAATGAAGGACCACTTACACCCACAAAAGAAAACTACAAATACACGAAAAATATAGTGGTCCAATAATCTCGCACGGAAGTGTACAAATATGTCCTGTTTTCCTCGGAAAGAAATATTATATTATAGTCAAAACGCATTAGCCCACAAAGGTAGGGACGTCCGAATTAATGACTTGTCAAAAAATGTTTCTTGGACAAAGTACTTAGTGGAGGAGCTATCTAAGTATTTAAGTGCTTTATTTATTTGTAAGGACTTTTCCCTTCTCTAGTGTCAGGGGAATTTAATTCTGTCAGAAGTTTTTGTTAGTATTATTACACTTTTTTGGTACTTACTGTATTATAGATCAATGCTGAATGTTGGCTTAGCAACAGTGTTCGGAAAACTCAAACTTGAAGCATTTATTTGAATTAGCCATGATTTAAGTATGTACTAACTTTTACCCGCGGCTTTACCCGCGTGGAGGTCGAAAATGATCTCATTAGAACGTAATACCGGAATGAAAGTATCCTTTGTGTTAATCCAGGTTATAAACTATTTTTGTGTCAAATTTCATCCAAACCCTTGCAGCCGGTTTTGAGTGATTGGGTAACAAACATCCACAGTTACAAACTTTCACATTGATAATATTAAGAAGGATTTGCATATTATATTAAAATAATCGACCTACTCGTGTAAAGGTAAATGTTTATGTCATGTACGGAAAGTGAGTGGTGTGAATATGAATGAGCTGTACACACACACACACACACACACACACATTGTAGAACGTGGGCGGGACTGTTAGCTATATCAACGTAAAGTAAAGGATTAAGGTTTTGGCACTTAGTTATCTACTTATAATCAAATAGGTTATCTACCTAAGATAATATTCCTTAAGTTCTGTAGAATCCTGTTAATCCTTTTTTTGTGGTTGGGAAATCATCATATGACGTCGCCCGCTCTGGGCGGAGCGGGAGGGCGTGCCAGACTTTTACTGACTAATACCCACCCGTGTTTCTTCAGGTGCCCATGTGCCAGAGTCACGGTATCTCTTTCGAACAAATCTCGCGACCTTGGCAGGCGTCGGTCCTAGCAGACCCCTTCAGTGCTGCTGACATCTCTTTGAGGCGCGCGTGGAACACCACGCGCCGTCGACCCGAGCCTGGTCCTTACCGGGCGGCGAGCTACCCATTGCTCGCCGCCCGCAAGCTCGCGCCTACGGTGGCCGGGAGTCCGCTATAGACTCCCGAGCTAGCTCACCTCACTTATGTTTTGACGGTCAGATTTTTACAAAATGACCAGTTGTTTCTAACTTAAGCAAAAGCATGACAGAATCAGCCTATAATTTTTCCACTGCTGGGACATAGGCCTTCTTTCAGTTAGAGGAACTGCGCCGTAATCCACTACGCGGGTCCAGTGCGGGTTGGTAGATGTCATATGTCATCGAATTTTCGGTTCTAAGACATGCCCGTTTCCTCACGAAGTTTTCCTTCGCCGTTTTGAGAGTAGTGGTGATGAAACGACTCATAAGTCGGGGCACGGAACCACTGCTCTTATAGAACCATCATAATCCTTAAATCACAAGGTACCTATTCATATTCACACTCTCACTCACTCTCTCTCGCTCTCTCCTACTTGTTATTACTATACTTGTGCATATTCGCACCTTATTATATTACCATCGTTATCACCAAGAGGGTAGCAATAATAATTCCCAGGTAGTATATAAATTATATCGCTCACGTCAGCAAAAATTATATCTAAAGGTAAAAGTATAAAAACTCAATAATATCTGTTTACCGCCAGATCTAACGATATGTTTGGTTACAGCTACATTTAACGAAATCCTATTAAAAAAATTCAAACGATTCCAACCCTTATTTCACATGCAATAAATTCTACAATCCCGCAAAGAAGTCGGTCACATGTTACACCGTAGCGGAACATATGTAAAAAGTGTAAGTGATGTTTAGTTAACGTTTGCACATAACGGCTTGGTCGTCCCGCGGAGGCCCCGAGCAATTTTCGTCGGAATTTTCTCTGGGGTATTTTAACGTTACGTTGCGGTGTGATTGAGGACAGGTAGCGGCGCGAGGAGCGATTTCCAAATGTTTTCTGCTTAATATTCTAAGGAAATTGTAAGGTGAAGGCTTATCGTTTCTTGTGGGTAATAAAAGGGTGATAGCAGTGTGTAATAGCTTAACACATATATGTATACTGAAGAAGGTAAATTCATACCTAACTGCTGAGTGTAAATTCTTCCTGTAAGACCACGTTCGGAGGGATGTAAAAATATCGCGGTGGAATTTTATCGCGGTACAGGATTATAAGCCCTCTGTGTTGGACAGAGCTTTGAGAATCCAACGAAGTGCATCCAGCACGTCGAAAAAACACATTATTCTATTTGCAACTCTCGGCCCTAAGCATAGTGTTGAAGATCCAGAGAGTAAAATAATCCCGTTGCGATATTTTTTTCCGGGGCCGAAGTGCCTAAATTAGTTGGATGCACGAGCCTATTTCTCATTGCAATTTTATACCTACATAATTTATGCTCTCGTCCTCGCTTAATCTATCTAAAGGTTGACTTTGAAAGATCACTAATTATAGCGATATAAAAAAAAATATTCTATCGTTTTCGCTTAATCCAGGCAAAGGTTGATTTTAAAAGATCGATTAGACGTGTCAAACCTTGTAAAATTTCTACATTTATATATGTAATTTTTTGATGTAGGTATATAATAAAGTATTTTATTTACCTGGCTATTCTTAATATTGCACTTGTGGCTATGTAAAAAGAAGGCTTCAAAACGCCTAAAAACCTCTACCTATTTAATCGGTAATTATCTCTATTCTAAATATAGTTAACATTTTTTGGCACTAAATTGTGGTACTCCATTAAATCTTAAAATTAGGTACAAATAAAATAAAAATTATTTGCCTTTTAAGGCTAAAATTATGTGAAAATACGAGATGAATAAAAATTCAGATAACCACATAGAAAATAATCAATCTTACATCATTCCCCCGCTGCCTCCTATCACATGTGCCTCAAAAACTTGAATAAGAGACATCAGTCACAACTTTTCCTGAAATCCCTTATCTGTCAGAATCGCTAGAGTTATACCGCGTTATACCAACTGTGGACTGTCGTGTAGCCATGATTGTGACGGAGCGAGGGACAAACCTGTGACGTCATCGCCGACGTCAGCGAAGTTTTTATATGGCGGCGAAGAAAGGTGGGCTTTTTGCTTGATGTATACTTTTAGTGGGTGAGAATTTTTTCGTGAAGGAGAAATATAGGGTTTGTGATTTTGGGGTTTTCTTTATTTTCTTTTGTGGTTTTGCTGGCTTTGCTTTTTCGACTAGACTGATTTGTCTTATTTCAAATAACTGCAAAAAAAGAAAGAGATTTCGGAATTAGTTAAGTATCCATTTTGATAAAAATGCAATGAAAAATCTACCTAGTCTTCAAGTTTTTCTTAAAATTTCATCTACGTAAGACTGAACGTATCACTATACGAATAAATAAGGATGAACACATTATAGAAAATGGTGCCGGTAAATGGTACCGTGTGGTGCCGGACGTAACGAATAACACCACCCCATTTCTTGCCGTGGGAGTCGTAAAAGGCGACTTGGGGACTTACTAGAGAATAGGCAGCAGCGTTCTCTATGCATTTTACCACCATACTGCGATCGCCAACCCGCCTGCCAAGTGTGGCAATTATGGCAAAGCCCCCCCAAATTGGGGGAGGCCTAAGTCCAGCAGTGGACGTCTTACGGCTAAAATGATGATGATGATGAAATATATAGAAACATACATCACAAACAACTCAAACCTTCTTCCCATAGGGTAGACGAAATACAGAATGCAACTTGCTAGAATAAAATAATATATTTGTCCTAAACATGTGTATACATGACATGCAAGATTAAAAAAATATAAAATATATCCATTATCCAGGCAATTATCTTTACAAATTAGAACTAAATAATCCTTACATACTCTTTTTGCTAGGTGTACATTCGTAAATCATAATCATAAGCCTGAAAAATAAACTATTTATTTTTGAATAGAAGAAACCGTTACACATAAATTTTAAACAAAACCAATAGAATATAATTTTATTTCTCTAAACTGCTATACACCTCTGTCTAACCCTTCAAAGTTTAGTTTAATAGGTACCAAATTAAACCATCGACAAGTCGTTTACCAAAAACGTACCAACTCCGCTTGCCAGTCAGTTTCACGATAAACCATTTCCACGCCGAACCACCCAATTGGAAAGAACATAAAAACGAATAGTCCGGGACTGTCCACTAATGTGTACGAAAACAGAGTCACCCTGTCCCTCGTTGGGTAGCAAATAAATGTAGGGGATAAGTCATTTGCGTTCGGCCCCGGTTATAGCCAGTTACTACCGGTTAGATCCGGTTATGGCTAGTACTTATCGGTTTTTACTGGATTATTACGCGGCCAGGTAGGAGTTGTAAAGTTTGTGGGTGCAGTTTTAGTGTAAAAGGGGTTTAGAGGTGAATAATGGTGGAAAATTTATAGGTTCAAAGATATTCTTTTAAAAATATTGAGCAGACGCTGCTAATCTCGGTTTTACACACGTAAAAGTTGTTCTTTGACTGCAACAGCCCTTAATTAAGCTTGAAACCTAATTAGTGTATTGTTATAAGTATAAGAAAGGGCAAATTAAACCATTTCAGAAGAAAAAACCTATAGCACAAAAGTACTACAGTAATTTCCAATTCCCAGGCTTCAAATAAAACGATTCAAAGTTCTACTAAACATTTACTAACCCACACAACGATAAATCACCCGCAAATATAATAAAACGCCCCCTGAATTCTATGACTTATCGACAACGTAAAATAAATATATCTAATCCATCACCACCTTAAAACAGACATCTACAAGACAAACGCTTTTGCCTAAAAAAAAAAAAGAAACGTCGCATAAAAAAAAAACAAATTCGTGCGAATCACAGATAATTTTTTATCCGCGCCAAAAAGTTCCCGCCTTTTCTCTGCTTACAAAATGGCGGTCCCCTTTATATTGGACAAAAGCGATTTGTATAAAAAATGCTATTGTTCATACGGACAATATGTCAAAATGTTGCTTTTAGCTAAATTACTTATTTACGTAAGCTATGTCGGCCGTATTTTAATATAGGATGAGTAATGTACCGTTTTGCAGTTTATTTAGGTTGTAACATATGACTTATTTTGTTAAGTTTGTGGTGGAAAACAACAACGAAATGAAAATACTGTTCGTTGATAAATTTTATTTGTTTGGTAAAAGGATTGGTATTTACTTACCAATCCTACCAAGTCTTTTTAGCTTACTATCATCATTGAGATTCTTGATAAGTGACAAATGCGTGCACTGACTGGACAGGTCCTCAATCTGTGTTTTTCTTTCCTCTAAAGACCATTTCAGTCACCAATCAACATGGTCTTCACATAATATGACCATGATTATGTCTGGACTGAAGAGACTGTGACATCCAAGTTTGTTTCGGACTTTCTTCTCAGAGCAGTCAGATAGGAAAAGCCGACCTCATCTAGTTTAAAAAAATATGATTGACGTGTAAAAGTGTTTGTACAAACCTATTTACAGAAATAAAATCATTTATTTATCAGGATTGATAACTTAGCCTATTGCTTGACGTTTAGCTCCCCCCTCCCCTAGGTGATTTGACAGACCAATCGATTAAATCGGAGTTCCAATACAAAGTTTTGGTTACATCCTGCCGCCTCCTTGCCGGCTAGTTTTAAAAGCCCAAAACAAAAACAGTGAAACCTGGGTAAGTGGGCCCTGGATATATGACAAGCCTCTGTTATTGATAATTACAATGAGATCCCGACACTTTTGTAGTGAAATACCTTTGTTACTGTGAATTTTTAAACCTTTGAAACGGAGACTTGATTTTTTCGGCTGTTTGCCTCGATAATTTGGACTTTGTGGATCAAAGGTTATAAGTGGGACAATTTATCAGGTTTAGACAAGTTATGACGCGTTTGTTTACACTTTGTTTGTCAGTACCTACTATCTAAGAGTGTCTCATAGTGGGACAATCTATAAATAAGACAACTATTGTATTAACCAGCCTATTTGAGAATCTGGGTAAATGAAAAGCCTCTATAAGTGATAAAACAATATAGGTCCCTTCAGATCTCACATACCCAGGTTTTACTGCACAAGAAAAACCTTGTAGACTGAACTCTACAATGTAATTTTTGTTGGTCTTGTCTGTTTGTAAAAAATAGCCAGTTGACATCTTATCTAAACTAATATTATAAAGCTGAAGAGTTTGTTTGTTTGTTTGTTTGATTGAACGCGCTAATCTCAGGAACTACTGATCCGAATTGAAAAAATATTTTTGTGTTGGGTAGCCTATTTATCGAAGAAGGCTATAGGCTATATAACATCACGTTATAACTAAGAAGAGCGGAGCAGTAATCAAAAATGTTGCAAAAACGGGAAAAATCGCACGGGTAGGCGATTCGACGCGACGGGAAGGGTCGGGGGAACAAGAAATTTAACGCGAAGGAAGTCGTGGGCAGAAGCTAGTTATTGTATAAAGGCTTTCCAGTTTCACCTGCCGTCACATAGCAAAACTTAACATGTAATTATTTTATCTAAATCTCATTACTTATGGTAATTCATTCAAAGATAACGTACATACGCCAGCACACAAAGGTACTACAAACTGTCAAATTTCTTTTATAGGTTTTCAACTTAATTGCTAAAGTTGTAGGTTTAAGATTGATTGGAAAAATTTGACAGTTTCGGGTACCTTGGCGTCTGTATTTATCGAGTTAATAAAAATGTGCGAGAAGAACGTTGAACATAACTGTCCTATGATTCAACAATGTTGATATATCAATTTAACGTCATTCTGTATAAATTAGCGACTCGGATTGTCTCTGTTTTGTTGACTTAATAATGCCACTGAACTTAGCAATGTGACTTTCTAAGTTTTGAATATCGACTTGTCGTTCTTGGAAAACTTTGTGAGGACTTTGCTGGAATAAGATTCATATATTGTTCCATCTCTTCGCGTGTATCCCATTTCTTCCCGTGGGTGTCGTAAAAGACAACTAAAGGACTTGCTAGAGAATGGGCAGCAACGTTTTTTATGCATTTTACAACCAAACTATACTCTTCCGTCTCAACCATAATAATCGATAATATTCTCGATAATGCTCTTCCTTCTGCGTAATTTTCATAATAAGGGGTACACACTTTTTGCTTCACTTCACGAAATTAATGAGTAGATTTAAAACGATTTTCGATTCGTCCGAATCGAGTTAATAATTACATGTGAATCTATACTAATATTATAAAGCTGAAGAGTTTGTTTGGTTGAACGTGCTAATCTCAGGAACTACTTAGGTCCGAATTGAAAAAATATTTTTGTGTTGGGTAGCCTATTTATTGAGGAAAGCTATAGGCTATATAACATCACACTACAGTTAAAAGGAGCGGAGCAGCAATGAAAAATGGACGTAAACTGGCAGGCAATTCGATGCGACGGGATGGGTCACGGGAGCAAAAATTTGACGCGAACGAAGTCGCGGGCGGAAGCTATTTACTAATAAGCCCGTTTTGTTCGTTGAAATCTTTGTCGTAGTTGGGGTTTAGATTTAAATTTCATCATTGCAACCCTGTAAAAAAAAAAGAAAGACGCTGTCACATTCTACATTATAAAATTTCTCATTCCTAATTTAAATGTTTGGAATGGAATTAAAACAAGTGCTCGGGAATTCTTCCACCCACACACACACTGGCTTGAAATAAAGCCGAGTACTCACAGATCGGTATCGCTGGCACGTCGTTTTATGTCCCAAGGTTTTATTAGCCGATCATTTAATTAGGTTATTTTCTTTTAAGGGCCAGCGCCCACTGGCGGCACAGCACGGCAAGGGATTTTTATGTGACAAATAGGAATGTAACATAATAGTACGATGATAAAATTTAAATTTCAATGACACTGCATGTCTAAGCATACTGCACGTTTGTTTTTGTATCAGCGATGATTATCACAGAAATGTCAATTTCTGTGATAATCATCTATTAAGATCATGGAAATGCTAAGAGGACAAATAGTGACCTTATTGGTGATGTATTTTAGAAAGGTCAAGTGCATAGTATAGCTACTAGCGTGCGTATATGACCTGTATGACATATATGAACGTAAACGGAGCAAAAGGAGTATACGTAAGGAGCGTAGCAGATGGGGTTGTGTAGTTTCTGCCTACCCCTATGGAAAGAAACCGTGAGTTTTTTATGTTCTGCTTCGCACAGTATATAAAGTTTGATAAAACATGGAAATTTCTTTATGTGTAAGTTAAATGTGTCTATAAATTATAATACATATATCCTTCCGGAAGAATTTCTCTACATGATAATGAAAACCGTATCAAAATCCGATGCGTGGTTTAGAAGAAGTAAGCGGAGGAACAGACAGACAAAAACAGCAACTTTACTTTATATTATTAAAAGATTAGAGAAGAGTAGTTATATTGCTATTCGTCGCATAAAAATCCCTTGCCGTGACGTGTCGCCAGTGGGCGCACGCCCTAAGATGTCCGTTGGGAGTGAGTGATTGTGTGTGCACGGCTTAAAATTGTGTGAGGTGTTGCCAGTCCAATTATTTCAAGGTGTTGCTTTATTGGGTCGTAAATAAATAATTAAACGAGTGTGTTAAACCATTTTATAGAAACTTCTCTATTGGGTTTGATTACTTAACTTAATTACTGCAAGTTCAGGTAAATTCGATTAAAAATAGCGAATTGGTATAAGTAAATAGGCACTTATCATGTAAATAATATAACTTCACGACTGTAATATTTTAAGGGCTAGATAGAGGTGCACTTACCCGCGGTTCCCTAAATTTTGCCAGGTATGTTTAAGTACTATGTAATAGGGGGCAAGCCTATGCCAACCGGGTGCGAATCTAGATGCTGGGCTGCTATTGACAAATTGCTGCTGGAAAAACCCAATTTTTATAATAATATCTTAGGACAACCAACACAACGTTATCTGATCCCAAACTAGGCAGAGCCTGTACTATAGTAACCAGACAACTGATAAACATACTAATATATTTCTAAATACATACATATTATAGATAAATTGTCCGTATTTATGCGAAATGGAACCACACGACAAATTTAGTTTTTTACTTTTTTTGAAGAATAGGTACTAATTAATAGAAAACAAGATATACTATTTTTTGAAAAAATAGTATACCTTGTTTCCAAGGAGAAAAACATATGTTTTTTTTTGTATAAGAATTTAGACCACTTTTAAATTAGTATTCTTCAAAAAAAGTAAAAAACTAAATTTGTCGTGTGGTTCCATTTTGCATAAATACGGACAATTACAACCAGACACAGAACAAATCATTGTGCTCATTACACAAAGATTTGTCCTGGGTGGGAATCGAACCCACAACCTCAGTGTTAGCAGTCAGGGTCACTAACCACTAGACTAACAGGCCAGTCAAAACTGCAAACAAGCCAATGACACTGGCTTTTTATTTTCTCAGTGGAAAATCTTCAAATGACGTCTCCCGCTCTGGGCGGAGCGGGAGCTTGTGTCAGACTTTTACTGACTAAAACCCACACGTGTTCCTTTAGTTGCCGGTGCCAGAGCCACAGTAACTCTGTGGAACTAATCCGCAACCCTGGCAGGAATGACACTGCCCTTGGAATCGAACCAAGAACCTCATGCTTAGTAGTAACACTTGGGACTATTAGACAAATGGGACAGTTAGGTATCATGTAGATATATTGATCTGTTTCGAATTAATTTCTAGAACAGTTCAGTTACAAAGTGGATATCTTGGCCTAGTTCCACCCCATGGGACTAGAATCTTACCCGATTAAGATTTGCAAACTCTGGTTAGAATAGAGGTTATGTAGACGGCTTCCCTAGGCAATTCTAACCTTGTTGCTTTTGAGATTATTGAATATGGCATTTTGGGAGCTCATGGCTAAATAGTACCAACCCCACGTGTCGATCTTCAAGGTTAAGCAACGCTTGCCGAGGTTCGAGGTACCATTCATTACATACCGAGATCCCTCCGTGTCTCGTGAAGTACGTTAAGCAGTTGCTCCCAGCTGTCATTCGTAGATCTGTGACTGTCGTTACGGGTAGTCAGAAGCCCGAAATTCTGACAAACCTGTCTTGCCAAAAGACGTCAGATAGTGTAAGTCCAAGTAAAATATAGGTAATCAGCTGGATCTAGTTAGACTAGAAGCCAACCTCAAAATAGTTGGGAAAAGGCTAGGCAGATGCTAAATTTGGCATTCTTAATCCATAGCCTGATTCACAGACCACTGAATTAGTAAGCAAAATAAAACAGTCCGCTTACACCAAACGGAAAACGAGTGTTTATACTAAACGCACTATTAAAGCCCAGTTTAATGAAATTGAAGATCAAATGTTTACTCGGTCTCGTCAGATTAACGGATTGTAAACGCGAGTTAAAACTCCAAGAATGTGTTAAGTCACATTGTTCAGCGCATTTTTGTGGTAACTACTGTGTGTGGCCAGGAAATTAGCGGGTTCCAATGTAGAATAGCTTTTTATAACCTACTTGTTACTGCCCGCGGTTTCGCCCACGTGGATGTGGGAAATTATCCCCCGAATATATCCTTATAATATCGGCTAGATATAAGTTTTATTGGCATATTATTAAGAAATTATATTTTGACATTAAAAACAGACAATTTTATTTATTCGTTTAAATGTAGGTATGCTAAAGTATAGTTTTAAAACCTATAAAATCATTATACTTTTGCGGATACTGTCGAGAAAAATAAATATGATTATTAGCATGTATTTAGTCATTGTTTTCGGCTCTTACTAAGCTGAGTTTTGTATAGGCATTGATATGAATAATTTTAAATAGGTTCCGACATTGCGGCAGGCCGAGACGAAGATGGCGGGACGAGCTGGACTCCTACTGAAATGACTGACCAGCACTAGCAAAATAAGAAGTCTGTGGAAAAGGGAGAGGGAGGCCTTTGCCCTGCAGTGGCACAATACAGGCTAGTTAGATTAGATTAGGTACAATATTTTTATGGATTTGTATCAAAGTGTGTCTAAATGTAAAGTTGTGTAAAAACAGTATTTTCAAAAGAAATGTACTAGCACCCAAACCCACACAATGTTTCTGTTAGCTAGACTAATATTTGTATAGTGCTGATCACTACTGATCTTGTTACTCAAATAGCAAAAGGAAAATCGCTTGTACCTACTGACTGTGCCAATTGAAACGTTATGTCACCAGCTAAAACATAATTATTACATTTAAGGATGTTGCAAAAGGCAGCCCGCAATATTTAAATTTTCTCCCATTTTTTTGGAATTTCTAGGTCTGTATATCGGTGTGATTGTAACAAATATGACTTTAAAGAATTATAATCATTGAATTATTTATTATTAAAAGGTTTAAAAGAAGATTTAGTGACAAAATTTTTAAAGAGTATGCTTATATGGTTTGGTCATGTTGAGAGGATGAGTGAAGGGCGGCTAAGAAAATGTATTTACAAAGCAGATGTGACGCCGAAAGAAGACGCCTTAAGAGAACATATAGTGACCTTATTGGTGAAGTTCTTCAGAAAGGCCAGGTGCGTAGTACTCGCAACCGGCGTGTGTGTATGACCAGACGGGTAATTGCGGAACTTTTTATCGATAAGAATTGGTTTAATATTCATAGTTAAACAACATTCATTGCGTTATTTACGTAGCTGAGCCGACAATTTATTCGAACAAATGACGCAATGGTTTAGAAATAATCTTCAATCCCATTCAGATTCTGATAAATTGTGCGTTTTGCAATTAGGGTGTAGATGTATCGTAGCTTCTGCCTACCCATGGGAAAGAGGCGTGAGTTTTTGAATGTATGTATGTATGTAAATTATCAATAAAACCCTCTAAAATCATTTAAACACAATGAACTTCTGGTGCCGAAACTGTACCGTGTGGTGCCGGACGTAAAGAATAACACCACCCCATTTCTTCCCGTGGGTGTCGTAAAAGGCGACTAAGGGACTTACTAGAGAACGGGCAGCAGCGTTTTCTATGCATTTTACTACCATACTGCGATCGCCAACCCGCCTGCCAAGCGTGGCGATTATGGGAAAGCCCCCCAAATTGGGGGAGGCCTAAGTCCAGCAGTGGACGTCTTACGGCTGAAATGATGAATGATGGCAATGAACTTCATGAAATAGTCTGAATCTGAAATAGTAGTTGAAGTATTTCGCGAACAACTTTGGCACTTGCCCCTCAATAGGACTGTACGACATTTCAAAATGAATATTTCAATTCATTATCTCTTGCACTTCATTAAAACACTCTACAAAGAATTGCAGTAACAAACTACTCGGTGTTATAAATAACTTGTTGATAGCAAAGCGAGATAAAGATAAGAAGCGTATATTTCTTTTGTTACAAAATCCTGCAATGACCGAGCGAGGAAATAAAACGAAATGAAGTTTCATCTCACTGGAGTTTAAAAAAAAAAGCTGCTATGTGTTAGTAGGACTTCACACGACGGGTTCCGTACCAACGTATATAATAATTTAACACATATCATTTAACATAAAAATACTTAACTCTTTAACGCCAAAAAACACGTTCCTTGTTGGTCCCAAGGCTCAAGAAACGTGTTTTTGATTCTGATTGCGCTTTTGTATTTAACTTTAGTTTGTTGCCGCATGTCAGATGACAAATTGGCTAAAAGAACCACCGATTGGGTCCTACTGAACGCATGTTGCAATCGCGGCAGACTGAGATGAAGATGGTGGGATGAGCTTGACTCTTACAGAAGACTGGCCAGCACTAGATAAAAACCATTATAGTGTGAAAACGGGAGAGGTGCGGTGGGACAATACAGGTTTTTTTTATGACATCTCGCAGGTCAGATCAACCTATGAGGTTGTTGGCTGCTTAACCGGACTTGCCTGTGGCTGTGACTAGCCAGGGCTTAAAAAACTTAAAACTAGAGCAACTACTTGCTAAAGGCGCCCCCTGTGTGTATGGACCTCGGCATAGGGCATCGCTGGTAGACGGCAGCAAAGGGGCAATACAGGCTACTTATATTAGATTTTATTTCTATTATTTGTAGTTATTGCGGCCATAAGTGTCATTAACGATTCTAAGGTAAAGCCCAGACAGCGGAGGCTCCGTTGTCTGGACTTTATCTTAGTTATTCTTTACAAAATCCCGTTAACTACGGAATCTCGGTTCCACCATTTGACTACGGAACCCTAAACCGGAGTGCGATGTTTATTGACAAGTAGTTTTATCTTAGCCTCATTAAAGAAGTGTTTTAAAACTAGTGCAATAAATTGCATTAATTAAGGTTCGTTTTAATAGACTTTTTCTTATTTTATTATGCAATAAATATGTTACCACCGATGTGTTTTCTGCCTCTCGTGTTCATTGGTCTCGAATTAAATTATCGAGTGAAATCGGTCGAGTGCTCAACAGTTTCACTCGTTGTGAGTTCCGTACCAGTAAATGTAATAATATAGGGATTGAGGAGTTGACAGTTTTTCGAGGACCCTTTGAAGGAAAACTATAAACGGAACGGGATAACTTTGTTGTTTGTCTGTCAGAATGTCAAAACCTTTTTTCTCATAAACGCGCCAAGGTATCAAATTGAAATAAACGTAACGTTTTACCCGACATGCGAATCAGACCGAAGACCCCACCACGTTCAGTATTTGCGCTTGCAACCACGAGACTAACAACTCAACCAATAGACCAGTATCAAACTGTTCATCATTTCGGGAAATAATTTAGGTAGTTTAACTTCAGGGATAACATAGTGTTCAGGACAAAGCGGGAAGAAACGCCCGGGTGTTTTCATTGCGAGGATCGTCTGGAGGACACGGTGGAGCATACGGTGGAGGTGTGCCCTACCTGGGCGGAGCACCGCCGTGTGCTGGTGGTGGCGAACGGCGGAAGCGACCTCTCGCGTCCGGCCCTGGTGCGAGTCATGGTACGGAGCGAGAGGGCATGGGAAGCCGTCACCTCTTTCTGCGAAGCAGTAATGCTTGCGAAGAAGGAGGCGAGGCGCGTGAGGGAGTGGCAGTCTCTGCGCCCTCACGTCCCTAACCGCCGCAGGAGGAGACGCCCCGGGCGTTGGGAGTCAATAGCGGACTCCCGGCCACCGTAGGCGCGAGCTTACGGGCGGTGAGCAATGGGTAGCTCGCCGCCCGGTAAGGACCAGGCTCGGGTTGACGGCGCGTAGTGTTCCACACGCGCCTCAAAGAGATGTCAGCAGCACTGAAGGGGTCTGCTAGGACCGATGCCTGCTGGGGTCGCGAGATTGTTCGAAAGAGATACCGTGATCCTGGCAAAGGCAAAGGAAGGAACGCAGGTAGATTTTAGTCAGTAAAAGCTTCACACGTCCTTCCGCTCCACCCAGAGCGGGAGACGTCATTTGATCAGGTCCCACCTCCACCTCCATTGTTTCCGATATTTGAACTATCTTGTAATTGTTTTTAATTAGATATTTAGTACTTATTATTATTTATTACCGTCCTTCTAAAGGCCCAACATAAAGTGCTAATTTCAAAGTAATTTGTAACTATAGGCTCGCCCGTTTGTTTAAAGCGATGATATTCCAAAATCCGCCATTTTAACAGAACGACATAGTTTACCAATTTAATGGTTTGTGTGTAGAAACCCGAAGAGGCACATTATTATTTGCTTTGTAATAAAACGCTTGTTAGTTAATCTACCGATTAGTTGAACGGTTAACGGCTGGTTGCACCATTACGTTTAGTTCTTAACAAAAGTCAAGTAATGGTCAAATTATCATTATTTAGTAAACACATTCAAAAAGCCTCCATTAGCTTGACTGCCTCTTTGGTCTAGTAGTCTCAAGCGCTACTGCTGAGCATAAGGTTCTGGATTCGATTCCCGAAAGAGTTACCGTAGTCCTGGCATAAAGGCAAATGAAGGAATACGGGTGGGTTTTAGTCAGTAAAAGTCTGAAACGCCCTCCTGCACCGTCCAGAGTAGGGAGAAACCATCAAATAACGTCTGTTATTTGATGATTTCTCACACAAAAATAAAGGTCGGGCAAAGTTACTGGGTTTTTCCATCAGGAATTTCTTAGTAGCAGTCCGCAATCAGGATTTGTACCCGACTGATGGCAATAGGCTCGCCCCTATTATATGAGACTTAAACATAACTGGCAAATTGTGGGTGTACTATTAGGTTACACCTCTGCCTGACCTACTTAATAAACGGGTTTGTTATGTAACATGTAATTAATATTTTTTTCTTTTTTCAGGTAAGTATTCTGATGCATTCTTCTTAATCCTGTTGGTGTAAGTCTTGATTATATTTTGACATTACATGAATACCTACTAGCAGCAGAGACAACTTTGACGCCATTTTTTTTCCTTTCCGTGAAATATCATCACATGACGTCTGCCGCTCTGGGTGGAGCGGAAGGGCGTGTCAGACTTTTACTGACTAAAACCCACCCGTGTTCCTTCAGTTGCCTGTGCGAGGGTCATGGTACCTCATTCGAACAAATCTCGCAACCCTGGCAGGATTTGACGCCATCTTTGATTTCAATCAGCACATAATTTTGTAGCTACAGATTGTGGTTTTCTAATTAAACTAATTAGCACGTATCGAAGTCTAAATTACGAATATACACTGTTATAAGCTCTGACTAATGAGAAGCGTACACGGGTTTGTGTTTTTCGATCAGGGTTGTCGCAGTAGCAGCCTGCACCCTAATTGCGAAACGCACAATTTATCAGAATCTGAATGGGATTGAAGATTATTTCTAAACTATTGCGTCATTTGTTCGAATAAATTGTGGCTCAGCGACGTAAATAACGCAATGAATGTTGTTTAATTATGAATATTAAACCATTTCCTATCGATAAAAAGTTCCGCAATTACCCCTCTGGTGTCTGAGCTTGTGTCCGGTTAATGGCAATAGGCTCGCCCTTATTACATAGGATTCAAACATAACTAGCGAAATGTATGTGTACTCATCATCATCACTGGAGTGTGGAGTTGTTGAAGACCTACATCACTTATTGATGGACTGTGTTAGGTATGAGTCTGAGAGACTTGATTTGTTTAAGGTCTTGAAGTTGAACAGGCTTGAAGTAGGCACATTCCATAAAATCCTGGCTCAGCCAAATGGCGATGATGCGAAGAGGCTGTTTAGGTTCATGGCCCAGATATGACCAATGTGTATTTAGGGTACGATGGGACTGACATACGCATTGCGATTATAAATGTGCCTAAATAAAGAAAGAAAAAAAAAAAAAAAACATCATCACAGGCCTCCCCCAATTTGCCGCTTGGCTCGCCAACCCGCCTGGTTGGCTATCACAGTTTGGTGATAAAAATACATAGAGAATGCTGCCCATTCTCTAGTAAGTCCCTTAGTCGCCTCTTACGACATCGAAAATGAAAAACAACTTCGTAATTGTAAGAACTCATGCCGTCTGTGACACAGGTTTCTCCTAGTACAGGCATCTGTATGTAACTTTGTACTGCCTATATTATATTTAGGATTGATGATTTTTTTTAAATTTTTACAGGTGACAATGTTTGTTTTATCTAAACAAAAACTGTTAATTAACGTTCACACAGACGTATTTTTTTCGCGCACTGGGTTTTCGACTCTTTGTATTGAACCGAGCATTGATAAACCAACAGAGTGTATATCAGGACGTCCAAAATCGAACAGTGTGTTTTACTGTTCGATTTTAAACTCTAAACGCTGTGTGTGGAAGGTCCAGAGTACGAAAAGTCTGAACGTGGGCTACCGACACAGCTACAAAATGACAAGGTACCACATAAAACATCCTCATTTTCTAACAACACCACTATATTATTCACATAATTACTTCAATATTCTAATAGTTTGGCAACACCGCTATCCAGGGAGGAATAACTCACGGTGAATGACGCGAGCCGTCAACTTCGTGCTATACGACTAAAGTTGGCCTCGAGTTTAGCACCCCTGTTAATTATTGCCTTTTCAACGTCGAGCTATTTTTGAACTGACACGAGATTAGTCGGTTTTGATGTAAAATGGAGTACTTGTTAAAGTTTTTTTTTTTATTGGTACATTGCTAAAAAAAGAATAAAGAAAGTAAGGAAATACATTTATTCAGCACAGTCTGAAGGGCATACAATATATTGCAGATAAAAAAGAGTAAATTGTATTTTGAGAAATTACCAGGATACGACACCGGCGGTTCATGGCTTCGCCAAAAAGGCCCAGTTTAAAAAAAAAAATTACTAGCCCCACTATCCCACTCTTAGGCAATGGCCTCCCTCCATTTCTTCCATTTTGCACGAACCCGCGCGTCCTCCTTCGGAAGCTTTTTGACGGAATCTATCCTCTCGCAGAGAGAAGACCAGTATCCCAGAAGTTCGAACATTATAATGATGCTACCATTCTGAAGGGCCTGTTTCATCATATTCTTAAACGAAAGTTTAATTCCGTAACCAATACTTTTGATCTCGTGTTTCCCAATCAACGTAAAATAAACTGAATAAATTGTGCCATCAGGTTCATTTGACGTTACAAACACAGACATAATGTAATCACACGTTAACACGAGTTTACTTCGTTTACACGGAAAATATGAGCCGTCTTTAAATAAGACGAATGTTGGGGTGCAAGTGATAAACGCAGACCATGAAATAGGTACAGCTTTTCTATTTCCTAAAGTCTTGTTTGCTATTGCATTTTGAACTAAGGTTCAAAATGCAATAGCATAGTCTTATTTTCGTCGTTAAATCCCCTAAAACCCACATTTATGAGAATGACGTAAGCGTCATTCTCATAAATGTGGGTTTTAGGGGATTTTTGGTAGGGGTAAAATAAATAGGTTCGCGACACTGACATGTTATTGTGACCGCGTCAAGGACATGTTAATGTGACGCGTTGTTTGTAAGACGGGTTGGGATCTGCTCTTAGTCCTCCAGGTCGTAATTGGTTATTCCAATCAACCTACCTCTCTCAAAAAGTTAATTGGTTCCTGGTGCACGCGCGCAACGGTTTCCTCAGCCTCCATACAACCTAGTGACGTTAAAAATGACGGTTATATCCGCGGCTAAGGATCCGAACACGGATATTTGGTGCCAAGATCCGCGGATACGGATACGAATCTTAACTTTCTTACTCAATCCGTGTCGATACGCGGGACGTTGAAACGATAATTAAACGCCACTTGACACTTTGCTTGACAAGACATGTTTCGACTTGCATTGCGCTAGTCTATCTTTTGTTTTGTTTATAGTTTATTCACGAATAATTGATTTAAAGAAAAATAATTAATCTGAATGCAATTTAATCGTTTGTCATTGCTACCTTATAACTCATATTTAGAATTTCATCTATGTATTGACAATTAATAAGGTAAAAGATCTATAAAAGATCCGCCAAAAAATTAATTGATACGAGTAAGGATACGGATATTTCTTCTCCTTCGTATATCCGCAGATTTGGATACGGATACGGGAATCTAGCACGTCACTAATACAAGCCCTGTATAAAAAACTGTCCGTTATGCCTGTTGTGTGGAGTGTTGTTTTCCAGATTTATTTTTTTAAAGCTATCGGCAGTCCCTATGACTGCTATTTATTTTTGTAGTTGCAATAGCGTTCGTATCCAAAACGCTTGCTCGCTACTTACTATCCCTCGCGCCATACCCAATACAATCGCCACAATATATTCGCCGCTGCCTTTAATTATTCCCCACACATCACCGGCGACTGGTCAGCCTCACTGTTGCTTGTTTTCTGTTACTTTTATTTACTTTGACGTATTGTTTAATATAAGAAAGATCTTTCAGTTTATTGAGTCACCCTGAGATGAGAGGTAGAGATAGTTTTATATTTGACTAGCATTGCCTGCGATCCAGCATTTAGGAAAATAGTATAAAATATGAACCATTTTCTGACCCATGTTCTGTCTAGGTTCCTTTTATCCAAATCCATTTAGCCGTTTAAAAGTATAAGCGTCATAAATAAACTGAATTTCGCATTTATTTATTTATATATGCTTTATTGTACACCAGAAATTACATTTTAACTAAAAACATTTAACAATAAAAACATACAATGGGCGGCCTTATCGCTTTCTGCGATCTCTTCCAGGCAACCTTGGAATGGACAGTGATAGAATTTATAATAACTACTAGCTGCGCCATGTGGTTTCACCCATATAAGTCTTGATCCTCGTGGGAATATCGGGATGAAAAGTATCTTATGTTCTAATTCGGGTCATGGTCTATCCGTTTGCCAAATATCATCTAAATCTGTTCAATCGTTATTACGTGAAAGTGTACCAAAGATACATATAAAAATTTTATCTTTTTTTCTCGATTTCATTAGTTTAGAAGAGTACCTATGGTCTTTGTGCCGACGACGATAAGAATAAAAGAGTAAGTTAAGAAAGTAATGTTAGTACGTACTTGGTCTTGTCATATTATGCATTGCGCGCAAATATCCATTTATCATCTTGCATATTTCAAAATATAAAAGAAACAGAGTGATGACATTTCCCATTTAGAATTGTGTTCCTTCAGCAGTGATATGACTATTTGTTATTCCATTTTATTTTGCCAATTACGGTAGATCTAACGATTATAGTCAAAGCCGGGGTTTGTTAATTTCAAACTAAGCATATACTTTGATGAAACCTAAAGAAATATCTTAACAAAACCTTTTTAAAGCTATGTTTTTCACTTTCTAGTGTCATTTTGGTAGTTTTTTTTTGTTTAAATTGTTTTTGTTTAGCTGTCGTACTTCCTCCACACAAATTGGTAGGTATATCACTTCATGAAGTTGTATAACATCATAAAAAATCACGAAGTGTATTCAAAGCGTATTTATTATTAAAGCTACGTAACTCAAAAAATAAATAACTATAAAAACAAACTATAAAATAAAATTTGTTCACTATAACTGTACTACTACTACTACGATTTGACTACTATTGATGAAAATGGGGTCAAATTAAATTAACTGGCAATAGTTGGCGCCGGACGTAAAGAATAACACCACCCCATTTTTTCCCCTGAGTGTCGTAAAAGGCGACTAAGGGACTTACTAGAGAATGGGCAGCAGCGTTCTCTATGCATTTTACCACCATACTGCGATCGCCAACCCGCCTGCCAAGCGTGGCGATTATGGCAAAGCCCCCCAAATTGGGGGAGGCCTAAGTCCAGCAGCGGACGTCTTACGGCTGAAATGATGATGATGATGAGTTGACACACGTGTTGGGTTTCGATATGGAAAAAATAAAACATTAATCAAACTTTGTTCAAAACTATAAATGACATGGAGTTTTTCATTGAGGCACCCAAACGACTGTTATAAAAATATCCATAGTCCTCGAAAAATACAAAAGCAGCTAATCGATAGCGAGTACTGACATACAGAATTATGAAAACAAAAAGTATTTTTTCTTCCATTAAATGATAAATGATTTTATGTCTGTAAGTACATTTGTACAAACACTTTTACAAGTCAATAATATTTTTTTGAGCTAGATGAGGTCGGCGTTTCCTATCTCTGAGAAGAAAGGCCGAAACAAACTCAGAGGTCTTTTTTAAAGTCCAGACGTAATCTTGATCACATTATGTGAAGACTATAGGTATAGATAGCTGTCTGAAATGGTCTTTAGAGGAAAGAACCACACAGCTTGAGTGGACCTGTCCAGTCAGTGCACGCATTTGTCAATAATCAAGTAGCTCAACTCGGAACTTAAGGCGCGGTGTTACCTCAATATTCACAAAACACTGGTGTCTTTGACAATCGAGTATGACGTAACGCAATGAAAATATACGACACAAAAAATACAGTGGACAGAGAAGGGTTTAAAGAAAAATTCTAACCGAATAGAATAGTGAAAAATTGTTTGATATTCCCAATAAAAATTGTTTCACAAAAAAAAACTTTGACGTCGAACATCTCTGTATTTTCAGCGATAACAACATTTTTTTTTTAAGAGTTCAATAGAATAAACATTACTTTAAAACTTTAACCAGACAATTATTTAATTTAATGTGTGTAGTCCGAATAATCTAAATAAAACCGTAAAATAAATGCCAATTCGCAGCTTAGTCACATCGTCAATCCAAATATTTATTCAATTTTCAACCTTATTTGTTGGAGCTGTAGCATGTAGTTGTAGCATTTAAAATCGTAGTCAGTCCGCGCCTTAAGGAGCCCAACGATTCGACGAACAATACCAAAGACAGTTGGGCAGGCCGCACAAATTACTTGCCAGACCAAAATCGAAAGTAGAATAATCCACATAGTCATCAAATTCACAGTAGTTAAAGTAATATGTACATATAGTAAATATGTAGTTGTAAAAAAAAGAGTAAGGCTGTAAACAGTGCTTGACCGACGGTCAGCACTGACCGTACGTTCTGACCCTCAGCGCTGACCGTCGGTTGCGAAAATGCATTCAGTGCTACGCTGACGGCGAACTGCGACGCGTGTGTACAGTTCACAAGAAAAATGAATCCTTTTACTGAATGCTCTAATATGTGCGGTAAAAAAAAAAAACAAAAAAATCAACATTCAGTGTACAATTATTGGAGCAGCTCAATCCCATCGGCATTAGTTTTCGATACCGATACCCAACAGGAGTTTATAGCATTGCTTAACTTATATCACCATGTATACCCTCTTTCTTGAAGTCTTTAAAAAATAACAATCTTATGAAAGAGCTCATCTTTCTAACTACATAAATCAATCTTAGTTATCCTCATTGCACCTAATTCAATCATTAGTTTCATTCGTATAATTCAGTTCTTCGCCACGAGGGAAAAAAGCGAGGAGAGAACCCGTCAGCATTGTGACGTAAGATGGTAAGCCATTTATCTGAGCCCGCAAATTATGTGCCAGCAGGAGTTAAGGGGAGGTCATCCCGGATAGTTCGTAGCAAACTTGGGTTTAGTAACTGTTTCAAAGCTGATTTAAAAGGGAAGAGATTCTGCAGAATTAGATTGCATTGTATTTCTCTGGAATTTTTATCCGATTTCATTTTTATCGTGGAAGTCTTTCGAGTTAAATGAAGTATTTCTTCTAACTTTATTTTGCTAGGAGGAGAATCATAATAAATAAATAAAATAAAAAGTCTTTATTCCTCACAATACAGTTTCTTAATTATATTATTTTTTTATTAATGACGTTAGTGTCTTTACTTCTTTTAAAAAATAACTTAGATTGTTAGTTTCCTTTTTTCCTATTGCAAGGACCCCAGGTTGGGTAAAGGCCTCCTCCAAAGATGCCCATATCTCTTTCCAGTGCTATTCGGCTCCAGTTTGAGCCGGAAATTCTTTTTATCTCGTCTGCCCATCGTGTTACTAGTCTTCCTTTGGTTCTCTTTCCTGTGGGCTTACAGACCAGAGATGGACCGTAAGAGCAACCCTATGGAGAACTATAATAGCACAACTTAAAACTAAAGCGACTCCGTGCTACGGGCACCCTCTGTGAGGTACGTTCCTCGACTTACGGCGTCGCTGGAAGAGAGCAGCAAGCGGCGGGCTGGATCGGAATGGACGAATTATACAATCTGTTTTCGACATATATACTGTCACATCTGTATATTTACTCTCTGTAAACGCACTACACTGCAGGTAAGCGACTCCGTATTTATAGAACAGCGCTTACAGAGTAATGAATAATGAAACCTCATATAGTCTGACGTCATCTAAGAAAACAGAGTGCATTTACGCTGGGTATGTACTTGCTCTGTGCCACGGGAATATGTTGTTTACGTATAAAATGTTATTATTTTGTTCCACAGGAGTTATCACAGAAAATAGTGCTGGTGAAGTTTATAAAGTCTTCACTTTATAGTTAGAAATCCTCGGATGTATTGAGGTTTGTTTGTTTGCTAACTCGCTGTAATGTTTTCATTGTTTATACCCATAGGGATTGGCTTTTTTAGTTTCTTTTTTTTACTCAATTGTCGTAAATTGATATCATGATGGACTGGTGTATGCTAGGTGACATTTTGACACGTTTTTCTTTTTTTTTACAAGTTTTTATTTAGTTACTCCTGTCCTGGTTTCTGGAGTCAAGTCTTGTAAGTCAAATCTGATACACTTCCCGGTGTCTGATTGAGATGGAATTTTGTATTCATATGTGAATCGGATGACAATGCAATATCATTATGACATGGAGCTGATGTAGATGATAGAGCCGGAAGGTGGTCATGGGTGCTCTGTTAGAAAATTACACACTTGACAATTACAATGGGAACTTCCTAATGTAGGTACCTAGTTAAGACATTTTTAAAACTTTTGATTTAGTCTGTTTAAACCTTGATGAAGAGTTGTACTAGCAAGTTGACAGTGCAGACCTGCAAAGCCAATAAATAAAGATTCAGCAAATTGGATCGGGATATGCATAAAACTGAGATTTAGATAAAGTAATGAAGGCGTTCTCATATTCATTTTAAAGTAATCACCGTTTCTTTACTACCAGTTAAATGTTAAACACTAAGACTTATGCCGAGTTAATTGCGCTGACTACTTAGTGTAATGAAAAGTGTCTCGCCTTAATATCGTCGTTTCTGCTCAATCTGTTTAATGGCGACACAAAATAGGAAGATACAGAAGGTCAACTCCTTACAAGAACGTACACACACACATACACCTGCATACATGCTTTACGTACTGTCACAGACCAAGTGACGTCAAATATACATAATTAAACATTATTCTAAATTTAACTGAGTAGGCAAATATTTATATGACGATAGATTTAAATAATTCTAGAGGGTTGTAATAATGACTAACTTCTGTCCGTGACTTCGCGTCAAATCTCTTGCTCCATCCCGTCATATCGAATCGCCTGCCCATGCGAAATTTTCGTATTTATTACTTTTTCATTTTTCTCAGCTCCTAAGAGCTCTGGCGTGATGGTATATGTATAGTCCTCTTTCCTCATAAAATGGGCTATCTAGTACTAAGTATATTTTCAATTCGAATCGGTAGTTCCTGAGATTAACGCGTTCAACCAAACAACCAAACTCTTCGGCTTTATAATATTAGTTTAGATAATAATTATATCATCATTTCAGCCGCAAAACATCCACTACTGGACTTAGACCTCTCCCAATTTGGGGGGTTTTGCCATAATCGCCACGCTTGGCAGGCGGGTTGGCGATCGCAGTATGGTGGTAAAATGCATAGAGAACGCTGCTGCCCATTCTCTAGTAAGTCCCTTAGTCGCCTTTTACGACACCCACAGGAAGAAATGGGGTGGTGTTATTCTTTACGTCCGGCACCACACGGTACTCCGGCACCACACGGTACAACAATCTGAACAATTATATCGAGTCTTATTTATTACAGTCGCGAATCGTATTCTGATCAATTTGCAACCTAACAGTGACCTGGAAATTGCTGAAATCGTAAGAAATTTGAATTTCATGACCTAGCTTAGCGCATTGCCTTTACAAACGCCGCACGTACGCGTACGTGCGGCGTTTGTAGTTTTCGGCCGTTGTGTAGAACTGAACTTCTGTACATGTATGTTTTGTGGTGTTATTCTGAATATATGGACTTGAAACATGAGCTTCATTTTTGACAAAGGCGTGTGTTGTGTGATTAGAAAATATTAATTACTCAGTGTTTGCTTTTACACTGATTTGGTAGTGTCTTTGGTAGTGTCTGACGTTGTTTGATAATGACGTGGGGAAGGCAAGTTGTTTTAAAGTAATGAGAAAGTTATACGTGATATCCGTATAATAATACCATCCTATTGCTTCCCGGTGTCATACGAAGCGACTAAAGGACTTACTAGAGAATAGGCATCAGCGTTCTCTATGCATTTTACCACCATACTGCGACGCCAACCCGCCTGCCAAGCGTGGCGATTATGACATAGCCCCCCTAACAGAGTGAGGCCATGTCCAGTTGTGGACATGAAGATGAGATGAAGAGATATTTTCAAACACTTGTGAAGAAATGCTACAACATAATCAATTCTAAAACGACAACTTCATCTTAACCGGCTGTCTAAATAGAAAATCTTTCAATTTTAATTCCCACACCGATCTAACAGTTGCCTACTTCTCCTTAAGAGTTCGTCTTAAATCGATGCCGTCACCTGCAACGGACGTAATTACAATCTTCACGCTTATGGCTTTAGTAGGAAAATAGTTCCACAAAAGCTTCATGAGATTGGAAAATTCTTCGAGAAAATTCTTCGGATTTCGCGCTGGTAGCCGTGAGTTTGGTGAGATATTTTCTGATTTGTGTGGGACGGGTTTGTGACTGTGCTGAGGTATGGAGAGGTAAGCAGAAGCCTCAAATTCAGTGTATATTTACCGTGGATTTATCTGGATGCGTGAGGCACGGAATTCGTCGAGGTGGCGGTGCTTGAGGTACGCCTATGTCCAACAGTGGACATCTGTCAGCTGAAATGATGATGATGATGATATGAAGAAGATGAACTTAGAATACAATTACCATACCACAGTCCTACTAATCCTACTACCTACTAATATAATTATTAGTAGGATAATAGTGAAAGTTTGTACTTTTGAATGTTTGTTACTCAATCACGCACAACTGATCGAACATATTTGGATGAAATAAGCTGTATTAACACATAGGATACTTTTCATCTCAGTAATATTATCCCTGTCATAATAATTTCCGACCTCCAGGAAGCCGAAACCGCTGGCAAAAGCTAGCAGGACAAGAAACGTCAAGAACAATCAAGTACTAACTTATTTTCTTATTTCCCTTGTAAGAATGAAACTCATTTCTAATGCAGAAACCAATGGCTCGCCTACATGCTACATCGCCATAAAAAATAATCCAAAATAGTTAACATCATTAATCTACATACTTCAACCGTCAAACGTGAAAGCTTAACCTTTCAAGTATAATTTCGATAAACTGGATCGGAAACAAGTGTTTAACATTCGCTAAATGTACAAAAAAACTCTCACATCAATACAAATTTGACACATTTCAATACCATTGACTGTTTTCACCTGACCATGGTAGACAAACACCGACCAAACCCTTCGATGGATCGCAAACATCATATAATTCTCTCGTTAATATTTGATTTGCAGTACAGGTATTATCCGGAAGCTTCGCTAAACGATAGTTAACTTGATAAGGACTAATTAACTATTCGTTAATGGTTATTAGCGCGTTAACTGATATAATTGGCTGCTGTGTGACCAGACTTAGGGTTGGCAGATCTTTTGTGGAGTAGAGAAATGAGGTGTTTATTGTAATATTTTGGTTGTGATTGCGAAGCAAAATAAAAACGGATTCGTTTTTAAAGTTTATACTATTTTAAAAGCTGTGATAATTTCTAGTTTGTAACTACAACTACGTACGGTGCCAAAAGACGCCCACTACTGGACATAGGCCTCCCAGAATTTTGAGGGGTTTGCCATAGAATAGAATAATATTTATTTGCTAAAAAAGCATGGTATAAAAGATTGCCGATAATGGCCACGCTTGGCAGGAGGGTTGGCGACCGCAGTATGGTGGTAAAACGCATAGAAAACGCTGCTGCCCATTCTCAAGTAAGTCCCTTAGTCGCCTCTTACAACACCCACGTGTAAAAATGAGATGGTGCTATTCTTTACGTTCGGCACCACACGGACCATTATGGAATAAACTTATGAAATGTTTTGTCGGTTGTTAAAAAAAAAAAAAAAAAAACTCTAGTACATTTTGACCGCGTCAGTGTTGCACTGTTCTATGAAACAGTCCAGATTTTCTTTTTAATCGACGAATAAAAACGGAGGAGGTTATCAATTCGACGCGTATATTTTTTTTTTTTTGTTTTTTTTTATGTATGACCACGCATAACTTTTTACATAGTACTCCGATTATGATAATTCTTTTTTTATTGGAAAGAGTATCTCCGAGGGTGGTCCCATATACATTTGAAAAACAAAATCAAACCCTAAGGGTCAGAAAACAGGGGATGATTGATTGTTCACTCACTGATTGTTATGTTTAACCACGCATAACTTTATACAGAGTAGTCCAATTTTAATAATTCTTTATTCATTGTATAGGGTATACCTTGCCAAGTATTATAAGTATATTAAAGCCACAAAAAATTATAAAATAAAAACTTTTTACCAAAAAATTTAACCGCCGAAAAAACTGAAAAGCAAAAAATAATAAACCTTAAAATTATGACTCGGCGCGGGAAAATCAATGAACAAAGATCACTCAAAGCGCCGACTCATAATTTTAAGGTTTATTATTTTTTGCTTTTCAGTTTTTTCGGCGGTTAAATTTTTTGGTAAAAAGTTTTTTTGAGAACTCATGAGAAATTTCTACGCCTGAATTACGATAGAATCACGTGCTGAATTCATAGTTTCAGTTGACGTGTCGAAGCCCTGTCCCTGTACTTAGGTATATTTCTTTCTGAAACGTAAGAAGAAAAATAATTTCTAGGAAAACATCATTAGCATCGAAATTCCTGGATACGTTAATTGGGCACCTTGCTATTTATAAATATCCAGGTAAATCCATCCTTTGAAACAAAAAACTTGGAATTCGGTAAAAATAAATTTCCAGGTTTTTTCAACAAACATATTTTTTTCCATTCAGGTCTTGTCGGACTATATGACCGACAACACATTCAAAATCTGAACATGTCGTTGCTGCTTGGCGGCCACGTTTTTGGAATAAATAATGTATTTATGGAATAAATAATCTCATCATCATCATTTCAGCCGTAAGACGTCCACTGCTGGACTTAGGTCTCCCCCAATTTGGGGGGCTTTGCCATAATCGCCACGCCTGGCAGGCGGGTTGGCGATCGCAGTATGGTGGTAAAATGTATAGAGAACACGCTGCCCATTCTCTAGTAAGTCCCTAAGTCGCCTTTTACGACACCCACAGGAAGAAATGGGGTGGTGTTATTCTTTACGTCCGGCACCACACGGTACCGGACGGTTATTTCACTTTAAATAATCTATTTAAAGTGAAATAACATTAAGTACATTTTTTGAGTTTTTATGATTTTACCCACGACAGTTAACGTGTGAATAACTAGGTTATGGAGATCAGTTAGGCAGTTACTCCCTATAAAATACTGGTAGTCAGCTGCACCCGGGGAAGCCGACCGCAACATGACAAGAGTAAAGTAAAAGCAAATGATAAATAAACAAGGGTAATAAAAAAGTTCCGTTAATAGTTTAGAGTTTGAAAAGTGTAGCAAAAAGGCAGACAGACAGACACACTGCATATTCAAAATATCACTGTAAATCTTTACCTAGTAAAAAATAAAGTCACATTCCATGTTTGTACGTTTAGAAGTTTTAAACTACACAATGAATTTTAATGGCGGTTGTCATCAATAGACAGAGAAATTCAAGAGGAAGGTTCATATGTATAATATGCAAGTGAAGCCGTTGGAAAAAGCTAGTAAATTAATATTCGGGAACCCTCTATAATTTATCTAACCAATTACTTGCTAATCTCAATAATTTGCTTCGGAAATCGTTGTCCAAACGTTCGTGCATCCGATACGAGTTATGAAGATTAGCGCTTCGGGTATTTAGTGGGTTAGCGCGCTACTTCATGCGTGTGTTGTTTGTGTGGAGAAATGCAGTGAATGTTAATTAGTGCATCTTCGAGTGTTTTAGAAGAAATTAAAACACACAAGACACGGCAAAGATAGAGGAGAAGTGTACAGCAGAACCTCTTTCTTCTTTTTTAATCCAAATTCCGAAAATTTATCCCCCGTTCGGATTCGTGGAGCGTTTGGATTGTAATACAGAGAATTTATAGAGTATATTTTATGAAATAAAACTAATAGTATTGTGAAATTTTAAATGTATATTCATCTATAAACGTTATATTTATTGAACTTTTTAAAAGAAATCCAATATTTTATTTGGTTGGGCCGTATTTAATGACAAATAACAATGACAAGTGTGCATGACAACTACTCGACATTTGGTAAGGAACTGGCGAGACGGCGAGTGTACAAGCAGTGGGGCATTCGGATTACAGAGGTGTTCGGATTAGAAGGGATTCGGGTTAAAGAGGTCCTACTGTATTTGCTCATTATGTTAAAGACTAATGAAGGGCGACTAACAAAGGATACATGCCAGATGTGAGTAGCGTTGCCAACTTTTTTTTAAATAAATAAAGTATATTGAGGTCTGAGAAAAAAAATTAAACAGTATTTTAGAATAATGTACAGTATTTAATTGATTTGTTGTTTTAAATACATATTTTTGAGAGCTTCTCGCACAATTTATTAATTACTTCTGTGACAATACCGATAGTGAACGAGTATTCAGCCAGCAGCAGTGTCTTTAAAATCTTGAACCGAACCCACTAAACAACCCGAACATTTTTAACGACCAATCCTAACAACTTCCAACTTCTGAATCGTCTATGTCTCAGCATCCCCACGGCAAGTATCTGAAGGACAGACGGGCGGTTAGCCGAATTACTACTGTAAGTAATTTTGATAGCGCCGACGTGACGAGCGAGCTAAGTGGACCAAACCTACAGGGAGCCACCAAGTTCACGATAAGGTCAGCTTATTACTGGTTCTATAGAATGGGTTTAAAAGAAAAAGAAAAGGATTTAAATGTAACTGTGTCGATTAGAAGCAGACTTTTTGTCTGGATAATCTTTTTATTTCGATATAGAATAAAATAGGAAAATGAATCTTTAAAAACTGCTACATTATTTATTGCTTTATAGAGGCAGTAGCTATTGCCAGTGGCTTCTCCGTTGCGTGGTTAAAAGATCTAAGCGTACAAACTCGGGAAGCGACTTTGTTTATAGTATGTAAAGATAAAGACGAGGATGAGGGTGTCAAGTTCACTCATCCTCTAAGGACGTCAATGCTAGTTACGCAGAAAACTTTGACTGCGTGATGATGCGTAATGCCTGTGTGGCGATCTACAGATGCTGCTTCATATCCAGCTTAGTTGATTAACTGACTGACTGAGAACTCACAGACCAAAACACACCAGACAGATAAGCTGTGTGGCGAAACAGACTTAAAAACTGTAACTCTGACCATCTTACCATATCGAGTCCTCTCCGTGCCTTGGAAAGCATGTTAAGTTGTTGTCACGGCAATTATTGGAACGAAATTCCTCATCGCGCGTTGTGAAAGGGGGCTAGACGGAAAAAAATCTTACGAAAAGTTGTCACGACATGCTTCAAAAAAAGGACGAGGTTTCTCAATTCGACCGTATATATTTTGTATGTTGTTGTTTTTTTTGTTGTGAGTAGAGAGGGAGAGGGGGAGAGGGGGAGATGGTGAGAGGGGGGAGAGGGGGAGAGAGTGGGAGAGGGGGAGAGGGGGGAGGGAGAGAGGGAGAGAGAGAGAGAAAGAGGGAGAGAGGGAGAGAGAAGGAGATAGGGAGAGAGAGAGAATATTTTTGTTGAGTGTATACAGGTTTTTTGTACATAATAAATAATTAAAAAATTATAACTATTATGAATCCTGGAAAGGAACTTCGTTCCATCCGGGTGTTCCTTGACACCTCTAAAGTTTTTTCTTAGATCTTTGATAGTCGTAACTCGTAACAGGTCATTAGTACATCGTAAGTCTGACAACCAGTCTCACCAAAGGGTATTCTGTTACCCAGTAACTCAGTTGTGGAGATCACATAAGCAGTCGCTCCATGTAAATACTGGTATACAGCTGCATCCGGATAATATTGTAGCCGATCTTCATATAGTTGGGGAAAAGCTAGGCAGATGATGATCTGTGAAACTAAGGGTAGTAGAAATTAATACATAAATAAACTCACATACAGAACGCCCCCTTCCTGCTACGATCCTTTTTATTTTGGATGGGAAATCATCAAATGACTTCTCCCGCTCTGGGCGGAGCGGAAGAGCGTGTCAGACTTTTACTGACTATAGCCCACCCGTGTTCCTTCAGTTACCCATATGCCACGGCCACGGTATCTCGTTTGAACAATCTCGCGACCCTGGCAGGCATCGGGCCTAGCAGACTCCTTCATTACTGCTGACATCTCTTTGAGGCGCGCATGGAACACTACGCGCCGTCGACACGGGCCTAGTTCTTACCGGGCGGCGAGCTATCCATTGTTCGCCGCTTCCAAGCCCGCGCCTACGGTGGCCGGGAAACCGCTATCGACTCCCGACGCCCGGGGCGTCTCCTTCTGCGGCGGCTAGGGACGTGAGGGCGCAGAAACTGCCACTGCCTCACGCACCCCGCCACCTCCTTCGCAATCCTTACATAATCTTTTTGCTTCGTTTAAGTTCATACATCTGGTCATAAACACACGCCGGTTGCCAGCACCTGACTATTCTGAAGAACATCACCCATAAGGACACTATATGTCCACCTAAGGTGTGCAGCGTGTCCAGTCACATCTGCCTCGTAAAAACCTTTTGTTAGCCGCCCTAGTAATTACACATAGACATCAAACCGTCGCTAAAGAGTAACCCCCAAAATAAAACCGTTCCATTTATCCGGTCCTTAACAATGATATACAATACTTTAACAGGTTCCTTTAACGTGCACAATACTGGCCATTAAACCCTGTTCCACATTACGACACCGATCTTAAAAAAAGAGTAGAACCTCTATAGTTGGGAACTACACGACTTCTATATTTAACTGGGGACCTAATAGCGACCTTTTCAGCCTTTCTCACGTATCCTGAGCTCGAATTACAGGGTAAAAATAAGGCAAAGGTTTTTTTTAGAAGTTTTAATAGGGCCCATATGCTAGGGATTGACCTATTTATATTACACGCTTTATATTAGCTTCACTTGTATGTTTGTTTGTTACCGACTCCTTATAGCGCGATTTTGACCCACTTTAAACGACCAGATTTCATTCAAACTTTGCACATCTGTCAAGAACCGATGACAATGCAATAATTTCATGAATTTGTGCCATTATCCTTGCCAGGGTTACCAGGCCAGCAAAAAAACTGTCTTCGAAAACTACGCTGACATACGACACAAACTACGCTGACATACGTCACAAACTACGCTGACATACGTCACAAACTACGCTGACATACGTCTCAAAATTCGAAACACCCTTTAAAATTGAAAATAATAATAGTACAAAAAAACTAAAAAACAGGCTTCCAAAGTACAAAATAATGGAAAAAAAGCGTGGGGTGCTTTTTAAGGTATTTTTTATTGATATCAGGCACCCCACGCTTTTTTTCCATTATATTGCACTTTTTAGTTTGGTTTTCAATGGAAACGTGTTTTTTAGTTTTTTTAAACTATTATTTTTTTTAACACGATTTTATTACCTTGGTATGTAGGTATCTATGTAACGGAATCTCTGAACGTGTTTCATCCTCTTCAAAACGTCGGATTCTTTTGAAACTGCACTCTTATCAAGGACCGATGACAATACAATCATTTGTTACTTTATCCTGGCCAGGTTCACCAGGTAACCAAAAAAAAAATAACAATAAACCCGCTTTGGTAGCTAGCCGAACTAAAATATAGAAAATAAATAATAGTTTTAAAAAAATCAACAAAATCACATACATACGTACAATCACGCCTTTTTCCCATGGGGGTAGGCAGAAACCACGGAACGTCACCTCCCAAGTAGCACAGAACTGCATTATAAATTGTCACATAAGGCCCACAGCGGTACTCTGAGCATTTACATAGAGTTATTAGTATTCACCCGGGGTGTAACAGCTGTTTAGAAAAAAACGTGGCCAACTATAACGCTATTTGCTGTACAGTAATTCTATTAAGCACCACAAACACGCCACAAACTCACTGTTATTCAGCGCTTAGTAGTGCAGTACCCTATCAGCTGTAAGTTTTCTGAATAATAGCCCACATGTGTACTATACAACCGTTGCATTTTAAGAGAGAACATGTAACCCACTATAATGTAATCAGTTACTTTGTGAACTTATTTAACAAAAATTTAATGCTTTATGCTGCATACAGGTTCACTTTTTCCCTATTAGTCAGTTGTTACCATACACTCGAATAACAGCATGCACCGAAGTGTTGGCATGCGCGAATGGAACATTGGACGTGACGGGTTCCGTATGTTATATTTATAAAAAAATAAATAAAATCAATTTATTTCAGACATAACCCATATTACAAAAATTAAGATAAAAGTAACAATGCTGCAGCAGAAAACAATAAAATGTTATTAACAAACTAAAAATATATGTCACTTAGTTGAAATAAAAGCAAATGTCAAATTTACGTCGGATTTAAATTAAAGTAACAATAAATAATAATTGCACATATTGACATAACCATACAAAAAATCCTTTATAAATAGAGATCAGTGTGTTTGGTGACATTAGGCTGAGTAGGTACTCTCTGCTACAAAAATCTTCTTATAACCTACACATTTTCGGGACTAATATGGTTGCCACAAAATTAATATTGGTATGTCTCTGGTACTTTCTTAAAAATGAAGAAGATTTATTAAGAGAAATCCCAGATTTTTTAAATTATAATACATAAATTAATTTCGAGAGTTTTTAAGATTCCAGATTTCGACAATTATTGTCAGAGGTAGTCAGTTAGGAAATACCAGTACAGCTAGCATCTAAAAAAACAACGTAATTTTCTTTATGTTTATTTAATTTTCCCTTTTTAAAGAACAATTTACGGTGTACCACCCTGGTCCAGGCCTTGGATTTTCATCTTTTTTATAATTTCAAGGAGTATAAAAGTACGTCTCGGTGGCCACCATAGAATTTCCTTAGTTTTCCACGATGCAGGAACGACTGTTAGATCGACAACATCGCTCTCTATAGTCTGAACTATTTTGAAAAGCTTGTTCTGTAAAAAACAAGAGAAATATATTTATTATAATAGAAGTATCAGTTCCTTAAAATGACAACACTACCTATACAGTTTTTGAGGAAAAAAAACCACAAGATATAATAACATATTAAATACCTAAACTTAACGTAACATAATAACAAAACATCTACAGACACAAACACAGAGGACCTACATTACTACCTACCAAAATAGCAGGAATTAAGTCCATCGCAACTTATTTACTTTTATTCGCAACCCTAAATTGAAATGATATTGTTCATCTATCGTAGAATACGAACGACCAACCCAGTTGCGATTTAGCGATAAACTGATGATCTATGTAAACAAATAATACGACATGACGTCGTCACCGCGCCGCGCGCCGGCGCGGGCGTGTGAACGATAGCGTTGCAAGCACCATGTTGCAGATCAAGCGAAATGTTTTAAAAAAAATACTTTTCGCGTCGCATAAATACTGTGCGTATGGCATGTCAATTTCAATTTCATATGGAAGTAATGAATTATTATTAGGCCAGAAGATTACATTATTTTTAGATAGGTATCTACTAAGTTATAGGTATTTCGTCGCATATTGAATAAATCAATAACTTATGTATTATACATACCCATAATTAAATTATAATATCATCATCATCATCATTTCAGCCGATGCTGAATACCAGTACATTACATGGAGCGACAGCCTATGTGACCTTTGAACCCAATTACTGAGCAATCAATTTTTTCAATAGATTACAAAATTAAATTAATTAAAACACAAAATTATAAACTAAATCCTTCATCTTTTCAGCCGTAAGACGTCCACTGCTGGACTTAGGCCTCCCCCAATTTGGGGGGCTTTGCCTTAATTATAATATCAGCTACTTAAATTACAATTTTAATTAAACACTTATCGTCGAATAACAACTAAAAAAAGGGAACAAAATGGCTTTAAACGAACCACGGCGGAACCCTAAAAGCTTGGATCCATAAAGGTAGTTATCAAGGTAACTGATGCAAATGTGAACCAATATAACTCTCCTAATCGATCCATGTCTGATTTGTATTCCATAAGTGCCAAACTATTTTACTCTTTGCTGAATTAAAGGCCACATGTGAACACCCGTACAGACCTTAGCATTATATTAACATTAAAACTATTCATTTGCCATCCGCCATATTCACTGCGTTACTGTGTATTATTATAAAATTTTATCTTTAAATTTTCGTTTATTTTAAAGGGTATCAATCGTAATTAATTTGGATTACAAATTAATTACACGAAAACAGTTTTTTTTTTGTTTTCTTTGTACTAAAACAAACAAATTTATTTTATATTCATTCAATTTTTGTTACTTTTCTTTTAGTATTTAGTGGTATTCCGAAGGCGCGTGAAAATTTTGAACTAAATATGTATGGTATTTGACAGTAAAGTTACCTTCCCAATAAGATTTGAAATATAATAGCAGGAAATCGAAGTTTAACTTACCTTAAATTTTATGTTTATTTTCACAATGGCTCCTGAGATCTTGCACACAACGATACACTTCATGTTTTACAATTTGACAGTTCATATTAAAGAAAAATAAATAATATTGAGTTATTGCATTCCACAATTTCGCTCAGTGTATCATTTCAGCTCTTTAAAAGTACACACAATGTACACATTCGTCTTCCTTGCTGTATAGTAAGTCACACGTGCCTTGTTAATCAGGCAATATTCAGCTCTTGAGGTGACTGTTACACACATAAATGCTACTATAATGTTATTATAATGCAATTATTTATCAATTGGAACTCTTACTCAGCTATGTGCTGAATAATTTGTGCCCAAATTAGAGTTATATCATCTGAGGATGTGCTGTCTACGCTATTATTCAGCAACTAATGCATTCACTGTGCACTGTAAAAATGCTGTTAACCAGCACTTTTGTGCTACTTGGGCTGCTACGATCTTAACACACTCCTTTTGCCTCGTAAAAAAACACGCTTTCATAAAAAAAACCAAACTAAAAAGTAGAAAATAAATATTTAGTTTGGTTTTCTATTTTTGTCGTACATTTTGGGGGTTGCGGCTAAATGATAACAGACACACATGTCGATCGAAAGCTAAGCGACGCTTGCCTTGGTCAGTCGGTGGATGGGTGACAACTCATTTAATGTCAAGACCCCTTCGTGCCTCCAAGGGCACGTTGAGCCATTGTTCCTGAGTGTCCTTCAAACATCTTTGACAGTCGTTACGGGTAGTCAGAAGCTCAGAAGTTTAACAACCAGTCTTACCAAAGGGTATCGTATTACCCATTAACTGGGTGATGGTTCAGATAAGCAGGCTCTCCATGAAAAATGATGTGAGCACAGGTGGTTCAGTGGTAACGGCCCCGACTTACGAGTTGTAGGTTTCGGGTTCGGACTCAGGCAGGCGCTTTTGTGTATATTATTTCATCACCACTGCTCTTGAAAATGGTGAAGGAAAACATAGTGAGGAAACTGGCATGTCCGAGAACAAGACATTTGAGACGCACTGGGCCCGTGTTGTGGATTACCCTCTCATCGAGAGTAGGCCTGTGTCCCAGCAGTGGGAACATTAAGGGTTGATTATGTTTATGATATGTAAAATACTGGTATCTAATCAGCTGCAACCGATAAGACTGGACTCGTGCGGCTTTTACTTCTTAGCCCCAAACCCCTTTTTAGTTCATGCTGAAGAATCATATGACGTAATTAAAAGCAAATAGGATCCAATCCACAACTTAGTCAATAAAAACTTTTTACCAAAAAATTTAACCGCCGAAAAAACTGAAAAGCAAAAAATAATAAACCTTAAAATTATGAGTCGGCGCTTTGAGTGATCTTTGTTCATTGATTTTCCAGCGCCGACTCATAATTTTAAGGTTTATTATTTTTTGCTTTTCAGTTTTTTCGGCGGTTAAATTTTTTGGTAAAAAGTTTTTATTTTATAATTTTTTGTGGCTTTAATGGACTAATAATACTTGGCAAGGTATACCCTATCCAATGAATAAAGAATTATCAAAATCGGACTACTCTGTATAAAGTTATGCGTGGTTAAACATTACAATCAGTAATCATCCCCTGTTTTCTGACCCTTAGGGTTTGATTTTGTTTTCCAAATTTATATGGGACCACCCTCGGAGTATATTCTTTCCAATAAAAAAAGAATGATCACAATCGGACTATTGTGTAAAAAGTTATACGTGGTCATACATAAAAAAAAAGTAACAAAAAAAAAAATACGCGTCGAATTGATAACCTCCTCCGTTTTTTTTCGTCGGTTAAAAATGAGTTAAGTGCACCAAACTGATCCAAATTATACATACTACAGGTCAGTAAAAACGACCTAGCTAAAAAATGGGTTTATTTTTCGTTTACTTTAGAACCAATGGCTCTTACGTTTCTTTTGTTTTTCAGCATAAACAATTCGAAATTTCTGGTTCTTAACTAGTATTTCTAACAGATTATGTTCATCATCATCATCATTTCAGCCGTAAGACGCCCACTGCTGGACTTAGGGCTCCCCCAATTTGGGATATTGGGGAATTTTTATGCCATAATCGCCACGCTTGGCAAGCGGGTTGGCTATCGCAGTATGGTGGTAAAATGCATAGAGAACGCTGCTGCCCATTCTCTAGTAAGTCCCTTAGTCGCCTTATACGACACCCACGGGAAGAAATGGGGTGGTGTTATTCTTTACGTCCGGCACCACACGGTACCAGACGACCACGGTACAGATTATGTTAATAAACCATTATTAATTTAAAAAAAAACGTGTTAATATTCAACTGATAACATTAAAGAAAAAACAAAATTAGAAATACCTCTTGAGCTTCAAACGTCAATATCTCAAAAGTAACTGAGTGTGGATTGTATCCTTCTCGCTTAACTACGTCCATATTTTCTTTCTTTCTTTAAAACTTTCTGGTGTTATCTACTGTCCACTTACCAATCTCCCCAAAGCGATCTTATCCGTTCACCATCTAACCTCTACAAAGGATCCAAAATACTCTAGTGACACTCTAACTTAACAAGTAGTACTTACAAATACTTGTGAAGTATCTTAACAATAGCTTAACAAAGCATCCAGCGCACTTCCTTAGGTGACGGAAACGCTTCTGTTCATATAAACGCCGAGTAAAAACGCCCAGTATGTACGCGGCCTTATGTGACAAATATAAGAGGAAGCGATCGAGCGTGGAATTCACATTACACGCACAAAGTTTGGGGTAACGAACTCGGGTTGGGCAGACGGGCTGGTGAAATGCTGGCGTTTTTTTCGCCAAAGTTTTTAGATGTACTTTGTAGTTTTTCTAGCAGTGAACGGTGAGTCTGAATCGGGTACTCTTGGCTACATTCGGTTGATGACGCTGAATTAGATTTACTCGGCACTGAATAGCCTATACTCGGTTCCAGTTGTCATCAGCTGTCATTAGCTAAGTTTATTTGATGTTTTTAATTTAAATCGCTGTGCATTTTTCATTGGAAATTAAATTCTCGCATCTATATTATTTTGCTGTCGAAAGAAAAATATCTAAAGCTCAAAAAAAATAATTCGTTAACTGCGTAAATTCTTGTCCATAATAACACTTAATCAAATCTTACACCATACGGCGACTAATCAGTGATCAGCCAACACTTTAAGATTGCCCACAGAAACCCGAAACCGTTTAAAATTAATTTCATCTTATTAACATATCATTACGAGACGTATTCATCAAAGTCGTTGGGCAAGCGCCTTTAGAGCCATTAATTTTTAACACATAGAACTCTATATATCATGGGTACCCTAAAAGTGCCATTTAAAATGTAAATACACGCTTATTCCATATAATTTACATGGAAACTAATTTATATTTTGCTCTGATTTGTCACTTCTATTAATGAAGACAATTTATTATGGCTTTTAGTACTGTTGGATTAGGTCAGAACCACGAAATGGAAATTATAAGAAGGCTCAATTCATACAAGATCGTTGATTGCTCTTCTGAATGTTTTGGGTCATAGATGGTAGAATAGGAGGGGCATAGGAGGGGTTTGTGGCTAAGGAAAGTAATAAAAGTTGCACGGTTCGATGGATCAGGTACAGCTACGCTTGCCGCGGTTAGCCTATAGATGAGTGACCATATTTACATACCAAGAACCTCTGTGCCTCGGAAAGCACGGTAAGCTTTTCTTCAACAGAGAAACTTTTTCGTTTTCTAGAAGCCATTCTTGTACGCGAAATCACGCATCACCCGCAAATTAACGCCGTAAACTAAACAGTCGCGTTCGAATCAGCGACGCACAGGCATGGGGGAACCGCGGGGCAGAGATAGTTTCTTACCTACGATTTATTTGTAAACACGTCGACGCTCGTCGTCGTTGTAACCGGACAATTTTGTGTGAAATTCCGTCGTTAAAAGCGGTCGGTCGCTGTAAGCGGAGTCGTAATAAACGGATGTACTTTCATAGTGGCTTGTATTAAAACGAAACACGCCCCTATACTTGCGTCGCTAAAAACGGTTGGTCGTTACATGCGAAGTCGTACTAAACGGACCTACTGTAACTGGGTTGTGGAGGTCAGATAAGCAAGTTGCTCGCTGTAAAATACTGAAAATCAACTGCAAATTCACAATTAAAATGCCTTCCTAAATTCTAACTCACGGCAAACAACAACTACAACTCCTAAGTCAGGGCCAGTGGGCCACTGGGCCACCACTATTTTGGTGGCCCTGGTAATGGTGAAGTTATATACCAACAAAATTAAATACACTGTCGTGCCAACGACACAACATAGAAGAAAATCGCTTATCTCTTGCGGTTGTTGCTTTTGCCCGAAGCTCCTCTATCTTTAGACCTTCTGACATAGTTTTGTATTTTGTACTAAAACCGATGGTCTAATATAAATGGCGTCATTTAAAAAACTACAAGGACGTTTTTGTATTTAACAAACAATAATAGTTATTCTAATGGTGTTCATAAATAATGCGGCTTTATTGTTTTGTTTCTTTGATTTGGGTGACTCAATCTTTTTATTGTGAGAGTTAGGGAACTGCCATATTTGTCGCTAAAATCAATACAACGGTGCCCTGGGGTGATTCATTTGTAGGTCATTTAAAACGCCTTGAAATATAAGAATGAATGAATTTTATAACATAAACTCACACTTTCTTTCCAACAGGGCAGGCAAAAACTAAAGAACAGGACGCGACTGCTACAATCCTGACGTACTTCTTTTGGTTAGTATATCTGGTCGTACACGCTCGCCGGTTGCGAGTATTTCGCGCCTGACTTTTCTGAAGAACATCAACAATAAGGTCAATAGGGCCTCCGTCTAGAGCGTCCTCTCATGACGTTTCCATATACTTCCGCGCTGTGTAAATATCTTGTTATTTTAATACCGTACCTTGTAATTATATTGTTTGGGGCCCCTAATAACATTTAATAAGGATTTCTTGTATGTTATTAAAAAAATCTGGATTATATATGAAAATTAAAAGCTGGAACCACACTTATCTAATATCTATCTAAGTTCCTTCACATTCACTTACTCCTTGGAAATAATATGATTTCACAATTTATACATCTATATCTATACATCCATACAAATAAATAAAATTGAAGTGTCTGTTTGTAATTTCGAATTAATAGTTTTTCACTAAATGCATATGAAAGTAGGTATATATGGTACTTACATAAAAAATCATAGTATTTAAATTTTGTCTGTCTGTCTGTCTGTTTGTTCCGGCTAATCTTTGAAACGGCTGTACCGATTTTGACAGGACTTTCACTGGCAGATAACTGATGTTATAAGGAGTAACATAGGCTTTTTGTCTGAGTAGCACGTCCCTGTGTGATAATTTCTGAACACCACGCGGGTGAAGCCGTGGGCACAGCTAGTTATAAATATAAGTCATCATCATCATCATCATTTCAGCCGTAATACATCCACTGCTGGACTTCCCCCAATTGGCAGGCGGATCGGCGCATAAATATTTGTATTTCCCCGCGTTCATAAACGCTGCTGATTATTTTTGCGTCACTTCTGCCCTATTGAAGCACTAGAAATGAGGAAGTGGCAAAAGGAGGGCGTTTTGTGGAACTGCCTTATGACATTCGAAAAGTGCTGATTCTTAACGTAGTTTGAATAAATTACGTGTGGTTTTGAAATAATATACATACAAAACATCATACCTTATTTCACCGAAGGGTTGGGCGGAGGCGTGCTGTAGGTACACCTCTAGTACCAACATACACATTGCAGAAGTTATATTTAAGTCCCATGTAAAAGGAGCGAGCTTATTGCCACTAACCGGGCACAAATCTAGATCCCGGGCTGCTACTGAGAAATTTTAGACAGCAAACCCAATCACACTTTTGCTAGACCTTAGGACCACATGCTTAGTAGAGGGCGACCACTAAGCCAAAGAAGCCGTAACAAGGAATACTATAATTATTTATTAAAGTATACTAAAAATTTACCACCATCAAAAAAACGCCCGTCTGCAGACCAGACTAAGGCTTGTAAATGAAGTAGCGTCCAAATGTCAAATGTTTGTCGTCGATAGAAGAAACGCGTGTGTACACAACACGGGCCCAGGCGATAGATTCACGAACACACACAAATGTTTGTGTACTACAGTACACATGTGTACTTTGTGATAGGTACAGTCTACTATTGTTTATACCAACCAAAGAGATTTAATTTACTATAGAGAAGCTGTCAGAAGAAATAGCGTAGAAATACTGTGATTCAATAAGTCAGTGACGCCATCTAGCATAATATATTTGATTTAAGTTGATTTTAGTATCTCTACGTTTTAATTGAGGTTTATCAAAATGTTTCATTTTCTTCTTTTTTTATGTCCTTAAAAAATAATAAACTGATACCAAATTTTACCTACTATTAATATTTTAACTTCGTTAGTTTAGTTGTTATGCTGTGCATGCTGTGGTCTCCTTTAAGTGAAGGAGTTATCAGCATCATCAGCAGCCTAAAATGTTCAAACTGCTGGGGCACAGGTCTCCTCTCTTCAAGAGGGAATGGGCCATATTCCACCACGCGGGCCCAGTTCGGGTTGGTCAGACAGAACAAATGTCACATGTTTTCATATTGGTCTTATGACATGTCTGTTTCCTCACGATGTTTTCCTTCACCGTTGGGAGCAGTGGTGATGAATTTTTTTTACACAAAGTAAAGCGTCTGCCGGGGTTCGAACCTGCGACCTACAACTTGTAAGTTGCGGCCGTTACCACTGGGCCACCACAGCTCTCTATTTGTTGCCCAGCGGTCAATATTTTTTAGGGTTCCGTTGCCAAAAGGCAAAAAAAGGAACCCTTATGGATTCGTCATGTCTGTCTGTCTGTCCGAGTATGTCACAGCCACTTTTTTCCGAAACTATAAGAGCTATGCTGTTGAAACTTTGAAAGTAGATGTATTTTGTAAACCGCATTAAGATTTTCGCACAAAAATAGAAAAAAAAAACAATAATATTTGGGGTTCCCCATACATAGAACTAAAACACAAAAAAAAAATTTTTCATCAAACCCATACGTGTGGGGTATTTATAGATAGGTCTTTAAAAATTACATTGAGGTTTCTAATATTATTTTTTTCTAAGCCGAATAGTTTGCGCGAGAGACACTTCCAAAGTGGTAAAATGTGTCCCCCCCTCCCCTCGTAACTTCTAAAATAAGGGAATGATAAAACTAAAAAAATTATATGATGTACATTACCATATAAACTTCCACCGAAAATTGGTTTGAACGAGATCTAGTACGTAGTTTTTTTTTAATACGTCTTTAATCTTAAACCACAATTTACCTTTCATTTAGTCAACTCAAATATAAAAATTTAAAAAAAAAACATTTAATTTCATAAACATAAACCTTATGCATAAACCGTGAATACCTGCAGGTTTGTACGGAACCCTCGGTGCGCGAGTCCGACTCGCACTTGGCCGGTTTTTTTTTCAATACTAATACACTAAGATCCTCAATAACAGCGAAGTTAAATAATACTGGTAGCCACAGCATGTAAATTACTATTTAAACAAGCTTGATTTGTCAACATTGTGTAAACATAATTGTTCCTACTTTCCTGTTAAGTGTTTATTGTCAATCACAGATCAATAGCTCATACACAGGTGATTAAAGTGAAATTAAATTCCAACAGAAGCTTGCCAGTCTTTGTTCCGGTGTATCAAGAATTGCTGAACGAATTCTGATTGGGTTTCCAAATTTCTACGCACGGCTACATCTCAAGCGATAAAAAACCAGTTTTAGCTGACCTCGCTTTGTATATGCTTTTGGTACAATGAGAAGTCAGCTTATGCTGGAAATGTATAGCTGGATTTGTCGCCGTGCGTACCTACTTTAAACAATCAATTATAAATAAATAATAATATCTTAGTAGAACCAACACAACGTTATCTGATCCCAAACTAGGCAGAGCCTGTACTATGGTAACCAGACAACTAATAAACATACTTATGTGTATATTTCTAAATACATAGATATTATAGATAAATTACATCCAGACAAAGAACAAATGATTGTGCTTATCACACAAAGTTTTGTCCTGGGTGGGAATCGAACGACCTCAGTCTTAGCAGTCAGGGTCACTAACCACTAGACTAACAGGGCAGTCAAAAAATTGGAGACTGTTTGCTAATATTTACGTTGATTCGGATAACGGAAACTATCAAACAAATAACAATAATGTTGGGTGTCATCGCAAAACATTACGCCAGTATTTCTCAAAGGGGTAAGCACAGTTGTACCTATAGTACACCTACATTTCACCAATTATATTTAAGGGGTTACATCTAGTTAACGGCCGAAAAAAAAAACGTGTTTATGTGTTTTTTTTTTGGTAATATGAATGCAGGTTTCAAACTGTTTTTTTTTTTCATAATGAAGGGTATATTTTTGATTATGTTTCGTAATTTTTTTATTGCAAATAAATTACAAATGTGTCAGATTTAATATATTTCCCGGACCGAAACCTGCAATCATTTTACAAAAAAAACACGCTTTTTTAACCGACTTCAAAAAAAGGAGGAGGTTATATGTTCGACTGTATGTATTTTTTTTTATTTTTTTTTATGTATGTTCACCGATTTCTCCGCCAATTGTCAACCGATTTTGAAAATTCTTTTTTTATTCGTAAGGGTATACTCCTGAGGTGGTCCCATATTAATTTTGTGAAGATTTGATGTATACTTTGGGAGATAAACGAAGGAACTCCTCAAAAACAAACAGTACACGTAATGTGATTTGGATATTGTACTAAAGATCAAAAATAATTGCTGGTTTTATCTATCCATCCGTGGTGAACTAATTATAGTCTTCGAAGATACCGCATGGAACTCCTCATCGGTGAACAGTACATATAGGAACTTACAGTGAAAGGTTAGAAGGTTAGGGGATAATTCTTTGAATATTATAGGCACGTTTAGACCGTTACTTGTATTCTTATATTCCGTTGAGCTGATGATGGAAGGTACAACTCCTTATCGATCAGGAGTTAGAAGATATCTTGTCCTAGATAGACATACTCGTTGACATCGAGAATTGATTCCTCAGCAGACACTAGAGTGGGCTCTTACCCACTCTACTGTCTGCTTAATAAAAAAAAAAGCAGCCTTAATCATTTTGGCCTGGCAATTTATTATATTTTTAACCGACTTCAAAAAGGAGGAGGTTCTCAATTCGGATGTTTATATGTTTTTTTTATTTTTTTTTATGTATGTTCGGCCATAACTCCGTCATATATAGACGGATTTGCAAAATTCTTTTTTTATTCGAAAGGGGTTTATTCCGAAATGGTCCCCTATAAATTTCATACAGGTCTGATGATGAGTTCGGGAGACAGACACCGGAACTCTTTAAAAAATGACAGCAAATCCACCGCGATTTCTGTTATCGCATAAATATGCATTGTTTGTTTGGAATTAGTGCGGGGTGAATACCACAACTAAAAAATTTAAAATAAAAATTTTTTACAAAAAAAAAAACAACCGACTTCCTTAAAAACACTACAAAGTGAAAAATAACTTTAATTTCGGAAGTCGGTGGCAAAAAACCATAAATACAGATCCTAAGAGGAGCGGGAGATATCTTCCGCTCACCCAGCCCGCAGCAGGCGCACCGGGCGTCGGCGGAGGGCGGACAACGCCCTCTTCCAGCCCCCCCTAAATGGGTCCAGGGGCGACGGATCTGGGGACATCCGTCGCCCCCTATTGCTACGGACCCGAGATGGTGGCGCGTAGTGTTCCACGCGCGCCTCTCTGTGATGTGAGGATTTCCACCTCGTGATCAAAAAAAAAAAAAAAAAGGTCCAACCGGATGCAGCAGAGTACCAGTATTTTACATGGAGATACTGCATATCTGATCTCCACAACCCAGTTACTGGGTAATACGATACCTCTTACTAGACTTGTCAGACTTTTAGACTTTTGATGACCCGTATTTGACTGTCAAAGATTCATGAACAGCAGCCGGGATTAACAGGTTAGCGTGCTTTTCGAGGCAAGGATGAGGCTTTTTTGTAAAGAAAGATAAAGGTTACCCATCCACGTATCAATCGCGGCAAATTTAGATTAACCTGATCGATCGACCCGTGCGGCTAACAATTTTACGATTTGATGAAAATATTGTCATAAGTTCCGTATATATTGTCACTAGCTTCTGTCCGCGAGTTCGTCCACGTCAATTTTTGCTCCCGCGACCCTTCCTGTCGCATCGAATTGCCTGCCAGTTTTCGTCTATTTTTCACTGCTGCTCCGCTCGTTTTGATTGTAGCGTGATGATAATTAGCCTATAACCTTTCTAAATAAATAGGCTACTCAACACAAAAATATTTTTTTAATTCGGACCAGTAGTTTCTGAGATTAACGCGTTCAACCAAACAAACAAACTCTTCAGCTTTTATAATATTAGTATAGATAAAAAGCTGTTATTTAAACATCACAAACAGACACTTAAATTTTGTTTATTTTATAAACAGATGTACTGTTGTTTAATTTATTGAAATAACCAAACTAGCTAACAGATTTCAGAGAATCTAAGGTACGCGAAATTAAAAACATCTTAAAGCATATTTATTTACGGATTAAAAGAGTAACAATCCTCCGCGTTCGTTACCCGGAGAGCCGAAGATAAGAAGTTCATTAACTTAGCGATGTTTTTCTTTCTTTCTTTCTTCACAACAAAATAAATAAAGAAACAATGTAAACTTCTTACTTCGTCGCTCGACGATTTTCTTTTAGCCCTTTTTGTGAAGTAGTCAAAGAGAAAACAATTAATGAAGTGCTATATTGTAATGCTTAAGAACACTGAAATCAAGATACTATTTCGATGGAACACATTTTCTTAATACCACAATTAATACGTTGAGCTCCTTAAGTTCTGAGTTGAGCTGTATGATTACTGATAAATGCGTGCATTGACTGGACAAATCCATTCAATCTATTTAGTTCTTCCCTGAATCCACATGGTCTTCACATGATCTGACATAGATTAGGTATGTTTAAACTTTAAAAAAGTTGTGATCTCTGATTTTGTTTCGACCTTCATTCTCAGAGTGGTCAGATAGTAAAGGTCTAATCTTTAAAATATGTTTGACTTATTAAAGTGTGTGTAAAAAACCTACAGAAATAAAATCATTGACTTTTTCTCATTGGCGGAAGGGATTTTACTGACAGATTCTAAACAGTTTTACTCGAATCTCAAAATAGTATCATGTAGTTATACAACCTTCATCAGAGAAGCTGTGTGCATATATAAATAAAGTACCTAATAATTTCCTCGCGGAAGTTACATGGAAACAACGAGCAGGCTAAAATCTCTGCAGTGCCTATTGACACATTTTCAAAGCCCATTAATTAATTTCAACGCATCACAGGCACACAAAGAAATGTACCACTATGTGGTTTATATACACCACATAAATTTTGTAACAAATCAGAAAGATAATTTTACCGTTTAAAAACTCCATTCGTTTAATACTCCGCAACACTATCATCAAGATATACACTTTACCGTATCTAGTTCTAGCACTTTCAAAAACTGCAGTTTAAAAGTTCCATTTCTATAAAATTCAAGAAAAAATCTTCAGAGCAATTTTCATAGGAATTACGGCAACAATGGGTGCACTGCAAGATTCCAACCCAGCCGAATAAAATAGGTCGTTTCACGGCACGTAATAAACTGACACGGGAGAGACGAGATTACCTCTATATTTGGCCGGGTTATCTATGGCTGCAGTGGAGCCAAAGATTAAAACGATAAAGCATAGATAGGTAAGTTCGATAACAATATACGAGAGTTAACCGGATTTGGGAAAATCTATTGTGACCTGATTTGCTGAGGAAAACTTGTAGTTGAACATTTTCCAAGAGTTTGTAGATTTTATTATAGATTGTTTGACATAAATGGAACTGTTGACTGCAGCAGTTACCTAGTTAATTTTACGAAAGATGAATAAATAAATAATAGTTCTTGAGTAAAAAAAAAAAAAACTGTCCTATGTTGTTCTTGAGTTAAAGGACAACATAAGATTTTTTTTTAAGACTAGTTATGTATACCATTTGACTCCTAGACTGGGGTCCCCCAGTCTGACTGACCCCATTGGACATCCTAGTGTGGGCACTAGGATGTCCAATGGGGTCAGTTCACAAGTAACGTAAATATTTCGATTTATTTACTTGAAGTAATTATTATTTTTGTAATATAAACAATAATAATTACAAACTTTACTACAATATTATAAAAGTTAACTAACTAGTCAAAGTAATTCCAAGTTTGAATTAGTTGGCATTTGTAATTGGAGATTCTTAATGAGAAATCAATTTCTTGGAATCTGACTAAATAAGTAGGGGAGTGGAAATATAAAATTTTAAAATAGTTTTGAGGTTCAATTTCGGCAAGCAAATTAGTTATTCTTGCATTTGATCGCAACTTTTCGTACCTGCCTATCTCTTAATCTTTGCCCTCACAAGAGACAGAGCCGTCAGCGTCAAATTAAACAAATCCCATCGGAGTTATGACAATATTTGTACTGTGAGTTGCCTCACAGAGGCTGCCATGAACTTGCTTTGAAACGCACGGAAGTGTTTCAAAACACGCTGTATGTAGTATGTAATTAACAATGAAGAAATATTTTGCGAAGATTTTAGTTGTCGACGTGTTCCGTGTACGCTCTTATAATTATGCATTTTATCACGTAGATATTCTTTGTAAGGTGAATGCAGAGATATTTAACATAATTAATCGAAAAAAGAAAAAACAGTCCGTTAATACTTTTTTCTTACTAAACTTCAACGATATACTGTACTCTTTTGTTTAAAGCTTTTTTATTTTTAAATCTCATGTTATTCTGATTGAGCTTAATATCATTTAATTGTAGGTCTCTCCGATCACACTCTATTTCACTCAAACGACACCTTACCCCCTAATAGCTGCTAGCATGCTAGCAGCCACCCTACGCAGGTCGTGAGGGCGTTCTACTAAGCCATGCAATGTTAGGGGGCGTCCATTAATTACGTGAGACATTTTTGAGAATTTTTCGACACCCCCTCCCCCCTTGGTGAGATATCGTAAGATTTTCCTCAACTCCCTCCCCCTCCCCTAATCTCACGCGAGATTCTTCAAAACTTCTATTTGGGCTGTAAACGTGTTAGGTCATTGAGAAAAAAAAAAAAACAAAAACACAACCTGTTCTATTACTTTTATTGAAGACTAGAAAAGACTAGTATTTGTGAATATTACCGCAATCATAAAATTAAATAATGAATATCAAACAAAAATTAAGAAAAGATTTTTTCTAATTCAGTCCATGAATTTAACTCAAGAATTTATTCTCTTGACTCAAGAAAATCATTTTCTTCAAAATGATATTCTTGATTCAAGATTTTGGCTCTTGAGTCAAGTTAATTTTTTTATCAGTGTACTATTCGTCTCTCGATAGTCTCAGATTTGGCCATATTTTATTGTAGAAATAATTTTTCACGCAATTTTACATCATTTTCTGCGAAAAAAATAATTACGTGATATTTGCCAGGACCCCTCCTCCCCCCTAAGTGAGCTTTGGAAAGATTTAGCTTGATCCCCTCCCCCCCTAGAACACCTCACGTAATTCATGAACGCCCCCTTACTTAGCGGAAAAATAACATAACATTGGCTGTCATCCCCGAAAGGTAAGACTGAAGTGTACCTATAGTACACCCACATTTTGCCAGTTATTTAGGTCACAATGTGATTTTTTTTTAAAATTTTACTTACTGATTACATGTCATGTAATCAGTTAGTAAAATTAAAAAAAAAATAGTAAGCACCAGGTACTGGTTGCCAGGCCTACACTGTCCTCCCTAAGGCGATTAACACACGGCACCGCGCACCGCCGCGGTAGGCGGTGAAGCGGATCTCATATCGCATTGCCCTCTATTAAATCCGTTGATGCCTAACACACGTACACCGACCGACCGCGCGGTTCATCCGCTTTACCGCCACCGCCCTCCGCGGCGGTGCGCGGTGCCGTGTGATAATCGCCATACCTATTGACACTGTAACTTGAAACCATTATAAAAGCCAATTATTTTTAAAAGAGTAACCGTGGTGTTTCTTGCCGGCTCTTCTCGATAGGATTCAATAATATAGAACCATGCACCTAGCTTCCGACGTTTCTTAAGTGCTCATGTAGGTGTATGTGAAATAAAAGTATGTATTTTGATTTGATTTGATTGAGTACACCCATATTGCGTCAGTTAAGTCTCATGTGATAGGGGGCGAGCCATTTTCATCAACTGGGCACAAATGTAGTCTCCGAGCTGTTAAAAATATAAGTATGTTATTAATACTTTTCCAGAAGAAGATCAATATTTACTACTAAAAGGTCTAATCTGTTTCTTTCACAAATGTCACTGTCCACTCCTAACTACACCATATTCGGTAGCACTTCTAAAGAAACAGTTTAAAACCCAATCGTCACTAAACCTTGGTTTACTAACACGCGTTTGAACCATTTCCAAGCACTCCTTAGCGTCCCACACGACATCTGTTTGCTCAACTGTATTTGGCATTTCTAAGTCATGGGAATTTTTCTATGTAGAGGTGTGGTGGCACTTGTCACAGCTTATTGATCGATCGACGACACCAAATCAGGCAATTTTGTATGATATAAGATTGGAAAGTCCATGATAATTGATTCGCAAATATTTGAGTAGCTACAAATACCAGTTCGAGTAGTGCAGGACGTAAAGAAAATTCGTTATTTACGTTTTTAACCAGACAACTTTTTTGAAAATAAGAAGCAATGCATTTCCTTTAAAATTATACAGATTCTAATTGATACTGTGTTATGCAATTAGGGTGCTAGACCAAAACTTGTCCTGTTATTTTTTTTAATAAAATGCTCATTTCGGACAAAAAACTTCACCTTTAATTAAAATTAAAATAAACGTTTTGCTCTGCCAGTGTACTTGTATTTTTCTAGAATATTTAATCTACTTTGTTTGGTGTGAGTTAGAACAATGTTCAGTAAAGTCTATTATGTTTTCTCTGTTCTTAAATTAAGGGTAATGGCGTTTGCAGCATTGAAATAATAGTGGCACTGTTTCGGGAGCTTGTGGTCGCTTGAATAAACTTGAGTTTTGCAGTTTTCTCGTTTGTTTTACACAAAATAGAGGAAATAGAAGGAACTGTGTCAGTAAGTTGGAAAACCAGCACATTGATTTTCAAATTGAAAAGTGCTGGTAGAGTCATCTGTCTAGCCTTTTCAAAACTATGTTGGGATCGGGTTCCAATCTAACCAGATACAACCCAGTTAATGGGTAAATACCCCTTGGCTAAGACTGATTGTCAGACTTTCGGGCTTCTGACTACCCGGTGACGGTCATGACCAACGGTTTAACGTGCTTTCCGCGGCATGATGGGGTCCTGAAACCAACTACGGCAACCGAAGCCAAACTTGATCGATCGAAGCGTGCAACTGTTCTCACTTAAATACAAAAATAATTAAAAAAACATTTAAATAAAAAGACAGTAAAAAAACAAAGAGGAGAAAAAAATAAGTTTCAATGTTTATATTTTTATTTTTAGATGCAGTTTAATTGAAACATAACATACCCTGTCGAACATAGAAGTTCAACAGTTTGATAAAAACACGTTTAAAATGCCTGTTCTCAAAAAACAGTCCCAAAAATTCTCCTAAAAAGCTTGAAATACAGCTCGTCTTTCAAAAAAAAAAACGTATTTTTCAAAGTTTTAATTAATTATTCGGCTCACACGAGGTACTCAGCCATTTAAACAAAATGCTTCCCCACACGTTGGTACCTTGAGGAACAACAAAGGGAAACTCTCTCGAAAAATAGTACAGTACCATTGTAATTAAAACATTTCAAAGCTTTGAATACATTAAGCCTTTTACACTCGTACCCCAACGAATCCTGAGGCTATTTATAATTTTAAAAACTTTCCCACAACCTGAAACGGACCTTAAACTTTCCACGCGAAGGATTAATTTCATTTAATTACTACCTTTTCTAGTATTCCAAGCACGCGATATCGGCAGCACTTTTGAAATTGATATTCAACTCAAACTTTTCAAACATAAGGTTTTATTTTGATTGAATCGAATCTCTTTACAGAATTCCAAGTATGCATCATCCGACAAACTTACATAGGTATTTTAGACAGACCTTAACTCAAATACTTAGATACGATTTTTGCTTGAAAAAGTGATAGAGACAAGTTTGTTCTCATAGGTAAGTGGTTGTTTACTGAAGGTGTGAGTGTGAAAATGCAGTAACGTCTTTATACACCGCGTGTCATCGTGTTGATTCGGTAAGTGTAGTTACGGCCTTATTCACTGTCAGTGTGGATGATATTATACTACACAGGATATAAGTCTTTCTCTTTTGTAAGAAAATGTTTTAGCAGAGACCATTTTGTTTCGCATATCGATGGAAAATGGGAGTGCTTCTTTGCTAGGTGTTCTTTTGTTGAATATATTTTGGTAATGTTATTCCCCGCTGTCATTTGTCGATCTATGCCTGTCGTTATCGGTAGTCAGAAGCTCGGAAGTCTGATAGCCAATCTCACCAAGGTTTCGTGTTAGCTAGTAACTAACTGAGTTGTGGATGTCAGATGGAAGCCGACCCCAACAGTGTCAAGATTTTAGGAGACGGTTAGAACTAGCCATATTTTTAAAAAGTTTTCAGGACACTTGAAATGAATTAACTCACTCGAGTAACTAGAAAGTAAAATCAGCTAGATCATCATCATCACGTCCACTGCTGGACGTAGGCCTCTCCCAACTAGGGGGTGTTTGCCATTATCGCCACGCTTGGCAGGCGGGTTGGCGATCGCAGTATGGTGGCATAATGCATAGAGAACGCTGCTGCCTATTCTCTAGTAAGTCCCTTAGTCGCCTCCGACGCCACCCGAGGGAAACAAATGGGAAGCAGAGGTTCAAATATTAAAATTAAAATTTCTGTTTGTAATTTCAAAATAACCGCTTTTTACTGAATGCATATGTAACAAAAACAAATTGTATATTTTTTTGTCTGTCTATCTGTTTGGTTGTTCTAAAACAGTTGGACCGATTTTGACAAGAGTTTCTCTGGCCCATAGCTGATGTTATAAGGGGTGACATAGGGTCTATCCCGCATAGCATATCCCGTGGGATAATTTCCAATATTCAAGCGGGCGCAGTCACGAGCACAGCTAGTCTTTACTGCAAAAGAACTTATGTCAGTCAATTAAAGCTTAAATGAATAATTTTTGTTACTAAGTGCTAGCAGTTAATCGTAGCAGACGATGTTCTGTAGTTTCTGCCTACCCCATTACGAGTAACGCGCGATTTTATGTTTTTATGTATGTAATATTCAATTAAGCCATTTTCAAGTACCTATGATATCTATATGTATAAAAGGAGAAACTGACTGACTGACTGACTGACTGACTGACTGATTGTTGATATATCAACGCACAGCCTAAACCGCTGGTTTTAGAGACGTGAAATTTGGAGGGTGTGTTCTTTGTGAGGAGTAGGTATCCACTAAGAAAGGGTTTTTTGAAATTCCACCCCTAAGAGGGTGAAATGGGGTGTTGAATTTTCTGTGAAACTTTTAATTCTGAGGGTCGATTGACACAAAAATTAGTACACATACTCTTCAATTATAGTTGTGAGATACGTGTATCACAGTTTTTCCAAAATCATCCCCTTACAGAGTCAAATAGGGTTTCGAAGATGTCGATAATAAACTAATTCTCCCTACAGAGTTAGGCACAATTCTGACCATTATAGAAGAGCTAATAGCTAAAATCTACCCAGATATTAGTAATATTCACGACTAACTCCTGCCCGCGACTTTGTCCGCATACAATTTCTTGCTTCCCGACCCTCCCCGTCGCATCGATAAACTAATTATCCCTACAGAGTTAGGCACAATTCTGACCATTATAGAAGAGCTAATAGTTAAAATCTACCCAGATATTAGTAATATTCACGACTAGCTCCTGCCCGCGACTTTGTCCACATACAATTTCTTGCTGCCCGACCCTCCCCGTCGCGTCGCATCGAATCGCCTGCCGGGCGAGTTCTTCGTATTCGTGACTTTTTTCTTTTTGCTCGGCTCCGTAGGGTCCTATCGTGATGTTATATAGTATATAGCCTTCTTCAAATAATAGGCCATTCAACACGAAACGTAGTTTCAGAGATTAGAACATTCAACCAAACAAACTCTTCAGCGTTATAATATTTAGATTTGATTACAATTAAAAACGTTATAGTGAGCCAACCTTAAAAGATAGACATATACTATCACGGCTTTTTTTAGAACTTTTATGAGAAACAATTTTGTCATACATGATTGTTGTGTTACTTTAACCGTTTATGCAGCGCATGCAACTGTAGCTTTCAAAAGGATAAGTATTCCCCGTTTTCCAACATTTTCATTGATGTTCTGCTCCTATTCGTCGTAGCATGATGTTATATAGCTTATAGCCTTCCTCGATAAATAGGCTACCAAACACCTAAAAAAAAATTCAATTCAAGTAGTTTTAGATATACTCTTCAGCTTTATAATATTAGTATAGATAAACCTGCAGACCTGGTCGTGAGAGCGTGCCATCATAACACCATAAAACGACTAGGCCACAATCAACAATTAAATTATTTTGAAATCGTTCAAAGGAGTTGAAAATCATTATAAATCAGTGGACTCAGAGATAAACAACGATGACGCCATACTTTCATAATCAGCCGATAATGATTCCATTGCTGGGACACAGGAGTGCCATACTTTACCCGGTTGAATTTCTTAACACATTGAAGCCTCCTGGTCACCCAACTCACATATTAAAATTGAGAATTGGCGCCCAGTTATGTTGCTGCGTAATTTCAAACCGCCAAAATTATGCAATGACACCAGGTTGTGTGTAAAAACATTGCAACGTTATCGAGGCAACTATACTGACAGGTTGTTCCCGAGGGGAGCCTGTATTTATTCCGAGGATTCCTCTAACACCATCGAACTACCCTTTCGAGTTCAGAAGCGCGCAGTTTCTCTTCAAAGTCTGCTTGCCATGACCATAGAACTGTATACTTAAGGGGAAACTGTTTTTCACATGGTACGTTATACGTGGCCTGCTCCAGAGTAAGCTCACGGACGGCACGGCCAGTTTTCCGTGGCATGCTCGAGAGTGAGCTCATCTAGCAGCCCGTTGTATCAACACCTGAGAGCAGAACTTCTTGAGTAGTATATAAAGAGGTACCTACTTTAAGAATAAACTCAAAAATATATAGTAACCTGTACCCTGCCTGTGAACAAAAATGTTGGGAATAAAGAGGATTTTATATTTTCGCTTTAAAATTGCCTTCAAATTTGGCATACAAGTAGGTAATTGCCGTTCCGTTATATATTCCGTTACTATTGTTAGGTTTTAGGATTTATTTATCCTACAGCAATCATTTATCAATCCGAGCGCCGCTCCTCAGATAGCACAAAGCAAGCAGTGCGATAAGACATTGTTTACCTGGATTAACACATAGGGTACTTTTAGTCTCGGTAGTACGATCCTGTGGGATATTTTTCGACATTCACGCGGGCGAAGCCGCGGACAGAAGCTAGTAAAATATAAAATTGTTTAAGGGAGTTACATCTGCCAACAAACTGCTTTGCGGTTATGCGGAAGTTTTTTTTTTTTTTTGTACAACTGAGGATATAGGGTGGGCGTTTTGGGGGACTGTCTTATGTAATTTTGATGTTCGAAAAGTGCTGATCCTCAGCATAATTTGAATAAATGACTTTTGATTTTGATTTTGTCACCACGAATAAACGCTTTTTCATTTCATTTTCAATCCAATGCTGGATATAGGCTATTTTAATCACCGCCTATGTGTGAAAGCTGATGATAATTAGACCTCCAACACTCCGCCAATTACCAAATTAAGTTATAGAGGTCACATGGCAGTCACTCTGAGTAAATTATCGATTTTAGTTCAACCCAAAATAGTTTGGTAAAGGATGGCTTGATGCTAAATTTAGGAAATGTGACTAAATTTAGGAACTTTCCATGATGCCCCAAGCATTGTCTGCGTTTTCCCTTTTTATCGGTACTACAAACTATCTGTGCAAACAAATAATCAAGCTTCTTTATCCCATACTGGCTTTTGCCAGCGGTTTCGCCCACGTGTCTATATCTATACTTAATTTTATGAAGCTGTAAATTTCGTTTGTTTGATTGAAAGCGCTCATCTCTTAACTACTAGTTCGAATCAAAATAATATTTTAGTGTTGGGTAGTCCGTTTATCGAGAAAGGCTAGTGGCATGTTAACATCACGCTACGACCAACAAGAGCCGAGCATAAAGAAAAAAGCCACGAAGATTCGACGGGGTGGATTGGGGTAACAAGAAAGGAGATGTTTCATTTTCGGCCATCAGATGTACATTTATCAAAAAAGAGGAAAAAATACTACAAATTAGGGAAAAATATTCTCTGGTTAATTTGCGCCTGATTTGTTGTGTACAAAAAATAATAGTTTTTCAATTATTGCCATGTTTTATTCAATATGGCGTCCCGTTTGCTTGCAGACTTCATTCGTTCTGAAATCATGTCTCATCAAATCAATGTTAAGTAGAAAATAATTACAAAATGGGTGTATTCTTGTAGTGTTAAAAATAAATTACTATTATTCTCTTATAAATATTTTTGAGTAAACATAATTAAGTGTGACCATTTCATCGTTACAAAAATCTTTAGTCTCCATTCTCGAAGTGTGTTTCTAAACGAATTCAAAATGACCACTTGCTAACTCTTAGGACAAACGTCAAACATTTTTAATTTTTATTTTGTACATAAAAACCATTTGATATTATGAAAAAAATGATACTTTATTCTATTCATGAGTAATTTACCCAGCTTCGCTAAACTGTACACGTTATGGCCGGAGCCTCATATAAAAATGAAACATCTCCTTTGTCTCGGACGAAGTCGCGGGCAGAATTTAGTTATACAAATAAGCCCTCCTGTTCAATCTCTATATCTATAAATGAAAACCGCTTTAAAATACGTTACGCAGTAAAAAGTCTTAGCGTACACACGCGGAAAGCGACTTTGTTTTATACCGTGTAGAGTTTAGCTTTTGTCAGCGATATCGCCCGCGTGTATGTTGGAAATTATCTCACAGGAACGTACTACCGAGATAATATATATCCTATGTGTTAATTCAGATTATAAACTACCTGTGTACCAAATTTCATGTCAATCCGTTCAGCCGTTTTTGCGAGGTAGACTACCTCCTGTTTTTATTTAAAATCACGCCATCTTTCCATGGGGATAGACAGATATTACTGAACCGAATAGGCTACGATCCTTACGTTCATGTTTACGTTAATACAAAAGTACTTGACACAAAATACACATTTTATGCTCTTACTTATCTTACAACTATAAGGCATTGCGCTTGTCTGTTTGTCTGTCATTTAACCCACTTATTACTATCGTCCTCTTAAAAGGACGGCGCATAAACAAAAATCTTGTGATTAATGAGGGTAAAGTAAACAAAAATTGTTGGTGACATTTGAAAGTTGGATTGTGTGGCAGTACAATATAAGTATTGTGAGTGGTATAACGCATTATTATTAATCAGTTTTGAAACTTTTGTTTCACGTTAAATTTATCATGAGTGATATGAGGTGAGTTATTTTATTATTATTAAAATTCTGTTTTTTTCGACAATGAATAATAAAACTTTCACATCTCTTCTAAGGGAATAGAATGAAATATAAGTAAAAACTGTCATTTTTGATACTTTTTTTTGACAAAACATTTGGTGTTCTTTATAAAGCCCAATAGTAATATCTACTACTACTTGATACAAGAAAATGTTTTATTTTGCCAGGAGAGTTTTTGGAAGAGGATGGGAGTCGCAACTTCATGAAATCATGGAGGAATTGGAATTTGATGAGGAGGCTCCTATTCCTGACAGCATCACATTTTTTCCACCAGAAAATTGTAATGCTGATGTCACCGACGAAGATTCTGGGGACGAAAATCAAGTCCACATTCAAAATTTACCTGGCACTCAACTTAGGACTCCAGCTCAAGTTCATTATATGAATTTGACAGACGGTAGTGACAGTGAAGACGAAATAAGTCTAGCTCAAGTTTCCAAAAGAATGCGCATCAGAATTTCCAATCCTCCGATTGAAAATCAATTACCTGACGACGAACCAACACCCTCAACTTCCACAAGCGTCACAATACCAAAAACTAAACAGTATAACTGGATTACAAGAGATATATTTCCAATGTTTAGACCATGGGCCAGAATGCAGCAAGTTGCAAGACAGCAAAATGCATTATATTATTTTGAGCAACTTTTCAGCGACAGAATTACAGTTTTGCTGACAAATTACACGAATAATTATATAAATCAAAAAAATAAAATAGGAAACATAATGTGTGAAGAGATGAAATGCTTTACCGGAATACTTCTCTTCAGTGGGTATGTAGTAGTACCCAGAAGATATATGTATTGGGAAAATGCTGCAGACTGTGGGAACCCAATAGTTTATAATGCATTGTCGAGAGATAGGTTTACTTTTATAATGTCTCATATTCATTGCTGTGATAATACAAATTTGCCATCTAATGACAAATATGCGAAGTTGAGACCACTCTTTGACGCGTTGAATGAGAACTTCCTAAACTATGCCCCATTCGAAGAAAACTACAGCATTGATGAAGCGATGATTCCATATTACGGTGGTCACCCGTGCAAACAGTTTATAAGAGGTAAACCTATCAAATGGGGTTACAAATTTTGGGTAGGATCGACACGTCTTGGGTACATATTATGGTTTGATCCTTATCAAGGGCAAACGGGAGACGACTTCAATCATTATAAAAAGTTGGGACTAGGAGCAAGTGTTATTTTACGTTTCGCAGATGTTCTTCGTACAATCGATGCACAGGCACCTTTCCACCTATTTTTTGATATCAAATCAAATCAAATCAAATCAAAAGTCATTTATTCAAACTAGGCTGAAAGTCAGCACTTTTTGAACGTCAAAGTCACATAAGACAGTCCCCCCAAAACGCCCGCCCTTCGACACTTCCTAGTGCTTTGGCTGGGAAGAAGAAGTGGCGGAACAAACTCCCCAGCAGCACTGCTGTCTGTTAAGTTAGAAGAACTTGATTCTATACAATATTGTATAAGTTATTAATATAATAAAACAAAACATACATTATTCGCCATATGTCAGCTAGCACACGCCATTATACCAACAAAACATTGAAAACTAAACTCAAGTTGAAATGAATAATGAAACAAAATCGTAAACAGAACTTAAAACCTTACTAAAGCCTCCAGGCATAAAGGGCGTGCCCGCTTACATATACAACGATGCAAATGATATATATACACAACAAATGAAATTAAAAGAAAATAAAAATAAATTAACAAAAGCAGTTAAATAAAAAAACAATTATATGAACTACCCATATAAACTGTCAGTGTGTGAGTTACAGTAATTACAGAATGTAAAACAGTGTCATAGAAGAAAAAATAAATATTATCTACACAATTAAGTTAGTAACTAGTTTGATAAACTCCTATGAGACTGTCCTATGGAGCGAGACCAGCATGTTTCCAAGCGTTCTTATCTTGGATGTAGTCCTCTAATTTGTAATAAGCTCGTTTACAAAGTGTACTTTTAATATGACTTTTAAACCTCCTTTCATTTAATTGCAATATATCAGAAGGTATTTTGTTGTAACATTTAACACAGTACCCCATAAAAGATGTATGTACTTTTGCTAATCTGAAAAATGGTTGATCTATCTTGTCTTTATTTCTAGTATTAAAGTTATGTCTATCGCTTATTTTATTAAAAAGATGTAGATTTTTTCTTACATACATAATATTTTCGTAAATGAATTGGCAAGGTACCGTCATAATATTAATCCTTTTAAATAGTTCCCTGAGGGATTCGCCGCGACATAGATTATAAATGGCTCTGACAGCTCGCTTTTGCAAAATAAAAATGGATTCAATGTCAGCAGCCCTACCCCACAGTAAAATGCCATACGACATAATGCTGTGGAAGTAGCTAAAATAGACCAAACGCGCGGTTTCTACATCTGTTAACTGTCTTATCTTTCTAACAGCATAAGCGGCCGAGCTCAACCGCCCCGAAAGAGATGTTATATGAGGTCCCCATTGTAATTTCTCGTCTAGCGTGATTCCTAGGAAAACCGTTTGATCAATAAATTCCAGTTTTTCCCCATTCAATAAGATGTCACATTCGCTACCTCTGACATTAGGCAATTGAAATCTAATGCACTTGGTTTTTTTTTTGTTAAGTACCAAATTATTTACCGTAAACCAGTCTTGGACCTGAAGAATGGAGTTATTGACGTCGTCAAGATTTTGAGACCGTCTGTCGATTTTAAATATCAATGATGTGTCATCTGCAAATAACACCATCTTCGGTTGGTTTGGAAGTAGATGGGGTAGATCATTAATGTATACTAAAAAGAGGAATGGACCCAATATCGAGCCTTGAGGAACGCCCATTGCCATTTCAGACCCCAATGAGTTTACGCCGTTTACTTGGACTTTGACCATTCTATCCTTCAGGTATGATCTCATTAAGTCAAGAGCTGTATTTCTAATTCCATAGTGCTCTAGTTTCAGCAAAAGTGTCTCATGGTTTACGCAATCGAACGCCTTGGAAAGGTCACAAAAGATTCCAATGGCATCTTGTGCTTCTTCCCAGGCGTTAAAAATGTTCTTTATTAGGGTAACACCAGCGTCGGTGGTACAACGCCCTTTGGTGAAACCGAACTGGTGTTCATGAAAGATGGAGTTTTTATTAAAGTGACGTAACATTTGATTGAGCATTAACTTTTCAAACACCTTACTGAGAACTGGCAGAACTGACACGGGCCTATAATTGTTTGGTTCTTTACTATCACCGGATTTAAACAAAGGAACTACTTTGCTGTGTTTCATCAGATCCGGAAAGACTCCTTGGTCTACACTGGTGTTAAATATGAAAGCTAAATAGGGTGCAATGGTTTCAATAATAGAACTACAAAATTTGACAGACATTCCCCAAAGATCTTCTGTTGATTTAATTTTAAGATCTTTAAAAGCTTTTATAATAGCCTGGGGGTTAGTATGCTGAAACCTGAACTCTAAAGGGCATGCCCCTACATTCTTTTTGAGTAAGGCAGCGGAAAGCGCGGGTGACGAATTTAAAGCTTCAGTAGTTTTAACGGGAATATTAACGAAAAAATTTTGAAATTCCTGAGCTATTTCTATATCTGAGTTAATGGGGCCATGTGCAGACTCTAAATTAAATTCAGTATTACGCTGTTTTTTCCTACCTGTTTCATCATTTATTATTTGCCAGGTAGTTTTTATTTTATCATCCGCTGATTTTATTTTATTGCTAATATAAAGCGCTTTAGCCAAGCTGCACACACTTTTAAAAATTTTAGAATATTTTGCAACATACTGATGAAAGCTTCTATTAGTCATATGTTGCTTTACGCCATAAAGTTCAAAAAGTTTTTCTCTGCTTTTACGTATACCTGGAGTTGCCCAATCACTAAATAAGAACTTTGTGCAAATACTTTTAGTCTTTAGTGGGAAATTGTCATTAAATTGCGTGTTTAATAATGAGAAGAACTCGGCGTAGAACTCATTTGGGTCACATTCATTATTAAAACTGTGAACACATAATGTACTGGCCAAAGAATGATTAAATTTCTCTAGATTTTTACATGTCATTGGCCTAAACCTTATTTGAATTTTTTGTAGAGGTATGTACGAGCAAAATGTTACTGTTTGACCACTGTGATCAGATGGCAACTTATTTACAATTTGTTTGTGTAAGTAATCACAGTTACAAAAAATATTATCTATACAAGTGGCAGAAGAAGCTGTCACTCGGGTTGGTTCCATAAAAACATTTGACAGATTAAATGACTTAAAAAGACTTAATAATCTGAAAGTATTTGAGTTACTTTCTAATAAATTAATATTAAAATCACCACATATGACCAGTGACTTACTACTAGTACTAAGTTTCTTTAGCACCTCTTCCATTACAGAATCAAACACAGATAGATTCTGGTAACTTGGAGGTCTGTATACACATACTATAACATGCTTATCAAGCTCAACACAGGACAGCTCAACAGTGTGTTCAACAGACAGCCCAATGATGTCCTTTCGTTCTTTCGATTAATAATTTCTTCACATCGATTCCATTACTAGATGAACTACGTGAAAGAGGGTTGAAGGCAACCGGAACAATTAGAGAAAATCGCGTATCGAAATGTCCGCTTCCTGCAAACAAAGAATTCAAGAAAACTGATCGTGGTTCTCTGAAATACAAAGCAACAAGAGCTGAAGAAATTATTGTGTGTAAGCATCTTGTAAAATATAAAGAAAAGCAGTTGAGGTGTGTAATTTGCCACAAAAAAGCCAATTTTGTGTGTAAAACGTGTGAAGTTACATTACATCCAAAAGAATGTTTTGAAACATACCATACGAAATAATTATTTTTTCATTTCTTTATATTATTATAATTTTTTTTTCATTATCTCTACTTTTTCATGATTTTATGCAATAAATAAACGATACTAAAGACATTTCGTATTTTATTTTGATTTACTTGAACAAGTAGTATATATTACTAATGTCCTTTTAAAAGAACACCAATTTCCCGGTTTCCCAACAGGTTTTTATTTTTTTTTGCATTTTTCTTGATGATATCATTATACAAGGATACATATATCTCAATTTCATTGCAATCAGATACAAAAAGTCTATTCAGTAACAAGTGGGTTAAAGCCGTCACAAAGGATTGGAAGACAAAGAAACAGTTCAGGAAGTCGACGGCACGACAAATTATACAGTTTGTTGTGTATTTATCTTAAAACTTGCTCAGGAGGCAATTAAAGTTGCCCTAAAATGTCGTGTGGAGTTTGATATTAGTGTTTCGGTATATTACGTTGCGATCGTTGTTACATTGTATCGTGTGGTGTCGGACGTAAACAAAAGCACCATCCTATTTCTTCCCGTGGGTGACTAAGGGACTTACTAGAGAATAGGCAGCAGTGTTTTCTATGCATTTTAACACCATACTGCGATCGTCAACCCGCCTGCCAAGCGTGGTGATTATGGCAACCCCCAAATTTGTGGAGGCTTATGTTCAGCTGTAGACAACTTATGGCTGAAATGATGATTGGTTTGAACGAGATCTAGTAAGTAGTTTTTTTTTTTAATACGTCATAAATCGTAAACCGCAATTTACCTTTTATTCAAATAACTCAAATATAAAAATTAAGAAAAAACATTTAATTTCATAAACATAAACCTTATGCATAAACCGTGAATACCTACAGATTTGTACGGAACCCTCGGAGCGCGAGTCCGACTCGCACTTGGTTAAATTATTGTTTAATCCGACGTGTTCAAGGGGATGAAAATCACGTTCACAGATTCCGTTACGAGCTGAAGATGCAACCCCCTTGAAAATAAACTTGCCCATGATTTGGTACACTCTTAGAGGTATATAATATACCCATTTCAGGTATTCTAGTTCTCCATTGAAATGCTAAAAGCAAGCTTCACTATATTTGAGGTGTAATGTTAAATGTCTAGATGCTTTTAAAGCGAGTGCCCACAGAACAGTCTGCGTTCCGTTTCACGAGTAACTTCGTGGTTCCCAGAATGTTGCGCAATTTACTGAAATGTTATGATTTTAACATATGAGAGGTTAAAGAGGAAATGTGTTGATATTTCATTATTTTAATAAGTTTAACTTCGTTGATAGAGGCAACTCTTTATAGGGAGCGAATAAACATTGATAGTTGCGCTTGTTCACTGACATACAATTTGAAGTGTTTTGAAGGTTTGTAGGTCATCCAAATGTTTGAAACCATCATCATCATCATTATTTCAGCCGCAAGACGTCCACTGCTCTAGATAAGCCTTCCCCAAAGGGAGGGGAGGGGGGTTGCCATAATCGCCACGCTTGGTAGGCGGGTTAGCGATCGCAGTATGGTGGTAAGATGCACAGAGAACGCTGCTGCCTATTCAGTCCGGCAACACACAGAGCACTACGTTTGAAACCATGATCTCAGGATATCTCTTATCTACCTCTGATATCATATTAGCTAAAATATCAAATAGTACAAAATACCTTTGTCCATGTGACGGTAGAGCATGGAAGACTCATAAAATAAAACAACTATGTACTGTATTACCCGTTTCGTGTAGTGCCGGATGTAAAAAATAGCACCACCCCATTTCTTCCCGTGGGTGTCGTAAGAGGTGATTGTGGGACGTACTAGAGAATGGACAGCAGCGTTTTCTATGCATTTTACCACCATACTGCGATCGCCAACCCGTCTGCCAAGCGTGGCGATTATAGCAAATCTCCCCAAATTGTGGCAGGATTATGTCCAGCAGTGGACGTATTTCGGCTGAAATGATGATAATGACTGTATTAGGTACTCATGTTTGTAAATAAAAAAAATAATTGAAAAAATATCTGCAGGACAGTTAAGTTGCGCAATGAATATTGGAATGTCAAAACGAACGGATTTGTCATGGTTAACATGTTGGTCAATTGTACTTCGGGTTTCCTTATGACGTTTTTTTGATCAAATGTCATTGGTGCCCATTTCAATTTAAACTTAGAACGAACATAATTATGATTTTTAAAAGACATATTAGTATGCTCAGCTATTTACAAAGATAGTCTAATATCCAGTCTTACCAAGGAGTACGGTATTACCCAGTAACTTGGATATTTCAGAACAAATTTGCTTGGAGGAATCCTTATAGGATACCTCCTTGGATCCTTGTGTGCTTTACCCATGATTACATAAATCCACAACATATTTACTCTTTCCCAAATATTTTGGGGTCGGTTTCCAGTCTTACCGGATGCAGCTGAATGCCAGTACGTTACTGCCTAATCGACCTCCACAGTTCTGTTATCTGAGATCTACGTTTGGAATGAGTAACTAGCTTCAATTTTCAGACTAAATGATCGACTTTTCAACAGTTCAAAAGTGCCTGTAAATGGTTTAATTGAAACTAAAGCGTCTGAAATCTCACATTTCTTGGAAAAATCCACCTGTATGCTCAAGTTTCACGTACTTTGTTTGTCCCTTCAGAAGAACATTATGCTTTGAGCAAAAATAATAAACCTTTCGCTTCGATTTTCTTTGAAGATATTTTTTATAAAGGTTATTCATGTGTGATCGATCAAACGTGAAAACCTTTGTACGGAGAATATAAGAACTTACTTGTTACATTGTGTCAAAGGAAAATGGATTTTATGTCAGTGAAAGAAAGATTGTTGTTGAGTGATTTATTGAGGGGCAGAATAACAAAATGTCAATGCTTGTATTTATAGAAATAGGTCGTTGTGTAGAAAATGTTAGGGTTATAATTATGAGGGGTTGTCGTAAATTATCCAGGCCAGGAAAAAATATGTTTTTATTGTTAGGTATCATTTTGTTTCACATTGAAATTCTTATGATCATGCCTAACGGTAATGCGGCGTCGTTGCTGTTGAAATTTCAATTTCATTGTCATACAATTAAGTCACATTTTTACTGGCTTTGTTGCTTCTACCCATCCCGTCGCATCGAATCGCCTGCCCGTGCGAGGTCTTTGTATTTGTGACTAATTTTATTTTTACTCGGCTCCTAAAGGTCCTTGCGACCAAACAAACTCTTCGGCTTTATAATATCACTAGCTTTCACCCGCGACTTCGTCCGCGTTATTTGCGGTTATCGTGGACGCAGGTAAAGTCGCGTAATAAATAGTAGCCTATGTCATTTCTTGAGGTTCAATCTTCCCCCGTACCAAATTTCATCAAAATCGGCTTAGTGGTTTAGTCGTGAAAGCGTAACAGATAGACAGAGTTACTTTCGCATTTAATATTAGTATAGATATGGATTAGTTTAGAAGTATAGAAATAGTATAGATTTATTGCATAAAAATGCCCTGATGTGTTATACCGCCACTGGATTATCCTTAGTAAAAATATTTTAAGTTAATCGTCCACTATCAAAAAATCCTTGAGAACTTGCCTGACACTTAAATTCGGTACCCTCAAGCCTAGATTAATTTGATTTATAACATTATTTCTGTCTCCCTAACTCCGAGAATAATACTAGAAGCTGCAACCAATCCTTCAACAGAATCCCCGAGTCACAATTTTATAGTTATGCCCAATAAAATTCGCCGGGAGAGCCTATAAAGTCGGAGAAGTTACAACTAAACTAGGCATCGAGAACAGCTATAAAACGTAAAATATTATAGTTACGAAACTATCCTTATGTAACTGTAACTTGTAATATTACATAATATTTTTAGGTTTTTATTCTTCTTCTCCTTAGCGTGTCGATAGCAATAAATAAATAAATATCTTAGGACAACCAACTCACTGTTATCTGATCCCAAACTAGGCAGAGCTTGTACTATGGTAACCAGACAACTGATAAATATACTTATATAGTTCTAAATACATAGGTACATATTATAGATAAATTACACCCAGACACAGAACAAATGATTGTGCTCATCACACAAAGATTTGTCCTGGGTGGGAATCGATCCTACGACCTCAGTCTTCGCAGTCAGGATCACTAACTACTAAACTAACAGGCCAGTCGTCGGCCAATCTAAATATAGTCAGTCCAAAATTTGGCTACGAGATTAGCACTTTCAGTAGCGTCCATCAACTGTAGCGCGCAAACAACAGGACACGCTGGACAAGATATTAAATGGCGCCTTGTTTGTGGGACAGAAACACATTTACACTCCGGGGCGGAGTCATCTGTGAATCTCCGCCTAAGCAGGTTTTATATACTTCGGCCTATCTGTGTCTGGAGTCTATTTAAACATTTCCAGGAAAGCCAAGGCGTGTGCAGGCGCGATATTTTCAGCAGGCTAGATAGAGCGAATGGGTTGTTTTATTTTTTTATTTTATAAATACGATACGAGTCTGAAATCTCCAATATGCCTTGAACAAAAGTAGTTATAGATGCTGGCCCCTTCTCTGTATTAATAGAGTCTTTTGCCCAGCCATGGGATATTTATAGCTTGTTATTTTTCTACAATTTTTCAAAGGGCAAGTTCTTGTAACGTAGAACCTGCCTGCTATATAATACCTATGTATTTACACGAACCACTTTGAGCCCTTTCCAACCTCCCCAGGGAAGGGTCCAAGCTTAATTACGTAAACTGGACTGGGGACTGAAATTTGCATAAACAAAATTGTATCACCCTGTAAATTGTCTTGCTGCTTCCCTCTTCTGAAGCTTTAGCCGTCAACTCCTGTGTATTACTTATTAAACCGGCCTATTTTTGTCCAGGGTAAAGAAGTGAGCTCAATTACTACGCTGACTAAAGGCGTGGAAGTTTTGCTGCTCTGGAGTTGGTTGTGCTACTTTTTCCACTAAAAAGTAGTAAAGGTTGAGCGTTCTGTTACTGTGTTAAGTAAGTTCTGATTCATGGTCTACTTCAATAAATGACGTTTTTGTTTTTTTTAGTCTATGCTACTCTTAGAGCTAGTTAAATTTATTCTAGTTATTTCTCTTTGTTAATAAGCACTCATGAATTAATATAAAAATATATTCTAACTTAAAAAGCATAAATTTAAAATTTTGAAAACCACCGACCAAAACAAAACATCTAAAAAGGAAAAAAAAAATCGTATTTATTAAGTTTAATAAGAAGTTGTATTCCTACAACTTATATATATTATTATAAATAAGTTAAATAGATCTTATATTGTTTACCGTCGTGAGAAAACGGCTGAACCGATTTAGAACACAGGACATTTTTCTTTTTGCGTTGGGGTTACTAACTATTCACAAATTAAAATATAGCATCGAATGATTCATCCGCATTTTTCTAAATTAGATACAAGCCAAATAAATCCGTATCCATATCTTCTGTCGGAACCTTCCGAATTCTTAGTATTTTCTCCGTTTTTCCAGCCATTAAAAGCATTTACATGTATGTGAAACCCCCATCAGAAACTTTACAAACTGTCAAAGGGTTAGACAGTTAGGAAAATCAAACTAACTCGAAATAACAAACTTAAACGAGTCGTTTTCCGACCTTTAACGGTTCAAACGGCCTTAAAACAGTTCGTTTGATCTACAAATAAACCTAATACATAAACATTTGGACCGAAGTTTAATCAGTGATCGGCGATTATCTTATCTGTCTCTTAGAATTAATTATGTATCTCGAATATCTCGTCTCCATCTTGAGTAGGCGACAAATGTCGGAGATGTTCAGCTGATAACCGAGATGTTTTGTGATAAGAAGGTATTAGAACATTCGTATTGATGTTTATATACCTCATTTAGTTTGATAGTTATGTGGGTGACGTGAAATAAACTTCGTTTTTCTTCCCACGATGAGTAGTTGGGCTATTTAGGTCTGGTTTATTGTGATTTTGAATTGCGAAAAATAAGATGTTGTAAGTTTTTGATTGGTTAAAGAAGTGATGTAGATAGAGTAAATGATAAATTACTTTTCGTCTGAAAGTAGGTTTGTACGAACATTTTTACACTTCAATAATATTTTTAAAACTAGATGAGGTCGGTGTTTCCTATCTGAATGCTTTGAGAAGAAAGGACGAAACAAACTTAGAGGTCACAGTATCTTTTAAAGTCCAGACATAATCTTGGAGATACCATGTGAAGACCATATAGATTGGTGTCTGAAATGGTCTTTAGAGGAAAGAACCACACAGATTGAGTGGACCAGTCCAGTCAGTGCACGCATTTATCAGTATTCGTGCAGCTCAACTGAGGTAGGTAGCGAAGTCCGCTTATATTTTTAAAGATATCTATAGAATTTTATGGGCTGTTTTATGGTTTTCTATATCGTGAATCAATAACGAAAGGCATAATCACGAGTTGTGGTACTAAACCAAACGCACTTTTAATCACATTTTGAAAAATATTGCTAATACATTGCTGCATATGTTCGAAAAATTCGTCTGCTCAACAACGTAAATCCCGCAATGAATAAGCATAATGAGCTTATAATATTTCCATTGCAGGGATACCGGCCTCTTATCTTTGAGAGGGAGTGGGCTGTACACTACAACGCGGGCCGAGTGCGGGTTGATAGATATCACATGTCTTCGAATTTTTGGTTCTTGGATAATATTTTTACTACGGCATGTGACAAAGAGCAGAATTGTGGTAGCCCAGTAATTACGGCCCCATCTTGCAAGTGTGGTCATGGGCCAGGCATGTCCTTTACTTTGTATAAACAATTTCATCACCAGTGCTCTTAAAGTGGTGAAGGACAACATCGTGAGGAAACCGTCATGTTCTAGAACCAAAAACTCGAAGACATGACATCTAGCAACATGCACTGGGCCCGCGTTCAAACAGTGGGAACATTGTAGACGTTGATTATAATGCGGTAAAATTCTCGTATATCATGTACTGACGAGAGGAAAATAATTGATATCAGATTGATAAATTATGCTAGGTTTAAACCTGGCTTGAAAAGTATCAACGTGATCAAAATTTAAGTGAAATAAAAAAGAAAACACTAAAATTAATTTCACAATAATCCAGTTTATTGTAAATTACATGCCAAATTAACTCAAAACAAAATCAAAAATAATAGAGAGTTTCATTTACCGTTATATTCGTTTTATCTTCATATTCCTTGTTCAGCCTAGTCTGACAGTAGGAGGGAACTTGACTGCGGTGAGAGACTGAGACGGCGTGACTGCAAGTGGAGGTCGGGAGACAGCTCGCTGCTCGAACGACGGAGGTTCAATGAGTTCAATAGACGGTTCTGTCTCAAATTATTGTTCAAATTGTTGTCTTGCAAATTATTCAGAAGGTTGTTTTGACGCAAATTATTATAATTATTATTCTGGCGCAAATTGTTGTACAGGTTATTTTGTCGCAAATTATTGTTCAGGTTACTCTGTCGCAAATTGTTATTCAGATTATTTTCTAGGTATAAGTTGTTGTTGTCTTGCAAATTATTCAGCAGATTGTTGGATCGTAAATTATTGTTCAAATTATTTTCTTGCAAATTATTATTCAAGTTGCTCTCCAACAAATTATTGAGGTTACCCTGCCGCAAATTGTTGTTAAGATTATTTTCTTGCAAATTGTTATTCAAATTATTTTCCAACAAATTATTGAGAAGGTTACTCTGACGCAAATTATTGTTGAGACTATTTTCTTGCAAATTATAGTTTAGGTTGTTGTCTTGCAAATTATTCAGCAGGTTGTTATTATTAGACCTCAGATTATATAGCTGGTGATTCAAAGGACTGGCTAGCACCTTGGCTACCATGACGACTGCAATCCCGATCACAAATTTGAACATGGTGACTTTTCGAATCGAATAAAACAAAAAACTGTCGTAAATCGAATGTATTATCCGGATTTATTCGGCTTATATACCTTACGCAGTAATCAAGTCGCTTTGTAGCTACATACCGTTAAGAATGTTTTTCGAATTGATTTAATACATTTCGATTATTGGGCGTTGTTTAGTTTTGATTGAGCTATGTATAATATTAAATGGTGATACTGATTTTTTACAGTTTGGTATATGAGTATTGAAGAAATTTGAACTTGAGCTTTAAAGAAAAGTAAAAACCGAGCTAGAAAACCTATTGAGGAATCGTAAAGGACTATATTTAGTAAAAACTAATTGATTAGTCTCTGTTTGACAGCAGCAAGATTTTACCTGTTTATAGGTTTCTGGTAGCAAAATGATTAGCACTCCTGTTTTAATAGGAATTCGTACGAGCTCCTTCGTTCCCGACAGGAACTACATGGTATGGACTTGTTTATAACAGTTTTAAATAATGCTCACCCACTTATATTGCAACTGAAACAACTGCTATCGATTTATATTGCAAATAGGACCGAAATGGTGGTCTGATTTTTTTTAATAAGGCATTTGGCCTGCAGATGCTTAGTTACTGACTTATGGTAAGGTACTATGTCTTGTTATAAATGTTAGTAATTAGAAAATAGTCATCATCATCCGTAGTCCACTGCTGAACATAGGCCTCTCCATTTCACGCCGTTCTGATCGGTTCTCGGCAACTCTCATCCAGCTGCTACCAGCTACCCTGCGAAGATCGTGGGTCCACCTAGCCTGCGGGCGTCCTACTTTACATTTTGCCGATTTGTGGTCTCCACTCAAGCGTACGTCTACCCCAATGGTTATCGGTTCTAAGGAATATGGCCGACACATCGCCACTTTAGCTTGCTTATTCTGTGAGTCATGTAGACAACCCCATTTCAGAATTGATCCCCCAGAGAGCCTCCAAGCATAGCTCGGTTCAAACAGTACAAACTTAGTTGTGTGTGCTGTGACAAAAAATAAAAGTTTATTTTTAATTATGGCAAAAAGTTGAATTTAAAAAACCCCTTAAAAGTCAAAAAAGTATAATGTAGGCCCTTAAACTTTAATAAGAAGTTGTAGATATTATTTTGATCAAAGGATCGTTGTGTCGAAACGGCTGAACTGATTTGGATATAACATGTATAAGGACTACTGCTAGAAAGACTACATCCAACATTTTCAAAAACCACATCGAAATCAGTTCACCCGTTTAAGAGCTACGACAGAAAGACATACATAGCGATCGAACTCATAAGTCATAACACCCCTCTTTTTGCATCGGGGATTAAAAATGGAATTCCTTCAAAAGTAAGATATTGGTACGCTAATTCGATTCGCACTTGGCCAGTTTATTTGACAATGTACTTGACTAAAATTGAATCATGTAAAATTATGTTTTGTTTTATTTCTTCGATGTCGCCGTATGTTTTCAATGGCGTGAAATCGACTGTTATTAATGTTCAGTTTACGAGTATATTTTTGTGTTGTCAGACTTGTAGTAAAACTCCATTAAAGTTTTACAAGGAAATCAACAATATCTTGTGTAATTTAACGGTACATTTTGTAACATATGGTAAAAGAATATTTTTTTAAGGTTCTGAACAGATGACAGTTGTAACCTTTACTATGTCACTTTCTTGAGGGGCTAGTAATAACAGCTGCACGAGTCTATTGATCAGGTTAAGCAACGCTTGCCGCGATTGATAAATGGATGGGTGACCATCTTTACATACCAAGACCCCTCCGTGCCTCGGAAAGCACGTTAAGCCTCGTCTTCGCTTGAGCGTTTACCTCGTGACCACGGGTAACAGCTACCTAAAATGAAATTGCATAAAGGCACTTGTCCAGCGCCATCGTCAACGGGACCGGTTACCGAGATCGAGATAATGGCGCCTATGTAGCGATACATACATATATTATGATCGCGAGCCCAATGCACGTCCATCGACGAAGCATCACGATCTCAGTCATCGAATTTTCCAGTACTTACTAAGATTTCAAATAAACTAATGACAGTCACGTTTAAATTGTCAAGGGGCCGGTCACTCAGAAAGATGAAGCTTGTTGCTCATTCCAGAGCATAGCTTCTCTATGAACGAGCAAAAACTTGACGGACACTATTTTAAATCAAAATATTATTTCGAAAAAATTGTTTACATAATTTATATTGCAATTATACATGTCAGAACGATAATAGTCATTTATTCTCTCTTCACAAAGCTGACATAAAGTTAGTGTGTACAAAAATAATGTTTCAGCTGAATTCCACCTTTGTGAGAGACTGGTGCCTGATATAGGTTTTTAGAAAAAAAATACCTGTTATCACAGGTATTTTCAGCTAAGAGATGACCGTCCCTACAGACAGACGGTGCCCGTTCACAAACATGAACGGGCAAACTCCACGGACACTCTTTTTAATCAAAATATATTTTAGAAAAAAATGTAAACATAATTTATATTGCAATTATACATGTCAGAACGATGTAAAAGTATATAAGTCTTAGCAGGTAAGAAATTACCATCCCTACTGACGGCGCCCGTTCAAAAACATGATGTATGGATGTGACGGGCTAATGAGCCGGCAATCCAAAATACATTTGATCTAGTCCACACACTGCCATCGCGTCGTACTGCCATTATCCCGGATATTTTTTTGTCTATCTTATCATATTGAACCACTGAATACAGTTATTGATGGACTAACGATCACCGTTACCGGGACGACACGTTCTATTCGAATAACATCGTTGACGTACGGGTGACGGCTGAATTGGACAAACGCCATTAGGGAAATCGACCGTTACCGTCACCTTTTACCCACAGCCAGAGGGAAATGACCCTTTTCTTTTGGCACTTCCGATATTATCTCAACATCATTACTATATTTTAACCCCCACACTCCCAATAACACAAATACCTCGAACCGTACCGCTTTCCCTACACTACCGAAACACATTATCGTTGCAAGACAGGCAAAAACGTTAGGTGTGGCCGAATCTCGGATATAACCCTTAATACGGTGAATGTGGCGAATTATGGAGGGTTAAGGGAATGTGGTCGCGGTCGGGAGGTGTTGTAATTATGTTTGTTTTTTGGGGTTTTGTAAATGGCGAAGTAAGGGCGGTGTTTGGGACCTTGAAATATATGAAAGTGCTTCTATAGAGTGAGAGGTAAAATGAGGGACATATTTTAAGGGAGTGGCACGGGCGTATTCATGTAAATTAACTACTTTTTCTATGGTACCAAAATAAAACAAAAGTCATTAGTTCAAATTAGGCTGCGTATCAGCACTTTTCGAAAGTCAAAAATTACATAAGACAGTCCCCCAAAACGCTCACCCTTCACCTCTTCCTAGGGCTTTAATTGGGAAAAAGTGGCGCAACAAACTCCCCAGTAGACCAACCTTGAAATCGCAAATCACTACATAGTATAAAACAAAGTCGCTTCCTTCTTTCTTTCCCTATGTATGCTTAGATCTTTAAAACTACGCAACGGATATTGATGCGGTTTTTTTTAATAGGTAGAGTGATTCAAGAGGAAGGTTTATACGTATAATACGCGGGCAAAGCAGCTGCCACAAGCTAGTAACAAAATATGTAGAAATACGTTTTGTTCAAAAAACTGGACAAACCGAAACAGCAGATTTTTAATCATTCCTTATTTATCTATGTATTTCTTATTCCCAACACAACTAGAATTACAGGTTGCCCCAAATCTGTAGCGTGCTCGTAATTTTTACACGCTTTATATTAGCTTCACTTGTATGTTTGTATGTTTGTATATTTGTATGTTTGTATGTTTGTATATTTGTATGTTTGTTTGTAACCGACTCCTTATAGTGCGATTTTGACCCACTTTAAACGACCAGATTTCATTCAAACTTTGCACACCTGTCAAGGACTGATGACAATGCAATAATTTCATAAATTTGTGCCATTATCCTTGCCAGGGTTACCAGGACATCAAAAAAACTGTCACAAACTACGCTGACATACGTCTCAAAATTCGAAATACCCTAAAAAATAGAAAATAAATAATAGTTTAAAAAAACTAAAAAACACGCTTCCATGGAAAACCAAACTAAAAAGTACAAAATAATGGAAAAAAAGCGTGGGGTGCCTGATATCAATAAAAAAATACCTTAAAAGCACCCCACGCTTTTTTTCCATTATTTTGTACTTTTTAGTTTGGTTTTCCATGGAAGCGTGTTTTTTAGTTTTTTTAAACTATTATTTATTTATTTTCAATTCATCTAAAGTATATAATATCACATGTAAAGTAATTTTCGTGAACTCATACAGAGAAAAGGTAAATAAATAAATACCCTTTCCGCGATTTTGTTAAGTGTCTGCAAGGCGCTTGTAAAAGGTGCTTTACCCAGGGAGGCGAGCACGGCCTCAATAATAGCCAGGCCCACATTTTATCAAGATTTTGCTCCCTAAACTGTGATAAAAATGTGTGACTTGGGCCTGGTCGGTTACGGAGCGAGAGGGCATGGGAAGCAGTCACCTCCATCTGCGAAACAGTAATGCTCGCGAAGGAGGAGGCGGGCCGCGTGAGGTAGTGGCAGTCTCTGCGCCCTCACGTCCCTAGCCGCCGCAGGAGGAGACGACCCGGGCGTCGGGAGTCAATAGCAGACTCCCAGCCACCGTAAGCACGAGCTAGCGGGCGGCGAGCTACCCATTGCTCGCCGCCCGCTAGCTCGTGCTTAAGGACCAGGCTCGGCTCGACGGCACGTAGTGTTCCACGCGCGCCTCAAAGAGATGTCAGCAGCACTGAAGGGGTCTGCTAGGACCGATGCCTACCAGGGTTGCGAGATTGTTCGAAAGAGATACCGTGACCCTGGCACATGGGCAACTGAAGGAACACGGGTGGGTTTTAGTCAGTAAAAGTTTGACACGCCCTCCCGCCCAGAGCGGGAGAAGTCATTTGACGATTTCCCATCCAGAAAAAAAAGGCTCTCCCATACAAGCAGAGTGTCCCATTCTTTGCTTGTTCTAAACATTAGAATCTCCTATAACCACAGACTTGTAAATGACATATTGTTTGACGCTCCTGCCTTCAATTTACTTCACTATTGACTTATAATTGGAGCGAACACTTTGACAGTAACGAGCCGCTGTTTTACATTGTTGCGACATTCTTGTTATGCCGTAGGGAATGGAATAATGTATTAGAATGAGAAGAGGCTCCATTTTAAAAATTATTTTATTAGAAATAAAGATTATATGTTTATTAGCAGTAAACTTGACAAAAAAAATCTTTCTGAAAAAATCAACCGACTCCTATAAAACTATACTTATATAACTGTAATTTCGGAAGTTGAGGTCTGTATTTTAGTTTTTGTCATCGACTTCCAAAATTAAAGTTATTTTTCACTGTGTCGTGCTTTTTGGAAGTCGGTTGTATTTGCAAAACGGCTTTTATTTTCCTCTTTTTACCATGGTATCTACCCCATACTGATTCGTGTACTATTACTGGCCAGGTCAATAGCAGTGACAAAATGTATTAGAATGTCATCACGATAAACAAAGTGGATTAAATACGTATTTTCGAAGCTAACGCAAATACTACCAAAGCAAAGTTAATAAAATTTACATATATACCACCTCTGAAGCATAATCTATCCATTAAAAAAAAAATTGCACTCCGGGAGTGCCGGCAGAAGTGAAAACTTGATTATTAACGTTGAGCATGTTTGATATTTTGGAATGGTTAGGGAATAATTTGTTGTTCAATTTCCATATTTTAAGCACTTTATATTCACGAATTTTACGAATACACAACAATGTGATCACTACACAGACGGTCGAGCCATCAGCTGTCACCATCCATGGATGCGCGTGGCACGCTGTAACATAGACGAACATTCGCGCAAGCGCCCTGCGCCGCCTAAACGAAACAGTAGGCCCAGGCATACATTTTCGCCGCGCCGTAGAGAGGGGATAGCTGTCTACTCTCCATCCGTCCTACGCTTTTTCGATCAGGTCACGTGTCCTGACGCGAGTTTAAGATTTTATACCCATTACAGAAAAAGTGCTCAACGCCGCTAAAGAAGTTTTCACTTCAAAAATATTTCATTTTAATCATTTGAACCGGGTCCACAGTTGGCGGAGAAATCGGTACATACATAACAAAAATAACAAAATCAGTGGTACATATAACCTCCTCCTTTCTTGAAGTAGGTTAAAAAGACCATACCTAAAGACAAAAAACCGGCCAAGTGCGAGTCGGAATCGCGCACTGAGGGTTCCGTACAAACCTGCAGGTATTCACGTTTTATGCATAAGGTTTATGTTTATGAAATTAAATGTTTTTGTTTTTAATTTTTATATTTGATTTGACTGAATGAAAGGTAAATTGTGGTTTACGATTTATGACGTATTAAAAAAAAAGACTTACTAGATCTCGTTCAAACCAATTTCCGGTGGAAGTTTACATGGTAATGTACATCATATATTTTTTTTAGTTTTATCATTCCCTTATTTTAGAAGTTACGGGGGGGGGGGCACATTTTTCCACTTTGGAAGTGTCTCTCGCGCAAACCATTCAGTTTAGAAAAAATGATATTAGAAACCTCAATATCATTTTTGAAGACCTATCCATAAATACCCCACACGTATGGGTTTGATGAAAAAAACATTTTTGAGTTTCAGTTCTATGTATGGGGAACCCCAAAATTTATTGCTTTTTTCTATATTTGTGTGAAAATCTTAATGCGGGTCACAGAATAGGTACATCTACTTACCAAGTTTCAACAGCATAGCTTTTATAGTTTCGGAAAAAAATGGCTGTGACATACTCGGACAGACAGACAGACAGACAGACATGACGAATCTATAAGGGTTCCGTTTTGTGCCATTTGGCAACGGAACCCTAAAAAAGAAGAAAAAATGGGGGAAAAATACTTGTGTAAATAATTCAAGAATTTGGCCTTTTACATCACTTCACGCCTAGTACTCTTCAAAAGGTTAGTTAGTGATGCCCTAATAGTACATATTTCGCCAGCTATGTTCAAGTCCCAAGTAATAAGGGGCGACGTACGTATTCAATCTCCGAGCTGCTAGTGAGATATTCCTCATAGTAAAACTCATTTGTCCGACCTGGGAATTGAACTCAGGACCTCATGTTCAGCAGTAACTCTTGCGACCACTAGACTAAGACAGTACTTCATCATCATCATTTCAGCCGTAAGATGTCCACTGCTGGACTTAGGCCTCCCCCAAGCTCCGCCACTTCGACCGGTTTTGTGCTTCCCGCATCCAGCGGATACCTGCGGCCTTCACAAGGTCATCGGTTCACCTTGTTGGAGGCCTTCCAGCCCTACATCTTATGTACGATATTTATTTAACACCAAAGAAACTACAAATAAGTATTCTTTCTCTCCTCCCAGATTCTAAAAACCCCGTGATTTACAATAACTTTAAAACGATGATAAACGCGCATAGTGATTACAACGACAGCCTCTAACAACACTGGTAACTTATGACGTCGGCCATTATATACGATTTTAATTCTGACTCTAAACATATCGTAAATTATGGTGTTAGACTGCTCAAGTGATAGGAGACAGCGGATACACTATAGCCCAGAAAAATCCATAGTAATTAACTTTTTATTTGTTACTAAATATGTTTATTTAAAAGTTAAACTAGTTTATAAAAAAGAAAAGAATCATAGAGCATCATAAAATTTGTCCGCATCGTTTTCAACAGGAATGGTGCCCAAAAGGCTGTCAGTATTACGACGAACACGACGACACGGAGACAACTGGCCATCTCGACAAATAAATGGGTATTCCGACCCTATGGCCCTATAATAATAACAAATTACATCCTGTACTAAAAAGCAGCAGTGTTAGACCACATTCGCAAGGAAGTTTTAATATCGCGACGGGATTTTATCGCGCACTGCATTGTCAACTGTCGGTGACACAGTGCATCCCAGCGCGTCGACAATACACACTGTTGTCTTTTCAACTCAAGACGCCGAACTGAGTGGTATTTAAAAAACTGTAACATTGCAATCTTTTAATTGCCGTTATGTACTTGTGACAGTGTCATTATAAGTTTTGAACAAGGTTTGAAAATGAAAAAAAAAACATTTAGTTTTTGTTATCGATACCCAACACGTGGGCAAAGCATTGCCGCCTTATTTAATTTTACCCTTTAGGTACCTATACATTACAATCGAAAAAAAAAAGATGTTTTCTTTGTGTGTGACAGATTGTTACGTATCGACCACCGTCCTTCTAGAAAACCATAAACCGCATTATCCAATCGCAAAACCCGCTACAGCTTACAAATTACGCCATTCAAAACTCAGCTTAAAGAACCAGTAAATAAACATTATATTTCTCAATCCGACTGTTGTTACGACCAACTGTTTATAAGCCCAATCTTTTACCCATAAAAGGCGATATAACTATACTTTAATATGAAACTATGCCTATAATTACATGGACAAATATTCAAAAAGAAAATTATATTTCCTTCGTAAATAAACTGTGTTTAAAAAACTGTTAGTTTTGAGAAATGTGATTGGTGCAATGTTTGGTTTTAATATTTTCTGTTGGTTTTGTAAGAGGGTTATAATGAGAAGCGGTATCTCACTGAGGAACTCCTCCCTTTCTTGAAGAAACTTGAACAAATTGTCCGTGTATTGAAATCACAGCTGTAATTTTTTGACAGTTGTGTGAAATGACATATTCATTATCATCATTCATCATTTCAGTGGAAAGACGTTCACGGCTGGACATATATTATGTCTCCCCCAATTTGGGGGGCTTTGCCATAATCGCCACGCTTGACAGGTGGGTTGGCGATCGTACTTTGGTGGTAAAATGCATAGAAAACGCTGCTGCCTATTTTCTAGTAAATACCTTAGTCGCCCACAATGGCATATTATAACACAGTAATTTAACGATTGTTAACAATTTGGTAAAGAGTTAATATTTGTGACTGTGTGTAAAGTTATTTTAACAAGATACATGGAGACAGACATAATGAAGTACATATCAGATATTTTAGTCAACATAATGATGGAAACCAGCGCACATAAGAAACGTAGGAACACCGATGGGAAAATTGACAAACTAGATAACCTTTTCATGATTTAAAGATAAAATCTATACTAATATTATAAAGCTGAAGAGTTTGTTTGTTTTTTTGTTTGATCGAACGCGCTAATCTCAGGAACTACTGGTTCGAATTGAAAAATTATTTTTGTGTTGAGTAGCCTATTTATCGAGAAAGGCTATAGGCTATATAAAATCACGCTACAACTAAGAGGAGCGGAGCAGTAATGAAAAATGTTGCAAAAACGGGGAAAATCGCACGGGTAGGTGAATCGACGCGATGGGAAGGGTCGGGGAAACAAGAAATTTAACGCGGATGAAGTCGCGGGCAGAAGCTAGTATAAAAATAAATATCGAGAAAAAATAACAGTGAAAATAAGAAAACTGGAAAATGAAAAAAAAAAAACGTTATTGTACCTTTACGTCTTGAAATATCAACAGGAAAAGCCAAGGAAACTTTATACTTAGGAAAATTTGCCTTCAATACTTGGCAAAGATCAAAGTTGTATAGAACCAACAATATCTATGAGTTCCCGATAGGTTTTTTCGATCTACTTGACAGTATAAAGGACAACCTTTTCGACACAGTTCTGAGGAAAACTGGGACGTAAGGCTTCCTTCTCACGGGGCGACTAAATGTTGGGCAACGTCGAGTTGCTGTCAGAAAAAATGCGAACTCAAAAGTAAAATTAAAAAATACTAGTGACTGCAGCTTTCGCATATATTGAGAGGTTCACGATAGAAAGAAAAGAAAAGAAAAAAAAAGAAATACATTTATTTAATACATAGTGAACTGGAAGACGTAGCGTTGGAAGGCCTGCCACAAGATGGACCGATGACCTGCACCCTAATTGCGAAATGCACAATTTATCAGAATCTGAATGGGATTGAAGATTATTTCTAAACCATTGCGTCATTTGTTCAAATAAATTGTCGGCTCAGCAACGTAAATAACGCAATGAATGTTGTTTAACTATGAATATTAAACCAATTCCTACCAATCAAAAGTTCCGCAATTACCCCTCTGGTGAAGGCCGCAGGAATACGTTGGATACGAGGAGCACAGAACAGGTCGAAGTGGCGGTGCTTGGGGGAGGCCTATGTCCAACAGTGGACGTCTTTCGGCTGAAATGATGAAAACATACTACAAGGCATACACAATATAGCAGGAAGGAGTAAAGTAAAAAGTGTTACAGCCGACAACCTCATAGGTTGACCTGCGAGATGTCATCCTTAAAAAAATGTGTGTGTCAGCTCCAACTTACGACTGGAGTTTACTCCTTACGAACGATTATCTATACTATATTACTATACTTATATATACTAATATTATAAAGCTGAAGAGTTTGTTTGATTGAAAGCGCTAATCTCAGGAACTACTGGTACGAATTGAAAAATTATTTTTGTGTTGGGTAGCATATTTATCGAGAAAGGCTATAGGCTATATAACATGCAATTAAAAGAAGCGGAGCAGTAACGAAAAATTTATGAAAATTGGCAGGCGATTTGATGTGACGGGAAGGGTTAGGGGAGCAAATATTTGACGCAGACGAAGTTGCGGGCAGAAGCTAGAAATATATAGATTATTGAGTAGTATGAGTAAAAATAACATAACGCATGAAGTAGCATAATGTAACGGAGAACGTTTGATTTTACTCCCCATACATGTTCATACCCCAGGCTTATAATTATATAAAAATCGATTCATAAGGAGTAAACTCCAAAAAAACTCATCTGATTGGATATATAACCCATCCGTATCTATTCTAACTTGATTGGAAGACAATCCCGTCCGTATCATAAGCAGATATAATCTCAAAAAGTTGCCCATATCTCGGGCAACATATCGCCAACATCAAATCCTCGCCCAGTGAGCGACCAACCTTCTTCTAGAACATCACTTTGACTACTGAACCGCGTTGTCTCGTCAATTTCACTCATCGCTGACTCCCGATTCATGTCCTTTCAGATGTAACTGTCGTTCCACTTGTCCAACTTAAAATATTGACTATGCGTTGTCGAGCGTCGCTTTATGAGAGAAAGTTTAAATGAAAAGGAACTAAGAACATTGGTATTTGTAAGCTCTCTCTCTTTCACTATCTGTCTCTTACATGTTGTCTTGCGTCGTCTGAGACTCATCATCATCTCAGAAGACGTCCACTGCTGGACGTAGGCCTACCTTAATTCGGGAGGGGGGGGGGGGGGAGGTTGCCATACTTGCCACGCTTGGCAGGTGGATTGGCGATTGCAATATGGAGGTAAAATGCATAGAGACCGCTGCTGCCTATTCTTTAGTAAGGCCCTTGGCGCCTCTTATAACATGAATAGGAAGAAATGGGATGATGCTATTCTTTACGTCTGACACCACACGGAATGTTTGAGACTGGTCATATCTAAAGTGCTATTGGTTACTTTTGACTGACTTAAATAAAAGAGAAGGTTATATTTTCGTCTGTATGTATGTATTCTAAATATAACATTAAAAAGACTACTGAGATGACAACTGATAGAGAGGTATGGAAGAAAAAGGTATTTTACGCCGACCACAAATAAATCGGGGATAAAATCAAATGCACATCGCATTTGGTTTTATGTTAGTCAAATCACGATCACCAAAACTTTTTTATTTTGACTTCAAAAACCTTGAAAAATCTGATTACCAATTTGACACCTATGTTAGCATTTTTATAAAAAAGTTGTAACATATTATAATACTTTTCACCCCCTGTACCTACCTAACTACGTAGGGCTATCACATTCTTAACTCGGCACCGAAAAAAAATACACATTTTATCCACAAGTACGTACAAATCCCATACAATCTTGGTACAGGACATTTTACGATGGCTCTTGCTATCCTTTTATATCCCAACCCTGATTGCCTCGCCCTCAGGGTACCGCCAGCAAATGAAATGGGGATACAAATTTATGACTCTGTTTTTTTTACGTTACAACCCTAAGGATTTTCATAAATGGTAACAAATCGGTTTTTGTGTAATACGAATTGGGTGTTCATGTTTGTTTGTTGATCTTAGATCTAAAAGGGCGTTTGTCACTTAAAATTGGTATATTGTGATGGCTTTATTGTTGTGAAATTGGGGTAGGCTTATCTTCGGCTTTTATAATTGGAAATATTTTTTTTCTGTCTGTACCAGCTAGTGTCTGTGTGGCTTGTGGCTAAGTAATAACACCGACCTAGATTGATCGATCAGGTTAAGCGACGTTTGCCGCGGTTGGTCCGTGGATGGGTGACCATCTCTACATACCAAGACACCTCTGTTCATCGGAAAGCGCACCTGCTGTCATTCGTAGATCCCTGTTACGGGTCGTCAGAAGCCTGAAAGTCTGACAACCAGTCTTACCAAGGTATTTCGTATTAAATAGTAACTGGGTTGTGCAGGTCAGACAGGCAGTCACTTTATTTAATATACTAGTACTCAGCTGCATCTATTTAGACTGGAAGCTGACCCCAACATATTTAGAAAAGACTTAATTTGCTGACCGTACATCAAGTAATTTTTCCTATTACTTCTATAGATATTCAAGGAAATAAATTAAGTTAGCCTGTTTCCCTGTCTATACTGTCTCACAGCATAATAACGTCAATTTAAATAGATAATTTCTTTATTAGTTTATCGTGCACTTTTCTGCTGTCGCTACCTCATAAGCTTTGTGAGAATTGCTCTATATAAAAGTGCAACAAGAATAACACGGTTGTTCTAAAAATCTTCGCCTTACAATGGTTTTTGTTTAATCGTTAGTTGTTTCTCGACTTCGTATTTTGTTTTATTGGCAGGAAACATAAGAGATTTTCCAAAGTCAAAGTCAAAATGTTTATTTCAAGTAGGCACGTGAAAGGCACTTTTGATCGTCAACATTATAGAATCTATAGATACAAATATTATAAAACTGAAGAGTTTGTTTGTTTGATGGAACGCACTAATCTAAGGAACTGCTGGTTCGAATTGAAAAAGTTTTATTAGCGTTTGGTAGTCCATTTATCGAGGAAGGCTTTAAGCTATATAATATTACGCTGCGGTAAACAAGAGCGGATCATCAATGAAAAATGTTGCTAAAATGGGGAAAATGAATTCCTGTTGAGAGCTTCCGTTGCGTGCGCTACCTAAACGATTAGAGTACGCAACAGTCATTTATGACGGAATTGTTCCTCTTAAAAAGTTTAATAAAAAATCTGCGATAGAATATGTGTATATTTGAAGGTTGGCTCACTATAACGTTTTTAATTATAATCAAATCTAAATCCTATTCTATCCATACTAATATTATAAACTAGCTTTTGCCAGCGGCTTCGCCCGCGTGGAGGTCGGAAATTATCCCGCGGGAACATACTACCGGGATAAAAAGTACCCTATGTGTTATTCCAGGTTATAAACTATCTGTGTGCCAAATTTCATCTAAATCGGGTCAGTAGTTTTTGCGTGAAAGAGGAACAAACATCCATACATCCAGACATCCATACATACATACTTTCGCGTTTATAATATTAGTAGGATGGGAAAGTGTGTGTGTCTGTTTGTCCGTCTTTCACGGCAAAACGGAGCGATGAATTGACGTGATTTTTTAAGTGGAGATAGTTGAAGGGATGGAGAGCGACATAGGCATTTTTTTTTCTTTTTTGTGTGGCTGGGGTGAACTTAGAAAAGCCGTGCATTTCCCATGGACCATTGTATGTATCATGTTCGCGTGTGTCCAATGCCCAGAATCTACTTCCACTACCAGAATCTCTACATTCTACCCCCAAATGGAAAAAAATATAATATCGTCTACAGTAGCGTATTAAAATAACATTCCTTTCCGAGTTCTCTTCTGTATTCTAAATCAGGAAAGGGGAACCGTGTTACCCTGAATTTAACGTGAGCGAAGCCGTGGGCAAAAGCTAGTAATAATATAAAGCGGAAGAGTTTATTTGGTTGAACGTATTAATCTCAAGAACTATGTTTAGTGTTGGAGCGATTGCCTATCTGACTCCCCCAACTCAGTAAGGATTGTAGGGGTCAGATAGGCGTCTGCTTCATGTGAAATACTGGTACTCAGCTGCATCCGGTTAGACTAGTGGCCACCCCAACATAGTCAGGAAAAGGCTAGGCAGATAAGGGGCCAACCGTAAATTACGTCACACAAATTTCTTGATTTTTTAACCCCCCTCCCCCCATCCTTGTCACAGCTGGTCACATTTGTGAAACCGAGATCCCCCCTCCCTAGTGTGACGTCACATATTTTGCAATTTTACATGTAGACATTGAATTTTTTTAAATTTTTTTCTTTCATAGTTTATATTTCGTGTTTTAATAGTACTTAAAATATGTTTATTCTGTTTCAAAACTAGCTGACCCGACAGATGTTGTCCTGTCTCTTTGATGATATTTGAGCACGCATTTTGTCAATTCTATGTCAAATGTCATAATGTTACATTAAAAAAAGTTTACATTGTCCTATTATATGGTTGTTAAGTATTCTTAAATAAGTGTTCTTAAATTTTCTAATTTTCCGGGCATTTTTTTATTCTTTTTCTTTCATAAGCACCTTCTCCTGACAATTACAAACACAACAACAACAAAAAAAGTGAAATCGGTCCAGCCGTTCACGCGTGATGGCGTGACCAAGGGAAATAGGGATTCATTTTTATATATATATATATAGATGTAACGTCACAAAATTTAGGGCCCCTCCCACCCCGTTGTCACACAATGTCACAATTCGTCGACCCCCTCCCCCCCTTAACGTGTGACGAAATTTATGGATGGCCCCTAATGATACCAGACAAAGGTAGGTACTGATTTCCATACATTGAGTTTATCCCCAAAATTGTATTATTTCCCTATGGTTGTGCACCAAACAAATATATATTTATTATGGCTATTTACTCTCAGAAAGCTCTCAGCAATATAAGAAAATGTTATAGTCGAAATGTCGCCGAGTTGTTACGTCTTATGGCTCTGTTTACCCTCCAAACGAATAATAAGCCTAATGCAAGGGCTTTATACTTGACTGAAATGTTATACTAGCGAAACGCCCCTGCTTCGCTCGATTTTTATCATTAGACAATATGTACATCATGATTGCTCATATTATGATGTTTATATGTTAGTTTAATTTTAATCCTACTAATATTATAAATGTGAAAGTGAATGAGAATATATGGATTTTTGTTACTCTTTCACGCAAAAACTACTGAACGGATTTTGATAAAATTTGACACACAGATATAGTTTATAACCTAGATTAGCGCATAGGGTACTTTTACCCCGGAAGTACCTACGTTCCCGCGGGACAATTCCCGATCTCGACGAGAGCGAAGCCGCTGGCAAAAGATAGTATATATTATGTCGCGAAAAGAGGCAGTTTGGAGGTCGATTCTTCGCTGTTGAACATTTTCTGGGCGTAGATGTGAGAAGAAAATGTATGAAGATGTTTATAGATTAGATTATATTTGAACTTATCAAATAAAACGTTGGACAGTTTATAGTCACTTACTGCCCGCACAATGTCAGGTGGTCAAGAGAGCTGCCCCACGCCGTTGTAGCGCTTTCGTTACTAGCACGAACTTCACGCTAGACTCTGTCGAAGGCTTTTGGCGCAGCCGTGAGGCACACTATAATGCTAGTTTCTGACATCTCACCTAACACTTTTTTATTTTATTTTTTATTCTTTCCTGCTGTATTAACTATTATGTGCCTTTCAACTGTGCTAAATAAATGTATTTTCTTTCTTTCTTTTCTTTCAAGCGCGCCAACTTCATTATTGCGTTTCGTTGTCAATTGACATCCCGTACTCGTGACTCTTCCGCTATACGTATATATACATTAAATAACTTAACCATCTTATATTAATTCTCTAAATTATTGTGGAAACCGCTTTAAAACTTTTCAGTATAAGCATTTTTTTTTTTATTGGTGACTTCTTCATCATATGGGCTAAGGAAACATTTTCCGCAGAATCAGAGTTTTTAATCGTCTGCTTGAGCTCCGAAATATGCTCTGTCAGGTCGCGCTTTTCTTAATGGGCTTCAGGTGATGACGAATTCGAGTAAGCCCAGGTTTCATACGAACGTAATAAAATCGCAACAGGATTTTTTCACGCACCGGATAATCAACGCTCTGTTTAGGGCCTAAAGTTGAAAATCGAACGCTGTGTTTTCGACGCACTTAAACTCATTCGCTCTGCACACTGTTGGATTATTATCAATGTACGGTTCAACACCAAAGGTTGACAATTCAGTGCGCGAAAAAATCCGGCCACGATTCTATTAAGACCGGATGAACATCTCGATGGACGGCACCGCAGAGGTCGGTCCAAGTAGACGTGGCGAGACGAGTTAGACGCGAACTGCACGGGTGGGATCGAGGTGGCCTAGAAAAGGATGCTTGGAGGGATTTGGAGAGGCATTTAGCTCTGGGACAGTGTAGGCTAATAAAAACAAAATGAACGTTGACTAAAACGTGATTATTAATTGAAAATTCTATACACTATATCGATCGTGTCATTCTAGGAATAGGGCGTACTACTCACTCTAACTTTCTATGTAAAATGGGAATTAGGGATTTTCAAGAAAACATATTTCTGATTCGTCCCTTTGCTACTATTTTTCATTGTACTATTTATGCTGTGTCACATTTAGGGTCCTATTATACGGGCTACGGGCTGCTATGAAATTAAATGGTATCTACACTATAATATATATAAAAATAAAGAGGAAAAATTTGTATTTTTGTTTGTTTGTTTGTAATGGATAAACTCAAAAACCACTGGACCGATTTTAAAAATTCTTTCACCATTAGAAAACTACATTATCTGCAAGTAACATAGGCTATATAACATCACGCTATAACCAAGAAGAGCGGAGCAGTAATGAAAAATGTTGCAAAAACGGGAAAAATCGCACGGGTAGGCGATTAGACGTGACGGGAAGGGTCGCGGGCAGAAGCTAGTCGAAATATAAATATCATGAGACTATTTTGAAAGTTAGCAAGAATAAAGTTCTATCAAAAGTCTTTTGATATTTTTAATCTTTGCTTATGTTAGACACCAATCATTCATTAGCCTCACTGCTTCGTTAGTCCAGTAGTCATAAGTGTTGATGCTGACCGTGATGTCCTGGGATCGATTCCTTGGTCAGGCAAAAGGTTATTGGGCTTTTCTATCTGGAATTTCTCAGAGTTAACTTGGTACTTGTTTTGCTTGCCCCCTATTACATGGGATTTAAACGAAATGCGTGTGCTTATTCCCTCATAAGAACCCCATTGCAATTAACTAAATACCCTTAATAAGGCTAATAATTCATACAACACACTGTAAAATGTCAAGGGCCATTCACAACCATTTACATAGAAAAAATATGCATAGCGCTGTTAAGTTTTATCTCAATTGTTATGGGGTAGCCATGGGCCGTTTATGGGGGGCTCTTAATTGATGGGGTCGCTTTCTGTCTGCTCGTATAAGGAATACAAGCCTGTAAAAATAGAACGGAGGAGTGTCCTCTTAAGTAATTGTTGTTCTGTAGATCTATAGGATTGTTGTTGTGTCGGTATATTGTGTAGACCAATCAGGTTATAATTTTGCCCACTGCTGGGATACTGTCCTCCTCTTCGTGATAGGGCGAGGGCTGTAATCTACAGCGTGGGCCCAATGCGGGTTGGTTGATGCCACATGTCATCCAATTTTTGGTTCTAAGACAAACTGGTTAGCTCACGATGTTTTCCTTCACCGTTTTGAGAGAAGTTGGTGATGAAACATTTTACACATAGCGTCTGACTATTTTCAAACCTAAGACTTCACAGGGATTTTTTTTTTGGATGGGAAATCATCAAATGACTTCTCCCGCTCTGGACGGAGCGGGAGGGCGTGTCAGACTTTTACTGACTAAAACCCACCCGTGTTCCTTCAGTTGCCCATGTGCCAGGGTCACGGTCACGGTTCCGTATTGAGATTCCTCGTTGCTTAGAAAACACGTTATTCCGTTGGCTGTCTTTCTCGGATCTTTCGGAGACGGTACGGGTTGTCAGAAGCCCGAAATTCTAACAACCAGTATTGCCAAGTGGTATCGTTTTACCCAGTAACTGGATTATGGAGGTCAGATAGGCAGTAGCTTCATGTAAAATACTGGTACTCAGCTGCATCCGGTTAGACTGGAAGCTGACCCCAACATAGTTGGGAAAAGGCTAGGCAGATGATGATAATGATGATTGAGTTAATATTTAATTTTCCTAGTTGTTTAAATTATTTTAAACAGTCTGTTTGTCCCGATATTATTGCCGCTGGCTGTAAAATCAAATACACCAATGACGTACCTTTTACAAAACTATTCGATTGAATAAATAGTAATTATCCGTGTATTCCGATTTAGGATCGTACATTTTCATAACTGACCAAGTTAATCCTTTGTCAAAACTAAACATGCACACAGTAACTGGAAAACAAACAAAAAAATACAAATAAATTGGATAAATGAAAGTCAAAAACAATGGTTTTCGGAAAAAAAGCTATGACGACAGAACTGGCAACCTGTGACATATTCGCAAACAGAGGTCCTTTGTCCGTCCTGTCGGTGAATCCGTTGATAAATTGAAACCGTTCGGTAAATCACTTCATTGAAACAGCTGGACCGTCACTCTATTTGAAAAAAAAAAAACAAAAAAAAAATCCGACAAATAAACTTTCTCGTAAACTCTGATGAAATACCTGTCCAAGTGAGAGTCGCATTTGATCTAACGGTTCCGTGCTTCTAAAACGATTTAAGTTTTCTTTTGTAATACATTGCTACGTTGTATTTATTAACAACTAGCTGACCCGACAGACGTTGTCCTGTCTCTTTGATATTATTTGAGCACGCATTCTGTCAATTCTATGTCAAATGTCATAATGTTACATTAAAAAAGTTTACATTGTCCTATTATATGGTTGATACGTATTCTTAAATAAGTGTTCTTAAATTTTCTAATTTTCCACGCAATTTTTTATTTTTTTTCTTTGATAAGAACCTTCTCCTGACGATTACAAACACAACAACAACAAAAAAAGTGAAATCGGTCCAGCTGTTCACGCGTGATGGCGTGACCAAGGGAAATAGGGATTCATTTTTATATGTATAGATTAAAATGTAGTGTACGTAAATTACAACGTATACCTAATTAATTAATAATGTTTTTGAAACGATTTTGTATGAACGCGCTGATTTAAAAATTCTCGAGTAAGGCTAAGAGCTATGTACCATCATGCAAAACCCGAGAAAAAGAATTTAAAATAATAGGAAGAACGTTAAGCGAAAACGATGTAATAATGGGGGCAGGCAGTGTGACGCGACGAGGTGGCTCCGAACAAGAAACTTCACGCAGGCGAAGCCGCTGGCGAAATAAACTAATTACCGGCTTTTTTGAATTACCAAGATGGCGGTTAGTCAAAAAGATGAGCTAGTTGCCTAATCCAAAGCTTAGAAGTTTCCTATGGAGAAGAATGGGCAAGAAATTTCACGGACACTCTTTTAATTAAAAATATTTATACAAAAATAACAACTAGCCACAGAGTATAAAGACTCCTCGGGGGCCGCAAAGTGAACCCTTTGACAATCTTTGACTACAGAACCCTAAAAACAAAAAACAAAAACTGCAATAAATAACAACGACAACTCTTTCGTCAAAAACTCTTTTTTATAAAAACAAAATTGAGAACAACATGTTTTTGTTTTGTGACGTCACGGGTTTTGACAGACGAAAAGCGATCACAAAGAAGGGAAATTAATTTGGAAACCGGTGACCGCTGGAAGTGACGTGCGATTCATTACGCTATAGAACATAGCGGATAAGGGTCGGGATACAGTGCGCACTGAGCGAATAAGTGTGCTTGATGAATTGTGGTTGGAGAAAGAAAAATGTTTAGTTATTCAAGCATGATTTCATAAGGAATCAAGTTTGTTTTGTTGGGAACCTGAAAGAATTGTCAGGTATTTGTTCACAATCAGTTGCTACGAGTAGAAAGTCGTTGAACGTGCTTTCCGAGGCACGTATCGATCATGGTATGTAAGGATGGTCACCCATCCACAGACCAACCGCGGTAAACGTAGCTTAACCTGAACGATCAACCCGTGCGGCTGTTATTACTTTGCCACAAGTCTTTAATCAAATTACCTAAGGACTAATATTTTTGGTCAATTTGTACAAAATGTAATTTTGTAATTTTAATTAATTTGGAGCTTTAATTGTTTTTGACGCCTCATGTAACATAGAAATCGCTATCACAATTCCGCTTCAATCAGTTCCTTTCTTACAACACTTCTTGTTGTTTCCTTTGTACGGTTCTTATTATTTCCCATTAATTTATCGCACAATAAAACAATGTTTAATTTGTTTACGTCGATCAAAAAGTACCTTTTGATGTAATCGGCAGATTTCATAAACAGCACGTCTGAACTGAAAACTTTTAAATTGTGAAACGCTACTTCCAACTTAATACAATGTTATAAATGGGAAAGTTTGTATGTTTAGATGTTTGAGTGTTTGTTACTCAATAACGCCTTAACGGCTTAACTGATTTAGATTAAATTTAGCACAGATTATAACCCTTTTTAACACGCTTTGGTATGTACCTATGTAACGATTGTAATTTATTTCTTTTTTTTGACAATTGTAATTTAATTATTTTTCTTTGACATTTGTAATTTAATATGTAGGCAATTTTTTTTTTGACATTGCAATTTAATTATTTTGTTTAAAGTTATAAAATTAGAATCATCGTTATTATCACAAAATTTGCATGCCGAATTTAGTTGGCGGAATATGAAGAACTATTGAGTGTGTTGTAAAATCTGTAAAATACCATATTTCAGGCAAATAAATAAATCTAAACGGAAACTTTGAACATGATTTTGGCCCCCTTCAAAACGTCGGATTAACTCGAAATTTGGCTTACTTATTAAGGACCGATGACAATACAATAATTTTATAAATTTTAACCATTATCCTTGGTTTCTATGGAAGCGTGTTATTTAGTTTATTAAACTATTTTAATTAAAATTTGGCTTTCTAGCGGTGGTTCTTAAACATGTTATATCAAAATCGGTTCAGCCGTTGCGACCCGACGATCCTTGGATCAAAACATTACCCACTAACCTTCTTATTAAACTTAAAGAGTCAATACCTTTTTTTTAGAGATTTTTGTTTTATTTATTTAGTTAAACTTCTCGCACACAAAAAAAAGTACAAAGGCGGACTTAATGTTTTGGCGGTGTTTTCTTTTTAACCGACTTCAAAAAAGGAGGAGGTTATCAATTCGACTGTATTTTTTAAAATATTTTTTTTTTATGTTTGTTACCTCATAACTTTTGACTGGATGAACCGATTTTGATGATTCTTTTTTTTATTTGAAATCTGGTGATTTCCGAATAGTCCCATTTTAATTTCGTTTCTTTTGGACAATGGGGTCCATGTGAAAACCACGTAAGTCTTAAATTTGCATTAATTGTTTGCGCGACAAATGAACGAATAACGCGATTAGATTAGTGCGGGGTATCTACCATAACTAAAAAGTTAAAATTAAAAACTGCTTACAAAAAACAAAAAAAATACGACCGGTATTTTTGCCACCAACTTCCGAAATTAAAGTTATTTTTCACTTGGTAGTGTTTTTTTTAGGAAGTCGGTTGTTTTTTTTTTTTGTAAAAAGTTTTTTGTTTGTTTGTTTGAACCCGCTTCCTTCTGAAAGTAAAAGATGGATTTGAAAAAAATATTTTAGTGTCTGATGGTCCAAGCTATTTATCATCACGCTTAGACTCTTAGGAACCGAACAGAAAGACGCGTTAAGCGTAAATAAAGTGCTGGAAAGCCATGCAATGCGACGTGGTGGATCGGGGGAGCAAGGAATTTTCTGCGTACGAAGTTGCAGGCAGAAAGTTAGTACTAGAGAAAATTACAGAACCGTCAGAACCCCTGTAACACAGGTTCAACCTAGCATGGGGGTCATTGATCAAATTTCTGTGCATGTGTAAGTCCTAAGCTGCAAATAACTACTTTGTAATTTACTTTTGGAAATAAATGATTTTTATAATTATTATTATTTACCGTTATATTTTGATCCCAAACTAGGCAGAGCCTGTACTATGGTAACCAGACAACTGATAAATGTACTTAAATATTTCTAAATACATACATATAATACATAAATTGCACCCAGACACAGAACAAATGATTGAGCTCATCACACAAACATTTGTCCTGGGTGGGAATCGAACCCACGACCTCAGTCTTAGCAGTCAGGGTCACTAACCACTAGACTAACAGGCCAGTCAAATATCTTCAGTCTTTATAACATGGCTACGGCTTTCCAGAAAGCCTTTATATGTAGATAGCGCGCTGATTGACTTTGAGGACCAACCGTGTCTATTTTATTTTCGCTATGCGCAGGGGCGAGTTATCAAAAGACGCGTCTCCACGCGAAACAGCTGACTACGGCGTTACTGAAATTGTTGCTGAAGAAACATTATGACCTTCGGTCCAAAAACGTGATTTTGATCTGAACATTTTGGAAAAACCTCGAATAACACTACCAAGTTTACACGATATTCATTAGTGTCGAATATCCGTTGGTGCCGGATGTAAAGAATAGCATCAACCCATTTCTTCCCGTGGATGTCGTAAGAGGCGACTAAGGGACTTACTAGAGAATGGGCAGCAGCGTTCTCTATGCATTTTACCACCATACTGCGATCGCCAACCTGCCTGCCAAGCGTGCCGGCCTCCCAGATTGGGGGAGGCTTATGTCCAGCTGTGGACGTCCATTGGCCGAAATTATGATGATGATGATGATGATGATCCGTTTAATTACTGTAGTCCTAATGCTATCAGCGACTAAACTCATCAAAGAGTTTCATTTCGTTTTGATTAGCACGTTGGAATTTCAATCAGAAATTTCGAAATCGTTAGGAATGCTCTCATCAATGTAACTTAATTACTAGATCGTTTTAAATGTCTAGCTTTTATTAAATGGATAAGCAGATGCGATTGTTATTAAGAAATGTCTTAACGCAAAATTGGCAAACTTGGCGAAGCGCGTGAAGGAGAGGCTATCTATCGCGCCCTCACGCCCCTAGCTGCCGCAGGAGACATCCCGGGCGTCGGGAGTCCGTAACGGACTTCTGGCCACCGTAGGCGTGGGCTTGCGGGCGGCAAGAAATTGGTAGCTTGCCGCCCGCTAAGGACCAGGCCCGGGTCGACAGTGTAGAATATTGGACAAAATTCGAACCGCGGCTCAATTTTCAACCGGTTAAAAGAACCGGGAATAATACTCAGAAGGATGTCTGCTATAACATGCCACTGCTACATTTTCATTTTTCCTAAATCAACAACCCCTAAAAACCACCCCTACCAAACCATAAGCAGCCTAAGGAAGGGGTTTGAAGGAACACGGGTGGGTTTTAGCCAGTAAAACTCTGACACGCCCTTCTGCTCCACCCAGAGCGTGAGATGTCATTTGATGATTACCCACCCAGAAAACGGTATAAAATAAAAACAATATCAGAAAATAAAACAGCATATCGAGCCTATAATTTTCCCGCTGTTGGGACACAGGTCTCCTCTCTATGAGTGGGCCACCAATATTATCACGCGGGTCGAATGCAGGTTGGTTGATATCATATATCTTGGTTCTAGAACATGCCAGTTTCCTCACGATGCTTTCCTTCACCGTTTTGAGAGCAGTGATAATAACATTAATTACACATATGTACCTATGTAATGTATGGTTCTATTTTACTCGAGTTAATTATTCTTTAGTATGCAAGTGTTTCTGTGACAAATCAACCCATTTATTTTTGTTTTCTTTTTAACATTTTAATAAAGTCAGCCCATACCAGCCAAAAGCTATTCCGAACTATAGCCGTCTCCGAATTTACGGCCTTTGCCAACGACTAGAAAAAAAAAAATACAAGTTTATTAAAATCATAACCTTAAAAAGGCCCGGAGATTTTATTATTTAATATAGTGAGTAAAGGCACTGGTTTCATGAGTACATAGTAGTGATGTGCTGGATATCTGTATTCGTATCCGCGGATATCCGAGGGATAAGAAGGATCCGTATCCGTTATTTTTGGCGGATCATTTACGGATCTTGTACCTTATTAATCGTTAATACATAGATGAAATACTTCATAAAAGTGATTAGGTAGCAATTAAAAACTATTAATTCCCAATCAGAACATTTTTTACTAGCTTCTGCCCGCGACTTCGTCCGCGTCAAATTTTTGCTTCCGCGACCCTTCCCGTTGCATCGAATTGCCTGTCAGTTTTCGTTCATTTTTCGTGCTTGCTCCGGTTTTTTTTTTTATCATAGCGTGACGTTTTATAGCCTATAGCTTTTATCAGTAAATAGGCTACCCAACTCAAAAATATTTTTTCAATTCGGACCAGTAGTTCCTGAGATTAGCGCGTTCAACTAAACAAACAAACAAACTGTTCAGCTTTATAATATTAGTATAGATAGTACAGATTTCTTAAAAACAAATATTTAGTGACTAAACTATACACGAAACAAAAGACCCGCGTTATACAAGTCGAAACATGTCCTGTCAAGCAAAGCGTCAAGTGGCGTCAGCAATCGTTTCAAGGCCACGCGCATCGACAGCGATTGAGTAAGAAAGTTAAGATCTGTATCTGAATTCGCGGATCTTGACACCAAATATCCGTATTCAGATCCGTATCCGTGGATATACATTTTGAACGTTCCAGCACATCACTAGTACATAGGATTCTCTGGCGTCCCTCGTCAAGCGTGTCCGGGGCAAGTTAACTTTGTTTTGCCAATAAATTTGTATGCAGCCCGGGGCCGACCCCCGGCCTTATTAGATGAAGTAAATATAGCCGAGTTAGGATTATTTTGATACAAACCGGTTGAGAGATAATCGTTGTGATTGGATTTATTCGGTGGTAACGTTGTTACATTTAGTTTTCTTAAATGAATGAACCTGTTAGTATAAAGAGTCGGCGTTTTGTGGGCTGCTTTTTAAAATAAGTTATATGTAATTTGGTAATAAATATTGTAAAATTTTATAGATCTTACTACTACTTTAGAACTATTTTAAACATCTGTCAAAGAATGACAGTTGTGATTTTTACTTTTTTATTTTAATGGTCGCTAAGCCGATAGTGACTATTCTGCCAATGTCTAAAGAGAATTGGAAAATCATAATTTCTACATAGTATAAAACCGGCCAAGTGCGAGTCGGACTCGCGCATTGAGGGTTCCGTACAAACCTGTAGGTATTCACGGTTTATGCATAAGGTTTATGTTTATGAAATTAAATGTTTTTTTTTTTTAATTTTTATATTTGAGTTGATTGAATGAAAGGTAAATTGCGGTTTACGATTTATGACGTATTAAAAAAAAAACTACTTACTAGATCTCGTTCATACTAATTTTCGGTGGAAGTTTACATGGTTATGTACATCATATATTTTTTTTTAGTTTTATCATTCTTTTATTTTAGAAGTTACGGGGGGGGGGGGGACACATTTTACCACTTTGGAAGTGTCTCTCGCGCAAACCATTCAGTTTAGAAAAAAATTATATCAGAAACCTCAATGTCATTTTTGAAGACCTATCCATAGATATCCCACACATATGGGTTTGATGAAAAAGTTTCAGTTCTATGTATGGGGAACCCCAAAATTTATTGTTTTTTTTCTATTTTTGTGTTAAAATCTTAATGCGGTTCACAGAATACATCTACTTACCAAGTTTCAACAGCATAGCTCTTATATTTTCGGAAAAAAGTGGCTGTGACATACACGGACAGACAGACAGACAGACATGACGAATCTATAAGGGTTCCGTTTTTTGCCATTTCGCAACCGAACCCTAAAAACAAAGTAGCTGCCCGCGTCTGTACGCTTAGATCTTTTAAACTACGCAACGGATTTTCGTCAATAGACAGAGTGCTTCAAGAGGACAGTTTATATGCATAATACGCGGGCAAAGCCGCTGGCAAAAGCTAGGTACAATATATAGTTGTGATTTGAATATTATACTTTAAGTTGATAGTCAATTTTGATTAGTTTACGTATCTCTTACAATATCTTTATATATATAATTCTACTGTACGTATGTATGTCACTGAACTCCTCCTGAACGGCTGGACCGATTTGAATGATAGTTTTTGTATGCGTTTGGGTGGCACCCTGATGACGGCTTAAATTCACAAATCAGCCCAACAGATGGCGCTGCTATCGAGTTCTAGGAAACAGGTCAACGTCTGCACGGTCAGCTAGTATAAGTATATTTATCAGTTGTCTGGTTACCATAGTACAGGTTCTGCTAGTTTGGGATCAGATAACATTGCGTTAGTTGTCATAGGATATAAAAAAAATACAACTAACTGCATATTTACAACAGGTACCAAATATAATTGTCACAAACTAAGTAACTATAGAAATAAACATAGAAACAAAAGGGCATTTACGCGTCAAAGTACTCGTCCACATCGCTGTCATCCGGAAACGTGCTAAGAAGACTTACAGCATTGCAGCATTGTCACGTAGAATAGCAATGGCCGAAGAACGACCCAGCTTTCTGGTCACGTGAAATCACCAATTAACTAATTAACAGTTAATTTTCCCTGATTTGAAATTAAATGGTTTTCTAATTCATTTTAATCAGTAGTCGAAAAATATTTTTGCTTTATCAAAACCCTTTGTATGATTTTCAGCAAATATATGTAGGTACCAGAATTCAGTTTCATTTAACCCCTTCCTCATTTTGCGCCAAGAAACTTCCATCTTATTATGTGCAACCCTTCCGTTTTATATAGGAAAATGGTATCAAATATATAATAGGATAGGAGGACATTACCCAGGGGCAGTGTTAGTATAACCTATTTCCTGCTGACACGGCAAATAAGGAAGACAAAAGGAAAAATGTCTTCTTTCTAAATCAAAATTGTTGAGCTGAATGGTGCTGATCTATACGACATGTTCGTGAACGGGCGCTGACAGTACGGACTGCTCATCTCTAAGTGCCACGGCTTAATTAAATTTTTGAATTGTTACTTTATTTTTAACCGACTTTAAAAAAAAGGGGAGGTTATTAATTCGACGGTTTTTTTATGTTTGTTATCTTATAACTTTTGACTGGGTGAACCGAAAGTTATTTTTCACTTTGTAGTGTTTTTTTTAGGAAGTCTGTTGTTATTTTTTTGTAAAAAGCATTTTTGTTTTCATTAATCGTACGTAACATGTGTTCGAGTATTTGGTGCTAGGACATGCCGGTTTCCTCTCAATATTTTCCTTCACCGTTTTGACAGCTGTGGTGACGAAATTATTACACAAAGTACAAAGTTTGTACAAATAATTAAACAACAGGTTGGTTGTGTAATTATTTGTACAAAACTACTTACAGAAATAAATTCATTTATCATTTAATTCATCATCATCATCATCATTTCAGCCGTAAGACGTCCACTGCTGGACTTAGGCCTCCCCCAATTTGGGGGGCTTTGCCATAACCGCCACGCTTGACAGGCGGGTTGGCGATCGCAGTTTGGTGGTAAAATGCATAGAGAACGATGCTGCCCATTCTCTAGTAAGTCCCTTAGTCGCCTTTTACGACACCCACTGGAAGAAATGGGGTGGTGTTATTCTTTACGTCCGGCACCATACGGTACCATCACGGTATCATTTAATTGGCTGGTATTATTAATGGTCAAGGAGTTTCTAAATGCTAGTACTATCACTGCATAAATCTCTACCAATGAGCGATGAATATAAATATGTTGATAGATTGAGAGGGAGCGGAAGGGCAAAGAGAAGATGGATAGAATATACGAAGAATGACAGGTGAGAATAAGTGAAGAAGAAATCGTGTCTCGCCAACCCCAAGTAACACGAGACAAGACCAGATGTCAGCAGTACTGAAGGGGTCTGCTAGGACCGATGCCTGTCAGGGTCGCGAGATTGTTCGAAAGAGATACCGTGACCCTGGCACATGGGCAACTGAAGGAACACGGGTGGGTTTTAGTCAGTAAAAGTCTGACACGCCCTCCCGCTCCGCCCAGAGCGGGAAAAGTCATTTGATGTTTTCCTATCCAAAAAAAAAAAAAACCTTAGTAAAAATGTAAAAAGTTAAAATTAATCAACCAAGCACCAATCAAACAAAACAATAATCCGAATATGCAAATAGCTCACACCTTCCTCTCCGCTTTGATTAAAACACTCATAAATCAAACATCATAAAACTTAATGGGCCGAACCGAAATCCTTGTCCCTTACCGCTTGAGTCCCACATTTTTACATTTCTCCCCCGTACCTAATTACAAAAATTAATTCATTTATTCCTTCCGATAATTAGTATTCGAGCCCCGCTCCGAACATCTGGGCCTTTATTAATGTCGCCCGGGATACGGGATCCGAGCAATCCCGGGATCGAGACGGGATCCGTGTAACGTCATTTGTCCGGATACGTCCCGTGTTAATTTGTAATTTCCACGAAATAAGGTCTGATGTGGCGCTAATGGATAACATTTTCGTCAAACTGCTGAGTCTTATTTATTTTCTTGGTGCTTTGATGTATTTACCGTTCTTTGTTTACACACACACATGTTTGATTACGCGTGTGTGTGTTGTTTTTAATTACGGGGCGCCCTGACGGATGGCATAATGCCTAAAGTAACAAATTTGCCAAATTTTAACGAATGAATATTAAACGTTTTAATTAGGATTATAATTTCAAATTCAAATTCTGTATTCGTACAGGTATGTTAATCTGCTTATACTTTTTTGTAAGTAAGCTTATTTTATTAAAAAGAGGCCTGCAATAAAATTTTGTATCGCATTTTAGAAATTATCTCTTAATTTTGTTTCGGAGAAAATATTTTTTGTTTTTGTATAAATCTTCATAAAACATACATCTAAGCTTGCAACGAGCCAAAAAAAACATAATCATGCGAGACACGTTCACAGCGGCCATTTTGTCAGCCATTTCTCTTTTCGCCCGTCCGCTCGCCACCTGTCAACTGGTTGACCCTTGCATTTGTCACTCGGCGGTATTCGGGTAACATCGTGACGGTTCGGTTGTTTTCGTAATTTATATACTTTTTTCTGCGTTAGCCGAATGATCATTCTCGTGGGAAGTAATGTGTTGAGATTTTTTGGGTCCCATTGGTTTGTGGTTGGCAAGAGTTATGTTGTCGTGATTTTTAGAGCGGTTTTGGCCGGGCAGCTGTATGTAAACCATATGTATCCCACCAAGCCTTAAACACGGTCGCTGGGTAAGGAAATACCGTTGTAAAGAATCTAATAAAATAAGTTGAAAAAATGTTTCTGAGTTACATTCCTATACGATGCAAAAAACGATTTTATTCACTATCATATTATTAACTAAGTAACACAGAAAGCCATTTCTCGTAATTGAAATCCTAGTCACACTCTCATCTCTGCGACAGTTAAATGTCAAAAACTTGTCAAAAATTTATAGAAACGCGAGGTATTTTTGCTAGATTGAGACTTATATCAGACTGTGAACGTTCAAAACAGAATAGACAAACTTCTTTCTATCCATCTTTTTTGCCCGAGTACGGGGTGGCCCGTAGACTCGCGTTTCTACGAAGACACAGACAGTTATTCTTATTATTATTGAGTAGTGATTATAATTATGTGAAAGATTTTCTACCACCTAGTGTCAGAAGTAGAGAAAACTTGGTCGTCATGCTGACATTGTAGACTTTTGTCGACTGAAGAATGGAATCATTTCTGCCGGAGTCTGCCAAACAGTTCCGGCTAGACTTGAAACTGTCCGGCGACAGTATATTTTCTTTGGTCCCGTGCTATACAATAGAGTAAATGAACAACTTAATATTTATTCTTCCTCTTCCCGAGATTGCAAAAAAATAATCAACGATTGGCTTTGCACCCTGACTTACGAAGAGTTGGAGACTTTAGTTAAGCCATAAGGATATTTTGTTAGATTTTCTTCCGTGATAGATACGCACATCACACACACACAACACACGCTACAAGCACACTGTACCTCGGCACTTATTTCCCATCTACACACCATACATGCATCCACACTGCTAATACAAACTCTACATACTAACTTTAAGTTTTAATTAGTTCAGTTTTATCTTATAAATTAATGTTATTTTGTAAAGCATTAAATATCTTGGACACTGTCATCCTCCACATGAAGGTGGGCGTTAATAGCTGCGACACAGTTTTTAACTAATGTGGCTATTATCGTAGGTACACAATTTAATTGTAAATGTACTGTTTTTGGTTCCAATAAAGATTATATTATTATTATTATTTTTTCTCTTGAGTTTGAACATCGCTATGCTTAAGACGGTAGAAATCTTTCTACAATCTATCATTTTATCTATTCTGCCGTCGACAAATGGTGGTTATGCTACGCGTGCTGGTTTCACAATGAATCTATAAATATTCAATCTTTAAAAACACTGCGAGAAAAAGTACATAACTTGTATGACTTAACGATAAATCTGCGTTGAAACTCAATCACTCCAACGCAAGAAAATTAATTAAAAATCCGAGCAAATTTATGCGAATTCCCACAATCCTTTTGTTTTAAAAACAACACAAATTTCTTTAAACGGGGTCCTGATATCGATGCTGTCAACAACGAAAATAACAGAAAAGAACACTCCAATTACGTTGAAAAATGTATTGAAATACCAGGAACTTAATACTCTCAAGCTGATAGAATAACGCAGTAGTTTCTACTGAGTCGAGTAGAGAATCGAGTGCGCTCACATTGTTTTCGAAGCTCGTAGGATTCAGTAATTCGTGTCGGAATTATTTCAATCGATTTGGGGTTATTCTTTGAACGAGATTTCGTTGATAATAATGTAGTTTATTAGTTATGTAGTGGAGGATGGGGGTTGCTTAGTGATAACAGCCACATGGTTCGGTCGAAGGTAAAGCAAGGCTAAGATCGGTGTTAAACTATAACTTCAAGCAAAGCTTACCGCAATGAGCGGATATTGCAGAGTTGTTTTCATAAAAATACCAAATAATAGTAAATATGTATCTATGTGTATTATTAATTTAACCTATTTATGTAATAGTGTACCTCACTTATTTATAATTCTTTATGATAAAGAACACGTAAGGCTAATAAGTCCGCCTTTGTACCTTTTTATGTGCGAGAAATTAAATAAAAAATAGTTTTAAAAACTAAAGAACACGCTTCCATTTAAAACCAAACTAAAAAGTACAAAATAATGGAAAAAAAAGCGTGGGGTGCTTTTTGAGGTATTTTTTTTATTGATATCAGGCACCCCAGGCTTTTTTTTTCATTATTTTGTACTTTTTAGTTTAGTTTTCAATGGAAGCGTGTGTTTTAGTTTTTTTGAACTATTATTTATTTTCAATTTTTAAGGTGTTTCGAATTTTGAGATGTATGTCAGCGTACTTTTCGCAGACAGTTTTTTTTGCTGTCCTGGTAACCCTGGCAAGGATAATGGCACAAATTAGTTTGTGACGTATGTCAGCGTAGTTTTCGAAGAGTCCTGGTAACCCTGGCAAGGTTAATGGCACAAATTTATGAAATTATTGCATTGTCATCGGTCCTTGACAGGTGTGCAAAGTTTGAATGAAATCTGGTCGTTTAAAGTGAGTCAAAGTCGCGCTATAAGATGTCGGTTACAAACAAACATACAAACATACATACAAACATACAAGTGAAGCTAATATAAAGCGTGTAAAAGTAAGTTCGTGGATGGGTGAGCATTCATTACATATCGAGACCCCACCGTGACTCCAAAAGCAAGTTAAGCCGTTGGTTCCGGCTGTTAGTTGTATATCTTTGACATTCGTAACTGGTAGTTAGACGCCCAAAAAGCTGAGACGTCCAGTCTTAGGGCCTGTTACCCAGTAACCGGGATGTGGAGGTCCTATTGGCAGTCGCTCCGTGTAAAATACTGGCATTCAGCTGCATCTTGTTAGACTGGTTGGTGACCTCAAAAAATTTGGGGACAGGCTAGGCAAATTGAACTAACCATATAAATAGATACACCACGGTCAACTGTGGCATCTTTACCTTCTATGAACAACTATACCCATGAGTACTGTACTTAAATACGAGTATGTCTCAATTACTTAACATCTGTTGCCGCCATTTAATATCAAAGCAATAAAAGTAGAAAACACGAGTATTTTTACTAGATTTTTATTCATTGAGATATATTAAATTAATATTTTACTCATGGGTAAAGTTACTCTAGGACAGTAAAAATGCCATAGTAAAACTGTTACTAATCCTATGGACTCCGGTCTGAAATAAAAACGTTCTATTCAATACTTGACGGTACTTGTAATGCCTGTTACATGTCTTCAGTTGTTGTTCTAACATTTCCCACAATAATATCGTTATATTATCGTAATTCTATCCTGTTGGTGACATCACATACTCCCCACATCTCCATAGGGGCTTGTCACATGAAATTGGATTGTCAACTTAGGATTACATAAGTTGTAACAGCCATTGATAACTTGATTAATATCCTGGGTATTGATATGGATAACTTGAGCAGAAAACTTTAATGTTACTCCCGGGAAATCATTCTACGGTTTTCGTCTTAAGTTGTGAAGGTAATCTGAAGCGTGGTATACATCTGCTGGAAAGTTTTCTTTGAATTTTGCTAGTGAAATGTTTTAAGGTTTTTTTCCAGTTGATTTATATTGAAACCATTTTTGATTTATTCTATATCTTTAAACACGCGTTTATTAGCTTCAAACGTATGTTAGTATGTGCCTATGTAACGGAAACTTTGAACATGATTTATGGCGTACTTATCAAGGACCGATGACAATACAATAATTTTATAAATTTGTGCCATTAACCTTGCCAGGGTTACCAGGACTCTTCGAAAACTACGCTGACATACGTCACAAACTAATTTGTGCCATTATCCTTGCCAGGGTTACCAGGACAGCAAAAAAAACTGTCTGTGAAAAATCCTTGCTGGGGTTACCAAGATAGCCAAAAAAACTGTCTTCAAAAACTACGTGTGACATACGTCACAAAATTCGAAATACAAAACCTAAAAAATAGAAAATAATGGAAAAAAGCGTGGAATGCTTGACATCAATAAAAAAATACCAAAAAGCACCACACGATTTTCCATTATTTTCTAATTTTTAGTTTGGTTTTCTATGGAAGCGTGTTTTTAGTTTTTTAAACAATTATTTATTCTGTCTTCCTTTTTATGAGGTCAGGATTTGATTGGGTTTGTTCATCAGGAGTTTCTCAGTAGCAGCCCGGAGTTTGAAGCCCGGTTGATGGCAGGCCCCTATTATCTGAAACTTAAGCATACCTGGCGTGGGTGTAGTTATCTAGTTAGTAGATTCTGTATGGTGGTACAAAGGTATCGTGTAGGTGTTATATAATGGCTTGGGGTTTTTCTCAGAAGCAGCACTATATTAATATAAGCCTTTATTTAGACACAGAAATTTTACATAGTTTGAACCTTAATTAAAGGACCCAAAGAAGCAGCACTACTTAACATCAAATTCGTCAGTCAGAAGTCAAAATCTCAGTATGGCAAGTTCGTATTTCAGAAGAAAGACGATGATAACCATCTAATCTCTTCACCACTCTTGGTTAACTGGAAGAGAACGCCAGAGGCGCATTTTTAGCTTTTTGTGTGCGAGAAGTTAAAATCCACATCCACACTTAATATTATAAATGCAAAAGTAACTCTGTCTGTCTGTCTGTCGGTCTGTCTGTCTGTCTGTCTCGCTTTCCTGCTAAAACTACTGAACCGATTTAAATGAAATTTGGTACACAGATAGTTAAGAGCCTGGGAAAAGACATAGGCTACTTTTGATTGTGGAAAAGAGGTTTAAAGGGGTTGAAAGGGAGGATGAAAGGTTGTAGGGAAGTATTATCATTTTTAAAGCTAGAATGATGAAACTTTTTTATTTGGCTTTTACTACATAATATATATTTATGAATTATATTTAAAGTTTGTTAAATTTTTACCCTTAAGAGGGTAAAATAACTATAGGGAATAGGGGATGAAAGTTTGTTACATATAAAATAATAAAGTCACTTTGCTGTCTGTCTGTCCCTATGTATGCTTATATCTTTAAAACTGCGCAACAGATTTTGATGCAGGTTTTTAATAGATAGAGTGATTCAAGACAAAGGTTTATATGTGTATAACATGCATAATATAGTAAAGAAACGCTGATAATTTTAGAAATTTCTAATGTGATGTCAGAAATAAACTCATTTTTTTGCGCTTACATTGCGAACGCTGGCTGAACCCTACAAAATTGAACAAAATAATGTAGTACAATATTGTACACTTAAAATGGTCAACAAAAAAGTCCGCGATGGTACATGTCTATCTCTTAGGGATAACCCACAATAACCATTTTTTATCCTTTACTTTTTACGAGAAATAATGGCTTATTTACGAAGCGATTTTAAACAATATAGCATTAATCCTTATCCAATTAAGTACCTTAAATATATTGTGCATTTAATATATATAGATCAATATGGCCCTTGACAGCACGTAATTTAAATTAATATCTTAGAAGATATCAGAGATTTAAAAAGCGGGGGCAGAGCGGCTGGCAGGCCGTAGGTACGTCCGTCCCGGTTGGTAGCGGTCGGGTAGTGCAGGATTAGTAGGATTGTAATTCATATTACTTAGGCTTCATAGTAAATGCGAATATCATGTGTGTTCGTTATACTCAAAATAAACCTAATAGTATTATTCCAAGTAAGATACCGCGAAGTATGGCTTAGATGTTTAGATTTTTGGATGGATTTGGATTTTTGGTTATCCGGGATACTTACCATATAGGATATTTTATCCCGGTAGTAGGTTCCCAGGTGATATTTTCCGACAGCTATACGGGCGAAGCCACTGCCAAAAGTACTGTTCCTATAATTCCTATGATTGTTTTGGTGTCTGGTAAATGATTGAGTGTCTGTATAGGTAGAATACGAGCGTTAAGAAAAACCAGGAAGACTTATATTCAACTAAACCAAGCCCTATGCCGCAGTCTTCTTACTCTTACTCTGAATACTATTAGTTTTATTGACACACATGATATTCTCATAAACTATGAATCCGAAGTAATATGAATTATAATCCTATTTACTACTAATACTATAAATTATGTGAAAATATTTATGATTGGGTGATTGTTTCTCAATCACGCAAAAATGGCTGAATGGATCTGGATCGAAAATGGCACATAGAGTATATATTACCTATATAACCTGGATTAATACATTCTTACCGCAGTAGTACGTCCTCCTGCGTTAATTTCCGACATCCACGCGGGCGAAGCCGTGGGCAAAAGCTAGTATATAAATAACCGAAGCGCATATAATTATCTTTTCTGGTGAATCTGTACATATTTCTGACGATTACTAAATGTCGTTACCGAAAAGGATCCAAACGGATGTTACTGTGCTTAATCCCCAAACAGACTCATATCTGTCGAGCCTTGTCTCACCTATCTTGAGGTCAGCTTCCAGTCAAACCAGATGCAGCTGAAAACCGGTATCAGCGACGGTCTATGTGACCTCCACAACCAACTGAAGGGGTCTGCCAGGACCGATGCCTGCCTGGGTCGCGAGATTGTTCGAAAGAGACACCGTAACCCTGACACATGGACAACTGAAGGAACACGGGTGGGTTTTAGTAAGTAAAAGTCTGACACGCCCTCCCGCTCCGCCCAAGAGCGGGAGACGTCATTTGATGATTTCCCATCCAAAAAAAAATAAAAAAAATTGCATACCTCTTGGTAAGACTGGTTTTTAGGTTATCGGGCTGTTTTCGGTTGTCTGATGACCCATAACTTTACCTGGATCTTTCGAAAATAATAGAATTTCAGCTGGGTTGTTGGGTTTAACGTGATTTCCGAGTCACGAAGGGGACTTGGTAATTTAAGATGGTCACCCCAACCACATACCCACCGTGGCAAGCAGATCCGTGCGGCTATCTAACTTAACCACAAACCCCAAACTGAGTGTGACAAGTGATTATGAAATTCAAGAACACTCGTGTGATATGCAAAAAGTAGTCGAAACGATTACTTTTTCACGGATTTCCGAGTTTTTATTGTTTTTTTCCGCTTGCCGCGGTCGCTCGTGTGTTCTGGCTGGAAAGTTGGATGAAATGGAATTAAAAAAGCTGAGTTTACTTTGTCACAGCATAGGGGAGTTTGATAAAACGTCATGTGGCTGTCAAACGAGAATAGCGCCTGCATAAAGTTTCTGTATACCGACCAATAGTGTTATGAATTCATTTTTTTTTAAGTTTTTAAGCCGTGGCTTTGACTGTTTTAGAGTTGTTGTATGATTGTTGTTTGGGGGGCTTCTGGCTAAATAATAACAGCGGCACGGGTCGATCGAAGGTTAAGCAACGCTTGCTGCGGTCGGTTAGTGGATGGGCGACAATCCATAACGTATCGAGAGCCCTCCTTTCAGAACGTTAGGGATAGTCAGAAGCCTAAAAATCTGATAACCAGTCTTACCAAGGGGTATTACGTAGTGACTCAGTTATGAAGGTCTGATAGGCTCCATGTAAAATACCAGAATACAGCTGCATCTGGTTGGACTGGAAATCGACCTCAACATAATTGGGCAAAAGCTAGGGCAGATTGTTGATTCTTTTTTCTTGTACTTATTTTTTTCTTTCATTAATATGACACGCTCCAAATCTGACAGTCGTTGTGCTGAAACGTTAACAGCTGGCTCAAGCACCTGAAAAAGAGAGAGCATCCGAACACGGTACGCGGTCAAATGATTTCCCCCTTCTGTAGCCCCATAGTACGAGCGCATGGCTTCTCATTGAAGGACCGTGTCCATATCATGTGCTGCACACTTCCGCCGGGAGCTGGGACCCTATCAGAGGCCGGTGGGCCTCAAGGTCTTAAGCCATCCAGCGGCCGGTGTCGTCCCCGTCGGCGAGCAGGTGGTGGCGTCGCGGATAAGGAGAAATACTCATCACTCTAGCTCGAAGGAGCTACCGCGGTTTATGTCGTCGCAATTCTGTCTTTTATCATATAACCACAAGATGGACTGATGACCTAGTGAAGGCAGTAGGATTCCGATGGATGCGAGAAGCATAAGGCGGGAACTGCGTTGAAGAGTGCTTAAGCGTCCCCGTAGCCCCCGGTGCAAGTGTGTGAGGTAATACGGGGTAGTTTTAGCCAGTAGACGTCTGACAGACCCTTCTGTCCGCCGCAGGGCGAAGGACATTCATAAGGATTTCCTACCTGATACCAAAAAAAAGGGCTATGCCCAGCAGTGGACGTTTTTCGGCTGAATTGATGATGATGATGATTATGTCAACTTTTCACAATCTTCAAGCTTTTATTTCTACGGCTATTTAAAAAACGATGTCAAGCAAGCCTGCTTAGAGAGGAAACACAGAACCTCCTCCTCAAATTTAATTATCAAACCACATAACCCATACATTCTCCGTCGATCGAACCATAACAGATATATCACCTAACAATCTTAGTACACAACCCTAATTGTTCCCAGGCTATTGTGCCAAACTACGGACTATGAATTATAGCCCATTATAGCCTGCTTGCCGGCCACTGCCAATACGAGCAGGTATGGCAAATACAGGGTTAAACAATGGCCGCTTGTTGTGCGGTAGGCTGTCGTAAATAGTAGCTAGAGACTAATTAGAAACGATTTCAAGGAGAAATTGTGAAGTGATTTTGCAAATTCAAGTCAGTCATTTTTAGGGTTCCGTTGCCAAATGGCAAAAAACGGAACCCTTATAGATTCGTCATGTCTGTCTGTCCGTCTGTCTGTCTATCTGTCTGTCTGTCTTTCTGTCCGAGTATGTCACAACCACTTTTTTCCGAAACTATAAGAGCTATGCTGTTGAAACTTGGTAAGTAGATGTATTCTGTGAACCGCATTAAGATTTTCACACAAAAATAGAAAAAAAAAAAACAATAATATTTGGGGTTCCTCATACATAGAACTGAAACTCAAAAAAAAAAAAAAACATCAAACCCATACGTGTGAGGTATCTATGGATAGGTCTTCAAAAATGATATTGAGGTTTCTAATATCATTTTTTCTAAACTGAATGTTTTGCGCGAGAGACACTTCCAAACTGGTAAAATGTGTGTCCCCCCCGCCGTAACTTCTAAAATAAGAGAATCATAAAACTAAAAAAATATATGATGTACATTACCATGTAAACTTCCACCGAAAATTGGTTTGAACGAGATCTAGTAAGTAGTTTTTTTTTTAAATACATTATAAAAAACATTTAATTTCATAAACATAAACCGTGAATACCTGCAGGTTTGTACGGAACCCTCGGTGTGCGAGTCCGACTCGCACTTGGCCGGTTTATTTTTGCTGAATAAATTCATTACTTGCTTCTGCCAGCCTTCATGGAGGGCGGAAATTATCTCACGAGAACGTACTATCGAGAGAAAAAGTATATATATGTTAATCCAGGGTATAAACTACATGTGTGCCAAATTCCATCCAAATTCGTTTAGTGGTTTTTGCGCGAAAGAGTAACAAACATCCATACATCCTCACATTTATAATATTAGTAGGATAAGTTAGAATATGGATAAAGGGAGTCTTATTTGGTTATGACCTACGGAGCCGAAACGTGGACACTCACGGTACGGCTGGTCCACAAATTTAAAGTCGCTCAGCGAGCTATGGAACGAGCTATGCTTGGAGTATCTCTGAGGGACAGAATCCGGAATGAGGTGATCCGGCAGAGAACCAAAGTTGTCGACATAGCTCATAGGATTAGCAAGCTGAAGTGGCAATGGGCCGGCCACATTAGCCGTCGAACCGATGACCGTTGAGGTAGACGTGTTCTTGAGTGGAGACCGCGAATCGGCAAACGTAAGGTAGGACGCCCTCAGGCTAGGTGGAGCGACGATCTTCGCAGGGTGGCTGGTAGCAGCTGGATGAGAGTTGCCGAAAATCGAGCTAAATGGCGTGCAATTGGGGAGGCCTATGTCCAGCAGTGGACTGCTATAGGCTGATGATGATGATGATGAAAGGGAGTCTGACAAAATGTATTTACAAGGCAGATGTGAGTGGACAACATCAGAAAGGTCAGGTGCGTAGTACTCGCAACCCTGGTGCGTGTTCGCCCAGCATCCAAATTGCATAATATACCATCCATCAGGATATTGCCAATTCATTGCTTCATAACTGCATAAAACTTGTCTCCAAAACAACATAAATAACGCAATGAATGTTGTTGAATTGCGAAATTACCGAAACACGAAACAGCTCACAAAGCTACCTATTTAAACGGTACAGGTGATGAAAACCTATTCTACCATGACGTTCATACTTGTTCCTTTACTCGTCATTGTTCAGTGGGAACAATTATTCGCAGTAGGGCGATCAAGCGGCAGCAATTAACGAGATCAGTTCCGGACAACGATCGGTAATACTCCTTTGATTGTCCGAGCGATTCGTCCGCGGACAATCCAATTTTGTGGACGCCATCGCCAAGTCCCATTGTGTGTTTGTCCGGTAGTGGTGGTTGTGGGGATTTATTGGCCACGTTAGTCGTGTGGTTCGTATTTCATGTTTACTGGGATGCTGATTAACTATGGGAACTGTGTATGGTCCTTGTGTACTGGATTGTTTCATTACTGAGTCGCGTTTTAAAGTGTTGTCACTTGGATCATTATCATCGTCATTTCAGCCGAAAGACGTCCACTGCTGGATATAGGAAGGTTTACCATAATCGCCACGCTTGGCAGGTTTGTTGTCGATCGCAGTATGGTAGTAAATGCACAGAAAACGCTGCTGCCCATTCTCTAGTAAGTCCCTTACTCGCCTTTTACGACATCCACGGGAAGAAATGGTATGGTGGTATTCTTTACGTCAAGCACCACACGGATCATCGTCATCTGGATATCCAGGGGGAAAGTAATTCATTACGGCATCTGAAATACCACTAAGCTGTTGGTCCCGGCTGTCATTCGTGAATCTTTAACAATCGTTACGGGTCGTCAGAAACCCGAAAGTCTGATATCCAGTCTTATATCGGATATGGTATTACCCTGTAACTGCGTCGCGGAGGTCAGATAGGCAGTGCCTCCTTGTAAAATACTGGGATACAGCTCCATCCGGATAGTCAGGTAGCTAACCCCAACATAGTAGGGAAAAGGCTAGACAGATGCTATTGATACATAGCTGATGTAACTATGATAAAAGAGCACTGTCACAAATAGACAAGGTCATCATCTTCATTTCAGGCGTAAGAAGTCCACTGCTGTACATAGGCACACACACACACACACACAAAGGCATAGGCACACTCACATAATTGTACTCTATAGTTTATGAGCAAAATAAAGTACACGAAAATTTTTTATTTTGCAAGATTTGATTTCTTTGGGATTTTGAAAATATTACTCGTAAATACTTGTAAGGAAATGATTACCTACTTACATAGTTATAATTTCTCTTATTTTTTTTTATTTTTTTACCCGCGCTCATTCAAGCGCGAGTGATTAATACTGACAACTGACATAACATGACGTATGTCATTGTGATTTGGAGGTTATGAAAAAACTTAGATTCAAGGAGACGATATTCGTAAAATTATAAGCTTTGAATGTTGTTTCTTTATTTACAGGTAAAGTAATATTTTGTAAAGCAGTAAGTACTTACCAACTTCATAAAACAATACTTTGTAAAACAATAAAAACAACTTTATTTACAGAAACGCAATCGAGTTTATTTTCGGACGTCGAACCTTATAAAACAACATTCTTTGCAAAGGACATCTTACAGAAATGGATAAACTAAGATTCGAGTTTACTATTAAAAGTTTCGATGACCAAAAAACAAATGTACTGGCAGTAACCTCAATAACCACAAAAGAGGGTAAAATTTACCGCATACCACAAGAACTGCAGTCAATAAAATATCATGTGAAATTAATGGAAACTGAGACTTATAAAACATTAAAAACCACATTGCAGAGAAGACATGAAAAAAGGTGTTTATGGATAACTTTAACAGAGGAACTAAGAAATACTTACATGGATGCTGATGAAAATATACAATTCAAGAATTATTTCTTGGAAGAAGTGATAAGTACAACTGAAGTTACACAACCTATAATAAATGAGGGTTTATCTGAAGAATCACTTTCAAAAATCCTAGCAAAATTTGCAAATGTGAGTCAACAATTACCAAAGCAGACCAATTTAAAAAAAATCTCAGACAAATTTGTAATCGAGAAATTTAATGGAGAAAACTCAAATGTAACTCAGTGGATGGCTATTTTTGAAAAAGAATGTGATCGATTCGAAATATTTGAGGATGAGAAAAAAATCGAGATTTTTAGACTGTTTTTGGATAAATCATGTTTGAATTGGTACAGTTCTATGCTGATAAGGCTTACACTAACTTCAGAATGGAAACAATGGAAAGAAGATTTCTGCGATACTTATGAGAATAAAGGTTGGACACCAATAAGATACGCTATAGAATTTAAATACAAAACAGGATCACTATTAGACTATGCAATAAGAAAAGAGAGAATATTGTTGGAAATGGACAAAACAATAAACAAAAGTACTCTAATTGATCTCATTGCAGTAGGTCTACCTAATTTCATAACAGACAGGATTGATAGAAAGAAATTAAACGAGACTAAGGATCTGTTTAATGAAGTGAAAAGCATGGAGCATTTATTGAACAAAAAAAGTTTTGATAGAAAGAAAATGACCAATTCTTTGATAAAAACAAAAGAGGTTAAAGAACCATGCAAGATTTGTAGAAAACTTTACAAAGGAAATAGATATCATCCAGAAGACTCGTGCTGGTTTAATACGAATGAAGGAATTAAAGAAAAACCAAAGGTTATCAATTTTGTTAACAATTCAGAAGTAGAAACAGAATTAAATAAAATGGATCAAAAAAACTAATAGTGCCACCATTAATCAAAGTCAAGTTAACATTAAATAACACATTAGATGCATTCGGAATATATGATTCTGGTTCAAATATCTCATTAATAAATTCAAAACTGCTAAAGTTAAAAGATGAGGAGATAAATAATGCACAGACAGTGAAGTTAACTACGATTAATGGTGTGAAAAAAACAAATGGAATAGTAAAAATTAAAATTAAAATATTTGAAATAGAAGAAGAAGTGAATGTGTTTGTAATTAACAAGAACAATTTTGACTACGACTTTTTAATTGGATTGGATTTGATAAAACAATTTAAGTTAATCCAAAATGAAAAACTAGAAATTACACAAAAAACACGAGGAATAATTAGAGATACAGAAATGGACCCAGGAAAAGAAAAAACTGAAAGTTGTGATCAGTTCACAGTGAACTTTAACGAACATGTAGATGAAACAAAATTTAAAATTTCGATGAACCAGCTTGAATATAAACATGAAGCAGAAATAAATAAACTAATTGAAAAATACAACTCAATCTTCGCAAAAGATAAGTACGATGTTGGAACTGTCAGGGATTATGAAGCCAGAATTGACTTATTGGTCGATAAATATTGCAGTAAACGACCTTATAGGTGCAATATTGAGGATAAAAAGGAAATAGAGAGTCAGTTATCAAAATTATTAGAGAAAAATCTCATTGAAGAATCATACAGTCCTTTTGCTGCTCCGGTAACGTTAGCATTCAAAAAAGAAGACAATAGAAAATCTAGACTTTGTATTGACTTCCGCGATTTAAATAAACTTGTAATTCCACAGTCACAACCTTTCCCGTTAATTGAAGATCTGATAGTAAAAACAAGAAATTGCAAATATTTTTCAACGCTGGATTTAAATTCTGCATTTTGGTCGATACCATTACGAGTCGAAGACAGAAGAAAAACAGCTTTTGTAACGCAAGACAGCCATTTTCAGTGGACCTGTTTACCATTTGGACTAAAAACATCTCCAGCAATATTTCAAAGAATATTGAGTAATATTATAAGGAAACACGAACTCACTGAATTCACGGTAAATTACATAGATGATATATTGGTTTTCTCAAAATCATTTCCGGAACACATGGGTCATTTAACAAAGTTATTAGAAGCAATAAAGAAGGAAGGCTTTAGACTGAAATTTTCTAAATGCACATTCGCATCGGATTCAGTGAAATATTTAGGCCACATTATTCATAACAATTCAGTACGCCCCATAAAAGACAATTTAATATCAATAAAAAAATTCCCAGTGCCGCAAAATCAAAAAAATGTGAGACAGTTCTTGGGAAAAATAAATTTTTATAATGAATATGTACCAAATAAGGCAATAACATTGGATCCACTACACAAATTACTAAGAAAGAATCAAAAATTCATTTGGACAGAAGAATGTCAAGAATCCTTTGAAAAAATGAAACAATTACTATGTTGTCAGCCAGTTTTAGAGATATTTGATCCAGATCTACCTATACTAATTTATACAGATGCAAGTATATTGGGTGTAGGAGCAGTATTAAAACAGAGACAACAAAACACAAAAGAAAAACCAGTTGCATATTTCTCCAAGAAACTAAATGAAGTACAGAAAAGAAAAAAAGCTATTTATTTAGAATGCCTAGCAATAAAAGAAGCAGTTAAATATTGGCAGCACTGGCTTATTGGCAAACGGTTTACAGTCTATTCAGATCATAAGCCACTGGAAAAAATGAACATTAAATCAAGAACAGATGAAGAACTCGGAGATTTGACATATTACCTATCTCAATATGACTTTGAGATAAAATATTCACCAGGAAAGAATAACCTAGAAGCTGACTGTCTAAGCAGAAATCCTGTATTAGAAGCACATGAAAATGAAGAGGAACAGTTGAAAGTGGTCAATTGGATAAAACTGGAGGATATTATTGAGGATCAAGAAAAAAATGAAGATGTACAAAAGGAAAAACACAAATTAATATCAAAGCAGTCCATATACTACAAGAAAATCAAGAATAAAAATAAAATTGTTTTAACAGAAGATTTCAGTATAAGTTTCATCAAACAAATACATAAAGAATACTGTCACATTGGAATTAAACAAATGCAGAATAAAATTACACCATACTACACAGCTAAGAATTTAAGACAGAATATAAAGAAAATATGTAAAAAATGTGAAATTTGCATTATGAACAAATCAAGAGGCCAGGATAAATTTGGACTAATGTCTCATCTAGGACCAGCCACACGTCCTTTTGAAATAATGTCTATTGACACAATTGGTGGATTCGGGGGCTCAAGATCGACAAAGAAGTACATGCACCTCTTAGTGGATCACTTTACTAGACATGCATACATTGTCAATTCAAAAACACAGAATTCGAGTGACTTCATAAAACTTATAAAAAATGTAACAGAAGATAATAATATTGGTATGATCTTAACAGACCAATACCCGGGAATAAATTCAAAAGAATTTAAACTATTCCTAGAGGAAAAAAATATTCCTATTATTTTCACAGCAGTAAATGCACCTTTTTCAAATGGAATTAATGAAAGACTTAACCAAACCCTGGTCAATAAAATAAGGTGCAAATTAAATGAAGAAAATAAAAAAATTGCATGGACAACGATAGCTCAAAAATGTGTAGAAAAGTACAATGAAACTGAGCACACTGTTACAGGCTTTGCACCAGTGTACTTATTACAAGGAAAAAATATTACATTAACACCAAAAGAAATAAAAGAAGAAATAACAGAAAACGAATTATTGAGAGATAGAAAATTGGCACTGGAAAATAGTATAAAATCACACAACTACAATAAAAAACTATTTGATAGAAATAGAAAATATTATGAGTTCAATGTAGGAGACATGGTATTTGCAGAAAATGGCAATAAATTAAACCGAAAAAAACTGGATGAGTTGAAGACTGGACCTTATGAAATAATACAGAAACTGTCAGACTCAATATACAGAATAAATACAGGACATAGAAAATCCGAATCAAATCTCTTCCACATCACCAAACTAGTCCCAGCTCCTGCATTTGAAAACAATAGCTTAGAGAATATTTAGTGATACAATTTTCTCCCCGAAGGGGGGGGATGTAAGGAAATGATTACCTACTTACATAGTTATAATTTCTCTTATTTTTTTTTATTTTTTTACCCGCGCTCATTCAAGCGCGAGTGATTAATACTGACAACTGACATAACATGACGTATGTCATTGTGATTTGGAGGTTATGAAAAAACTTAGATTCAAGGAGACGATATTCGTAAAATTATAAGCTTTGAATGTTGTTTCTTTATTTACAGGTAAAGTAATATTTTGTAAAGCAGTAAGTACTTACCAACTTCATAAAACAATACTTTGTAAAACAATAAAAACAACTTTATTTACAGAAACGCAATCGAGTTTATTTTCGGACGTCGAACCTTATATACTTTTTCGCTAAACGAAATGTATTTGATGTAAACTGCAAAAAGCAATAAAAAATATGTTTTGAAATATAATAATAAAGAAAAATAAATCGTACTTTATTTTTATACCACGTACTTTTTTTTTCTTACCTATAAAAACCAAGGTACTTTAATTACAAAAAAAAAGAGATGGCAACCCTAGCTGCTGCCCATTCTCTAGTAAGTCCCATAGTCGCCTTTTACGACACCCACGGGAAGAAATAGACGAGGTAGGTACCTACTGGTATCCAATTAATTTAGCGATAGTGTTCAAGGTAATCACGAATCTGTGCACAGTACATCTTCAAACAAATTAATTAATTACGTGTATTTGTGTGTTACTCTTGTGTGTCTATTAGCTACCGCACGTGACTACGATAGAGATAGTCGAGAAAATACCACGTTTAACAGAGCGAGTCGAGTATTTTTTCCTGACTGCACGAAGCAAAAAAGGGTAAATGTGTGTTTATCATTTAGGTATGTTTGTTCCTATGTGGCAGTCTACATTGTCATGATTCTCACGACAGTTAATTTGTCCTAATTTTTCAATTATCGTTATAGATTTGACAGTAATTAAAATTCAATATGGCGACCACCAGATGCAAATATCCGTAAAGATTAGGTATATAAAATAAAGACAAAGAAAATTTACCATTTAAAACAAACAAAAAATGTCAAAACAAGGAAAATACATGCATACATTGGATTATTAATCACTTAAGTAATTATCTAAGGCATAGTGACATTTCTCAACGAATAATTTATTAAAACACCTTTTGATTTCTTTTAATGGCGTACTTCTCACAGCTGACTAATCTAGTCTAACTATTAAATCTGTGTAACAGTACGTGTCTACGTGACGTTCATCGCCAGCCATTATCAGAAGCTCTGACTCAAGGGGAGGGAGGAAGGGAAAGAATGGGTTGAATTGATTTAGGGGATGACGGGGGAACATGCAACACGAAGTAATTTCAGCGTGATTGCAGGTATTAGTGACGATGGGAAATTGTTTTGAGGGTTGCATGGTCCTGCCGGGGTCGCGTGATTGTTCGAAAGAGATACCGTGACCCTGGCACATGGGCAACTGAAGAAACACGGGTGGGTTTTAGTCAGTAAAAGTCTGACACGCCCTCCCGCTCCGCCCAGAGCGGGAGGGGATCATCATTCGATGATTTCCCATCAAAAAAAAAAAAAAGTTTGCATGGTGTGTAGTTTAAGGCTTCTTCAGACAGGCGCTCCACGACGGCGCGGCGCAACTTGTGTAGGTAGAACAATTTCTATGAAGTTTTCACAGCAGTTGTTCTACGACAGTCGAATCGCGCCTGTTTGGTGGTGCCTTTATTTTGTCAATTGCCCATATAGGTTGTTGTATGTTTTTGAAACTACTTACTAGAGAATGTGCAGCAGGGTTCTTTATACATTTTACCGTCATACTGCGATCGCCAACCCGCCTGACAAACATGGCGATTTTTGGTAAACAACAAAGAAAACTAAAAACAGTTTTCCTCGAACTGCAAATCATAACCTATCCGCCATCAAACGTATCCATAACATTGTAATGGTACATAAAATATCATTTGAAATCATAAGTATCACAAAAACCCACATTATTATTCCCGAAACGTAAAAACAGTCCCTTCTCCGAGAACTTGACACGGCTATTAAGGTCACTGTCCAAACCATAATAGAACAATCATTCTATTATGCCCAAATTATTTAAACAAAAGCACCCTAATTGACCCCAAAACCACTAATTGGATCCTAAATGTTTGTAAAATTAAATTAAACATGTAGTTTTAATTGACTTTTCTTCTGAGGGTGAAAAAATTGAATTTACGCAAAATTAAATTTAATCGCCGTTCAATTTATCTGCGAGGGTCTTTTGGGTCGTGTTGGACTAAAGCGTAATTGTCTTTTTTAAGGCTCACTCTTTCAAGGAGTTTAGTTAGGAATGTATAATGTTTCGGAAGCGCTTCGGGCGATCTCTTGTTTGAGATTAACTGCGGTGCGGAACAGAGGCAAACGCTTTTGTTAAATCCACGCTGAAATAAACTGTCATTTCGTGTTATGATCAGTAATCTGGTTGGATGAGACAAATCAGTTATTTTTAGGGTTCCGTTGCCAAATGGCAAAAAACTGAACCCTTATAGATTCGTCATGTCTGTCTGTCTGTCTGTCCGAGTATGTCACAGCCGTTTTTTTCCGAAACTATAAGAGGTATGCTGTTGAAACTTGGTAAGTAGATGTATTCTGTGAACCGCATTAAGATTCTCACGCAAAAATAGAAAAAAAACCATAAATTTTGGGGTTCCCCATACTTCCAACTGAAACTCAAAAATGTTTTTTTCATCAACCCCATACGTGTGGGGTATTTATGGATAGGTCTTCAAAAATGATATTGAGGTTTCTAATATATTTTTTTTCTAAACTGAATGGTTGCGCGAGAGACACTTCCAAAGTGGTAAAATGTGTGTCCCCCCTCCCCCCAGTAACTTCTAAAATAAGAGAATGGTAAAACTAAAAAAAATATATGATGTATATTACCATATAACCTTCCACCGAAAATTGGTTTGAACGAGATCTAGTAAGTAGTTTTTTTTAATACGTCATAAATCGTAAACCGCAATTTACCTTTTTTTGTTTCTATTTTTGTGTGAAAATCTTAATGCGGTTCATAGAATACATCTACTTACCTTCAACAGCATAGCGCTTATAGTTTCGGAAAAAAAGTGGCTGTGACACACACGGACAGACAGACAGACGGACATGACGAATCTATAAGGGTTCCGTTTTTTGCCATTTGGCAACGGAACCCTAAAAAAGGAAAACGGTTCTAAAAAATGTTGCGCCCTTTTCTTGAAATCCACGAAACAGCCCTAAACTCGCAACTTGTTAATTCACTTCGTTAGCGGATGTCATATTTTGAATCCAACTCGATTTCCTAGATGATTTCATCGTAAAGCGGCCTAATTGGGACCTGCAGGCTAGTCGCGTTCATATTTGATTTCATTCAGCGTTAGCATTTGATTTGAAAACTAAATCGCATGCAAATATGGTCATGTTTCAGTCAAGTGTCCGTATTCCGTGTTGTTTTTTGATGCATCGGTTTCATTACTTTCCATTACTGTGTCATTAAGGAAGGATAATAAATTATATAATTATTAACTGTCAATAAATACTATAGTATTAATATTTGTTAACCGACGAAAAAAACGGAGGAGGTTATCAATTCGACGCGTATATTTTTATTTTTGTTTGTTTTTTTTTTTATGTATGACCACGCATAACTTTTTACATAGTAGTCCGATTGTGATAATTCTAATTATATTCTCGTAAGCATTATAGAACGTGACACATTTTCCGGAAACAAAACTCATTTATACTTCAAGTCCATGCATAGTTGATTCACCTAAAATATTCAAAGACATTCTTATTCCCAGTACACAACGAAAGTTAATTACAGCGAAAACGAGGGTCAGAACTAGCCAAGATACGTTAAATAAAACAAGCAATTATAAACAAACTGTGACTAAAACTTGCCGAGAACTTCGCGTCGCTGTGACAGAGGTCACTTTAATTTGTAATTCGAACTTCGTTTGAGGTCAACGAGGTCTCTATTTGGCCGTCGGACCCGGCATTAGGCGTACCATCAAATGCCCCTTTCTGGCCAAAACGACCCACATTTGCGATGGCAAATAATTAGACCTTGTTTGTGGTGGCCCTCTCTTCCCCTCGATAATATTTTAGGATATACCGTCGTTTAAATTTTTTATTGCGTGTTTCTGCGTCTATAATGAATTTATTTGGGTCATTTCAAAATAAAGTGCTGTTTTTTTTTTGATGTTGGAACTGAATTTAACGGTTTCTCTGGGCGTTGAATTGTGTACCTATACAAAACAAGTTTGCATGACATTTCGTATTACTTAGCTCATGTGTTTAATACAAATATGCAATGAAACAGAAGGATCGGCAACATCATCATCATCTCCCTAGTCTTTTCCCAAGTAAGTTGGGGTCAGCTTCCAGTCTAACCGGATGCAGCTGATTACCAATATTTTACATGGAGCGACTGCCTATCTGACCTGCACAACTCAGTTACTGAATAGTACGATACCCCTTGATAACAACGGTTGTCAGACTTTCGGGCTTTTGACGACCAGTAACGACTGTCAAAGATTCACAAATGACAGCCGGGACCAACGGCTTAACGTGCTTTCCCATCCACGAACCAACCGCGGCAAGCGTAGCTTAACCTGATTGATCGACCCGTCCAGCTGTTCTACTACTAAGCCACAAGCCATCTGGTACCACGTGAATGTGGTCGCTCCACCTAAGCTAAGGTAGTTCTACCGCTTAAAGTTAGTACGCTTCTTCCATTCTTTCATCCCACTACCGACCTCTACAAAACCTGCAAAGTATTAACAGTACGACAGCTATTCATACTTGATACTATTCTCAAAATGCATGGTTCACTGACGTATGACCCTACAACATTTCAACATAAACGTAGGAAACATACAGTCTGCATATATAAAGCTTGCCACACTCATTTTGCACAAAGGTTTTTTAACTTCTTAGGTGGTGTATTTGTACAACAAAAATCTTAAAAATATATCCTTTAACTAAACAACAATGCAAAATAGTGGTCACCAAATGGCTGCTAGGTCTTGATTATACAAATACGGAAAAAACAATGGATATTCTAAAATAGAATAATTATACCGAAGCACACCTATAATAATAATAATAATAAACCCGCAGGGCAGCTTGTGGCGAGCTGTTGGGCAGTAGCGACCCCACGGACCCTATCTCCTGGGAGAATTCTTGTTCCTCATCTCTGGCTTGCCTTTATTGGCCGGCTGGAGTGAACACTGATGAGGTTCAGAGCTCCCGCCTCATTCTTGCCTTTATTGGCTGGCTTGAGTGGAGATTCGCAAGAGCAAACGTGCTCGGGGAAAGGAAGTATTCCAGTAAGTGCTCGTAGGGATCTTGACCATCTTCCGGGCTCTGGGATTGTTCTGAAAGCCGTGGAATACCTCTCCACTTCTCAAGCACCTCAGGAAGTGTTGCCCCCTTGTCGCTACGTCACTATGTGCTAGCGACGTTTCCCGGGGGCCCATTATTGAGTGTGCAAGTCACCCCCTGCCATTTTATCCGTGTATACCAAACATTGATTAGGCAGGGGCCATAGTCCCTCCATAGTTGCGGTTACCAATCCACTATAGCCATCCAAACCTATAGCCTAATTTGCTTTGTTTCCATATTCTGTAATAGTTCTGCTCCAACCGGGGATTGTCTTTGGATGCACTTGCATAGTTCATACAGGTATAATCGTCGGTTGGTGCCCCCTCATCATTTAAAATTGTCTAAGGGGCCTCTGCGAGTTGGCTTCGGCCCCTCGTACGCCTTCCAAAAGACCGGGATCCTAGGGTCCCGAGATATGTTAACAAAAATAATAATAATAAAACATTTATTTTCAGGTGCCAAAGACCCATAGACATATCGATACCTTTAGGCTCAAAGGGCGTATCCACCAAAACACGACTTTTCAGGAGAGCCATTAAACAGAAAAATAAAACAGTTTTCCGATATAACTTTTTTGTGCTAATAGCTATAAAAAAAAAGCAAAGGACAAAAGTTGTTAGAATTTGGAGATAAAGAACATCGTAGAATAATATTTAAAGTAAATCTAACAAGTAAAAAAATAGACTTCGAATACACCCTAAAAAATAAATAAAGCTGTCGGTTACGCCAAAAAAATAAGCTCCTGTACAAACAGCTAAGGATGTAATAGCAACTCATACGACATTAACTAACCATTTATGATGTAAGTTACAATCTCTTTGTATTCTACTATCTAACAAATGATGTAAGCTGCAAACATTTTGTCCAATATGTGGTGTAAGTGACGGTGGTGGCATTTCTTATCAATGATTTCTCATTATAATCTCAGGTAAATAAGTTGAATTTTGCCGATCAGGTGGTTTGCTTTATAGTTTAGTGCTACACCTACTCATAATAACAGAGCAGTCCAAAAATAGCATTAAAAAATAAATGAATTAATATTGTATCAAAATGTTTAATCACGGCAATAATTGTAATAGAATATGTCATCGTAAAAACAATAATTGTGCAATAATATTAGTCGTTCCACCCTGTTTACTAAGACGATGTGCTGATGAACTTACACTACCATTTTTTAAATTACTAAACCAGTCTTTTGAAGAAGGCATATTCCCTGATCAGCGGAAACTAGCATTAGTGAAACCTATACATAAGAAAAATAACAAAACAGAGCCAAGTAATTACCGCCCCATAGCTCTACTGCCTACAGCTTCGAAGATTTTCGAGAAAGCTATGTGTAACCGCGTATACAATTTCTGCGAAAAATATAAAATATTCGATGGATGCCAAAATGGTTTTCGGAAAAATCGATCAACAGCATTAGCAGTCTATAAATTTATCCAGGAGGCTTTAAACATACTAAATAACAAAAAATACACAGTAGGTATAATGCTTGACGTGACCAAAGCATACGATAAATTACAATATAACATTTTACTAAACAAACCCTAAAGCACATGAATGGTTCAAATCTTATCTACAAAATAGAGCACAGTTAGTATAAATAGAATACTTTAATAGCAAAATGAACCAACTTCAGAAGTTCCGCTCTGACAGAAAGTCAATAAACGCATCAATACCACAAGGAAGTATTGTTCGATGTCTTCTATTTCTCGTCTACATTAATGATCTCCAAAAATTCATAGCAGAATCTGGACCATGCGTTTTATTTGCGGACGACATCTCCATTTTCACCTCATGTCATGACAACCTAAACCTAAACAGTACCCTTAACGACATATTTAGCAAAAAAATAACCTGGATGAACGAACACAGCCTAGAAATTAACTTTACAAAGACTAATCTCATAACATTCCACCCCACCAAAAAAATCCCTTAAATGTAGTTTAGTAGAAACAGTCAACGAATTCACATTACTAGGCATAACCATAGACAAAAATATAAATTAGAAGTCACACGTACAAAAAATAAAAAACGAAACTTTCCAAATTCATATATGCTTTTCGCGAAGTTAAAAAAACCACAAATTTACAGGCTGCCCTTATAACATACTACGCCTATGTACGAGTATATGCATGGCTTAGTTACGGAATAATAATGTGGGGCAACAGTACAGATGCACCATCACTGTTTACGATACAAAAGAAATTTGTTCGTATCGCAGTAAACATACAACAAATAGATAGCTGCAAACCCCATTTTGTAAGGCTTAATATTTTAACTCTGCTATGCATATATATACTCGAAATTTGCAAATTTGCTCATAAACACCAAGACTTTTACACTAAACGAGAAGACATACAAACACGATACACACTTAGATACAAAACACGACTAAACATACCAACATCCCGCCTAAAAATACACTCATCAAGCCCTCTGGTTATGTCGATAAAAATATACAATAAGTTACCAGAATCCATAAGAACAGAGAAAAAAAGCCATCTATTCACTAGTAAATTAAAAAAGCTTTTATTAAGTAAATGCTACTATAGTGTCCACGAATATTTAAATCATAAATCCCTGAAACTAGGTTAGAAAACTCCAAACCATGTATTTAATTTATTTTTAATAACTATTTTAGAATAAGTTACATTATAAGATAATCAATAGGTCCTCATCTCCACCTACTGTATTTTCTTTTGCTGTACCCGACAGGGTCCACGATTGTTTCTAAATAAAATGTTTACCACCTAAGCATATACATTGTGGAATGCAATAAAGTATTGAGTAACAACGATATTAACCACAAAACACTTCAAAAACGTGTATTACGCTCGGTCGCTTGCTTACAATGACATTGACAGCATGACATGACAGCCGAAAGGCCGGCCGGCACGCGCCACGTGGTTTTCGTGAACAATTCCCCTACCCCACCCTGCCCATTCCCAGATATAGATAGCTATCTCTCTCAGAACAATCGCGTCACACGCTTTTGCCTTGGAAGACGGTAAGATAAACGATATTTTACTTTATTACGTAGGTGATTTAGGGCCGAACAATAGCATAAAACTTTAAGTTTATAGTACAAGACGTTTTCGTAAAAAATATAATAATCGGACGTATAAGTCAAATTTTTAATAGTTAAAAAGTATCTGGAAGCGTAACCACCGACCTCTACAAAACCTTGGGATGATTGTTTCGTCAAAATTATTTTAATAGGGCGTATAAGCCAATTAATAGTAAATATTTTAGTAAATTTTGGGGCGTAACTACCAAACTTGATAGGATCTCGGGTTGTATATACCAAGTATGAACAAAATTCTAAAACATCTAGAGGCGTAAACGTCAAAAGAGTCAGATCACAGGATATACTTCCAAGTTTATAATTTTGTTTACCTGTTACGACGTTTGCGGAAATGAAAAATGAAATATTTATCAATTACGCTTCGTCTCCTTGGGTCTCCAATCTTCGAGAATTCCTTTTCCATTTTTATTGACGAAAAAATCCAAAATTTCAATGACGTTTCGGAAAGATTGTTCCAAATTAACATGCATTCGGCTATCACCTTAATTCGGTATTGCTGTTTCGGCCCCAAATTAACATACTTCCTTCGCGCTTCCCATTTATGGAAGCACACTCACCTATTAGACAGAATGGACCAAATTATCCGGCAAACATTAACCTCGATTTTAAATGTGGCCATGGACGACCGAGCTTGGGCACAAGCTACTCTTCCCATTCGTATGGGAGGCCTCGGCGTCCGCAAAATTTCTAGTATTAGTTTACCAGCTTTTATATCCTCGATCCACGGTACTGAGAAATTAATCAGGAAAATTCTAGCCTCAACACTGATTAATTTTGATGTGCCGTGCTTCACCGAGGCTATAGACGCCTGGAAACTCGCTTGCCCGAACACTGAGCTACCCGATAATCCATTTTCCCAGAGACGGTGGGATGAGCCGCTCTGCAGAGTAGTACAAGACAATTTGCTCAACACGTCTGCTACTACTGCGGAGCGTGCGCGCCTGCTGGCTGTGGGTAAGTGGGAATCGGGTTTATGGCTTCATGCACTACCGTCGTCGAATATAGGCACCTTATTCGACGACACTACTTTCCGCCTCGCTGTTTCCCTACGTTTGGGAGCTCCGTGTTGTTCTCCTCATCGCTGTCACTGTGGCGAAGTTGTCACCAGTCTAGGACACCACGGCCTGTCTTGCAGCAGAAGTGCGGGTCGATTAGCACGGCACGCAAACATTAATGACATAATCCGACGAGCTCTTGTCACCGTCGGCGTCCCAGCTGTATTAGAACCCAATGGCTTGGCACGCGACGATGGCAAGAGACCGGACGGTATGTCTTTATTTCCATGGAAGGTGGGTAGGCCTTTAGTGTGGGATGCGACGTGCGTCGATACTCTTGCGCCATCCCATCTTCCTGGCACGGCGTGCTGTGCTGGTGCCGCTGCTGTGGCTGCAGAAAACCTCAAGCGGCGTAAGTATAGTAACCTTATTGGTCTTTATATTTTTGAGCCGTTTGGGGTTGAAACGCTCGGGCCGTGGGGTCCGAGTGCTCTTATCCTATTTAAGGAAATTTCTAAACGGCTGGTGGACACTTCCCGTGACCCAAGAGCTGGTTTTTACCTTGGCCAGAGGCTAAGCATTGCCATACAACGTGGTAATGCCGCCAGTCTCTTGGGTACACTACCAGTCGACAGCGATGCGGATGATTTTTAGACGCTATGTTTTTAATTTGTACCTAAATAGTTTTAGTTAATTTAGGTTATAATTTTTTTTTTCTTTGTTAATTTAAATCTGTAATCCAAATAAAAACAACAATTAGTTAAAAAAAAAAAAAAAAAAAAAAAAAAAAAAAATTACGACCTAAATTTAAAGAAAATCAATGTTTAGCATTCCAAATATTATGGCTGTATTCACCACTTTTTTACGAATATCGAAATTTTTAATATACCAATCGAAAGAGGACGAAAAGCTGAGTATGACTGCATTAAAAGCCCATTTTGGCCAAAATGGTGGTTACGCCCTTTGAGCCTAAAGGTATCGATATACCTTACAAACTAACATACATAGGTATTATACAAAATTTGTGTTAATAAAATAGTACCTTAAACTATGTTAGTAACACTTCACTATATGTGTATATACCTATATGTTAGAGTACACACTATGTATCTTCACTTAATAAATATAACACTCACATACACACCCTAAACCTACACTACACATTGTATACCACACACATTCACAACCTACACCCACTCTACACACCATACATAATTACTTCCATCAATCACCCGTCAAGTTTTAGACATAAGCTACTATTGTCTCTCCTTTCATATATGTGAATTTATAGTTCTTACACCTATTTTACCATGGAAGAGCGCTGATTTCCAAGATACTGGTTTTTGCCTAGTTTGGAATTCAGGAGTTCATATAGTTTTAGCCGTTTACTCACCCACATTATTTGTATCCTAGTTCTTAAGAATATATTACTGTATCAGGCTATATTTTATTGAGTCCAAATAAACGTTATTATTATATTATTATTATTACCTTACGGTTGCCGAAAAACAGTCATCGGTTCTTCGGCTAATATAGCTGGTCTAAAACCACTTCTGGTTGTTTATTCTGTGAGCCCATAGCTTGTATAAAATGTCATTGCATTTGTTTATAAAAGACATAAACAACCAATTATACTTTGTCAATTTACCTGTTATAGGGTAGACCTCGACCTTCATGCTGCATAGTCGCGAACACACACAACCAATGTTTCAGTGTGGTTGTTGTGGTTTGCGGGTTACAGTGACCGCTGCGGTTTCTATGCAAAGGGAATTCTAATCTGGGCACAAAATTTATTTAGAGCGTTAATTAAATTGAATGGGAATGCAACAGAAAGGTGTATTAATTGCTTAAATGATGAAAGTTTGTATACGGAAAAAGAAAACATATATTTTGACTAAAGTTTATGGGGTAGCAACCGGTGTGCGTATTATGACCAGATGTATGAACGTAAAGGTTTAGCTTCAAAAGGAGTATCTTAGGATCGTAGTTGGTGGCGTTCTGCATTCTTTCTCTATGGAAAGAAGGTGTGATTTTTTATGTGTGTATGGCATATTAATATACCAGTTACCCTGTGTCAGAAAAACACTGTGAGACAGTACATACCTTGCATATATATTTTTTAATCTCTAAATAATAGTCGAGAGTGACAGAAATAGGGTTATAAGCAAATTTTAACTAACATGTTCGATATATCGCGAGTTTTTTTTTTTTGTGGGAAATCATCAAATGACGTCTCCCGCTCTCGGGCGGAGCGGGAGGGCGTGTCAGACTTTTTCTGACTAAAACCCACCCGTGTACCTTCAGTTGCACATATGCCAGAACCACGGTATCTCTTTCGAAAAAATTTCGCGACCCTGGCAGGATTTATTGAGGGTCTTATGGCTATAATAATAGCAGCCGTACGGATCGATCTGCAAGGTTTAATAATGCTTGCTGAAGTCGGTCCGCGGATGGGTGACCGTTCATTAGGTATATACCGGTACCTCACCGTGCCTCGAGAACACGTTAAGCCGTTGGTCCTGCCTGCCATTTGTAGGTCCTTGATAGTCGTTTCGGGTAGTCAGATAACTGAAAGTCTGACAACCAGTCTTACCAAAGGGTATCGTGTTACCCTGTAACTGGGTTGTTGGAGGTCAAATAGGCGACTGCCTAATTGCCCTCCACAACCAAACGACTGCCTAATGTAAAATACTGGTGATCAGCTGCAACTGGTTTGGTTGGAAACCGACCCTAACATAGTTGAGAAAAGGTGAGGCCATTGAGATGTTGTAGAAAGTTTCTTCTCTTTAATTCCTCTCAACATCAGAGCTCGACTTCACCAACTGCTGGGCATAGTCTTTTCTTTCCTTATGCCAATCCCCACGTCCTTGTGCCAGTCTCATGTAGGTTTTTCGAGATGGCAACAACGTCGTCCGCAGATCTCGTCTTTCAGACCTTGTACTCCACTGTGTGAACCCTTACTGGTACTGCCCAACTTCATAATACGCTTTCCGATGTCAAAGACCTTCGTACGTCTTTGTATCTCAAAGTTTAGTACTCGGTCTATTGGCCTGATGACAAGAATGGAACGCTCCATGGCTCTCTGTGCAACTCTGAGCCTGAACTCTGAGCGTCCAAATCTCAACACAGTACGTCATGGTGAGCAGAACAAAATGGTTATAGAAGCGAGACTTCAGCCATTGTGGAATGTCAGCTGATCTCAAAAGGACGTCCACTTTTATTCCTTTCAGCATCCAAAAATATTCAACATTCGTATTGAATGCGAACAAAAGAGAGTACTCGGAGTGATTGTAGTAATTAAGTAAAAGCCCAATCCTCATCAAACTCTCAGTTATTTGGCATCGAATATTTTATTTCGATTAATGTTTTATTTCTTAATTATACAGGCAAACTGTGATGAACTTAAAATAAAGCTACCAATATTTTTATGTAATGCCTGAAAGCTTATTGTAAAGCTCACTGTTCGGGCGGATTTGTTGAGTAAATAAAACATTAATGCAGATATTTTTAAAGGTATGAAGAAATACTGTTGTACACGTAAATCATAGCCAATTAAATTGCCAAAAGGGCCAGTTATCAGCCCGTTTCTTCGCGAAGGTTTCGTAAAAAGCGATTAAGGGAGCTACTGAAGAATGGGCAGCAGAGTTCTCTATTTTTTCTTAAACCACTCTGCAATCGCCCTTTGGGAGAGGCCTATGTCCAGTGAATGTCTTCCGCTGAAATTAAGATGATGAAAATTGTTACCTGCCTCGTTATTTTAGTGATTGTAAGTGCTACTGCTAAGCAGGAGGTGCTAGTTTTGATTCCCAGGTCGTGCAAAGCGCGATTGGATTTTAGTTTCTTTCCTCAAATACCATTTTCGCCATCAATCTTTATGGACTTCACATAAAGTGACCGAGATTATATCTGAACTTTAAAAGTGACTATGACCTCTGAGTTTCGGCCTTTCTTCTCAGAGTAGTCAGATGAAACGCCGACCCCAGTTTTATATAATTGACGTGTAAAAGTGTTTGTACAAACCTACTGACAGACATAGTAATTATTTACTCTTCTTTTTTGTATTCTGATATTTGAAAATTCATGAAATTTATATTGAAAACTTAACGAATTCAAAAGTTACATACACCACATGTTTTTTTTTTTTGTCAAAGGACTGGCCAGAAAACATTTGTGTTCACAAAATTTGTTTTTCGTATCAGCGGAGTGCTAAAAAACATTGAATGGGATCAGAATCTGCGGTGGGCATTTTATTTTAACATAGATTCTATTGCTAAAAGAGGATTAAAAACTCACCGTGTGTGTTGCCAGGTCAAATAAAAGGCTTTGGTCACTAGACTGTAAAGTAACTTTTGAATGGATTTAGCCGGGACACAACTAAGGTGGAAAATCAAATTTTTATTTGCACATTTGAATTTGCAAATTGACTTATTTTTTGTTCGAGATATTTAATATTTTGTTTCATAATTTCAGCCATTAGACATCCACTGCTGAACATAGGGCCCCGATTTGGGAGGGTTTGCCATGATCGCCACGCTTGGCGGGCTGGTTGGAGATCGAAGTATGATGGTAACATGCATAGAGAACGCTGCTGCCCTTTCTCTAGTAAGTCCCTTAGTCACCTCTTACGACACCCACGGGACGAAATGGGATAGTACTATTCACTAGTTCCGGCTCTCATGGAACATATTTGGTTTACGTTTATCATACACGCACGCCGGTTGCAAGCACTACTCACCTGACTTTTCTGAAGAACATCACCGATAAGGTCACGACCAAATATGTCCTTATAGGGCGTCTAAAGGAGTATGTAAGGTACGATCCTGACGGCATTCTGTATTTTATGCTTGGGTTGGCAATATTTTGATAACGTTCTTTCCATAGGGGTCCATGGGAAGAAAGCGTCATCAAGTCATCATCATCTGCCTAGCCTTTTTTCAACTATGTTGAGGTCAGCTTCCAGTCTAACCAGTTGCAGCTGAATTTAAATAATTTACGTGGATCTACTGCCTGTCTGACCTCCACAACCCAGTTACTCGGTAATACGATACTCCTTGGTTGTAATGGTTGCCAGACTTTTGGACTTCTATTGACTATAAACGACAGTGAAAGATCCAAAAATGACAGCCAGGAACAACGGCTTAACGTGTTTTCTGAGGCAAGTTGATCTTAGTATGTAAAGATTGCCACCCATCCATGTATCAATCACAGCAATCGTAGCTTAACCTGATTGATTTATTCGTTCGGCTTTCACTTAGCCATAAGCCAAGTTTAGGTATGTGTATGTTTGATAATCGGTTGATATTAAATAGAATTAATAAAAAATAATAGTAGATATCTACCAAAAAGTCCCTCAAAAAAACGTAATATTTTAACTTACATTCCCAAGATCAAGTAGTTCACTTGTCCCCCATCCTCCCCCTCGCTTAATAGACTAAGTTCAATCTTGACTTTACTTCTTTTCCAGGTAATCGCGCGTTTAAGTGAGGATTAAATGTAAGTATTACTGCTAAGAGGAGATGTGCTCAAAAAACAAAAGGGGACCGGATTTCCGAAGTAGCTAAGCGGCCCTTAGCTTTTTGTGACTGGCTTGAGTGACCTCGCACACTATGCGATGATGCGACTGCGACATGACGAGATGACGACCAAGACGACCGGTCGCATGCGACTGTCATTGGGTATGACCGTGCACTTGCCTCTAGACGTTCCGACAAGAAAGTCATGTCGTTGGACAAGTCGTTTTTGACTGCACAGGAAGATCACATTCTTAACTACACATATAATCGTAAAAAAATAAGAATAACAATATTTCTTGATAGTAAAAAATAAAAACAGATGCCAAACCTTACATTACTTTTGGCCTGTACGAGGCCAAAAGGCTCCTATCTCAGCATGGTGCTGCCACATTTAAAAAACTGGTCAAGTGCGAGTCGGACTCGCGCACCGAGGGTTCCGTACAAACCTGCAGGTATTCACTGTTTATGCATAAGGTTTATGTTTATGAGATTAAAGGTTTAAAAAAAAAAATATATATTTGAGTTGACTGAATGAAAGGTAAATTGTGGTTTACGATTTATGACGTATTAAAAAAAATCTACTTACTAGATCTCGTTCAAACCAATTTTCGGTGGAAGTTTACATGGTAATGTACATCGTATATTTTTTTTAGTTTTATCATTCCCTTATTTTAGAAGTTACGGGGGGGGGGGGGGGTGACACACATTTTACCACTTTGGAAGTGTCTCTCGCGCAAACTATTCAGTTTAGAAAAAAAAAAGATATTAGAAACCTCAATATCATTTTTGAAGAACTATCCATAGATACATACCCCACACGTATGGGTTTGAAGATTTTTTTTTTTTTGAGTTTCAGTTCTATGTATGGGGAACCCCAAATATTATTGATTTTTTTCTATTTTTGTGTGAAAATCTTAATGCGGTTTATAGGATACATCTACATACCAAGTTTCAACAGTATAGCTCTTATAGTTTCGGAATAAAGTGGCTGTGACATACTCGGACAGACAGACAGACAGACATGACGAATCTATAAGGGTTCCGTTTTTTGCCATTTGGCAACGGAATCCTAAAAAGTGTGTAAGTAAAATATATCTTTGGTTTTGTTTTTCGTTGTTTTACCATCGACTTCCCAAATTAAAGTTATTTTGCATTTATAGCATTATTTTAATCCTCCTTTTTAGTTGTGGTACTTGCTGTACCCAAATTATTTACTTTCACTTGCTAAGTAAATAATAGTGGCAGAAAATTATTATAACATCAGCATACACTACGTGGAAAATACCTATTATTGAAGCTGACGCTGAAACCACTAATCAGAACTTACCCATATTTATATATGATCACTCTATATAGGTAGGTAAACACAACCGTTCCAAACAAAAGAAGAATATTTAAATTCGGTTTTTAAATGACGCAGTTCATGTAAAGAACAAAACAAAAAAAAAAAACAATCGAATTGAGAACCTTTTCCTTTTTTGAAGCAACCTGTCGTTGCATTTAGTCGTCCAGCTGTTGCAGTCACGTGTCGCATAGTGTGCGAGGTGGTTAAATGTTAGGGACTAAAATATTTGTAAGGACAGCCATATCCTTCGCGAGAAAACGGGTGTAGCAAATACTTGTGAACAGATTTTTACCTATGGACATTTCATAATATAAAAATGTATCGTTTATTAACCAAATAGTGTTCTTTAATTTCCTTATAATTTAAGTACAAACAAACTTAAAATATTTAAATTGTAGATTCCGCTCCAGCTCGAGCCTGTCGCTTGGACTCCTAGAGAGTTTTAAGTAGTTAAAATTTCAGGGTCGTAGCTTGTGATGGTATGTAATTTCAGTAAATCTCAACTTTTGCCTAATTATATTTGAGAATGGACAATGGGATTTTACTATAAATCAATAGAGATTTGGTCAATAATTTATGACGTCGTCAAACGTGACAACACAAATAAAGAGGTTTTATATAAATGTAAGAAAATGGTGAAAAAAACTTCCCATGACCGAATAATTTTTTGACATATCTCATACAAATTCGGCCATTGTCCTTTAAAACTTTGAGCGTATTTTTGCATTCAGATTGACAAAAAAACCGCAATATTGCATGAAACCGAAATACCGAATACATTCCATACTGAAAAGAGATGACATGGCCTATTTTTCCGGACCACAATATGATTTTTTCCAGCACCATATTAAAATTCAACCCTTTGACCTTTCTCTTATCTCTGAACTAATCAAAACTGCTTAAAATATACAGCGGTAATTTGAAATAGCTACAGATGTATAAATGACAAGACAGGGAGGTTACATTAATATTAGATGGACAGTCTCAGGTTTCATTAGCCTGGTGCTGAAAGTTTAATGAGTCTCCAACCTATCGTGTCGAAGGTAGCCGACTGTCGATTAGTTGGGTAGAGTGTGTGACAAGGTTAGTTAATGATGTTATAGGTACCAAATTAGGATGGATTATGGTTTTGTTTTAATAACCTTAACAGTTTATCAGACTAGCTTCTTCTGTTTCTGTAGCAAAAAAAGCAATGATATCTATACTAATATTATAAAGCTGAAGAGTTTATTTGTTTTGTTGAACGCGGTAATCTCAGGAACTACTGGACCGAATTTAAAAAATCTTTTTGTGTTAGCCTATTTATTGAGGACGGCTATAAGCTATATAACATCCCACTACGAATAAAAAGGAGTGGAGCAGCAATGAAAAATGGACGAAAACTGGCAGGCGATGCGCCGGGAAGGGTCACGGTTGCAAAAATTTGAAGTCGCGGGTTAAGCTAATGTTATATATTTATGGTTTATTCTTAGTTTTGACTCCCAGATCTCCCACAAATTACCATATTTTGATAAAATGCATGTTAACTAAAAATAACTAAGTACTTACTATATAAATGTAATTTGTGAATTAAATTAAAAAATATTTAGTCTGTATCCATAATTGGAATGTCTATAGTATTGCAAATGTGCATTGATGTCGGTGATCGTCTTCCATCAAATGGGCCGCATGGGCAGTATAAACAAAACAAATCTAACCTCTTTAAATTGGCGACCTCGTTCCTCGTTCCACCTTCTCAAGCTGTCATCATCTAGCTAGTTATAAGAGAACTAGCTCGGAGTGCGGCACTCACTCCACAAAGCTCGTGAGGTGCGGTCATTAGGTGGTTAGTGTGGGGCCAGAAGAACAGCAAGCAGAGAGAGCAGGGTCGATAGTGGCTGGATTTTTATTTATTTTTTATAAAGTTTATTAAAAACATGAGTACTCCGAAGAGAAAAGCTCAGACGTCTAGCCATTTCGATGCTCATAATGTAAGTGAGGGCGAACTTATTGCCACTAAAAGGCCATACATTTCCTTGCTGCTTAAAAATTATTGACAGAAAAGCTGTACAAATTACACATCACACAGTTCGACACCATGCAAAATCTGTTAGTAAATGAATGAATGAATAACACCGCAGTCGGTCCTGGGTCGAACCATGATTAAAGCAGGAGTTCTCCAACTACTAAGTTATTTTAAAAATCTAAATATTGGCACAGCTAAAATGGCGAATGTGGTGAAACCCATCTTAAGAACTTATGTTTACCTATATTCTTGCAAATAAATATATGATTCACTAGCTTCTGCCCGTGACTTTGTCCGCGTTAAATTTCTTGTTCCCCTGACCCTCCCCGTCACATCGAATTGCCTGACCGTGCGATTTTCTCCGTTTTTGCAACATTTTTCATTGCTGCTCCGCTCCTATTGGTCGTAGCGTGATGTTATATAGGTAACCCAATACTGAAAGATTTTTTTCAATTCCAATTAGTAGTTCCTGAGATCATAGCGTTCAACCAAACAAACAAACTCTTCAGCTTTATAATGTATATAGTATAGATTCATTTATTCATACTGTAATTTCTTTAATAGTATTATTTAGTTATTGTCCTCCATTTAATGTTAAGTAATGTATTAGCCCTAACGCTATTCCAGTGGCCCCAAACTTTATCGCTCACTGAACTACTGTAGAAAAACTAAAACCATGTTAAGATTCCCCTTAAATCTTAAAGTATTCGAGCAAGATGACTCAAAATATTACTCTTTGAACTCGAACTTTTTCTTTAAAACGTTGGCTATAAAAGATTAGGGTAATGGGAAGAACATTTCCATTTATGTTAACTACGCGTTAATATGACATATCGAGTTTTTGTCCAAACGGTACTGCTGAGTATGAGGTCCTGGGGTCTACTCTCGGGTCGGGAAAAGTGTTATTGGGTTTTTAGGGTTCCGTTGCCAAATGGCAAAAAACGGAACCCTTATAGATTCGTCATGTCTGTCTGTCTGTCCGAGTATGTCACAGCCACTTTTTTCCGAAACTATAAGAGCTATGCTGTTGAAACTTGGTATGTAGATGTATTCTGTGAACCGCATTACGATTTTTACACAAAAATAGAAAAAAAAAACAATAATATTTGGGGTTCCCCATACATAGAACTGAAACTCAAAAAATTTTTTTCATCAAACCCATACGTGTGGGGTATCTATGGATAGGTCTTCAAAAATGATATTGAGGTTTCTAATATCAGTTTTTTCTAAACTGAATAGTTTGCGCGAGAGACACTACCAAAGTGGTAAAATGTGTGTCCCCCCCCCCCCCCCCGTAACTTCTAAAATAAGAGAATGATAAAACTAAAAAAAATATATGATGTACATTACGATGTAAACTTCCACCGAAAACTGGTTTAAACGAGATCTAGTAAGTAGTTTTTTTTTAATACGTTATAAATCGTAAACCACAATTTACCTTTCATTCAGTCAACTCAAATTATAAAAATTTAAAAAAAAACATTTAATTTCATAAACATAAACCTTATGCATAAACCGTGAATACCTGCAGGTTTGTACGGAACCCTTGGTGCGCGAGTCCGACTCGCACTCGGCTGGTTTTTTATATCTGAATTTTTAGCCAGTAGTCTGAATTTGTGTCTGTAATCGGTAATTATTTTAGACTCCGGACTGGAATAGGAGATAGACGGACGATTTTGTTGGTATCGCAGGTACAACCTGAATGAGGCTGGCACAGAAGCGTGGAGATTGGCACAAGGAAAGAGAGGCCTATGCTCAGTAATGGATGAACTCGGGCTGTTAATGTCGGCTATTACATAACATTTAAACATAACTGGCGAAATATAGGTGCGCTATAGATACATCTCTGCCTGTCCCTTCAAGGAATACAGGTGTAATGTTATGTATTTCAGAGACTGTTACACAGGTAAGAGAGACAGAGACGACGCTCTACAAAGTCCAAAAGTCAATGAAAAAACCATATAAACTGGCCTTGGATTTCATTGAAACTTCTTGCTGCGGTAAGCCAGCTTAAGTTTAACCAATCTGAACAGAGAGCTGTGCTACTGGGGAGTTAGTTACGTCACTTCTTCTTCAAAGTACTAGGAAGTGGTGGTGGGTGACCGTTTTTGGGGGACTGTCTTTTTTATTTATTTATTGTATTATGTTTAGGTGGCTTACAGCTAACAATACAAAATGATTAGTAAGGCAATTCACGATAAGCAATGGACAAGCCTCCACAGATAACAATAGAGTATTGTTGCACAAGTTATAAACTATGCAATGAATTATGTAAGTGATTAACTAATTAATCTTTACAACTAACTGAGTATTAAATTAAACTGTCACATTAAATAGCTACATTGGCAGAAATGCATTTACGATGATGCGTTTACCACCGGGCCACCTCTGCTCTTTATTCAATACTGAGTACTATATCTTAATATGACAACTTTCTTAATGCATTGTAATGGCCCATAAGTAATGTACTTGTTTATGATAGGCATAAACGAATGTACACGTTTATAATGATGTGCTTTTACTCTTAATGGAATTGTTGATGGTATTAGTCATAAAAACTTTTCCTTCCATTGCCTTTATGATTATTTTATTAATGTCTAAATGTAGATCCTTTTGTTGAATAATATAGTCAGTCATCACATTTAAGATCTGTAGCAGTATTATACCTCATTTGTTACGGGTAGCCAAAACTCAGTTTTACCAAGGGGTAATTGTATCAGACAACCTGCAAGCAGTGCCTGCATACCACATATATACAACCTTACCACAGAAAGGGTGAAAAATCTCTAATTTACGAGATCTCGAATCTCGGGATATCTCGAGTCTTTACTCGAAATTTAGTCACGGGGGCAGGCGATGTTGGCAAACGAGATTTCGAGACATAGCACCGTCGACTTAGCACACTATGCGCTTTGAGAAACCTTAAAAGTTATAATAATTAATGGAGACGTAAAACATATTACACGACTACCGTTAATAAGATTTTTTAAAATTAAATTAAACAAGTTTCGATTTAATAATAATCCGCATTATTTCGAAATCTCGCCTTATTGCCGGCTGAAGTCTCGAATGTCTAATCTCGACACCACAGTGCATCGAATACTCCTACATTCGTGATGCTTCGACCAATCACACCATTAGCTACCTCTCAACCGATATCCTATCAAAACTGTCGAACATAATTATTTTATTCCCAGTCATGAGTCACATAATAATACCACAGATAAAGTATAAAACGCACTACATAGATAACGGTGAGTGTTTGTATGTATAGTAATGTGTTATTTTATCTGTATGCCTACCTCGGGGCCGAGGATGTTGGTACTTATCTAGAGAGAGCATTCTTTGACTCGATAGATGTGTGACTAATATTGACATCAATCATTTCATAATCGATGCTTTCCCTAGTTCGTGGTTGGATTTGGTGAGTAGGTACAAGACTGTTGTCAATTTGAACAAAAATGTTCTCTTTATATTATTTATTTATTTAACCATTTATGTACACAGACAAGAAGAAAAGAACAGAAAAAATTGTACAAAGGTGATGCTTATATCTAAAGAAATCTTTTCCAGCACACCTGCGATAGGAGAGAAGACACAGAGATGTAAACAGCGTGCGTGTGTACCTAGTATTTATTTTCTTTGCTAATTTATACCTATACTAATATTATAAAGTAGAAGAATTTTTACGTTTGGTTGTTTGGCTGAACGCGGTTATCTCAGGAACTACTGGATCGAATAAAAACATTTGAAAATTAATTTCAGTGTTTGGTAGCCCATTTATCGAAAAAGCCTATAGGCTATATAACGTCACAGCAGCAATGAAAACTGTTGCAAAGACGGGTAAAGTTATTCCTTTTGAAAGTTTCTGCTGCGTAAATAGTTATAGTAACGCAACACTCGCACAAATGTATGACGGAAATGTTTCTATTAAAAAGTTCTAAAAAATATCTGCTATACCATATACCTCCTATCTGTCTTTTAAGGCTGGCTCACCTTTTTAATTGTAATCTAATTTAAATATAAACAGAAATAAATAAATAAAAAGTAATCAAATTATACATTAAAACATTTGTTTACTTTACTGAATATGTTGTTTGGAGCCGAATAAAAAGGAACAAAAAGTCAAGAATACGAAGTAGGTACAACTACATACAGCAAAGCCAATACCACCCTCAAAAAAAAAAACCTCCCACCTCTTCCCAACAAATTCTTTCGTCCCTTAAATCGTCTTAACCGTATCATCGTCACTACAGCGCCGTGACACAATCCTCGTTCAAACACCGGGTGTTTGTTCTAGCCGTTTGTTTAACGCATTGTCTCACCTGCCTGCGAGTTACAAGGGATACGTTTCCTGTCTTCGAATTAAATATTTTTGAGTGGGTTTGGGAGATTTGTACTTTTACTTTGTCAAGAGACGTAAAACGACTTGTTTCCTCGAAGAGTTGATAAAATAATAATAATAATATCTTAGGACACCCAACACATCGTTATCTGATCCCAAACTAGGCAGAGCCTGTACTATGGTAACCAGACAACTGCTAAACATACTTAAATATTTTGTAAATACATACATACAGGGTGTCCAGTAAATAGCACGACATACTGCAGGGGGTGATAGCTTGGGTCACTACCTATCAATACAACACAATATATGTGCAGCAAAATCTCACGGATTTTTTTTTCACCACTGTAGGTTAAACTTAAGTGATAAGAAAATAGTTCTGTACAAATTTAAACAAAAAATAGTATTTCTTGAAAACATTCTTGTCTTTGATAAAAAAAAGACTTATCAATGAGTAAAGTAACTATTCACAAATAATTTGATGTAAAAAAAAGTACTAGAAAAGGATTTTTTCATTACGAGATGCTTAACCCATTTAGACCCAAATACAAAATAACGATATTTTTTTGAAAAAAACGTTATTGCCGTGACTATTAAAGGCTAGTAAGACACACTATTAGAAAAAACTAAAAGAAAAAAACTTCCTAATACATAAAAAAACACCGTCCTCAAATGGGGCCAATGGGCTCATAGGCGTTATTTTTTTAAACACTATTTTTCAATTCACAATGTTTTATTGCATTTCTTATATGGCAACGTGTTTTCATGTGGCATAGTAGGCATCGTAGTTGGCTAGTCAGTTTCTGAGGGAAGTGTCCGACGCCGTTTTGACTCATACTTGGCACCATTGATGAAGGTTTACGTCGTCTTCCATCAGGTCTCTGTGGTTACATTCCTCAAATAAAATCCGGCAATACTAAGGCGAAACTGGAGCTGGTTTATTTTATCTTCAGCGGCCAGGACATGGAGACGCCAAGCCATAGCCAAATCGAGTATGTAGGGAAATAGAACCCACCACCATTGTTTTCCTCGTATAATTGTAGTGTTTACTGCAAAGGATTGTTCAGCTTGATCAACTCCACCCATGCCTTTATTTTAGTTCTGTAACACAAAAAGGATGTCCACATCTACCTTTTTTCCTTGCGCAGAACTCCATGTTTTCACCTATGATCCAAAAACTTGTCAAGCCAGCCACTGAATAAAATCTTATTCACTGTATCGAATCGGCAATCAAATTCTGCTCTCTTCTTCTTTTTCTTGTCCTTGACAGATTCCAATGAGTATCTCTTCTTCGTATTGTCTCTTACAGTACCAGTAGCATGATAAACTGCATCATTTAGATCTTGTAGCAATGTGTGGTTGGTGAAAAAGTTATCAAAATATACCATATACAAATGCAAGATTACGTTTATTTATCCAAAAGACTCTACACCACTTTTGATCTCAAAGGCTTATTACTGGTTGCCCCTGCAATTTTATCACAGTACAGATCAAAACCATAACAATAGCTACAAGAACTTGAAATCATCCAGTCTTTATACCCAAACTGCCCTGGCAGTATAGGACGGTTCGCATTTACGCCAACGTGGCTCCTGGGTTTCAACCTCAATTTATCTGTATCTTTGTAACGGTTCATATCGATGCTATCCCATTCATCGTTGTTCCGGAACTCAAAACCTTCAACTCGACCTTGAATATTACATGGAAGAATATTGTGCTGGACATCATCTTTATCGCCTTGTTCTTCATCCATCAGAACACTCGGCATCCCCGAGTGTTCTGTTCTGTTACTATATCGTTATAGACATCAGGATCATCCTCTTCATGCTAAATAGTTTTGATAGATTCCTCCAACTCTCGATACTCATTTGCGACATCAAAATATCGTTTAGCCATTGTTTATGCCAAAACAAACCTGCGAAATATTTATAAAGAAAAGTTACCCATTAGCCCATTGGACCCATTTGGGGACACCATACTAAATTATCGACACTCGTTGTCAAATGTTAAAAAATATTCAACAAAATGTGATTTATTACTAGTAAACACAATGGCCAGATGGAAAAATTAGGAAATATATAATAAAACACAATAGAAGTGTAAAATATTATGACTTGCCTATGGATAAACACCAATTTAGTAAATGAAGTAAATAAAACCTCTTTTTCCTGCTACTTAATCCATAAACTAACAAAACTGATTTATTTATTAGTGAGCCACACTCATTGACACTACAAATATGCCTTCAAACAAAACATAGCTAAAATCAATTGAAAAATGTGGGTACTTAAACAACTGTCCCCAAATGAGGACAGCGGGCATAAATGGGTTAAAAATCTGTTTCAAGGTAGATATTTTTCGGTATTTCGGAAAATTTTGTAAAACTGTAAATCCGTAAGATTTTGCTGAACATATATTGTGTTGTATTGATAGGTAGTGACCCAAGCTATCACCCCCTGCAGTATGTCGTGCTATTTACTGGACACCCTGTATTATAGATAAATTACACCCAGACACAGAACAAATGATTGTGCTCATCACACAAAGATTTGTCCTGGGTAGGAATCGAACCCACGACCTCAGTCTTCACAGTCAGAGTCACTAACCACTAGACTAACAGGCCAGTCAAAGTCAAGTTGAGGCAGAGGTGTACCTACAATACATTCACATTTCCCCAGTTCTGTTTCATCATTTCAGCCAAAACACGTCCACTGTTGGACATAGGCCTCCACCAATATGGAGGGGTTTGCCATAATCACCACGTTTTGCAGGCGGGTTGGTGATCAGTTTTGTCAAGTTTTGTGTAAGTTTAATGTGATAGGGGGCGAGCCTATTGCCATCAGCCGGGTACAAATTCAAACTCTCGGCTACTATTGAGAAATTCTAGATAGAAAAAACTCAATAACGCTTTGCTCGACCTGGGAATTGAACTTTATACCAGCAGCTTAAAAGTAGCGCTTACGACTACTAGAACAAAGAGGCAGTGACTAGACCGACTCGTCATCATCCTCATCATTTAGAAAGAAAGAAAATACGATTATTTGCGGTAAATATGACGCAAAACAAATTGAACACAACAAAAATATAAATAGCTGCGGAAAATATGCGTCACATCTACGCAAAACGGCCATCGCTCAGAATAATACAGCTAAAAGTCGTTCTTTGCTGGACATTCCCCAATCTGTGGTGTTTGCCAAAATTGCCACGCTTGGCAGGCAGGTTGACGATCGCAGTATGGTAGTAAAATGCATAGAGAACGCTGCTGCCCATTTTCTAGTAAGTGCCTTAGTCGCCTCTTACAACACCCACGGGAAGAATTGGAATCGTGCTATTCTTTATTTCCAGCACAACACAGAACCTACCCACTTTTTACGAAAATTATGTATTACTTGACCAAACTAGATGCAGTCAAATAAAAATAATAGTTTAAAAAAACTAAAAAACTCGCTTCCAATTATTTATTTTCTATTTTTTAGGGAATTCCGAATTTTGAGACGTATGTCTGCGTAGTTTGTGACGTATGTCAGCGTAGTTTTCGAAGACAGTTTTTTTGCTGTCCTGGTAACCCTGGCAAGGATAATGGCACAAATGAATGAAATTATTGCATTGTCTTCGGTCCTTGACAGGTGTGCAAAGTTTGAATGAATCTGGTCGTTTAAACTGTCTAATCAAATCAAATCAAATCAAATCATTTTATTTGCATAATATGGGTTTTTCAGGAGATGTTACATTGTTTGTTGTTTCACCATACTCAGCCTATATATAAGCATGCAAAATTTGGTTAATCTTACACTTATGTTAAAGTCCTTCAATTGCATTAGATTAGTCATAAGATTAAAATTAAATTAAGATGAATTTAGATTATTAGGTATACATATTTAAAATAAAATGATGGTGAGTTTTACATTACATTACATTATCATTCATAAATTCGCTTAAAGTATAATATGCTTTATCTATGAGAAAACAGTGTAGTTTCTTCTTGAATAGCCTAACCTGATTGATATTTCGGATGTTTAGGGGTATATTGTTATAAATTTTTGGTCCCATACAAACAAAACTTTTGTATAAGAGCGCTGTTTTGGAATGTAGAACGCACAGCTGGTCTGCATGACGACGCCTTGTACGGTACTCAAATAATTATGGGTGTGATTTAATAAATGCTGCAGTTTCATATATATAGATACAGGGCAGAGTCAGTATTTTTAGTTTTCTAAAATAAGGTTTGCATGAATCAGTTTGTATTAAGTTGCATATAGCCCTAATGCATCTCTTTTGCGCTCTAAACGCACGTTCCAATTCAGTGGAGTTTCCCCAAAAAATAACTCCATATCTGAGAGTAGACGATACATAACCATGGTACGCTGTCATCACAGTTGTTATATCAACTATTTTTCTGAGATTACGCAGCGCAAAGGAATATCTATTTAGTTTATTACATAAGAACTCTATTTGCTGTTTCCATGTCATTTTGTTGTCTAGATATAATCCTAGAAACTTAGCTATAAGGAGTCAGTAACAAACAAACATACAAACATACAAGTGAAGCTAATATAAAGCGTGTAAAAACATCTTCAAGGTTATTTTAACTTTGTAAGAGGTATAACAGAAATCAAAAGTTTATAGCAAGATTCGTGGCCTAAACGACCCAAATCGTGTCTAGTTCTATCAATAATACATTTTCCCACACATTACACATAATAAAGTGTTCCATAAATACAGTATTTTTCTCATAATATAAATAAACTGTATAATAACAAAATATAAAAGGGTAAAATACCATCGATTTCCGATAACCCTTCTTTATTACTTACCCTATGTGACCCTTCATAAATATAGCTAGACTTCAGCCCGCCCTCTTGGGGTAAATACCTACATTATTAACTTTTATCATGCTTACGTATTTTGATTAAAAATATTCTAGGAAGGCACTGCTATTTTGGGTGAGAAATCATCAAATGGCCTCCCCCGCTCTGGGTGGAGCGGGAGGGCGAACGTGTCTGATTTTTACTGACTTAAACCCACCCGTGTTCCTTCACTTGCCTATGCCAGGGCCACGGTGAATCTTTCGAAGAAATCCGCTAACCTGGCAGGAAAGCGCCTGTCTAGGTTCGAACTCAAGACCTTGCAACTCGTAAGTCGGTGCAAATACTATTGAGCCGCCACTGCTCTACTTAATATATCTAGTACTTGCCCACTGGTCCACAATCGCCCACAAATCATCAAAAATAAATATAAGCATTCTGCACTCCATATACATATATCACCATATAAACTGTAATCACCCTTTCCCGTTCCCACTGCTGGGACACACGCCTCCTTGGGTGAGAGGGAGTTGGCAGTAATCTACAACGCGGGCTCAGTATGGGTTGGTAGAAGTTACACGTCTTCGAATTGAATAAACCATAACTGTGCCAAATTTATACTCCTCCGTCCGCGTAATTTTCGCAAGAAGGTACAAAGTACTTGTTTCACCTACTAACATATACATAAATAAAGATGTTTAAAAAAATCGGTTTGTGTGTATGGGTAATTTGCGGAGATGGTATGATGGAAAGCTACAGTATTGCCGAGTGTAATACATAGCATATATTTTTTATGTTAAAACAGGAAATTTCACGCGGTTGAAGTAGCGGGCTCAAGCTAGTCTATATATATAAAAATGTTATGTTGGTTTGTGTATGCTTCAAAAACTCAAAAAGTTCTGCACCGATCGAGCTGAAATTTTAGCATAATATATAATCCGCATCAAGGATGGTTTTTATCTATTTTTTGCATCAGTCACATATCCGGGACCGCGAAAAACAGTTTTTTTAACGATCAGCTATGTACCAGTGACCGCGCCATCTGCCGGAAGCGAGGAAAACACTCGAATGTGCCACAGCGAAGCGTGGCAGGGTCTTGTTCTTCGTAACACTCTTGTCAGAAAAATTAGAAATTTCTTTACTAGGGGCCGATGTGATTCGCCTCACGATTTCTCGTGGCAGGGTACAGCTAGTTATATAATAAATCCTTTTGTTTGAACCTGTCTTTGTTATCAGAGAGTCTAGGTACTCGTTAATATCTTGAAGTAGGCACCTATATGAATCATGTAAGTAGTAGGTACCTGAACAAGTAAGTTTGAATATTCCAGAGAATAAGATGAAAGGCGCTTCAATCTTCTTACGACATAAATAAAACTTATCAAACAAAAAAATATTATTAAGAACTAACTATACGATGGAAGAATAGATTATATAAAACTAGATTTTGCCCGTGATTTCATCCGCAAAAATGTCGGTTATGGCGGATGCACGTGAAGTTGCGGAATAAAAAGTAGCCTATGTTCGTTCTTGGGGTTCAAACTTATCTCATACCAAATTTCATTAAAATCGGTTCAGTGGTTTAGTCGTGAAAGCGTAACAGACAGACAGAGTTATTTTCGAATTTATAATACATTGTATTAAAGTATAAATAAGCAAGGATAGGCCAACTATTCCATCACAATTAATCATACATAACATAACCCCTTGTTTCCTCTGAAGAGTTGAGCAGAGGTATACCATTATTTTAAAGCTCAAGAGTTTGTTTGTTTGGTTTAAAGCGGTAATCTCAAGAACTACTTTAAAAAAAAATATTTTTGTGTTGGGTAGGCTATTTATGGAGGAAGGCTATAGACTGTATAACATCACACTACTATCAAAAGGAGCGGAGTAGTCACGAAAAATGGACGAAAACTGGCAGGCTATTAGATGTGACGAGAAGGGTCAGGGGAGTAAAAATTTGACGCGGACGAAGTCGCGGGCAGAAGCTAGTAAACATTTCGACAGTTATGTTTAACTCCCATGTGACTGAGGGCGAGCCTATTGTCATCAACTAGGCATCAATTTGTCTAGATTGATGGCAGCGATTGCAGCGATTGGCCGTGAGTCTTCACGGCCTCCACTCAGAAAATTACTGATGAACAAATGCAAATAACACTTTGTGACTTCGGAATAGAACCCAAGACGTCGCTCTGCAGTATCCCTTGTGACCAGTAACACACGAGGTAATCAATCGTATATCCTCATCATCATTTCAGCCGAAAGACATCCACAGCTGGACATAGACCTCCCCAAATTTTTTAGGAGGGTTAGCCATTGTCGCCGCCGCCCTTGGCAAGCGGGTGGGCGATCGCAGTATGGTGGTAAAATGCATAGAGAACGCTGCCGCCCAATCTCTAGTAAATCCCTTAGTCGCGCCTAATGACACCAACGAGAAGAAATGAGATGGTGCTATTAATTGCGTGCCGCACCACACGGAGCAATCATACACTTCCGTTAAAAGTACTGCGCAATACCATAACAAAACTTAAGGTTCCTCTAACAAAAGAAAAGTTAACTCCAAAACTAATTACAGATCATTGCCAAAACAGCGATACACATATTTTCGCCCGCCACACAAAGGGATCCCATAAATTAGACGCCACACTTATTGTCCATACACAATAGATGGTAACAATCCGTAATGGCGTCGATTATAGCTAACTCGGAATTTCATTAACCTTCCCTTTAATTCTTGTTTTGTAGATCGGGAGTTGGGTTCGTTTAAATAAAAATGTGTTGTTCAATATGCCCGCGGTTTCGCCTGCGTGGTTTTTGGAAAGTATCCCACGGAAATGTGCTGTAGGGAAAAAACCGCTTTTTGTTACTTCCTATAAATAAAATATTAAATAGTAATTATATTTCTTGCCAACCTTAACTAGTTTACATACAAAAAAATAAAACTTAAACTAAATGTTAGTAATTATATTCTAAGCTATGTTAAAGTGCGTTTACCTATGTTATGTATTTCTAAGCATACTAAATTATAATTGCTATTCTGCAAGAACCCCTTTACAAGTGAAAGCCTCCTCCAAAGTTATCCAGTCTTCTTTAGACTGGGCTGTTTTAAACCAGTTTATTCCAGCTATATTTTTTTACATCGCCTTCCCTTTGGGACGAATTCAAATAACACCATCTAATCATCATCATCTCTGCCGGTCAAAATCGGTCCAGCCGTTTTTGTGATTAGCCGGAGTAAACAGACGAAATAATAAAAGTGTAAAAGAAGTTTTTTTTTTTTCAAGTATTGCATATAATTTCTCAATTCTGCATTTAGTAAAAAGGCTGTTATCCTACTAATATTATAAACGCGAAAGTTTGTATGTATGGATGTCTGGATGTATGGATGTATGGATGTGTGGATGTTTGTTCCTCTTTCACGCAAAAACTACTGACCCGATTTAGATGAAATTTGGCACACAGATAGTTTATAACCTGGAATAACACATAGGGTACTTTTTATCCCGGTAGTATATTCCCGCGGGATAATTTCCGACCTCCACGCGGGCGAAGCCGCTGGCAAAAGCTAGTTTTAAAATAAACAAACAGATACTTCAGTTTTAATTAATTTTAAATACAGTTTTTTATGCTCTGAGGAAAGATTTGAGTATGAATGTGGCTGGGTCTAAGAGTGGGGAGAACCAAAAAATCTATGGATGTACTGTGCGAATGACGATATGGCTAGAAAAGGGGGTGACTACCGAGATGACAGCTAATATGGTGCGCCGACCCAAAATAAATTGATATAAGGGCAGGAAAATTACGATGAACATTTTTTGAATAACTTATGGCGTTCAAGATTGGTTTTTAGGTTCGAAAATGCTAAGAAGATTGAATAAGTAGGTTCTCGTTAAAAAAAAATTTAGTCAAATCTGTACAGACGTGTCGCTTCATTTTAGCAATTTAAAATTGCTTGAAAAGGGAGGTATCTGGGTGGAAAAACGAAATGGCGGAAATTACGCTCACGAATATTTTCCGCGGTTTTCCTCCACAGCTAGATTTATTTTGTAAAATGCTCGGAATTACAATCGCTTTCATTTTCTCTATACAACAAAACAAGTTGCAGAATTGTCCAAAATACACGACTGATTCGAAACTTCGGCCTATTTAATCCTGCTTATAATATGTTTAAGTTGCATGTGAAAGTTTGCATGTTTAGATGTATGGATATTTTTTACTCTTTCACGCAGAAACTACTCAACGGATTTGGATCGAGTTTGGCACAGAGATAGTTTATAATCTGAATAAACACATAGAGTTCTTTTTATTCCGGTAGCACGTTCCCACGGTATAATTTCCGACATCTACGCGGGCGAAGCCGCAAAAGCTCGTAGAACATACAGATAGCAGGCGACATTTCAAAATCTAAAATTTTTAATCGACTTCAGAAAAAGGAAGAGGTTCTCAATTCAGACTTATCATTTTTTGTAAGTGCCTTTTATAGTTTTTATACTGCCCGTGTCGTAAAAATATTAGTTTTTGATATTAACCAAACATTCTAGGCAGACAATTTAGCAGGTACACTAAGAGATAAAAATTGTATATTAGTAGCCTTTCTGTAGCCAAAGATCCCACTCCATCTTATCCAAAAGTTAAATATCTTGAGGAGCGTCTTCCAGAGTAATAAATGTCTAGGCTGAGACAAGTACCCCCTATTAGGTAACCCTTAATTGACTTCTGTGGTGGTTAATAGTCTGTAATTTAGAATAGTGGCGACTTTAACAAGAAACATAGTTATGTAGTTACAAATTATGCTGAATTACTGAACAGAGCTATGTTTTATTGTACCATTTAACTAAAGTACCTACATATTTACGTGTATACACGGACGTAAAGAATAACAACATCCCATTTCTTCCCGTGGGTGTCGTAAGAGGCGACTAAGGGACTTACTAGAGAATGGGCAGCAGCGTTCTCTATGCAGTTTACCATCATATTGCGAGTGCCAAAGCTCTTGTCAAGCGTGGTGATTAAGGCAAACTGAATATTTAGATAAAAAATGATATCAAAAATTAAAATACGACTGCTGGAAAATTATGCTCCAAAAAGTATGAATCAAAAAATATTCTCATTAGCCGCACCAAACAGATAGACAGACAGATTTTTTAAAATCTTTTTAAGTATATGTAGGTACTGCATACACTTTCATATGCATTTCGTAAGTAGTTGTTATTTTGACATTGAAAACAGATACTTCTATTTTATTTCTTTGTGTGTATGTTATGTACTATCCATGTACGTGGCTTAAACATTGTTATGATTAATTAGAAATCTGTTAATTAACTCTTAATATTAAATAAGTACACTAATAATCAGAAATCCATCTCCTGGTATACAATCAAGGCTAAACCAAGATGATTTACGCGCGGAAATTAAACTATTGTTGTAACCATCACGCTCATAACATATCGACGGTGGCTCTATGATTAGTAAGCCGAGGTACAGACGCCAGCACAAAAAACTATTACAATCAGTCTGTCAAATTTCTTTAATAGATTTTCAACTTTATGGCCACAGTATTAGATTCAAGATTGATTGGCAAATTTTGACAGTTTCGGGGAGCTTGATGTGCTGGCATACAACACTAGTGGTTAGGTAATAATTTGGTGTAAGGGAACGGAAATTAAAACAATTTTTCATTGTGCTAGAGTATGTGGGAGTGTTTAGTTAGTATTATATATAACTTTACGTCCCTTGAAATTTCTCGGGATTTGGGGGTTCCGGACCTTTGGAGAGTGTATATAATATATAGTCCTCCAGACCGAATTTCGGCCACGGCGGCCAATCTCAACGGAGACTAGCCATCGGCGCGGGAGATATTATAGTGCTCAAGTGTATGCGCAGACACAGGAGCACTCACTCTTCCCTCACTCTCATAGAGAGAGTGAGGGAAGAGAGAGAGAGAGCCCTAAACCAACTCACATAGGCCCATTAGACATTTTTAATGAGAGCAGTGGTCGCCCAGTGGTCGACAATCATCCATAATTCATTTAAAACATTACTATTTGTAGTAGGTACATTTTTTTATGTTTAGCCTATACTGTCCCACTGCTGGGCAAAAGCCTCCCCCAATTTCTTCCAGGAACTCTTGTCCCGCGCTACCTCAAACCAGTCGTCGCGGTACGCATCTAGGTCGTCTCGCCACCGCTTTCTGGGCCGACCGCAGCGTTGTCCATCTTCAAACAACCATTGTGTAGAGACTTTTAATACATTAGTTTATAAAAGAGAGCAGTGGTGGCCCAGTGAGAGCAGTGGTGGCCCAGTGGTAACGACCGTGACTTACGAGTAGTAGGTCGTGAGTTCGAACCCAAGCAGGCGAATTACTTTGTGTAAATTATTTCATCACCACTGCTCTCAAAACGGTGAAGGAAAACATCGTGAGGAAACCGGCATGTCTTAGAACCAAAAATTCTAAGACATGTGACATCTACCAACCCGCATTGGGCCCGCGTGGTGGATTATGGCCCGCTCCCTCTCACCGAGTGGAGGCCTATGTCCCAGCAGTGGGAACGTTAAAAGGCTGCTGATGAGTTTATAAAAATACTAGCTTTTAGCAGTGGTTTCGCCTGCGTATTATACATATAAACTTTCCTCTTAAATCACTCTGCTATTGATGAAAATCGCATTAAAATCCGTTGCGTAGTTGTAAAAGTCTAAGCACACAGATGCGGGAAGCAACTTTGCTTTATACTCTGTAAAGATTAGCTTTCAGCACTTCTTCTCCATACAAAGTTTAACTGTGCCAAATTTCATACTCTCCCGTCTGCGTAATTTTCGTAAAAAGTGGAACAAAATCACGTTTGCACTATACTAGTACAGTAGTTTAAAGAGGCAATAGAAATACACACTCAGTGAAGATTTCAACTGTCTACCTGTAATGTTTCATGAGATACAGTCCGCTGTCTAACAGACGGACGGACGGACAGTGAAGGCTAAGCAATAGGGTTTTATTATTTATTTAATACTTCAAGCACATAAATGTACAGAGGCGGACTTAATGCCATATTATAGGTTCTACCAGTCAACCTTTGGGTGATGCAGAGACATACAGTGGTAGGTGCAATGACTATGAGGTGAGGACATATAAATATAAACGCTTAACATATTTAAATCATAAACATAATATATATACCTAACTATACATATATATATATAAACAAAAAAACACAGAAATAAATATACATACTTAATCGAATCGAGGGTTTTGTAGCAAACTTTTCCGAAGGAACTAAAGAAAACAGGCAACTGACACTAAGGGACTATGGACCAATCCTTGCCTAGCTATAGCCAATTTAAAATAACTCCGTCAATCAATCTATCAACTTAGCCTATCGCAGTCCACTCCTGGATATAGGCCTCTCCCATTATGCGCCTTAAAACCCTGTCGTCCGCCTTCCGCATCTAGTCTGCGCCAGCCACTTTCCTAAGGTTTTTGGTCCACCTAGCTGAGGGGAGTCCCACGCTACGTTTGCCGATACGCTGTCTTCACTCCAAGACTCGTCTGCTCCTCACACATGGCGAGCCCACTGCCACTTCTGCTTGCTTACTCTGCGAGCTGTGTCGGTAACTCTAGTTCTTTTCCGGTTAATTTCATTTCTGATTTTATCCTTCAGAAAAACTCCAAACCCGCTCCATAGCGCGCTGAGCGACCTTGAATTTGTGGACCAGTTCAACTGTCAGTGTCCACGTTTCGGCACCGTACGTCATCACCGGTAGGACGTTACTTGGTGGTTGGTGGTTGAAGACCTTTCTTTGCCTTCAGGCATTGCGGGAAAGGCTCGTATGTATTATCAATACAAATGTCTTTCTATCCGTTATATACCTATCTACAAAGTCAAAAGTTCAAAGTAAACTATCAACTTTGACATTTAATTCTGCATCAGTACACTGCTCTCTCTAATTAATACATTGTGTTTGAAAGGGTACCAACAGCAATACAGTAATTGTATGTACAAATTGATCACATGAATGATTTGAACTGGAAATGGTCACATAGCACAAAATATATGCAGAAGTTCTAGCAGGGCCGACGATGTTGTCAAGTTCGACTCTAATTAAAAACTACCGAAAGTATATGCTGTGATCGTTGCACCCAGCGAATACAAACGCAAGCCTTGCTATATTCATTGGCAAGTACTTACTATCACTGAATATTTAATAAACTAGCAGTTTTGAGCCAAGTCTTGACATGTTTATCCAGCATAGTCAAATTATAATGTTCGTACTGCTGGTACACTTCCTCTCTGAGACAGGCAGTAATTAATCTACCACGCGGGCCCAGTGCGGGCTGATACCTGTTTTTATGAAATATCTTGTTCCCCCGACTCACCTCGTCGCATCATCTGCCTGCGCTGTTGCTATTCTTCGTAAGTTTTATTCTTTTGCTCAGCTCGCAAGAGTAGCAGCGTAATATTAAGTAGCCTATAGCCTTTCACATGAATATGTCTATCATACAAAACAATAAAAATACCAAATCCGACAGGCAATTTCAGAGATAAGCGCGTTCAAACAAACTAACACGCTAACTCTTCAGTTTTATCATATCAATATTATAAAGACACCTGTTGTTGGAGAAATGAGTTTACGGTGAATGCTTATTTTTGACATAAAAGAACATAATTTTCGACTTAAAAATGAATCGAGCGAAAACGTTACAATTACGTAACTGTCTTGAACATGAAAAGAAAAAAGATCCAATAAATCATATACTTAAGTTTCATTTTGATGTATGCGTGACTGTTCCAGAATATGTCTGCAAGTTAACATAAAATTTTTGGAGCCTCCTCTTAAATTAAGGGACTTAAGTAATGTGATGTCCACTCTTGACAGAGGTACTTATTCTGATAACATCATCATAGTATTTCGAATTATCCTTCTGACCTTTCTTGCTATGTGTCCGCAAAGTCTTCAAATGAATTTAGTTGTTGATATTGAATCAATTAAAGATATTGCTTATAATCAGTTGAAAGGGTGTTTCTTGACTCTATTGAATGTATACACAAACTGACATCTGCCCTGGCTTTGCTGGGCATGTTTGTGGGTTTCCCTGGATTAGTTTGGACTCGACCGAACCCCTTAATTATGTTCTCTTGATGTTGTCAGACCGCATGACGTTAGAGTTTGTCCTCTGGGCTCTAGTATTATTATCTGACAGATTATTTTATATACAAATTGTAACAAAATAGAACGTTCTGAAAGTAGTTTTTGTTCAAAATTGACTACTGAATCGATTTCAGTGGTTTTAAGTGTAAGTATTTTTTAGGGTTCGGTTCCCAAATGGCAAAAAACGGAACCCTTATAGATTCGTCATGTCTGTCTGTTTGTCTGTCTGTCCGAGTATGTCACAGCCACTTTTTTCCGAAACTATAAGAGCTATGCTGTTGAAACTTGGTAAGCAGATGTAATCTGTGAACCGCATTAAGATTTTCACACAAAAATAGAAAAAAAACAATAATATTTGGGGTTCCCCATACATAGAACTGAAACTCAAAAAACATTTTTTTATCATACCCATACGTGTTAAGGGGTATCTATGGATAGGTCTTCAAAAATGATATTGTGGTTTCTAATATATTTTTTTTCTAAACTGAATAGTTTGCGCGAGAGACACTTCCAAAGTGTTAAAATGTGTGTCCCCCGCCCCCCCCGTAACTTCTAAAATAAGGGAATGATAAAACTAAAAAATATACATATATGATATACATTACCATGTAAACTTCCACTGAAAATTGGTTTGAACGAGATCTAGTAAGTAGTTTCTTTTTTAATACGTCATAAATCGTAAACCACAATTTACCTTTCATTCAGACAACTCAAATATAAAAATAAATAAAAAAGCATTTAACTTCGTAAACATAAACCTTATGCATAAACCGTGAATACCTACAGGTTTGCACGGAACCCTCGGTGCGCGAGTCCGACTCGCACTTGGCCGGTTTTTTTTTTAAATTATGTTTTTGCCATACCTACCTGCCGCCGATTGCACCTACAGATTGATCTGCAATGCAATTTCATGTCATATTTCACCAAAACCATTCCATTTCATAATAACAAAAGTTAAACTCATAATTTCTACCTAGTTTTGCTCTTTAACGTCCATATTTTTGCATCCACTGTAAAATATGGACTCTTTAAAGTCCGTTCATTTATTTTTTCGTGTTGATGTGCAACATAAAACGCGAAATGCACCGAATACTGATGACCAACGAGCTTTTGATTACTACTCGCCAGTATAATACTGAAAATGTGGACCTAGGTACTAAATAATGGTACTAGAGTTACATTAACTGAGGCCTTTTTCCTTTGGGGGTAGGCAGAACCTGCTACGTTGGTTGCGAACTCCTTTTTTCTTCATTTACGTTAATGTCATACACGCACGCCGTTTGTCAAGTAATACTTAAAATATACATTAGTAATTACTTTAGTGAAACAAAAATAAATAAAATCCAATACCCAAAAATATTTTTATAAACTGTATAAGTACCCAAAATGTGTATAAAAAGAGTAATAAACTAAAAATAAAATGGTCTTGTTATAATAAACCTACCTACTTACTTTTATTAGACTATGCCATCAATGCCGCATCCAGTAAAAATCAAAGTCACATCCATGTTGTGTTTTGGTCGAGTTATTATCTGTTTACCCACATAATTTCATTTTTTCTTTTTTGCTATTTTGTTTTGTTTTGTTATTTTATATACGTACAGCTGTGCGCTCTAATTTGAATCTTAGTTTTAAATATTGTTTCTCAGTAACTGATTTGTTTTGCAATTCTTTATGAGATATAAAGTTGTTCTAAACCGATACTTATCTGACCTTTTTGAAGAACATCACCAATATTGTCACTTTAGTTATGTCCTTCTACTATAGGGTTCTGGAGTTCATATTTTTGTTGTATTGTGTCTTTCTTTGCGTCATGTTTACCGTAAATAAATTTCCTTTCTTTCTTTCTAACCGATGGTATTATTACCTAAATTACTGGTTGGTTGTGCATCAAACGCATCGATTGTAGTTAGACAAGTTAGAACTCAAAGTCAACTTACTTAATCAATTTTTTGTTTAACAATGCCTGTTCAAAAATGAAGATTATTTATCATTTAATAAAAACCCATAATTTTTACATTACAAACAGACTTATCAATTTTAAATAATTGTACGGATAAAATTGAAATTATTTAGCCGTCTTGAGCTAGCGTGGTGGTGTATTTTAGTGCCATCCATGTATAAGCGGACTTCGTCCAGCTTGTTATTGTGGGTCAATTATATACTGATATTGTACTATTATTCTGTCTAACAGGGTAAATGTAGCGTGGAAGCGATACTGGTCTCTAAAAGAAGTTACAAAAAATCAGTCTATACCGCTAATGTTGAAAAGCAAAGTATTTAACTCGTGTATACTTCCTGTCATGACTTACGGATGCCAAACATGGGCTTTAACGCAACAAAACTCTAAGAAGTTACAAACTTGCCAACACAACATGGAAAGAAGTATGCTTTATGTTAAGAGAAAGGACAAATTCAGCCTTAAACATATAAGGGCAAAAACAAAAATACGTATCATATACGATAAAAAAGCTGAAATGGAAATGGGCAGGCCACCTTATCAGAGACAAAAAAGAGAAATGGGCAAAATTAATAGCCGAATGGTACCCAAGAGAAGGCAAAAGGAAACGAGGACGCCCGATACGTAGGTGGGACGACGATGTGAAGCTAATAGCTGGGCCATGGTGGAAGAGAGCAACCCATGACCGGGAACTATGGCAAAATATGGGGGAGGCCTATGCTAAGGCAAAACAATCTTCGGAAACTGATGTCTGAAGAAAAATATTATTATTTTTTCTCTTTTAAATATTATTTATGTAACTAGATTGTAAGATTGTTAATAAAGGCTAAAATTAAAAATTACAATTAATTATACTATTATTCTGTCTGATACGATGTAAAGAATAGCACCATCCCATTCCCGTGGGAGTTGTAAAAGGCGACTAAGGGACTTACTAGAGAATGGGCAGCAGCGTTCTCTATGCATTTTACCACCATACTGCGATCGCCAACCCGCCTGCCAAGCGTGACAATTATGGCAAAGCCCCCCAAATTGGGGGAGGCCTATGTCCAGCTGTGGACGTCTTTTGGCTGAAATTGTGATGATGATGATGATATTTAAATTATGATGATGATGATGATATTTAATCTACATATTCACAAACCCACAAACCGCAACTTAGATCCTTCTAAGTAAATATACCTTACTCCTTAAGTCCACTCCTTTCTATTGACATCACTTGTTGCCATTCCGGCAAGCCAAACAACGGCACAGCAAAGTGTTTGCGTCCAGCTTGTAAACGTAGTGTCGTTTACGAGCCTAACAGCTCGAAGTGAGCTCAACTGTTGCTTCAAATGCAAGCTGCAGCTGACTTTCGAACATCGGTTGTGGCTTCGAAACTACAGTTTCACTAGGAAAGTAGAATGAAGAAAACTTGAACGCGTTGTGTCTTTTGCTTGTAGATAAAATGTAAAAAAAAAAATCCTAATAAACTAAAAGAAATTGTTACTACATAGTTGAATTGACTTATCAGTCGATAGGCACGAATGAGGTGAATCGACTTTTAAATAATATATTATTTTCTGTAGGCGATTCGCACGAAGATAATTTATTTATGGGCGAATAGACACCTCTAGAAATACGTATTTGGCAATTGAAACGTTTTGAATATTATGCACTTTATAAACGTACTTGCAGTGATCTTTTCTCATATTTTGATTGCATAAAATTTAAAACGTGCTAATTGCCTATGTATTTTAGCAGTTATCTTAACGCACGTTAATAAATTACCTGAAAAGAAAAATGGATATCATTGTACAGACACCAGCACTTAAAGCTACTATAATCAGTCAGATTTCTTTAATAGGTTTTCAACTTTAACGTTGAAGTATTGGGTTTAAGATTGATTGGGAAAATTTGACAGTTTCGGGTACCTTGACGTGCTGGCGTCTGTACAATTGACACTGTAGGTATGGTCTCATTAACCGAACATTTGCCTACTTTGCGAAAGCAGCAACCTACGGGTCGATGTCGTGCGCCACAAATATTATGCTATAATAAGAATATTTTAAGGCTCGTGCAGACCAGTGCGATATCGCGGATGCGACAGGCAGCGCGACTTATGTCGCACCCGCGATTTCGCGCTGGTCTGCACGAGCCTTTAAGTAAAGGCTCGTTCAGACTAGCGCGACGCGACTGTCGCGCGCGAATCGGCGATTTATATCCGTAGAACAATTTCTATGAAAACGCGCGCGACACTTCACACAGGGGCGACCTGTCGCGCCGCGACACGGTCGCGCCGCGTCGAGTAGCGCGACAGCTTATTAGTATATTGATTATGACGCCATACAAAATGTACTAAAAGCTGTCGCGCCGCTACAAGGACGTCGCGCGCGAGTGGTCGCGCCAGTGTGAAAGGTGTTCCGACGCGATATATCGCAGAATCGCCTCCGCGACAGGTCGCGCGACATGTCGCGCCTGTCTGTACGAGCCTTAATACACATCGAGTCAGGCAATAATTTTGGGATTAACCACTGGTCAAGAGAAATTTTACCAGCAATAACCCTAAGCCGAGGTCCGTACCCCACAGGACTCTACCGTTAACGAGTAGTCGCTCTAGTTTTATGTTCCTTAAGCCCTGGCTGGAGGCCTTAATTCATTAAGGTAGCCACAGGCAAGTCCGGTTAAGTAGCCGACAACCCCATAGGATGACCTGCAAGATGTCATTACAAAAATGGTGAGAAGAAAAGGTCGCTCCCACTTTAACTTGTTAACCTTCTTCATTTTAATCATTATTTTTTTTGTTTAGCCTATACTGTCCCACTGCTGGGGAAAGGCCTCCCCCAATTTCTTCCAGGAACTCTTGTCCCGCGCCACCTCAAACCAGTCGTCGCGGTACGTATCTAGGTCGTCTCGCCAGCGCTTTCTGGGTCGACCGCGGTGGCGACGTCCATCTTCAGGCACCCATTGTGTGCAGCCCAGCGGTCATCCTGAATACGACTAATGTGACCCGCCCTCAACTTAAAAAAAAAATGTGGTTCTTTCTGTGTACTCCATAACTAAACCATCACTAACAAAGCGCTAATGTATGGTGCCTACAACCATTGACTCGTACAGATACCAATTTCATAAATATTTCTACAAAACACCAAAGTATTTGTTTGACTCGGGCCCCAACAACCTACCTCTAAAAACAAAACCGGGCTCTAATCCGAGCAGGTAGAACGTCTTATCGTGTACTTAAACAAATACGCCGCCTAAGCCCCATGTTATACCGTCTAATCCCATGGATTCCTTAAAGGGTCTGCGAGGGAACGCTGTTTTTTTGTCAGCGATAGCGCTGCTCTCCGGTTCGGGTTATGTAGGTAAGTGAAAAAGGGTTAATATGGTAAGGGTGAAACTATTAAGTTGGAGTAATGTGTACAAGGTCAAAAGTAGTGATAGTCTAATGTTTAATTGATCTCATTTTAATATACAAATGCGAGACTGTTTTTGTCAGTGATATTGACAAAACTTTAATTAAGTATATTTATTTCTGTTCTTTTTTAAATTATATTTATTTCTTCACCACTGCTCTCAAAACAGTGAAGTTGCAAAGTTTTCCATCGTGAAGAAACCGCATGTCTTACAACCAAAAATTCGAAGACAATGTGACATCGACGAATCCGCACTGGGCCCGCGTGGTGTATTATGGCCCACTCCCTCTCACCAAAGGAAGGTCGCTGGGAACATTATAAGCTACTGATGATGACGTTAAGAAAAATAATCTCAAGACAGGATTTCATATTTTTTTTACTAGCCTCCACGGTCCCACTCTTGGGCAAAAGCCTCTAGTCCTTCCAACTATCGCGAGATGGCGCGTCCTACGTATTTTTTCTTTTTCAAGAAATGGGGAATTAAAATCTTTTTAAATTAATTAGTCATAATAATATCCTGCTTCATCAAATCCTTTACCTATCAGGGAGCGGTACTCACAAAGGCGACGTATTTGCATAATGCATTAATACTTTAATAGCAACGGCATAAAGATAAATGGTTACCCAGAGTATAACTCAATTCAGTTTTATAACTTACCCCTGAAGATAACGAATGGGTCCTTCATTAGGGTTCCGTAACGTAATGTGGGTCAACGAAAATATCGTAACATGTTTTTTTTTTTCTTAAGGCCTTCTTGTAGTTGAAGCCGTTTCGGCGAACACTGGCCGGTCGTTGCGAGCGCTTGAGCTGCTAGATTTTGTGTATAATTGTTTCGTGGAGACAAAATGATAAGGAAATTATAAAATATTTTCTCAGCATGCCCTAAAAAACAATAAAAGCTATCTTTTGGTATAAGTTTTACATGGTTTAATGATGGAATCTCTTCAAGGTACACGTTTTAAATGGCGATTTAGTGTCATCTTTATGATTATTTTTTATCGAGCCAATTGTTTTAATTCACGTTTCTATCTTCACACCGCGCTTAACAGTATGTTCAATTTTCCTAAATAATATTTTTTTACGGAAACTAGCCATTTTGCTAGATTTACAGAGGTTTAAAAAAGTTAAAAAGTACTGCAACCTCGCTTTAAACAATATAAAACAGGACATGTATGTAATCGAACCTCTAATAAATCCCAGTTAGGGCCCTTACAATAATAATTGACAGTGCCTTTTTGTGAACCTCAAAATGTAATTCTTGTTTGGGGTACTAAGCAGCCGAGTAACGACGACCAGCTGTAATAAAAAGCTGGAAAGTTAAAAAGAGTTTAATTATTTAAAAACAGAGCATGAGTAGACGTGCATAAAGTTTTAAAAGGTTCATTAATTGTACAAGAGCCTATCTCTAGAAGGTCAATAAGTTTTATAATGATCAAATAAATAAATGCCATTACTTAATCCTGATAACACTAATTAAAAAATATAATATCGATTTACTTGATGAAAATTTAAGCCCAAATGTGCTTATCTTTGTCATGAATAGGCCAACAGAAAATATACAGCATGCACGGTTTCTAAATTGGATGAAAATATTATTTATAGACATACTGCGACGGACTTCAAGGACCAATTTAAATTGCACGTTCATACATCTATGATTTCTAAAGGACCAGGCGCTTTACACATATCTTGCAGGTTAACCTTTTAAAGTTTTCTATATGGAATGCGGCCTGGTTTTCTGCGGCATGTCCTAGAACCAAAAATTCGAAGACTGGTGACATCTACCAACCCGCACTGAGCCCGCGTGGTAGTTTACGGCCCACTCCCTCTCACCGACAGGAGGCCTGTATCCCAGTAGTGGGAACATTATAGGCTGTATAAGTATATGGATTGCAACAAGGGGCTTTTTTTGGGTGGGATATCATTAAATGACGTCTCCCACTCTGGGTGGAGCGGGAGGGTGTGTCAGACTTTTACTGACTAAACCCACCCGTGTTCCTTCAGTTGCCCATATGCCAGGGCTACGGCGACTCTTTCGAACGAATCTCGCGACCCTGGCAGGCATCGGTCTTAGCAGATCCCTTCAGTATTGCTGACATCTCTTTGAGGCGCGCGTGGAATACTACGCGCCGTCGCCGTCGACCCGAGCCTGTTCCTTACCGGGCGGCGAGCTACCCGTTGCGCACCACCCACCAGCTCGCGCGTACGGTGGCCGGGAGTCCGCTATCGACTCCCGACGCCCGGTGCGTCTCCTCCTGCGGCGGCTAGGGACGTGAGGGCGCAGAGACTGCCACTCCCTCACGATGCAATAAGGAGTTTGTGGCTAATTAATTATAACCAAACAGGTTGAATGGTCCGGTTAAGCTACGCTTGCCGCGGTTGATCCGTATATGGGTGAGACTATCTTTACATACACCTCCGTGGCTCGCAAAGCAAGTTTAGCCGTTGGTCGCGGCTATCGTTTGTGTATCTCTGACAGTCGTTACGGGTTGTCAAAAGCCCGAAAGTCTGACAACCTTCCTTACTAAGGGGTCTCGTATTACCCAGTTATTGGGTTGTGGAAGTCAGATAGGCAGTTGGTGCATGTTAAGTATTGGTACTCAGCTGCATTCGGTTAGACCGGACACCAACACCAAAATAGAAAAAAGCTGGGCAGATATGGATTGCAATATCGTGAACCTTGACTAGAAATTCACCAGTTTAAAAAGGAATCCAAATCCTTCAGTTAATTACTGAAAAAAAAAACAAAATATTTGCATTTCTTTTCATTTTCCTTAATAAGACATTAAGGAAAATGAAAAGAAATGCATCAAACAAGAGCAAAATATTTTGTCCCCAATTTAAGGAAAAAACAATTTACAAATATACACAAGTCACTACAAAACAACTATAATTTAGGACGCCATCAGGAAAATGGGGCAACTCGCATTTCACCCATTTTCCCTTACAAGAAAACATTTTCTAAAAGGGAAAAAAAGAAATCTAGTTGACTACATATCTTTATTTGGACACGCCGATAAAAAAATAATGTCCGACATTAAGGGGAGGACTTAATTTAAATATTTCTGACGCATACACCCCTCTCTTTTACTCTCGAACGTTTTGGTATACATCTGTCTCTTTCTCACAGTCGGCGATAAGTCACGAAACCGTCGTTGGGTAAATGCCTTTTTAAGTGAACCCCTACAAAGTTAAAGTGAGATTTTTTGTAACAAAATGTTACGTTACGTTATTATACCGTTGCTCCGTTACCCCAATGATTACTTTATGTTAATAGTAACGGTTTATGTTAGTTTTAACTGCTTTACGTTTGTTCCTGGTGTTATTGTTATTTTTTAAGTTTTATGTGATTCTCACGGTTTTTTGAGGTTATATTCAGACGCCACTTTTGCTGCAGTTTTTTGATCCTCATTGAATTAGAACGGTAAAGATTTTAGCATGACTATAATTTTTAAGATTATCTTCATGTTTTTAGAGGAATGGGAAGCGTATTTATTAGATAAATCAAACTGTTTTTTATGTTGGGAGACCAGTCTTACCGGATGCAATTGGAATACCAGTATTTTACATGAGGTAACTACCTATCTGATCTTCGCACCCTGTGACAGGGTAATACGACACTCATTGATAAGACGGGTTGTCAGACTTTCGGGCTTCTGACGATCCGTTACGACTATCAGAGATCCACGAATGACCCAACGGCATTTTTTGTAGGTTAGGAAATCATCAAATGACGTCTCCCGGTCTTGGGCGGAGCGGGAGGGCGTGTAAGACTTTTATTGACCCACCCGTGTTGCTTCAGTTGCCCTTGTGCCAGGGTCACGGTGTCTCTTTTGAACAATCTCGCGACCCTGGCAGGCATCGGTCCTAGCAGACCCCTTCAGTTCTGCTGACATCTCTTTGAGGCGCGCGTGGAACATTACGCGCAGTCGACCCGAGCCTGGTCCTTACCGGGCGGCGAACTGCCCATTGCTCGCCGCCCGCAAGCTCACCCCTACGGTGGCCGGATGACCAAACGGCTTAACATGCTTTCCGAGGCCCCCTCCATGCCTCTTAGTATGTATTTATTAGATAAAGTAATAGTTATTAAATTATTCTGATTAACGACTACGAGAACGACTAATAAAGATGTGTGGAGGAAAAATACATGTTGCGGAGACAACAAGTTAAGAAACTCAACCAAACAAGTAGTCTCTACACTCCAGTAGAACTACAATGACAGTAGTAAGTAAAATTAAATTAAACTTTTAATGGACTTTAATAAAAAAGGAGGTTCTGTATTCGACCCACATGTTTATAAAGTTCACCATTTTTCCAATACCTCATGAATTCGTTTTGATAATCCTTTCACTAACGTATACTACCTATATACTTTCAGAACAGTTTTAATATCTATACTATTATTATAAAGCTGAAGAGTTTCTTTATTTGTTTGTTTGGTTGAACGCGATAATCTCATGAACTACTGGTCCGAATTGAAAAAAAAAATTGTTTTGGGTAGCCTATTTATCGAAAAAAGCTATAGGCTATATAACATCATGCTGCAACCAAGAGGAGCGGAGCAGTAATGATTGTTTTTTTCAAAAACGGGTATAATCGTACGGGTAGGTGATTCGACGCGACGGGAAGGGTCGGGGGAACAAGAAATTTAACGCGGATGAAATCGGGGGCAGAAGCTAGTACAATATATTAAAATATTGTTAACCTAACTTGTTGAATTATTTTGTTTAACATCGAAGTGCACGGGGTGAGTCGATTTTTTTGCAAGCAAGTTTATTATACCTTTCATGTACACGTGTTCATATTATAGCAAGTCACATATTGTCTACGTCACTTTCTTGTAATAATATTTCATATAATTTGTCTCCGAGTCACACGATGTCTTCCGTTAGTCATTCTTAAACTATTTGTATGAAATGTACCCTTGTGTGTGAGATATTGGGTTGTTTTTCGCTAAAAGGGTAACAGAACTGTAATTGGTTATATATGGTATTTGTGGATGTTTTATCATGATATTAGATTTGCTTTTTATGTTTCAGTGTTTGGCGTTTTTCTTGGAAATGATTTCCATACAACGAGTACTGGGAACGTTATTATATATTGTGAGAAATGTTTAGTTATGTTGGCACTTAGATATGTAGAACTTCTCCATGACTGACACGACTGTGTCTTCTTTTCTGCCTTATATTGGACTAAAAAAAAATGCTTATGTCAAACACAGACGTAATATATTTTTGTCGGCTTTGATCCTACGATCATCGAATATCTACATATTAGACTATCTTTACGGGTCATCAGAAACCCAAACAATCTGATAAGGGGATTTGTGCTACCCAGTAATTGATTTGTTTATTGTACGTACTAATACCAAAACTTCTTTGCAAATAAAATACTGAGAGCAATTATTAAAGTGTGTGTTTCACTTTAGTCAAGTGAATGTTAAAAACCTACATGTATTTTATTTCGATTGCAAATAATCTATAGTTGACTTGTATTGTAATTAAAACAAGTTAAGGAACACTCATTAAAAATCATTAAACTCCGACCACCATCCTTCATTGTGCACAGAAGTAAATCTTTATCCATAATAAACTAAGTCACTTAACAACCACTTTTATTCACAACACATAATGATTAAATACACGACATCATTGTACAACTTTTTGAACATAAATTACAAACTTTTTCATTCAAAATGGTGTACAAAAAAAAGTTTTTTATTATCAGCCAACATGTGGGGGCGGCCTGATTTATTTCTACAATTTTTTGTCGATTAATTCCAAATAAGGACTTATCTCGTTTTCGTTAGCAGTTAATTGGGACAAAGATTGACTAATGTATTTTTAACAAACGTGTCTTTCCTTGTCTGTGGTTTGTTTTTGGAGATTTTAATTTTGGAATGTCGTGGATTTTATGTGACTTTCTTTTTTTTATTGATTGTATCTGTGACAGCAATGAGTTTATAATGCAAACAGAAGGACTTTTGGTGTCATAGACATATAGAATGGACTAGGCGTTCTGTATTCAATTTTGTAGTGAATATAGACCAAAATTTACGAGCAAGACAAAGTGTATGTGCGGCCAGAAGTTGTCTCTTTTTGGAATTCTGATTTTAAAATTTGATAGAGTTGAATTTAGTTTTATATGTTTGCAGAAAAGAGACATAAATCACGGTAACCATGTCACTATTTCTCTTTCTTGAGAGTGGTCACTTACGTGATGCTAACGCTGAGTCCTTTCTGATTGTCTTGGTGGGTGCCATAGTGAGTAAAACAGGGCTCAGGTAAACTAAACATTTTTTAGGGTTCCGCACCACAAAAGGAAAAAGCGGAACCCTTATAGGATCACTTTGTTGTCCGTCCGTCCGACCGTCTGTCCGTCCGTCCGTACGTCCGTCTGTCAAGACCCTTTTTCTCAGGATCGCGTAAAGGTATCAAGCTAAAATTTATACCAAATACTCAAATCTACTGTCCCTTGGAGCTGTGAAAAAATCAAACTTCTAAGCTAACGCAATCAAAAGATATAGCCGTTTAAGCCGAAAATTTCCGCAAATTTTCGAAACTCGCAAGGGAATCAAAACCTAAAGGGTACTTCCAGTCGATCTAGAATTTTGAAATTTGGTACGAAGCAACGTCTTATAGCACAGATAGAGAAAAAATTGCGAAAACCATAAATTTTTAGTTACTCGCACTTGGCCGGTTTTTCTAAGTATCCCATACTTGATTGTAGGTCTAATTTACACAAATAGAGATAAATGCATAACAGGATTGTTTTAAAATGAGAAATATTGTTAGCCATGCTTTCTAAGTTAAGTGTCAATATTATATTAGCTTATCGCTTTTAAATACGAAGTTAGAATCTCGTAATATGTCACTGACCCTTTTATTTATTTTCTTGCCACGTGTCGGCCTTTTTGTAAGTCAAAAGTATTTACTGATATTCTCTTTATGTCTTATATGAGTTATCCTATACAAAAAGAAAGAAAAAATCTTGTTACGTACTTAATTATATGGAGTTTAAAAACGTCACACCTGGCAAAAAGACTAACGGCGAAGTATCGTAACACACATAGAATGGCAGTGCAATCATTTTATTATTTATGTTGTAGAGCAGAGGAATATTTCGAACCTCGTAGGTTCGAAATATTCCTCTGCTCTACAGCAGCAATACGGTACGAATTTCCTTCAATTCCTTTAGATTATGAGTTTGTTATACAATTGAGGTGAGGCTTCAGGTAAAGAATAGCACCATCCCATTTCTACCCGGTGTCGTAGAAGCGACTAAGGGACTTACTAGAGAATGGGCAGCAGCGTTCTCTATGCATTTTACCACTATACTGCGATCGCCAACCCACCTACCAAGCATGGCGAGTAGGGTAAACCGCCCCAAAATGCTTGGGGGAGAGGTCTATGTCCGGCAGGGTGTAATCGGCTGAAATGGTGATGATGATGTTGATGATATTTCTTGTAGAGTAAAAAGGGTCAGTCTTACAAAGGGGGGGGGGGTCTTACTTGACGTGGTGTGATAATGGACGCCTATCGGCTAGAGTGATACAATTGAGGTGCAGAATTTTCTTTCGATATTTTATGTAAGTATATACAGGATGTCCTAAAAGGTTACGTAGCTGGGCCCTGGGTGATAAGGGTGGTCACAAGGGTCACCAAAAAAATAAAAAAATAAATCTCCTCTGGGTATTTAAAAAAATAAATGGCATTTTTTTTAACTAAAAATTTTACACTTTGTGGGGCTATTTTGCTAACTGTACCTACAAATATTGCTGTATTAAAAAAAATGCTGATACATATCTAACCAAGATTTTAAAGAAAATTAAGTTCTTGTCTTTATATTACAATTTCACTCAACTTCCTCCAAGTGTACTGAATAAAAAAAAAAAGATTTATTTTTTTATTTTTCTGGTGACCTTTGTGACACACCCCTATCACCCCCCTTCCCAGCTACGTAACCTTTTGGGACACCCTGTATATATATATACTAGCTGACCCAGCAAACGTTGTTTTGCCGGGTGAAAATTTAGAGTTGTATGTATTTTTGTATGTTGTATCATAAAAAAATAGAAATTAAAAATTTTGTCTAAAAAATAAAAAATAAAATTTAGGGGTGGACTACCCCTAACATTTAGGGGGATGAAAAATAGATGTTGGCCGATTCTCATAGATACCGGATAAGCACAAAAAATTTCATCAAAATCGGTCAAGCCGTTTCGGAGGAGTATGGCAACGAAAACTGTGACACGAGAATTTTATATATTAGATAAATGAGATGCAATTTGAAATATACACACATTATTTATTTAAAATTATGCAATAGGTACATTTTGTATGTATTTAGAAAATAGTTCGGTCTTAATGTTACTCATAAACTGGACATAATTATTTTGCTGTTATTATTAAATGTCACAGTTAATAACATATTTTAATTTCCATTTATTTTTTATTTTGAAGTAACAATGCTCTTACAAAAATTAATAGAAAAACAAAATTACCGATTTTTAGGACATTTCTTAGTCTTATTTTCGAGTTTAAAGGCAGTAAGTAGATACCAAGAATAAAAACAAAAAAATACGCTGACGTTCAAACGGACGTAAAAATATCGCGACGAGATTTTATCGTACAATAGATTTTCAACTCTCTACGCTAAGCAGTGCGTTTAACACGTTAACTGCCATGTCGGACTTGTCCGACACTTTTTGTTCCATTCAGGCCTTGTCGGACTATATGACACATACCAAATCTGAACGTGTCTTTACTGCCTGGCGACCATGTTTATTACTCTTTCAGCTATATTAAGTGACCCGCGCGACCAAAAAATCACTATGCCAATATAACTTTTGTTTACTTATTACTCTCATACACTTTCTGGACAGTTTGAAGTCAAAATAAAAGTAAGGAATTAAATTATACAAATGGGCTGTATATAATGTATTAAATATGATATATATGTATTTTTGGAATAAATAATTTATTTAAACTGAAATAACACTAAGTACATTTTTTTACTTTTTCTGATTTCCACCATGGCAGTTAACTTGTTAAAATCCAATGCGCAAAAATTCCCACCACGATATTACGTCCGTGTACCGTAGCCTAAGACTTCTTTCCTCTAAATTATTACACAAATACTTAATACAAAAAATGGGTATGTACAGAAGATTAAGTTTACTAACTATTTTAATTAATTTGCACTATTAAATTAATTTGATTAAATTATCGACCGGGTATTCTTTGGGGGCAGCACTCTGGGAACGGTTGACTAAGGTTCCCGTATCGAAAGTATCCGGGTATCGAGTAGTCAGCATTACACCTGGAAACAAGCAAAAATGTGAGATTAGATACAAAAGAGGGGATTATGGCTAACTTAGATTATCTTTACGTTTCAAGACCCCTCCGTGCCTCGGAAAGCACGCTAAGCCGTTTGTCCTTGCAGTCATTCATAGATCTTTGATAGTCCTTAAACGATAAATGATTTAATTTCTGCAAGTAGGTTGTACAAACACTTTTACACGTTAATCATATTACATGCTTTATATTAGCTTCACTTGTATGTTTGTATGTTTGTTTGTAACCGACTCCTTACAGCGCGATTTTGACCCACTTTAAACGACCAGATTTAAAAAAATATGAAATTATTTATTAAGGGCCAACTGGCCCTTGCATGGTATCACCGTCTTTTTAACCGACTTCAAAAACAGGAGGAGGTTATGAATTCGACTGTATTTTTTTTAAATGTTTGTTACCTCATAACTTTTGACTGGGTGAACCGATTTTGATGATTTTTTTTTTGGTTCCATTCTGACAATGGGATCCATGTGAAAACCATATAATTCTTAAATTTGCATTAAGTATTTGCACGACAAATGAACGAATAACGCAATTAGATAAGTGCGGGGTATCTACCATAACTAAAAAGTTAAAAATAAAAACTTTAAAAAAAAAAGTTTTTTTATGGGTACCTACTAAAATAAACTGGTGTCTATCCATTTATTAATAATGCGTGAGTTTTGAGACATGAAAGCCATGGTGAAGGTTCTTAAAATATGATCAAGTATTATTCTTTAAATATTTTTTCGTCAAACTAATCTAATGTAGAATTACGAACAACTGGTTTTTTCACCCTATGGCTACAAATGATAATTATTTATTAATTGGTCTACTTACAATCGTTACACTATTCAATAAACACAAGTCAACATAATAAAGGCCAAGTGCACAATAAAAAAGTAAAAACAGTGAGTAAGTTTATAAATCACAGTAATTATGAGACATTTTTGTAACTGTCTCTTGATTTTGAAACTATGAGAAATATGTAACAAATAAAAATAAAGTAAAAAACCTCTTTTTACCGATCATTGATAAAAGATACCACCATGAAAGGGTTGTATTAACAAGGGACGAATTCCTTTGACCGTTTTTTGCCTAATTTGTCAAGTTTTTTGAAGCAAGGTGTTAGTTTGGTCCTCTGTTATTTGAAAAAGGTTAAGAGTAAATAATGAGGGAAAGTTTTTTTTTGGCTGTATTTAGAATTTATTAATGAGATCAGTCTGTGTGGGCAAAGTAGTCTTTAGCGAAATTGAGTTGGTGCAAACATCTAATTCACAGGAAGTCTAGTGGATTAATTATTATTTCAATTAAATTGTGTAGAAATTCAGTATCTACAGCTCGACAACTAAAAGCAAAGGTTGTTTTTAGTTAATTAGATTTTAGACTACACGCAATCATTTATCACAACTGTTCAGTCTACTTACGTTGTTCTTTCAATATAAACTTCATATAATTCTGATATTAGCGGCTCCACTACAGTTGCTTTTTTTACTTTCTCCGATCTCTTAGTCCTTGTCATTTGATCCAAATTTAACAGCTTTGCCACTCTTTCTAATTTAACTTTCTTTCTCAAAGACACGGGACTGATGAAGAGTCTCTGCTTCTCTTGTATGTGAGCCCTAACTTCATCTAATATTTGTTGCGGCAACGAGTCTGTCTGCCAGTCAGGCTTACGTCTCTCTACCAGTCTTGGCATTTCCTCATGGTTTATATTCGGGTTCACTAAGTCTTCTTCCTTCATAGACGCCCTTATTTGTAGATCTTGGAAATTCTCCAAATCTGGGTTCATAAGAACGACGTTGTCTGATTTATCTACACGTCTTTTTATTGTGTTCTGATTATTTGTATCGTCTATTTTGCGGGCATCTATTTTGTCGAAAAGCTTCGCGTGGTATAAGGTTTGCGGGAAGGACCAGTTGTAATGCTGGATATTAGTAAATGGATACGGCAGGAATATTGAAGGTTTGAGTTCCTTTTGATATTTTCCACCGGAATGTAACAGCCTAATCGTGACAGAATCGTAACCTGAGTTTTCAAGCGTCACAGGTACCTGAACTGATGCCGCTGTCGCTCTCGGGTTCGTTGTGGGTGCCGTCACCGGTGTTTCTGCATTTGACGTATACGATTTCTTTTGCTCATGTTTGTACGAAGACATTCTTTGAAAATTTGACATTGGATAGTAATAAGGTAGCTTTCTAAAATCTTTGTGAGTAAGAGGACCACTGAAAAACGAATCACCCGATTTCCGCATTGCTGGTAACATAGGTAGCATTGTTTGTCCTATAGTACTCTTCGTTGGTTTCGGAGCAACATTTATTATTTTCGCAGCTGGTAGCATATCAATAGTTATCGCTGGTGTCTCTGGATTCATATCGGTTCCTACGACATCGGGCCTCACCAAATCGGCTAATCTTAGTTTATTACTCGAAAGAGGCTCATACCAATACGAAGCATGATCATGTTTTGTTATCGTTTTGTACATGTCAGACTTAATTATTTTTTTGTCTGTAGTTTTAGCGGTGCTCATCGCTTCTTGCAGAACTTGGTCTGTGCTTGTTTTATCAAGTTCTTTGTAAATATCTTGCGCTAAATTATATATTTCTATTATAGCATCTAAATCACCTTTCTTTACCATGTGAAGTATCTCTGTTAAACTTTTTATCTCGTTGTCTGTTAAGTATCTCTCCTTGTCAGACACATTCTTGTCATCAATGTCACCAACCAGCTTAATTCCTTGGATTCCATTTACAGTATCATTCTGTACCATAGAAGTTGCAAATTTTTTACCGATGTTCTTGTAATTTGTCACGACATCTTCTTTTTTAACGAAGATGTCCTTCTTTTGTATATCCACCAGTGTGGGGTTCTCTCCTAAGAGTTGGATCGTCGTGATATTAATTTGTCGCTGAGGTGCATACTGAGAACTTGTTAGATTCTTTCTCTTCAGTTTGCAGTGGTATTTGCCGCAGAATGAGCTGGCAGTCCATGTGCTGTTTGCTGGGTGCAGCTTGCCAGTCTCCGGATCCCGGCAGAAGAACCCTGGAAATGAATAATAGAACTTGAATTCAAAAATGTTACTAAAAATATATTTTCTATAAAAAGACTGAGCATTGCTTTGACTCAGGCAAGCTGCGAGGCTGCAGTAGACTGCGGTATAACTGGACTGAGCTATTTTATGTCAAATGCCTTTATACCAACGGGACGTAGAATTCCATTGAATAAACGATGAGATCCAATGAAGAGATTAGCTTTTGTTAGATATAGAGCTACGCAAAATACGTGCATGGTGCGGTGTTTTAGTGACCTCATTTCAAATCTTGTTGTTGTTTTGTTTATCAATATTATAGGCGCTGGTGATCTAATGAGTGAAGCAGTTGTTTATTATTTGGAGTAGTGGTGGCCCAGGGGTATCGCCTCAACTTACGAGTTGTAGTTCGAACCAAAGTAGGCACTTTACTTTGTGTATTTAATTTCATTACTGATAATGGAAAACGTCGTGAGGATACCGGCATGTCTTAGAAGTAGAATATTTGAAGACATGTGACCAACCAGTATGACCCCCGTGGTAGATTACAGTACACTCGAACCGAGGAAGATTGTATCCCACCAGTGGAAACATTACAGGCTGATATTTATTATTAGAATTATTAGCAAAATGTAGTCGAAGTAGGGATTAGTAGAGTAGAGGTTACAAAACTAAGTAAGAGTTGAGAAGAGAATAGTTTCATGTCTAACAAAAAGCTGTGCTAGACTGAACAGTTGGATAGATTGCTATTATTTTAGATTTTTTAAATACTGCATTTCTTGTTAATTTGAAGATGCATGTAATTACCAATAAGCTTACATGTACTGGTGCAAGAATTATAATTCATCTTGTCAACCGATACATTTTTTTTATAGTTTTAAGGATTTTAAGGTATCAGTCGACCAATAATACGATTTGAATATTGATTTAGGTAGGTTTATAAAAATCAAGATTAGTATTCGAATGCTCCATTTAATCATCTGCCTAGCCATTTCCCAATTATTTGAAAGAAAGAATGAATTGCTGGGTTGGGGTTTAGACGCTTTCGTTGTTTTTTTTATTTTTTTTACTGGGAATTACATCTCGCTGGTTGTCGACTACTTAAACAGACTTGCCTGTGCCTACCTTAATAAATGAAAGCCTCCAGCCAAGGCTTAATAACTTAGAACTAGAGTGACTACCGTACCGTACTGTACCGTGTGGTGCCGGACGTAAAGAATAGCACTACCCCATTTCTTCCTGTGGGTGTCGTCAGAGGCGACTATGGGACTTAACAGACTAGAGAATGGGCTGCAGCGTTCTCTGTGCATTTTGCCACCATACTGCGATCGCCAACCCGCCTGCCAAGCGTGGCGATTATGGCAAACTCCCCCCACATTGGGGGAAGGCCTATGTCCAGTAGTGGACGTCTTTCGGCTGAAATTATGATGATGATGAGAGTGACTACTCGGTAAGGGAGTGCCTTTACCGAGTAGTCACACTAGTTCTAAGTTCAGGGAGTTCAGGGAGTGCCCTGTGGGATACGGATCTTGGCAAAAGGCATCGCTGGTAGAGGACAGCAAGAGACGGACTGAATCGGTTTTTTTTTTCTAGGTATGAATTTAAAGCTTTAGGCTCAGCGGCTTGGGCTAGCTCTAGCAAGGGTCGGGGTGACTCTTTCGTGCTTACTACTCAATAGTTACTGGCTTACACGATACTCCTTGATAACACAGGTTGTCACACGTTCAGGCTTCTGACGATCCCTAATGACTCTCAAAGTTCCCGGCTAAACAGGAAGGACTAGCGGTATATTTACATGGTTAGTAATTTACGGACTGACCGCGTCACGCGTTGTTTAAACTGACAATCGACCCGTACAGGTGTTGCTACGTAGCTTCAAGTCCCTCAAAACTATCTAGATATAAAATAACAACCGAATTCCTTAAAAAAAACACTACTAAGTCAAAAATAACTTTAATTTCGGAATTCGGTGTCTTAGGATCTGTATTTAAGGTTTTTTTGCCACTGACTTCCGAAATTAAAGTTATTTTTGAATTTGTAGTGTTTTTTTTAAGGAAGTCGGTTGTTATTTTTTCGTAACAAGTTATTATTTTTAACTTTTTAGTTATGGTAGATATCCCGCACTAATCTAATCGCATTATTCGTTAATTTGTCACGCAAATACTTAATGCAAATTTAAGACTTATATAGTTTTCGCATGGATCCCATTATCCGAATGGAACCAAATTAAAATGAGACCATTCGGGAAATACCAGCTTTCAAATAAAAAAAAAAACATCAAAATAGGTTCTCCCAGTCAAAAGTTATGAGGTAACAAACATAAAAAAAATTTAAATACAGACGAATTCATAACCTTTTTTGAAGTCGGTTAAAAAGAGTGAAGAGCACTAGTAGCTACCTATCTCTTTCCCTCACAACTGAAAGGCTTCTCTCACTTATGCGATTATACCACCCAGCTCTCTGACTTGTAAGCATATGTGAAACTTTGACTAACACGTTGTTAAGACTTAGACTTATCCTATACAATCAAGGGAGACAAGTGTCAACGCAAGAGACGTGTAGCGAACTTAGTCCGTAACTATGTGACGAGAATATCTTGGAAAGTCTGCTTTTGAAGTGTGAAGGACAAATGTAGTTACTCATAAACATTCGATTAACTTCCGTACCGAATCCAATATGAATTTAGTTTGTCGTAGGAGGCCTTTAAATGCTGTTCACGAATCCAAAAACGGACTTTTTTCAGTTTAAATCAAATAGGCAATAATAGGAACATTACTGTTCTTTCGGCAGCTGATGCTGTCGGGCGCTATTTTCTATACAATAGCCTGTTGAATGCTTGTGAATAGCTATGCAGGTTCATAGTTCTTGGTTCTTGGTCCTACGGTACGTGAGATATAATTACGAACAACGGTGAAGCAAAAAGGGGGTTTTGATTTTGACCGATATGTATCTATATAATTATGTTCATCTGCTTCCTCATAACTTCTTAAATACTAATCATAATTTTATAAATAAGGTATAGTTGGAAACGTTATATAACATAACAGGTGTGTGCGCCTTTTCTACTAACTATACTATTCAGGATAAATTTTTATCCAGTGCGTAAATTGTAATCATGAATTCAGCATATCATTGTAGACCCCCTTGCGCAGAAAATTTTCGTCGGTTTTACAAAAAAAAAAAAACAGCTGTTTCATAGAAAAATGCAATACCTCCCGTAGGTATTGCATTTTTCTATTCTTCTACTTTTTATTTGAGATTTTTCAATTTTATTGTTGTTCAGAATAACTCTGGATGGGGAGCGCGACTTTGGATCTATGAAAGAAATGTCATTTGTGTTTGTTTGTGTGTGTGAAAGCGCAGTTTAAGAACACTTACATACTGGCCGCGTTTTAAAAAAGGGAGTTCACACTTACCGATTCCCGTAAATAAGAATAAAATGGAAAAATAATATCTGCCCATTTTATTGTTGATTCGGGTTGAGAATCACTAACATAATTACCTCCTGAAATGTTTTGCAGATGCAAAACTGCACCATGTATAATAGTATGCACCGAAAATTATAGGTATCGTCGTCAAAGATAAGAAATCCAGAAAACAGTTATTTATGAGTCAGAAAACTTCATGATATCGTTGTAAAAAAAGTCCAGTCTAGAGTAAAGAGAGAGTAAATTCTATCTGAAACACATGTTTTATTTATAGCGTATATATTGTATACAATGATTAGAAGAGACCTTGCTTTTTTTAGCTGACAGATCCGTAAGAAGAAATGCCGAAACACACTCAGAGGTCATGGTCAACTGTCGTTTGAAAAAGTTATCTTTACAAATGTAAAAAGTGCATAAAATACAAGATGCATAGAGCTATGAATAGAAGGGTGTCCTGTCATTTCACCAAAAAATAATTAACAAATTTTTACATGACAAGCAACGATTGGCAAAAACATGATTTGTCATTTCATCATTATACAACAACAAGTTTGTCAAATGATTCACTTAAAAAAAATTATTATCCAATAAACTTTTTTTTAATAACGTATTATTTGACAAACAATTCATTTTATTTTTAATTTTATCTCATAACACAACGTTTAGAATAAAAGTCATTCGGTCATTAGTTTATTTAGGTTGTGGTTTTTTTAAGCCTTGAAATACCATTCGGGGCAGATCCGACATGGTTTGGGGAGGTTAGGTTAGGTTGAAACTGTGACCTCCTACGACTAGATTTTAGGGAGGTAGTTCCATAAAAATATGCAAATCAATACCGCCATGATCACTTTGTGACTGGTTTAGAAAATGTATTATAAAATGATATTTAGTATAAACGTAATTTTTTCAAATGAATCTAAATATTACATGAAACATGCATAAATTATTAAATATTATCAGACACATTTGTTAAGAGAAGCATTTGCCAAATAAATGTTTGTAAAGCGAGTGTTTATAAAATGAAACATTTTCGGAATAAGTTGTTTCTGAAATAAATAATATGTGAAACGTTGGTTGTAAACTAAAACTTTGTCAATGTTGTTTTGGTGAAACATTAGTGAACCGAATAGAAGACAATAGAGAGAGTAATTAGGTGCACAATGTATTAATTAGCAACCTATTTATAAACAGAACAACACAATGGTGATCTTATTTCCGAAATGCGTTTCAATGTAAATATTTTTGATAATATGGATGTGCCTATTGTCTGGGCTAACAGATAGAGTCATAATAGAAAATGATTTTTCTAAGTGTTCGAATAGATTACTCTCTTTGTAAATGTGGGTGATATGATAGTGGTAGGAGAGTTCAGAATAGGAAATAATAGAATCGACATTTGTTTAACAAATACAGGTTATACGTAATAGGTGTTATGATTCGTAAGATTCTTTAAAAGATTAGCCATATTTGAGTTTGCAAATATTTATATATCGATCACGTTTGTTTTATTTGTGTTAGTGTTGTGTGAGAGGCTTTTAGCTAAGTAATAACAGCCGCACGGATCGATCAATCAGGTTACGCTTCTCTCGCCGCGATGGGTCGTGCCTCGGAAAATACGTTAAGCCGTTGGTCCCGGCTGTCATTTGTGAATCTTCGACATTCGTTACGGGTCGTCAGAAGGCCGAACGTCTGACAACCAGTATTACCAAGGGGTATCGTATCTGAAGGGGTCTGCTAGGACCGATGCCTGCCGGGGTCGCGTGATTGTTCGAAAGAGATACCGTGACCCCGGCACATGGGCAACTGAAGGAACACGGGTGGGTTTTAGTCAGTAAAAGTCTGACACGCCTTCCCGCTCCGCCCAGAGCGGGAGAAGTCATTTGATGATTTCCCATCCAAATAAAAAAAAGAAAAAAGGGGTATCGTATCACCCAGTAACCGGGTTGTGGAGATCAGATAGGCTGTCGTGTCCATGTAAAATACTGGTATTCAGCTATATCCGGTTAGACTGGAAGCTGATCCCAACATAGTTGAGAAAAGGTTAATTTTATAATTTTTAATAATTTATTTAATAAAAACGATTTCAAAAGAGAATATTTAGCGTACAGTATTAAATTTTCCATACAATTATAGTGCCTAAAGATAAACTTTCTAAAATATTTTTATCACAAGTGCAGATGATGATTTATTGGACTTAAAATGTAAGGTAGCGGTCCGCCCGATCTAGGTTAATTCAAATCTGTGTTTTGGGTTAAACAGATAATGAAGATTGTGTTAGAACAGGGAACAGAATCTTTTTTTTACCCAGCCAAAGCCACACGTAATCTGTAGGATTACTATTAGGCAACGCCTGGTCCGAGAGCCTAATGTTGCCTGATACGACTTTTGATCCGGCCCGCGAAAACATTTTCCAATATTTATATTTATAATTCTACTGTACGTGTGTATGTCACTGAACTCCTCCTAAACGGCTGGACTGATTTGAATGAATTTTTTTGTATGCGTTTGGGTGGCACCCTTTTAAATTTACAAATCAGCCCGACAGATGGCACTGCTTTCGAGTTCTAGGAAACAGGACAACATCTGTACGGTCAGCTAGTTGGATTTAATTTTTCATTTTACACCAACAAGAAACAAAAGACTACTACTATGTACTAATAAGGATATAAACTGATATTTTTATCACATATGTATGTCGTCCACTGCTTGTTTTGCGTACCTTTTTCGTATACTATTGCGGTTTCTACAAGCAATGAATAACAAAAAGCTGTAAGTTATGTATTTGGAATCGCAAGTAATAACTAGAAGCAAGGTGTTTTCTAAATATGGATTTAAATTGTTATGTAACTTTCGCTTTATATTTAGAATACTTTTATAAATGTATTAAAACGAAAACCTATTTATTTTCCTAACCCGTCTATTGTCTAGTGGCTCATGACTTCATTAGTGTTTCATAGTTTAGCCCGCCGCTTTCCAAAGGTTGCCCGCCTCTCTTTTACATGACATACAATGTTTACTAATGACGTACGTGTTCAGCTATGCAACAATAGTAAAAATCGTCATCAATACCTTGTATACATCTTTTTACACGCTTTATATTGGCTTCGCTTGTATGTTTGTTTGTAACCGACTCCTTATAGCGCGATTTTGACCCACTTTAAACGACCAGATTTCATTCAAACTTTGCACACCTGTCAAGGACCGATGACAATGCAATAATTTCATAAATTTGTGGCATTATGCTTGCCAGTGTTACCAGGACAGCAAAAAAACTGTCTTCGAAAACTACGCTGACATACGTCACAAACTAATTTGTGCCATTATCCTTGACAGGGTTACCAGGACAGCAAAAAAAACTGTCTTCAATAACTACGCTGACATACGTCACAAACTACGCTGACATACGTCTCAAAATTCGAAACACTCTAAAAAATAGAAAATAAATAATAGTTTAAAAAAACTAAAAAAACACGCTTCCATTGAAACCAAACTAAAAAGTACAAAATAATGGAAAAAACCGGCCAAGTGCGAGTCGGACTCGCGCACCGAGGGTTCCGTACAAACCTGTAGGTATAAAGATTAAAATTTTAAAAAAATATTTTTATTATATGATTTAACTAAAAATTTACGGTTTTTGTAATTTTTCCTTTATCTATGCTATAAGACGTTGCTTCGTACCAAATTTCAAAATTCTAGATCAACTGGAAGTACCCTTTAGGTTTTGATTCCCTTGCGAGTTTCGAAAATTTGCGGAAATTTGCGACATAAATGGCTATATCTTTTGATTGCGTTAGCTTAGAAGTTTGATTTTTTCACAGCTTCAAGGGACAGTAGACTTGAGTATTTAATGTGAATTTCAGCTTGATACCTCCACGCGTTTCTGAGAAAAAGGGTCTTGACAGACGGACGGACGGACGGACGGACGGACGGACGGACGGACGGACGGACAACAAAGTGATCCTATAAGGGTTCCGCTTTTTCCTCTTGAGGTGCGGAACCCTAAAAAAGCGTGGGGTGCCTGATATCAATAAAAAAATACCTTAAAAAGCACCCCACGTTTGGTTTCAATGGAAGCGCGTTTTTTTAGTTTTTTTAAACTGTTATTTATTTTTTAACACTCTTTTATTAGCTTTATACGTATGTTAGTATGTGCCTATGTAACGGAAACTTTGAACATGATTTTGACCCCCTTCAAAACGTCGAACTCGTTGTCGTTCCCTTCGAAACGTTAACTCAAAATTTGGCATACTTATCAAGGATCAATGACAATACAATAATTTCATAAATTTGTGCCATCATCCTTGCTAGGGTAAACAGGATAGCAAAAAAATTGTCTTCGAAAACTACACTGACATAATTATGACGCAAAATTCGGATCACCCTAAAAAAATAGAAAATAAATATTAGCAATTTTTGTTAGCATTTCTGTCGCAGTCGGTTTAATTTCAAACTTTTATTATCATCATCACTGCGTTAGTGTTAACTAGGTATTGATGGTAAATATTTTCGAAGTGATTCCTATAAATTCAGATACACAATAATCAAGCCGTTTTTGGAAACTACGTAAAACTTTTTCAATTTTAGATAGAAAAATACTAGAAAATTCCTTTTCTAATAGCATTCATAAGGTAAATTATTGCTATTAGAAAATTCCTTTTCTAATAGCAATAATTTACCTCTAGAATAAAAGCATTCAATGAGATACACTTTTGACGTGACAACGTCTTATAAATTGGTTTGCCAGGTGACACTTCAAGAAACTGCGTTACGCTCCGCTCACGTTATGCGCTCACAATGAGAGCGAGTGAGAGGCACGCGTCCCTTCCACTCGGGCATGGTTAGCCCGCCTAAGAGCGAGAGAGACAGACATATTACCACTCAAAGTCGTTGTCACGTAAAACTTTCGCCCGTATACCGACTTTACAGGCAACCAATTTTTTTTCTTCGTTCGTAAGGTCATTTTAAAGTATACTTATTGTCCTTTACGGAATCTCAATAGAAATTGACAACATTCTAGAATGTACCTACGTGGGCCCATCCTTATACGATATCGTTAAGGGGAAAAGAGATGCATATACTTTAGGCAACTTCTTATTTGTCACCATTTATGTTATTTGTATATAGCATTGTAACTATACTATATAGATAGACTATACTATTTACATCCATTGCAAAATATCAATAGAGCATCACAAGAAACTAGTCGATCTATCTAACAGAGAATTATTGAAGAAAAACACATTTTGCGTCGACCCCAAATAAATTGAGATAAGAACTCAATATGATGGTGAATTTTATTTGACCCTTTCTTGTGATGCTACATTGATATTTTACAATGGATACAATTACAAATACTTTCTCATACTTCTGAATTTTACCTTAAATAAATTGGGATAAGGGAAAGAAAATGTTGATGATGAGACTTTTCTATTAGTCGTCATGTCGATCACCTCCTTTCTAGCCACTTATATCATCTTTCACACAGTCTGTCCATCGTTTGTTAAGTCATAATTACGGTTTATATGGGTAGTTCATATAATTGTTATTTTTTTATTTAACTGCTTTTGTAAGTTTATTTTTATTTTCTTTTCATTTCATTTATTGTGTATATGTATCATTTGCATCGTATATGTAAGCGGGCACGCCCTTTATGCCTGGAGGCTTTATTAAGGTTTTAAGTTCTGTTTACGATTTTGTTTTATTATTTATTTCAGCTTGAGTTTAGTTTTCAATGTTTTGTTGGTATATTGGCGTGTGCTAGCTGACATATGGCGAATAATGTATGTTTTGTTTTATAATATTAATAACTTACACAATACTGTATAGAATCAAGTTCTTCTAACTTAACAGACAGCTGTGCTGCTGGGGAGTTTGTTCCGCCACTTCTTCTTCCCAGCGAAAGCACTAGGAAGTGTCGAAGGGCGGGCGTTTTGGGGGGACTGTCTCATGTAACTTTGACGTTCAAAAAGTGCTGACTCTCAGCCTAGTTTGAATAAATGACTTTTGATTTTGATTTTTGATTTTGATTAGTATTGCATAAAAAAAAAACAAATAATTATGATCTTTATTTAACATTAGAACCAAACCAGAGGGGTAATTGCGGAACCTTTTATCGGTAGGAATTGGTTTAATATTCATAGTTAAACAACATTCATTGCGTTATTTACGTTGCTGAGCCGACAATCTATTCGAACAAATGACGCAATGGTTAAGAAATAATCTTCAATCCCATTCAGATTCTGGTAAATTGTGCGTTTCGCAATTAGGGTGCAGGTGTCATTATGTTGTGAAGTTTATTTCTTGCATATAATACAAATAATCATGAGCAAGGCAATGGAAAAAAGCGTGGGGTGCTTTTTAAGGTATTTTTTTTATTGATATCAGCTACCCTACGCTTTTTTTTCCATTATTTTCTACTTTTTAGTTTGGTTTTCTATGGAAGCATGTTTTTTTTTTAACTATTATTTATTTTCAACTTTTTAACGTGTTTCGAATTTTGAAACGTATGTCAGCGTCAGTTTTTTTTGCTGTCCTGGTTACCCTGGCAAGGATAATGGCACAAATTAATGAAATTATAATATTGTCATCGGTCCTCGATAAGTCTACAGAGTTTAAATGAAATCTGGTTCGTAAAGCGTGTAATAATCATGAGCAAGACAATATGCAATAATTATTTAATTCAATCCTACGCGATCGAATTAGAAATGAAGAGATCCGTAGGAGAACCAAGGTAACCAACATAGCCCGGAGAATTGCTAAACTGGAGTGGGAATGGGCAGGACACATTACTCGCATAACAGATGGCCGATAGGGCGAAAGGTTCTAGAGTAGTGACCGCGTACCGAAAGACGAAGAGTTGGAAGGCCTCCCACAAGATGGACCGATGACCTTGTGAAGGCCGCGGGAATCCGCTGGATGCGGGAAGCACAAAACCGGTCGAAGTGGCGGAGCTTTTGGGAGGCCTATGTCCAGCAGTGGACTTGTTTCGGCTGAAATGATGATGATGATGACATGTACCCACATACATAGTACATACAGGTCAAAATCATAACCCTCCATATTGCTTCACCGTAGTCACGTAAAAACCGATGATAGTTCGCACATTCCTTAAATGATTCTAATATGCATAAAATGTCGGAGTTGCAGTAATTTATGAAATTCTAAGAATGTGTCGATACTGTATAGACGCTGTTTACTGATGTAATGTTATGAGTTAAGTTACTACTGGCTAAGTGTTGTTTAAGAATGTTTGATAAGTATGTAGGAGCAGAACACACGGCTACGGTTCGGTATAAACTGATCTCACATTGTAAAGGATTTCCGTATAATGAGAGGTCAGCTTAAACTGGAACTGTATAACTTGATATGTAGCCTTGCTTACAAAGTTAGTTCAACAACGAATGGACTATACTCCATTTGTTTAGGTAGTTAACTAAAGGTAAACAATCTTGATATGTCTTTTTATATAAAATAAATCGTATAAAAGACCAACAAATATTATTTAAATTAAGTTACTTACCTAACATCGGTTTAAGTAAATACCTAATTGCAAACATTTTTAGATTCAATTTTTAGACAGTTTTTTAGATAAAAGACATGTTAAGATTGTTTACATTTAGTTAACTACCTAAACAAATGGAGTATAGACATGTTAGTCATAGCAGAAGTAGGTAGGCAGTGGCTTGTGCCTACGAATAACAGCCGTACGGGACAATGGATCAAACAACCAGCGCTGGCGCTGTCTCGCATACAGTCGCAGAATTATGCTTAGCGATGGCCGTTTTGCGTCTGTGTGGCGTATGTTTTCAGGGGAAATTTTGTGTTGTGTTTGGTCTTTTCTGGGTCATGTTTGCCGCAAATAAACGTATTTTCTTTTTTTTTTTCTTTTTTCTACACTTGTCGCGGTTGAACCATAGGTGCGAGAACATCTTTCCAAGACCCCTTTCGTGCCTTGGAAAGCACAGCTCTATTTAACTTCTATTAAAAACCAAACTTCATTCGTTTTTAGGGTTCCGTTGCCAAATGGCAAAAAACGGAACCCTTATAGATTCGTCATGTCTGTCGGTCTGTCTGTCTGTCTGTCTGTCTGTCCGTGTATGTCACAGGTCAATTTTTTCCGAAACTATAAGAGCTAAGCTATTGAAACTTGGTAAGTAGATGTATTCTGTGAACCGCATTAAGATTCAGACACAAAAATAGAAAAAAAAAAACGATAAATTTTGGGGTTCCCCATACTTAGAACAGAAACTCAAAATTTTTTTTTTCATCAAACCTATACGTGTAGGGTATCTATGGATAGGTCTTTAAAATGATATTGAGGTTTCTAATATCACTTTTTTCTAAACTGAATGGTTTGCGCGAGAGACACTTCCAAAGTAGTAAAATGTGCCCCCCCCCCCCTGTAACTTCTAAAATAAGAGAATGATAAAACTAAAAAAAATATATGATGTACATTACCATATAAACTTTCACCGAAAATTGGTTTGAATGAGATCTAGTAAGTAGTTTTTATTTAATACGTCATAAATCGTAAACCGCAATTTACCTTTCATTCAATCAATTCAAATATAAAAATTAAAAAAAAAAACATTTAATTTCATAAACATAAACCTTATGCATAAACCGTGAATACCTACAGGTTTGTACGGAACCCTCGGTGCGCGAGTCCGACTCGCACTTGGCCGGTTTTTAGTTGATTAATGATCATTGTATACGTTTTCAACAAGTTTAAGTAAACTTGTAACAGTAGGTTTTCATCCAAATCTCATAACTTTTTCATTCTTCACCATAGCATCTGACTTAGTCTCAACTCTCTCACATCTCTCTCTTCATCATCATCGCTAGTGCTCGCATAAAGAATTCACATTTTTGTACCCTGTTTACTAAATAAGTAGTCCTTCAGACCGAATTTCAGCCATGACCACCAATATCAACAAGAAATATTATACTGCATAAGTGTGTGCGCAGACACAGGTGCACTCTCTACCTATTTCATTTAGCTAACCGTTTCGCAATAATGATAAGGTCGTCTTCCAGTATAACCGAATGCAACTGAATACCAGTATATTACATGAAGTGACAGCCAACTTACTGAGTTGTTAAGACTGGTGGTCAGACTTTCAGTCTTCTGACGACCCGTAGGGACTGCCAAAGAGCCACAAATGACAACCAGGGCCAACTGCTTAACGTCATGTTTTTTGTGACTATCGCAAGCGCTATTGCTAAGTATGAGGTGCTGAGTTCGAATCCCGTTTCGATCAAAGTGTTATTTGCTTTATCTATCTGGAATTTTTCAGTAGCAGCCCGGAGTCTAGATTTGTGTCCGATTGGTGGCAATAGGTCCTCTCTTTATTACATGGGACTTAAACATTATGTCTTGGAATGTGGGTATACAGTCACCAATAGAGTATTAGTTACCGGTAAAGGGTCGTCGGATATAGCTGAAGTTTAGTTACAAACTGTTGGCAGTTTCCGAATAAAATTTACATTAAGTAGCAGAAAACAAATAGTTCATTTATACAATTAAATTTCGTTCAAAAACATCCATCGGTGTCTAATTAATCTTTTATTGAATCCGACGACCTTGGTTAGTTATCTCTTTTTTAGGCTGTACTACTATAGGTACACCTCTTCCTAACCCTCATTTTTGTTTTTCAACAATGTCGACTCGACCCCGAATGTTAGGAACGCAATATTAAAAAAAGAAAATTGTAATAAAAAGGAAGCTTCCTTGATTTTTTCCCCTTCCTATGAGCGTCGGATCAAAGGTATGAGAAATATTTTGTGTAAATATTATAAACCAAACTCGCCCTGATTTCCCTATTGCATATAGCAAAGCTCTTGGTAAATATCACGGAACAAGATTTTTATTGCTAAGCAAAATCTCTAAGGCTTTTATATAAAAGGGTTCGTAGTAAGTCTTCTTTATATATTGTTACGAGCTGGGGTTCGGGATAAATTAATTTAAACCAATATTATCGAAACACACAAATCAGTTTAATTAAATAATCACAAATACCACAACAACAAGAAACGTCAAAAGGAATCACTTGTTTCGCTTGTACTGTATCACTTGAAACGTATTCGATCGCTACCGTAACCGAACTCAACTGTCATCCGACAATCCGCTAATTATATCCCGAGCAGAACATTCGCGAACATTCGATACTTTGCCACAGTTCACACGTAGCTTAGAAGCTAACAGTCCTTACGAGAGCCAACTGTTTACTGTTTAATCCCGCTATTCGACAATAGATGGCGGTGGCATCTACGTACAATTGTTCGTGTAGCACTTGATAACAGATAGCGTTAGCGTGTCGTTTCTAGTAGTTTCGAACACTGCCCCATCTTAAGATGGAGTTAGCGTGATGTTTCTAGTCTTTACGATCTACGTAACAATATGGAACCCTTCTGTGAGTTTAGAGTAAAACAAAGTAGAAGTGTGAGCAACAATTAATAATGCTATACAAACATAACGTTATGCCTGTAATGCTAAAAGGATTAGGTAGGAGTCTGCCTTTAGTACACTCACATTTCGACAGTTATGTTTAAATCCCTTGTAATAGGGGACAAGCCTATTGCCATCAACCAGACATAAATCCAGACTTCAGGCTGTTTCTGAGAAGTTTCAGATTCAAAAAAAACCGGCCAAGTGCGAGTCGGACTCGCGCACCGAGGGTTCCGTACAAACCTGCAGGTCATCATCATCATCATTCGTCATCATCGTTTATGAAATGAAATGTTTTTTTTTTTTAATTTTTATATTTGTGTTGACTGAATGAAAGGTAAATTGTGGTTTACGATTTATGACGTATTAAAAAAAAACTACTAACTAGATCTCGTTCAAACCAATTTTCGTTGGTAGTTTTCATGGTAATGTACATCATATATTTTTTTTAGTTTTATCATTCCCTTATTTTAGAAGTTACGGGGGGGGGGGACACACATTTTACCACTTTGGAAGTGTCTCTCGCGCAAACTATTCAGTTTAGAAAAAAATGATATTAGAAACCTCAATTTCATTTTTAAAGACCTATCCATAGATACCCCACACGTAAGGGTTTGATGAATTTTTTTTTTGTGTTTCAGTTCTATGTATGGGGAACCCCAAATATTATTGTTTTAAAAAAAAAATGATATTAGAAACCTCAATATCATTTTTGAAGACCTATCCATAGATACCCCACACGTAAGGGTTTGATGAAAAAAATTTTTTTGAGTTTCAGTTCTATGTATGGGGAACCCCAAATATTATTGTTTTTTTTCTATTTTTGTGTGAAAATCTTAATGCGGTTTACTGAATACATCTACTTACCAAGTTTCAATAGCACAGCTCTTATAGTTTCGGAGAAAAGTGGCTGCGACATACTCGGACAGACAGACAGACAGACAGACAGACAGACAGACAGACAGACATGGCGAATCTATAAGGGTTCCGTTTTTTGCCATTTGGCAACGGAACCCTAAAAACTAATAACACTTTGCTCGGCCTAAGAATCTAACCCAGGACCTCGTGCTTAGCAGTAGCGCAGTGCGACTACTAGACCAACGAGGCAGTCAAAATATAAATACCAGCCTATTAGTGTTCCTAGGGTCGCGAAGTTTGTTCGAAAGAGTTACCGTGGCCCTGGCATAGAGGCAACTGAAGGAAAAAAGGGTGGGTTTTAGTCAGTAAAAGTCTGACAGGCCCTCCCGCTTCACCTGGAGCGGGAGACATCACTAGATGATTTCCCAACCACAAAAAAAAGGCTATTAATGTTCCACTGCGGCAGGGTAAAAACGTCTTCACATACAGAGAAGGCTTGAGAATTGCTAAGAAGGAAACTGCCGTAGAAAAAATAAACATAATCATTAGCCTATATTGTTCCCACTGTTGGGGCACAGGCCTCTTCTCGGTGAGAGAAGTGGGCCCGAATCCACGCGGGTCCAGTGCGGGTTAGTGAATGTCACATGTTTACAAATTTTTGTTTCTAGGACATGCCGGCCGGTTTCTTCAGTATGCTTTCCTTTACCGGTTTGAGAGCAGTGGTGATCAAATGATTCACACAAAATAAAACGCCTGATTTGGTTCGAACCCACGAGCTGAAACTCTTCAAGTTGAGGCGATTACCACTGGACCACTACTGCTCTAGAGGAAGATATTCTAAGCTTAATTCTTCCCATATTGTATGCAAAATAATATATGATATATATTCATCGAAATACATTCTCATTTCAGTGATTGGTACAGAAAGTGTTTACGTTAACCTATTTACAGAATAAACAATTCCATTTTATAGAATTCTGTACAATGAGATGCTGAATATCAATATGGTATGTATGTGCGTATAACAAAAATTATAACACATTGTTTGAGCACGTTCCATTATGTTATTGAAAACAGGCAATTAGCGCTTGCTTCATTAGCAAATAACTTAGTTACTCGAGTTTCAGTTCGATTTCGAAGAAAAATTTTATTGACCTACTGACATTCACAAAAAGACAGAGATAAAAACTGTGCCTCATTGTTTTAATGGTTGCAAATTCTTCTGCTGAACGTGAGTGATTCCTCGCTCCGGCAAAATGGATTTAGGTTTTTTCATGTGGAATTTCTTAGTTAACAACCCGGGCTCTGGATGTGTGCCCCTCGTCATCATCATTTCAGCCGTAAGACGTCCACTGCTGGACATAGGCTTCCCCAAATTTAGGGGCGCTTTGCCATAATCGCCACGCTTGGCAGACGGGTTGGTGGTCGTAGTATGGTAGTAAAATTAATAGAGAACGCTGCTGCCCATTCTGTGGTAAGTCATTTAGTCGCGTTTTACTACACGGGGAGAAACGGGATGGTGCTATTCTTTTTTGAAGTGAAAACTTCTTTAGCGGCGTTGAGCACTTTTTCTGTAATGGGTATAAAATCTTAAACTCGCGTCAGGACACGTGACCTGATCGAAAAAGCGTAGGACGGATGGAGAGTAGACAGCTATCCCCTCTCTACGGCGCGGCGAAAATGTATGCCTGGGCCTACTGTTTCGTTTAGGCGGCGCAGGGCGCTTGCGCGAATGTTCGTCTATGTTACAGCGTGCCACGCGCATCCATGGATGGTGACAGCTGATGGCTCGACCGTCTGTGTAGTGATCACATTGTTGTGTATTCGTAAAATTCGTGAATATAAAGTGCTTAAAATATGGAAATTGAACAACAAATTATTCCCTAACCATTCCAAAATATCAAACATGCTCAACGTTAATAATCAAGTTTTCACTTCTGCCGGCACTCCCGGAGTGCAATTTTTTTTCTTTTGGATGGGAATTCATCAAATGACTTCTCCCGCTCTGGGCGGAGCGGGAGGGCATGTCAGACTTTTACTGACTAAAACCCACCCGTGTTCCTTCAGTTGCCCATGTGCCAGGGCTACGGTATATCGTTTGAACAATCTCGCGACCCTGGCAGGCATCGGTCCTAGCAGACCCTTCCAATGGTGCTATTCTTCACGTACGGCACTACACGGATGGATAAGTGCCTATTTAATGGCAATAGGCTCGCTTCCCATTACATGGGATTTAAACATAATTGGCGAAACGTGGGTGACCTATCTCTAAACATTCCGAAAAAAAGGTGATCTTATTTTATGTAGCTTGAGAAGCAAATATTGCTTTCTAGATTTTTTAAGAAAAGCAGTATTTACTGTTGCATTTTCTAGAAATAATTGCTGAAGTAAAATATCTTAGCAAAATAAACGGCCAAATTTTGAAATGCCAAACGACAATTTAGAATTTGGAGTTGAAATTAAGAGAGCAAGCAGCAAGACCAAGTGGCTACCAAGGACCAGTTCTTATTTCAAGGACTCCAGCTCAACAGTCTTTGGACAACCAGTAACAATAATATTCTTTTAATAAGTCCCAAGTCCCAAGGATAAAAAAGTACTACAAGAATCCAACCAAACAACAATAAAAACATTAAAAAACACAACAAAAATAATACATACTGTCATAATATTCTATTTTCTGGTTAAAATTAATCTCGGATATTCTGGGGATGAACTGGACTTCTTCAATGAGAACCATTTCTTACCCAGTCCATAGAAACTTTTTATAGGGAGAACTAGAAAAGGATATCAGGGAGGCCTTTGCCCTGCAGTGGGCATCACTGGCTCATAATAATCTGTACTAATATTATAAATGCGAAAGTAACAATGTCTGTTACTTTTTCAGGCCGTATCGGCCTAACGGATTTCTATGAAATTTTGCAGACATGTAGACCATTTTTTTTTTTTTATTCCGACCGATATTTTCGGACCCTTTCCTACTATAGCAAAACCGCCTGCTAAAGTTATTTTTATATTATAAATTAAATGGCTGTAAAAGTAGGGAAAGACCAAAGAAACGATTGATGAACTATGTGAATGATCATATGGCTATAAAAGAGAAAACCGAGATAAAGACTAATACAGAAGTATGGAAGAAAAAGACCCCTAATAAATTGGGCTAAGGGAGGAAAATTAAAGAAAATATTGAATTAGGACCAACCTCGTCCAGTCAGGCTCCCAACACCAAACACGCACACCAACACAAGTACCACACACTCGCGCAACATCCTCGCACACGATGCGCCTACGACTGTCGATTATAATCTGTTCCGAGCCCTGCGCGAGCAGTGTTATGATTTGATGACATCCGCCGTCTTGATTGGTTCCCAAAGTTTTTATTAGATCACCTTTAGAAAGATTGCTTTGATGGAAGTTATTGTTTATATAATAAATAATAATTATTTGACTATTGTTCTAGGAGTCTTCTATTAACAATGGGAGGAAGAAAGAAATGAAGTCTCCTTAGAGCTGTTACACTTTAGACCGTTTTTGAGAGGGATATTCAAAGGTATCGTTTGTACTATTGACTGGCCTGTTAGTCAGTTAGTGATCCTGCCTGCTAAGACTGAGGTCGTGGCTTCGTTTCCCACCCAGGACAAATCTTTGTGTGATGAGCACAATCATTTGTTTTGTGTCTGGGTGTAATTTATAATAATAATATATAATAATCGTTTATTTATAAAAATGGCCACATTTACAATATTACTTAAAAATTTAAATAGAGCACAGTTGCTCATTTGCCTGAACTAGGTTGAACCTGTGTTTCAGGCATCTATAATATGTATGTATTTAGTAATACATAAGTATATTTATCAGTTGTCTGGTTGCCATAGTACAGGTTCTGCCTAGTTTGGAATCAGATAACGTTGTGTTGGTTGTCCTAAGAAGGTATTATAAGATATGTCTTATAGGATAACTTTGGGGCTACTTTTCTCAATTTTAGTTTTCAACCTATACACTAATAACTTCATACTCATCGTCACCATTATCCTCTTTCATTTTTGAAATGTATGTCAAAGCCATGTTACGGAACGAGAGGGCATGGGAAGCCGTCACCTCCTTCTGCGAAGTGGTAATGCTCGCGAAGGAGGAGGTGGGGCGCGTGAGGGAGTGGCAGTCTCTGCGCCCTCACGTCCCTAACCGCCGCAGGAGGAGACGCCCCGGGCGTCAAGAGTCGATAGCGGACTCCCAGCCACCGTAGGCGCGAGCTTGCGGGCGGCGAGCAATGGGTACCACCCGGTAAGGTTTGGGTCGATGGCGCGTAGTGTTCCACGCGCGCCTCAAAGATATGTCAGCAGCACTGAAGGGGTCTGCTAATACCAATGCCTGCCAGGGTCGCGAGATTGTTCGAAAGAGAAAAAAAAAAGAAAAATGTATATCAACGCGAGGTATAGATATTTTAGTTTAAAATAATTAATATATATAATAATTCTTCTTTCAAGCGTTAAGCACTTCAATGCATTCCAAATCCACTGCCACTGCAATTTATAGTGTGTTTTTAGAAGCACATAATCATTAATGAGGTTTAAACTAAGCCTATTAACACTGTTACACACACATTTTCACTCAAATGACCTTTCATAAAGACGCAAATGGCCCAAGAATATCACTAAATCATCCAATTTCCTGAATTCCATACTTCGCTCGTCCGCCCGTAATTCAGCGACAAATAATAGTATCAATAACCCGACGGGGTGCCGCAAGGAGCTCTCCTAGGACCGGTAAAGTTCTAACAATGCGGGTCTGGACAAAGGCATTGATATCCGAGTTGCGACGGCTTTGTACAACTTGCCCAGCCGGATATTTTTATTGGATTACAGATTTAATAGTACAATACGAGTTTGATAGTTATTATTACACTTTTCTGCGATTTTCACTGCCATTGTTGTATTGTTGGCGTTTGTGGTTGCTTTTATGTGAATGTGAAAGAGAATGTACCTACGATATGTCCTGCTTGAAACTTTTTTTGTTTGTGCGATGGGTTTCTATGAACAAAGGCATGATTAAAAGGCTATAAAGTGTTTGACTTGTCAAATGTTTCACAAACTATAAATAAGTTGTAAAACTATTCATTGGTCACTCACAAAAATGTAATCGTGGTTTAATACATAGGCCTCCGCCAAAGGGAGGGTTTGCCATCGCCACGCTTAGCAATCGGGTTGTCGATTGCAGTATGGTGGTAAAATACAATGAGAACCTACTGCCCATTCTCTAGTAAGTCCTTTAGTCGCATTCTACGACACTCACGGGAAAAATGAAATGATGCTTTTCTTTACGTCTGGCGACACACGGAACGACCTTAAATAGGTGTTTGGAACAGGCTGGACGTGGAAGACGTAAAACAGGGATTTGTGATGCAACCTGCGACATGCTAAATTGATTCAATCAAAACATTGAAACCAAAAACCTTTATTAATAGTAAGTTTGAGAACCACACAAGTTTAGCATTGAGCGAACGTGCCACTTTTCTTAACGTAAGCACTTTTAGCAATATTTAGCTGTAGGTATACTTGTGATTGATTATAACGTCATACTTTCAGGTCTAAAATTGATCACTGTTATGTTAATTTAATTAAATTTGTTTTGAGAGCCTGGTGATCCGTCACACATGGTATCCTAGTATCCATATGGCGTCCACGCCAGACGCTCATCAACGCTATCATTCTTGTCTCTTATATTTATGCTGTATAAACCTTTGTCATCATCTACCTAGCCTTTTCCCAACTATGTTGGGATCGGCTTCCAGTCTAACCGAATGTAGCTGAATACCAGTATTTTGCATGGAGCAACTGCCTATCTGACCTCCACAACCCAGTTGCTGGGCAATACGATACCCCTTAGTAAGACTGGTTGTCAGACTTTCGTCACTTCATTCACAAATGTTAGCCGGGATTAACAACGTAACCTGCTTTCACTGCCATTCGCGGATGCTTGATGAGTAGTCGGGAGTCTGGCAAACCAGTTGTACCAAAGGGGGTTGTAGAGGTAAAACACTGATATTCAGCTGCATTTGGTTAGATCGAAAGCCGACTCCAACTTACTTGAGAAATAGCTAGGTAGATTGATTAATTGAGTTCAATCTACATCTTTTACATTATGAAACAGGTCCTTAACTGCAACGCTTTCTTCTAAAAATGGAATAGTATTTATCTAACCATAAATGCTATCAAATCAATCAAATCAAAATATTTTTATTTCACATATACCTACATGGGCACTTATGAAACGTCAGAAGCTAGGTGCACGGTTCCAAACTGTTGATTCCTATGGAGAAGAGCCGGCAAGAAACTCTACGGTTAATCTTTTAAAAATAATTGATTTTTACAATGGTTTCAAATTACAGTGTTAATAGATATGGGAGGACGGTGTAGGCCTGTCAACAAGTACCAGATACTGAATAAGATAGAAAATTGTAGTAGTACAAGGCCTGCAACGTTCTCACATTCACAAAGTATAAAATAATCTACTTATATAATAGTATTTCATAAATAAATAAGACATTTTACACTATTTAAACCAACTCTCATTATTGCCATGACAACCAATATGCCATGACATCAACATTTATAAACTGTACGTGGAGGTTGGTTCTCTAGAACAAAACCTCCATCTATTGTACATAATGTGTCGAGAACCACAGAAATGCATACCTAATACTAGAAAGTATGTAATAATTAACAGCCGAAGATATTACTTTCGAGGTTTTAACCTGAGAGGCAATTCTCGTATTTTTAAGAACGTTCGGTGAGATTTCTGTCTCAACCTGTCAAAAATACCTCGAGTTTCCCCACATTTTTGACAAGTTTTTGACATTTGGATGTCGCCGAGATGAGACTGTGACCTGACTTTGAAAGTTTTTGATCAGGAGAATTGGCCTTCTAATCTGTATCAATTTGTCAAGAATACTTCGAGTTTCCATAATTTTTTTAACAAGTTTTTGACATTTGTTTTTCGTCGAGATGGGACTGCGTCTTACTTCTGGTGACGGAAACTCTAGCGCGAGAACAGTCTTATTGTGCTGTTTACACATGCAAAATGTAGTTAATTATTAACATGCATTATTAGGTGTCCAGTATGTTGTCATTGTTTTATTCATTCATTAAAACAATAACGCCAGTTAAAACAAATTACGTGATGGTCGCATCATTTGTCTACGAAAAGGAAGTCCCAAATAGTCTATTGTGACTGTTCAAATATTCAATATTAGTTTCGTTCAGCGGTTTGCCCGCATAAGTCTTGATACTGTGGGAACATCGGGAGACATACGATCTTTTGTCCTAATCCAGGTGATGGTCTTCCTATGTCCCAAATTTAATACAAATACGTTTATTCGTGTTTAAGTAAAAGTGTAACAAAGCAACATACACCAATGAAATAATTTGTCTTTACAATATTAATATATATTTAATGGTTAATTTATTTTCAGTTCTATACAGGGTATTCAAGACCCCTCGCCGAACCGTTTCAGATAATACATTGTACTATATTTGTAACTAGGCACAAATAACTTTGAAAACCAAAATCTTTTTGTTCAATAAGTAGGGCTAACATAAATCACGATTTGAATGCCTTTTTACTCGTCATTTTATTCGTGGTTATTTCTTTTTCTTCCATATTTCTCTATTAGTCGTCATCTGGGTTGTCATCGCCTCCTAGCTATATCATCTAAATCAAAAATCATTTATTCACACTGGGCTGACAGTGAGCACTTTTTAAACGTCAAAATTACCTAAGACAGTCCCTCAAAACGCCCACCCTTCACCACTTCCCAGTACTTTAGCTGGGAAGCAGAAGTGGCGCAACAAAGTCCCCAGCAGCATCACAGCATATTTTACACTGTTCTTCCATCAATTCATGTATTTTATCATCTAAAAGTACCAAAGAACCAAAACTATTTCGTACAAGAACGCCGTCTTCAAAACCAATTTAAAAGTCCTGCTAGATTCTCTAATGAATCAAGACTAAACGAATACCCTTTACACATATTTAAATTCCGAATCATGACTTCAAAAAAACAAAAGCCGACCAATCAGCGTACATTATTCACAATTACACACTCCTCATTTCTTCGCGCTTACATTTAAGGAGGTTTAATTTATTTTTTCCACACCGCCAGGGTGAGGCGCCCCGTTGAGCCCACATGCTGTGAACATAAAGGATTCCTTTAATTCTTTAGGGTTCCTTTAGTATTTAGAGGATTAATAAATAAAAACAGTAAACAAGGATTGTAATTCAGCCATTTGTAAAAATCCTTACATTATAATGTTTGGATTTTACAAGAGTCTCTGAATTTTCTTCGGCAATATTTATTGATTTTCGAATCGGCACGGAAGCATACCACCCCGACCCTTCTTCGAGCCAGCCCGCGCCATTGAGTCTGTAGCTTTAAATTTGTCCCTAAATAATACTCATTCCGATCTAGCCTGTCCCTTGCTGCCCAAACAAGCTAGCCCTACCAGCGCCCTTGCCGAATGCCCTAAGCCGAGGTCCGTACCCCACAGGGATAACCTTAGCGAGAAGTCGCTCTAGTTTTAAGTTTTTAAGCCCTAGGTAAGGTAGCCAGCAATTCCGATTAAACAGCTGACAACCTGACAGGTTAACCTGCGAGAAGTCATTAAAAACGGAAGCATATCGAATGATTGAAAATAGCTATGAAGCATACCTATTGTTGGTTGTACAAATACCTCATGTGGTAATTTGATTAATTAAAATTTGCAATCTAAACTATGTGAATCGTTGAACGGAATTCATTAATTATTTTAGGAATGGCATTTCTATAAACAATATTTATCGCGTTTTTTACGTCACTGTGCAGCCAAATTTTCGAATTTAGGAAGCAAAGACAAGTGATAACCTTAATTTTTCAGATTCCCTTTAGTTATGTGTTACGCAATCGGGTTGTTGTTATATGAAAAATAACTAAGTATGGTTCTGAGTTACAGAAATTATCGCTAAGCGTATTTTGTTGATGGTTCGTCAAGTACTAATAAAAACTATATTCTTGGTAGTTTTAGTTGGAAAAACATTCGTAAGGTGTCTGAATAACCCGGTTGTTGGAAATAAAGTTACTTCAAGATCAATACAAGTATAACATTTTGACAACTTGCTTTATGTGATGTAAAACTTATTATATTATACCTAAAACAACGCATTCAACAACCTTATCTACTATCCATACGTGATTACCACGATATAAAACCAAAATTATTTATTTTCCCCCTTACTTCATTACAGGGCATGTTGTGATAGTGTGCTTATTTAGCTTTTATTATAACATATAAATAAATAAAATAAATCCAACCAATAAGTTAATTGATCCAAAGATATACATAGACACAGGCTGTAAACTTTTTACATTCATCACTTAATCAACTAACAATGGACACAAGGACACAATTTTATTTTTATAACAAAATGTATCAAAACACCAACCATAATGAACCCTTAATAACAGCTTAGTATAATTCTATCAAACCATAAACTACTGACCCTCATCACGACACACGACTCACGCTTGACCAATTCGCATTGTTTTGATGTCCTACGAAGGATATAATGTTCTTTACACTTAATAAGTGTCCCGAGTTCACACAGGTCGGGCTGTACACACCTTAAAGCAAATCCTACCTTAAGTCTTAAAGAACAGAGTGTTTATTTAAATGCACAAATGTTAATTACGATTTCAATTTTAGAATAATACGAAGTGGCTCAAAAGACCAGTTCGGTGTTGCTAAGCCAGGTATGCTTCGTGAGCTTGTTATTGTTCCAAAAGGGTAGGTTCTCCTTTTGAATTTAATTCGGAATGTTGGTATTGAATTAATTATTTAGAGTAGGCTTGTTATGGTTTTCTGTTGGTTTCGGTTTGCAGAGAGAGGTTTAAATAAAAATCTTTGTTGCATATATTATTAAACTTTTTATTACATGTACAATAATAGAGAAAAGATTTGATTGTTTGTAATAGATAAACTCAAAAACTACTACACTCATTTAAAAACACGCTTTTTATTGTCGACATAGTAGGGCAAAACTTGGCTAATCGGTAATAGTTTGATTATTTGATCACAGAATTCTACTTCTTAAACAGATAGATTTGCAAATTTACTATGTAAGAGTCTGTTAAATTGCCTACAACAGTGATTATCTGTATTTATACCAAATACCAAACTGACCATACAAAATAAATTTTATTTTACATAACCTGAAATGAGGTAATTCAGTGATACTTGAGTTATTTGTGATATCAGTCAGGTCAATATGTGATAGTAGCGGAAACAGTAATTAATGAAAATCATATTTATTAATCAAATGTTTTATTTTAGTAATCAAGTTTTCACTTTATTAAGTAATTCTTAGACATTAGAATTGCACAACTGGCTTTGGTTTCTTATTGTTAATAACTTTCAAAAACGAACATCAAAATAAAACTTATTCAGAAAGCTCACAATTTGAACAGAGGAAAAAACTAGTATTAATAACATTTTGGCATGTCGTATAGTACTACCATTTTTACAGAACTGGCATTCAATCCATTCTCCTTTGATTTGTTCTGTAATTCAAAAAAGTTAGTAGGTTAAAAAATGCATAGAATAACAATAATGATAACATTAGCCATGAAATATTTCATAAAACCAAACAGATCTTACAATAAAACCAATAAAAAAACCAAACATTTTAGACAAATTCATACACATTTGGGTATTCTGTGATACATAACAATCATGATTACCGAAAAACACGAATATTTTACTCTTCGAACTTAAGGATTTTGAATATTAGGAATGAAGTTTATTTAGATCACAGATATACAAATATGCTTAAAAATTCTTACCTTATCATTACGTTTATCTGGTTTTCCCATTTTTTATGTGTTTTAAATAATATTTCAGTTTTTCTTTTGCCTAGTCTAATCACAAGTTGTCATAAAGGTTAGACCACAGTTAGCAATTAACAGTACTTTTTTTTTAATTTTTGAGAAAGTTTACGGATACACTCTTTATGTTATCATAACCTATCTGAATAGCGCCATCTATACGCAAAATGTCACAGCTTTAGATTATATAGTAACTTAGATATAGAGGACGAACAAACTATCACAGAACTACTGCATATCACCGATTAGCCAAGTTTTGCCCTATCATCTTAAGTCTTAATACAATATAAGAACTAACACTAAAATAAATATATTATGTCCAATTAAATAAAGGTAAAAAAAGAAAAAGGAAGAGCTCAGTGGGCATCAAAGGATTCGTCCGCCTCGCTGTCGATGTCGGTGGAAAAAGTGCCCAAACGGCTGGCAGCGTTGCCACATTGCATGGCAATGTTGATTCTTTGACCTAAAAATAGGCGAAGTCACGTAAATAGTCGATAAACCGCTTGGCGAAGTCACGTAAATAGTCGACAAACCGCTTGGCGATGTCCCGGAATACACGATGAGCACTCGGACTGAAGCGCCCTAGCGCCCTAGCCCTTAGTGTTTCAACCCCAAATGCCTCAAACATATAACTCCCAATAAGGTTGTTATATTTGCGCCGTTTGAGATTTCTGCACCTGGACCAGCCGCCCCAGCACAGCCTGCCGTGCTAAGAAGATGGGATGGGTGTCGACACAGGTGGCATCCCACACCAAAGGCCTACCCAACTTCCAAGGCATTATGGTCATTTCGTCTGGCCTCTTCCCATCGTCGCGTGCCAAGCCATTGGATTCTAAGACAGCTGGCACCCATGGTGACAAGATATTTTTTAAATTTTTGTCGATGAATATTGGTCGAGTTTCATACATTTTATTTTGTACACTTTATCCAGGGACACACTATATTTAATTAAATTACTATCATTGCTTAAACTGAGGTCTTTCAACCATTTAACATTTTTTAAATGTCACAATTCATAGTATTTAAGCAGCTAAATTCGCACAGCCATTACACCGTAATGATGCATTTAAACGCTCTTGTCTCACTGTTAAGGGCTCTACACACTGTCACAAGCTGCGTCACTTCGCACTGGCGGCAGTCTAATCCGTCGGTTACACGATTACCCGAGTTAATGCCGCCGGCTTTAGTGTGTAGGACCCATTACTAACTAGTGCTTATGCCTATTACTGGGTTTGAAGCATGAGGATTTAATTATGACCAGAGTTCCGAGGATAGACATGAATGTCTTCAATGGCCTAGGATATCCTTTGGCAGAAGTGGTTATCTTAGTAGGAAGAAAACAAGAAAAAAATAGACTAAAGAACAAAAGAAAAAACACGGTTTAACCCTTGATAACTAAACATTTGTCCGTTCGACAACCCACCTAGCTGCGATTATCGTGTTCCTGTACTTCTAGATGAACATCGATATATGCTGTGGCTGTGTGGAAAAATTCTTAATGACTATTTTGAGTGTTTTTGTTTAATAATGATCCAAAGAATGTACCAATGTCAGAAGTTCCTGTGATTAATAAATCCTTTTTCCAAAAATCCATTTATTTGGCGTAGTCGGTTCGACGAATGTTTAGTAACCATGTAACAAAGAAAATTGTTTAGTTATCTAGTGTTAATGGAAAATCACGCCTTTATCCCATGGGGGTAGGCAGAAACTACAGAACGCCACCTGTTACGATCCTTACGTGCTCATTTTGCCTCGTTTAGGTTCATACATCTGGTCATACACACACGCCAGTTGCGAGTACTACGAACCTGACCTTTCTGAAGAACATCACCAATAAGGCCACTATATGTCCTCCTAGGGCATCTCCTCCCAGTGTTTCGACCCACATCTGCCTTGTTAATACCTTTTGTAAGCCGTCCTTCAGCCATCCTTTCAAAAAAATAATAATGAGACACGACTCAAAATAATAATAAGTAGAAAAAAAAAAACGAAATAGAGTGATTAATAAACGAAATTATTTATCAATATCAATCGACGTAAATATTTTATCGACAGATACTGAAAAAAGTAGAGTCATTATAAAAATACCTTAAAAAAGCAGCCTAGGCGTTCACAATATAAAGTTAATAATTAATGCGACACGCGGGTAGTTTAAGCGCCTACTACCTTCCTTGGATATCGTTTCAAATTTAGAAGCATTTTCCTAATACGCCTATGAACGTGATAACGTATTTCTAGTATTAGTGAGTTAGCAGCATCAATATCTTTTAGCAATTCGTCGTGAACGTGGTACGACAGCGGTTCCCCTGATATCATCTGTCATCAGCAGACAACCGTCACGCAGCTAAGTCGCTCGACGCTCTGCTAGAGAGATTGTCACCAGCCAGTGTCACTCTTCTCCAACCTTTTCGGTGATTCCAGTAACTTCGTAACAAAACTACAGGGCGTCACTTGCTTTGTCGGAACTAAAGGTGTAAATAAACCAAAAAAATATTTAAAACACGTTTTATATTTTTTTTTTATCACGGCTACATGGGACGGAAATTGAATACGTATTATTAAAAAAAAAAAAAAAACTAGAAGGCTCGTTGAAATCATTCGCCATTTTCATTAATATAATAATTAAAATTAAATTTATACTAAGGTTCTGGAGTGGCTAACGCGTACTCAAAAATATCAATAAAAAATTATCTAGGTGTTTACTCAGGATCTGCAGAGACTTAAAATGTATCTTTACTATTTATTTTTAACTAGCTTCTGCCCGCGACTTCGTCCGCGTCAAATTTTTGCTCCCCTGGCTCTTCCCGTCACATCAAATTGCCTGCCAGTTTTTGTCCATTTTTCGTTGCTGCTCAGCTCCTTTTGGTCGTAGCGTGATGTCATATAGCTTACAGCTTTTTTGAATAAATAAGCTACCCAACACAAAATCAATTTTTCAATACGAACCAATCGTTCCTGAGATTAGCGCGTTCAACCCAACAAACAAACAGACAAACAAACAAACTCTTCAGCTTTATAATATTAAGTATAGATTTCCCCAACATTAAATCCTACATAAGAGTACGTGTGTTTAAGGTCAATTCGTGTGAAGCCTCAGTGAAAAAAAAGCTCGTTTCTCATTCTGTGAATAACATTAAGTGTGGTTTTAAATACCCAGTTTAAATCAAAATAGACGGTTTTAAACCAGACATTTAAAATCCCTTTAGTATCTGTAACCGTGACATACATATCACTGACTAAGTGAATGTCTAATCACGATGAAAATCTATAGTTAATTGTTCTCTGCGTTCAAAACAAGTGTTATTTAAATCACATCCTATAGCAGTCGGAAACAAAGAAAGCCGATCGTGTGTACATTCAAATATTTGTTTTAGAAGATCCGATTATTTAATTTTGAGAGAAGGCATGAGCATTTATCACCACGCTTGCTCAAGGGAAAGTGGCGATTTCAGACTTACGTTACTTAAATTAAAGTCTAGATTTCCTCAAAATGTTTTTAGTTACCGATGTCAGTGATATCTAGGAACAACTAAGATAGATTTTATGAATTACATAAGTCATTTGCATATCAAGCAGTAGCAGTAGCATTTTCAGTATGAGCGGAGTTTATGCAATGCGAAATCAGCTAAAACTGGAAATGTATAGCTTGCTTGACCTGTAGACGTGTGCCAGCATTAAAGAGCATTAAATTCACCCACAAATAAATTAACTTCGTGCAAGTCGCCTATAGAAAATAATATATTTTTAAAGTCACCTGATTAGAGCGTGTTAGTTCATTCGAATCACTTTTCTTCGGCTTATTTATATAAGCCGTTTTGATGTATTCCTTAGATGTAAGACACCCATGAAATAATGAAAAAGAATATTTTTTGAAGTCGGTCCATAATTGCAGGAAAAATCGGTGAACATACATACAAAAAAAAACTGTAAGACGTAGAAACTCCTCCTTTTTTAAAGTTGGTTAAAAAGTAGTCTTCTAATTTGAAAATACCGGCATTGAAAAATTCAATTAACGTTTCTACTTCACAAAGTATTACTTATAGTAATATTATTCCTTTACTAACATTACGTTTCACCAATAAATTCTAACGGAGTTATCTGATATAATAATAATTTATTTGGTTCGCATTAATCGTTTTTGCTGACGCTACAAAAGGCTCACGTACGCGATTAGCATCGGTTTATCTAATGTTGAATGTTTTATGCTGTCTGTATGTAGCGTTGGCATAAGTCTGTTTATGAGTCAGATTAGTAAGATTTATTTAGGTCTTCCTTTGTTCTAAAAGCATTGTTAATCATCTACTGCTAGCCAATTCCAAATTATAGTTGGGTCGGTTTCCAGTATAAATAGGGTTCGGCTACACGAAGACTGATATATACATGCCGTCTGTTGGGACAGGTCAGCTCAAAGCTGCAATGGCTCTCTTTTCAAAAGGCTCTTCCAGACATGGCACTGCATTGTTAGACTCACATAAAATTCGACTAATATGATGTTGAAACTTTAAAAGAGACCAGGACCTCTGGGTTTGTTTCGGCGTTTCTTTTCAGGGAACATTCAGCTAGGAAATGCCGGTGCCATCTAGTTTGTAAAATGTTGACGTGTAAATGTGTCTTATAAGATCTACTTACATAAATAAACATTTCATTTCATTTCATTTCAACCGGGTGTTCTTCTTTCTTTCTTTCTTTATTTTACATGGAGCGGCTGCCTGCCTGACCTCCACAGCCTCGTTACTAGGTAATACGATTTCCCTTGGTAAATAATTGCTAGTCTCGAAATTATTAGTCCACGTTTTAACGGACTTCAAATTTCACGGTGATTTTTGCGCGGACTGGATCTTACATGTGTTTAGCGCCAGCAATTAAAAATTTAACAGTAAACCTACTTCTTACGCTGGGTTAAAAAAAAAAATCTGCAGTTTCATAGAAACGTGATTTACCAACGCGGTCAAAATGAACCGAACAGCACATTTTGTTTAACCGCCAAAAATGTTCAACGCAAAGAAGATAGATTCATGTATAAAAACCATAATTTCAGGTTACAGGTCGATGCGTCTGCCACCCTGCATTCTAAGATTTTAGATTCTAGTCCACACACCGTTCAGACATATTGGTTCTCCCCGAGTCCCTTTACTTCTTATTCATTCAGTCCTTCATTTTTATTTATTTTGTTCCTTTTTATTTATTTTCATTTGTTAAATCGAATTGCATGGATCATCTGTAATAAATGGATTTAAATTTAATTTTAATTAATGGATATTCTGGATTATGAATTTTGAATTTAATTTATTTAATTTGTGTGTTGTATATATTGATATTTTTATCTTTTGTATTAATTTATATGTGACTTTGTATTTATAATTTGATAATTTTAATGAATATGTCTGATATGGGTTATATTACCTGAAATAAACGAATTTTAATTTAATTTACATTATATTCATACCCTCTAGCATTAGTACCATGTACACTTAAAATCTGCTTTGAATAACCATAAAAGATTCACAAGCAACTTCAAAACATCTCTTTCCTTCAAAAACAGCAATGTACATCAAATGCAGTAACATACCAACATCGTGCAAAGCACCCATCAACACTAAAGTGCCTTTAATTTCGCACCTCGCCTACAAACACTAAGGCACTGAAAATAACAAGCAATTAGCTGTAAAGCGACTAATTTAACTTGACACACGGCAGAATATGGAACTACTTAAAAACGTACGGAATTTTACTTATCTTTGAGGTTTGCCAAAGAAAGTGGCGCCATCCTGAAATGTCAAAATATATTGGTAAAGAATTATGACGTCATAAAAACACGGCATCCTGCAGTAAAAGCTGGATCAATAAATTCCCGCCTAGGAAGAAATTTTTGAAGAAAGTGCCGTGATTCGTAGAAAAAATTTGATTTTGCAGTCTGTATTTAGTAAAACAATTACAAAATCTGAATTCTACTATATTGTAGTACAAGGTTTAAATTCAACTGGCGACAATTATGTCCATTTCATATTTATTTTAATTTTATCAAAAGTGCTCTCAAAACGGTGAAGGAAAACATCGTAAGGAAACCGGCGTGGCCTAGAACCAAAAATTCGAAGACATGTGACACTACCAATCCGCATTGTGCTCGTGTGGTAGATGACAGCCCACTCCCTCTCGAAGAGACGAGGCCTGTGTCTCAGCAGTGGGAATGTTATAGGCTGATTCATTATGCATATTTGTTGCAATTAAAACTCTGTTTGAGTTCTCATAATAAAGTATTCATAATAGTTAACCTATTGACCGCCAGAGTCATGTATAGATGACAAACCAAAATGTGCCCAGCACGCCACGGTCACGATTTGCTATCATGACCGTGGCGTGCTGGGCACATTTTGGTTTGTCATCTATACATGACTCTGGCGGTCAAAAGGTTAAGGGATTGTACAGTATGCTAACTTAAATACATTGCGAACCACCAAAAAATGAACTTAAGTAAAATAGTTCTCCTCTTAATTAAATCAAATTAAAATTCGTTTATTTCAGGTAACATAACCCATATTAGAAAACAACATTAAAATGATCAAATTATAAATACAAAGTCACACATAAAATAATACAAAAGATAAATATATCAATATATGTATACAACACACAAATTAAATAAATTTAATACATAATCCAGAAGATCCATTAATTAAAATTAAAATAAAATATTACTTCTCATGCAAATAGAAAGACTGCTTTAGTTTAGATATAATTATAAGGACTTTGTATTATTATACTAGGTCCTTAAAGACATCTACATATTTTGCTATGCTCCATATGTGCCTCGCCTGAGAGCAGTGGTGGCGCAGTAGTATTAGTCTCGACTTACAAGTCGTACTTCGTGGGTTCCAAACCAGACAGGAGTTTTACTTGGTGTCCTTGAATCAACACTTTGAAGACATGTGACATCTACCAACCAGTCCTAGGTCCACATGGTGGACGATGGAGACTGTCTTCTCTGTGAGAGAAGGCCTGTGGCCCAACAGTGGGAACGTTACTAGCTGATTATCCCACACGTAGATACTCTCTGTGGAGTGTATTTAAAACTGCTAATTGGTTTTATCCTCTTCAGAATAAGTTATTCGCAACCATTTTTTTCAAATCATATAACTGCGCAGTGAGCGATCGCGTGTTTTCAGCTGTTACCCCCAATAATATGCGAACTGTATAGTCAAGAACATTCAGATATTGCACATTGTCTTCGAACTCATAAATCTTTGCCGCTTTTATCGTTTCGTGACTTCGTTTTGGCAGTTTTTTCCAATATTATATGAAGTCGATTCCAACTTGTACGGATTGGATAAGAAGTTACTCGTATTATTGTAGCGGAAAATAATGCGGTATGTATTGTACTTTTGTTGGGTTTATTGTTAGGTAGCTCTTTGAGTGAGCAGTGGTCCTGCCAGGGTCGCGAGATTCGTTCGAAAGAGATACCGTGGCCCTGGCATATGGGCAACTGAAGGCTCTGCCGGCTCTGCTGGGCTCTTTCGCTCCACCTTATATCGGGAGACGTCATTGATGATTTCCCATAAAAAAAGTGAGCTTTTTTTTTAGTTACAACTTACGAGTTGTAGATCATAGGTTTGAAACAGGCGCTTGACTTTGTGTAAGTCAACTCATCACCACTGTTCCCAAAACTGGGAAAGAAAACACCGTGTGGAAACCGGCATGTTTTAGACACAAAAATTCGAAGACTTGTAACATTTTCCAAACCGCACACTGAACTCGCGTAGTGGACCACGAGCCCACTCGCACAGAGGAGGCCTGTTTTGCACGAAATGGTCTTTTGAAAGATGCTGAGATAACGTTTAGTTCTTTAGAAAGGAGTAAGTAGTATATTGTGTGATTAGCCGGTCTTTCAGTGCGCCTGTGTCGAATAATGTAACCAACTGTATTCATAAAGAGGATGGCTTCATCGTCGGCTGTTAGAATACCAACAACCATTTCATGATCATGATTGTCTCCTAGCTAATCACACGTGACAAATGCTTTTCTCAAAAGACCATTGCAGAGACCAATCTACATGGTCTTCACATGATCTGATCAAGATGTTTTTTGACATTAAAAAGAGACTGTGACCTCCGAGTTTGTTTCGGCCTCTCTTCTCTGTAGGCAGATAGGAAACGCCGACCTCATCTAGTTCTACCAATCCATGGGAGTTGCGTTCTGTTAATATAATTATGTTTTCTAGTTGTAAGTGTCATTGGAAGGTCTATGTTTAAGCATAGCAAGTCATAAAACTAAAAATTCATATCTTTGATATTGACAAAGAAGCATACTCAATTCTGCCGATAGTGAAATCGCCATCTTTCGCATAAAAACCATAATTTTACAGGCAACCACCTCCTTCAACATTACTACCTATTTACCCAAAATACCATCACACACACACACATGCTATCTCAGATCCTACAGATAGCAAAGTATCAGAGAAAACAAAAGAACAAATACGAGTAAATGTCCGTATAAATGTATTCCAGCAAACGTTCAGTTCGCGTGTCGTGGTACCATTTGATAGGCGTATCACGAACACAGACGCTTTAAGACGTGCACAGCAAATCACTGTGTTTTACACATTTGGTATATCGTTTTGGTATTTTTGGAAGAGGTTTTTCAACGCAGTGTTAGAATAGTTGAGATTTTTACGTAAGAGAATGATTTTTTATAAGGATTTGCGCAGTAGGACAGCGGGCTAGTTGCGTAAATTATTAAGATTGGGAATGACTTTAATTTTGATAATTCAACAACATTCATTATGTGATTTACGTTGGTGAGCAGAGACATTTTTTGAGCGTACGAGGCAATGGATTACGCAATAAAGGTTCAGGATTTGCTTCAGTAAACATGTAATTTATCTTATTTCCAATGTAGGCATAGTTTGCACCATTATCAACAATAATTCAATTAATGATTAAACGAACTTACCTTAAGTGAAGTTCGATCATAATTATACGAAGGCTTTGTCCGAAGAAATTGAATTACGTGACACAAAGGGGCAACGATGGTTTTCGCGTCTGCCATTTTACGTGAGCTTTTAAATTAATATCAACCACTACTTGATTTTTTTTTTCATCCATAGAAGGACTGCTTAGATAACAGCCGACATTATTGTTACAATTACACATATGGATGAATAACAAATATTTCATAATTTAATAATCACCCTTTTTTTTTGGATGGGAAATCATAAAATGACGTCTCCCGCTCTTGGGCGGAGTAGGAGATCGTGTCAGACTTCTACTGACTAAAACCCACCCGTGTTCCTTCAGTTGCCCATGTGCCAGGGTCACGGTATCTCTTTCGAACAATCTCGCGACCCTGGCAGGCATCGGTCCTAGCAGACCCCTTCAGTGCTGCTGACATCTCTTTGAGGCGCGCGTGGAACACTACGCGCCGTCGACCCGAGCCTGGTCCTTACCGGGCGGCGAGCTACTCATTGCTCAGTGCCCGCAAGCTCGCTTACGGTGGCCGGGAGTCCGCTATCGACTTCCGACGCCCGGGGCGTCTTCTCCTGCGGTGGCTAGGGACGTGAGGGCGCAGAGGCTGCCACTCTCTCACGCGCCCCGTCTCCTCCTTCGCGAGCATTATTGCTTTGCAGAAGGAGGTGACGGCTTCCCATGCCCTCTCGCTCCGTACCATGGCTCTCACCAGGGCCGGACGCGAGAGGTCGCCGCCGCCGAAAGTGCTAATCCTCAGCCTAATTCGAATAAATGACTCTTGATTTTGATCAACAGAATATACCTCTGTCAAACCTTAAAGAAAAACAAGCATTAAGGTATAAAATAAAAGGAAAAGGTACAGATCAATGCTAATGGGGTTCGACCTCATTTATCAACATTGTCATCTTTTGCAGTATCACGCGAATTAATCGGAGCTTCGTATTTCTTGATAATGTTTTCTCAGGTTGGAGGAATATTACCTTCCTTAGTATCATCCACGTTAATTTTATCATCATTCTTCTTTAATGGAGTATTTTTCTGCGTCTAAACCTTAGACTGTTTAACCTCGTATAAACTATGGATGACAAAACAGGATAGTAGACATAAATATATTGGCGAATAATCACAGAGTATAATAATTCGTTTAAATCTTAAAGCGAGCTGCCAGAAACCGTCCTCCCATACCTATTAACACTGTAATTTGAAACAATTGTTAAAACTAATTATTTTTAAAAGAGTAACCGTGGAGTTACTTGCCGGCTCTTCTCCATAGGAACCAACTATTTGGAACCGTGCACCTAGCTTCTGACGTTTCATAAGTGCCCATGTAGGTTTATATGAAATAAAAATATTTTGATTTGATTTGAGATTCTCTCTTAGGAACTTGAGGACTTTTCTCATTGGTGGGAACCAAAATTATGTTTGAACTTCAAAAGAGGAAGTTATTTTTGTCGTCTAAAAATGTTTTTTGAACAATTTTATAATCCAAAAATATTATTTATTTATCATAATCATTTATAATTATTTACTTTGGAAATAAAGCTCTATTCAAAGTCGACGTACAAACGGTCGTCAAAATATCACGATAAGATCTGATCGCGCACGGATTTTCCACTCTTGGTGTTAATTAAACTGAGTTTTGAGAATCCAAGATCGTGCATCTCAGAGCATCAAAGAAAAATACTATTCCATTTACAACCCTCAGCACTACAGAGGAGTTGAAAATCTAGGGCGCTAAAAAAATCTCACGGTGATATTAGTACAGGAATATGGACGTAGATCCACAGTCACACTCTAATCAACTAAACTAAAATACTAGTTCCAAAATACATAAGTCATCATCATCATCATCATTTCAAGCGTAAGACGTCCTCTGCTGGACCTCCCCCAATTTATAGGGCTTTGCCATAATCGCTACGCTTGACAGGCGGGTTGGCGATCGCAGTATGGTGGTAAAATGCATGGAGAACGCTGCTGCCCATTCTCTAGTAAGTCCTTAATTCGTTTTACGACAGCCACTGGAAGAAATTGGACGGGGCTATTCTTTGTGTTTGGTACCACATAGATCAGGGGGCTTAATCTTCCACCTAATTTTAATTCCAATCTAAACCCAATACGATTCCAATGTTAATTTTGAATACACGTGATTCGGTACTCTTGAAAACAATAGTGTTAACATTGGAACAACAACAATGCCCGATCTCGTTTCTACATATTTCTCCAAAATGGACACCCAATTTAATCACATTTTGGCGCTAGCGTCAAACTCAAGAATACGAAACGTCAAAATTCCAGTGTCAATTGATCGGAATTAAAATCAAGAGTAAGCACCCAGTATCTAGTATCACAATACTAATTCATAACTAATTACAATATTTATTTTGCAATCAGTACCCGAGGGAGATTCTAAAAGCTGGTTAGGATTTATCATGATTTATACATGAGGGTTATTCCGACGATTTATCGTTATTCATACTGCAGGCAAATACGATGTTAGCCTTTATTTAGGGCCGTAGCCTGTAAATATGGAGTTCTCGCTCCTTTTTGGCTATCAGGTTGATTTTGAGGCGGATAGTGTGAAGGATTTGGGTTAACGGAGTTAATGGGTTGCGGGTTTGAATTTAAGCAAGTAGCAGAGTCACATTTTAACCAACGAAAAACAGGAGGAGGTTCTCAATTCGACACTTTTTTTTAAATGTATGACTACGTATAGGCGCACGAAGCTGTGTGGTGCCGGACGTAAAGAATAGTACTCCTACCATGCCATTTCTTCCCATATATTCCTTTACGCGTGGAACATAACGCGTGGAGCAGCCCTGAAGATCAAAACACATTTAATTTCATTCTGAGAACAGGATTTTGCTTCACAGTATTACGTTCCACCATATTATTGTAACTCAATTAAACCTAACAATGGAAGCTTCCAATTAAAAGACAACATATTATGTTTTTAACAGGTGCTAAATAACATGAGTCAAATTAAAATAACTAATTATTGCGGGTTAGTAGATATCTACGCATTGGAACAAATGATTTTCGATTTTGTTGTCAATAGGAAAGGTGTTATTTTAGCTTGTGTGGGAAATAAGTATGTAGTAAGGTTCAGGCAATACTGTTAGCGCGTTTAACGATAGTTAATTGTATTCGCAATAAATTTTATTATTGACTAGGTTCCGCACGCGGCTTCGCCCGTGTCATATGTCAATTTTAAGTAGCCTATATTCCTTTCCAGGACTCAAAGTAACCTCAATCCGAATTCCATCAATATCGACCCAGTATTTTCTGGTGTAACATTTCTTTTCGTCGTGTGTGCACTCAGTTTGGAGGGGCTTTTTATTAACAGCAGCACGTTGAAACAGCGCAATGTCTCGAAAAGCACGTTAAGCCGTTGATCCCTGTATGATTCGTGTTCTGTGTATTCTGATTTTTCTTCTTTTTGCATATACACTTTACTTCACGGAATGAATTACAAGAGGAATTTGGTAAGATCGTAAGCGCGTCTATAAGTGATGGTGTCTGCTGGCGAACTGTCCGTCGCCGGGCACTGCGCATTTAACTCGAATAAAAAATGAAGCATCAGCGCCCCTACAGTAGTTAGACGCCTGAGAGTCTGGCAACCAGTCGTACCAAAGGGTATCGGATTACCCAGTAACAGGTTATTGGTGGTCAGAGAAGCAGTTGGTCTCGTAAAATACTGGTGTTTACCTGCACCTGGTTAGATTGGAAGCCAACCCCAATATGGAAAAGCCTAGACAGATTGATTATTTGTGCACTCAGTGAAATTATGCACCTTCCAATTTCATATCTGTAGGCAGGATTGTACAAACACTTTTACATATCAATCATCTATACTAATATTATAAAGCTGAAAGTTTGTTTGTTTGATTGAACGCGCTAATCTCAGGAACTACTGGTCCGAATTGAAAAATTATTTTTGTGTTGGGTTAGGCTATATAACATAGGCTATATAACATCACGCTACAACTAAGAGGAGCGGAGCAGTAATGAAAAATGTAGCAAAAACGGGGAAAATCGCACGGGTAGGCGATTCGACGAGACGGGAAGGGTCGGGGAAACAAGAAATTTAACGCAGACGAAGTCGCGGGCAGAAGCTAGTATTTTAATAACAAGTTGAGATCAGCGTTTCATATCTCACAACTCTGAGAAGAATAGCAGGAACAAACTCGGAGATCACAGTTTCTTTTAGAGTCCAGACATAATCATGGTCAGACAGATTTATATGAAGACCTGTTAATTGGATCTGAAATGGTCTTTTGGGGAAAAAACCCCACAGATTGAGTGAACCTGTTTAATCAGTGCAAGCATTTGTCGATAATCATGCAGCTCAACTTAGATTAGAAGGAGTTCAACGATTTGACGAGCAATACCAAAGAAAGGACTTGATCGCATAAATTACCCAAAATGCCAGACCATGATTAAAACTAAATAGAAAAAGAAAGAAACCAAAAGGGGAAGGAAAAACACCCATTTAAGGCGCGGTGTTACCTCAATATTCACAAAACACTGGTGTCTTTGACAATCGAGTATGACGTAACGCAATGAAAATATACGACACAAAAAATACAGTGGACAGAGAAGGGTTTAAAGAAAAATTCTAACCGAATAGAATAGTAAAAAATTGTTTGATATTCCCAATAAAAATTGTTTCACAAAAAAAACTTTGACGTCGAACATCTCTGTATTTTCAGCGATAACAACATTTTTTTTTTTAAGAGTTCAATAGAATAAACATTACTTTAAAACTTTAACCAGACAATTATTTAATTTAATGTGTGTAGTCCGAATAATCTAAATAAAACCCGTAAAATAATGCCAATTCGCAGCTTAGTCACATCGTCAATCCAAATATTTATTCAATTTTCAACCTTATTTGTTGGAGCTGTAGCATGTAGTTGTAGCATTTAAAATCGTAGTCAGTCCGCGCCTTAATCTTCACATACACAATAATTAAAACTATATTATACTTTAAAAGTTTCATGTCATTATACGTATAAATAAAATTCATCAATGTAAATTTGTATAAAAAATCTGGAAATAACCTTAGTCATTTCATCTGAGGACCATATACATTGGTGTCTGAAATGGTCTTTCGAGGATAGAACCACACAAATTGAGTGGACCTGTCCAGTCAGTGCAATATTAGAATTATTTTAGTTATGACCTAATCGCTCGCACTAGAGCCAAGCCTCGCATATTTGACTGGCCTGTTAGTCTAGTGGTTAGTGACCCTGACTGCAAAGACTGAGGTCGTGGGTTCGATTCCCACCCAGGACAAATCTTTGTGTGATGAGCACAATCATTTTGTTCTGTGTCTGGGTGTAAAATTATCTATAATATGTATGTATTTAGAAATATATAAGTATGTTTATCAGTTGTCTGGTTGCCATAGCTCTGCCTAGTTTGGGATCAGATAACGTTGTGTTGGTTGTCCTAAGATATTTATTATTTATTTTTTTATTATTATTTCCACCACATTCTTTCCATGACCAATCCACAGTTCATCAGAGGAAAGGGAACCAATGAGCCCAAAAGATGAATAATTTTAAAAGATATAAATTTTATTTTACTTCTGCATGTTTCTGACGGCTTAATAATGAGTTTCACCTTTACGAGTTTTTAAGCTGGTTTGGTATTGTCTCTTTTGATGGGTTCTCCACTGTATATTACTGTTGACTGTTCATTATAACTACTGGTTTACTGGAATCTCGGTCATGAGTATGACGTTACGTTTGTATTTCCCCGTATGGAAACGCAGAAAATGTGTTTATTAGTATTACAGCGTAAACAATAAAACCTTACAATTATAAATAAACAGAAAACAACAATAATAATAATAATTCCAAACTGTTTCGCGTGGTGCTTGATGTAACAAATAGCATCATCCAGTGTAGATCCTTTTTTATTATTTATTTACTAAGGCAAAAAGTCCCAATAACCAAATCACAAATACATAGAATTCATTACAACATTTAAATAAAGTAGGTACATTAAATTAAAATACATTAATATTCAAATTCAATACAGTCAATAAAATAAAATAACATTTAATCGCCATTAAAATTAAATTCAACCATAAAATAAAATATCACAAGTTCTTTAACGTCGAAAAAAAATCTAGAAACATATAATGCTGAATTTATGGTTTTAGATTTAGCATCAATTTCCCAGCCACCATTTATTTTGCATTTAATTGCCAATACTCGATAACAAACAGTGAAATCACCCTAAATCGTCACTCAACTCTGTGCTCGATCAATACGGGCGATCCATTAGATCAGGCTTGTCCAAACAACTTGTATAATAAAGATAGATTACACTACAACATGTTGTGAACACGCTGAAACAGGGTGCAACATGAAACCTTTATTCGTTGTTGTCACTGAACAGAGTGGGGCAGAAGGTCTGGACTTTATAATTTAGCAGAGTAGTATAAAGAAAGACAAAACTAACTTTAAGTCCACCAGCATGCGTAGCATGACCACTGTAGAAAGGAATTTTGTCGACGAAAGAATAGACAAAATTACAGATTGTAGAAAGATTAAAGATAAAATTAAAGATTGTAGAAAGATTTTTTACCGTTTTATGCTGGCGTAGCATGACAATTCTACCTTATTCTACTAAGAATAGATAAAGTTATTTCTGTGGTGGTCATGCTACGCGAGCTGATATAATATACCAAATCCAGCAATAAGATTACTATGATTTTACGCAAATTTTTTTTCGTTTATAAGCTCCTTCTATTGCATAAATAATACATTCCTTTCACTTTACGTCGTCTTTCAGTTTTTACACATTTTCACTTAATGACGGCTCTATGTAGCCATTTATCACCTTTACTCTGCACATTTGGTTGTTTGGTTGACCTCATCGGCCATTTGTTTTGTGAGCAATGTGCCTTGCCCACTGCCACTTAAGTATGGTAATTCTTCCTTTTTAACCGACGAAAACAAACGGAGGAGGTTATCAATTCGACGCATATAGTTTTTTTTTTTGTGTGTGACCACGCATAACTTTTTACAAAGTAGACCGATTGTGATCATTCTTTTTTTATTGGACAGGTATACTCCGAAAGTGGTCCCATCTAAATTTGGAAAACAAAATCGAAGCCTAAGGGTCGGAAAACAGGGGATGATTGATTGTTCACTCACTGATTGTAATGTATAACCACGCATAACTTTATACAGAGTAGTCCGAATTAGATAATTATTTTAATTGGATAGGGTATACCTTGTCAAGTATTATTAGTACATTAAAGTCAAAAAAAAATATAAAATAAAACTTTTTAACAAAAAATTAAACTGCCGAAAAAACTGAAAAGCAAAAAATAATAAAACCTTAAAATTTTGAGTCGGCGCTGAAAAATCAATGAACAAAGATCACTCAAAGCGCTGACTCATAATTAAGGTTTATTATTTTTTGCTTTTCAGTTTTTTCGGCGGTTTAATTTTTACAATGTATCGTTCTTATAGCCGAAAATGTCATCACACTCATCACTATAATGTGTCTGGTTGCCAATTATTTTTTAATTATTATATTGGCACCTCGTACTAAGCTATTTCTAAATATTAGTGGCATATTGTATTTAGTTATTTTTTCGTCGTTCTTTTGTATGTAAGGCTTTGTCGTTTATGTGCACCAAATAAACGATTTGTCTGTCTATCTTAGAACTGGCAAACCTCTGTCTAAGCTTGATCTAAGTAAGCACAAGTGTGAAACACAGCCCATTAGGATGATAAACCGTTTATTCATACAAAAAATTAAAACCTAACTCTCTATATTGGTATGAACACCAAAATAGCACGACAAACCTAAAACAATAAACACGATTACCCACTAAACTCAACAATTTGCCTAACTCCTAACTTAAACGCAACTTAGACTTAAACCAAGTGAAACTGAACTTCTGATAATTGTTTCAGCTTTCACCGGAAGCCGGTAGTAGCGAGCGACGGCGGCTTCCGGTGCCTACGTCACAGTCTACCATTGTGCCTCTCTTTGAGGGTAAAACCGTTTGGGCCTCAGCCGACTGTGGCGTAAAGAGGGGTATTGTGTTCGAGTAGGTAATATGCTGGGGTGTAGGTAAATCAATTGTGATCGTTTGGGCTGTATTATTTGAGTACCCGTTTTGTGGACGACCGAGTATTGTACTTGATATACGTCGGATATTCTGTGACCGTCACTCTGTGTGAAATATTTTTAGTTACATAGATATCTATACTATATTTATATATTACGATATCTTTAATAATATTATTAAGCTGAAAAGTTTGTTAGTATGGTTGGACGCGCTAATCTCAGGAACTACTAATTGAAATTGAAAAATTATTTAAGTGTTGGATAGCTCATTAATCGACACAGGCTATAGGCTATATTGCATAATACCCTGTCCTCGGCCGTCTACATCCAGTCTGACCCAGTTGCTTTCTTAAGGACATCGGCCCATCTAGCTTAGGGGCGTCCCACGCTACAAATAAAATAAAAATCATTGCATCTCCGCCGCTGAATCATCGCTAAACATTATATCACTAGAATATACAATACTTTATAATTATATTGTAATTAAAATATTAAATATATGCACTGCTAAATTAAAACTCTCTCTCTAGTCTCGCCATCAAACGTAAAAGTTTGGCGAGTTTAGAATTTAGTTTCAAAACTGTTCTTTTCTTTCATTAAATAAAAATATTTAAAAAAAAAATGTTTGCCTTAATTCAGAAGACAGTGGGCCTCGCGACACATGGAATCCTAGTGAAAGATTCACGCCATTTGTGAAAATCTAGCCAAGTCAATAAGCCATAATAAAAATCTAGCACTAAAAGCTCCTATGTATAGGTACTGGTTTAAAAAAAGTATACATAAAAAAGAAACAATAAAAACCGTTTTTTGTCTGTGTGTAGCTTTTAACAACTGATTAATTTTACCCATCTTGAATAAACTACAACAGTACTTTCTACAATTCAAGTCAATAAAACCACAATAAACATCAAAATTAATTAAGTACCGAAATTCATTACGCTAGCTTGTACAGTACATTATAAATCTAAAGGATTTATTACTGAACAATACAATATATACGAACTATTGTATAAGAAATATACAATTATAAACGAAGGGGCGACAATCGATATCTGTCGAAGAATCTACCAATTAAATTGAGAGGGTAACTAGACGCATAGAGCGATGAATTCGGTAGAGCTGGCAGCGGAAAATTGGAACGGAATTGTTGAAAGTAGGTTATCTTATTTCAAAGGATATTTCTGGGTTAAGTCTTCTTCTATACAGTCAGCCTAGAATTTTCCTACTACCGTTGCACTTTGAGTTAAAGCTCATCCACTCTATATCGTGCAATGAACGGGACATGCTGGACACGATATTAAGTGCCCCATTGTTTGTGGGGATTAGCACAAAATTGCAGAATTCATGACTATTTCATGAAAGAGTCAATTATGGGATTAAATGAACTTAAAGAGGTTTTACCTTTACATGATCTTAATTATTGCAATTCAATAACGCCATTTTTGGTACGGTCGCGAATTTTAATCAACACAGATTCTGACACTGACCTGCAAAGAGCAAAACACATTAACAAAAAAAAAAAAAATCGTGCATACCTAGCACATCTTTCTTAAGTCCGCGCAATGAGTTTGCGGCCTATATTAAAATTTTGGTGCCCTGGTCCCGTCTATTGCTTCATCAGTCTACAACAACATTCATCAACCGCAGTAACAATTCAAGGGCTAATTAAAATAGATGACCCCTTTACATACTCATTGAGATTTAGTACTTTTATTGTAGAAGATGTCGATGCTGTGAAGAATAAGTTTAATATTGTACTGTCAGACATAATCCTTGGATAAATTGGGTGGTTGAACTCAAGGGACTTGAAAAAAGGCTTACATACAGGTGTTTTTTGGAACAAATGTCTTATATTTTAGTAAAAGCATATTGCTTGAACAAGAAAATGATGGATTTAAAGCCCAATGTTAAGGGTTTTTTGATGCTCAGGGATGTAATATTGATTGAAGTTATTTAATTTTTTCTACATTTTGCCAGTGGCTTCGCTCACGATTTTTTTTTTAAGCCTATACTGTCCCAATGCTGAGCAAAGGCCTCCCCCAAATCTCTTCAGGCATAGTTTTCTAGGGCCATCTCGATCCAACCCTTGGAGTACGCGTCTAGGTCGTCTCGTTATCTCTTCTTGGGCCGGCCTCGCCGGCGCCGTCCATCGTCAGGCACCCACTGTGTGGAGATTATTGCCCAGCGGTCACTGTGTATGCGGTTGAGGTGACCCGCTCCGTCCCATTTTTACCCCGGCAGCCTTTTTGCCTACATCTAGGATTACCGATGTGTCGTTTCGGCGTGTGATGTGTCCAAAAAAAGCGAGAATACGACTTTGGACGATAGAAGAAAGACGCTGTTTGATGCCAAGTTCTTGGATGATTGAAACGTTGGTTCGAAACTGTGTCCAGGTTATGCTAAGCATCCTTCTCCAACACCATATTTCTAAAGCGTCTATCTTCTTTTTCTCGCTTTAAGTCTCCCTTAAAGTCCATGTCTCAGCACCGTAAAGAAATATGGGAAACACTAATGCCCTGACAAGACGCATTTTAGTGGCCTTTGTGATGATTCTGTTTCTCCATATTTTCTTGAGCCGATCCATGGCAGACCTGGTAATAGTTATGCGCCATTCCATGCCGGTGGAACGACTTGTCGTGCAGGGAAAAATTGAAGGCACAAGAGCTCGTGGCAGGTCGCCCATGCGTTGGACCGATCAGGTCAAAACAGCACTTAATGGTCCACTTTACGAATGTACGAGAAGGGCTGCAGTACGACAGGAATGGCGATGGATTGTGAAGCTCGCCACCACACCAGATCTGACGACCACGACCACTCTGTCAAGAGTGTATCGACGAAGAAGAAGAAGAAGAGGATTCCCGTTTTGGAAGTCGCTTACGTGGAGGTCGAAAATTATCTCACGGGAACGTATTACCGGAATAAAAAGTATCATATGTTTTGCAGGTTAAATACTATCCGTGAGCCAATTTCATCCAAACGCGTTTGGCCGTGTTTGTGTGATTGAGTAATTCAAATATTTATGTGTAGAAATTAACTTTTTGTATTTGGAACGAATATCTCGCAGGTCAACGTGTGAGGTTGTCGGCTACTTAACAGGATTGCTAATGGCCACCTTAATCATTTGAGGCCTCCATACTGGGATTAAAAAACTTAGAACTAGAGCGACTACTCGCTAGACTGTGGGATACGGATCTCGGCTTAGGGCATCGCTGATAGAGGGCAGCACGGGACACTCTGGATCGTAATTTTGAGTTTTGAGTATTGAATTGGGCTGGACAAATCTGCCGCATGGCAGACGACCAATGGGTCAAACTTAGGACATAGTGGGTCACTCGTAAAGGGCACACCGAAGGCGAAATAATTACGCTCGCTTCAAATGCTTCCTGCAACGTTATTACTTAATATTGAGTTATGCAATTAAAATGTACACGTACACTGTTAAAAAATGATTATTTGTAGTTTTGTTTCCCCGATAGACAAAAAAAAATCAGAAAACCAAATAAATCCTTGTATCATCCATAATCATAATCAACTTAAAATGTTCCCACAGCTGGGACACAGGCTTTCTCTCAGTGAGAGGGAGTGGGCCGTAATCCAGTGCGGGTTGATTGATGTCACGTGTCTTCGAATTTTTGTTTCTTCTCAGAATCAAAAATTCCTTTGAACCGAAAATTGAAGACATGTAATATCGGGTTTTCTTCTCCTCGCTTGTCAGCTCATGTGACGTCAATTATAAAAAAAAAATGTAATTCCATTTTTAAATATTTTTCTGTATCGTAATCATTGCCAATTTTTTAACCTTAGTAATAAGGTTGCATGTAAGCACCAAATAGGGTATAATATCTACAGTATTCAGTGTATACACAGCCTAAACAATTTATCAGTTAAAATAAGTTCGTAAACCCGTGGACATATTGACAGGCGTAGGCGTCAGCGAGTGAACGTACTCTCGTATAAAATTAACTTAAATCATTCCTGACAGGTTCTGTTTTACATTATTTTATGTTGTTTGTCTACGTCAATATCAATTAAGGTAGATAACTTATGCCGTAATATCGCTTTTGAAATTGTTTTTAAGACTATGTTTGGCTTGTCAGTGGGGGTCCCGTTATTTTTATATAACACTAGCTTTTGCCCGCAATTCAGGTTATATTATAGGTAATAGCTGTACCCGCGACTTCGTCCGCGTGGTATTTAACAAAAAGTTTTTCATAAAAACTGTCTTTGGAAAACTACGCTGACATACGTCTCAAAATTCAGCATGTTTTTAGTTTTTTTAAACTATTATTTATTTTTTCTAAAATAAAAGTAGCCTAAGTTACTCCTTGTTACATCAGCTATCTGCCAGTGAAAGTTCCGTCAAAATCGGTCCAGCCATTTCAGAGATTAGCCGGAACGAACAGACAGACAGACAGACAGACAAAAATTGTAAAAAATGTTGTTTTGGTATATGTACCGTGTATACATCGATATACACTTAGTAAAAAGTAGTTATTTTAATATTAAAAACAGACACTCCAATTTTATTTATTTGTATAGATGTATAGATAACACCATGCCTCGTTTCCACGGAGGGCAGGGGCAGAGGTGTTTCCATAGTACATCTACATTTCGCCAGCTATGTTTAAATCCCATCTAATAGAAGGGGGCCTATTGCCAATCCTGATTTCTGGCTGCTACTAAGAAATTTCTGATAGACTAACCCAATAACACTTTAAATTAAAATATGATAAAATAATAATATTTTATAAATGACGAATTTGGTAGATGTCACATGTCGAATTGTTGGTTCTAGAACATGCCAGTTTCCTCACGATGTTTTCCATCACCGTTGAGAGTAGTGGTCATGAAATGATTCATGATTTTCGGGTGCGATGAATGATTGACAGGCGCTTTAATTTGCATCCGACCTCGTAAAACGCGGCCGTTACCGCTGGGCTATCACAGCTCGCCTTGTGCTTGCTAGCCTTTTTTGGGTTCCGTTGCCAAAAGGCAAAAAACGGAACCCTTATAGATTCGTCATGTCTGTCTGTCTGTCCGTCACAGCCACTTTTTTCCGAAACTAAAAGAGCTATGCTGTTGAAACTTGGTAAGTAGATATATCCTGTGAACCGCATTAAGATTTTTACACAAAATTAGAAAAAAAGACAAAAAAAATTGGGGTTTCCCATACTTAGAACTGAAACTCAAATTTTTTTTTTTCATCAAACCTATACGTGTTCTATGGATAGGTCTTCAAAAATGATATTGAGGTTTCTAATATCATTTAAACTTCCACCGAAAATTGGTTTGAACGAGATCTAGTAAGTAGTTTTTTTTTAATACGTCATAAATCGTAAACCGCAATTTACCTTTCATTCAATCAACTCAAATATAAAAATTTAAAAAAATAATATTTAATTTCATAAACGTAAACCTTATGCATAAACCGTGAATACCTACAGGTTTGTACGGAGCCCTCGGTGCGCGAGTCCGACTCGCACTTGGCCGATTTTTATATCAGGCAACCCGCATGCTAGTTAACGTTCTCTATTTTATACAAAGAAACCAGACTTCCCTCTATCAATACATCATTTAATTCATCATTGATGACAAATACCACTGACAATTAATTAAGAAAATTAAAAATATTGTTATAACAAGCGGCGAGTGATGGGAATAATTGGATTCTTGTTAAGTAATTGATTGAATTTTAAGATAAATAACCTTGAAGGATTGAGACGGCTTATCTTTGAGCTTCGTTTTATTATAGTGCACTTCTTGATTATAAGTTGTATGGAATGCAAGTAATTATCAATGTTGTTTTCTTTCTTGCAATTTTGCTCATATCATCTGCCAAGTCTTTTCCCAAATGATTCGAATCAAGTTCGTCTAACTAAACACCTATGCTACTGATGAGTTTATTGCGCCACTTCTTCTCTCCAGATAAAGCACTAGAAAGTGTTGAATGGGGAGCGTTTTGGGGGACTTCCATATGTAATTGTCTTACGTAATTTTGCCGTTCAAAAAGTGCTGTCTCTTAGCCTAGTTTGAATAAATTACTTTTGATGTTGATAGTTTAGAAAAACTCAATGAAGGATACTAAAAGACATGATGCTCAGTATTAAGTGAACAAGGTACTTTTCTTACATAATTGAGAATCCCGGCTGGCGATCGCAGTATGATGATAAAATACATAGGGAACTCCCATTCTCTAGTAAGTCCCATAGTCGCTTTTTACGACATTCAGGAGAAATGAGATGGTGTTATTCTTTACATCAGGGACCATACGGGTGAATATATGAATTGTACGCCATAGAAAAATGTTACATATAGTTTCTTAGATAGAAATAAAAACTCCAAAGTGATCTTTAGAAAACAAATTAAACCCTTAGTACCTACGGCGTAAATACTTCACGGAAAGCTTTCAGCTTTTTCAATAATAATAAAACCACATGTTTTCTACAACATATACATTTTACATTTTCAAAATGTCAATTTTTGTTTTATAATGTGAAAGTATTACGAGGGCTGCCGCGCTTAAATTGCCGCCAGAAGCTCAGTAGACCCTGAAATTAGCCTGACTCCACATCTAATATGGATCTAGATAGCTTCTATGTTAATATGTCTACATAGTTGTCCAGTTTAAAGCTAGGTTCAAATAATCAATGGTAAGATAACCCCTTTTATACAATCACTCTCTCAGAGATGCATTAAAGCTGATAACACATCAGACGGCCGGCTTACAGTGAAGTGTGTAAGCCGGGCTGAAACCAAAGCTAGGCTACTGCGAGCCGTAAGATTTGTACACGTTACTATGAATTCACTCTCTAGTGTATTCACTGTTTTATCACAAAGGGTGTGCTTGTATTATGTAGTTTTGATATTCTGATTTAGTTCTATTTAGTAGCTTTAAATGGCTAATGGGCTTGTGACTAAGTAATAACAGCCGCACGGATCGATCGATCAGGTTAAGCTACGCTTACCGCGGTTGCTTATTGGATGGGTGACCATCTTTACATACCAAGACCCTTCCGTGCCTGGAAAAACAACTTAAGCAATTGGTCCCGGTTGTCGGTTGTTACGGGTCGTCAGAAGCCCGAAGTCTGACAACCAGTCTGACCAAGGAGTATCGTATAACCCAGTAGCTGGGTTGACGAGGTCAAATACGCAGCCACTCCATGTAAAATACTGGTAATTAGCTGCATCCGGTTAGACTGGAAGCCGACCCCAAAAAGGAAAGGAAAAGAAGAGGTAGATGATGAAATGGCTAATAGCTATACATTCATACCGCCTTTTACATAATACGGTGCTTACAGCCTACCTCAGAACGTAAGGCTTTAATCTTAAATCAATGTTTATAAATGCTAAACGATTAGTGACAAATGCTTACACTTACTGGACAGGTCCACTAAATCTGTGTGGTTCATTCCTCTAAAGACCATTTCAGTCGCCAATCTACATGGTCTTCACATGATGTGACCAAGATTATGTCTGGACTTTAAAAGAGACTGTGACCTCTGAGTTTGTTTCGGCCTTTCTTCTCAGAGTAGTCAGTTAGGAAACGCCGAACTCATCTAGTTTAAAAAAAATATATCATTGACGTGTAAAAGTTTTTGTACAAACCTACTTACATTTAATGATTAAATAGACAAATCCAGGATTAAACTATCCTAAGCTTGGTACCTGAGGCCTTAATCGAAAGCTAGAAATACCTTATACACACAACATTACTTACACCATCTTTGCACTTTACAAGCCAAGCCAATATTTAAGTTATCCCCTATATGGTCACAGGTAATGTCCTGCCTGGTGCCCTCAGGTCAAGTCGTGAAGATGCGGCTATTGTAATACGACACCACATTATTGGCTATTGTTAGAATACAAATTGGTGTTGTCTTTAAAATTATGGGAAATACGTTAACAGTGTTCCTGCATGGTCATACCGAAAGAAGCAGGCTTGTTCCTAGCTGTGTTTAACATGTTTAATGTTAGAAAATATAAATGGACCTGTAAGTGGTACTTGATAGATATTTTTTTAAGTCAGTTTGATTAAAATTGTTTTTTATTATTTTATTAGATAAATGTATGTGCAAGAAAGTTTACAATATTAGGGCCATAACCCGTTGAATGCCGTGCCATTGTGTCTCGCGTGGATCCACGTTCACGGCATACGAAAAGTTAAACTGGAGGTATAAACCATTGGATAATAACTGTAAAAGGAATTATTCTGCTTCTCAGTTATCTCCTTCAAAGTATACATAAAAATTACCTAAAGTATAAAATTCATCATATCATCCACAGCCCAACTTCATCCACTGCTGAGCGTAAGGTTTTCTTTTCTTGTGCCACCCTCATCCAGGTTTTTGCAATGGCAACAATGTCGTCCACCTATCTCGCCGCCGGATGTTCGACACCTCGTTTTCCAATCCTTGGACGCCACTCAGTTACAACCTTACTGAAGAGAAGAAAGGCCAAAACAAACTCATAGGTCACAGTCACTTTTAAAGTCCAGACATAATCTTAGGCACGTCATGTGAAGACCAGATAAAATTAGTGCTCGTATTTATCAGTAAACAAATAAATTATAGATATAAATGTAGAAACTTAATATAGGCTGACTCAATGGGCTGTCTTATCGCTAGAAGCGATAATTTCAAGACCCAAGAACCTTTAGATGGAATAAAAGAAGAAGGAGAGACATATGCAGGTAGTCCATTGAGGTTTTGGCAATTGCATTCACTTGGCTATACAACAAATAATTATAGTTCTTCTTTTCAAAGGATTGCTCTGTTCGACAGACTTAACGTTGAATGTTGTTATGAAAGCATTTATCACAAACATAGCTATATAACACGGCTACCCTTTTTAGTATCAACTCCATCCCACCCTTAGATCATAAACGTTACCATCATGAATTCAACCATCATAACGCACCATAATAACCACGATACCATGATAAAGCCACACTACAGCCTCCGCAGTGGCCAAACGGTGTCAATCATGGCCATCATCCCATTAAACATTGGTTGGTTGGCCGCCAGCCAAATATCCACTATTAGGCCAACGTCCCAGCCTGAGAAAGGTCCTGCACTATTTATTAGGCCTCTATTTCCCGAACAGATATTATGAGGGTGACCTAGTTTCGTCTTTCGGCTTTAGGTGATGTTTTTCGTCTCATATCTGGCCATATTTTTGATGATCTGTGGGCTATGTTTTTCATTTTGACAATTCTACATCTTTCATTGCGTTGTATACTTTGTCGAGTGAACGAATTTTTCAAATATATGAAGCAATGGATTTAAAATTGTGACCTGGGGCTGGCCTATTGGGATTTCGGTTTCTACTTTGTGGTCCTCGTAATAATACGAGGATGATGTGAAAGTGCTTATTGAAAATAGGATATTAGAGCCGCACCTTCTTTGAAATATTTACTTGGGTCATGTTTTAATTAGCAAGCAGATCGTTAAGAAACACATAGAATTGGATCATAAAAACGTTTGATCATTGAAAACCTTTTATGATATATTTTTTTGAAGACTTTAATGAAAAGGTACCGCAGGTTCTTTGAATTTCGAATATGTAAGAAGAAATTATGTACAGATTTTACCAAATCAACTGAAGCCATCTTGTAAGAATGTTACCACTATAAAATATTAGTTGTTACTCTAAAATAAACAATGTCAGCAAAAACATTAAATTAAGGAGAATATGCCAAGGTATAATTTTAATATAATGTTTTGTATTTCGTAATGTTAATTACTTACCTAATATTGTATAGAATCAAGTTCTTCTAACTTAACTGACAACTGTGCTGCAGGGGAGTTTATTGCGCCACTTCTTCCCAACTAGGAAGCATTAGGAAGTGGTGGAGGATGGGTGTTTGGGAGACTGTCTATTGTTATTTTTACGTCTGAAATGCGCTGGCTGTAAGGCTAGTTTTTTTTTTGTGGGTGGGAAATCATCAAACGACTTCTCCCGCTCTGAGCCGAGCGGGAGGGCGTGTCAGACTTTTACTAACTAAAACCCACCCGTGTTCCTTCAGTTGCCTATAAGCCAGGGCCACAGTAAATCTTTCAAAAAAATCTTGTGGCTCTAGTTTGAATTTGATTTTGGTTGCTCAATTAAACATTTCTAAACCGTAACAAATATGGCTTCTTCTTCCCTCTAAGCTCATTTAATCTCATTGAATGTTTTTTTTTATTTTTCATGAAATAGTATTTCATTGGGATTAAATTAACTAAAAAAATTGTATTGCAGATTTTATTGAGTATAAGTCTGTAAAAATGTACGTGTTGTATATGCGGTCGCGAATCACTTTTTGTTCAACATATAGCCTGATTCTATGAATTATTCTATTATTGACCAATTGTATGAACCTAAACGAGGCAAAAGGAGTGTGTAGAGATCGTAGCAGGTGGCGTTCCGTGGTTTCTGCCTACCCCCATGGGAAAAAGGCGTGATTGTATGTATGAATGTATAGCCTGATTCGGACTTGCAAATTGCAATAGACGTGAGAAAATTTAAATTTCGCGAGCTATTTACCTTGGAACTTTTATTTTTACACGCTTTATATTAGCTTCACTTGTATGTTAGTATGTTTGTATGTTAGTATGTTTGTTTGTAACCGACTCCTTAAAGCGCGATTTTGACCCACTTTAAACAACCAGATTTCATTCAAACTCTGTAAACTTATCGAGGACCGATGACAATACTATAATTACATAAATTTGTGCCATTATCCTTGCCAGGGTTACCAGGACAGCAAAAAACTGTTTTCGAAAACTACGCTGAATACGTCTTAAAATTCGAAACACCCTAAAAAATAGAAAATAAATAATAGTTTAAAAAACTAAAAAACACGCTTCCATAGAAAACCAAATTAAAAAGTAGAAAACAATGGAAAAAAGCGTGGGGTGCTTTTTATGGCATTTTTTTATTGGCGCCCCACGCTTTTTTCCATTATTTTCTACTTTTTAGTTTGGTTTTCTATGGAAGCGTGTTTTTTAGTTTTTTTGAACTATTATTTATTTAAAACAAAATTTTTTATTAAAAAAAATAACTATATATATAATAAAATAATAAATTGTATAAATGGCGTTGGTTCGGCATTTACAATGTTTATTACCTACAGAAGTGAATCAGGAAAAGAGGGCGGAGCGAACGAGAGACGCAGGGATCTAAAAGAACACCTTTATATGCGTCCGTGACGAGGCGGGTGCGCGACTGACTGACTGACAGGATGCGCGGGACGTCATCGGCAGCGTGCGCATCGCGACACGTTCCATATCACCCGTGTGATAATTGTTATTTTTTTGCAAAAAGTTTTTATTTTTAACCTTTTAGTTATGGGGGTATCTACACCCCGCTCTCATCTAATCGCGTAATTCGTTCATTTGTCGCGCAAATACTTAATGCAAATTTAAGACTTATATGGGTTTCACATGGATCTCATTGTCCGAATGGAACCAAATTAAATGAAACCATTCGGGAAGCACCAGCTTTCAAATAAAAAAGAATCATCAAAATCGATTCACCCAGTCAAAAGTTTTGAGCTAATGTTTGTTACATTAAAAAAAAAAACCTACAGTCGAATTGATAACCGCCTCATTTTTTGAAGTCGCTTACAAAAGCAACTAATCGACTATAGATAAAACATGAAAAAATAACCTAGAGAGGCCTTGCACATCACTAGTTCATTCTCTTTTTAAAAGTCATGTCAGCTTCGATATTTTCTCGTTGCGATGCGTTTTTTTTTTCTTTGTTTGAATTCAAGAGAAACAGTAATCGGATTCTCGTTAATTAATACTGACTGGCGAGTAACAATATTATTTCTTTCCTTTTTCCCTTCCTTACTTCCTTGTTGTTTATTTTCTTTCTTTTAAAGCATCTTTTGAAAAGTTTTAATTTAATTGGTCGTCTGTTAATTTTTGTCTGACTAACGAATCTTTTTGTTCATGATGCCTTCAGTTTTAATAACGATGGGAATTTGTTTTGACAGATTAAAAGCTTACTCATTGGAGTTTCAAAATATTATTTTTTAAGTATAAGAGCATCAGATTTTTTACCATAAGATCTGTCTTTTGCAATTCATCACCATCAGTTTGACCGAACGGCCAATTCCCTTAATAGTAAAGTTTTTCATTTTCAAAATCTAGTTGCAATCTCATCTCAGCGACAATCGAATATCGAACACTTGTCAAAAATGTTTGGAACCTTAAGACATATTTGACAGATTGATACCTAGATCAAACTGTGAACATTTTTTAAATATAGAGAATTGCCTCTCAGATATTTAATCTAACTATATTTTTTTAAATGATTAAAAGTATATTCAGCCAGTTTCACGAGCAAACAATATTGACAAAGAAACTCGGAGTTCGCTCAATTAAATAGACGATTCTCTTTTCAAATATAAAAGAAACAATTAATTGTAAGAAAAAAGTTTCTGTTAGGGTGTGGTGTTGAAGGCAGATGAGCGATAAATGAGAAATTACCAAAATGGCGGATTAAGAGAGTACTTTAATAATCTTAAGAAAAAATACTGATAATGTAGTAATATTATCTAACAGATCTTTAGATCTGAAAGAAATGAACTGGCACAAATATTTTCCATAAAAAAATATATCGTTTAATTCAGACTATTTAAATATTCATATATTTTTTTAGTATTGTTTCATTATTTTAAAAACTAATTTAGTCATGAGGAGGTCAGTTAATATATTTATTTATACATCATCATTTTCCAATGTTGTGGTCGGCTTCCGGTCCAACCGGATGCAGCTGAATCCGGAGCAGTATTTAATTTAAATTAAAATAAAAGATATATTAAATTTAATTTGAGCTGTACTTCTGAAATAACTAGAAATCAAGATACTTACCGCGAAATGAGACCATTTTACTGCCTTGCAGTATAACTTACCTTGGTTAAAACAATTCTAATTTACCACAACTGCGCAACTAGATAACAAATAACTAAAAGCAACTTTATCACGACACACAAAACAAGTTTTAACCAGCATTTGGCTAACATCCCAAAACCGTTTATCCCGGCAGAAATCAGGGCCAAGCACACTGCTTTAATAACTTATCTGATAAAGCTGAGCGGAGCGGAATGAGCCCGCTCGCACTGTGACCTCGCCCTGCAGGTGGGAGCGAAACAATCTGGAAGGTGCTCCTCGGATAGACTTCATTAAGTCGGTCAATAGTAATGCGTTATTTTGTTCTTTACTCTCTTTGCTATTCATTAAAATCTGTGTTTGTGTTGTTTTTAGTCAGGATTTTAATTAGAACTGGAATATTTACCTGGCCTGATGTTTTCCTGATTTTTATGGAAGATGAGGTTTTAGACCCTATTCTGGACCTGGAAAATAATACGATATTAAGTAACTGCATTGATGCTGCAATAGTCTGCACCTTAATTACGTTTAACATTTTTTTTTTTTCATTTCTTAAGAGGTTTAGAAGGAAGTTTCCATTGCTTCATAAACTAATTTACTATCGATTTTTGAATCTGTAGTGTAGGAATTACTGTAGCAACAATGCAAACGAGGCAATTTGCAATGAGCCCCGCGCATACAGGTCGAGCGGGCAGTCGTCTCGGCCGCGCCCTAACGTTAACTTGTGTACTATCAGATATTGTAAGAAACGCCAATGTAACATAACTCCTGTTTTATTAATATACTTTATATTGGACTCCGGCATTTCATTTACACCCCTCGACAACCAGATACAAAGGTTCCAACATTGGTGACTCCGACGTCATAATGTGTAACGCTCTGCTACAGTAAAGCCCCGTATTCATGGTAAACATTTGTTTAGCAACAAAGTTGAATCAACGTGTTGCGGAGTTGCTGTCAACATGTTGCTGGCAACACTTTGTGTTGCAGAGTTGATAACAGCATGTTGACAAGCTCTCGCTCGATGAGCGTAAACATCAGTTTAGCAACAAATGTTGACGCGTGTGGACGTGTTTGCACCAGTTCATAAACATGGTAGTAGTGTGGAGCAATGATAAAATAATGCAATTAATATAATTATTTCAATCAAAATCATTACTATGGGATTCTTCTATAAAAGAATACAAAGATACGAATACAAAAAGGACGATGCATTCGAAGAAATTTCTGAAGCCCTAAATATATCTGAATGTATATGAAAGAGAACTGTATGAATCTCCAGTTGCAAGATACCGTAATGTAATAGCCAGCCTCGTTTAAGGTGAAACTGGCTGACGAATATTTGTTTCCCCTTTGACTATTGACGGACCAATCATTTCCAGAAGACGTTCGAAATCACTTTTCGACATTCTCGTAAAGTTAATAAATGATCCATCTGTCATTCTGAGGTCACTCATCAAATTTTCTCTTTGCAGAAGATAGTTTCGAATTCACCATCTTTTTCTCTTTTTTTTATTAGAAATCCTATACATCAGATACAGAGAACACAACAACACTACTTCCTCGGGCAACATTTTAATGCGGACTGCCGTGTGGACAACCCATACTGATTTAAACAAAGTTTCCAGCAACATTCTCGCCGTTCATCAATAACGTTGATCAACTGTTGCTAAACAAATGTTTACCATGAATACGAGGCTTATAGCCTCGTATCCACTAAGCAACATTTGGCGCGCAACACGTGGTGCTCAACATGTTCCGCAACGTTGCACAACAACGCGTGACGTTGCCAGCTTACACGCAACTTGACGCGCAACAAATAACGTTACTAAAACAAAAGTTCTTCGTTGCCGTTCAACATGAGGAGCAACATGTTTCGCGATGACTGTTGTCTAATGGATACGAGGTTTGACTATTACTAGCCAGTGTCATTCTTATTGGACCTTTGCGGTGATTACAGTAATAACTATACAGTAAGTCAGTCTTTATTATACAACTTAAAGAGAGTGCCACTTGCTGCTCCGTCACTTATAAAATATCTCGAAACTTTTCACGCAAAAATACTAGATTTAAACCGTCTTGCAACTCAAATCTAGACCAGTAAATTTTATGTACTTTAGTCGACTTCCTAAGTTAGTACGTCCGCAAATATTAAGTTCTCAAGATATTTTCACTTAACTTTAAACTTAATTACTGAAGAAGTAAATTGAATTCCTTCCACCGGATTCGTCGGTTTCCAATATTTACTGGTCAGGCTGTAATTTAAATTATTATATCTTGCTCTGTATTTATTCAAAACTTTATCAATTTAATCATTGTTCAATTTGTAAAGTTCTTTAACAAATATTTATTTGCTAGGGTGTTTGAACTGATTAAATTTTCTGTTATAATGGCACTGAATGATATTGACTGTAAAAACCTCGTGTAATATACGGGGGTCACACTGTTAGTTTATAGAATAGGCCACTAAGAAAAAGAAACAACCGATGGAAAACTTATTTAAATTTCAAATTAGGAACTCTTTGTATATGGATTCGTAATGAATTCATATGTCATTTATTTTTACAAATTGGTGGCAATTTAAAAAAGTGTCTGTCGTGCGACGAAATGGAATTGACTAAAGAAAATTTTCGCTCAATGATTTATTAAGACTTTCGTTGCGGTCTTACTCGACAACAAAGTTATGATAGACTTCAATTAGCATTTCATGACGCAGTCTCATCCAGTGCCCCTATTTACAACTGGTTTAATGAGTTTAAACGTGGTTGAAGCATACTCACCGATGTTTCGAGATAATGACGTCCATCTACGGCGACTACTGGAAATAACGTGAATGAGGCTTAGAGGCTTCATGTGGTGCTAGTGTGTGGTGTGGTGCCGGATGTAAAGAATAGTACCATACCATTTCTTCCCACGGGTGTCATAAAAGGCGACTAAAGGTTCACTGGAGAATGCGCAGCAGCGTTCTCTATGCATTTTACCACCATACTGCGATCGCCTACCCGCCTGCCAAGCGTGGTGATTATGGCAAAACCCGTGCATTTGGGGAGGCCTATCAGTTGAAATGGTGATAATTATGATGAGAGAATCCATGACCTAATTATACTCGTATTTTTCTGAAAACCTTTCAAAAACCTACTCCACCATTTATAACCTCACTCGTCAAAATATCATAACATCAATTCTTCTACCGCAATTCGTCGCAACACTAAAACCATGCGAGTATAATTCGTCAGAAAACAAAAGCAATAAAAACGAAAACACCAATTTATTATACCTTAGATTATCGTACCCGACTGCTGCCATAAAGAAAGGGGGTATATGTATTAGCATGTGACCCTGCCAGCAGTCTGAATGTTTAATGGTGGAAAAATCAATGTTTGACTCACGGCAACTCTTTGTTTGATATCGATCTGATTTTGTTGGGGTATGGATAAGACAATGTGTATGATAATGTATTCCTTAGGACCTATGATGGCGATGCGTAGTGTTCCACGCGCGCCTCTCTAAGATGTAAGGCAGGGAGTTCAACACCTGTCTCCCTCCCCACCTTAATTTGAAATGGTCCGCAGAGACAGGCTGGCACCACCCGGGGATTGTAGAAGTCGCACTAGATCCCGTGATTCCTGATGTAGGTTTGGGAGGAAACACCGGAGTGGTTTTAGTCAGTAAGAATCTGACAGACCCCTCAGCCCACCCCAGGGTAGAGGACACCCATGACATTTCCACCCAAATAAAAATTTAAAAAATAAATGACAGTGTGTGCTACACACTACGTTGAGATTTGTAAGTCGTAGGTTCGAACCTTGACAAGCGCTCTACTCTGTATAAATTATGCCATCACCACTGCTTTTAAAACGATGAAAGAGAACATCGTGAGGAAATGGGTATGTTATCGAACCAAAAATTCGAGGATATGTGACATCTACCAACTAGAACTAGACCCGCGTGGTAGATTATAACCAACTCTCTCTCTGAGAAATAGGAGCCTTGTATCCCAGCAGCGGGAACTTTATAGGCTGATTATGCTTGTACTGACTGGTCTGGTCCACTCAAATTTGTGTGGTTTTTCCTTAAAAGACCATTTCAGACACTAATCTACGTTATATCGGGACATTAGAAGTAACTTTGACCTTTGATTTTGTTTCGCCATTTTTTATCAGGGGTGGTTAAATAGCAAATGCCGACTCAATCTAGCTTATTTTTTTAAATAATATGACGAGTTCAAGTGATTCCGATATCCTATTTACAGAATAAACAGTTACATTTGTCTGAATAGTTGTCGTTAGGCCTGGGCACTTTTTTGTGCTGTTAAGGCCAAGATAATGTATGTATGTATGGCAGAAAAAAAATCAGTGCTTTTAGTACCAAAATTCTTTTAGAATTATTATTGCAGTGCTTTATTATTACAGTGATTGAACGCTCCCTCAAACAAAAATAATTATTTTTAAGTTTCATTCTTCTTGTTTCGGTCTGTGTACCAACCGAAAAATGAGTAATCTAAAAACGCACTTAACTGAATTGGCATTAGAAAATTTTTACTTAGGCTAAACCCTTTCTAGCCTCTACCACTAGGGACGTCTTCCCTACCATTATAGCACCCCCTAGTCTACTCCTACTGATATGCAATGGTCTCTGTAGCACCATGAAACATGTAGCTTCAGGGGCTAATGCACATCTTGAGGTTCATTCGATGAATCGAGTCTGGTACCGACCACTGGCCTCTTCCAGTTTTAATTTAGGTACTCATCAACAAGAACACAACAAAATAAAGTTATCTTGCCGTTTCTAATTAGAACAAACTAACGTTATCTTGTCATTTCTAATCTGTTAGTAATTGATTCATACATATTATGCACTTTGTAAACAGCTTGTCTTATTCATACCCTTGATGTACACAAATCGTTTATACTCGATAGTGTATTGACCTAGCGAGACATAATAGCACTTTATTATAGACTTGGCTAAGGGTTAGTCATTTTTTTGTTCGGGTATAAATCGAAATTTGTACATTTGTACCGTGTGGTGCCGGACGTAAAGAATAACACCACCCCGTTTCTTCCCGTGGGTGTCGTAAAAGGCGACTAAGGGACTTACTAGAGAATGGGCAGCAGCGTTCTCTATGCATTTTACCACCATACTGCGATCGCCAACCCGCCTGCCAAGCGTGGCGATTATGGCAAAGCCCCCCAAATTGGGGGAGGCCTAAGTCCAGCAGTGGACGTCTTACGGCTGAAATGATGATGATGATAAACCGAAATAATAAAATATAAGTCGGACAGGTAAATCTATACTCTATACAATACAAACAAATAAAATTGGACTGTCTGTTATATGTTAATGTTTAATATTAAGATAACCACTTTTTACTAAGTGTATATGGATGTATACACGGTACATTTACCAAAACAACATTTTTTACAATTTTTGTCTGTTTGTTCCGGCTAATCTCTGAAATGGCTGGACCGATTTTGACGGAACTTTCACTGGCAGATAGATGATGTAACAAGGAGTAACTTAGGCTACTTTTATTTTAGAAAAGATAAATAATAGTTAAAAAAACTAAAAACACGCTGAATTTTGAGACGTATGTCAGCGTAGTTTGTGACGTATGTCAGCGTAGTTTTCAAAGACAGTTTTTATCAAAAACTTTTTGTTAAATATCACGCGGACGAAGTCGCGGGTAACAGCTATTACCTATAATATAACCTGAATTAACACATCTTACCGCGGGCCGCGGTAGTACGTTCTCCTGCGTTAATTTCCGACATCCACGCGGGCGAAGCCGCGGGCAAAAGCTAGTAATAAAATAAATTATGACACAATTACAAAAAAATTACAATGAGATATTTTATACCCATTTGCCGAAAACCCGTTACATAATGGAAAATTTCACCTGGAATCACCGTTTATCGTCTTAACATCTAAAATACTATGAGATTTAGAGAGAGAATAGGCTGTATGGGTCAGATCTGCTCCTTAAGGTGCATAGACAGAAAGCATCTTGCAAAGCACAAGATGGTCTTCTTTTGTTGACTTGAAGAAGGATTATGACAAGGCAGATGTGAGTAGAAACGCTGGGAGCGGACACCCTAGGAGGACACATAGTGACCTTATTGGTGATGTTCTGCAGAAAGGTCAGGGGCATAGTACTCGCAACCGGAGTATAGATAAGACCAAATATATGAACATAAATGAGGCAAAAGGAGAATGTAAGGATCATATTGGTGCATGCTACCGAATGGCATCAAAGATAGAGCGATATAAGCGAATAGGTTAGTTTCGCTCATTTGGCTGTATAGCTAGACGCTACTCTGTACGTCAAAAACTTCATAGTGGCTTTTGATATAAATAAGAGTGCCAACAAGTGTTATTCGGTGCGTGCAACCGAATGACATCAAAATAGAGCGATATTAGCGAATAGGTTAGTTTCGCTCATTTGGCTGTACAGCTAGACGCTACTCTGTAGATGGTGTTCTGTAGTTTCTATATACTGGAAGCCGGTCACAAAATATTTGGGAAAAAGCTAAGCTGATGATGATCAATTGTTAAACTCACAAACCTAATCTATAAAGACTTTACTTCAATATTGACAAAAATATGAGCGTTCGTTCAATATTTGTATAAGGGAATTTCAGTTTTACCGCTTATTGCCAGCGCTTGTGAAAACCAATGCATGATTTAGTAGATTTCGGCGAAGTAAGCCCGACAGGAAATACCTAAAATGTGGATTTCCTGAAGGAATGCTCAAATAACAAATATTTGAATATAGATTTGAAAGTAATACGTAAAATTCTTGAGAAATACTCACCATTATTTTTTTGGGTGGGAAATCATCAAATGACGTCTCCCGCTCGGGGTAAAACCCACCCGTGTTCCTTGAGTTGCCTGTGCCAGGGCCACGGTAATTCTTTCGAATAATTCCGGGACCCTGGCAGGAGAAATACTCACCTAACATAACGCTTGTATTCCCCAATTGTTAGGCAGAAGTATACCTATCAAATCAATTTAATTCGGGCAACAAAGACCCATATGATAAAGTATACTATAGTACACTCACATTTTGCTTAGTTATGTTTAAATCCCATGTAATAGGAGGCGAGCCTATTGCCATCAACCGGGTACAAATCCAGAGTTCCGACGGCTACTGAGAAATTTCCAACCCTGGAAAAACCCAATAATACTTTGCCAGACCCGGGAATTCGACCCAAGAACTCAATTCAGTTCAGTTTATTTATTCGTTAACTAGCTTCTGCCCACGACTTCGGCCGCGTTAAATTTCTTATTTCCCCGACCCAGAATCGCCTACCCATGCGATTTTCCCCGTTTTAGCAACATTTTTCATTACTGCTCCGCTCTTCTTGGTTGTAGCGTGATGTTATATAGCTTATAGCCTTCCTCGATAAATAGGCTACTCAACACAAAAATATTTTTTAATTCGGACCAGTATTTCCTGAGATTAGCGCGTTTAATCAAACAAACAAACAAACTCTTCAGCTTTATAATATGTATTATAGTAGGTATAAATATAGGTAATAAACACAGATCTTATGTTGGTGAACAAAGCGCTATGTTATGCCGGGAGGCGTACAAATATGGTGTGAAAATCTGGATGACAATTACAAATGACTATTAACTAAAAATATTTAAAGTCATGCATTATATTGGTAACAAAATAGAAATTAAATTGAGTAAATGTGGCGTACCGCGCATAATGGTATCAGATGTCGGCATTTAGTTTCCGAGTTATTTGCGTTTTTGTAAAATCGGGTGAAAATATGGCATTTTCATTTTCTACAGCAAATTTACTACAATTTGATAAAATTAACATCTAAACACAACATTTCTATGCACATTTTTTTTAAGGAAATGTTTAGTAAAAAGATACCAGAAAGTGAAGTGAAAGTTGTGAGCATAAAAAAAACAATATCGGTTATATTAGTGATACATTGATCCATATAATGTGTTGGGATCTATGTGGAAAAATCTATGTAACAAACGAGTAGAACATTGTTTTTTTTTGTAACCTTAACTTTTAAACTCGATTTTCTCGAAACTTGATTTTTCTGAATTTCAACTTTGGAAGTCTGTTACAAAAAAAGTATTAAATTTTTTTTTTGTAATCAGCTTCATAAAGGGACTCTTCTAGATTCTACATCCGGCCTTAACTCAATACCTCCCTACTGGTACCTTTATGCGCGGAACGCCACAAATAGTGAATACTCCCAAGCTTAGCCAGTAGCGCTACGGACCATTAAACCAACAAGGCTCTTAAAACCCCCATAGCAGAATTAAAAATTATGATGGTGATTACAATTACTAAGTAATTACAATTCTGCACGCTCATTTCCACCAAGGGGTAGGTAGTTCTATAACCAATAAACGAACATAATCGTTTCTCATAGCCAGGTCACGCCAGGTGCAACCATAGCCCAATGAGCTTATAGCCGTAATCGGCCATAAAAAATAAGGGTTTCATAGCCCATTGTCGCATTTTCGGTAATCTCAATAATTATACTAACGCCACACCTTTAGAGAAGTGGCAGAACGGACGGACCTATTGTTACATAATTTAATATGGCGACCTTAAGAACGAGTGGTCATGGATTCGAACCTAGCCTGGTGCTTATTGCTAGGGTGGCGAGACTTGTTCCGAAGAGTTACTGTAGCCCTGGCATGTAGGCAACTGAAGGAACACGGATGGGTTTTTATCAGTAAACGGCTGTCACGCCCTCCCGATCCGCCTAGAGCGGGAGAAGTCATTTGATGATTTCCCACTCAAAAAAAAAAGACTGGCGGTTTACTTTATGTAACTTTATCACCACTGCTCTCGAAACGGTGATGGAAAACATCGTGAGGAGACTGGCATGTCCTAGAACTAAAAATTCGAAGACATGTGACATCTACCAACCCGCACTGAGCCCGCGTGGTGGATTACGGTATGCTCCCATCTCACAGAGAGGAGGCCTGTGTCCCAGCAGTGGGAACGTTTGTATAGGCTGTTTATACTAAGTGTGGCGACCTTTTTTTTTTTTTTTTGATCACGAGGTGGAAATCCTCATGGATGTCCTCCGCCCTGGGGTGGGCGGAGGGGTCTGTCAGACTCTTACTGACTAAAACCACCCCGGTGTTCCGTCCCACACCTACGTCGGGGATCACGGGAACCAATATGTCTTCCGCGATCCCCGACTGGTGCCGGCCCGCCTTTGCGGGCCTCCTCACGTTGGGGGGGAGTGAGGTGTTAAACTCCCCCCCATACATCACAGAGAGGCGCGCGTGGAACACTACGCGCCACCATCTCGGGTCCTAAGGAATAGGGGGCGACGGATGTCCCCAGATCCGTCGCCCCTGGACCCATTTAGGGGGGCTGGAAGAGGGCGTTGTCCGCCCTCCGCCGACGCCCAGTGCGCCTGCTGCGGGCTGGGTGAGCGGAAGATATCTCCCGCTCCCTTTCCGCAGCCTCCTTCTGCGACATGACTGATTCGCAGAAGGATACCACCGCGTCCCAGGACTCCTCGCTGCCAACCATGGACTCGACCACGGCCGGCAGCGATAGGTCACTGCTGTCTACTTCTGAGACGAGGACACGACGCGGCTCCTCCCAAGCGGCACATTCTGCCAGCGTATGCCGCGCCGTATCCTCCCGGCAGTCGACGCAGTGGTGACACCGGGCGTCCGGCTCCCTGTTTATGCGACACAGGTACTTCCCGAAGCAACCATGCCCCGAGAGCACCTGCGTCGCCCGAAACGACAGGGAGCCGTGCCTCCTCCCGAGCCAGGGCCCGAGTACTGGCCGGACCGCCTCGACGGTGGCGAGGCCGGCGGTAGGGCGTGAAAGCCTGTCCTGCCAGCTCGCCACCAGGGCTGCGCGGAGCTGCGACCGACGAAGCTCCATGTGTCGCTCCGTCAGTCGCAAGTGTGGCGACCTACCTTATGTTAAAATAGCTTCTGCCCGCGACTTCATCCGCGTCAAATTTTTGCTCCCCTGACCCTTCCCGTTTCATCGAATTGCCTGCCAGTTTTCCTACATTTTTCGTTGCTGCTCCGTTCCTTTTGATTGTAGCGTGATGTTATATTTTTTTTAATTCCAGTAGTTTCTGAGATTAACGCGTTCAACGCATGGGCGACCTTTTTTTTTGTGAGTGGGCAGTCATCAAATGTCGTCTCCCGTTCTGGGTGGAGCGGAAGGGCGTGTTAGACTTTTACACACTAAAACCCACCCATGTTCCTTCAGTTGCCCATATGGTGGGCGACTTGCCGATAAACTTGCCTCTGTAACATGATAAAAAGCAGTTGGTTTTTGTTGCTGACCGCATCTACTACTCATTTCTAATAAAGGTTACTAGCTCCCGTCCGCGACTTCGTCTAAGTGATTAACAAAAATAGACTGATCGATTACGGACATTGACCTTCGCCCATCGAATGATATTTTTCTTTTATTGTTTTCTTTTTTGTTGTTCCATTAGTTTTCGATTTTGAAACCCAACACGTGGGTACTATTGGAAGTGAATTTGATTTGACCCTGTATTATTTTCTATCGCCGACTCGCACGAAGGGCGAATCGACAAATCCAGAAATACAGTACTAGGTAAATGGCATGTTTTAAATTTCTTGCTACAAAGTTATGACAAAAGTATACTGTAAGTACATGCAATAAGGTGCATAAAATTCGAAGTGATCCAATTAAAAATAAAACGTATTTCTGGAGTTGTGGATTCGCCTACAAATTTTTATTTTGTGCTAGTCTATAAAGAAAATAGTACCTACCTATATTAGACTAATAAGCTCTTGTCAAATAAACTTAAACTATTTTTATCATTAAGTCAAGTATAAAAATAAATTAAACACCGTTTGATACGAAAATAATCCATAATCTAAGTATGTATAATGTTCAAATTGCCTTCACGTGTACCCGTAATGGTCCACTTTGCATAATGATAAGGGGTTTGTCTATCAAACGGTATCATTATGAATAGCTCTTTAGTTTATTATGAAAGCTATTTCCATCGATTTGTTTGTTCTTCACTCGTAATCACAAATTGCAATTCTATGTTCGTTTTTATCTAATTTGGTACACACGTCGATAGCCCAAGCTTTACATTTCCAGTTTTAGCTGACCTCGCATCGTATAGGCTTTTTGTACAATGAGATGTCAGCTTATACTGGAAGTGTATAGCCGTATATACATGTGTGTGGCCGTGCATACCATTGCAATTTTAAGTTATCTAAGTGCTTATTGCAAAAAAAGTTTGCAGGGGTTGAATGATAAATATTAGATAAATGTAAAAAAAACCGGCCAAGTGCGAGTCGGACACGCGCACCGACGGTTCCGTACAAACCTGTAGTGTTTAATACCACTACGCGTTCATGAGGAAAGGGGTAGTAAGTTTAAAATTATTAAAAATATTTTTATTTAATGATGTAACAAAAAATTTACGGTTTTCGTAATTTTTCCTTTATCTGTGCTATAAGACGTTGCTTCATACCAAATTTCAAAATTCTAGATCGACTGAAAGTACCCTTTAGGTTTTGATTCCCTTGCGAGTTTCGAAAATTTGCGGAAATTTGCGGCATAAACGGCTATATCTTTTGATGACGTTAGCTTAGCAGTTTGAATTTTTCACAGCTCCAAGGGACAGTAGACTTAAGTATTTGATATAAATTTCAGCTTGATGCCTTCACGCGTTCCTGAGAAAAAGGGTCTTGACAGACGGACGGACGGACGACAAAGTGATCCTATAAGGGTTCCGCTTTTTCCTTTTGAGGTGCGGAACCCTAAAAAAACACACCATTATTTTTTATTTTAAAGATAAAAATGGTCTGAACTGTGTGATTCTTATCGGTCACACTGTGGGTCAGTGTAATCAATAAGTAATAAAGGATGGTATTTTTCGAAACAGTAAAATAAACTAGACACCAGCTGGGCAATGCGTAACACATTAACTGTAAAATCTCCCACCTGAACACAAGTTGCCTTGGCTTTGGTGGAAGACTTTAAACAGACTCCAGACTCAGGTAAGCCAATGTAAAGAAAACCTGTCCAGGTGGTGATTAACAGATGACTCCGCTCTAAATGTGGTGCTGTCCCACAAACAATGCGGCAATTAATATCTCGTCCAGCGTGTCCTGTTATATGCACGCTACAGGAGTTGGCTTTTATGAGGTTGCCAGCTGTCTAACCGGACTTACCTGTGGCTACTTTAATAAATAAGACCTCCAGCCAGGGCTTAAAAACTTAAAACTAGAGCGACTACTCACTCAAGGCACCCAATGTGGGGTACGGACTTCAGCTTCGGGCATCGCAGGTAAACAGCAGCAAGGGACGGCCTGAATTGATACCATTAAAATTATGTCTATGTGGCGGAGAATCAACTTTTATTGGTGACTGTACATAAATAATGTCTAAGGTCCCAAACTAATCAATCAACTAATGAAATTGTGTATAATACTATATACTTTATTATAAGAGTTTATGGATTGCTGGCCGTTTTTCAAAGGACGGTATTTAAAGACCTTTCATATTTTGGAAAAAAATACAACTTACCTACTTAATGCTATAATAAAGCTGAATAATTTCTTTGTTTGTACGTAAAATGAATAACAGTCAGAAAAAGCTGTAAATACAGTATATTCCAAGCCAAGAAAATCCGCGGGGCACAGCAAGTATCTAATACAAACAGTTTTAGTGTTGAACTCGAGATTTTTCGAAAAAAACTAAAAGTTTAATAACCACGGTAACCGTCGTTAGCGATGACTAAAAAAAGGTTTAAGATCTTTGCTCACATCCATCATGGCAGACGCTTCATGTAGACCACTGGTCTTTAGCTATACCCGGTTAAACTGGAAGCTTACCTCAATATAGTTGGGAAAAGTTAGGCAGCTGATGACGGCTATTTCCTCCATGATTTTGTAGGTAACTAAAACCTACTTTGAATAGATCTTGAAACAAGCCCATGTGACTGGCGGTTGCTTACTCACACTAATGAGGCTTCTGCTGCAATACGAGTTACTCTTGAATTAAACATGACAACAGCATAATCTACGAACATTAGAACCTCGCATTTTTAACGAAGAAAAGCCAACATTACTCTTTTTTTAAAAGAATATAATACTTTATTAATTCTTCTTGATGGAACCATAGAAGGTGTTTACATTTTGTAGACGCCTACACTAGAAAAGGAGAAACAATATAAAAAATATGGAAGGCACAAGAGACGGAAAACTGGAAAAGTATGAGGGAGACCTTTGCCCAGCCGTGGGTCCACAAAAAATATAATTAAATACTTTTTTAAACCCAGAGAAGACAGTGGAACCCTGATACAGCCAGAATGCATAGCGGCAGACCCCGTAGAAAGTAGCGGGAAGAACTAGAGAAAACATACGACCAGTGGTCCACCTTAGCCCTGGATCGAGAGAGTTGGAGGTCACGGGGAGAGCCTCTGCCCGGCAGTTTGATGCGGGCCAAGAATCACCGTAAGCCAGTACCAACATAAAATTTTAACGCCTGCTAAAATACTCATCGCAAAATGTTGCGTCAAGTAAACAATATTCTGTAGCTAATCTACTAGGAGCTAAAATCGTTTTTAATGTAAACGGGAAATGCTAAAAGCCTCGTTTTTATGTTACTTAGCTACAGTGTAGTAATACTTATGTGGCTTATATGCATTCATAACACGCCATCTGTCACAGAATGAAAATATACGAGCGAATTATGTAACTGGAAATTAGCTTTGGCCCATTTAGGTGGATTACTTAAACGTTGTTTTTCTGACATTGTTCTGATTTCTGGTGTGGTATGTGGGGTAGGTATGTTCTTACTACATGCATACAAGTTGTTTATAAAGCCGGACTTTTATTATTCTCCTCACTATTTCCATTCCCACGATGTAATTATGCACATTTCGGAAAAGGACCATGAAATTATTACAAAAACAAAACCAAAAAAAAAAAATCAAACAAATACAGCAATCATTATTATTCATTCTGAATGTACGTAAGTACATAAGCGGCTTGTGCGTAAGTAATAACAGCCGCATGGGTCGATCGATCAGGTAAAGCTACTCTTGTCGCGGTTAGTCCGTAGATGGTTCATCATCTTTACATAGCAAGACCCTTGTGTTTTTTGGAAAGGACGCTAAGCCGTTGGTCCAGGCTGTCATATGTGAAACTTTGACAGGTTTGGAGGACCTCAGAAGACCGAAAGTCTGACAACCAGTCTAACAACACAGTTGGGAAAATACAAGGCAGATTTTTTTTTACGTACATGAGCGCTATCATTATATTACTAAGAGAGGAATGAATGAAATTAATGCAGCTTAAAAACATCATCAGGTTGGTGCAACATGTCTTTTTCTTCCACACTTCTCTATTAATCTTCATCTCGGTATAAACCTCAATACAGCTACAAAACCACAAAAAGAAAACAAAAAATGAAGATAGTATTCTCAAAACAACAAAAAAACATCAAGAAACAACTAACGTATAAATAATGTTTATATTTCCATGTTTTCTTCACGGATTGTCGGGTATCCGTGCCGATTCGTCGAATCCTTTATTCGAAAACTTAGTCGAAACTTTGCCGAAACTTCGTGAACAGCTCACGGATTGTTTGACGGAACCCCTAGTGATGGGAAACGTCGATAAACTTCAAAGGTAAATGTTTATTCTATCTTTACGGAGGTCTGACTTGGTTGAGGGGCAGGACAAAGGATTTGCAACGTCAGTTTGTATAAGGAAATGTTTGTTTGACTTTCTGAATCCTTTATTTTTCAATTAGATACCTTTGTATCCCCAAAATATTTGTTCACTGATTGTATGACAGATACAATGCACAGCGAATATAAATAATAGGTAGGTAAATACTGCACTAAGAACGGATTTCTAAAAAAACAGTTAGGTCAGTAACGGGAATTGAAGGTAATAAACGATGTAATGAAAAAATTTGCTCAGTTCGATTTTGAAGAGTTTATTTTGTTTGTTTGAATGAGCTTGTAGAATCTTATTGATTCTGTATTTTAGTTGAATAATATCACTTCACTGGCTCACCACCACATGAAGCGCTACCGTGTAGCCCTGCTTCACCGTCTCTTTTTCCCGCCATTGCTCCTGACTGACAGATGACATTAGTGATTGACCTTAATTAACGCTAGCTGTACCTCACACCCTTTACGTTCTGCTGCATGATATACTTAGGTACATACATACCCTGGTTGCGAGTACTACGCACCTCCTAGCTGTTCCTCTCCCGGCGTTTCCGATCACATCTGCCTTGCAAATACCTTTTGTAAGCCGTCCTTCACTCATCCTCTCAACATGACCAAACCATCTAAGCTTACTCTTTGAAATTTTTGTCACGACAACTACTAAACTTAGTTAGTGGCAACAAAATAGATTTTTTTTCTGAGTATCAGCCGTACACTCGATAAAATACTCATACACCACAGTGACGTCCCCCATCACTAGTTGGGATTCCGCGGGGCTCACCCTTTCAGCGCACACTTTTCAGGCCAATGTTCGGGGATTAATAGTTTCTTCTTCAAAACTGAGGCTTAACCTATCGTTCAGGTTCTTTCGAGTGCTTTGGTAATTGTTACAGGTGTTAGACGATTGCTGTTTGACATTTGAAGGGCGCGCCGAGAGATTGGCGAAATAATTGCGTTCGTTTCATCCCATACTGCATCGTTATTACGTAACTATTTAGCTATGCAATTATGTGTAAGATATCAAATGATTCACGCTATAAAGTAGCTAGTATATATATATTCACGCTATACTGTAGCACTTAAGTTTGTGTTTTCCTAAGTTGACATTAGTGTCTAAGACAAATAAAATGGGAGAGGGCGCTTACTCCTGACATACACCTAGTTCAGGAGTCAGAGGCTTCAAAAATTTCTGTAAACAATTATGTCAATAAAGAATTACGAATTACGAAATTTTAGCACGACGCGATTCTCGTAGAACAATTCCTATGAATACTTCATGCAGATTGTTCTACTAATGTCACGTCGCGTTTACCTGAAGAAGCCTTTATGACTGCTTCGTTACTCTAATAGTCGCAAGCGCTACTGTTTCAAATGAGGTCCAGGGTTCTATTCCCAGGTCATGCAAAGCGTTATTGGGTTTTTCTATCTGGAATTTCTCAGTAACAATCTGGAGTCTAGATTTGGTCCCGATCTGGTGAAATATAGGTATACTATGGTACATCTCCGCCAAAACCTTGGAGGAAATAATTAGCCTTATTTCCCCCAAGATTATCTTATACCTTTAAACGAGCAATTCTTGTATATATACGTATATATATATAATCTGAATCTCGGAAATGGCTCCAACGATTTTCTTGAAATTTAGTATACAGGGGGTTTCGGGGGCGATAAATCGATCTAGCTAGGATTCATTTTTTGAAAATGTCTTTTTACCAAAAAAAAAAAAACCGAGCAGAGCTAGGGCATCCAGGTACTGTTATATAATGACTTCATTATATAGCAAACACTAATGTGAAGTTTTTCCATAGTAAGGTGAATTGTTTACGTATAATGTTTGCTTTCTTATAATGGAGAAAACCTGGAATTGAGAGTTTTAAACTAGTGATCAAACCTGCTGATCATTGTTCGTTCCTGCTCTATCTAAAAATCTTTCCCCAACTATATTGGGGTCGGCTTCCACTCAAACTGAATGCAGCTGAATACCTGTATTTTACATGGAGGGACTGCCCATCTGACCTTCACAATCCAGTTACTGTGTAATACAATACCCTTTGGTAAGTCTGGATGTCAGACTATGGGGTTTCTGAGTCCCCGTAACGACTGTCAAAGATTCACGAAAGACAGCCGGGACCAACAGCTTACCATACTTTTCGAGGCACGGAGACGTCTTGGTGTGTAAAGATGGTCACCCATCTACGGAACAACAACAGCTTACATAGCTTAGCCTGGTCTATTGACCCCTTTTTTTTTTCTTCCGCTCTGGGCGGAGCTGGAGGGCGTGTCAGACTTTTACTGACTAAAGCCCACCCGTGTTCCTTCAGTTGCCCATGTGCCAGGGTCACGGTATCTCTTTCGAACAATCTCGCGACCCTGACAGGCATCGGTCCTAGCAGACCCCTTCAGTGCTGCTGACATTTCTTTGAGGCGCGCGTGGAACACTACGCGCCGTCGACCCAAGCCTGGTCCTTACCGGGCGCGCCTACGGTGGCCGGGAGTCCGCTATTGACTCCCGACGCCCGGGGCGTCTCCTCCTGCGGCGGCTAGGGACGTGAGGGCGCAGAGACTGCCACTCCCTCACGCGCCCCGCCTCCTCCTTCGCGAGCATTACTGCTTCGCAGAAGAAGGTGACGGCTTCCCATGCCCTCTCGCGTCTATTGACCCCTGAGGTGTTATTACCAAGTCACAAGCTACCTTTTCTCCGTAGTATAACAGATCGATATTACCCATCGTTTCGATTTTTCTTTCACCCTAGCGTTACATAAGCACATATCGAAACTTCTACAATAAATGTTTACCGCATACGTTGAAGGGCGAAGTAATGGCTGTCATCAATAAGAACGGATCGGAACGGTGCCGGAGCGTCGGTTACCTACAGTTGTACGGCACGCGAGGTGGGCACGGATCTAAAGAGTATGGATGAGGTAGATCTTTCCGTGTGGTGCCGAAAATTAATAGCATTACCTACCTATTTCTACCCATGGGTGTCGTAAGAGGCGACTGAAGGACTCACTAGAGAATGAACAGCAGCGTTCTCAATACAATTTAGCACCATACTGCGATCGCCAAGCCACCTGTCAAGCGTGGCAGTTTTGGCAAACCCCCCAAATTGAGGTACGGTCCTCGATGTTACATGAAATCTATACATATAATGGCTGGCATCGTCTGAAATCTTTGCTAACTGGTTGATCTCTTTCTGTACATCCTTATCATGCCAATCATTATATTGTGTGCCATTTTTCGGACACTAGGCCTCATGTCTGTGCGAGGCTGTGGGCAGTAATGTACTACGCGGGCCCCGTGCGGGTTGATGGATGTCACATCTCTTCGAATTTTTGGTTCTTGGTTCGTCACAATGTTTTTTTTTTTCACCGCTTTTAAAGCTGAGGTGATGATCTACAACTCGTAAGATGGGGCCGATACCATTGAGCCACCACTGTTATTACTTAACAAAATCTTTAATTTAATTAATCTAAAGACAGAAAACGCACAGCCTTAACTGTTGGAACTATAGGCATGGTGTGCACAAAAGTCCTCTAAATAGCGAATGTGACGAGGTACACCACCACCTAAAGGGATTCAATTTTGTAAGGTAGGGGTTGGCGATCGCTGTATGGTAGTGATACGCATAGCGAACGCTGCTGCCCATTCTCTAGTAAGTCCCTTAGTCGCCTTTTATAACACCCTCGGGAGGATACGGCTGATGCTATTCTTTACGTTCGGCACCAGACGTCATCATTTCAGCCGTAAGACGTCCACTGCTGGACTTAGGCCTCTCCCAATTTGGGGGACTTTGCCATAATCGCCACGCTTGGCAGGCGAGTTGGCGATCGCAGTAAGGTGGTAAAATGCATAGAGAACGCTGCTGCCCATTCTCTAGTCGCCTTTTACACCCACGGGAAGAAATGGGGTGGTGTTATTCTTTACGTCCGGCACCACACGGCACCAGATCTAATATTTAGCAATAGGGAAATTGATAATTAATTCAATAACTGCTCAAATCTTCCGCACATAGCTTCATAATGATATTTTTTTTGTCCTTATTCCAATATTATTTTGGGATCGGCGTAACAATTCTTTTTTGCCCATACTCTTCTATTAGTCGTCCTCTCAGTAATCACCCCCTTTATACCTATATCATGTTTCACACAGTTTATCCATCGTTTCTTTGGTCTTCGTTCCACATTCATACTCAAAACTTTCCGTACGACATTTTCCTCATTCCTCGGCATCACTTGCCAATTCCATGACAACCGATTTTCGTTATATCGCTTCCGAATTCACTAACTCTTGTACAGTTTTCCTTAGCTACAGTTTATGTGCCGAAGAAAGGTAGAATAATGTACTTAGATACGTCAGCAGGGTCTAGATTATTCTGCGGATAAGCTTACTTAGACTCCGACTTAGGATATCTGGAAAATAAAGTCAACAGAGAAAGTATTTCTTTATTTTACTAAAGAGGAAGAAAAGTATTGGAAAATACAAAGGCATTTTGTTTTATCCGGCTGTCAAATCATTGAACCTTCTTCTTTGCCAGATTAACTATAGATCCCTATTTCTAAGGATATTTTTTCGTAACGTCTAATGAATTAGAGTTTTTCTGAATTATTCAAACGCTTACAGTATTGAAAATGTTGTCTTTGTTTCATGATAAAATGGAGGTATGAGGAACAGGGTGTGTAAAGGAGGATATTTCGATCAGACGGGTGTTGTCTGGTGGGCTATGGCTATTCCCAATGGTAGGTCTCAGGACGATGTATATATTCAAGTTGCGTGGCAAACATTGTTTGCGCGATGCAGGATTTTGTGTGACATCATTTTGTTTTTCGCCTGCCTGGGTTCGGACGACTTACATACATGAACGGTCCCGACTCCAGGATTGGTCATGTAAGTCGTGCCAACATTCAAACAAATAAACTTTTACATTTATAATAGTAGAAGGATTAGTGGGACAGAAAGTTTAGTAGGATGATAGGATTTTTTGTGGGTCTATCAGTCAAACCTTGTATCTAAAACTGGATGTGCTGCATACTGTACTACTATAGTCCATTCACAGTTATTTGACCTCTGATTTTGCATCAAATTACAGTGATCTTTATGCTGCTAGTAATAAGTTTGCTGTTGAATTGCTACTACTGATAAGTCTATCAAAATCACATTGATCTTTAAACTCTTTGTTATAAGATTGCTAATGTTAGGGATAAAATACTATAACTTTCTGGAAAACTGGCCATACAGTTTAGTCTTTATTTGTGGCTTTCAAAGTTTTGTCTATTTCAATTTTCCTTCCACCTTTCCATTTTCAAAAACGACTAAACAATAAAATCAGTAAATTTAAGTTTGTTTGTTTTTGAATTGGGAACATTCTCGTGTGTCAGCCAGTCCGTGATAGTGATGTCACGACCTGGGCACGTACTTGAACAGTTCCGTGCCAAAATTATGGAATAATAGTTATAGAAGAAAACTTTCGACGGATTACCCCCCATTAGTCCCCCTGGGGACGGGTGAAGGCGTATGTACCTATAGTCTGTTATAAAAGTATGTAATGATAATGTAAACAAATGGATTAGAAAATGTACATGGATAAACAATGTATAGTGCCACTTATAATATATTGAGTGATTTTATTTTTGCAATACTTTGATGTGAGTGGAACGCTGTGAGGGCACGCCCTAGGAAGACCTATAGTGACCTTATTACCGACATACTTCAGAAAGGTCAGATGCGTAGTACCTACATAGAAATAAAGAAAGAAAAGAAAGAAAATACGTGCAAGCGGCATGCGTGTATGATCAGATGTGTGAACGTAAACTTTCAACACTGCAAAAGACGCATAACTTGTAATTAAAAATAATTTATTTTTATTATTACAAGTTATGCGTCTTTTGCTTAGTTGACAGTTCAGTAGATGCTGACGGCAAGAGCCTTCTTGATCGCATTTGACAATTTTACCTAGTACTAAAATCATACCTAGTAGATTATGTCAGCGTAACGGTCGCAAGTACCGTGTGGTGCCGGACGTAAAGATTAAAACCACCCCATTTCTTCCCGTGGGTGTCGTAAAAGGCGACTAAGGGACTTACTAGAGAATGGGCAGCAGCGTTCTCTATGCATTTTACCACCGTACTGCGATCGCCAACCCGCCTGCCAAGCGTGACGATTATTGCAAAGCCCCCCAAATTGGGGGAGGCCTAAGTACAACAGTGGACGTCTTACGGCTGAAATGATGAACGGTCGCAAATCATCCCACGGAATCGCACTACCGGGATAAAAAGTATCATATGTGGTAATCCAGGTTATAATCTATCTAAGTGCCTTTCTACCAAATCCCTACCAAGCACAGCCATTTTTGCGTGATTGAGTTACAATTCTCAATACTCACAAACTTTCACGTTTATAATATTAGTAGGAATACCAGTAATACTTTTTCTACATGTGACTTAACGTAATTTTCTCGTTGTTCCAGGTGCAAATGACTTAGACTCGTGAAACGTGATGTGAGGAGAGGTTCAGCCACCATGCTGATACGGTACTTACTACTCGTGCTGTTGTGTGCGGTGAGTACTTATTTTTTTTTTTTTCAGAATAATGGAAAAAATATTTTAATTTCGAAAGTCGACAAAAATATTTAATATCACATCTAAAGACGCCGACTTCTGAAAGTCACTGGTATTTTTTTCTGAACAAGTGTTTAATTTTTCGCTTGTTAATTATGTTACCTACTCCAAACCAGTTCGTATACTACTACTACGTATACTGTACTGTAAAAAACAGTGACAGGAAGTATTAGAACGACATTATGATATACAAACTGGATTAAAAGAGTACCTAATATCGAATCTCACATAAACAATACCCTAGCAAAAATTTTGATATTTATATGGGGGGACCAATGACGCCTCTTCATTAAAAAAAAAAAATGAAATTGCCGGAGATGTCGCAGAACATACGTACATACGAGTACAAAGAAAAAGCATAGAGTCGAATTGAGAACCTCATCCTTTTTAAACTCAGTTAAAAATGGCAATCGATCGCAATACCAATCACTTTGACAGTTCAGCCACGTTCATTGCATTATTTACGTTGTTGAGCAGACGAATTATTCAAACCAATGAAGCAATGAATTAGGAATTTCGTTCAAATCCCTCGGATTTTGATTAAAAGTGTGTTAGGCAATTAGGGTGCCCTAGAGCTGTTGATCGACTACACTAGGATCGCGATTTATTTTCCGAATATACAAACGTTTTTATGGAAAAACTGCATATTTGAAAGTTCAGTCTCGATATCAAGAAAATCTGTTTTTTTTAATGATTGTTGATCTCACGTTAAGTTGTAGATCACAACAACCATGGTTCAAACTCATAAATTTTGGTATAAAATGAATAATAAAATGGTTGAGTTAAAGTTGTGAATTTTCATTTTTAATACGGTATTGAATTGATGAGAACAGTGGTGGCCCTGTGGTATCGGCCCTGACTTTCGAGTTGTAGGTCGTGGGTTCAAACCCAGGCAGGCGCTTTACTTTGAGTAAATAACTTCATCACCATTGCTCTCAAAACGCAAAACAACGTGAGGAAATCGGCTTGTCCTCGAACCAAAAAAATCCAAAAACTTGTAACATCTACCAACCCGCACTGGGCCCGCGTGGTAGATTACGGCCCACTCCCTCTCACTGAGATAAGGTCTGTGTCCCAGCAGTGGGAACAATATAGGCTGTTTATGATCATTGACTTGATCTGTTGGTTTATAAATTAAAATATTAGCCGATTTAAAAAGCAACGGTCATAAAATAATAATTTATGTAAAAGTACAAAAAAAAAAAAACATCCATAAACATAAGGCATCAAAAAATTCGTCCGCACTGATGTCAATAGGAATAATGCCTGAATGGCTGACAGCATCGTCACGTTCCTGCCAGGGTCGCGAAATTTGTTCGCAAGAGTTACCGTGGCCCTGGCATATAGACAACTGAAGGAACCCACCTGGGTTTAAATAAGTAAAAGTCTGACACGCCCTCCCGCTTCGCCCAGAGTGGAAGACGTCATTAGATGATTACCCACAATGTTATGGCATTGCTAATTAGCTAGCCAAAATCGGCCAGCCCTCTGGTCACGTTAAAAGTCAACCAACCGCTTGTCAAAGTCACGGAAAGCAAAGTCGGCACTCGGAACCTATACAGAGCGTAGTTTGAACCCCAAACGGCTCGAACATATAAGGTGTATCTATTCATACACGAAATATTTAAAGAGGTACACCTGTAGGTGGTAAAGAATTATATACTATAGTAACGAAAAATTAAATTTTAGAAATGTATATTTTTCAAAATTTAATATTTATTAATTATTTGACGCACATAAGAAATACTGGCTCCTTCTTATTTTTAACATCCATTACTCTAGTTTCTATAGTGGCCGCGCTCGCGCTGTCCGGTCGCCGCCCTCACAGCGTCAGGCGGGCCATTCATAGAATTTGGAGGAAAGGTTTTATGCAAAACGTCTCAAGCAGTTTTAAAATTACGAAAATTCAAAAACGCTTAGATAAAAATGTTCTTTTTGCATCTATAGCTTCTTTGCCACCTACAGGTGTACCTCTTTAAATATTTCGTGTATGAATGGCACCTTATATAATTTTCAAGCCCGAAAGTCAGACAACCAGTGTTTACCAAGGGGTATCGTACTAAACAGTAACTGGGTTGCGGACGTCAGATAGGCAGTCACTAAATGAAAATATTTATACTCAGTTGCATCCAGTTAGACTGGAAGGCGACCTCAATATAGTTGGCAAAATGTGCTAGGCAGACAATGATTAGGTAAATATACCCTCTAAAACCACATAAACATTAAAGCCAATTATAATAGAGTACATAAAAGCTACACAAACCCAAACTGCGGTCATCCATCGTTATAAGTTCATATTGGGTCGCTCTAGCCCTTTGATTTCGATGTTTACTTGGCAGCCATGTTTTCCTGTTCCTCTCTCTCTCTCTCGACTCTAGGGAATCATGTAATGTGGTTTTGGTTTCAGACAAATTATAACGAAGGGCTATACACGTGGCTAACAAATTACGAATTAAACAGATCGTCTAATCTAATGAACAGTTGAAGGAACATGGACCTGTGACGTAAGAGCTACGTATTATTTATTTAAGTACAGTCACCAGCACTTGAAGCTACTTCAGTCTGTCAAATTTCTTTAATAGGTTTTCAACTTTAACGCTACAGTATTAGGTTCAAGATTGACTGGGAAAATTTGACAGTTTCGGGTACCTTGATGTGCCGTATGCGTCTGTACTAGCTTTTGACAGTGGTAATGCGCGCGTGTAAGTCGGAAGTTAGTCCACGGAAATTTAATACTGGGTTAAAAAGTATCCTATGTGCTAATTTAGGTTATAAACTATCAGGCACACATGCTAAATTTCATCCAAATCTATTAACAAACCGAGTGACAAATATCCACATATCTGAAAAAACTTTCACATTTATAATATTAGTAAAGAACTTTGACTGACAACGACCCTAGATTGAGAGGCAGTCGTTCGGGGTGTGCTACGTGAGCTCGACAAATGGATGTGCGAATAACACTTGTGCGACCAAACTGTACTGCGACTCACCATAGTTCAAATACACGCTTGTGCAAAACTGCTGTTTGTTCTTATACTGTGGCATTACCACAGTATAACAAACAACAGCAGTTCATCTTTATGATTGGCTGTTTACGTCGCTGACGTCACTGCGGAGCTTCGTTCATTTGTTTTTATTGCCTCTCCACAGAATTATGCACGTCGGACAGATGAGTAATGACACGAATAAAATGAAGGTGTTGCTTAATTCTCATGTCTGGAGGTGCCTTAAGGTTTTTTGTTAAGGGCGGTTAAATGGAATAATAGCCTTGTTTATGGCAATGAGAATAATGTTCTCTTTTCACACGGTTTCGTGAAAAGTATGTTTATAAGATTAGCACAAAGAAGTAGATATTGGCGGTGGACGATCCAAGACTGTTATTATGAGGATAGTGTTAAAAAATGATAAAGTTAAGGATTAACTGATGACAATTGTACTTTGGGTGTGCAGTACTTTTTTTTTTGGATGGGAAATCATCAAATTACTTCTTCCGCTCTGGGCGGAGCGGGAGGGCGTGTCAGACTTTTACTGACTAAAACCCACCCGTGTTCCTTCAGTTGCCCATGTGCCGAGGCCTCGGTATCACTTTCGAACAATCATGCGACCCCGGCAGGTATCGGTCCTACCAGACCCCTTCAGTGCTGCTAACATCTCTTTGAGGCGCGCGTGGAACACTACACGCCGTTGACCCGAGCTTGGTCTTTACCGGGCGGCGAGCTACCCATTGCTCGCCACCCGCAAGCTCGCGCCTACGGTGGCCGGGAGTCCGCAATCGACTCTCGACGCCCGAGGGGTGTCCTCCTGCGGCGGCTAGGGACGTGAGGGCGCGGAGACTGCCACTCCCTCACGCACCCCGCCTCCTCCTTCGCGAGCATTACTGCTTCGCAGAAGGAGGTGACGGCTTCCCATGCCCTCTCGCTCCGTACCATGTCTCGCACCAGGGCCGGACGCGAGAGGTCACCGCCGGCGATCGCCTCCACGAGCACACGGCGGTGCTCCGCCCAGGCAGGGCACACTTCCACCGTATGCTCCACCGTAGTGTGCAATGCTTGCCAAAAAGTACAATTACAATAAAATTAAGTTCGCTTTAAGATTTGTCTCAGCAAAACAGATGCTTTATGACTTGTCCTTCCTTAGACCTTTAAGAAAATAAGAAAAAAATGAATTTCGATGGCTACTCAAAAGCTTCCCTGATCAGCGTTAGAGGAACTAATTAAATACCATTAGTAAAGTAAGGACTCGTCAAAATAATAGGATAATTTGAACTGGTCACAAAACCTATTCCTCTAGGACTAGCGAGGAACAGTAAACCGTAGTAATATGTTTATTATGCTAATATTGTGAATCGGCCATGTTACAATTATTCACACAGTTCATAGCCTTAATAAAAACTTAGTTAAATGGTATTGCTCTAGAGTCAAGAGGGTATAGTGATGCAACATACGGATATTTTGTGAAATTGACTAAAATAAATAAAGATAGTGGTGTAGTAAAGTAGTGGTGTCTCAGTAGTAACGGCCGCGACTTACGGTCGTGAATTCGAATCAAAGCAGGCGCTTTACTTTGTGTAAATTATTTCATCACCACTGCTCTCAAAACGGTGAAGGAAAACATCGTGAGGAAACCGGCATGTCTTAGAAGCAAAAATTCGAAGACATGTGACATCTACCAACACGCACTGGGCCCGCGTGGTGGATTATGGCCCACTCCCTCTCACCGAGAGGAGGCCTGTGTCCCAGCAGTGAGAACATCTGCTACTGATGATGAATGAAAATACTTTTGTATGCCACATTTATTACTGTGGGTGTTTAAGGGACTAAGAAACTTACTAGAGAATGGGCAGCAGCGTTCTCTATGCATTTTACCACCATAGTGCGATCGCCAACCTGCCTGCCAAGCGTGGCGATTATGATAAACCCTCCCAAATTGGGGGAGACATATGTCTAGCAGTTGACGTCTTTCGGTTGAAATGATGATGGTGATGCTTACGTATAACTTTTACTATGGATGGTTCTTAGCAAAATTATAATAACCACACAGGTCAATCGAGGCTGTGGTTAGTCCTGGAGGGGTGACTCGCTCCTCCGTGCTTAGGAAAGCAAGTTAAGCCGTTGGTGCCGACTGTCATTTGTAGATCTTTGACAGTCAGTACGTAGTCAGGAATCCGAAAGTAAGGCAACCAGACTAACTAAGGGGTATAAAATAACTGGATTGTGGAGATTCCATGTAAAATACTGGTATTCAGCTGGATCCGATCCGATCCGATCAGACTGTAAGCCGATCCCTACATAGTTGGGAAAGGTTTTTTTTTTTTTTTAGCATCTTAGTACAACCAACACAACGTTATCTGATCCCAAACTAGGTAGAGCCTGTACTATGGTAACCAGACAACTGATAAACGTACTTATATATTTCTAAATACATCTACACTAATATTATAAAGAGGAAAAATTTGTATTTTTGTTTGTTTGTTTGTAATGGATAAACTCGAAAACTACTGAACCGATTTTAAAAATTATTTCACCATTAGAAAGCTTCAATATCTGCGAGTAACATAGGCAATATAACATTACGCTACAACTAAGAGGAGCGGAGCAGTAATGAAAAATGTTGCAAAAACGGAGAAAATCGCACGGGTAGGCGATTCGACGCAACGGGAAGGGTCGGGGGAACACGAAATTTAACGCGGATGAAGTCGCGGGCAGAAGCTAGTACATATTATAGATAAATTACACCCAGAAACAGAACAAATGATCGTGCTCATCACACAAAGATTTGTCCTGGGTGGGAATCGAACCCATGACCTCAGTCTCAGCAGTCAGGGTCACTAACCACTAGACTAACAGGCCTTTTAGACCAGTTTAGAAAAACAATGCTTCGATTTAAATCATTTCCAAAACGTAAAACTGATTCAACCAATCCACCAACTACAATCAAACATCACCCTTAACTTACAATGTAAATTAGACTATTCTCTAAAGATCTGTATTTTGCTAATGGCAGCTGAAATTCTCGAAGGCTCTATTCAAATTGATTCTCGAATGCTAATAACACGTAACAATTTGTAAGCAGGCGACTGCTGTAATTATCTAGCCAGATAGAATTGTTAAACTAATTCCTTCGACAATGTTTAGCTAAGGAATAAAGATAATCGGAAAGGGTCTAGCAGCTAGATATTTTGTAAATTGGGGAATATCTTTGTAAGCTGTTAGATTTACAACTTATCTGAGAAGCGTAATCATTCTATAATTTGACTGGCCTGTTAGTCTAGTGGTTAGTGTTACTGACTGCTAAGACAGGTCGTGGGTTTGATTCCCACCCAGAACAAATCTTTGTGTGATGAGCACAATCATTTGTTCTGTGTCTGGGTGTAATTTATCTATCATTTCAGCCGAAAGACGTCCACTGCTGGACATAGGCCTCCCCCAAGCACCGCCACTTCGACCTATTCTGTGCTTCTCGCATCCAACGTATTCCTGCGGCCTTCACAAGGTCATCGGTCCATCTTGTGGGAGGCCTTCCAACGCTCCGTCTTCCAGTACGCGGTCGCCACTCCAGAACCTTCCAACCCCATCGGCCATCCGTTCTGCGAGCAATGTGCCCTGCCCACTGCCACTTAAGTTTGGCAATTCTTCGGGCTATATCGGTTACCTTGGTTTTCCTACGGATCTCTTCATTTCTGATTCGATCGCGTAGGGAAACTCCAAGCATAGCCCTCTCCATTGCTCTTTGGGTGACTTTGAGCCTTCTTATGAGGCCCATTGTGAGCGACCACGTCTCAGTGCCATATGTCATCACTGGCAACACACACTGGTCAAAGACTTTTGTCTTGAGACACTGCGGTATTTGGGACGAGAAGATATTGCGTAGCTTCCCGAACGCTGCCCAGCCGAGTCGGATTCGACGATTGACCTCTTTCTCGAAGTTGGATCTACCTAACTGGACAGTCTGTCCTAGGTACACGTATTCGTCCACAACTTCGAGTGTAGCGCCTCCGATCTTCATTGGAGTGGGTATCACACGAGCATTGGACATGACCTTTGTCTTGTCCATGTTCATCCTAAGACCCACTCTTTCGGAAGCTCTACTGAGGTCATTGAGCATTGTACTGAGGTCCTCCATAGTCTCAGCCATGACTACTATATCGTCGGCAAATCGAAGGTGAGTGATGTACTCGCCATTGATGTTGATGCCAGCCCCTTTCCAGTCCAGAACCTTGAAGACATCCTCCAGTGCAGCGGTGAACAGTTTCGGAGAGATTACGTCTCCCTGTCTCACCCCTCGCTGCAGAAGGATAGGTTTCGAGGCTTTGTCCTGGAGCCGGACTGACATAGTGGCGTTTTCATACAAACACTTCAGCACCTCGATGTACCGATAGTCAATCTGGCACCGTTGAAGAGACTGCAGTACAGCCCAGGTCTCGATCGAATCGAAGGCTTTTTCGTAGTCCACAAACGCTAAGCAGAGAGGCAGGTTATACTCTTCGGTCTTCTGTATAACCTGCCGCAGCGTATGTATGTGGTCTACGGTGCTAAAGCCTTTACGGAATCCAGCTTGTTCGGGAGGCTGGAAGTCGTCAAACCTGCGCGCGAGACGATTCGTGATGACTCTTGAAAACAGCTTGTAGACATGGCTCAGAAGTGAGATGGGCCTATAATTCTTAAGTAGGGTATTGTCACCCTTCTTAAAGAAAAGTACCACCACACCTCTGTTCCATGCCTGTGGCGTTTTGCCCTCGAGTATGACGGAATCAAACAGCTTCTGAAGGGCCTTTAGAACGGGTTTTCCGCCGGCCTTCAGGAGTTCGGCTGTAATTCCGTCATCACCCGGCGCCTTGTTGTTTTTGAGCTGCTTCAGAGCCATCCTAATCTCGTACAAGCTGACGTCCGGGATATCTTCAGTGTAGTGTCGAGTCAACCTAGCTCTCGGGTCGTTAGCTAGATTCATAACGGGGTTTCTGGTGGACGTGTATAACTGTCCGTAGAACCTCTCAATCTCCTTAAACAGCTCAGGTTTGGCGGACACGATTCTGCCATCGTCGGTCTTCAGTTTTGCAAGCTGACTCTGCCCAATAGACAGATCTCTTGCAAAGACTTTGGAGCCCTTGTTTCGCTCTATCGCGTCTTTAATACGTTCCGTATTAAAGAGGCGAAGGTCGCTTTTCAAGGACTTAGAGATCCGTCTATTGAGTTGCCGGTACTCGAGTGCAGCTTCTGAAGACTGCAGGATCATTCCGCGCCTCTGTTCCATGAGCTGTAATGTTGGATCTGAGAGTTTCTTTTTTCTATTTGTACGGCGGGTCTTGAAGAACTTAGACCCGACCGTATGGACAGTTTCCACAAACCCATCGTTATAATGGTCCACGGAGCTCCCTAGGCACTCAAAACGATTCTGGAGTTCGAGCTGAAAGCTCTCTGGGCTCTGAAGTTGGATCGGTGCTGGTCGGAGCGTTGACTTCATCAGCCGAGATCTTTCCAGCTTGATATTGATATTCAATGTGCCTCTTACCATGCGGTGATCACTCCCGGTTTTCACCGCGTTGATCACAGAGACATCATTGAATATTTGCTTCTTCGTCGACATAATGAAGTCAATCTCATTCTTAGTTGCACCGTCAGGACTCTGCCAGGTCCACTTCCTGTGCTCACGTTTTCTGAAGAAGGAATTCATCATAAAGAGGCCTTCCTTCTCCATAAAACTAGCCAGTAGGTGACCCCGGTGGTTCCGACGTCCAACTCCAAATTGCCCCACTCTCAACTCATCATCGCTTCGCTTGCCCAGTTTCGCGTTGAAGTCCCCCTAACAACGGTGAAGTGAGTTTTGGAACCATGCATGGCTCTAGAAATATCCTCATACATGGTCTCCACCTCATCGTCGGGGTGTGTCGAGGTCGGGGCGTACACCTGTATGACCTTCAGCGAATACCTTGCGGATATTCTGAGTATAAGGAACGCCACCCTGGTCGACACACTCTCGATCTTCACAACGTTGCTCACAAGGGACTTATGGACGATGAACCCGACACCACCTTGGGACTGCTGGTCGCCCTCCCGGAAATAGAGCAGGTTTCCGGAATTCAGGATTATCGAGTCCTCCCTCTCTCTTCGGACTTCAGATAAGCCTACTATACTCCATCGTAACCTGCTCAATTCTTCCTCGAGCTCGGCGATCTTCTCGTCGGTCCGGAGTGTACGCGTGTTGAATGTTGCCAGGTCCAGCTGTCGGTAATTGTGGTAGCTGGATCTCTTCCGGGGATTCTTAGCACCCCTTGCCTCACCGTGACCTTGACCGCTACCATGGCCAAGGGTAGGTGGGCCGCCGGGAACTAGGGGCCGTTTTTCGTTTGTGCTTGTCATTATTTGGGGGGGTTTGCCATAATCGCCACGCTTGGCAGGCGGGTTGGCGATCGCAGTATGGTACTTTACAATGCATAGAGAAAGCTGCTGCCCATTCTCTAGTATGTCCCTTAGTCGCCTCTTACGACACCCACGGGAAGAAATGGGGTGATGCTATTCTTTACGTCCGGCACCTACACGGACGAATTTATCTATAATATGTATGTATTTAGAAATATATAAGTATATTTATCAGTTGTCTGGTTACCATAGTACAGGCTCTGCCTAGTTTGGGATCAGATAACGTTGTGTTGGTTGTCCTAAGATGAGAAGATATTATAATGTTGTCAGTCACTCCATGTAAAATGCTGGTAATCAACTGCATCTGGGTAGTCTGGAAGCCGACCCATACCTTAGTTGGGACACAGGCCTCGTCTCGTCGAGAGGCAGTTGCCTATAATAATAATATCTTATAATAATATCTTAGGACAACCAACACACTCTTATTTGATTCCAAACTAGGCAGAGCCTGTACTATGGTAACCAGACAACTGATCATCATCATCATTTCAGCCGTAAGACGACCACTGCTGGACTTAGGCCTCCCCCAATTTGGGAGGCTTTGCCATAATCGCCACGCTTGGCAGGCGGGTTGGCGATCGCAGTATGGTGGTAAAATGCATAGAGAACGCTGCTGCCCATTCTCTAGTAAGTCCCTTACTCGCCTTTTACGACACCCACGGGAAGAAATGGGGTGGTGTTATTCTTTACGTTCGGCTCCACACGGTAGACAACTGATAAATATACTTATATATTTCTAAATACATACACATAATAGATAAATTACAGCCAGACACAGAACAAATGATTGTGCTCATCACACAAACATTTGTCCTGGGTGGGAATCGAACCAACGACCTCAGTCTTAGCAGTCAGGGTCACTAACCACTAGACTAACAGGCCAGACAAATAATCTACCGTGCGTGCTCAGTGCGGAGTGGTAGATGTCACATGACTTCGAATTTTCGTTTCTAGGATATGCTGGTTTCCTTATGATATTTTCTTTCATCGTTTTGAGACTGGTGATGAAATAATTTACCACCTGTCTGGGTTCGAACCCTCGGCCAAAAACTCGTAAATTGGGGCCGTTACCGCTGGGCCACCACTGCTACAAGCACATACCTAAATGTTACCAAAATACACAATGGCATTGCAATAATATTCAGCACATTTAATCATTTAGCTTTAATTTAAATATTGTATATGTACCGTGTGGTGCCGGACGTAAAGAATAACACCACCCCATTTCTTCTCGTGGGTGTCGTAAAAGGCGACTAAGGGACTTACTTGTAATCCTTTTTCAATAAATACGTGAATACTTGTAGACAGATGTTGCTTGTAGAGAGTGACTCGTTGTGAACTGCGCGCACACTGACGCTCCAAATTTTTTTTTGTTTGTGAGCACGGCATCTCACAGGTCAACCTATGAGGTTGTCGGCTGCTTAACCAGACTTTTCTGTGACTACCTTAATCTTCTTCTTTTTAGCGTGTCGATAGCAATCTAAATAGAGTTAGCCCAGAATTTGGCTACGAGCTTAGCATTTTCAGTAGCGTCCATCACCTCCTGTGGCGTGCAAACAACAGGATATGCTGGACAAGATATCAAGTGCCTCATCGTTTGTGGGACAGCACAACATTTACACTCCAGGCCTGAGTCGTTTATGAATCTCCACCTGTACAGGTTTTCTTTACTGAGTCCGGAGTCTATTTAAAGACTTCCATGAAAGCCAAGGCAATTCGCGTCAAGTTGCGAGATTTTCAGCAAGTGGAACGAATGGGTTTGGTAGGGAGGCGCCTTGTCACCACAGATCTAGTCTTTCCTTAGATTGTTCGCCAGTAAGTGGGAGAACACACTTCAGAAAGCTGTTGCGGCTTTTCAGTCTTTGTGACACGAGGATGTTGTCGTGCATAGGATGTCGTGTGTCAGAAACCATCTTGGCTCTTTCAGTTGAGCTTGCCACTGCTCTGCGGATTTTTGATGGTGCTATTCCAGCCAGTGGATACAGCATTTGCACCGGGGTCGGTTTGAGGCTACCTTCATTAATTAAGGCCTTCCAGCCAGGACTTTGAAACTTAAAACAAAGAGCGACTACACACTAAGGGCAACCCCTGTTGGGTATGTACTTTGGTTTAGGGTGTTGCTGGAAGAGGGCAGCAAGGGATGGGCTGCATTAGGGTGAGCGCACAGACTGACGCTCCATCAACTCAGTCGCCATCGTCAGATGTAACATAGTAAAGCCTTTTCCACAAAAATAAAATGCGTCTATAACAGGTCCTTGTCAGGATTTAAACCCGCAACTTAGTGCATGAGATCTTGAGAGTCCTTAAACACTGGCCCATCGCGACATTTTAATCTTATAATCTATACTAATATTATAAAGCTGAAGAGTTTGTTTGTTTTGTTGAAAGTTGGTCCAAATTGTAGCCTATTTATTAAGGAAGGCTATATATAGGCTATATAACATTACGCTTCGATCAAAAGGAGTGGAGTAGCAACGAAAAATGGACGAAAACTGGCAGGCAATTCGAAGAGTCAGGGGAGCAAAAATTTGACGCGGGCGAAGTCGCGGGCAGCTAGACATAATTATATGTATGCAAAAACATGACAAAAGCAACATATTTTAAAAATGAATTCCACGAACCTCATTTAAAGAATGAGGTTCGTGTTATGAAAACAACATTACCTATTCTCAGTTCTCAAATACAGTGAATTTTCCGTACATTTCCTTTCACCTGCAGTGTATTTTCCGTACACAGTGGATTTTCTAACATATAATATAACAGTGGGGTGCATTATACTTGCATTAGTTGCGCTAATTTTCTGAATCTCTGTTACAGCGCAGATTGAGTTTGTTAAAGTGTGGGGCACGATGTAAGCGAAGGCGAAAAGTAGGATTTGATAAGGTGTAAACCGGACTGCGGTTTGCATTAGGCCGATGACATCAACTGCTGAGATTGTATTAGTGTGGAACATGACAGACGAATACGTGCATCAATTCGAATCCTCGTGTTCGATCGACCGTAAATTTAGTAAAAGTCTTGCACTTTGATTATGGTACACTTTTGTGACGTTTTTGACTAAAAAACTTCCTTAGTTATATTGTACCTATAAAATTATATTTATATTAAAATATGAAGGAATAGAACAGTAATCCTAGCATGAAAATTTCCAAAAGGTAAAGTCACAGTTTTCGTATCCCTAATTTTGTACAGAAATAGTTTCAGCTCCAATGGTGAGCGTATTTGGCTGCAACGGTATCTATCTATATAGCAGAATTTGGTAACTGAAAGCGAGGAAGACTTTACAATGGTGTTATTTAGCTTCATAAATGTTTGAGCTGCGGTGTATCTACTGGATCAAATGGTCAAAAATAGCCAACACCTGCGCTATGAGCAAGCGTAGCATAGAACAAACGGTTTTTCCCTTCACATGAGGGTCCTTTTGTTCTGCTAAGGGCAATAATCGGCTGTTACAGTCTAGCATTATTCCTATACTAACTTCTGCGCGCATTTTCGTCTGAGTGACGTTTCTTGTTCCTCGCCCCATCCCGTCGCATCGTCTCGCCAGCCCGCGCTATTACTATAACAAAAAAAAAAAAAAACTCAGTTTTATTGTCCGTATAGAGAAAGATAGGTCATTACCATCATGCCATACTATAATCCCTACCTAATTACCTAACATAATAATTAACTTTAAGTTTTAAACCTCATTTAAAACCCAACTGCCGCAAAATTCTCGCTAAAATTCTCACTTATATGTTATGTCGCGCGGTATGTATGTACTATGTGTGTACTACACGCAGAGCGACCGCGTGCTATGCAAAACATCTACAACGTTATGATGTTGAAATTATTATACACACCAGCAGTATATTGTGGCCCTATACATGTGGTTTGGCTACGAAGGAACGGCTATTTGTAGTCGTAGTTGTTGTGAGAGGGGTTTGAGTAGTTTTATTAGGAGGATGAGCAGTAGTTTCTTCTGTTTCTCAGTTTATGGTACATTAAGAACTTACATTAAACATTGTTTCATACATTCTACCATTGCTGGCGTAGAAAAATTAAATAATAAAATAGGTACATGCATTTTTTATAATGTCAAAATATTAATTGTTTAATCAAAAATATATGTTATGTCGAAAATATAAATCATAATGTCAAAATTAAAACTACAATGTCCAAGAATTCATAATAATGTCAAGGTACTAATGTCAATAATTACAATACATATATATTAAAAGTATGGTTTAAAAATTCATTCACGGAATAAAAACACGTCTTAGAGAAAATCAAACATTTTACATTTAACATTTTCAAGCCGGGGGGATCATTTATTATAAATTTTAATTGCCTCTCCCTCAACCACAACAACTTCGACCGGGTCTGTGCGTCTCGCATCCAGTGGATTCATACATCCTACTCTAGGTCTCCGGTCCAACTTGTGAGAAGCCTCGGCTATCTGTTCCGCGAGTAATGTGCCTCACCAACTGCGATCGCCAACCCGCCTGCCAAGCGTGGCGATTTATGGAAAACCCTCCCAAATTGGGAAAGTCCTATATCCAGCACTGGACGTAATCAGCTGTAATGATGATGATAACCACTTATCTGACCTCCACAACCCAGTTACTGGGTAACACGATACCCCATGGTGAGATTGGCAGTCAGACTTTCAGACTTTTAAAGGTTTCGGAGGCACCTAGGAAATAATTGGCATTTATAATGACTCCAATTTACACTGTGTTTATCGGACCTAAGGCTTGTGCTGATACCCTAGAGGTCATATTAGACGATTATGCAAATCATGCAGTGCCTCCACGCATCGAGATGCCCTATGAGATGTGTTGCACGCAACGAGTGACCTCTATGACCTATTTAAATCAATTTTGGAACGGCCCTCAACGGTTTAGTTCTTTAATTCCCTTCGAGTTAGTAAAGTCACTTTTGACGTGTATTTTTTCTTTATGACAATATGTTATTTTGGGCAGGGATATGAATAATTTGTTTTCGGTATCATATACCCATTTCTCTAATGTAAAAGAGAGTAAATAAGCTATTTAAATAGGTAGGTATGGAAAATAAGGAAAAATAAGGAAGTTTTATATTTCACTAGCTTCTGCCCGCGACTTCGTCCGCGTCAAATTTCTTGCTCCCCCGATACACCCCGTCACATCGAATCGTCTGCTCGGGCGAGGTCTCCGTATTCGTGTTTTTTTTTTCTTTTTAGTCGGCTCATAAGTGTCATAGCGTGATTTTATATAGTCTATAGCCGTCCTTAATAAATAGGCTATTCAACACTAAACGTAGTTCCTGAGATTACTTACCAAACACACAAACAAAGAAACTAACTCTTCAACTTTATAATATTAGTATAGATTTTGGAAATTTTAAAATGAAGCCTCGTTGAGCTGCCCGATTTCGTGCGCCCGAAACAACTAGGTACTCGTCTGTAATTCTCGCATAGTCACTCTTTCTTCTCTCCACGTGTAATTCGAAAATAGATTGCCAAATGCGAGTAACAATATTAAATTGCCCTATTTATAGTCAATCTGCAAAATTAAACGGCACACGAAATTGCCAGCTAAACTCTAATAAATTAATTAGAACACATGATTGATTAGTTCCCCAATCAGTTAATAATAACTAATAGTTAATAATTATTACACCACGCTTTCCACGCTATGAATGTTCATAATAATAATTTTCTGGCGTAAATTTATTCAACGCTATAAATTTTGCGGCATTTATGCGTTAGGTTTGAGCTTCATTTAACGTTGCGTTTCGGTAATGTTTAAATTATAATGTTATTGCGTTATATTGCACTGTTTAGTCGCAGTTTTAATGTTGCCTAGCTCCTGCCCGCGACTTCGTCTGCGTGGAAGTCAACATGCTATAAAACATATACATTAATAGTTCAGCTTTCTAAAAATGAAAGATTTTTTAAATCGGTTGATTAGTTTCGACGAACACCCCTTTAATACTCATTTACAAAGGACATGATTAGTGGGACCAAGGGCATCTGTCAAAATAAATGTGCAGCAAATATTGTTTTATGTTTTCAATCGTGTTCACAGATCAAAAAGTTTAACGAGTCTGAAAGGTCAGGCAACTGAGTAAAATAGTTTACAGAAGTTTTCAGTACAACGACTGTGGAAATTTCGTGAGATTTAAACGTATTCACGTCCACCATAGAAATAACTCTGCTCTTCGATATGAGATGGTGCTATGCTGTGGTTTTCGAGTTTAAGTATGATTTTGTACTTTTCGACTCGCCATGGTTACTATGGTTATCAGATTACTGTGGATACGTGAAAATCAGGATGTGCATGTATGAAAATCTGGACTTTACTTAAAATAATATAACTATGATAAATTGGGTCTTTATTTTTAATATTCGAGTAACATTGTCATCCTGCACATGTTTCCGAATTCAAAGACCGAAATTGGTTATGTCGGTTTACCTCTTTATAGAATTAGTGTAGATAAATTAATAGATGAATGAAATATTATATCTATATATATAAAATTCAAAGTCCTGAGTGACTGACTGACTGATATATCAACGCACAGTCTAAACCGCTGGTCCTAGAGACATGAATTTTAGAGGGTGTGTTCTTTGTGAGGAGTAGGTATCCACTAAGAAAGGGTTTTCTGAAATTCCATTCCTAAGAGGGTGAAATTGTGAATTTTTCGACATCCACGCGGGCAAAGCCGCGTGCTGAAGCTAGTGTAGTATAAGATAAACAGTGCGACAAAATGCACGGCCTTATCATTAAGACCAACATTTTAAAGACAACTTTAATAAGATGGATTTAAATGGGGAAGAAGAGACAATAAATGTTTGTCGTCTGTGGTGTTAAGTTTACAAAACAGTGGATCTACTCTACGGGTTCGCTCGAAAGTACCTAGTTGATCCGTCAAAACAAGTGACAAATCAAATTTTCTCGGACGGATAAAAAGTCATCAGAATTTTAGGGACAGCTGTCAAATCGTATTGTCATTAGTTTTTAGTTCGGGCACCGTACTAATCTTACATCCGTGAGTAAAACGGAGTTGGAAGCGCTTGTAACTTCGGCCGATGGGTACTACGGATTTCGGGCGTAGGAGACCCCCAGTAGGGCGCGCAGGGACTACTGTGACAAGCTTGAGTCACACGTTTTTATCACAATTGGGACCAAAACCCTTATAAAAATATGTGACTAAACCCGACCGTGAGACCGGGGCACGCGCCCCGCAGATGAGGCAAAATACCTAGTATTTTTATTCTACCTTTTCAATCATCGATTCTGTCTAAACCGATTCCATCGCCATTTGTAAGCCAAGCGTACAATGTAGCACAAATAAATTCTGGTCTAAGTCTAACACGCAACATGTGATCGAAATACGTAACAATCTTGTATCGATTCTAACCGTCTGACATTGTCTGACCTTCGCTTATGTACAATCAGTAGCGTAAGCATGTGTGAAGTTAGCAAAATTCAAAATCCTATTACTCCTTAACACATTTTTCGTGGAAACTTGGTGATATTATTAACTTCTTAGATTTTCCCCGTATCGTATTGGTAAAAAAATGTTTTGTAATAAAATTTTGTAAAAAAGGACTAATAATATGATTCTATTTTTAAACTCGATTTGAAATTTATAATTCGAATTTTAGTCGTGCTCGTGCGAATTTCACGCTGTGCGGCATTGGAATTTTTATTTTTGGAATCACATCTCGCAGTTCGACCTATGAGATTGTCGGCTGCTTAACCGGGCTGCCTTAATGAGTTAAGGCCTCCAGCCAGGGCGTTATAAACTTAAAACTATAGTGACTACTCGCTTAGAGCATCCCCTGTGAGGTACCAGACCTCGGATTAGGGCATCACTCGTAGAACGCAGCAAGAGACGGGCGCGATTGTAATGGTTTTATTATTTAGGGGCGAATTTAGTACTACACTTAAGTCACACGCATAACAATCTCGCACCTGGACACGAGTTGCCTTGGCTTTCCTAGAAGTCTTTAAATAGACTCCGGACTAAGGTAGGCCGGAGCAAAGAAAACTTGTACGGGTGGAGATTGACAGATGACTTCGCCCTGGAGTGGAAATGTAGTGCTGTCCCACAAACATTGCGGCAGTTGATATCTTGTGCAGCATGTCCTGTTGTTTGCACGCTACAGGAGTTGATGGACGCTACTGAAATTGCTAAGTTCGTAGCCAAATTCTGGGCTGACTCTATTTAGATCGCTATCGACACGCTAAGAAGAAGATGAAGTCACACGTATTGTAATGTACTGATATTGATGCTCCCGACTGTACTTCAGGTAAAGTTCTGCAATAATTTGACACTAAGTCTGATGCAGGTATTTAACTTCTGAAAGTTATTTCACTAAGTATTTTGAATGTGAATGCTTACTAGTTCAATGACTTTGAAGGTTTGTCTTTGATCGTTTTGTGTGAGAAATATCTAACATAAGTCTTCCAACATTTAAGCGTCCGTCTTAATAGCATGGTGTCTATAAGATATTGTGCTTATAAAAAAATTGCCTCCAAATTTTTTATCAATTAAAAGATTTAACGTAATATGTGAAAGAAGAAAATTATTTCAGGAGTAGACTCTGCGTTCCGTGTGGTGACGGACGTAAAGAAAAGTAAAAACCAATTTTTTCCGTAGGCGTCGTAAAAGGCGACTAAGGGACTTACTAGAGTACGGTTAGCAACGTTCTCTATGCATTTTACCACCATACTGCGATCGCCAATCCTCCTGCCAAGCGTGGCGATTATGGGAAACCTCCCCAAATTGGGCCTATGTCCAGGAATGTACGTCTTTTGGCTGATATGTTGATGATGATGAGTAGCACTCATCATCATCATCTGTTCAAGATAGTAGGCACTCATTGAGTGCCTACTATCTTGAACAGAAACGATACCAGAAGTAATTTGCTTTTTAACAATGGAACCAGGTAGTAACTGACATATTTTGGAATCCATATACTTCATAATAATTAATTAGTAATTAACCGATTAAAGAAGCTGAAAATCGGAAAGAAAAAATCTTTAGGTTAACTATGGTTGTGGTAGTGTCAAAAGACTTGCATAATTTATTATTCTATTCTATTTTTTATGAAATGGCAAGTAAAGCCGATGTCGACTATTCTGCCAATGTCTCTTGCATAATTATGTTTACCAAGTTTCAACATGGTTTCAACACAATCGATTGACAGGTGACATGAAAAATAAAAGTCAAGTCCAGCTCCTATAGTGATAAATGTTCTTTAGTAGTAGGTTACAAAAAGGTTACAAATAAATAAAGTTGTATTATTTTTTTTTTCATTTTCAAATGTGACCGTCTTCGAGGTGGCAATTAAATAAGGGTTGTCATGATTGGACTTTTTAACACGATTTTTTGTGTCTATGTAACATCTCATCATTTTAAAAAGTATTATGTCAAAAGTCATACCTACTCATATTGTGTCTTCTTTTTTTTTCGTTGACTCAAAATAGAACAGTATTTTTGTGAAATTATATAAATACAAAAACGGAAATATGCCACATTTAGGTCCATGATCCCAATTTGTTATCCACGATCTTCAATAAGAGACATAAATTGGGACCGTGTCGTTAATCGGAAATGATATTTACGGGAGGAAGGCAATTCCTTTTCCCTGTAGGGTTTTCCTGTTACTCTTTCATTTTCGATTTATTTCGTTGAGCAGTCCAAGAGAGTTAAATGAAGTTGGTTTCAGGTCAGGGTTGTATGTGGCTCGTTTTCATCATCAACATCGGTATCCTAGCTCCACCATCTTATAGTATATACTCCTATAGTATATACAGAGTATAGACCTCCTCAATTTAGAGCCAGGGTCAACCACGTGAAATAGTGAGACAACAGACAAAGAAAACTGATAATGGACAAAGTAAACACCCTGCCTTTTTTTTCTGGTTGGGAAAGCATCAATTGACGTCTCCCACTCTAGGCGGAGCGGGACAGCGTATCAAACTGTTACTAACGAAAACCCATCCGTGTTACTTCAGTTACCTGTGCCAGGGCCACGGTACCTCTTTCGAACGAAACTGCGACCCTGGCAGGGAACCTGCCTGCCTGAGTTCGAAGTCACGACCTCTCGACTCACAAGTCGGGGGCAATACCACTGGGTCACCACTGCTCTTACTGAACTGATGGCGATTCCTTTCATTTTGACATTGCAGTCAAGTTCATTGCATTATGTACATTGTTGAGAAAATGGTTTTTACACGCTTTATATTAGCTTCACTTGTATGTTTGTTTGTAACCGACTCCTTATAGCGCGATTTTGACCCACTTTAAACGACCCGATTTCATTCAAACTTTGCAAACCTGTCAAGAACCGATGACAATGCAATAATTTCATAAATTTGTGCCATTATCTTTGCCAGGGTTACCAGGACAGAAAAAAAAAACTGTCTTCGAAAACTACGCTGACATACGTCTCAAAATTCGAAACACCCTAAAAAATAGAAAATAAATAATAGTTTAAAAAAACTAAAAAACACGCTTCCATTGAAAACCAAACTAAATAGTACAAAATAATGGAAAAAAAACTTTAGAGGTGTCTAGGGACACCCGGATGGAACAAAGTTCCTTTCCAGGATTCATAATAGTTATAATTTTTTAATTATTTATTATGTACAAAAAACCTGTATACACTCAACAAAAATTTGCAATTTGGTGCAGTCCTCCCGGAACCCTTGCGAATTTGGATTAATTCATCTTTTTCATCATCACCACGTCAGCCGAAAGACGTCCACTGCTGGACAAAAAAGACTCCAATTTGGGGGCGTTTGCCATATCACCACTCTTGGCAGGCGGGTTGGCGATCGCAGTAGGGTGGTAAAATGCATAGAGAACGCTGCTGCCCATTGTCTAGTAAGTCCCTTAGTCCCCTCTTACGACACCCACGGGAAGTAAAGAGATAGTGCTATACTTTACTTCCGGCACCACACGGAAATTGGATTCTTTTTTATTTGGTCATGGCTTGGTCTTGGTCTTGGTAGATCATAGCATAAATCAGTTGCAGTAGCTTTCCCAAAACATCAAATTCTATAATCCAGATTCTAAAGCCAACATTGTCTTCAAAAAGGTAGATTGATAGATGGTCTGTTCAACCCAGTCGTTCAATATTCGTCTTCAAAATGAGCATGCGAATGGATCCAATCTGGGGCATGGAAGCAAGGATGTGTAACTTGCTCGCAATAACATCCCCGACCTTCCTTAAGTGCTATCCTCTTAGGTGTGACGTTGGAGTATGAAACGGCTACAGAGCGTGTAGAACTGCTTATATAAGTTAAGTTTCCTACATAATTACTCTTTCTTGGACGGTCAGTCTTGCTGACTAGAAAACATTTTTAATGTGATGGGGATTTTAGGTGACTCTTCAAAGAAACTCCAAAAATGCTGAGATATAGTCAAACATGCATTGCCTCGATGAGGATCAAAAATGGAAGAAGAAATGACACACAACTACAGATAATCTTTACATCTAATTACATGCTAATTAGGTCAACGCAACGTTAATTTGCTTGTGCAAAACGAGCAGGCATTGGCTTGAACAGTATGACATAATCCTATTGGAGAAAATCAATGGTCATAGCAATACGCAAGCCAGGCAAAGCAGCAGACGACCCAAAAAACTTCCGTCCAATTTCTCTTCTGTCTCACATACAAGTTATTCGAGAGACTGCTGCTAAACCATCTTACGAGCATTATTGACCTAAAATTGATCCCGGAGCAAGCTAGTTTCAGGCCCGTCAAATCCTGCTGCAATCAGACCCTCAAACTAGTGCAACACATTGAGGGCGGTTTTAAGATGGGTAAAATCACGGAAGCTGTATTCGTGGATTGTCAGCTGCCTTCGATACAGCCAGCCTCAAACGTTTGAAGTGGAAAGTGGAGACCTTAAAAACGATCAAAAATTTGTTCTAAACTTGCCCAAGACCGCCGTTTTCAGCCTCATCTTCTTTCGGAAAAAAGTCGTCGGAGAGCACAGAAAAACGGCCTTCCCCAAGGTAGTGTCTTGGCACCGCTCTTCTTTAATATTTATACGAGCGACCAACAATCGAGCCCAAATACGTCCCGCTTTCTATGTTTAGGAGGTTCAGGAGAATATATATACCAAGACAAATCTTTGTGTGATGAGCACAATTATTAGTTCCATGTCTGGGTGTAATTTATCTATAATAAGTGAATGTATTTAGAAATATATAAGTATATTTATCAGTTGTCTGGTTGCCATAGTATAGGCTCTACCTAGTTTGGGATCAGATAACGGTGTGTTAGTTGTCCTAAGATAATATTATTATTATATTTCACTGTACATCTCACTTTCATACTCTAACATCACAAACTTGAATCAGTCAGTTCCGGGCGCACCTCAGCCCGGTAGTTTGTGACAAATCAATATTTATTCAGAGGATGCAGGCTGCATAGACTGTGAGGTTTAAATTATTGAGTGCTACTGTTTTACGACTACGTATGCAAGTGAGTGTGAGGGCAGAGGGGGTTATTAGAGTGATTGTTTTCAAACAAGGAAGGTAAGTAGTGATTATTTGAATTTTCGTTTGAGGTGTTTTTGGTTTTCTGTTTTCTATGCAAGGCTGCGTTAGCATAAAATGTTCTGCTTTGTCCGATGATGATCTAAGAAACGATAATCTATACAAATATTGTAATGAGATATGGTTTGTATGAAAGTGGTAATCTCTGGAACAAGCGGTCGGATTTGAAAAAAACATTTTTCCATTTGAAAGCCTAATTCTTAAATAAAAGTATTTAACATCACGCTACTTCTAATTTATCTTCAAAGATTTGTGCCGAACACATATGTATACATACTAACATCGCAAGTTATATTGGTATTGCAGTGCGTCTGGCATGTTTGCCGAGGCCCACGTAGACAGCTTTGCTGCAGTAATGCGCAAGCGTTGCACCTCCGTCTTAACACGCATGCGTGCTAGTAGCAACAGCATCCTGTGTGTATTGTCAGACCGGTGGAATTGTCCGATGCTCGAGCGCTGGATGCGACTGCACGCAGTCAAGTAAACACGTGCACGTGTATCGGATTATCCCACGATGTTTTTGTGTTATTTTTATTTTTTTTGTATGTAGTTCATAGCGTCTTGTCTCATTAGTTTCTCATAAGCATTTATGTGTTACTAACAATTTTATGGATGTAAATCTGAAATAAATGAATATAATATATATAATAATAATATATAAAAGCTTTAAAAAAGCCGTGGCAGCTAAGATCATTCCGATTCAGGCCCTACCTTGCTGCCCTCTAACAGTGATGCCCTAAACCGAGGTCCGTACCCCACAGGGGGTGCCCTTAGTGAGTAGTCGCTCTAGTTTTAAGTTTTCAAGCCCTAGCTGGAGGTCTTAATTTAATAAGGTAGCCACAGGCAAGTCCGGGCAACGAGCTGACAAACTCATAGGTTGACCTGATTGATCAAAAAAATAGTCACAGCTAAGAGATGACCAGTCCTTACTGACAGAGCCCGTTCACGAGCAAAAACAGATGTCCTAGAACCAGTCTGTCACAGCACGTAGTCCGAATCCCGGTAGTTATTGAATAAATATCGATCGCATTGAACTGACGTGCAAACGAGTCGGGAGCAAATGTAACCTACATCTGGTTAGGTTTTATTATGAGGGAATTCGGAGCAAAGGTGAAGAAAAATGAATGTTTAGTTAGGTTTTTTGAAATGTTGCATTTATGAAACACTGCTGATGTAAAGGTAAAAAATTGAGTAAAAGGTCATACGTAACCGTGGTGTGCATAGGCACACTATAGTACCATAGGGTAGGGACATTTTTGAACCACCAGGATGTGGATCCAAAATCTAGTGGTATATTATGAAAATGATTTCTTCAAAGAATCTGTACTTATAAATCAATCTGAAGAGATTGCTAGCTTTTTTGCTTGCTTGTTTGTAATGTTTGAACGCGCTAATCTCTGGAATTAAGTCGGATAACAATTATTTGCATTTAATCACCAAATTCATGAAAAAGGCTACTTAAGATAACGTTAAGACCTTTAAGAGCCCAGCAAAAATAAAACAAAAATTGGAAAGAACGCTCAGCGAAAACAAAGTAACATGTTGGGCAAAGGAGGAGGCGGGGCGCGTGAGGGAGTGGCAGTCTCTGCGCCCTCACGTCCCTAGCCGCCGCAGGAGGAGACGCCCCGGGCGTCGGGAGTCGATTGCGGACTCCCGGCCACCGTAGGCGCGAGCTTGCGGGTGGCGAGCAATGGGTAGCTCGCCGCCCGGTAAGGACCAAGCTCGGGTCGACGGCGCGTAGTGTTCCACGCGCGCCTCAAAGAGATGTCAGCAGTACTGTAGGGGTCTGCTAGGACCGATGCCTGCCGGGGTCGCGTGATTGTTCGAAAGAGATACCGTGACCCTGGCACATGGGCAACTGAAGGAACATGGGTGGGTTTAAGTCAGTAAAAGTCAGACACGCCCTCCCGCTCCGCCCAGAGCGGGAGAAGTCATATGATCATTTCCCATCCAAAAAAAAAAACATGTTGGGCAGAAGATGCTGGCTATATACGAAGTCGTAGGCAGAAAATAGTGTTCTATAAAGCAAAATATAATGAAAATTAGCAAAAAATATGTATATTTTTTTTGTTCGCAAGTGGTCAACACCTAGATTTGTATATTGATAATATTAAGCAGGTACATGATATTTTCACAATAAACAGCCTGATGCTGATTTTAATTGATGGCAGCTATTTATATTTCTTTGATTACCTTTTAAAGCCGCAGAGTCGATTGTTGACAGTCATCGTCACACAGTTCAGACCCGAACCATCACGAATTCAATCGAATCTGATCGAAAGTAAACACCGGAATTAAAACCTGGTTTGTTTTGGAACAGCTGTTGTGGTGCATTGTATTTTGAACCTTTAGTGTAGTAAGATAAAGTCGTAAAGTAATTAATTAGCTGAAATATGTTTCATGCAGTAGTGTGATTTGCTGGTTTATTGATGAAGTGTGGTCAAACCAGATTAATAGTGTAAGAAAAGTTTACTTTTGTGAAGTTCAAATTTATTCTATTAATACAATAAAATTATGACTTGATTTTTTGATCTGACTGGGTTTGTGGCGAAGTAATAACAGGCACGCTAGTCAATCTATCATGTCAAACTATAGTAGCCGCGGTTAGTCCATGGATGGGTGACCATCTTAAAATACCAAGACCTCTCCGTGCCTAGGAAAGTAGTTAAACTGTTGGTCTTTTGACAATCGTTACGGTTAGTCGGAAGACCAAAAGTCTGACTACCATTCTTACCAAGGGATATTGTATTACCCAGTAACTGGGTTTTGGAGATCAGATAGGCAGTCGCTCCATGTAAAATACTGGTATTCAACTGCATCCGGTTAGACTGGAAGCTTACCCCAGAAAAGGCTAGGCAGACTGAAATATCAAAACCGTCTTTGTGCCATTAGACAAAAATATATAACGAGCAAACTTGTCGTACCATTAAACTCACTACGCCAAATAAAATCGGAATGGGACCAAAGCAAAACGACAAAAAGTTTCACTCGTGCCATTTTAGTCACCCCCTCGACACGCCAAAGATTGCAGTGAAATTTCCGAGTCGAGGTTCGAACGCGGGACTACCCGAGGGCATTCTGCGGAAACAGATTAGGCACATAATTGACGTGTGCATTCTCTGACACGAGCTGAAAACTTGTGGAGGGTTAACTATGTATGTATGTGTGGGAGGGTAGTTCTATTTTGAACTGGATTAAAATAGATTGGAGGTTGGGTTTGGGGTTAATGACTGGGGCTATGTATATATTTTAGACTAGCTATGCCCGCTGCTTCGCTCGCGTGGTGTACGGAAATTATGACACAGGGACGTGCTACTCCCTGCCAGGGTCGCGAGATTTGTTCGAAAGAGTTACCGTGGCCCTGGCATATAGGCAACTGAAGGAACACGGGTAGATTTTAGTCAGTAAAAGTCTGACACGCCTTTCCGCTCCGCCCAGAACAGGAGACGTCAATCGCCGATTTCCCACGCCCAAAAAAAAAGGACGTGCTACACAGAACAAAAGTTAGTCCGTTGTCTTACTTATTTACAGCAAAAATAAATTCTTTTCATTTAATTACACCACAGCGAAGCCAGTATGAGTGAAATACTAATCTTTATTACCACCTTTAGGCTCTGAATATTGAAAATTCTTTAGATTTCTTCATTTTCTTCAAACGTAACTATCCTCATCTGCTTTGGCTAACTAAGATAAACAAATATTCGAAAGTACAACATTTTGAAAACTCACATTGATAACCACAGGTTTTCAGTTTAGAGCCTGATACCTATTAAGCTGGTAAATCCCTGAAAAACCACACTGTAAAAGTTGGTCTACCTCAGAAACTAGAACAGAGACCTCATCGTTAAAAGAACTCAAAAATGATATTAAAACCCAGCACCTTGGCGCGAAGCCAGCTCCAGAGCAATGCAGAGGCGCATAGTTCAAATATTGGTTATTTTCCAACGCATAGGTACAGTTGGTGAAAAAACTTTTAATTAATATTCAGTTTGGAGCGAAGTTTCAGGCTCCAGGTGTTTTGAAAAAATGTTGTTGATACCTACTTAATTAGCAAAGTTTTGATCGGAAAAATATGATTTTCTGCTGAGGAGTGATTTTTTTGCTGTCTTTTTTGGAGGTAGGGGCGCAGATATTGGTTTTGGAATACAGTCAACCTACCTAGCCTTTTCTCAACTATGTTTGGGTCAGCTTCCAGTCTGATTGCACCTTTTTAGGGTTCCGTTGCCAAATGGCAAAAAACGGAACCCTTATAGATTCGTCATGTCTGTCTGTCTGTCTGTCTGTCCGAGTATGTCACAGCCATTTTTTTCCGAAACTATAAGAGCTATGCTGTTGAAACTTGGTAAGTAGATGTATTCTGTGAACCGCATTAAGATTTTCACACAAAAATAGAAAAAAAACAATAATATTTAGGGTTCCCCATACATAGAACTAAAACTCAAAAAAAAAACGTGTGGGGTATTTATGGATAGGTCTTTAAAAATGATATTGAGGTTTCTAATATCATTTTTTTCTAAACTGAATAGTTTGCGCGAGAGACACTTCCAAAGTGGTAAAATGTGTGTCCCGGCCCCGTAACTTCTTAAATAAGGGAATGATAAAACTAAAAAAAATATATGATGTACATTACCATGTAAACTTCCACCGAAAATTGGTTTGAACGAGATCTAGTAAGTAGTTTTTTTATTAATACGTCATAAATCGTAAACCACAATAAAACTACCTTTCATTCAGTCAACTCAAATATAAAAAATAAAAAAAATAAAAATCATAAACAAACCTTATGCATAAACCGTGAATACCGGTTTGTACGGAACCCTCGGTGCGCGAGTCCGACTCGCACTTGGCCAGTTTTTTTTTAAATATTTTTGTTGTATTCAGTTTTTCTTTGCGTCATATTTACCGCAAATAAACGTATTTTCTTTCTTTCTTTTCTTTTTAATTGGTATTACTGAATACCAGTATTTTACAGGAAGTGTCTACCTATGTGGCTTTTTGCTTGGATGACTCTCTACCTTTGGTAAGACTGGCTGTCAGGCTTAGGGTGTGCTGCTGATTACCCGTCATAACTGTTAAAATATGATGGTTGCGAACCATATTTTTCTTTGTCATTGTCATCATTTCAGCTGTAATATTATGTCCCCTGCTGGACATTGCCCTCCCCAAATTTTAGGGGCTTTATTATAATCGCCACGCTTGGCAGGCGGGTTGGCGATCGCAGTATGGTGGTAAAATGCATAGAGAATGCTGCTGCCTTCTCTAGTAACTCTTAATCGCCTTTTACGACACCCACGGGGAGAAATGAGAAGGTGCTATTCTTTACGTCTGGCATCACGTGCATAACAAATATAGATTTACATTTATAATCATTAAAATCATCATAAGTTCATTAATACCATGGAATGACTTTTTCATGAAATTAGTGAAGTGAATTCCGCCTTAATAAACAAACATAACCAACAAAGAACATAAATAATAAATAAAACACCTGGCATTGAAAGATTGGGTACTAGACAAATTGTGGTGAACCTGTTCATCATCAGCCATCATCAGCCTATAGCAGTCCACTGCCGGACCTGGGCCTCTCCAATTGCCCGCCATTCAGCTCGATTCTCGGCAACTCTCATCCAGCTGCTACCAGCCACCCTGCGAAGATCGTCGCTCCACCTAGCCTGAGGGCGTCCTACCTTACATTTGCAGATTCGCGGTCTCCACTCAAGACACGTCTACTACAACGGTCATCGGTTCTACGGCTAATGTGGCCGGGCCATTGCCACTTCAGCTTGCTAATTCTATGATCTATGTCGACAACTTTGGTTCTCTGCCGGATCACCTCATGCGGATTCTGTCCCTCAGAGATACTTCAAGCATAGCTCGTTCCGTAGCTCGCTGAGCGACTTTGAAATTATGGACCAGCCGTACCGTGATTGTCCACGTTTCGGCTCCGTAGGTCATAACAAGCAGGACGCACTGATTGAAGACTTTCGTCTTGAGGCTCTGCGGAATACGCGACGAGAAGACTCGACGAAGCTTCCCAAATCTTTTCCCCAACCTGTTCAATGAGTTAAAAATATCATCGAGACAAACATTTTATTCCTAAAATCGCCTAAAACTGTAGTTTCCGAGTGTACGAGCATTTCCACTTTCGACATCTATTTTTAAAGCTCCCCAAATAAAAGAGATGGCCAAACACTTTGCAGATTTCCAGTTTTAACGCTCGTTTGAGACTCTCGCATATGTCCTTTCTATTGGCTTTTAAGTCTAATACTTTCATTGTACGAAAGATTTAAAAAATATTCCAAAAACGTTGATTTCGTACCGTGTTCTTTTCTAGAACACGCCCAACTCTTCCATCGGCATATAAAAATAATTGTGAAACTTGAAACCCCTCTTCAAAACTTCGGAAAATATGAAAAAACATCCTCCATATATGCCAAAGTCGGTCTTGCGTGCCGCTAACGCTATATAATTTCCTCAAATCAAACATTTTTTTTTTTCGATCAAAATAACGCTGTATACGGTATATTGCTCGCACACCCTACGCCGACAGCCATAACACTTAAAACGTATCACAGGATAATGTTCGCAGTAGATTGCTCGGTGTCAATCTAATATTTATGTCGGTAGCGTTATTTACACAGCCACGGATATTGCCGTGTCCAGGGAATCGTCTTGGCAGATCTCATCATATTACTGGAGCCGTAAACGGGTTAGGGACGGGATTATGAAGAAGTGATACAATTTATTTTTATTGTGGTGACATATAAATTGGTAGGTTTTTGGTACGTGATATTTAAATTGAATTGGCTGTTTACTGGTATTTTGTTAGGGTTTCCCAAAGCCCTTGAGTGAGTGTTTTGAATAATAATGTTTTGATCATACCCACTGGTTCTGTTTTTGTTTTCTGAAACAAATATTGGGTAGACTTTTATGTACTTAATTTTTTTATTCTTGAACGGTTTTTCATGTTCGACTAGTGTGTTCGGAATATGTTATCAAGATCTTTTTAAAAGGGGATATCTTTCAAATATTCATTTTCTTTAGTGAGATTTTAATTAAAGTAGAATCAAGCAATCGCTTCATACATACATAACAGCATGACAAAATTGTAATTTTTTCCCCCATTAATCAAAATATAAGACCCTCCATTGTACAAACTATCAGATAAACCCAATTACTCGATCGCTCTCCATCCTTTGCACGCAGATTAATTTTATTCGCAAACAATCCAACATCAACCTACAATGGCAATTAATTTCATCACAATACTCTTTCCAATTTTATATAAAATCTGTGATTGCTAGCAATCTCGGCGCGATCATTAAGCGGACAGGGATAAATATTAAATGGTTCGATCTGGCATGATGCGGTCGCTGTCAGTTCTACATTTGGTTTGATTTCGACTTTTCTGATTTACGTGGAGCTTACTACGTTATGGGCGGATGATACAGTCCTTTATTTGGGTACTTAGGAGGTTTTTGAGGGTTATTTAATAGCCTTTTTAAGTGCAAAGTGAAATGTATGTCCTGCATATTCTGGGAAGTCAGCTCTAGGCTGACAAGCAGTACCAGTACTGCTTGTTTATTCTTTTAAATGGTATGAACTAAAATGGTTTGTTCAGATACATTAATACGTACAGTCACGAGCACGACAGTGTATGCACTAAGCATTCTTGAAAAAATATTTTCTCCTATTGTACTGATTATAATTTTATGTTATTACGAACATAGTATTTTGAAACCCACACCATTATGCAATATACCTTATTTCAAAGTTGCAATCGTTATTTATAGAGAAAATCGCTTTTGAATTTGGCTATGCGTACAAATATTAGTGTTCGTGACAAGGTGGAATTAAAATTTTCTTACTTCTTTTTAAAGTTTGCAGGCTGTTTGTCGATCTTATTGATATGATTCGTGGCCGTAACTAATATTAGAACGCAAGTAAATTAGAATTGCGCGGGTTACCTAACGCATCCCCCTTAATATTATAAATGTAAAAAAATCTCTGTTTCTTACCTTTTAAGGAATTATCGGGTGAGCGGAATTCGATGAAACTTGGCATGCAGGAAGACCACGATCTGGGTTGAGATAAAGGATTCATTTTTATCTCTGTGAATGAATAAAATAATAAACATCTTTACATAGTATCAAACAAAGTCACTTCCCGCGTCTTTACGCTTGGATCTTCTAAACTAGGCAACGGATTTTAATGCGGTTTTCATCAATAGACAGAGTAATTCAACAAAAATGTCTATATGTATAATATGCGGGCAGAGCCGTTGGCAAAAGCATGTGAAAATAATAAATTTACTACTATGTTTCCGTGCGATAAATTTTTCACGTCTACTCGGGGAAAGATACGGGCAGAAGCAAATAAAATATGAGTTGTTTAAGGTGCAAATCCTAGTGTTTTTCTGGTTAAAGACCATAAAAAAAAAGTCGGTAGTATATTAGGAAATAACAAGAAAGGCCAGCTTGATCGATATTTGCTTTGTAAAGCTCCGTTTGATATATTTTATGTCCCTACTTAAACTTCTGCAGTATTCTGTACTTGGAATTACGTATTACAAATAATTAGTGAAAATTACACGCAAGGTGCAACAAGTATAATTTCGCAGAAAATAGTTGTATTTTCTGCGAAATTATATTTACTGAATTTTCCGTATCAACACCATTCAGCCACACGTTTTTACTAATTAAAATGTTTTTTTAAATGTAAATATATTTTAAGTCGGTTTCTTGGAAAACATTATATTTTACAATAAACTGTGTAATACACTATCATAAAAGTCATACCTACTGGGTACAAATGTATTATTTACTAGCTTTTGCCCGCGGCTTCGCCCGCGTGGATGTCGGGAATTAATGCAGGTATTTTTCTAAAATAAAAGTAGCCTAAGTTACTCCTTATTACATCAGCTACCTGCCAATAAAAGTCCCGTCAAAATTGTACAAACTTTCATCCCCTATTGTTATTTTACCCCCTTAAGGGTAAAAATTTAACACAGTTTAAATATAATTCATAAATATATCATCATCATCATCATCATTTCAGCCGTAAGACGTCCACTGCTGGACTTAGGCCTCCCCCAATTTGGGGGGCTTTGCCATAATCGCCACGCTTGGCAGGCGGGTTGGCGATCGCAGTATGGTGGTAAAATGCATAGAGAACGCTGCTGCCCATTCTCTAGTTAGTCCCTTAGTCGCCTTTTACGACACCCACGGGAAGAAATGGGGAGAGAGAGAGAGATATATTATGTAATAAAAGCCAAATAAAAAAGTATAATCATTCTAGCTTTAAAAATGACAATACTTCCCTACAACCTTTCATCCTCCCTTTCAACCCCTTAAAACCCTTTTTCCGCAATAAAAAGTAGCCTATGTCCTTTCTCAGGCTCTAAACTATCTGTGTACTAAATTTCATTTAAATCGGTTCAGTAGTTTTAGCAGGAAAGCGAGACAGACAGACAGACAGAATTACTTTTGCATTTATAATATTATATATAGTGTGGATTATAATTTTTTAAATGTAATTGAAATTTGTATATTATACTAGCTTTTGCCCGCGGCTTCGCCCGCGTGGATGTCAGAAATTAACGCAGGAGGACGTACTACTGCGGTAAGATTGTATTAATCCAGGTTATACAGGTAATATAGACTCTGTGTGCCATTTTCGATCCAGATCCATTCAGCCTTTTTTGCGTGATTGAGAAACAATCACCCAATCATAAATATTTTCACATAATTTATAGTATTAGTAGTAAGTAGGATTATAATTCATAGTACTTCGGATTCATAGTTTATGAGAATATTCATGTGTGTAAATAAAACTAATCGTATTCAGAGTAAGAGTAAGAAGACTGTGGCATAGGGATTGGTTTAGTTGAATATAAGTCTTCCTGGTTTTTCTTAACGCTCGTATTCTACCTATATGGACACACAATCATTAACCAGACCCCAAATCGATCATAGGAATTATAGGAACAGTACTTTTGCCAGTGGCTTCGTCCGTATAGCTGTCAGAAAATATCACCTGGGTACCTACTACCGGGATAAAGTATCCTATACCTATGGTAAGTATCCTAAGTATCCAGGATAAACAAAAATCCAAATCCATCCAAAAATCTAAACATCTAAGCCATACTTCGCGGTATCTTACTTGGAATAATACTATTAGGTTTATTTTGAGTATAACGAACACACATGATATTCGCATTTACTATGAAGCCTAAGTAATATGAATTACAATCCTACTAATTCTGCACTACCCAACCGCTACGAACCGGGACGGACGTACCTACGGCCTGCCAGGCACTCCGCCCCCGCTTTTTAAATCTCTATTATCTTCTAAGATATTCATTTAAATTACATGCTGTCAAGGGCCATATTAATCTATATTAAATGCACAATATATTTAAGGTACTTAATTGGATAAGGATTAAAGCTATATTGCTTAAAATCGCTTCGTAAATAAGCCATTATTTCTCGTAAAAAGTAAAGGATAAAAAATGGTTATTGTGGATTATCCCTAAGAGATAGACATATAACATCGCGGACGTTTTTGTAGACCTTTTTAAGGTGTACAATACTGTAGTACATTATTTAGATCAATTTTGTAGGGTTCAGCCAGCGTTCGCAATTTAAGCGCAAAAAAATTAGTTTATTTGTGACATCACATTAGAAATTTCTAAAATTAACAGCATTTAGAAAGAAAGAAAGAAAGAAAATACGTTTATTTGCGGCAAACATGACGCACAGAAAGACCAGAAACATACAAAAATAAAAAATAAGGGGTGGGAAAATATGCGTCACATCCACGCAAAACGGCCATCACTCAGCATTATGCTGTGACCCTATGCGAGACAGAGCCCCAGCGCTGGTTTTCAGTGACAGCCGGCGCCGACGTAATAACGTCGACCGGTGCAGCCAACAATCAGTAACTTAAGTACTAAAAACACTATTGTTACATGTAATTTATATATAAAAATAAAAAAAAGAACAAAAGTGGCAACATTCCGTCTCGACTGCAATCTGACGCAGGCGCCGCCAGCTTAGTAATCTGTGGAAAAACTGACAGACATTTCTTTACTATATTACGAATGTAACACATATAAACGAAACCTTCCTCTTGAATCATTCTATCTATTAAAAAAACCTGCGTCAAAATACGTTGCGTAGTTTTAAAGATATAAGCACACATAGGGACAGACAGAAAGCAAAGTGACTATATGTAACAAACTTTCATCCCCTATTCCCTATAGTTACTTTACCCCCTTAAGGGTAAAAATTTAACAAACTTTAAATATAATTTATAAATATATATCATATAATAAAAGCCAAATAAAAAAGTTTCATCATTCTAGCTTTAAAAATGACAATACTTCCCTACAACCTTTCAACCCCCTTTCAACCCCTTAAAACCCTTTTTCCGCAATGAAAAGTAGCCTTTGTCCTTTCTCAGGCTCTAAACTATCTGTGTACCATATTTCATTTAAATCGGTTCAGTAGTTTTAGCAGGAAAGCGAGACAGACAGACAGAGTTACTTTTGCATTTATAATATTAAGTGTGGATAGTGTGGAAGTGTGGATTGCTCTCATTGTAAATTTTGTAGTGTTTATTGTTTTCATTATGTGCTTTTGTGGTGTACAACAAAGTATAAATAAATAAAACTCACTCTTAGACATGCTGTCATAAAATTGTCTTAACCTTAAAAAAATGTAATTGATTGACATTCTATGTCTTTACCATTATTTGAAAAACACAGTCTAATTTAACAGAAAATATCTGCAAAAATAAACAAAATTGTTCTGCTGGCGCATTCTCACATGAAATCAACCCGTGATCCCAATTCCGGCCTGATTCGCTTTTACAGCACCTCTTACTCCGCGGCCACAAGTTACAAGCTCAAGCGATACCGAATGCTGTGATAATGAAAGAAGTTGTTAAGAGCACGCCATGAGACATCGCGACTTGCGCAGCGACGGATGAAAACTGACACTGTATTAGGACAGCCTATAATTTTCCTGTTGGAAAACAGGCCTCCTCTGTGAGAGTAGGCTGTAATTCAGAATGCGGGCCCACTGCGGCTAGGTGAATGTCACATGTCTTCGAATTTTTGGTTCTAGGACATGCCAGTTTCCTTTAAATGATTTCGTTCACCGTTTTGATAGCAGTGGTGAATGTGGAGATGAAATTAAATACACAAAGTGTCTATCTGCTTCCTTTGCGTGAGAGGGAGTGAGCTGTAATCCACCACGCGGGCCCATTGTAAGTTTGTTGGATGTCAAACGAATTTTTGTTTCTAGGATTTCCTCACAATGTCTTGCAACACCGTTTTGAGAGCAGTGGTGATAAAATAATGTATGTACACAAAGTACAGTGCCTACTAGGGTTCTAACTCACAACATAAAACTCGTACGTCGAAGCTGATCCCACTAGTCTACTAGGTTAACACTGTAATTTGTAAATAATAGTAAAAGCCAATTTTGTGTAAAAGTGTAACCGTGTGTTTCTTGCCGGCTCTTCTCCATAGGACACGCTTAATTAGAGTCATGCACCTATCTTCTGATGTTTCATAAGTGCCCATGAAGGTTTATGTGGAATAAAATATTTTGATTTGATTGATTTGTCGTAAAGCCAATCGCGTCGCTGCTCGCGTCGCTTAAGGCCGTAAATTAGGCCTTACCGGACCACATTTTATTGTTCAGTTGATGGACCTATGGACCGATGATCCGTTTCAAGGTTTACCTCTAATATGGCCCGTTACGGAGATCCGTCATTTCCTTTTTATAGTTTTTGTGAAATAATTCATGTTATTTATACCTTTTAGGGGAGAATGAAAATACGTGGTACGCCTCGGTTGGCTCCTTGTATGAACTTGCTTGTTCTTAGTTAGTGGTAAACATGGTAATGGCAAGTTTTTCTTAAAAAAATAACATAAAATCACAACTATATTTCTGCAGAGGTGGGCAGAGCTAGTCTACCTTTAATTAGTTTTGTTATTTTATTATTTATTATTTTTATCATATCTTTTGCTGCACCGGTTGACGTCATCACGTCAACGCCGGCCGTCGTTGGGTCGTAGAATTATGCTGAGCGATGGTATTGCATGAATATGACGCATATTATCCCCCAACTTTTTCTTGTGTTTGTATTCTTTTTCTGCATCTTGTCTTCCCCAAATAAACATATTTGATTTTTTTCATTCTAATTCATCAAACATTTTACCAGTTATATTGAATTCTGCCAGCAATAGGGGTTGAACCAACTGACTGATTTTTCTTAAGACGAAAAAGTGATTTTTACCCTATGTGCTACTTTTATTTGATTCTAATTTTTATCTATTGCCACCAAGATTATTCAGTTACTTTAACTACGTACTAGATTGTCTGACAGCAGAAGTCTGTGCATCGCATATTGTATACAGAAGTTCTTTTAATTCTCCCAAAATGTATTTTTGCAACGTACCGCATGCTTCCAAAAATGAAAACCACGAGGGAACTCCACGGAAAAAAATATCACACATTCTCCTAAAAATAAAATGGAAACCGGGGTAACTTTTTGTTTAAGTGTTGTGCTCCCACAAAACAATATCCCGGGGCATTTCTATTTATATTTGTAAACGTTGCAAACTTTTCCACAGAATAACTGCAAATGTAAACTATTGTAGGTATTTTCGCTAACTTTTGGACGTTTTGGCGTCAGACTGACTTCGGCGGTCATGTTTTAGAGATTGCACAGCTATTTTGGGGATGTGTGAGTGGCTGTGGGTCTAATTTTGGGTGTGAAAGTTTGTAGTTAGAGACAGACATAGTAAGTAGCGTATTTCAGCGGTTACTTGTGCAGTAATGTAGGTACGTTTTTTTGTGGGTGGGAAATCATCAAGTGACTTTTTCCACTCTGGGTGAAGCGGGAGGGCGTGTCAGACTTTTACTGACTAAAACCCACCCATGTTCTTTCAGTTGCCTATGCCAGGGCCACGGTTACTCTTTCAAACAAATCGGTGACCTTGGCAGTGTTAACGGTACATACTTATTTTTGAAGTGCGATAAAGAATCTATTTTTCGCTCACTATAACTTTGTTGAACGTTCGAATCTCAGTAAGTAACTACATTTAGTGCTTTTGCCCGCGACTTCGTCTGCGTCCGCAATAACCAACATTTACGCGGACTAATTCGTGGGCAAACGCTAGTTTTAAATACATAAAGTAATGCTACGATCAACACGATTTGCTGATAAAAAATAATTATCTTTAGAAAATAAAAATTTGTTTTTATGATTTTATTATGCTTTTAACTCAATATTCTAATTGGGGTGTATGTCTTGCGTTAATTATATTACATGTTGTATAAATAAATAACATTAACAAAACAATAACACATCACAAGCTCTAAATCTCTCTTACATAACTCTTTCAAATCCAACATGGCGGTGTCAGCTCCAAACACATATGTATATTCGTTAACATTCACAGTTTCCAACCAGAATTTCAGTCCATATTTCAGAAATTTCCCAGAGCTTGAAAATATACAAAGAATATTCTCCTATTTCAGTTAAAAATCTTGTTTGGAACCGAATTGTATTGTATTCGAGAAGAACGTGCCAATATAGTTATGGAGATTTTTCAGTACTATTGTTCCAAAGTTAGATTGGTCTCTTTTAAACTAGAAATAGTTTGGAATGTGGGCTCAAGTTATAGTGGTTATTTACAATATTGTTCAATTTATGTAGATCCCTCCGGTTGTTGAGATACTTTTGCTTGAGAGTTCAGTTTTTATTGGATTTAAATTCTTGTATAGGTAAGTGTTGAATAAGCTATTATTTCTTAGTGTCACAATTTAACGATGGAATCAAAAATCGAGTTTTAAAGAAATAACTGTATCTCGTGGTTTCACTCGTATGCAAGGAGAATTTATGTCGGATACTACTGGTATCCGTCCAAAAATCCGAGTATCCGTAGCACACTGGGCGGTTTTTGGAACAATCCGACTGTCAGAGTCGTCGTTTCGGCACCTTATGAGTAGAGTAGGTACTTTGTTCTCAAACTCTCGTATGAAATCCATGCTTATTTTACTTTTGCAGATTATCAAAGAGGCAATTTCCATATTTTAATAACGTTAACATTCTAATATCAGTGTCAATCTGTCAGAAATAGTTCTAATTTTCCTACAATATTGTTATGTAAGTAGACAAGAGAAGACAAACAAGGTTTTGTCATTGATTGTTGCTGATTGATCATTGATTTGAGATGTTTTTATTGACGGAAGATAGGATTTTGTTTTATGATCTATTTCGTGGTTTTTTTGTAAACTCTAACTTTATTCAACGCAATCAATCAATTCATATACATACATAAAACATAGGCTTCTTTCAGGTTGCGCCACAACATCCTGTTCTCTGTCTTTCGCATCCAGTCTGTCCCAGTCGACGATCTATCTAGCTAGGGGACGTCCCACACTACGTTTGCCGATACGCGGACTCCACTCTAAGGCCCCAATTATAGAATGTCACTCAAGCCATTTGATTGGTTTGAACTAGTTTTAAATAATGCTTGAGTATTGAGTGAAGGTCTGTAATACGGGACTAAGACTCATTTTTTCCACCGTCCATCGGTCAATTGTGACTTATGGGACTGTAAATCATCCGGAAGCGTGTCTCAAATAAAGTCAAAACAAAAAACATCAAAATATAGACACATTCATGTAAAACCACCCTAATCAACCTGAAAAATAACACCATATCAATCTTCATCACAGGTATCGAAGTAATCCGTATAGAAACATGAAATATGTGTGCCTACCCTCCGCGAGACCACCTTAATGATATGTACTGCCTAATAAATCTGCCGGCTGACACCGATGAATATTGATGAGCTCGTACCATCAGCAAAAAGATTACAACACCAATATTTAGCTATTTATAGAATGTTTTTGTTTTCTTTAAGAGTAAGGATTAAGCAAATAAAAAAAAAAATTACCTTAAATATGAGTCCGAAGAAACAAATGTCTTTTAAATAATTATCTGCTAATGCTAGGCTGCCTAAGATCGCGCCATAATCGCCACGCTTGGCAGGTGGGTTGGCGTTCGCAGTATGATGGTTAAATGCATAGAAACCGCTTCTCCCCATTCTCGAGGAAGTCCTTTAGTCCCCTTTTAGGACACTCACGGGAAGAAATGGGAAACTGCTAGTCTCGGCACCACACAGAATAAGAGTCAGAGATATTATTAGTTTATTAAATTTGAGTACTACGGTAATGTATTGGGTGAAACTGACACTTCTGATTTGAATAATAAGTAAGTAATAATGATTAACTATTACCTGTTGGCGTTCCAAATGGTAATAGTTTCTTAACGCAGCTTGCAGAACAAGTTTACTGGTTAAAAAAGCGAAAAACTTATTCGTTCTCCATGCGTCTTTATGTCTCTTTCTATAATACATGTGTGTTTACGTTTGAGTTTAGTTACAACCTTTGTTCATGACCAGCCGTGTTTCCGATGTAATTACTAGAAATACCTACTTAAATAATAAAGACAACATGTCATTTCTATTCCGTTTCAGATTTAATAAAAAGCTACCTAATGGAAGAAAATCAATTGCATATTCTTAAATAATAAATGAGCGTGCTTCTCCTTAAAAGATAATTTAAAGGCATAGTTACAAACTTTCTCCCTGAGAAAAATATGGTAAATTGATAACAAAGGAAACAGTTGGTCTGTTCTGAACTGTCATGGGTTAACATTAATTACATAATCTTACCGTGTAAACTAAATGACATTCAGGAGTCTATCATCATGTGGAAAGACGGCTCATTTCAAACTCGCTTCACCTGAGCTTTCAAATAACATTTTTACAAAATAATACTGCAGAATTTACTCGAATATTTTTTCGCACAGTAGCAACAAAACATACTGCATCCAACATGGCCCCCAAACAACTTTGTTTATGAAGGAAAATAATGGACACGACATGTAACGCGTAATAAGGTGTTTGATAAATGGTAATATTATTTCCGCTACGGTGGGCGGTTGAGCGGTAAATAAGTTGTGAATATTCGACCAAATATATTGCAAATATCCGGCACATTATTTCTGGAGTATTCGGCTTTGTAGAGACAAGCGTATGGGATTATTAGGGGGAAACTAGCTTTTGCTAGCGGCGTTGATATCACAAATTATCTGGTATCGTATTACCGGGATTAATACTACATGTTAATCCAGGTAAAAACTATCTGTGTGTCAATTTTCATCCAAATCCGTTCAGCCATTTTTGCGTTATTGAATAACAAACATACAATTTTTCTTGTTAATAATATCACTAGGATAGTAGGTTAACCTACTGATATTATTTATTCAATCAATCAACTCAGCCTATCGCAGCACTGCTGGACATAGGCCTCTCCCATATTGCGCCACAACACCCTGTCCTCCGCCTTCCGCATCCAGTCTGCCCCTTTAAGTCGTCGGTAATTCTATACATTTTTTTTTCACTTTAAAATATGTAAAGTAAGCGTTTCGTCAAATGATTAATTCAATTAATACCAACATACCTATTTCATCAACAACGTCAGAAGCAAAATTTTCTTTTGCGGATGCAGCTAACCAATTATGTTCAAACCTTTTAAAAAAACAATGAAATATTCCTTTTTTACACGCTTTATATTAGCTTCACTTGTATGTTTGTTTGTAACCGACTCCTTATAGCGCGATTTTGACCCACTTTAAACGGCCAGATTTCGTTCAAACTTTGTAGGCTTATCGAGGACTGATGACAATACAATGATTTCATAAACTTGTGCCATTATCCTTGCCCGGGTTACCAGAATACCAAAAAACTACACAAACTACGCTGACATACTTTTCAAAATTGGAAACACCCTAAAAAATAGAAAATAAATAATAGTTAAAAAAAAAAACTAAAAAACACGCTTACATAGAAAACCAAACTAAAAAGTAGAAAATAATGAAAAAAAAAACGTGGGGTGCCTGATATCAATAAAAATACCTTAAAAAGCCCCCCACGCTTTTTTTCCATTATTTTCTACTTTTAAGTTTGGTTTTCTATGTAAGCGTGTTTTTTAGTTTTTTTAAACTATTATTTTTTGTGTATGACATCTCGCAGGTCAATCTCTGAGGCTATCATCTGCACAACCAGACTAGCCTGTGGCTACTTTAATAAAATATGGCCTCCAGCTAGGGCTTAAAAACTTAAAACAATAGCAACTACTCGCTAAGGGGGCTACCTCACAGGGGGCACAGGGGTGCCCCCTGTGGTACGGACCTCAACCTAGGGCATCGCTGACAAAAAGGCAGCAAGGGACGGCCTGGATCATTCTGATGATGATGAAAAACTCCTTTTAATCACAATAATTTTGTTCTCTCATGCAAAATCTATATTAAAGTCTTTCGACAAAATTCAATTTAATTTACTTTAACATTCTGAAACTTACGAATGCATATTTAGCTGTAAGTAAGAAAATTGATCTGAGTAGAGAAGAATTTTTAAAGATCTAGACTCAGCATTACAGTGAGACGATTTCATTTAAAATAACTGAAACAGCTAAAAGTACCCGTTGCTAAGGATTTCTTGAGAATTAACTTCAATATTTCTGGACAAAAATATCTTGACCAGCAAACTATATTTAATGTTTGTGTGAAAATGATTGAATTAAGAATACTTACCTATATTACATAAACTCACGGTTTCTTCCCATTGGGGTAGTCAGGAAATACAGAACGATTTTTATACATAATGCTTTTGTTTATCTCTAAGTCTGCTAATGAAGATACAGGCTCTTCCGAAAGTATTTCGATGCTTCGCAATGCACCCTCATTACCACCATCACCATATCAGTCGAAACATCTTGTCTGATTCTTTACGTCCGACACCACACCGACAAAATTATAGTATCTAGACACGCGGTAGCGTGTCAAGCCAAGTTCAAGTAACAGAACTGGCGAGCAACACCATGTGTAATATTACACGAACCATTTGGAGCCACTTTTGACACCCTCATAACTCAAAAACTATTTCATATAAACGTGTCAGCCTTCGCAAGTTCTAAACCTGTTACTTGTCGGTTCTTATTTTTAACCGACTTCAAAAAGGAGGAGGTTATCAATTCGGATGTTTATATGTTTTTTTTTTTTTTTTTTTTTTATGTATGTTCGGCCATAACTCCGTCATATATAGACGGATTAGTAAAATTCTTTTTTTGTTCGAAAGGGGTTTATTCCGAAATGGTCCCATATAATTTTCATATAGATCTGATGATGAGTTCGGGAGACAGACACCGGAACTCTTTAAAAAATGACAGGAAATCAACCGCGATTTCTGCTATCGCATAAATATGCATTGTTTGTTTGGAATTAGTGCAGGGTGAATACCACAACTAAAAATTTAAAAATAAAAACTTTTTTGCAAAAAAAAACAACCGACTTCCTTAAAAACACTACAAAGTGAAAAATAACTTTAATTTCGGAAGTCGGTGGCAAAAAAACCATAAATACAGATCCTAAGACACCGACTGCCGAAATTAAAGTTATTTTTCACTTTGTAGTGTTTTTAAGGAAGTCGGTTGTTTTTTTTTGCAAAAAAGTTTTATTATTCCGAAAATTTGGCTTGCTGGTAGAAACTAGCCATCGAACATAATAATTAAAATATGAGAACTAGCCAAGTCAGACCTTAGACTACAATACTAATACTAATAACTTGGCACCCATTTAGATCTCACTTCTTTTGTCGTTGAATTCAACAACCAAGGCATATATCATAATATTGAACTAGGCTCTCATTTCACATTTATGTTTTTGATGGGTTACACCTATTTTAATACATTACCTTGGCCAGAGGCTAAGCATTGCCAGACAACGTGGTAATGCCGCCAGTCTCTTAGGTACAATACCAGTCGACAACGATGCCGATGATTATTCGACGCTATTTTTTATTTGTAAATAGTTTTAGTTAATTTTGGTTATAATTTTATTTTTTTAACCGACTTCGAAAAGGAGGAGGTTATCAATTCGGATGTTTATATGTTTTTTTTTTTTTTTTTTTTTATGTATGTTCGGCCATAACTCCGTCATATAAAGACGGATTTGCAAAATTCTTTTTTTGTTCGAAAGGGGTTTATTCCGAAATGGTCCCATATAATTTTCATATAGATCTGATGATGAGTTCGGGAGACAGACACCGGAACTCTTTAAAAAATGACAGGAATTCAACCGCGATTTCTGCTATCGCATAAATATGCATTGTTTGTTTGGAATTAGTGCAGGGTGAATACCACAACTAAAAATTTAAAAATAAAATCTTTTTTGCAAAAAAAAACAACCGACTTCCTTAAAAACACTACAAAGTGAAAAATAACTTTAATTTCGGAAGTCGGTGGCAAAAAAACCATAAATACAGATCCTAAGACACCGACTACCGAAATTAAAGTTATTTTTCACTTTGTAGTGTTTTTAAGGAAGTCGGTTGTTTTTTTTTGCAAAAAAGATTTTATAATAAATTTAAATCTGTAATATATTGAAATAGATCAGTAAGAAGTTACTCTTATTTCTCTATCTATTTTATTACAAAGTTTGTTTGAGCCAATTCATTGGGGTCAGCTTCCATTCTAACCGGATGCAGTTGAGTACCAGTATTTTATATGGGGCAGCCGCCTATCTGGCGTACAAAAACTAGTTTGCCTGGCTAATACGGTATCCTGTGGTATGACTGGTTGACAGTATTTCGGGTTTCTGATTTCCGTAACGTCGACAGCCGGGATCAACGGCTTAACGTGCTTTCCAAGACACAGAGCTGTTAAACCTGATCGATATACCTGTACGGCTTATTACTTAGCCAAAACCTTTTATGCAGAGACAACGTCATACAAAATATATTTTGTTGACGTTACTCCTAAAACCGTTCCCATTTTAGATATTTCAGCCATCGTTGGTAACTATATAATGATAGTGTTACCGTGTGACGGCGCGTCACATTCTGCTAAAATATGGTGCGCCGGCGTGAAACATACTGCACCGAGTTATTATACGCGAACTACTTTGTTGCAGAATGGACCTAATGGGAGTTTATATGACGTTAATGTTTAATCTGGGTTTATGTATTGTAAGATGGATTTTAGACATTAACAATCCCCTCACACTTGGGTAACATATCTTGGTTAAGTCATAGATACATTTGTTATTTATTTACTAGCTTCTGACCGTGTCTTCGTCTGCGTGAAATTTCTTAGACAAAACAATTGTTCATATACGACGGGTAGTTTCAGGGATTAGCGCGTTCAAACAAAATCTTCAGTCTTATTTTCGGTATATTATTAAATAGATTAAATTACACCAAGAACATATTCAAGAAAGAAAAATATGTTGCTGGCATAACATAAAAAAAAATCCCCTGAAAACTATACAAAACTGAAAACAATGATTATACACATAATATACTGTGTGGCATATTCGACGCGGAAACTGTACTATGAATTTGTAACATGATTCTTTACCGATGCAACGACGAAAATTTTAACGCAGTGTTGAAATTTTTCAACGTTTATTTATTTTAAAAAAACTTACATACATTTTGACCGATTATCATCACACTTAACTATGAAACAGCAGTTTTTTTTTCGCTAACTAACAATTTCAACGCACGTGTGTTCAGAATCTATGTATGTTAACAGATTGCGCATCGATATCCTGCCTGCCTGTCATTCAACATTGGTTTGCAAAAGTATTTAGGCAATGTGCTAATGCACAACGCCCCGTTGTGGGCGATGCTAATGTGTAATTATTATAACAACCTGTAACAATTGTCTCACTGTATGGCGAAGTACTCTTATCGTGGCTAGGTACGAGCAAGATCCGGTCCCACACTTTTAAGGAAAAGTAATGAGAACAACCAACCTGCACTGCCTGTATGCTGGATTACGACCTCTGGAACTGCATGCAAAATGCTTGTAGCTGCATGTAGTTAGACTGGAAGTCGATCCCAACATAGCTACAAACTATTTATCAAAGAAAGATAAGTTAACATACCAGCCCCCCTAGCCAAGTTACAAACGTTTCGTGTCGAATTCCGTTCTCCAATCGGTAACGCCTCGGTGTCAGCAATTGTAGAAAATGATAAGTTGGTAGCCATGTTGACGCCACTGAGTCGGCCGCTCGTTCTACAATGTCATTAGAAAAACGACACCTTATAACAAAGGATGTAGCGTTGAACTTTGTAAGAACGATAACAATAAAATTCATTCTATCATTTTGAACGATGTGATCTTGGCTACGAATTTTCTATTCGTTTGTTCAAACCACGTGACTTAACGTTGAGCGACTAGCGTTAACGATTGCAGATTATTAACTTGGTTAGGGGTGCAGCGGTTAGTTTCTTAAAGAAGCTTGTGGCTAAGCAATAACAAACGCACGTGTCGATCGATCAGGTAAAGCTTCGCTTGCCGCGGTTGTTCCGTGGATGGGTGGCCATCTTTACATACCTGGACCCGCCCGTGCCTCGGAAACCACGTTAAATGGTTGATCCCAGCTGTGATTCATGACTCTTTTAGGTATATTCGTTACGAGTTGTTAGATGTCCGAAAATCTGACAACTAAGGGGTACCCAGTAACTGGGTTGTTGATGTCAGATAGGCAGTCGCTCTATGTAAACAGCTGCATCCGGTTAGATTGGAAGCCGACACCATCATAGTTGGGAAAAGGCTAGTCGGATGATGGTAATAATAAATATCTTAGGACAACCAACACACCGTTATCTGATCCCAAACTAGGCAGAGCCTGTACTATGGCAACCATATAACTGATAAACATACTTATATATTTCTAAATACTTACATATTATAGATAAATTACACCCAGACACAGAACAAATGATCGTACTCATCACACATAGATTTGTCCTGGGTGGGAATCGAACCCACGACCTCAGTCTCAGCAGTCAGGGTCACTAACCACTAGACTAACAGGACAGTCATTGGTGATCAATGGTTAGTTCCTTGCAATTTGCCAAGGACTCAAGAAGTATTGGATTACCCAATAACTGCCTTTGTGGAGTTCATAAAAGCAGTCGCTCTATGTAAAATACTGGTATTCACATACATCTGGTAAGACTAGAAGCCGACCTCAACATAGAAAAAAACCAGGCAGATCATGACCACGGGGCAGTAAACATTATTTTCCAAAGAAAAACTATACAAGAATGTACCTTTTCCCTCTCCGAATTCTTAAAGAAAGCACAAACGAACCCTACCTACATAGAAGGGAGGCTTCTATAAACATTTGTTCATAAATCGTTTCAATTACATAGACCGTCGACCCACCGAACTCAATTGTCTGGGAAGGTCACTCGGAATTATCAATATCTTTGGATCGGAACGCGAAGGGAAAAATCTGCAGTCAGCAAGTGGCACGTGATGTACATATCTGAAGATGTGGAGCGTTTGGATGGGCCAGTCACTTGAGCTAGTAGGTGGGACAGTCGACTGATAAAAGAGGGACGAAGTACCAAAAGTTGACAGATGTAACCTTAAGTTAAGTAATGTGTACTTGGCAGAGATGAGACGCTAGACATAGTGTTTCTTTTTGTTTTTTGTCTAGTAAATGTATAATATTAATAAATATTGCAAACCGTAAGGCAAAATGTATGACGGGACTACTATCAAAATCACTATCATATAGCGCGAAAACTAGTTAGCAAACAAATTATTTATTGGTATGCTAGTCCGGTAATGTGGTGGTGGTTTTAATGTGTCAGTAAGGCATCTTTAGTTGGTGGTACATACGTTTAATCAGATAGGTAAACTAGTTGACCAAGTAGGAAGACGAGCCGTTGTCAATATTGCCGATTTTATCTAGTTAAGTATGCGTGAGAGAGTAGGTAACCGAATTACTTTAATACATAGTTAGGAAGCAAGTTTGTTGAACTAATAATAACGATATCCTGAAACAATTTTGCAAAATATCGCCAAAACGCTGATGAGGAGCGTTTAGATTGGCAAGTTACTAGCGCAAGTAGATAGCATTCTCAAATAACTGAAGAGGAAAACACTTGGCCTAGTTGCTGGAACAGAAAATGCCGAGAAGGCTCTATATGCTAGCAACGAAATTGCATACATACAAATGGCCGTTTCTATGAATCTTATTATTTAAGGCAGTAGTGGAGAATATGCACAAAGTAGATAAAGTTATTAATTCATATAGTAACCTGCAATTTATGTCATCAATGTGCCACAAATCATCATCACCAGCCTAAGACAGTCCACTGGTGGACATGGCCGTTCTAATTAATAATAAAACGAGGTTGTCGACATGTGGGACGTGGATTCTGCAATCATTGTACCGATAATTGTTACAGTAAATGGGCTAATAGCGAAGATCCTCGACCAACACCTCAGGAGGCTCTCACTGCGCGGCTGGGTCAAGGGCTTGATTCAGAAGGCAGTACTCCTGGACACGGCACGCATTGTCAGGAGGTTCCTCTCTCTAGAGCCCTGACCACCGGCAACTTGGACCCTGCTCCCGATGCCGATGGGTCACTATTTTTTATATTTTTAAATGTTTTTGTAAGATTTTTGTAAAAATATTTAAAAATATACTCAATATGTCAGAAAATAAATAAAAGAATAATAATAATATTCCACAACTATCACACAACGCCATCTAGTCCCAAGCTAAGCAGAGCTTATGTTATTGGGTACTTGACAACTGTTAAACATACTTATATATTTCTAAATACATACATATTATAGATAAATTACACACCCAGACACAGAACAAATGACCGTGCTCACCACACAAACATTTGTCCTGGGTGGGAATCGAACCCACGACCTCCGGCATAGCAGTCAGGGTCACTAGCCACTAGACCAACAGGCCTGTTACCAAATCATCTGTTACCAATTGCATCCCATTAAGCTCGATTCTCGGTAACTCTCATCCAGCTGGTACCAGCCACACTGGAAAGATAGTCGCTCCAACTAGCCTGAGGGCGTCCTACCTTACGTTTGCCGATTCGTGGTCTCCACTTAAGAACACGTACACCTCAACGGTCATCGATTCTATGGCTGATATGGCCGGCGCATTGCCACTTCAGCTTGTTTATTCTATGAATTATGTCAACAACTTTGGGTCTCTTCCGGATCACCTTAATCCGGATTATATCCCACAGAAAGTCGCTCCCAATGTTCGTTCCATAGCTCGCTGAGTGACCTTGAATTTATGGACCAGCCGTACAGTGAGTGTCCACGTTTTGTGTCCCTAGGTCATAACAGGACGCACTGATTGAAGACTTTAGTGTTTTGGGTCTATGGAAAGCACACATCCTTTTGACACAGTGTAATGGAACACAAATCGAACGAATTCTCGCCGAATTACGATCATTTTATAACCAGTTTATTCTTAACTTCCGAATATTTACAATTTCTAGAATAATCTAAAAGGAAAAGTCAGTTGCCATTTCGCTCGACGTGTTACCGTAATGTTGGTTTAAGACCCCTATTTGAGCAGCTCATTGGCTATGTGGTTGAAAGTCAACTAAAAATGTGTGCATTGACTTTAAAGTTTCGTTACCACATTGTTCATAATATCTAGATAAGGCTAGATTATCATAGTTAGATGGATAAAAAGTTAACTGCACAGAGATGTTTAAAAATCGAAAAGAAAAAATAGATTTTTTTCGGCAACTGATCGTGAAACACAAAATGTAAATAATAAAGTGACTATCATTTTAATAATAATTTAGTGATTTTCACGGATGCACCAAAACGGTCTATTTCATCATTGCATCTGTCAGTCAGATACTACTAAAAAACAGACGTTTATTCAAACTATGCTGAAAATCAGCACTCTTCTAACGTCAAAATTACACAAGACGTTCTCCAAAAACGTCCAGCCTTCACCACTTCCTAGTGCTTTAGCTATTCTTTAGGGACAAGTGATTCTAGTTTTTGGTAATAGGTTAGTAAGATCAACCATCTTATTTAAACTGGCAAGGATTTTATTTTATTTTATTATGTTAGGGTGGCTTACAGCTAACAATACAAAATTACTGGTAAGGTGATTCACGATCAAAAAAAGATTATAAAATTTATACTGATCAAATCGAAACACTGCAATATAGTATTCGGCAAAAGGCATACCTACTTTCGAAACAAACTCTTTTCAAATCCACAACCGATAGCTTACTAAATTGCAATCTGTTTTAGTATCTTAGTAACTGGAAACCAGTAGCTTCTCAGCTAGAACGCAGCTCGCCTTCTTGGCACGTCCGTAGCATCACGTAGCAGTACTTACCCCGGATATAATTATTCGTTGAGCCCGGATCTGCGGCCGTAGCGCGCTGATATTCAATTTTACAGCAACTATAAATTTTTATATGATTTGTGAAGTAACAGAGTATTGACTTCTAAATTAAACTGTTCGAAAAGAAGAGCTTTTATTGTCAAAAGGATTCCAAGACTTGACATCGAGAATATTACTGACTCACTAGTACTGGTAAACGGCGTACGTGCTCGGCCAGGTGTATGAACTTAAACGAGGCAAAAGGAGTATGTAAGGATCGTAGTAGGTGGCGTTCTGTAGTTTCTGCCTGCCCCCATGGGAAAAAGGCGTATGTATGTTTAATCAACTCAGCCTATCATAGTCCACTGTTGGACATAGGCCTCTCCCATGCTGCGCCACAACACCCTGTCCTCCGCCTTCCGCATCCAGTCAGTCCCAGCCACCTTTTTGAGGTAGTCGGTCCATCTAGCTGGGGGGTGTCCCACACTACGCTTGTCGATACGTGGTCTCCACTCCAGCACCCCTAACCAAGTTGATAGTCTGCAATCGTTAACGCTAGTCGCTCAACGTAAAGCCACGTGGTTAGAACAAACGAATAGAAAATTCGTAGCCAAGTTCACATCGTTCAAAATGATAGAATTATTTTTTTATCGTTTCTACAATGTTCAACGCTACATCCTTTATTAAAAGGTGTCGTTTTTCTAAAGACATTGTAGAACGAGCGGCCGACTCAGGCGCGTCAACATGGCCACCAACTTTTCGTTTTCTACAATTGCTGACACCGAGGCGTTACCGATTGGAGAACGGAATTTTACACTAAACGGTTGTAACTTGGCTAGGGGGGCAGGACTTGTCTGCTCCACTGGCCATCGGTCTTTCGACAGACATGGCCAGCCCACTGCCACTTCAGCCTGCTTACTCTGCAAGCTATGTCGGTAACTCCAGTTCATGTATGTTTAATATAAACCCGTATCTAACTGAAAATGGACACCGTCCTATCAAACCGCTTGAAAAAATAAATACTTATAATGATGTCACCTAGCAAAGATTATGTCACCCACATTTTGAATTATCACTAAACTAGTTAGTCAATTGAAGCCATTTACACAGTAACGTTAGCCATTTCTACCCCAGATTAGATTACATAACAATATTACAATAGCAAGTATGTTAAACTAATTAACACGGTCTTTTGATGTTACGCTCTTGATTAATTGTGAAATTGTAGTCTTGTACTTACATGTAAAGCTAATTGCACACATGTAACGCGTCACTGTGTTTGCTCGCTTTGTGACTAGTAGTGCGTACTACCGTAACATCTGTAAACGTCCTTATGATATTAGCATTTTAATTATTTGTTATTTTAAATGTAATGTAAAAATAAAATAACTAAATTTTAATGTAATGATGACCCATAATTTTACAAACCATATTTGTACGCCGGAAGCGGCAGAATATTATGACCGTAATGCATAATCTACATAACAGCATTTTAATTATATGTTTTAATAATAATTAATTCTTTTTTTTTATATTCCTGAATGTTTTTATAACTGTTTATAAAAATATTTTAAAAACGTATCTTATATGTAAGAAATAAATGGAATAACAATAATTAATGCTTTCTTTATTTTTCTTTCTTTCTGAATTATAATGTTTTTTAAAGATCGTCATTTGCTTAGCAAAGGCTCAAATAGGTTCCCGAGATGGTGGCGCGTAGTGTTCCACGCGCGCCTCTCTGTGATGTATGTGTGTTTAACACCTCACTCCCCCCAACGTGAGGAGGCCCGCAAAGGCGGGCTGGCACCAGTCGGGGATCGTGGAAGACCCGGTTCCCGTGGTCCCTGACGTAGGTGTGGGACGGAACACCGGGGTGGTTTTAGTCAGTAAGAGTCTGACAGACCCCTCCGCCCAACCCAGGGTGGAGGACGTCCATGAGGATTTCCACCTCGAGATCAAAAAAAAAAAGGCTCAAATAGTTTGGGGTTGGCTTCCAGTGTTACCAACTGAATATCAGTATTTTATATGGTTCGACTTCCTACCGTACCTTCACAACCCAATTACTGGGTAACACGATCCCTTTGGTTAGACTGGTTGTAAGTGTTGCGAGCTACAGACGACCCGTAACGATACTATAAAAAAACCACGAATGATAGTTATTATTTTAAAGATATGTTGAAAATATGAGGATATGCTACTTCCACGATGTCCATAATGTTGGATAGTATCTTGGTACTACAGCCACCTTTAGTACCGTGTGGTGCCGGACGTAAAGGTACATGTTATGGCTGAAGCCCCATATAAAATTGAAACATCCCCTTTGCTTCCCAAATTCATAAAAAAAGGCTCAGCACCTGGACACATGCGCATGTCTGTGTGGTGCCGGTGTTCAGAATAACACCATTCCAATTTTTCCTGTGGGTGTCGTAAAAGGCAACTAAGGGCTTTGCTAGAGAATGGGCAGCAGCGTTCTCTATGCATTTTACAACTATACTGCGATCGCCAACCCGCCTGCCAAGCGTGGCGATTATGGCAAAGCCCCCCGAATTGGGAGAGGCCTATGTCCAGCAGTGGACGTTTTCCGGCTGAAATGATGATGATGATGATGGATGGATGGCAGGATGGCGTGGGCACATCTTCATCGGCCACCAGATAGCCTATAGAATTACTTTAAAGAGAACTAGAGTAATATTTATAACAACACAAAAGTAAATAACTACAAATAAGCTAGAAGACTTTGATGACGACAGTTACAACGGACGATCATTAAAGTAAGCGAAAGAAATTAATTTAAAACGAGCTGGATTGAAAAGTTGCGGAGCTCTGCTGTAACAATTTGCAGCGCGCTCTCTGAATATTAATCAGGTTTTAATACACGAAGCATCGTTTTATGGTACTTTGTGTGTTTTTGTATGGTGTTGGGAAGATTTTGGGGACTTTGTTGATTCCCTTGAGTAATAGGATTGCGTGGGAAAAGCCGTTAAACATTGTTGCTTGAAGGCAGAAAATATGTGGTATTATTACTTTACAACTATTTGTAAAGGACTTCCGAGAAATAAGGAAATATATAGCCCTAGGTGTTCGAGGATGTGCTAAAAGATTTCTTTCGGGCAGATACATTTTAAAAAACAAACTTGTATTTACAATGTGTTTGCCCAAAATCATCTTTAGGACAAATCTCGTAGAAGTATTTGCATAATATCGTATACCTATGTATTATACTGTGTGTACATCTTCTTTACATGGCAGCGTACACACACGCATTTTATAAAACAAAGTTGCATTTCGTGTTTGAACGCTTAGATCTTTTAAAGTACGGAACAGATTTTAATGCGATTTTCATCAATAGACAGAGTGATTCAAGTATGTATAATACGCGGGTGAAGTAGCGGCTTCAAAAGCTAGTAAAATATAAAATAATTAAATAGAATGTATATACCACTCGTGTGTTGGGTTAAAGAAGCATTCATAGCTCGTGTTTCAAACTTGTTTCCCTGGAAGTTTCTTTCGCACAACCTTATGCAAGGTTTGGCATCACCGACTATTGTATAGAATCATGTAATCTGGTTCTTCAGAGTTAGCTGAAAGCTAACTACAACGTGGTGAAGGGCGGGCGTTTTAAGAGACTATCTAATGTAATTTTCACGTTCCAAAACTGCTGACAGAGAGTCAGCACTTTTTGAATAAATGATTTTTGACTTTGATGAAGAAGAATTTTTAAACACAACGCCTAGACTTGAAGCTTTTTTTGGAAATAGCATTTTTATGTTATTACAAAGAAGAAGGATATATCCACAAATTAACTTTTCTTCTGCCCGATTGATTTTGAGCAAATGAAAGAATACAAGAACAAAAACCCTTATGCCAGAGTAAACCTCGAATTTCAATTTTTCTTACGTTTTTTTGCAGGTGTATATTGATTAAAATATAAATGATAAATGGTAAATTCACGACCGTACATTCCTGGTACGCAAGTGTGACCTTCGGGAAATTTGGAGCCAATTCATCACCAAGAAGTATGTTCATGAATACAGTAGGTACTACGCTACGTTGTACAAAGACGATCGTTCTTATATCAACAGAAAAGGATAATGTGAATCCCATAGTGCCTGCTCAACAGCTGTTCACCTGTACATTTTTCATTCCATGACATTACTGTCCTACTTCTAACAACAAACAAGCATAATAGGCCATTGTATGTTATCTGTGGAGTGTCAATTCATTGTCCGTGTCTCTGGTGTGTGCGTGACGTATGTGCGAGTCTGCCGTCACTCTCTGGCCATTTTGAATTTAGAATGAGTGGCGTATGTCAGTTTGGTTGGAAGGTTTGTGATTGGACGGCTTACTGTAACTAGTTGGCCGCTGATGACGTGATTTAGGAGTTAGTTATTCTGCTTTTGAAGGGCCACGTAGAGAATTTAAAGCCTGAAGAGCTTTATTTAGGTACTGAGTTCAGTTTAGGTATTTTTGCTTTTTTTCTGCTTGAGTACCTACCTATCACTAGGTTTTATTGACTCATGGCAAAACATTTAATTAAATATTTTGTTATTCGTATTGTTAGTTACTTGGCATTGCATTGTATAGAATAAAATCGTTCTAAGTGAACAGATAGCCTCTTCCAAGCTAAAGCACTTGGAAGTGGTGAAGGGCGGGCGTTTTGGAGGACTGTTTTATGGATTTTGACGGTCAAAAAGTTCTCACTCTCAGCCTAGTTTGAATAAATGATTTTGATACTGAAATCTTGCAAACTGCTGTAACCTATGTTTGTAAATAAAAACTATTGATTTAATACACAAGCTTGTCAATCCTTTCCATACGTTTTGATCACTATGTTATTAAATTTTTCTATGAAATAGCAGATTGTATATTTGATTGTCCTGATAATTGGAAAGTCCTATTATACAAAGGAGAATGCTCAAAAGTGGTACCAAAAAGTCTCACGCATCAAGACCAAAATTTTGTAGTAATTAGTTATATTTTTTTACGAAATTACGCGTCCGGGATTTTGTTTTTGAACAGTGTATTTATTTTTGAGTTTAAAAGTATGGATATTGTTTTACGTAAATTCATATCCTTATAAATGACGTTCCGTTTCACTTCACACGATATATGATTAACACAACCTTAATTTTTGAAAGTGCCATTATCACTGTAAAAAAAAATACTCTGCCGATTCTACATTAATTTAATAAAACTACAATAGAATAAAATCTCTATTTAAAAGATTATCATTATTGATCTTTGGTTAATTAGCCCTTAACAGCCGGTAAAAATGATGTAGAATGCAACAGAATCGATTAGTTATCTGTGCATCTGAGTCTGGCATTTTGCGTATAATGTACTCTGTGGTTTGCTTTAGCGATGTGTTTTTGGGAGTTGACATTGAATAATAATTATTGAATTGTTTTTTGAAAAGTAGAACTTGTTTGTATTTTATGTACTTTTTGTGAGTATTTCATTGTGCAAATATCTCGAGTAGACCGATTGACATCATCAGTCACCCGGCAAAACCGACGATGTATCAATTGCTCGTTTTTGATACCCAGAAACCGACCCACATAATCATTAGAACAAGCGTCTACTCCAATAATTAACTTGTTGCAGTCTTGGATAAATCCTACTCAGGTAAGCAGATCTTATTTTACTCTTTGAATATATAATTACTTATGAATGTCAGGCACCTATTTCCTGACTAATCTTTTAATGACTGTAACAGCTTACAAAACATGTTTAAAGAATGAAAAAAATCATATTTAGACTCGCACAGGGACTCCAACAAACAAATAACGAAAAACAAACGAATCTGTTTGAGGCCAAATAACGCTTTACTCTTGATTACTTGTAGGTGTAATTTCTTTGAATATGTTACAGAAGATAGATACCGTCTTATAGGGTAAAATCACACTTTTTCACTCATTGTTTTAATTGCAGGTGTCTTCAGAATGTGTGCTTTGTACAGAGTGTTTGACACTGCTTCAAGATTGAGCAAACACAGTCAATGAAGGCAGTTTATCTTTGCCTGCGCAACTAGAACAGATCCTGTGAGACAAGACCGACAAGAGAGAAACATTTGAGTTAGAAATGTCCCGCTGCATTTGGTAAATATTTTTATTTATGTTGCAACATAAAAAAAGAAACCTAATTCAACTTATATTACTGCTCTTCTTTTCTCCAGTTTTCTATAGATGATAGTGATAATATTATTATTAGATGTATTTAAAATATGGAGTCCTGATAAGTGAAGGTTTCACAAATAAATAATGTAAATATTAGATAGTATCATCTATTTTGACACAATTACTGCCTGATCATTATCATGTATTCCTAGTTACTTCATATTACAAAACATACTTTTATCAATCTATAACCCATTATGAAATGTTTTGTATTACATATTTAATCATGTTATTTTTATAGATATCAAGATTGGAAAGAGTATGTGCTGCTTGCTGAAGGTAAGCTACAAGAGAAGTTCAACGTCATGATCTGCACGACTCCATTCGCCTAGATCTGCCTGATGCTGGACCATGTGGAGATCTCAATAATCCTGAGCCGCCACCTCTTCCACAACATAACCTACACCCTGCTCAAGTTAGATCAAAACCATGACATAGATAGATAGCTCAACATTTAGATAGCTTTCCATGATTGACAACAACTGATTTAAAATGGTTAGCTCTTGGGACCTACCAATTCAAACAGGCTAGATCTTATTATGGGGAACACATCTGTTGGACTGGTATTTATTCAGTTGAGGTAAATAATTCTATCGATGATGATATGTACCTTTGATTTTAGGGCTTTACCTCTTAAGAGGTAGGATTAAATCAAGACATGTCAAAAGTCATACTTATCACATGTCTTTATTGATTAGCAGAGATGTTGCTGTGGCCAAAACATTAGAAACCATAGTAGGTTATTGCTGCAGCTGCCTCGTCGGTAAGCGAACAGTGGGCTGCTGTGCTCATGTAATGATGATAGTGTGGTATTTGAGCTGGGGACGGTATAGTGACGTAACTGCGCCGGCAATAGATTCAGATGATTTTTTTCAGAAATATGTTCAGTGATTTATGTAAAAGTATTTTAAATAAATATTTTTGACTTTGATCCCTAATAAAAACCCAAATGGACTTGTTTGTTTCATTTTTCTATCATTTACCTATCAGTCTGACTGGTCTCCCTTATTTATGGTAATGTTAAGTTTAATTGGTATTGGTGAGCAGTGGTGGCCCAGTGGTAGCGGCCGCGACTTACGAGTAGTAAGTACGTCGTGAGTTTGAGAGGAGGCCTGTGTCTCAGCAGTATGAACATTATAGACTGCTGATAATGGTATTAGTGTTGGTGTGGGAGTGTGATCGCGGTGGCGTCCAATGATATGTTACCCATATTACCGGCTCACTAATTCTCGCGTAATTCTTCCCTACTATTATAAGTGGATTACGCTGCTTTCAGAGCAATAATGTCCGTCATAACGTGCCTAAGTAGGTATATAAAATACGTCGTTGGTAGCGTCGAACAAAATAGACCTAGTTTTTAGGTTATATTGATTTTATAAAATAACTCCGAAACCTGGGTTTATTTTTCAAAAAGAACTTTTTTAGGAGTTAATGTGATCAATGTAGTATATAAAAACAAAGTTTGATTTTGATGCAGCTTGGTACGGGATTCCATACATCCATGAGCATCGTCCTTTATATTATTCTTACATCAGTAAAATAGCTGCGTATGAAAATAAAATTACCACATTGAATAATTTTACTCTCGATATAACGGTCTACTTTGAGAGCTGGTGACATGATTTCCAACATTTTGCGGATTTTAATGGAATTCAACATGCGTGCCAAACCGCAGTGTTTCACAGCAATTGACTGGTACTTTATCGAAAATATTTGTAGAAATTAATTTTAATTTATTTACAGTGGAATATTTTATTAAGCCTTATAAAGGGTTGATCGCCTACAGTTTTATGTAATAAATATAGGATGACATAAACAGGGCGAGCAGAAGGGCTTGTGGCTATGTAATAACAGCCGCATGGATTGATCGTTCAGGTTAAGCTACGCTTGCCGCGGTTGGTCCATGGATGGGTGACCATTTTTACATACCAAGACCCTTCCGTGCCTTGAAAAGCACCGCCGCCGCCGCCGTTAGCCGTTTGTCTTGGCTGTCTTTCGTAGATCTTAGACAGTCGTTACGGGTCGTCAGAATCCCGAAATTCTGACAACCTATCCTACCAAGGGGTATCGTATTACCCAGTAACTGGGTTGTGGTGGTCAGGTAGGCAGTCGCTCCATGTAAAATACTGGTACTCATCTGCATCCGGTAAGACTGAAAGCAGTCCCGAACATAGTTGGGAAAAGGCTAGGCAGAAGATAGGTATATAGGGAAGCAAAGCTGTAGCTGTGGTACATCTATATTTTTCCAGTTATGTTTAATTCCCATGTAACAGGGGGGCGAGCTTAATAGGTTTCCTAAAAAAGAGGTGCCATCAAAGGCCATGATGCTTGCATGATGCCAGAGAGGCCATGAAAATAAAGGCACCTGGTTTTGACTTCACGGTGTCAATAGACGCTCTCTAGTTCCCTAGAGACCGTTTGTAAGATCTAGCTACAGAAATAAAACCTTATACCGTTTTCATTGGTTTGGTCATGTTGGGAAGATGAATGAAGAACGGCTTACAAAAGGTAGTTACAAGGCAGATGTGAGTGGAAACACCGGGAGAAGACGCCCTAGGAGAACATATAGTGACTTTATTGGTGATGTTCTTCAGAAAGGTCAGGTGCGTAGTACTCGCAACCGGCGTGTGTGTATGACGAATTGTATGAACTTAATTGAGGCATAAAGAGTGAGTAGAGATCGTAGTAGGTGGCGTTCAGTGGTTTCTGGCTACCCCCATGGGAAAAACGCGTGAGTTTATGTAGGTATGTATCGTTATCATTTACCTAGCGCACGGTTTGTTCCCCAATAAATTAGTTTTTAAAATATTTCAATCCACTACAGGTAAATTACAACGTAATAAAGAAACGAAATATTTACAGTTACAGTTTTTAGCTGAAAACGGGAAATTGGAGCAAATTAGCATAAACTCTGTGTATGAACTATAAACTATTGTGGCTTTTATACGACTGTTGTGCAGAGGTTAAAGCTAAAACAACATTTCGTATATCTCTTAGTTTTGTATGAAATGAGCTACTTCAGCAGTATGTGTGGATTTTAGTGTGGTTACGAGTTTTACTTTAAACTCAACATTATTTGGAAAAGTAAAGTAAAGTGGGATTTTTTAAATACATACTAGAACCAGAAGATAATAGTCAACAAATAATGTTTACCACTGCTGTGACACAGACCTCCTCTTTATGAGAGGGAGTGGGCTGTAATGCACGACGCGAGCCCACTGCGGTTTAGTAGATGTTACATACTTTGGGTTCTAAGACATGCTGGTTTCCTCACGATGTTTACCGTCACCGTTTGGAGAGCAGTCGTGATAAATTTGATAACACAAAGTAATTGCTCTTCACTGAAAATACTAACATCTAGAAAGAAAAAAAAAAATGTTAATTTGCGGCAAATGTTTCCGATTTTACTGTGCGTCATGCACAGAAAAATCAGGAAAATAAAAAAAGCTGGGGGACAACATAAGTCACATCCACGCAATACGTCCATAACTCAGTAATATATAACTCGTAAATACTCAAAAATATATGAATACCTATACGGTCGAATTGAGAACCTCCTTTTTTTCGTCGGTCAATAAAGTTCACCCGACGAAACAGACCCAATAAGTGAGATATTTGTGTGTTGATATTATAAGTACTTCCATATGGTACCGGTTGTAAACAATAGCATCATCCCATTTGTCCCCATGGGTGCCGTAAGAGGCGACTAAGGGACTTACTAGAGTATGGGCAGCAACGTTTTCTATGCATTTTACCACCATACTTTGATCGCCGAACCGCCTGCCAAGCGCGGCGATTATGGCATACCCTCCCTATTCGGGGAAGGTGTATGTTCCGCAGTGGAGATCTTTCGGCTAGATTGATGATGATGACGATGAATTTGAGTATATAGCTTGAAATATAAGATAGTATCTAATCAAAACGTAATAAATTCTAGGTAGGTAGGTAACGGAACATATAAAATGAACATCCTTATTACTTTCACCACCCCATTCACTGACGCGTGATAATAACCTCCGTAATTTACCTCATATTTAAGATGGCGACGTCTTTCCAATCCACGTATCGCTTTCATCCCCCTAATTACGATCCTAATCAAGGCCCCATCGATCTGAAACCCCATACACACGTAAAGTCGGGTAAGATTAACGGGCAAACATTATCCTTCTTACACAGAGCTCATAACCGGATTACAGCGTTTCCGTCTGGTATAAACCAGTATAAACCGGAATGTAACGGTTTGAACCGCCTTTTGGTGGAGACAGGGAGATGCAGAAGCTTCATTAATTACGAGAACTTTTGTGCGTACTTTAGTAGTCTTCTTTTTCTTCGTCGTTACACTCTTGACAGAGTGGTCGTGGTCGTCGTATCTGGTGTGGCGGCGAGCTTCACAATCCGTCACTATTCCTTTCGTACTGCAGCCTTTCTCGTACATTCGTGAAGTGGACCATTAAGTGCAGTTTGACCTGATCGGTCCAACGCATGGGCGACCTGCCACGAGCTCTTATGCCTTCAACTTGTCCCTGTACGACAAGTCGTTCCACCGTTTCGTAGTCTACTATATGACAAAGAATCCCGTGACTTTCATTTTTCACTCCTAAGCACAATATGACATTGATGTCTCCAAAGACGTAGTTCCTTTAACATCTCATCTCACTTCTTTCATTTATTAGTCTCAGTCAAGCCCTTCTTGTGAATGTGGACACTGCAAGAATATCTTACAGCGACACCCTGTCCATCTGCAGAGGTTCATTTGGGGTAGTAATCAAATAGATGTTTTCTATGTGGTAGTTTACACCTTTAACACGTGTAATCTCTTTGAAAGACAGAAAGAATTTAATTTCTTTAGAACAGACTAAAAGACACACGAAAAAAAAAAAGAATATCTAGCTCATGAATTTGTTTGCGATCCAGGACGCAATGTAGCATATGTCCTTTTCCAGGTCATGGACTACCCATGAGCCGAATCTCATCTAAATCCGTTCTGGTGTATTAGCGAAAGTGTTACAAACAAAAATTCATATTATTAATTTAAATTACTTTTGGGTGATTGAGCTTAGTAGGTAAAAGATTTTTCAAGTTCATGTGTTCCTTGTAACCGACTGCTGCGAAGCCAAAAAGAAAGATAGGTACTGCACTTTGCATCATACTGATTAATCCTGAACCTTCTGTATCTACCTGAATCCCGGCTCAAGCCAGCTGCAAGCGGTTATATCCGGATTGTCTCCGCTAATGAGGGCCGTAATTACGACTACGTAGTACCGGGATGTGCGTGAGAATAATTGGCACTGGATGGGATATTGTCATTGAGGGGAAGCTGAATATTTTACACACAATATTGTCTGTGGCTGTAAAGGGCCAGCCTCATTCATCCGTGTGGGTTTTGTTCAAAGGAACTAAATTATATCAATCAATCTACTTAACCCATTTCTATGTTTGGGTTGGCTTCTAGTCATACCATATGCAGCATGAATACTAGTATTTTTGATGTAGCGACTGCCTATTTAACGTCCATAACCCAGTATACGATATACGAGGTATTAAATCTATAGTCATTTATTACAGAACAAAGTTTGTCTTCAAACGAGGTTTAAACGACAAAGCCAGTAATAGAATTCAGAATCTAACTTTTATAGAAATGCAGTTCTTTATTCAAAAATGACAGTTTATTTCTGTTCTTGTCATTTTAGTATTAAGAACTTTGCGTTTATCAGAATAAAGTTCGAAATACGAATGCTGGTTCAAATGCTAGAACTAAAATAAGATTTCGCTTTGTAAGAAGAAAGAGTGAATTTTCCAATTAATCTGCCAATAGCATGCCTATTAGTTATTTCTCACTAGGTACACATTTTTTAAAAACGCCTTTATTAGCTTGGTACATATATTATGTATGTAACGGAATCTTTGAACGTGATTTTCACCCCCTTCAAAATGTCGGAATAATTTGAAACACACTTATCAAGGACGGATGACAATACTATAATTTCATAAATTCGTGCCATTGTTCTGGCCAGGAACACAGGATAGCATAAAAAAAAAATTGCACTCCGGGAGTGCCGGCAGAAGTGAAAACTTGATTATTAACGTTGAGCATGTTTGATATTTTGGAATGGTTAGGGAATAATTTGTTGTTCAATTTCCATATTTTAAGCACTTTATATTCACGAATTTTACGAATGCACAACAATGTGATCACTACACAGACGGTCGAGCCATCAGCTGTCACCATCCATGGATGCGCGTGGCACGCTGTAACATAGACGAACATTCGCGCAAGCGCCCTGCGCCGCCTAAACGAAACAGTAGGCCCAGGCATACATTTTCGCCGCGCCGTAGAGAGGGGATAGCTGTCTACTCTCCATCCGTCCTACGCTTTTTCGATCAGGTCACGTGTCCTGACGCGAGTTTAAGATTTTATACCCATTACAGAAAAAGTGCTCAACGCCGCTAAAGAAGTTTTCACTTCAAAAAAAACGAAAAATCCGCTTTGGTAGCTAGCCGAACTAAAAAATAAATAATAGTTTAAAAAACAAAATGTTATTTTTAAACTATTATTTATTAAATATCAAATCCTACCTGAGTACAAAAAATCAATCAATTATTCTTACTTGAAAATCATATTCTTACTAGAATATTACTTTTAAGTAACAGAGAACCCACATTTGGCATGATGGATGGCAAGGGGTGAAGAAATGATTACACATAAAGGAATCGTAAGAAAGATGTATCACTTTGATAACGGAGGGGGACACACGGACTGCCAGCAAGCCGAAGCTGCGGTGGTGAGTTTAAAACGCATCTGTGACGATAAGCTCGCGTGGGATCGCAGGCGCTCCGCAGCGCCGGAGCTATGACAGAAACCATGCCTGCTGTATGTTGCATGCTGCGTGCTTGCTTGCATGATGTATGCTTGCTGCATGCATTGTGTATGCTACTTTACATGTTTGCATGTGGCATGCTTTCTGCAGGCATGGTATTAGTGTTGAACATTTTAAGAGTCATTTATTATGCATCTTTGTTATGACTATAAAAAATATCTTTTGATATCATTATTCGTAAATAAATTTATGCGTTAAAATGTTATGCTTTAACATTATTATGTAAAATTATACTATTATATCTGTAATTTGTATGGTGTATATAATAAAGAGTACATATTATATTCTATTTTATCAGAGACTCTTAATATTGCTCGGTTCTTCAATGATAACTTCATAGGAAGTTTGGTCTGAAACGTTGGTACTTAATGATTTTACAAGGCACTTATTCCGTTCACTTAAACTTCAACGAAGAGTGATAAATAATTTCACAGAAATTTTTTACATACATTTTTATTTATCAAGACCCCTCCGTACTTTCGCTAGCGGACTCCCGGCCACCGTAGGCGCGAGCTTGCGGGTGGCGAGCAACGGGTAGCTCGCCGCCCGGTAAGGACCAGGCTCGGGTCGACGGCGCGTAGTGTTCCACGCGCGCCTCAAAGAGATGTCAGCAGCTCTGAAGGGGTCTGCTAGGACCGATGCCTGTCAGGGTCGCGAGATTATTTGAAAGAGATACCGTGACCCACATGCACATAGCACAGGCACATGGGCAACTGAAGGAACACGAGTGGGTTTTAGTCAGTAAAAGTCTGACACGCCCTCCCGCTCCGCCCAGAGCGGGAGAAGTCATTTGATGATTTCCCATCCAAAAAAAAAAAAGACCCTCCGTACTTCGGAAAGCACGTTCTTTGTGGATCTTAGACAGTCGTCACGGGTCGTCAGAAGTCCGAAAGTCTGAAAACCAGTCTTACCTTACTAAAGGGTATCGTATTATCCTGTAACTGGAGTGTGGGGTGTGGGGGTCACATAGGCAGTCGGTGTATGTAAAATACTGGGCTTCAGCTGCATCTTCTTGTTGTCAGGTTGGACTGGAAGCCGACCACAACGTAGTTCAGGAAAGGCTTAGCAGAGCGATTATAATTTGCAGAAAGTTTTTGGCCACATAGTAAGACGTATCTATGTATATATGTCTGTTTGTATGTATGTAAGTATATTCTCATATTATTTGTTTAATTTTATTAACCGACGAAAAAAACGGAGGAGGTTATCAATTCGACGCGTATATTTTTTTTAAAGTTTTTTTTTTTTATTTATGACCACGCATAACTTCTTACATAGTAGTCCGATTGTGATAATTCTTTTTTTAATGAAAAGGGTATACTTCGAGGGTGGTCTCATATAAATTTGGAAAACAAAATCGAACCCTAAAGATCGGAAAACAGGGGATGATTGATTGTTCACTCATTGATTGTAATGTATAACCACGCATAACTTTGTACAGAGTAGTCCGATTTTGATAAAACTTTTTTCATTGGATAGGGTATACCTTGCAAAGTATTATTGGTATATTAAAGCCACAAAAAATTACAAAATAAAAACTTAAAAAATTAAACCGCCGAAAAAACAGAAAAGCGGCGGTTTAATTTTTTGTTAAAAAGTTTTTTTGATTATATGTATTTTATTTTCTCTTTAACTCTTACGCACGCCGTCTACATCCCTTTATCTTCTCTCCTATTGTGGATACCCACCAATACGCTGGAAGAGATTTCTACAGAAATAAGCATCACCTCTGTACCAATTTTTCTGTTATATTCTTCTTTTCTCTTTATATGTATGTGTGTACATAAAAGGTTAAATAAATAAATAAGATTTTGGCAAATAGAAAACCTGTTATCAACCTTTATCATTCCCATTGCTGGGACACGTGCGTACATGGAGCGAGTGCTTATCCGACCTCTACAACCCAGTTACTTGGTACCACCTACGATATGTCTTACTAAGACTGTTCGCCAGACTTTTGAGCTTCTTATTACCCATAACGATTGTCAGCGATCTATAAATGACAGCCGGGATCAACGGCTTAACAGATCAGTCAATTAAGAAATACAGGCGCCATCAAGTTTTATTTAAATTTTAAATATTGACGTGCAAAAGTGTCTTAAAAGATTGATTTAAGATTACATAATTCCTGCCAGGCTCGCGAGATCTGTTCGAAAGAGTTACCGTAGCCCTGGCATATAGGCAACTGAAGGAACACGGGTGGGTTTTATTCAGTAAAAGTCTGACACGTCTCCCGCTTCACCTAGAGCGGGAGACGTCATTTGATGATTTCCCACCAACAAAAAAATAATAATTACATAATTATTATAAACATTTCATTTCATTTATCTTGTCTTCCGAGCCGCGTAGGGGCCTCGATATGTAATTTTTGATGACCCCTCCATGAACTGACTATCGCAAGCGTAGCTTACCCTTCGATGCACCTCAATGGCTAATATTATTTAGCTACAAGCCCGGTAGGTAGATTCTGATATCATAATATCTTCGAAGCTGTCTTCTCAGGCACAATCTAATATACTAGTAGAACTTTTACGACCGTGTGTCGTAACACAGATTCTATTCTTGATAACGCCATACATCATTCTTCACTAATAATACTGTTGGCTTTAATATAAGCTGATCTACTGATAACGTCTCTACGAGATTTAATACTAGGAGTAGGCAGACAGTTAGCTCGAAGGCTGTAAAGATAAGTTCCTTATTAATTTAATATTAGCATATAAGAATATAACGGTACCGTGTGGTGCCGGACGTAAAGAATAACACCACCCCATTTCTTCCTGTGAGTGTCGTAAAAGCCGACTAAGGGACTTACTAGAGAATGGGCAGCAGCGTTCTCTATGCATTTTACCACCATACTGCGATCGCCAACCCGCCTGCCAAGCGTGGCGATTATGGCAAAGCCCCCCAAATTGGGGGAGGCCTAAGTTCAGCAGTGGACGTCTTACGGCTGAAATGATGATGATGATGAAGAATATAACGGATGTTTCATGTGGACACAAAGAATAGCACAACCCCATTTCTTCCCGTGGGTACCGTAGCAGGCGACAAAGTGACTTACGAGAGAATGCATGCAGCAGCATTCTCAATGCATTTGACCACATTACTTCGGATGCCAATCCGCCTACTAAGCGTGACCTTATGTCTAGCTAAGGCCGTCTTCCAGCTGAAACGATGATGACGATGAGAATTTCCCATGCCAAGTAGTGGTGACCTTGCAGATATCAGGCAGGCGCTTTATTTTGTATTCATAATTTCCTCATTACTGCTTTTAATACGGTGACGGAAAATAGCGACAAAACCAGCTTATCCGAGAGCCAAAAAAAAAAAACAAAGGCAGGTACAATATAGTCCTGTATGAGTATTAAGATGTGTCCCAAAAGTGGGAATATTATTGGCTTTTTTTTGGGTGGGAAATCATCAAATGACTTCTCCCGCTCTGCGTGGAGTGGGACGGCGTGTCAGACTTTTACTGACTAAAACCCGCCCGTGTTCCTTCAGTTGCCCATGTGCCAGGGTCACGGTATCTCTTTCGAACAATCTCGCGACCCTGGCAGATTAAAGGCTTATTATGCTATCTGTATGCTGATGTTTGGTAGGTTCTTAATAAACGTCTGTTACATAAACTTTGAAAACTTTAAAAGGATGAAACTTTAGGACTCTTGCCGCCTTTTTTTTTTTTTTTTTTTGGATGGGAAATCATCAAATGACTTCTCCCGCTCTGGGCGGAGCGGGAGGGCGTGTCAGACTTTTACTGACTAAAACCCACCCGTGTTCCTTCAGTTGCCCATGTGCCAGGGTCACGGTATCTCTTTTGAACAATCACGCGACCCCGGCAGGCATCGGTTCTAGCAGACCCCTTCAGTGTGGCTGACATCTCTTTGAGGCGCGCGTGGAACACTACGCGCCGTCGACCCGAGCTTGGTCCTTACCGGGCGGCGAGCTACCCATTGCTCGCCACCCGCAAGCTCGCGCCTACGGTGGCCGGGAGTCCGCAATCGACTCCCGGCGCCCGGGGCGTCTCCTCCTGCGGCGGCTAGGGACGTGAGGGCGCAGAGACTGCAACTCCCTCACGCGCCCCGCCTCCTCCTTCGCGAGCATTACTGCTTCGCAGAAGGAGGTGACGGCTTCCCATGCCCTCTCGCTCCGTACCATGGCTCGCACCAGGGCCGGACGCGAGAGATCGCCGCCGCCGATCGCCTCCACGAGGACACGGCGGTGCTCCGCCCAGGCAGGGCACACTTCCACCGTATGCTCCACCGTGTCCTCTAGACGATCCTCACAATGGAAACACCCGGGCGTTTCCTCCCGCTTTATCCTGAACAGGAACCCACCGAAGCACCCATGCCCGGTGAGAACCTGCGTCAGGCGGAAGGTGAGGACGCCGTGGCGCCTCTCTATCCACTCCTCAAAGAGGGGACTTACCGCCGCAATTGTGGCGTGCCCTGCGCTGGGTTGCGACAATCGTACCCGCCATGTCGCCATGAGATCCTGCCGGAGCTCTGTCCGCCGTGCCGCGATTTGACGCGGCAGCGGAGTTTCGCCCCGGCGTTTCGCATCCTCGCGCCACTCCCACATGTGGGCGAGGACCTTTGCCTCCAGATCCCATGGCGGACTCTTGCCGCCTCAATATGTCGCAGAAAAGATGCAACTGAAATTTCTCAAACATATTCTAAGATTTTGGTTTTTATTCGCGTTAATAATATCGAGACGAACAGACTGTTCAAAAGTATTAGAACAAGTATGAAAATTAAATATTATCTCAAATACACAAGGAATACTTCAGAATGAAGACAGTACACGACATCTGTCATTCTGAAAAGAACTCTTTTATCTTCGTAATATTAATATGTGAAGCAGAAATGTTGTACCCCTTTTTTACGAAAATAACACAAGCGGAGGAGTATGAAATTTGACAGTTAATGTAAATATGGAGGATTGCAAAATTCTAATAATTTTATATAATAATGACTTAGAATTACGTTGAGTCATAAATGAGTTATAAGTCATTGTAATCGTGAGAGTTGTTCGTCTGTCTATAGGATGATCACTAGTTATTATTTAATCGGACTCAAATTGCGGTCTATAGTGTTGGTAATAGAAAGGTTTAGCCTATTTTTGGTACTTAATAACTAAAACAGATTGGGTCCTATTTGTGAGCGCCCACACAAGCGGGCTGTCTGCCCGGGCGGCTATCGATTGTAGGAAAGTGTTGGGACTGCCACGCAGGCTACGGATAGTGATGTGCTAAATATCCGTATCCAGTTCCCCGGATAGCCGAGGGAGAAAAAAGAGCCGTATCCGTTACTTTTTTTGCGGATCTTTTACGGATCTATTACCTTATTAATTTTAAACACAGAGATGAAATTCCTTATTTAGGTGATTAAGTAGCAATGAAAATGTATAAAATTCTATTCAGATTATATCTAACTAGTTTCTGCCCGCGACTTCATCCGCGTTAAATTTCTTGTTTCCCTGACCCTTCCCGTCGCGTCGAATCGCCTACCCGTGCGATTTTCCCCGTTTTTGCAACATTTTTCATTACTGCTCCGCTCCTCTTAATTGTAGCCTGATGTTATATAGCTTATAGCCTTCCGCGGTAAATAAGCTACCCAACACAAAAATATTTTTTCAATTCGGACTAGTAGTTCTTGAGATTAGCGCGTTCAATCAAACCAACAAATAAACTCTTCAGCTTTATAATATTAGTATAGATAATAAAATATTTAGTGACTAAACTATAAACAAAATAAAAGAAATACCCGCGCAATGCAAGTCGAAGCATGTCTTATCAAGCAAAGCGTCAAGTGACTTCGACACCTTTTGATTAAGAAAGTTAACATCCGTATCCGCCGATCTTAACACCAAATATCCGTATTCGTATCCGCGGATATACATTTTCAACGATACGGGACATCACTAACTACGGCGTAGCGAGGTAGATTTCTTACGCCACAATGCATCAAAGCCGTTAATGCGTGCGTCTACTAACATTGCCGAGGCACTACAGATACGCCTCCATGACATCTTAGGACATCGGGACCTTATCAAAAATACCAAGACAGAAAATGTGACCTCTAAAACAGTTTTATCTTGAATCTCCTTCATTGTTTGTTCAAGCATTCAAAAGATTTAATATAAATTTATTATTAGACTACTAATTATATGACAAGATATTAAATCTAGGACAGAATTTTAATACTGAAAGGATGAGACCCTAGATAAATCTGAGCTGAAAATCTCAAACTAGATAACAATATCACAACCCTTTTCAATAAAATTATATGAATTTTAATACCCCTTTATTAAAAGTAGCTTCATTTGTTATTAAAAGCAGCTGTTTTAATAAAACAATGAATATTTTAATATCTAGTTTATTACTGAAATATTAGCCATGTACTGGATTGGATTTCTCATCAGTAAAAATGGGAAACTTGCATACCCATTTTCATCTCCTTTTAATCAAATTAGGGGGTTCATATTTCAAAAATCATACTGAAATACTCTGCTTCGGAAAAAAATCTTATTCAAAATTTAGGCAAACCTTGTTCATAACCTGTCAACGAATTCATGAATTTATGATTTTATGAAGTCAGAAGAACAAAAGAGAAGTTCCCGTAATATAAAGATAAAAATATACCCTTTTCTTCCTACAAGTTCTTGACTTTGGATCAAGCTGAGATTAAATTTTGATTTAAAGAAAAATCGGCAAAAGTTTATGGAAAATAATTTAAGTATGAACTACAACTACACATATTGCTCATCGCATATATTCTGGGATATCGCCAAGCGGTTGGCCGAATCTTCACGTGACCAGAAGGCTGGCCTATTTTTAAGTCAAAGAATCAGCATTGCCATCCAACGTGGCAGCCAGCCTTCTGGGTACTTTTCCCACCGACAGCGATATGGACGAATTCTTTGATGCCCAGTGAGCTGTTTCCTTTTTTTACCTTTATTTAATTGTACATAATATATCTATTTTAGTGTTACTACACATATGCCATTACACAGGAATTTTATTATAATAAAACATCCACACTCGAGGGGTTACCTAGTTGCTATTCACTAGTTCTTTCATCTAGCCTCTAAAATCAGTTATCAGATCCTCGTCATCAGGTAAAATGATCAGAACTCATCGAGATACATCTAATCGGTCCACTCTCGATAGGTTTACTAGTAGCCATTCAAGGGTTCCGTTATCTAGCATCCAGGTCTAAAATATGACCAGCTCGATACTGCCATATTATTTTGTTATCATCGGATTCCATATACCTAGTTGTGAATATTCAAACTAGGCCCACTAGAGTTATTACAACTATTCCGATATCTACTGTCCTACGAAACTTCGCCATAACTTTTTCATGCAGCCATTTGAAATTTGTTTCCTTAGTAGTTATTGCTCTATAACAAAATCTCCATCTAATGATATCGGTAAGGTTGTTGTTATTGGTCGTGGAGACCATTTCATCCGGTCCTCCTTTGAATGTTTTTAGTACGAGAACCAGCCTCGGTAGACACATCTTCATTAAACAACAAATTTCAATAAAAAATACAAACAAACGGTCAAATGTAACCTTTAATTGAAGAAAAAGAAGATGAAGATGCAAATATATGACATGATAATAATAAAGAAAATTAACAAGAGAAAGTCACTTAAATAACAATACAACTAAAAGAAAACAAAAGAAGGCTCCTTTTTTGAGACAGAAAGTGCAGTAAGCATCTATTTTCTAAGTGTAGGTCCCCAAGAGATATTCTCTAGCCCATGAAACTGCCTCTTCATATTTTGTTTATCAGACCACTTAGAGTCTAAGTAGCTATCATCTTCATCTTGTTCCAGCTTCTTCCATTCCTCTTGCTTCCTGTAAGCGTGCAGGGTCAGCTGCTTTCGGTCTTCTTCAGACATGATGGGTTCCCGACCTGGAGCGCCTTCAGAATTGGAACAAAGTTTCACTGTCACTTTTGTCTTGTTGTTTTTGCCTGAAATTTTGAGAACACCGATAAGTATTCGAATATGGATGTCCTAATATTTATTCAGTACGAATCCTTCACAAATTTTTGATTAACGACTCCAATTTAACGTTCCAATTCACCTAAACCTACAATGTCAGTTTGTTAGGGTCGTTAGTCTGGATGTTTATATTAGGTCAATTTAGATCCTGACTACATACGCTATAAATCAAAAAGCTGTTACAGTCTGCTATAATATTTACCAAGTTATATAGGTACCAGTAAACGACGATATTAAACAGCTTTTTGATGATTAAGAAGAAAATGATAAATCAAGAAAAATAGTAGTCGCATCTACACGACGAAGATCAATTCTAATTTCTCTGATACTGATACGCCGTCAAATTTAGTAAGAAAACGACGAGTCTTATCGATTTATAGATCTTTCCTCAAAAAACCATTAAACAGACACCAATCTACATGGTCTTCACATGATGTGACTAAGATTATTTCTGAACTTTAAAAGAAACTGTAATATGTGAGTTTGTTTCGGCCTATCTTCTCAAAGTAGTTAGATAGGAAACATCAACCTCATCTAGTTATGATTGACGTGAAAACGTGTTTCTACAAACCTACTTACAGAAATAAAATCATTTATCAGAGTTAGTTTCGCAAAGTAAGGATAAAGCCAAGCATTGCATAAAAAATATACCTACCCAAATGGTCACTCAGTTTATTCCCACTGAGGAATTTCTTCCCACAAGCCCAAAGACAGGCTAGAGATGGGTCTATAACTTCGGTAGAAGCTTGGGTTCCCGAGAGGTCCTCCACATTGTCTAGCTCCATTCGCACAGGGTCGTGAGGTGGAAGACCTCCGGGGAATACAATCTTGGTGGCTCCTCGAAGCTCATCTAGAGCTCTGGCTACGTCTTTCTGGGTAAGGCATTTGCGGAGATCCACCTGAAAAAAAGGAATATTTTATTAGTTAGGATTGGAGTCACGCTAGTGTATATAATTGGATGAAAATAATTAGGAACAGGTCTTTCTCACATCATACCACAATCAGTCTATAGTTTTCCAACTGCTGCAACATAGTTCTTCTGACTGTGAGAGAAAATGGGTAATAATCTACAACGTGGAACCAGTGTAGGTTGGTGGATTTTGCACATGACTTCGAATTTTTTGTTCTAGACCCTTCTACATGCTGGTTTCCTCACGATGTTTCCCTTTAGCGATATGAGAGCAGTGGTGATGAAATTAAATGCACAAAATAAAGTGTCTGCCTGGGTTCGAACTAACGACTAACAAGTTGTAAGTCGGGGTCGATACAACTAGGCCACCACTGGTTTCCTACACACTGCAGTACGTTTTACTTTTGAGTAAACACTAAGTAATCTTGGCTTCATGAGGTACAGGAGCATCCTTGTCTTAAGGTGTACTATTACCGACTTACTAAAGGATTGTTCATAAACCATGTTGACTTCAGCAATATTGCTCAACTGAACACACACACACTGATATTTGGCACTTAAAGGTTATTAAACTGTAATACTTACATGTTTCTTACTAATAAACTCCTTAGCATCTTCGGCTGCCTTCTTAATAATCTCCTGCATGTTGGGAGGGGGGGCGAGACCACAGCGACGTCCCATGTCGTCCTTCACGAATACGTGACCTGGCGGGGCACAGCGCTTGGCCCATGGGTCTTCCAGCTTTAACTCCATTATCTGAAATTGTTGAGATATTTTGATGATAAAATTAGTAAAGCTTTAGAAAACTGTGATGTAGATTTAAGACATTCCGAACTTATATCAGCATCTGCTCAGAGGTTGAATTTTAAATCCCATATCAAACTATTTAATCCTTTTCAAACTTCTTTTTAACCGACTTCAAAAAAAGGAGGAGGTTATATGTTCGACTGTATGTATTTTTTTTTTTTTTTTTTTTTTTTATGTATGTTCACCGATTTCTCCGCCAATTGTCAACCGATTTTGAAAATTCTTTTTTTATTCGTAAGGGTATACTCCTGAGGTGGTCCCATATTAATTTTGTGAAGATTTGATGTATACTTTGGGAGATAAACGAAGGAACTCCTCAAAAACAAACAGTACACGTAATGTGATTTGGATATTGTACTAAAGATCAAAAATAATTGCTGGTTTTATCTATCCATCCGTGGTGAACTAATTATAGTCTTCGAAGATACCGCATGGAACTCTTCATCGGTGAACAGTACATATAGGAACTTACAGTGAAAGGTTAGAAGGTTAGGGGATAATTCTTTGAATATTATAGGCACGTTTAGACCGTTACTTGTATTCTTATATTCCGTTGAGCTGATGATGGAAGGTACAACTCCTTATCGACATATATAGATGGATTTGCAAAATTCTTTTTTGTTCGAAAGGGGTTTATTCGGAAATGGTCCCATATAATTTTCATATAGATCTGATGATGAGTTCCGGAGACAGACACCGGAACTCTTTAAAAAATGACAGGAAATCAACCGCGATTTCTGCTATCGCATAAATATGCATTGTTTGTTTGGAATTAGTGCAGGGTGAATACCACAACTAAAAATTTAAAAATAAAAACTTTTTTACAAAAAAAAACAACCGACTTCCTTAAAAACACTACAAAGTGAAAAATAACTTTAATTTCGGAAGTCGGTGGCAAAAAAACCATAAATACAGATCCTAAGACACCGACTACCGAAATTAAAGTTATTTTTCACTTTGTAGTGTTTTTAAGGAAGTCGGTTGTTTTTTTTTGTAAAAAAGTTTTTATGTATGTACACATGTATGAGAAACTTATTCCAATTCTGTAATATACCCCTTGCCGGGTTGATGTCGTATGCTGCGTCAAAATTTTACTAGAATTTCGTTACCAAGCGCGCTTCTAAAATCTTTTCATCATTCTCCTTCATCGCTAATCTAAAACTAAGCTAAACTAACCTGTTCCTCAGTCAACCCCTGCATCTCAAGCGGCAAGAAGGTCCCATGTTTCTGCAGCTCATCCATCTCATAGCACAACCTGGTCACCTTAAGTCTCCCATTGAAGATCGCCGTGATATCCTTCACGACATCGTCCACCTCCTTATCCACATCTGTCTCATAGAGAAACTGGTTCTCATCGCCTCTCTTCACGAGCAAAATAACCATTTTGAGGGCGAAAGGAAATGATCACAATGCGTCGAAATGGTTTGATGTTTATTGAACTAACAGACGTTGCTATGGCGTTTCTATGGGAGCGGTTGTTATGGAAATAATACGGTAGGGGTGCGAAGTAATTAGTTTTTGGTGTTTGTATTCTCTCGCTTAATTAATGCTGAATAAATAATCGAAATTATTTGATTGATAATTATTACTTATTTTCGAAAAATTATTATATTGAATTTAGTTTATGCCGTATAGCCTTCTGCCTTCTGCAGTTAAATAATGTCCTTTTAAGAATAAAAATTGGGATTTTGGGCTATGACAGTTAAATCATTGAGTAAAAGGCAAGAAGTTCCTTGGTAAAAGGTGCTGAAATAATGTGGATACTCTGTTAATTTTGTCAAGGTTGGATATAAGTTCCTTGGTCAAAGTTCAGACGTGACATTATGGTTGTGATCGAAGTCAATGAGTAGAAAAACCGTATATACTCTTATTCCATTACCACTATTTAACTCCGACAGTAAAAATTTATAAAGAAACTAAATTGATGACACTATCACAGATTTATAAATATAACACATGCATTCTGGTACATAAGTTATTAAATAAAAATATACACTCAAAAATAACATTTACGACAAAAGGGCAAACACTGAAACGTAGTACCTACCCGACGGAAAAATAACATTTGCTTAAGACCACCACGCACAAATTACGGAAGGAAAAATATACTATACGAAGGAGCAGAGTTGTATAATAAGCTACCTAATCAGTCCTTTACTTTATACAAGCGAACCATAAAGCACCACATCTTAAAAGATTTTTCTAGGTTTTGAATTTAATCCACCACACCAATTTAATTTACATCATCATCAATTATTATTATTTACTAATTTCCTAAGAATAAAGAAAACTAGAATACTTTCTGTGTATTTCCAAAACATTACAGTACATATAAATAGTTTAATGAGTCATTTCTATTGACTTGCCTTCAAGAATAGATATGTAATAGTTCACCCACTTTTTCCTTTTACCCACAACACTAAAAATTGTGTGTCTAAAAACTAAACTTACTTGTTTACGTGTACCTACCTTCCTCATAAGTAATTCTTATATTTAGTTTTAAGATTACCTTTATTTCTCATATTAAGTGAATTGTATTCTTTTTGAGAAATAAATGTCTTAAACCGTATATATACAAACTTTAAACAGGTATCTATGCCATTGTTTCGTAATTCAAAAGTACTTAAACTCACTTAAAACGAACAATAACAACACCAACTCATCAACAATGTGAAAGTTATTAAAATCAATACTCAAATCAAAATAATTACAACATTTCGACAAATAATACAATACAATTGATTGAATAATTGGTACCTACAATTAATTGAATCGACGCTTCCCGAGTTTGTGCGAAGCGTTGCTCTCGTGAATACAATAGGCGCTTTTGTTCTACCGCTGTTTCTGAGTTACTCTCGTACATGGAGTCATTAGAACGTGGTTATGTTTTTGTTTGTTATATAAATGTTTTATGGCTTTGACTTAAAAAAAAATGTAATTTTAGTTGAATTCGCATTTTGATGTTTCTATTATTTTATTGAGTATTATTGTGGAGGCCATATAGACAGTTGCTCCACGCGTATAGTCGCACCAGCAGCGTCGTCGGGCACTAGTTGTCTGGCATTTTTGCTGAACTGAGCCTTTTTGGCGCAGCCATGAGGCACACTTTAATGCTGGTTTCTGAAATCGCAATTTACACTTTTTATTTTCTTTTTGAATATTTTATTTTGTGTTTTTTTTTGTGTTATAATAATGGGTGCCTTTGAGTCTGTGCTATGTAAATGTATTTTCTTCTTTCTTTCTTCTTCCATGCAAAATATTGGTATACATATAATAAAATAAAACTGCGTGCAGTTTGAGTAGAAGCAAACTTCAACCTAGTTGGGAATAGGCTAGGCAGATGATGATATTGAGTGTTCTTGTTTTTGATAGAATAGGAGCAATTCGTAAACGTTAATGTTTAAAAATGCAGATTTAATAAACTTCAAGGAACACAACATTCAAATATATTGCCACAATCATCACGCTTGAAAACAAAAGCAAATTGTTCGGGCAAAATTATCTATAATCACTTTTTACGACCTCCACAGGACCCAATTTTGAAGCTTATTCAACGTCTACCACGCATAAAACAAATACCGGACGAAAGAATCATAAAATATAAAAATAAACAAAAAAAAAAAAAGTGGCCGGCGCGGCGTGGGCCGAGCGGGTCAGTTAACCTAATGTAGCGAAGATGGTCACTGGGCCGGAAAATGCCGACCCGGCCTGATAAAACATCTAACTATAATTAATTTTTTCGTATTTTTGCCCTGATACATAGAGGGTAGTCATGAAATATGTAACTTACTGTTTGCCAAGCGTTGGTATTCTTGGGTAGGTAAGCTCCTTGACCGTTTTTATTAACCGGCGAAAAAAAAACGGAGGAGGTTCTCAAGTCGACGCGTATATTTTTTTTATGTATGACCACGCATAACTTTTTACAGAATAGTCCGATTTTGGAAGCATGTAGTAATTAGTAGATTATAAAAATAAAAAATATTTTTTTTTACAAAAAATTAAACCGCCGATAAAACTGAAAAGCAAAAAATAAGAAGCCTAAGTAATTTTGAGTCAGAATTTTGCTATGGCGGTCTTATCGCTAACAGATATATTTTAAAGACTACCTTTGGATGTAATTAAGGGAGGAACGAAAGACGATACCGGTAGTTAGTCTGTGGTGTAACATATTATACATTAATTTGTCATTAGGAATAGCAAACATGTAACCTATGTACACTTATTATAAAGTTTGTTTGTCAGAAGTTGTCTGTGGAACTACTGAACCGCTTTCAAAAATTCTTATACGAGTTGAATGCTACATTTATCCTGAGTGAAATATTTGATTGGGATTAATAATATTTTTTAAGGTGAACAATAATTTAGTCACAAGTAAAAATGTTTGCCACCTAGCGAAGTGACCACGGGTCAGCTCTTTTACCTATGTATCCCGTAACGTATGAAGAGAAACGAGGTGAGAAGTTCTGGCCGTTATGGCATATGGTGCCGAAACGTGGACACTGACAGTTGGGCTGGTCCACAAATTCAAGGTCGCCCAGCTGCTATGGAGCGGGCTATGCTCGGCGTTTTTTTTTGAAGCATAAAGTCAAACAGAAAATTATCCGGAAAAGAGCCAGACTTACCGTTATAGCTTGCAGTTTAAGCAAACTGAATTGGCAGCGGACTGGCCATGACTGTCGATGGCTGGTGGAGCAGACGAATCCTGGAGTGGAGACCGCGTATCGGCAAGCGTAGCGTGGGACGCCGTCTAACTCATGGACAACCATTTTTAACCCCCGACGGAAAAAGAGGGGTGTTATAAGTTTGACGTGTCTGTCTGTCTGTCTGTCTGTCTGTGTGTGTGTCTGTCTGTGTGTCTGTCTGTCTGTGGCATCATAGCTCCCGAACGGATGAAGCGATTTCAATTATTATTTTTTTATACTGAAGGTGACTTATGTGCGAGTGTTCTTAGATATGTTTGATGAAAATCGGTTGAGCCGTTTAAAAGTTGTGGGGGGTGAAAGTGGGGAAGAATAATCGAATGTCTACAAATATACTCGAGTGGGGTCTCAAATTAAAGCGCACTGAAAGAGAATATTGATGACTTAATCGAAAATGTTCTTAGCTTCGCTGGATGAGAAAATTGGTGGTGGGAAAATTGGGACATGGAAATCCGATTGTCACGTGAGAGTATCAATGACTACATCTCAGTCTTTGCAATTCTGCTAAAGATGATTTGTCATGTGGGTTATTAAATAGTTTTCTTTGGTCGAGCTCACAAATTGCTACACCATCCAAGGAAAAGGCCAAGCCTATGTAGCCTTAAGCAGAGTAAAAATACTCTACTTAAGGCTACATAGGCTTGACCTTTTGCGAAAGTACTTTTACCTAAGTAAACCACAGTTTTTTCTACTGTCGTCCCTTGCAACTTATATGCTGTAATCGCCCAACATAAAATGATAGGAAACATTGTTTCTTCAATATTTCCATATCCTGTAAGATCTTGAAAAGTTACATTATGTGGCCTTATCAGAATCCATCCATTCTCGTCAACACAACTCCGGCCGATAGTGGCATCATCAAATTGAATTGATATTGTTTTTGGAAGCTTCCCATCTTCCTGTTGGCCACGGCGAAGTTCTATGTATTTACAACTTAACAAAATCTACATTATAATAAGTATACCTATAAAAAGTATAAAATAAAAAATTAAATTTAAAATTTAAAAAACCCCCGACACAAAAACCTAAGATCCCTTTAAAAAGTAAAAAATAATAAAAAAAACTCAATCTTGAAGTACCTAAGTATGTATTAATAATTCAAAAAAAAATACGTCGCGTTGGGGGACCGCTCCAAACCTAACAATTTACTTACAAATAGTCTATTACCTAACTGAAGAAAACTTTTATAAAATGACTTCTAAATATTGCATTTAGGATACGACCGTCAACGACGTCTGCCCTCGCAGAGCGGTCCCCCAACGCGACGTATTTTTTTTTGAATTATTAATACATACTTAGGTACTTCAAGATTGAGTTTTTTTTTATTATTTTTTACTTTTTAAAGGGATCTTAGGTTTTTGTGTCGGGGGTTTTTATTTTTGATTAGCCTACACTGTCTCTTTTGGGCCGACCTCCCGGTTTTAAATCATATTTTACAAAAATATTAGTTACATCATACGTGACATTATTTTTATATCAAACTAGCTTTTGCCAGCGGCTTCGCCCGCGTATTGTAAGTATAAACCTTCCTCTTGAATCACTCTATCTATTAAAAAGAACCACATCAAAATCCGTTGCGTAGTTTTAAAGATCTAAGCATACATAGGGACAGATAGAGGGAAGCGACTTTGTTTTGTACTATGTAGTGAAGATGTACCTAAAATTGTATCCCACAACCAATAACTTGCATACGTGCACACAATCCCTAAACACAGCTCCGCCATAGATTATAGAACACAAATCACTCTGTTTATCGAGATGTCCCAATTCGAATAGATAATCGATTGTATCGAATATCCTGCACGGGCGATTGAACCGAGTTGCATCGGTACAGCGATATAGTTCACGTTTCATCGGGTGCCTGAACAAACATGCTGAGGGCTGCTATGTTTTTCTTGCATTACGGAAATCGTTTTCAAAAGTGGGGGGAAATGAACAGTTATTGGAGAATACGACGATCTTTGTTATTTTTATAGACATGTTTGCTGTCTTCTTTGTAAAAGGCTATTTACAAAGTAGCTGTCGTAGGTCTCTACATACTTTATTTCTTTTGTTTTCGGCATTAAAATTATATTATTATTTTGTCTTGTGTTTTGTAGTGTTATGATTAAAGATGCAAAACGGATTTTAAGGCATTTCATTTTAAATCGTTTTTTGGTTCACAATGCCTTTTTGAAATCTAATGCACTGAGGATTCACACGTAGTGACCTAGACCACACCTCCGTCCGTGATTAAGGACGTCACAATCTTCACATAATAATTATGTTTAAATGAAAATCATGAATGATTTCAATTAGCCTTTTAACTTTACTTTTAAAGTAATAGGTTATCAACGTACGGCCCATGTGGTTGTGGTTTTAAACCGTTTTGAAACAAATTTAAAACAGATTTTAAACCACTCATTTATGTTTAAGACCGTTTATTTACTAACGGTTTTTTTCGATAGTTAGATAAATGATGCAAAGAAAATATCTGTTCATCATCAGCAGCTTATAATGTTCCCACTGCTGGGCCACAGGCCTCTTCTTAATGAGAGATAGTGGGCCATAATACACCACGCGGGCCCAGTTGGTAGATGTCATATATCTTAGAATTGTTGGTTCTAAGACTTGCCGGTTTCCTCACGATAATTTTCTTCACCGTTTTGACAGAAGTGGTGATGAAATAATTTACACAAAGTAAAGCGCCTGCTCGGATTCGAACTCACGATCCTACTTGTAAGTCGTGGCCGTTACCACAGAGCCACAACTGCTCTCGAAAATATTCGTTAATAGTGGAAAACATAACTGAAATATTATTTATTGTCCCTCCAGGCACAGCTAGTTACAACCAACCCTAAACACAAACTGTCAGATTCATCTGCATAAAGTTTTTTATGATCATGAAAGTGGACCATGAAACAGGGTCAGCAATGTTGCACGGCCTGGCCATTTAGTGCAGGTTTCCAACAAGCGGGTTGATTTAGTGGGTGCAAAAGCGCGCTCGTTACGTTGTGTTTTTGAGCAAAAAGAGCTTCTGAGGTCGCGAATGTTGTAACAGTTGTGGCTAGGTTTTAAGCGCAGTTTTTTTTTTGATCTTTTGTTAGAAATGGAAAGAGTAGAAATTTTTCGTCTATATATATAAAATTCAAAGTCCTGAGTGACTGACTGACTGACTGACTGATATATCAACGCACAACCTAAACCGCTGGTCCTAGAGACTTGAATTTTTGGGGGTGTGTTCTTTGTGAGGAGTAGGTATCCACTAAGAAAGGGTTTTTTGAAATTCTATCCCTAAGAGGGTGAAATCGGGGGTTGAAATGGTGATTTTTTTGACATCCACGCGGGCGAAGCCGTGGGAAAAGCTAGTTAATTATAAAAATAAAACAGCAGTTCCATACTAAAGTGACGTATTAATACTACTTATGTGTTTTCAGTAAAAAAATGCTATTAGAAATAACAGCATTTTTTTTTTTACTGACAAAACATTTCAACGTTCGGGGTTTCAGAATCCTGCCAGGCTCACAGATTTGTTCAAAAGAGTCAGTAAAAGTCATTTGATGATTCCCCACCCACAAAAAAGGGGGTTCAGAATAATGTATTGAATACAGATAAAGGTAGCGTTTAACAACATCGCTACATTGTCATACCTATATAAAACAACAAATAAACAAAATCTTTGGTCAACATTTTATTTTGAATAAGTATAATTATGATCAAATAGTCGATCCAGTTTGTCGTTTTTTAACTGTTGACCTGCATGATTACTGAAAATAATGCATTCGCTGATTGGACAATTTCACTCAATCAATGTGGTTCTTTGTTCAAAACGCCATTTCAGACACCAATCCACATGGTCTGCACATGCTCTGACCAAGATTATGTCTCGACTTTAAAAGAGACTATGACCTCTGAGTTTGTTTCGGCCTTTCTTCTCAGAGTAGTCAGATGGGAAACGCCGCCCTTATCTAGTTTGTAAAACATGATTGACGTGTAAAAGTGTTTGTACAAATCTACTTACAGATATAAAATCCTTTATAACATATGTTTGTCTGTTTGTTCCAGATACCGCACATAATATGCGGGCACAGACACGGGCACGACATCTCTACTGAGGACCCGGAGATCATTGAACAGCATCATGACAACACCACACACCATGGGAAGGTCAGTTTGAGACAAACCATCAGAATTGTCAATCTTTTCTTCTAGTAGTCAATGCGCTTGGCGGGGGAGAGTTTGGGAGTTCGATCCTCAACCGATGTCTTGTTTTTGTAAACCGAAAAGCGTTTGATTTAACTGAAGATGGTGGTAGGTACTAGCCTATTTACCTACATAAAAAGATATAAAATACGTTTATTTAGTACAGACTAAAAGGCGCACAAAAGGTGTACAGCAGGAAAGAGTAAAATAAAATAGTGTAAGGTGCTACATCTGAAATTAGCATTATAGTATGCCTATGTGACTTCAGCATCATCTACCATTTTTTTTCTGGGTCGGCTTCCAGCCTAACTGGATGCAGCTGAATACTAGTATTTTACACGGATCTGACTTCTACAACCCAGTTATTAGGTAATTACCTCTTGGTTGAAAAATTTTTGAGCTTTTTTCGACGATACTGTTGAGAGGGTGAATGAAAGGCGTATATAAAAAGGTATTTACAAGGCAGATGTCACTGGACACGCCGGGAGGAGATGCCCTTCGAGAACATATATAGTAACCTTGTTGGTGATGTTCTTCAGAAGGGTCAGGTACGGTAACCGGCGTGCGTGTATGACTAGATGTATGAAAATAAACTAAGCAAATAGAGTATGTAAGGATCGCAGCAGGTGGCGTTTTACATACGAAATCTTAAAACAGTATCATGTATTCTGGGTCACCAAGATACAGGCTGTGCCTAGTTTGGGGCCCACTGTTAAATCTAAATTAAGTCTTCTGCTGCTTAGAATCTCATCTTGCATGCTACTTATAAACTGTAAACTATGTGAAAGTTTAATAAAAATGAATTTGAATTTGAGTATCTATGTTAGTCATACTAGAGGTAGCTAGTTCTATAGTGTGTCCGGGAAAATTCTCGCATAGGTACCTACCTATTTCTGCCACCTAACAGCATTGTTGTGTTGCGGTTTCAAGTACAATGTGCCAGTTAAATTACAAGTATAGAAGATGTTTTAACTGGGTTTACAAGGTTGGCAGAGTAAATGTGTGTGCTTGTAAGGTGCATTAAGAATTTTGGTGTTTTTAAGGAGCAAGTAAGAACAGTTTTAATTTTGCCTGGCGCAGTTGGTCTGTGAATTGGTGGCCATCTATATGTTACCACACAAATACAATTTTAGAATGAACTAGTTCCACCTAAGCCTAACCAGTTCTCCCTACACGCAATAGGACAAATCAGTATAGACCTATGCAGAAAACCAATATAGTTGGTAATAGGCGAGGCAGGTGATTCTTTGGTTTCTTTTCAAAATACTATTTTCCATTCCTCAAGCATTCGCTCTTATTGAAAACCCAGTCACATTTTTTAACAAACTCGACAAAAAACAGATTGTTTTCAAATATGCAAAAGCTGACTTTTTTCAAAGAATAAATCGTTCATTTCAGGCCCGTCAGCGCGGCGTTAATAAAACACATCGATGCTCCGACGCCCCAATCAAAACACTTTGAAAGCCGGTTCAAATTAAAACTAGAAAAACATGTTAGTGTTTAGTTTTTTTTTTTTGCAAAACTTCGATCAGTGGATACAGATTGTTGGTTTTATTTTTGGGTTTATTTTAGTATGTAGCGTTTACTAGCTTCTGCTCGCGACTTCGTCCGCGTCAAATTTTTGCTCCGCTGACCCTTCCCGTCGCATCGAATTGCCTGCCAGTTTTCATCAATTTTTCATTGCTGCTCCGCTCCTTTTGATCTTAACGTTATTTTATATAACCTATAGCCTTCCTCAATAAATAGGCTACCCAAAACAAATATTATTTTTCTGTTCGGACCAGTAGTTCCTGAGATTACCACGTTCAACCAAACAAACAAACATACAAACAAACTCTTCAGCTTTATAATGTTATGTTATAGTATAGATATGCATAATCAGCCTAAAATGTTCCCACTGCTGGGATACAGGCCTTATCTCTGTGAGAGGAAGTGAGCCATAATTCACGCGGCCCAGTGTGGCTTAAAAAATATTATAACTCAATCTGCCTAGCTTTTTCTCGACTACGTTGGGATTAGATGCAGCTCTGAATACTAGTACTTTTATAGAGCGATTGCCTATCAAACATCCACAACCCAGATATTGGATAATAAGATACCCCTTAGTAAAACTTGATTGTCAGCTGTTCGAGCCCCTGACGACCTGAAAGAACTGTCAAAGACCTAGGAATTACAAACGTAGTATGTTTTTTTTTTTGGATGTGTAATCATCAGATGACGTCTCCCGCTCGGGGTGGAGCGGAAGGGCTTGTCAAACTTTTACTGACTAAAACCCACCCGTGTCCCTTCAGTTGCCCATATGCCAGGGCCACGGTACCTCTTTCGAACGAATCTCGCGACCCTGGCAGGGACGAATGGTTTAACGTGCATTCCGAGGCATGGGGTCTTGATATATCAAGTCAGCCAGCCACGGGCCAACCGTGGCAAAAGTAAAATTGACAAAAAATATTAGTATTAATGGACATTCTAAAATATCTTCGTCTCTTGGTTTATCTTCATTTTGCCCTCATCATTTCAGCCGAAAGACGTCCACTGCTGGACATAGGCCTCCCCCAAGCTCCGCCACTTCGACCGGTTTTGTGCTTCCCGCATCCAGCGGGTTCCTGCGGCCTTCACAAGGTCATCGGTCCACCTTGTTGGAGGCCTTCCAACTCTACGTCTTCCGGTACGCGGTCGCCACTCCAGAACCTTTTGCCCTCATCCAAATATATTTGGGGTCGTCGCCAAATGCGCTTTTGATTTATTATTTATATATCATGTCGGGAAAAATGGAAGCATTACGTCATAACAAGTAGACTCGGAACCAAAAAATCCAAGAAACAAGATTCACATGAATAAGAAATTTAAAGGCCCACAAATCAGTAACATTTCATTCTAATTTAACGCTCGGAATTGCGAATGATTTTAAACTAACAGAGAAATAGGTATATGCTATGAAAATGAAAATATTCATAAAAGAACATGATCTGTTCGCCGAAAAGGATCACAAATACGAAATCCTATAAATATTAGATACGTAACAAATGTACGCCGAATTTAATTATCGAGATATAACGAGTGTTTGTAAAAGAGCAGGGTTAAAAATGGAAGTATGGGGTGGTGGCTGACAAATTGAAGTTGTACACCCGAGGGTTGAAATTTGCATACACGACAGTATTGTATTGACGTTTGAACTGTAGGCGAATAGCGATTTGGTTTTTGGTAGTGCTGCAAAGGAATTTGAACTTAACGTGGCAAAAGATGCAATTTCAAAGCCGGTCTCCTCACGATGTTTTTCTTTACCGTTGTGAGAGCAGTGGTGATGAAATAATTTACACAAAATAAAGCACCTAGATTTGAACCTACGACTTACAAATCGTAAGTCGCCGCCATTAAGACTGCGCCACCACTGCTTCATTTGGTAAGTTATTATAAACTGAAACACATTATTAGGTATACACCTTTTTTCCTTTATTCCGAAAACAGTTTAATATAAAGCTGTTTTTGTCCTTACCAGATTTAATTCAAACTTAGGATACTTCTTTAACAAATCGTTGTATCCACGAGCAACAGCTAGGTCAAAATCCAAATCCGCTTTTATCTTATCCCCTACACTCCGCAAGCCCCCTTTGACGGGTACGTTTCGATTGTAAATTTCAGCACAAACCGGTTGTTGTTATTGCCGTCTTGTTGCCTAGCGCCTCTAGTGCCGTGCCACTAAATGTGCCGTCGGTACCGTCAGTGCCGTCACTTAGTGCTAGTATATTGGCAGGGAGATTGCTCGCCATAGCTGGAACTACACTCGTTTGCCGACCCTTCCCTGAACTATGTTGGGTCGGCGAGGCTAACCGAAAAGGCTGGATGGTAGTATTTTATGTGGCCGGCAATTGTTTTTTGTTGAATTTATTTTGTCGTTTTACTGGAGAAACATCTTTCGTTTACATTTACACTGTGTTTTTAAAAGTGTGAAAGTGTAACTATCCGTTTTTAGGGTTCCGTTGCCAAATGGCAAAAAACGGAACCCTTATAGATTCGCCATGTCTGTCTGTCTGTCTGTCTGTCTGTCTGTCCGAGTATGTCACAGCCACTTTTCTCCGAAACTATAAGAGCTGTGCTATTGAAACTTGGTAAGTGGATGTATTCAGTGAACCGCATTAAGATTTTCACACAAAAATAGAAAAAAAGCAATAATATTTGGGGTTCCCCATACATAGAATTGAAACTCAAAAATTTTTTTTTCATCAAACCCATACGTGTGGGGTATCTATGGATAGGTCTTCAAAAATGATATTGAGGTTTCTAATATCATTTTTTTTTTAAACAATAATATTTGGGGTTCCCCATACATAGAACTGAAACACAAAAAAAATAATTAATCAAACCCTTACGTGTGGGGTATCTATGGATAGGTCTTTAAAAATGAAATTGAGGTTTCTAATATCATTTTTTTCTAAACTGAATAGTTTGCGCGAGAGACACTTCCAAAGTGGTAAAATGTGTGTCCCCCCCCCCGTAACTTCTAAAATAAGGGAATGATAAAACTAAAAAAAATAAATGATGTACATTACCATGAAAACTACCAACGAAAATTGGTTTGAACGAGATCTAGTAAGTAGTTTTTTTTTAATACGTCATAAATCGTAAACCACAATTTACCTTTCATTCAGTCAACTCAAATATAAAAATTAAAAAAAAAACATTTAATTTCATAAACGATGATGACGAATGATGATGATGATGACCTGCAGGTTTGTACGGAACCCTCGGTGCGCGAGTCCGACTCGCACTTGGCCGGTTTTTAAATTTAGATAACGTTACATCGAGCCTTGTTGGTTTAGTGGTCGGTTCTATTCTTGGGTCGGGAGAAGTATTATTGTGGTTTTTAGGGTTCCGTTGCCAAATGGCAAAAAACGGAACCCTTATAGATTCGCCATGTCTGTCTGTCTGTCTGTCTGTCTGTCTGTCCGAGTATGTCGCAGCCACTTTTCTCCGAAACTATAAGAGCTGTGCTATTGAAACTTGGTAAGTAGATGTATTCAGTGAACCGCATTAAGATTTTCACACAAAAATAGAAAAAAAACAATAATATTTGGGGTTCCCCATACATAGAACTGAAACTCAAAATTTTTTTTTTCATCAAACCCTTACGTGTGGGGTATCTATGGATAGGTCTTCAAAAATGATATTGAGGTTTCTAATATCATTTTTTTTTAAACAATAATATTTGGGGTTCCCCATACATAGAACTGAAACACAAAAAAAAATAATTAATCAAACCCTTACGTGTGGGGTATCTATGGATAGGTCTTTAAAAATGAAATTGAGGTTTCTAATATCATTTTTTTCTAAACTGAATAGTTTGCGCGAGAGACACTTCCAAAGTGGTAAAATGTGTGTCCCCCCCCCCGTAACTTCTAAAATAAGGGAATGATAAAACTAAAAAAAATATATGATGTACATTACCATGAAAACTACCAACGAAAATTGGTTTGAACGAGATCTAGTTAGTAGTTTTTTTTTAATACGTCATAAATCGTAAACCACAATTTACCTTTCATTCAGTCAACACAAATATAAAAATTTAAAAAAAAACATTTCATTTCATAAACGATGATGACGAATGATGATGATGATGATCTGCAGGTTTGTACGGAACCCTCGGTGCGCGAGTCCGACTCGCACTTGGCCGGTTTTTTTTTGGATGAGAATTCTTCAAATGACTTCTACCGCTCTGGGCGGAGCGGGAGGGCGTGTCAGAATTTACTGACTAAAACCCACCCGTGTTCCTGCGGTTGCCCATGTGCCAGGGTCACGGTATCTCTCTCGCGACCCTGGCAGGCATCGGTCCTAGCAGACCCCTTCATAACTATCCATTTAATGTTTTTAACTGACGAAAAAAACGGAGGAGGTTGTTAAGTCGACGCGTATATATATATATATATACAATATATATATATATATATATAAATATATATATATATATAAATATATATATAAATATATATATATATATATATGACCACGCATAACTTTTTATAGAAAAGTTCGATTTTTAAATGATTCTGTTCTTGTTGATGTTTCATGATTACATGATGTTTTGGATTGTCTTTAAGAAAATAACTGCATGCAACTTGTTCAACTCTGCTTTAATATAGAATTTTGTGCATAACAACTATGAACTTTTCACACATAGATTATATGAAAAATATTTTAAAGTATGTTATTGTGATAACAAACATACATAAAATCCCGCCATTTTCCCATGGGGGTAAGTAGAAACTACAGAACATCACCTGCGACGATCCTTACAAACTCCCTTAGCCTCGTTTAAGTTCATAGGTACATCTAGTCATACACGCTCGCCGGTTACTAGTGCTACGCACCTGACCTTTCTGAAGAACATAACCAATAAGGTCAGTATATGTTCTCCTGGGGCGTCCCTTCCGGCGTGTCCAGTCACCTGTCTTTTTTCTTTCATTGTGATTATAATGGAATAAAAATCTTAAATTTGTAATAGTTGGTGTGTATCTTCAATGTTTATAATTCCTCTATGTACGGACAAAAATCTTCTCCAAGCGTTTCCATTTGTCCAGTAAGTAGTCTAACGGTTCTTGTAACAAAAATTTGGCAGGTATTTTCTCAATTACGTCCTCTCATTTTTTGAACAGTCCGCCTCTCTATCTTTTGCTATTTCTGGGAAACCAGTTTGTCACGACTTGGGCCCACCTTTGTGGTTCTAGCCTCTGAATGTGACTTGCCCGTCTCAATTTTAGTTTGAGTATGTATTTATTATATTATATTAGGTAGTTATTATCTATGTATAATTTATATCATGTTCTTAATTTCCTTTAAGTAATACGCATTTTTTTTATTTTTTTATTAATCACAAACAACACACATTCACACACATGCACGCTACAATAACTTATCAGATTTTTTACTTTCTTCATTTATTATAACGGACACACTCTTTGTATTTATTACTCTTGCGTATGGCACTCGTGGGTTGCAGCTGAAAATCAGCGTTAGATGGTACACCTTGTGTTGTCATCTGACATTATGCTGAGCTGAGGCCCTTTTGGCATTATTATCATCACTGTTTTTCTGCTTTTTTATAGTTTTACCATTATATGATTGCTTATACGCTTCAACATATCTGATGACAAGGAGTTAGACCGGTTCCTTGTCAACACCGGCTAAACACTTTTTTCTTTCTTTCTATTTAGGGGTTAAAATTTTCATAAATATTAACATCGTATGCAGAATAAAAGCAGATATGAATTTCGTGACTTAATCGAAATCTCAAAATGAAACCACTGAACTGACTAAAGTATTCCTAAAATATCCTCATAATATTTTAACCTGTCTCAACGTAATCCACCTACGTTCTGAAATGAAACAAGAACGTCTATACAATAAAATGAATATAAAGAGTAATACGAAGCTATAAAATCTTCGGAAGGCGCACAATAGAAATAATGGCCTGGGTATGATATACACCGCGTTCGCAGCATGAGTATAATAATCGTAACGCGCGGATTAAACATTTATGTACGGAAGTGTGTAGACGAGCGACTAAGAATATGACATGCGATTAAATGTCAGAGGATTTTGAACTGTAGAACAACGCTGTAAAATCTTAACTGAGGTGAAGTTAACTTGAAGTGATCTGTCAATCTAAATAAAGGAAATTAAAATTATTTCACATAAACCTACATGGGCACTTATGAAACGTCAGAAGCTAGGTGCACGATTCCAATTGGTTGATTCCTATAAATAAGAGCCGGCAACAATCTCCATGGTTACTCTATTAAAAATAATTGGCTTTTTTAATAGAGTACCGTTGAACCCCAGGAACACTTGCATTCCGGCCGTGATCTGCAGTGGCCTATATGGAAAGCTCTAAATAGATTGCGTACCCAGGTAGGCCGCTGTAGACACAATTTGCCAAAGTGGGGGATTATATACTCATCCGACACCTAGTGCGAGTGCGGTACGTCTGATCAGACCATGCACCTGCTGGAGTGTCCCAAGTGCCCGTTCACCTGCACCTCAGATGACCTCAAAAATGCCACTGATGCCGCAATAAACGTGGCCACCTACTGGGCTCAAACGATATAAAGTGTACGAGTACCATCGACACGAAAGGAGAAGAAGAAGAAGAATAGGCTATTATAATGTTTTCAAGTTACAGTGTTAATAGGTAAAAAGACTGTGTGGGCTTGTCACGCTCTAGGTACTTAATAACATAGAAAACCGTCTTCAAATTAAATAATAATTAAATATCTAACAGATTAATAAAATATAAAAAACCTATTTAAACCAAATGACATGATTACTTTTACAACCACTAATTGAGAGTTGTAATAAGAATTGTAGATAGTATAATGTCAAATAATGAGAACAGTATGTCAAAGACACAAAAAAAAACAGTGTTGTTTGGGAGCAGTTAGTAGACATTTACATGGTTACGTCGCTAATGAGGTACCAGGAAATCAATGATAATAATCTTTATTGACATAAATTTGTACAACATTTTTATGAATTCCCTAGCTCCTGCGCTAGTCTACATTGTATTACAGGAGCTAGTGTCTTCCCCTAATTACAAGGAACATGTAAATTATGGCAAACAAAGATCAAAAAGAAAAACAAAAGTGAAGAAAAAAATATAAAAATTAAAAGTAATGTAACACGCATGATAAAAAAAAATTACAACAAAAAAAACAACAAAATATTTTACTGAATGTGTTGTGTGGGCGGGCGTAGTATGCGCTCGCACGTGTTAGTTGTAGTGTGTTAGGGTCTAAATGTAATAGTGTAAGGGGTAAGGGAAGTTGTGTATGTGTGTGTGGGGGGAATATGTGTGAGTTTGTGTGTGTATGCGCGTGTGTGTGTGTGTGTGCGTGTGTGTGCGTGTGTGTGTGTGTGTGTAAAAAATGCAATATATGCAGTAGGAATTATTGTCAAACTTCCTTGCATCGGCTAAAATGACAAATCACTCCAAGCTTAGATTTTTACAGAATAGACCGACTGATCGATAGATTCCTATCAAGAATTATTGCGGAACCGAACAACATTGTGACACACCTAAAACAATAAAAACACATTGCTAAAATCGTAGATTTTTGTGCTAAAAAAAATCGCAAGTCTACATCTCCCCATCATACGCTTCCCATGTCTGGGTGGAATTACATCGCCATTTTGTCTGCATGGCAGCACCACCACAAAAGACATGCGAGCAACAACAAAAAAAAGTAGCAAATGAGGAGTTATTGTCTATTGCTCGTTATTTTCCAATATAGGATGACTGTAGCATGGTAGGGTCGTAGCGTGCGTAGCGTTACGTCGTAGCGCGTAGGTGCTACGGTGCTACGAGTAACAGAAGTAGGCATGTTTTATTAAAATTCTGTTTAGTTGAAGATGTAAAATAAATAATTTAGTTTTCGTTGTACTTCTTAATTAACTATAACATAACATAACATCACAACTTGTTTCCCCGATGGGTTGGGCAGAGGTGTACCAATAGTACACCCATATATCGCCTGTTATGTTTTCATATTCATATCTTTATTTGCAAGTCATAGTAAGTAATAGGGGGTGAGCCTATTGCCATCAACCGGGCATAAATCCAGATTCCGAGCTGCTACTGAAAAATTCCTGATAGAAAAACCCAATAACACATTGCCTGACCTGAGAATCGAACCAAGAACCAGCAGTAGCGCTTTTTACCACTAGACCAATAATGAAGTCAATTACTTAGTTCATCGATAATCAAATAATGATCCTGCAGGTGGAACGTGAGTCTCCTCCCCTTGAGAGGAAGTGAGCTGTTATCTAATACGCGGCCACAGTGCGGGTTGATAGATGTCTTCAAATTTTTGGTTTTAGGAGATGCCGGTTTCCGTACGATGCTTTACTTCATATATATTAACTGCATCATCACTGCTTTCAAAACGGTGAAGGAAAACATCGTGTGGAATCAAAAATTTCAACACATATGTGACATCTTATACTGGCCTGTTAATCTAGTGGTTAATGACCCTAAGACAGGTCGTGGGTTCGATTCCCACCCAGGACAAATCTTTGTGTGATGAGCACAATTATTTGTTCTGTGTCTGGGTGTAATTTATCTATAATATGTATGTATTTAGCAATATACCATATAAGTATATTTATCAGTTGTCTGGTTGCCATAGTACAGGCTCTGCCTAGTTTGGGATCAGATAACGTTGTGTTGGTTGTCCTAAGATATTATTATTATTATTATCTACCAAACTGCACTGGGCTCGCACCTCCTTTCTGTGTGAGGGAGTGGACCATAATCCACTCCCTCACACAGAGAGGAGGTCTGTGTTTCAGCAGTGGGAACAATATCGCTTGACAAGTGCGGATAATCACTCAAACGACTACCCGTTTCACTATTTCAATATTTCTATATTTAGTCACTAAATGTCATCATCATCATCATTTCAGCCGTAAGACGTCCACTGCTGGACTTAGGCCTCCCCCAATTTGGGGGGCTTTGCCATAATCGCCACGCTTGGCAGGCGGGTTGGCGATCGCAGTAAGGTAGTAAAATGCATAGAGAACGCTGCTGCCCATTCTCTAGTAAGTCCCTTAGTCGCCTTTTACGACACCCACGGGAAGAAATGGGGTGGTGCTATTCTTTACGGCCGGCACCACACGGCACTTTCACACTAAATGTATCGTGACCTAATTTGACCTTTTCCGACTATAAATTCCCGATACTTTAAACAATATCCTCCCACTCACGAGTAGGTCTTAACCTAGAATGGCAGTTCATAACGCCATCACGTTCTACGCTCACTTAAACTTAATATTATTCTGATTCGATGTGCATTACTTGAGTAAATTCGATGTCATAAGCTGTTGGAATATTGTCATGTTGTCATGGGATCTGCCGCACTTTGTGATGGGGCTCGCTAGGCATAGCGGACCGATATCAATTGAGGGTGCGGCAAAACTACAAGTATCTCCCGGCCTCCGACACATGGTACTAGAAGGAACAGTGTGATTTTAGTCGGTAGGAGACTGATATAATCCTCCGTTCATCCCAGGCAGAAGGTATCTGCCAGGGTCGCGAGATTTGTTCGAAAGAGATAACGTGGCCCTAGCATATGGACAACTGAAGAAACACGGGTGGGTTTTAGTCAGTTAAAGTCTGACACGCCTTTCCGCTCCACCCAGAGCGGCAGACGTCATTTGATGATTTCCCAACTAGAAAAAAAGGGTATCCGTGAGGATTTCCCCACAGAAAAAAGAGTTGCAATATAAAATTTAATGTAGGTTATTCTGTTATATAACTGATAGAACTTATAACCCTTCATCTAAACCTTCTGATAAAATCATCCAAGATCTTCAACAAAATCCAACACATCGACATAAAAAACCTATCGAAAAATTTCACAGATCCGAAAATCCAGGCGAAACAATTACTTATTCTTGACAGGGACATGCAAAAACATCACGCGCTGGCAAATCTCTTCCTCATGCGCTTACAGAATCACAAATATGGCCGGGAGGAATATTTTGAGAACGCTTGTATAGCTACTGAACATTATAACAATGTGCAATTGTTTCGTGATGTTTGGAGATGACGGGTAGACTGATTAGGTTAAGAGGTTGGAGTTCAAGAACAGTATTTTTTTGTGTTCACTGTGATCTTTATTCTCTTTGCTGTAAGCTTGCTGTTAGAGGTAAAATAATTGTGAAGAACTGTGTATAGTGACGGATTGTGTCGAGTTAAATTGTGGTTGTCGCTTTTCAATGGCAAATTTTACACCGATTTTCAGCACAGGTGTATAAGAGCTAGTTTCTCCGCAAATAATCAAGGTTGTTTACGGTTTTGGTGCTCTCAAAACTGTAAACTAAAACTTCGTGAGGGAACCGTTTTAGATCCAAAAAATCGAGGACTAGTGACATTTTCCAACCCGCACGCGGAGTAGATTACTGAACACTCTATCTTACAGAGAGGAGGCCTCTGTCCCAACAGTGGGAAAACATCCAAGGTACGTTTCAGACGCGTATAAAAATATCCTACGGGGTCGCTATGTAAATCGTTTGATACATAATGTAGTGACACAGTTAGTCAGAAGCTGTGTGTGTATTTCAAATATCAATTCATTTTAATCACTCAGGTTTATATATGGCATTTTACGCTATGAAATACATAGTAGATTGTCGTCTTCTAGAGAGGAGGAATACACATACTTAAGACCTGTAAGTTAGTAAGTAAATTTTATTTGTTTAAACATGGTGTACATACATTGCATGCAAGATAATAAGGAGATACAGAAAAGATCAGACATGTTCAGCCGCATACCGGGGCGTACAAATTGGTAGGAAGAGATGGTGCATAAACCGTTATAATATTCATCAAAATTACATTTCATCATTATTACATAAAGATTAGGTATTTTTATTACAATTCAATGTCAAAGTCGTGATTAAATTAGTTGGTCAATAAAAATAAGAAATAAAATAAAATGTCACTAAAATTACAATTCTTCCATAAAATACAATGGTTAACAAAAATAATGTACAAAATACAACATTGTCATCTTAAAAACGGAGAAAATTGTCCTCTTTCATAAATTCCGATATACTATAATACGCTCTTTCAGTTAGTATTTTCTTCAATTTACTTTTTAGAGCAGAAATATTTAATGTTTTCCACGATTTGGGCATTTTATTAAAAATGTTCGGAGCCATACAGAAGATACTCTTATTCATAAGAGTTGTTTTACCTGGTACTATAAGAATTAAATTGTATAGACACCTCTACAATAAAAATTTTTCCTTGGAGGTCCTGAGATCATGGTGACCTCTAAGTTTGTTTCGGCATTTATTCGCAGGTATCAGTCAGCCAGAAAATGCTGACATCATCTAGTTTAACAAGAATTACGAGCAAAATATTGACGAGTAACAGTGTCTTTTAAGATCAACCGACAAAATAAATATTTCACATCAAACTATTTACGTGAAAAAGCCTATTTGAGCGTCCGTATCGGGAATTTTCAACACGAAGCACGCCCATTTTGTATACGAAAAATACGAATTACTCTTACGTATAAAGAAACGTAGCATGTAAAATAATTCTGCCAAATTACCCGCTCTGTTGGGCTTGTTCGCGAGTCAATCAAAACATAACATTATGCGCGTGTAAGTAGCTTACCGTATAATGTTCGCGAGCGAGTCTGTCATACGGAGACTGTATAAGTTTATACGGTGACATGCCGGGCACGTCGCCCCGCGCCTGGTTTTATAATGATGTTATTTTTAGATTGGAGTATGTGTAGGAATGGGGGTTGGTCGGTTATGGTAGTGAGTAGGGGTTGATAGGGTTATGTTTTAACATTGTTCAAAATTATATTTGTAACTATCTTTTGCTAGTAGCTGCGCCCGCATTGAGGTCATAAATTATCCTTTGGAAACGTTTTACCGGGACAAAAGTAACCTATGTGTTATAAACTATCATTGTTGCAAATTTACTAATACAATTCAATAGAGTATTATTACTTCAAACATACAAACTAACACATTAATGATATTAGTAGGTTAGTAGAATGTTTATTTTAAGAGAGGTTTATGATTTAGTAGGTAATCCCGTTACAACATCTGTGGATGTGTGACCATCTGAACATATTAAGACTTTGTTGGCTTGTTGACTTGTTGACTTGTTGACTTGTTGACTTCTCCTTTAATGTACTATCGTTCTACCAAGTAAGTGTTAAATAATTATACAAATTTTCTTCTGAGTCGAACGATTGTAAAAGATCCATGAATCTGCCAGGGTCGCGAGATTGTTCGAAAGAGATACCGTGACCCTGGCACATGGGCAACTGAAGGAACACGGGTGGGTTTTAGTCAGTAAAAGTCTGACATGCCCTCCCGCTCCGCCCAGAGCGGGAGAAGTCATTTGAAGATTTCCCGTCCAAAAAAAAAAAAAAACACGTTAAGCCGTTGGTCTCAGCTGTCATTCAAGGATCTTTTTTTTATGGGAAATCATCAAATGACTTTTCCCGCTCTGGGCGGAGCGAAAGGGCGTGTCAGACTTTTGTCGACTAAAACCCACCCGTGTTCCTTCAGTTGCCCATGTGCCAGAGTCACGGTGTCTCTTTCGAGCAATCTCGCGACCCTGGCAGATTCATGGATCTTTTACAATCGTTCGACTCAGAAGAAAATTGTTATAATTACTTAACACTTACTTGGTAGAACGATAGTACATTAAAGGAGTCTATACTATTAGAGACAGCAAGCAAATCTATATTGCAGTTGGTTTTTATTTCCACAAAATCGACTCTAAAGCTACAAAAGTACTCAATAGAAATTGGTTTTCTATGTTCCTAAAGCTTAGTATGGCTGCAGACTGATGCAGAAGGGTTTAACACAATCCTGGCGAGCCGTGTCAATACTACCAGTGTGAACTGGGAACCGTCACTTTTATCGAATTTTCCGATCCAAGTAATCCGACCAAATTATGGAAACATACAGCTGTTTGGGCATTTTAAGGCTGCGTGGCTTTTTAACACCCATTTAGTATCTTCATTCGTATGTTAGTATATGCGTATGTAACGGAAACTTTGAACATAATGTTGCCCTCTTCAAAACGACGAATTAACTCGAAATTTGGCATACTTATCATGGACCGATGACAATACAATATGTTTTTGTTGATTAAAGTTGTGTGCGTCAAATTAGTTTACTTTTGTGTAGGTATTTATCAATATTGGTAAATAAAAAATTGACATGAACCTAACTGGCCCAGTCTCATCGTCACACTTAGGCTGCGCAAACAGAAACTTCTAAGATACCATTTGATTAGCGGGAAGTTACGACTTCAGCAAACAGGAGATTTTAAGTGAATGTTTTTGTGAAAACTAAATAATTGCCACAAGAAATAAAATTAACCAGCGCTAAAACTATAACCTTTCAGCATGTTGTTCTAGACCCTAGCGTAGATATTTTTCGCCATTTATCAAAAAAAAAAAAAAAATTGCACTCCGGGAGTGCCGGCAGAAGTGAAAACTTGATTATTAACGTTGAGCATGTTTGATATTTTGGAATGGTTAGGGAATAATTTGTTGTTCAATTTCCATATTTTAAGCACTTTATATTCACGAATTTTACGAATACACAACAATGTGATCACTACACAGACGGTCGAGCCATCAGCTGTCACCATCCATGGATGCGCGTGGCACGCTGTAACATAGACGAACATTCGCGCAAGCGCCCTGCGCCGCCTAAACGAAACAGTAGGCCCAGGCATACATTTTCGCCGCGCCGTAGAGAGGGGATAGCTATCTACTCTCCATCCGTCCTACGCTTTTTCGATCAGGTCACGTGTCCTGACGCGAGTTTAAGATTTTATACCCATTACAGAAAAAGTGCTCAACGCCGCTAAAGAAGTTTTCACTTCAAAAATTGAATGATTAGTTTGAGCGCCATCTATAATCGAGTTGCTGTCTTAGAAAAAGTTATTTGTTACAATTATTTAATTCATAAGTAATATTTATTTTATGGCTTATGCTATATTACGATTTTATTTTTTTAGAATTAGACACACTTTTAATGACATATATTTTACTGTAAACTCTTCGTGTTTAGTAGTTTATATTAGCGTCATCTATGATTCCATAACCATACTAACCAAGGCTAGCCAAGTGATTCGTATTCGTTTTAATAGATGGCGCTTTTCCAAATTAAAACCATCCGTCCTACGCTTTTTCGATCAGGTCACGTGTCCTGACGCGAGTTTAAGATTTTATACCCATTACAGAAAAAGTGCTCAACGCCGCTAAAGAAGTTTTCACTTCAAAAACCAGCTATTCCATAAAAAAGTGCAATACCTACGCGATCAAAATGTACATACAGAACAGTAATTTTTTTGATAACCAACGAAAACTCATAGATGCATTTTACCCACTGGGTTAATTTTATCCCGTAATTGCCACTTCAAGGACTACTATTTCATACTAGGTTTTCAAAACATCTTCGTAATACTTAAGCATCAACTTTATTGACTCAGCCGACAATTTTTCTCTGCTGCATAAAATTAATACCAACAAATTAAGCGTCAGCTATCGCGATCCGTCCCCGAATGTTTCCAATCATGAGCATCGTACTGTCACATCGTATGCAATTATCGTCGACTGTACCGTGACAGCCGATCACTCCGCTTCTGTTGTTGGCTGTACACCGAATCTCCTCACTGTAAATAATGGGTAATGTGAATAATTAAGGATTTAAATAACATATTATTATTTTTGTATGTAGGCACTGTTTTTTTATTTACGCTTTAAACTCATTTTGTTTACTAAATAATAATAGCAGCACGGGTCGATTTAAGGTTAAGCTACGCTTGCCGTGGTCGGTTTGTGGATGGGTGACCATCCATTACAAACCTAGACCAGAAAGCAGAATATGTAGGTATCTCAGACGTCATTAGTAAGTAGATCTTTGGCAGTCTTTACGGGTCGTCAGAGTCAAATGTTTGACAACCATTGTTACCAAGGTGTATCGAAAATCGCATATTTTTACCGCCATTCTGCGATCGCCAACCCGCTTGTCAAGCGTGGCGCTTGCAAACCTTCAAAATTGGAGGAGCCTAGTGACCAGCTTTGGCCATCTTTCGGCTGAAATTATTATGATGATGCTGCAATAAATATTTGTTGAAAACAGACAAACCGAAATGGGGCCATCTACTTACACAGGATCTCTTTAACTTTAAGAAACTGTTAAAGTTTTCGCCTATCATTATTAATTTACTTATTGAATCTCTTTCACAGGATCGCGGCGGCTGGTCTCAGTGGAGCGAATGGTCCCTGTGTTCACGAACGTGTGATGGCGGCGTCTCCCGACAGCTTCGCACGTGCTCGTCGCCTGCTGGCTGCAGGGGCGAGCCTGTGCGGTACAAGATCTGCAATATGCAGGTGAGGTTCTGGTCTCCTAGTACTCAGGAGCGATTTGTTCTTCGCTAACCGAGTGGGTCCCGTACGGTGCCGGACGCAAAGAATAGCAGCACCATCCCATTTCTTCCCGTGGGTATCGTAAAAGGCGACTAAGAGACTATACTAGAGAATGTGCAGCAGTGTTCTCTATGTATCTTACCACCATACTGCGATTGCCAACCCGCCTGCCAAGCGTGGCGATTATGGCTAAACCCCCAAACTGGGGGAGGTCTATGTCCAGCAGTAGACGTTATTGGGCTGACATGGTGATGATGATGAGCTGAGTGTAAATGCAGTACTAAATTTTCGGAGTCGACATGGATGTAACAAAATCGCGGTAGAATTTTATCGTGCACTAGATTTTAAACTCTTGGCGTTGAACTGAGAACTGAGAATCCAACAGACTACAGCGCTAGTGAGTCTGAGCGCGTCGAAAAAAAAACTTTTTAACAAACTCAAATTTTTAAGGTTTATTATTTTTTGCTTTTCTGTTTTTTCGGCGGTTTAATTTTTTGTTAAAAAGTTTTTATTTTGTAATTTTTTGTGGCTTTAATGTACTAATAATACTTGGCAAGGTATACCCTATCGGCTATCCAATGAAAAAAGAATTATCAAAATCGGACTACTCTGTACAAAGTTATGCGTGGTTATACATTACAATCAGTGAGTGAACAATCAATCATCCCCTGTTTTCCGACCCTTAGGGTTCGATTTCGTTTTCGAAATTTATATGAGACCACCCTCGGAGTATACCCTTTCCAATAAAAAAAGAATTATCACAATCGGACTACTATGTAAAAAGTTATGCGTGGTCATACATAAAAAAAAAACAAACAAAAAAAATAATGATAATATACGCGTCGAATTGATAACCTCCTCCGTTTTTTTTCGTCGGTTAAAAACAGTGATCGATTTTCAACTTTGAGTCGTAAATAGTGCGTTGAAATTCCCGCAGCGACGTGACAAAGTCTGTAGGAATGTGGGTTCATATGTAGGTGAGGTTCTGTTATCCTAGTACTTAAGAGTGGCTTGTTCATCGCCAGCCAGGTTCAAAGGCGCGCTAGTGTGGTACTGTAATATGCAGGTGAAGTTCTTTTGCCCAAGTAATTAAGTAAATTATATCTACCACAGCCATATCATCTCATCACCTGCCTAGACTTTTTCCAACTATGTTGGGGTCGGCTTCTAGTCTTACCGGATTCAGCTAAGTACCAGTATTTTACATTGAGCGACTCTAATCTGCCCTAAACAACCCTGTTACTGGCTAATACGATACCTCTTGGTAAGACTGGTTGTCAGACTTTCGGGATTCTGACGACCCGTAACGACTGTCTAAGATCTACGAAAGACAGCCAGTACCAACGGCTTAACGTATTTTCCGAGGCACGGAAGGGTTTTGGTATGTAAAGATGGTCACCCATCCACGGACTAACCGCGGCAAGCGTGGCTTAACCTGAACGATCGACCCGTGCGGCTGTTGTAACTTAGCCACAAGCGTCAATCCTTAAAGCCGGCGAGATTAGAATGCATGTAAAAGCGGACAACTGGGTTTCTGGTCAACCACAAGTGTTGTGTTGCAACTTGTCAGAGGTCAATCCTTTTTTTTTTTTGGATGGGAAATCATCAAATGACTTCTCTCGCTCTGGGCGGAGCGGGAGGGCATGTCAGACTTTTACTGACTAAAACCCACCCGTGTTCCTTCAGTTGCCCATGTGCTAGGATCACGGTATCTCTTTCGAACAATCTCGCGACCCTGGCAGGCATCGGTCCTAGCAGACCCCTTCAGGTCAATTCTCATTAGTGGTTAATGGCTATTATTGATCGAAGCAAGAAGCCAAGTTAATTGATTGATTAACAGAGAGAAAACAGTATATGTATTACATTGTACACACGGCTACATATCAAGCTATACAAAACTATTTTTACCAGACCTCGCATTGCGATGCTTTCCGTACAATGAGAAGTCAGATTATACTGGAAATGTATAGCTTAATTTGTCGCCGTGCGAACTGCTTCATATTACGTAGTTATAAAGAATAGAATGGTTTTTGGAGAACACTGCTACTCATTTTCCAATAACTCCCTTAGTTGTGTCTTACGACACCCACGTGAAGAAATGGGATGGTGCTATTTTTTACGTCCAGCACATCATAAAACGAATAGAGAAAAGCAGCGCCAATATTTAAATGTTTCCACTTCCATCCTCTACATCAGTCATAATATTCATCAAGCACTTTTAATATACCAACAATAATTTCTTTCACCAACACAACAGCAACAAACAACTCGATATCGTAGCGTGCAATCAAAGTGTCGCATTCGACTCTTGATAATTACGTCCGTACACTGGCGGCCGAAATAAATGGGGCGTTAACTTAATGAAACTGTTTAGCTCGCCGTTCCATTCGTTTGTGGCGCGCTTAAATGATTAGTGAGTGTGTGGGGGGATTAAGGTTTTCGTGTGCAGTTTTAGGGATTTTTCAGTTGATCCATTTGATTATTTTTGATGAAATAAACTAGTAACAACTCGGATATGGAAGTAAAAACATTCATTGCACGGAGAAAATTCCTTTTTTTTTTTCTATTTCAACAGAATGACACAAGTCATTATAAAAAAAAACACATGTTCGAATTTCAATTTGAAATGTTGTTGTCAACCACAAAGTTTCACAATTATTATGTTCGATTTTTTTTTTAATGTTTTGATCCGTCTGCCAAGCATGGTGATCATGGCAAACCCGCTCAAATTGGAGGAAGCTTATGTCCAGCAGTGGACGTGTTTTGGCTGATATGATGAATGAATTTGATGACTATTTAATCAAGGGTATCTTCTTCTTAACGAGACTGGAAATGTTATGATATCAGTCAATTAACTTAAGTCAATACTTAAGTTAATTTACAATATCAGCGCCAATGCGCTGATATTGTAAATTATAACTGATAACTGATCAATAATACTTAGGTGATTTTCGTCAGGATGACTGAATCAGTAGGGTATTATATTAAGATGAGAATTAAATGTATTGTCAAAAATTACCGTTTTAGGTATCCTAAATAATTCTTAAATTTATTAGACAATTCTTAAATGTACCGCTCGCGTGATGTACAATAGTATTCAATCATTATAATATGATTAATGAGAATATAATTATCAGTCGTTAGTTTTCTATTAGTGCATAATTAATGGTACTACAATAGAACGCATTAACCTATTATTTATGTCCTGAAATAATAATTAAATAATACCTAGGTGTGTGAATTATTGTTATTACAATTAATATAATAAAAAGCCTTGATTGTAGGACCTAGTCCATACTATCACCATTTCAGACAAAAGACGTCTACTACTGGAGATAGGCCAACCTTTTTTTTTTTTTTTCTGGATGGGAAATCATCAAATGACTTCTCCCGCTCTGGGCGGAGCGGGAGCGCGTGTCAGACTTTTACTGACTAAAACCCACCCGTGTTCCTTCAGTTGCCCATGTGCCAGGGTCACGGTATCTCTTTTGAACAATCTCGCGACCCTGGCAGGCGTCGGTCCTGGTAGACCCCTTCAGTATTGCTGACATCTCTTTGAGGCGCGCGTGAAACACTACGCGCCGTCGACCCGAGCCTAGTCCTTACCGGGCGGCGAGCTACCCATTGCTCGCCGCCCGCAAGCTCGCGCCTACGGTGGCCGGGAGTCCGCTATAGACTCCCGACGCCCGGGGCGTCTCCTCCTGCAGCGGCTAGGGACGTGAGGGCGCAGAGACTGCCACTCCCTCACGCGCCCCGCCTCCTCCTTCGCGAGCATTACTGCTTCGCAGAAGGAGGTGACGGCTTCCCATGCCCTCTCGCTCCGTACCATGGCTCGCACCAGGGCCGGACGCGAGAAGTCGCCGCCGCCGATCGCATCCACGAGGACACGGCGGTGCTCCGCCCAGGCAGGGCACACCTTCACCGTATGCTCCACCGTGTCCTATAGGCCACCCCTAAAGGGGGTGGTTTGTCACTATCGCTACGCTTGGCAGGCGGGTTGGCAATCGCAGTATGTTGGTAAAATGCATAGAGAAAGCTGCTGCCCATTCTCTAGTAATCCGTTTCCAGTTCTGTGTGTTGCCATGGACGTAAGGAATACCACCATTCCATTTCGTCCCCTGGCTGTCGTAGAGGGCGACTTTGGGTGTTACCAGATAATGGATTATCCAAATGATTAACCCTAATCCATGAAGTTACTTGGTAATCTTATTTTAAAGTTATACCAAAATAACGATTCAAATACATGACATTGAGACTCAAATATGCGTACCTATTCCCTTATCTAAACTCTGCAATAAGTGAAAACATGTCCATTTTTTTACAATAAAACAACAGATTACGAAAACGTCGCTCTTATAAATCAGACTGCCTCACACACATACAAAATTCACAAAAACAATTGTGTGCCGAGCACATTGTCCCCAAGTGTACGATTCGGGCGATACATCGTCGGTACAGTGTCGTTCTTTATTAAATAAATGCAGGACGCATGCCTCTGAATAAAATGGATTCAAACAGTTATTTTGTTCAAAGAGAATAATGTTTTGTTCCTTTTACTTTACCACATAACGTAACACCACGAAGCTGTGATCTCCAAAGGGTAAAAAGTTACGCAGACGTGAATCTGTAGTACACCCACATTTACCCAGTTTTGTTTAAATACTACGTAATAGGGGGCGAGCCTTTTATAATGTACCAGCCACAAATCCCCCCCCCCCCCCCCCTGTCTTGTAAAGATGCACAACATGTATTTTCCTTTTATACGTCTCTGTTGGTCGTCAGCTCGGTAGAAAATTTCCAACGTTCAAAAATAACAAGCCGTCGTCGATCACCACAATCAGCCTTTAACATAATACAGTTTTCCTTCACCATTTTAAGAGTAGTGGTTATGAAATTGTTACACAAAACAAAGTGCCTGTCTGGGTTTAGAACCTATGACCATTAACCGGTAAGTCACTACTGTTACCAGTGGGCCACCACTGCTCTTTACAAGCTAGAATACAATCGACAAAATGACCAAACAAACTTTCATCACTTATTTAAACCCTTTTTTTTCTGGATGGGAAATCATCAAATGACTTCTCCCGCTCTGGGCGGAGCGGGAGGGCGTGTCAGACTTTTACTGACTAAAACCCACCCGTGTTCCTTCAGTTGCCCATGTGCCAGGGTCACGGTATCTCTTTCGAACAATCTCGCGACCCTGGCAGGCATCGGTCCTGGCAGACCCCTTCAGTATTGCTGACATCTCTTTGAGGCGCGCGTGGAACACTACGCGCCGTCGACCCGAGCCTGGTCCTTACCGGACCAGCCACCGGACCGGCCACCGCAAGCTCGCGCCTACGGTGGCCGGGAGTCCGCTATAGACTCCCGACGCCCGGGTATTTAAACCCTTCAAGGGAGATTTTTTCCCAATCCCTTTTTAATACTCCTATTCGTTATTTAAAGATCTCGTGTGCAAATTTGCATGTACCTCAACCTCTGGTTTAGGCTGTAGGTTGATTGCCAGTGAACGATTGATTTTAATTAGACAAACGTAGCAAGAATATAGTAGATAACCTACTAACAGAACAGCTTAAAACAAGTCAGCCTAGTAATCTTCCTTGCATATCTAAACACAAAAGGATCAAAACACTTAAAACTATAGTCAAACTATAAGCACGAAGCGATTGCTTCCATCGCGGCTGAGTCGCGGTAATATTCAATTAAAAACTCTGTAACTATAAATTTATTTGAGCTACACAACGCTAACATGATCAGAAACTATTTCAAACAGTAACTTTTCGATATGATGCCGTATTGAAAGCATTATTCTCTGTGCGAGCATGCGATGAAACTTTGGTTTCAACGTGATTAATAGAATGACTTAGCGCGGAGCTTGTTACACCGAAGTGTACTTTCGTTGATGTTTGATACGGTCTGGCAGCGGCCGTGTATGTATATTGTGATATGGTTAGTGTTTCAGTGTCTCGCATCAGGGTTTACGAGCCGTCCATTGTGATATTTTTTGTTTCAAGTATCAAAATTGTGGTATCACACTATTAAACAAAATCTAAATCATTTTGAAAGTTATTACTAATTAATTACTTCATAATATGAAGTATAATTACTTACTAATTAATATTAGATGTTTGAAAAAATATGTACTACTGCGTAAATAACGTAATCAATGTTGTTGAAGTGTCAACGTTATTGTATAGCTCCTTATGCTACCATTTATACAGGGTAGTAGAGACATCACCATCAAGTCTGACAACAAGTCTTACCAAGGGGTATCGTGTTACCCAGTAGCTGGATTGTAGAGGTCAGATAGGCAGTCGCTCCATGTAAATACTGGTACTCAACTGCATTTGGTTAGACTGGAAGCCGACCCCAACATAGCTGGGAAAAGGCTAGGCAGATGAAGATTATATATATATATATATAAAATTCAAAGTCCTGAGTGACTGACTGACTGATATATCAACGCACAGCCTAAACCACTGACCCTAGAGACATGAAATTTGGAGGGTGTATTCTTTGTGAAGAGTTGGTATCCACTAAGAAAGGGTTTTTTGAAATTCCATCCCTAAGAGGGTGAAATCGGGGGTTGAAATGGTGATTTTTTTACATCCACGCAGGCGAATTTTATATATATTTATATATATAAAATTCAAAGTCCTGAGTGACTGATTGACTGATATATCAACACATACCCTAAACCGCTAGTCCTAGAGACATGAAATTTAGAGGGTGTGTTTTTTGTGAAAAGTAGGTAGAAGGGGAAAGGAGAAGGGGTTTTTTGAATTTCCATCCCTAAGAGGCTGAAATGGGGGGTTGAATTTTCTATGAAAGTTTTTATTTTCTGGGTCGGATAAGAGAAAGCAAACAGTGCGATAATACATTGTTTACCTGGATTAACACTTAGGGTAATTTGGATCCCGGTAGTACGCTCCTGTGGGATATTTTTCGAGTTCCACATGGTTGAAGCTGCGAGCAGAAGCTAGTTCAGTGAATAATAACAGAAGAAGAAATAAAAAGAAGTGAAAGATAGAGTGGTGGCTGACAAAGGAAAATAGAAGAAATAAAGTGTTAGTGAAATCTTTAATCTTCACAATAGGCATAACGGACTGTCTGCATAAACCGTAATGCTTTGCGCAAATGTGTATTCTCATTGAATGCATGTGCTTCACCCAGATTAGGACAGAAACCCTCGAGACAACCAGATCTTACTCAGATGCTTTCGACAGACCAGAAGATCCAATCAACTTCTGGATCCTTCCGACCCTCCTTCCCTTTCTGGATCCCTACTTCTAAACGGGCCACCCGGTGGCGCATATAGATGTCACATAGACACAAAACTAGTAATTCGTAAAAGGCTGTTATCAATAGGTTGCTTAACTATACGGGCTTCTTTTTTGTTTTTGGGTGGGAAATCATCAAATGACGTCTCCTGGTCTGGGTGGATTGGAAGGGCGTGTCATACTTTTACTGACTAAAACCCACCCGTGTTCCTTCAGTTGCCCATGTGCCAGGGTCACGGTATCTCTTTCGAACAATTTCGCGACCCTGGCAGGCATCGGTCCTAGCAGACCCCTTCAGTGCTGCTAGCATCTCTTTGAAACGCGCGTGGAACACGTACTTTAGTTGCCCATATGCCAGGGCCAAGGTTTCTCTTTCGAATAAATCTCGCGACCCTAGCAGGAACTATACAAACTGGAAGGAATGTCATCGCACCTCCACCTTACCTTATTTTCCGATATACAATGACTGTAGCGTCGTAGCGGTCGTTTTGCTACGCCGTAGCGCGTAGGTGCTACGTAGCTACGAGTAATAAAATGAAGGCGTATTAAAACTCTGTTCGATTGAAGATTAAAAAACCGGCTAACCAGGGTCGGACTCGCGCACGAAGAGTTCCGTACAATTATTTATAAAAACAGCAAAAAACAACACGTTGGCTGTATGGAAGCCCCCCTTAATTTTTTTTATTTTTTATTGAACGTTTCTGTGAATATTTCAAGCGTCTACCTGCTGCCATATCGAACAAAAACGAGCACAAAAGCACGTTTGTTGTATGGGAGCTCCCTTAATTATTTATTTTATTCTGTGTTTTAGTATTTTTTGTTATAGCGGCAACTAAAATACATCATCTGTGAAAATTTCAACTGTTTAATTATCTCAGTTCATGAGATACAGCCTGGTGACAGACGGACGAACGGACAGACAGTGAAGTCTTAGTAATAGGGTCCATTTTACCCCTTGGGTACGGAACCCTAAAAAGGATTTCAGTTTTAATCATATGACATAATCAGCCTATACTGTACCCACTGCTGGGACACAGGCCTCCTCACAGCAGAGGGAGTGGGCCTTAATATACCACGCGAGCCCAATGAGGGTTGGTAGACGTCACTTGACTGCGAATTTTTGTCCTAAGACATGCCAGTTTCCCCACAATGTTTTCCTTCACCGTTTTTGAGAACATTGGTGATGAAATAATTTACTTACCCTGCCTGTGTTCGATGTGAATGTGTGTACTCAAATTCTACAACTTGCTGTTATCACTGGGTCACCACTGCTGGGTAGGCGCCCTAGGCAGGCACAGGATTATTTAAATATTTTTGTTTTCCTAAGATATTTTTTAGAAAAGGAACAAAAAACCTCAAGATGGCCACAAATTCGCATTATTAAAACAAATGCCAAACCGTGTTTCTCTGTAGCTGAAAATAAAATTACATTAAAGGTTAGACCCCTTTCAACGCAATTAGCGCCATCAGAAGCTCGTTAGCACTATTGTTTATTACTAAACAGACAATGGAACATTATGTTATCATTTTCTGAATTCTAATTTTGGTCAAGTCCAAATTAGAGGTATTGTGATGTGACATGGCAGATTTGAGTGGAAACTCCGAGAGGAGATGTAAAGTGAATAGGAGGACATATAGTAAAAAAATTAAAAATTAAATTTTTTTATTGTAACATAAACTCAATTTACAAAAACACTGTGTTCGATAACAACTGCATTAGTATAAACTGTGTCGCAGTCATTAACGCCCTCCTCCACATAGTAGGGGCAAAACCAAAATAGCAAAGCAAAAAATAAAAGAACTTAAAACGTAAAATTAAAATAAAATAGAACTTAAAATTAAAGCTTAACAATAATAATAATAATTTTTGTGATGCTGAAAGTGTCAGGTGCGTAGTACGTACAATCGGCGTGCGTGGATGGCCAAATGTATAAACGTAAAGGAAGCAAAAGGAGTATAATGTTAATTAAAACCTTTAATTTTCAATTTTAATTTTTATATTTGTGATTAAATCTGTAAATAAAGGCTAAAAAATTAAGTTATCTATACTAATATTATAAAGCTGAAGATTTTGTTTGTTTGATTGAACGCGCTAATCTCAGGAACTACTGGTCCGAATTGAAAAAATCTTTTTGTGTTGAGTAGCCTATTTATTGAAAAAGGCTATATAACATCACGCTACAACTAAGAGGAGCGGAGCAGTAATGAAAAATGTTGCAAAAACGGGGAAAATCGCACGGGTAGGCGATTCGACGCGACGGACGAAGGGTCGGGGGAACAAGAAAATAACGCGGACGAATTCGCGGGCAGGAGCTACTCTTAAATAAAATGCTTTTATTTTATTTATTGTAAAAGGATCTTAGCAGTTGGCGTTGTGCAGTCTCTCCCTGCCTCCATGGGAAGAAGGTCTGAGTTTATTTATGTATGCAGACCCTGTCACCTGCGCATTTGGTAATGTTACAACTGCGTTACTAAGCGGAGTTCGCGCAGCTGAATAATGGGCCAAAAAACGTTGAACTTTTTGCCAATGATACGCTAAGAATCAGAAGAAAATAGGTGGCCCTCTTCGGAGGACCGTAGCGTGTATGGTCGCCATGATACGCACGTCGAGGAACACGCACGTTTCTCGATAGAATCAGTTAAACAAAACACTGTCGCCAAATTTAAGATAGTGCGCTATAAACGCTGTATATATTTTGTAACAAGTCCCCATGTCGTCGACACTCAAACTAACTATCAATATAACAAAACAGAACATGTATTCTGGATAACGATCTCGCCATTATGTGCAGGCTACCAACAAAAACTGTAATCAACTTTTATGTTACAGATAAATTTTAATACCAACGACACTCCATTTGCAAATTTAAATTTACAAAGTTGCTACAGTCACTGAGGATATAAGATAAATGTTGGGAATAAATTGGTCTGAAATCGCCAACATGCAGAGAGTAACGTACTGAAATAATAGTCATTCCTTCTCTGTACGAGAAGAGATAGTTCTACTGCAGTAGTATACAAATAACATCACATATTCCCGTTCAAAGTGTTCAGCAGAGATCGTACGTCGGTCTAAGACTGCAACGAAAATCGTAATAAATCATAGAGCGAAAATTTTCTCTAATCAAATCAATTTCGATGCATGACAGCCACTTTTCAAATTGCCGCCAATTTGTAAAAATAAATGACATATGAATTGACTCATCTACATAATTTCCAAAGAGTTCTTAATTCGAAATTTAAATACATTTTACATCAACTGCTTTTCTTACTGGCCTGTAGACTCCACGAGATAGGCTCGACCTAATGTGGAGTTCATAAAATTATTCTTTTGCATTTTATATTTATTTTTATTGTTTCTGTAAACTTAACAACTAATATAGACTTTATAGAAATGTAAATAAAGTATTGTTTTTGACAAATTAACATTATCTATCTTATATATTCTAAAAACTTTTAGTGCGACTTCAGTTTACGTATACTATATGCACTCTTTGACGGTTTAATCAAGTCCTTGCTTAAAACAAAACTGGAGAAACGTAAGTGTACTATAACTTCACCTTTACTTAACTTTTCAATCACTTCAGGTACGTTGTTAGGTTATCTGTATTATTGTAAAGGTTATTGCAAGGCCCCTAATTAGTTTATACATATTTGTGTAAGAACATTTCTTCTGATGTCATTGACTACAATCTAATTGAATGTGACCTCTACAAAAGCTCAATAACATTCACAAAGTCTTTACAAAGTTTAGAACAGTACCAATATACATAATACATTTTATTAAAATAAATTCTATTCGTCTAACAAGATAAAAAGAACCAACAAAGCTGAAACTCAGACATACAAAATTATCTCGAAAAAGGAACGTCGAAATACGACCAATCAGATTTAAAAAACGCCGGGAGTCAATAAAACCGTAGCGAGCAACTCATTATCATTCTATACGCGTGCCTCTCTCCCTCCCATTCCTTCCAAAGAAGAGCCGATTAAGTTCGTGAGTGGTTCGGACTACAATATCCTTTTCAGTGAATGCAAATTACGCTGCGGTGTGAGTGGCAGCCTCTTCAATGAGATTTGGGCTTTTAAAGCCTTTTGAGTTTTTTTGAATTGTGGTGAAAAATATTGATGGTGTATCGCGAGAGGAGGATAAAACGTTATTCAAGATTTAGGTGTGAACGTTTGAACAATGGTGGATTTTGCTGTGGAATAATATATTGAATTTTGTGACAATCTATGACGTTGATTTGGTTACTGAATTATATATTTTAGAATAATGAAAGGGCCTGATCTTGACCTTGATAACGTCGCGGAAAGCAATTGATGAGTACTATGGTGGAACGAGCGTGCCCAGACTTACAATTAATGGGAATATAACTGTATTCTGTTAAAGGGCACAAGGTAAAGAAAACCTACTTTTGGGTATTATTGTGTTATCAACCTGTAATATTTTTTGTGAGATCAAATGAGTCATAATCCACCACGCGGACCCAGTGTTTATTAGTAATGCATGTATCATACACGCACTTACAATTTTTGAATCTAAGACATGTCATGATGTTTTCCTTCACTGTTTTGAGAGCCGTAGTGATGGAATTAAATAAAGTACCTGCCAGGGTCCCAACCTTCTACCTACAAATGCTCCTGTTTATTTATTCAAACTCAAATTATTCCAAAACCCCGTAACTATAAAATCAATACGGTAGTTGTTTTTTTAAATTAAATATCACTAAACAAGCTCCTAAGATGTAGTTATATTTTCTGATGGTGAGGCATTGCCTTTGATGTTCCGAATCGAATAGCTTCATCGCTTTGTCTTAGGGATGTGACCCAAATATTCGGATATAACCCAAATATCCGAAAATGGCATGTTATTTTTTATTTAGCGGATTTTTATATCAGATTAGTTGGTATTTATTTTTTACTATTTCTATGTAAATAGTTTTTTTTTAAATAAATTGCTAAAAAGCTTTTGTTTATACACAAAGATTTTGAAACCAGTGCGCAACTGTAGCCATGATATCAGCATTATGATTGAGCTCTAGCTCAAAAAAAAACATGGTTAACCAAAGTTAAATCAGCTGTTTCATAGACAATTGCAATGCCATCGTAGGTAGTCAAAATGTATTTATATTCGAACAAGCTAATTTTTGTTTTTTTAACTGGCGAATGATGTCCACTTTAGGGGGTAGACCCCCTAAGCCCTGAATCCTACCAGGGTTGCGCATTTGTTCGAATGAGTAACCTTAGACCTGGCAACTGAAGGAACCCGGGTGGGTTTTAGTCAGTAAACGTCTGACACGCCCTCCCGCTCCGCCCAGAGCGGGAGACGTCAATTGACAATTACGGCCAAAAACAAAATGGTCTAGAATCATAATTATGCTGAACTCATGGTGGCAGTTTGCGGTATAGCATTATATAAAAATATTGATGTTTGCTAGAGCAAACATCAATATATATAATGCTAGTATCAGATTTATTATAATTTACATAGTATTTATTAAAACCCAATTACAATGTGCATTAATTTCGTAAATACTGGGTTTGTGTGTAAATAACCGAAAACATGCAAATTAATTTAAATTTAATACATGTTATTGAAATTAAAATAGACAGTTTATTAAATACATGGTTGCCGCTTTAGAGTATGCTAATAACGGGTAAAAATCACTGGTTATTTTTTCATATTGTAGACTCACCATAACATATAGTCCTTATGACCTGAAGACCTATACGCCCTACAGCCCTAACCTACTATATACCTAGTGTTTGACAAATTAATATACAGATAAATTCAGAATGTCTGCACCATGCAACCTAAGGTTACAGACGGATAGTGGGCAGGAATTCCAGGTTCGGGAAGGGTACACTCACTACCATATTTTCATTTAGGTATTTATTGTGTTGTTCCGAATGGTGCCAAACGTAAAAAGTAGCACCACCCCAATTCTTCCCGTGGGTGTCGTAAAATACGACTAAAGGACTTACTTAAGAATGGGCAGCAGCGATCTCTATGCACTTTATCACCATACTGCGATTGCCACCCCGCCTGCCAAGCGTGGCGATCATGGCAAACCCCTCCAAATTGAGAGAAGCGTATATCCAGCAGTGTACGTCTTTCGGCTGGATGATGATGATGGTGATGAAGCCCCATAGTAATATAAACCTCATTTAATATTTGTTCGAACCTAAAGAACGAATTAAGGTGTCTCGTTTGGTAGCCGCACCCGGCGGCCACATAATTCCAAGCATATTTTATCGAAATTATTCTGAAATACTTACGTTGCCTACCCTAAAATGAGAAAAAAAACTTTACTTTGTGCATATCAAATCGTTTATTAAATTTCTTGCAATAGATTGAGAGGCATTTCAATTTTCATTTGAATACATGAATCTGTTTTTGAGATGTTGTCATTCGAAATATCAAATTTGTTAGTACTTTATATAACAATTTTTAGTCCTTATTTTATTTTCTCTGAATATTTAAAATGCTGATTACGATACAAATCTTCACAATAAAAGAAAGGTATTATTTGCGTGTATTTTAAAATTTTTATCATCATCATCATCATTTCAGCCGAAAGACGTCCACTGGTGGAAATAGGCGTCCCCCAGTTTGGGGGATTATGGCGAACCCCCCCTGGGTTCGCCATAATCGGCACGCTTGGCAGGTAGGTTGGCGATAACAGTGTGGTGGTAAAATGCACAGACAGCGCTGCTTCCCTATCTCTTTTAAATCCCACGGGACAGTCTTACGATACCCACGGGAAGAAATGGGATAATGCTATTCTTTACGTCCGGCACCACACGAAACGTCTTTAAAATTCTATACTTAGTGGAAACATAAAAATTAAAAAAATATCCGAAGATATCCGCAAATATCCGAACGTGATCCCAGCTCTATGCCGCGGCGCACAGTCTTGAAGTCCGATAGTGTGCGTGTTCAAGATTTCTTATACGATAGCAAACGAAACGGATTTCTTTCCTTAACCTAATTCCACTGTAATGACTAGGTACCTTCTGTTCAATAATCTGATACCTTCGTTTATTCATTTATTACGTTTAACCTTTATAGTTAATCAAGAGTTAGGGGTGTAACACACATATACGGGTCGGCATGATTCGGCACAGCTGAGTGGCAAAATCTTATATCTACGAATATGTTTTGGTCCGTGTGGTGCCAAAAATTGGTGGTAAAATGCATAAAGAACGCTGCTGTACATTCTCTAGTGAGCCCCTTAGTCGCCTCATATGACACACACGGGAAGAAATGGAGTGGTGCTATTTTTTGAGTCAGGCACCACACGGAACAAAGAAGAAGAAAGAAGGCAGATAAGCTGGAAGAGAAATTTGTTCCAGCATTTCTGCTATAGGATAATTATGTTCGGAAATACCGCTCAGCGCAAATTTTGAGACGAATGAAAGTCGAATATGTTTAGTTTTTAATTCATTTTGTTTAACAAATAGTGCCAAATAGAACGTGCCGACCCGAACAAGTATAAAACACCCTTTACATTAGACTTAGGTACAATGTGTATTGTTAGAACCTCAATATAATTATGTTTTTAATCCGAAGTATAATTGCTACAAGAACTACAATAATTAGTACCTACTTGTAGTGAAATTACTTTGTGGCGTGTGACCTTTATGAGCGTAGAACGGAGTAAGGTTATGCCCCACTTTTTTTTTTTTTTTTAGCCTATACTGTCCCACTGCTGGGCAAAGGCCTCCCCCAATTTCTTCCAGGAACTCTTGTCCCACGCCACCTCAAACCAGTCGTCGCGGTACGTATCTAGGTCGTCTCGCCAGCGCTTTCTGGGCCGACCGCGGTGGCGACGAGTTTTTAAATGCCCCACTTACATTTAAAAAAACCTCATGGGCTTTCGTCTAACCCCATCTCACTGTAGGGTTCCAAGATTCCCTGCCAGGGTTGCGGATTTGTTCCAAAGAGCTACCGCGGCCCTGGCACAGGCAACTGAAGTAAAACGGGTGGGTTTTGAGTCAGTAAAAGTGTGACACGCCCTCCAGTCCACCCAGAGCGGTAGACGTCATTTGATGATTTTCCACCCAGGAGAAAAAAAACTGGCCAAGTGCGAGTCGGACTCGCGCACCGAGGGTTCCGTACAAACCTGCAGGTATTCACGGTTTATGCATAAGGTTTATGTTTATGTTTTTTTTAATTTTTGTATTTGAGTTGACTGAATGAAAGGTAAATTGGGGTTTACGATTTATGACGTATTAAAAAAAAAACTACTTACTAGATCTCGTTCAAACTAATTTTCGGTGGTAGTTTACAAGGTAATGTACATCATATGTTTTTTTTAGTTTTATCATTCCCTTATTTTAGAAGTTACGAGGGGGGGGACACACATTTTACCACTTTGGAAGTGTCTCTCGCGCAAACTATTCAGTTTAGAAAAAAATTATATTAGAAACCTCAATATCATTTTTGAAGACCTATCCATAAATACCCCACACGTATGGGTTTGATGAAATTTTTTTTTTTGAGTTTCAGTTCTATGTCGGGGAACCCCAAATATTATTGTTTTTTTTCTATTTTTGTGTAAAAATCTTAATGCGGTACACAGAATACATCTACTTACCAAGTTTCAACAGCATAGCTCTTATAGTTTCGGCTAAAAGTGGCTGTGACATACTCGGACAGACAGACAGACAGACATGACGAATCTATAAGGGTTCCGTTTTTTGCCATTTGGCAACGGAACCCTAAAAAAAGGGTATACAAGATTCGTACGTGCCTTAATCTAGGGTTTCCCAATTCTATAGCGACCATTCGCTGCCGGCTGAGATTCTTATATGGTCGGTAGCGCAGCATCGTGGGTTGCAGTGATCTCCTTCTGCGAAAATGTCATGTCGTTGAAGGGCTCCGTCGAAAGGGAGAGCGAGATTTCGAGTGCTTCAACAGCCCGCAGCAGACGCACCGGGCGTTGGTAATAGACAGATAATGCCCTCTTTCGGCCCCCCTAAATGGGTCCACAAACGTTGGAGTCTATTCAGATAGTAACGAAGATTGTATGTTCGTTTGTCTAGATGTATGTACGGGATTGGCGCAAAAACGGCTGTACGGATTTAGCTGACAGTTACAGCATAGGTAGTTTATAACCTGGCTATATTTGCTCACATCCATGCGGGCGTAACCACAGGCAAAAGCTATTTATAAAATAGCTAGAAATGCTTACCTCAAAGTTACAGTCGTTGTTTCAGGAAAATTTAGCTTCTGAATTTCGTTTAAGTGTTTGGTTTGAGTCGTGACAGCACAAGGTGGCAGGGACCTCGATGCTCTTCCTGTAGCCATTGATTCTGAACCCCTTGCGTTTAAATTCCGTCGGTTATTTAAAAAAAAATACTGCTGTTCCATACATTTACATCCTGTAGGTCGTTTTTGTAGAAAACAGCTGTTTTTAGCTGCAGCTCTAACTAACGAAAAAATTCAACGCAGGAGGATCTGGAATCATATCCATGGTAACCAGTAGGTGGTCCGTCGATGTCCTTGCTATCTTTTTTTTTTTGTGGATTGGAATTCAACAAATGACATCTCCCACTCTAGGTGGAGCGGGAGGGCGTATCAGACTTTTACTGACTAAAACCCACCCGTGTTCGTTCAGTTGCCTATATGCCAGGGCCACGGTAACCCTTTCGAAAAAATCAAGCGACCCTGACAGGCATCGGTCTTAGCGAACCTCTTCAATACTGCCACCCTGATACTTACAATAACATATATGACTGGTTTACGTCAGTCTCGGTCATTACTAACTTCTGCCCGTGACTTCGTCCGCGTGTCAATCGACCAAGAGAATAAAAAGTTTGACAGAAAATTCAACCTCCATTTCACCCTCTTACGGATGAAATTTCAAAAAACTCTTTCTTAGTGAATACCCACTCTTCACAAAGAGCACATTCTCCAAATTTCATGTCTCTAGGACCAGCAGTTTAGGCTGTGCGTTGATTTATCATTCAGTCACTCACTCATTTTATATACATAGATAGATGACAATGATAAATTATTTTCAAATGCGTTACCGGCGCGCGGCGCTCAGTATTGCCAAGATAAACTCAAGGCATTTGTCTAAAGTGATATTAGTCACGAACCATTGCGCGCACGCGCCAATGAACATACAGCAGCTAGTGACGTAACTAAATATCTATGTTCATTTCTTTCTAACAACAAGAATCGGTATACGGTTTCCAGTTGAATATGGGTTTTTTCGCAAGCTGACTGTATGTACTAGTAGGTAGCTACAGTCATGGTTTACACAATTTTTTAGTGCACTTATGTTCGCGTCATCTTCATCATCATTTCAGCCAAAAGCCGTTCACTGTTGGACATACGCCTCCCCCATATGGGGAGGGCTTTGCCATTATCGCCACGCTTGATAGGCGGACTGGCGATCGCAGTATGATGGTAAAATGCATAGAGAACGCTGCTGCCCATTCTCCAGTAAGACCCTTAGTCGCTTCTTATGACACGCACGCGAAGAAATGAGACGGTGCTATTCTTTACGTCCAGCACGACACGAAACGATGTTCGCGTAGGACGCGTCTATTTATAATACAGTAGCTTTTGCCAGCCGCTTCGTCCGCGTGGAGGTCGGAAATTATCCCGCGGGAACATACTACCGGGATAAAAAGTACCCTATGTGTTATTTCAGGTTTTAAACTGTGTGCCAAATTTCATCTAAATCGGGTCAGTAGTTTTTGCGTGAAAGAGGAACAAACATCTATACATCTATACATCCATACATACAAACTTTCGCGTTTATAATATTAAGTAGGATTATTGCATAATTGCATTATTGTTTGAGTAAAAAAAACTATAATGAATTCTTTCTTCCACAGCCATGCCGCGGCAACATATCCCTGCTAGAAGAAGACATCTGGCGGGAGCAACAGTGTAGCGCGCACGATGATACCCCCTATGGGGGGGAGCTGTTCCACTGGCGCGCGCACAGAGATGACGCTGAGCCGTGTGCGCTGACGTGCCGGGGCGTGCCACAGCATTCGGGGCAGAGTCCCGAACCGGTACGTATAGTTTTATTCTTGAAAAGTTGCGGGTAAAATATATTAGTCAAAGTAGTATGGTTGGTAACATTACCAAAGATCAGAGTACCTACCTAATATTGTTTATTAAATAAACAACAGTTTGAATGGAACAGAACATACGTTTTTATTACTCTTTAATTTTATCATACATCATAAATATATCACCCATATTGTAGCAATAAGGACGACAAAAAGACTGCTTCAATAATATTACTTTTATGATTTAGGTCCTCAAAAATGATTGGCATTTTTAAAAAAAAGTGACTGCCTCTGATTCGGTCTTACAAAATGATCAAGCTGTTGCTGGCCACAGCGAGTGAAAACTCAATAAAGCCTTTTACATTTTTAAGAATAAAAAAAGAAAAAACTTAAATGGCATCTTACAGGTTTTTTGCTCATTCTGGACAGCAATTTTGCATTATAGGTCTTAAATAATTCCGTCAACCTGCAATATTTCGTTGGGTCTTCCATAATACTATTTAAAGGAAATCAAAATGGACAATTAAAATTAAGTTCTTTGCGCTCACAATACAGATGTCATGAATTGCATTGCATTTTAAGAAAGCAATTCTAAAATAGTAACTTAAAACTGCCAAAACCAGTCTACGCCAGTCAAGAAACTTAAATACATAATGCAAAGCTGAAAGCAACTTTAAAATGCCCGACAAGTATTACAGAAAAGTTTATAAATAAAGTTAGAGACTGTCAGAGGAAATTGTAACTTGATTTAAGGGCTATCTTAGTATTCAGAGAAGATATGACCTCTAGATGTTTAGAGGTTCGACGTTTTGAGATTTTTTTTCAGCTGTAGATAATTAAAATTTAGTAATAAATGGACTGATGCTCATATAAGCCATTACGGACTTCCGGCCACCATAGGCACGGGTTGGGGGGTGGCGAGCAATGGGTGAATCACCACCCGGTAAGGATCAGGCCCGGGTCGACGACACATTGAGTTCCACGCGCGCCTCAAAGAGATGTCAGCAACTGAAGGAACATGGGTGGGTTTTAGTCAGTAAAAGTCTGACACGCCCTTCCGCTCCATCCAGAGCGGCAGACGTCATTTGACGATTCGCGACAAAAAAATAAATAAAATGTTTACTAAAAGATCTTCTTCTTAAAGGAATTTAGCATAATCCGAGCAATGCTAAATAGGCTTTTGGAGGTAACGGGATCAGGGTGTACTGTTCAATCAACCTCGTTAGAAAAGTGAGGATGTTCCGACCAAACAGGTCTTGTCGGGACTTTGTATATAATAATCTAGTTGCGCGTTAATCTGCATGCGCGATGCAGGATTTTGCGTGACGGCAGACAGCTGCGTATTTCGCATGTCGTGATGGATGCCTCTACAGAAACGTAAGGCTTTTGGATTGGATTTTTTAATTTGATGTGTTGTCTTAACAACCGACTAAAACCCACCCGTGTTCCTTCAGTTGCCCATATGCCAGGGCCACGGTATTTCTTTCGAACAAATTTCGCGACCCTGGCAGGCATCGGTCCTAGCGGACACCTTCGCCGTCGACACGGGCCTGGTCCTTACCAGACGGCGAGCTACCCATTACTGCTCGGTGCTCCTTATTCAACTTACGATAATGTTTACTAACTCAAAACTTCATTTCAGACCGTCTCCCTGGATGACGAGGACCGGGTGGTGGTAGCAGTGCTCGCAGCCAGGGTGTCTGATGGCACCAGGTGTCGGCCAGGCAGTCTTGATATGTGCATCGATGGGAGGTGTCAGGTTGGTATACCCTGTTTGTGAGATTTAATTCTAGGTTTTTCTTAATATGTGTCAAGAATATTTTTTCTCGACTATGGCGAAGCAAAAATGAGGGTTATGATTTTGACCGTTATTATGTATATATGTGAATTATGTATATTATCTATATAGTATATTCATCTGTTCCACCATAACTCTGAAACTACTTATCATAGTTTGATCAATGAGGTGTTGTTGGAAGCGTCTGCTGCAGTGATTTTACGCTGGGTGATAATAGGCTATGTGACGACACATTAAATTGAACATGGCAACCTCTAAAAGACATTTGTGTAGTCACAAACGCATTTTTTTATATATACATAATAAATTAAAGGGTTAATAAAATAAGCACATTTCAAATACATAATATATTGTTAAATACAAAAAATATTTAAATAAAAAATGTCAAAATCGACAAAAAAAATTATACTAGCACCAAGTCAATAGTAGTAAACGGCCGACGTGTTATGGTTTCTAAAAATATTGGTATTCACCCACCAGCATTCGGTTAGACTAGAACCAGACGCCATCCTGGGAAGAAGCTAGGCAGATAATAAGTAAATAAATTCTAAGTTAGTATTCTCTCTTCCAATCTAATTTTCAATAGTACAGTCCTATCGACAACACGATAAGTATACCACACTATCTCGCAACACTGCCGCAGAAATGGACATTATCTTGAAACTCCAAGTTCGTTACCCTAAATATAAATGAAGACAGGAGACGATGGCCGCTGGAAAGCTGTCAGAGGCCATTCTGAAAGGCGAGAGTTGGGACGAACCAACACGTTCGTTCAAATAGACCTTGATTCATACATAGAATATAGGGTTGGACATTTCGGAAGATTATTTTTATTTATTTACATTCTATTTTTAATCTGTTCATTATTTGACATAACGTAGCTACAATTCTATTTTCAAATCTTTATTTATGCTTGCCATAGCAATCTTATTCTATGGTTTTTTTTATATATTTTTTTTTATTTCGAATTTAATTCATGTAGATTCTTTTATATTTTGTGAAAATGAGAACGTTGTAGGCCTTGTAGACGATTTTCTATCATATTTTATTAAGCACCTGGATCTTGTTGGCAGTTCTACACTGTCCTCCCATATCTTACAACTGTAACTGTAATTTGAATACAGTTTTAAAGATAATTATTTTTGAAAGAATTTCTTTACCTAGCTTCTGATGCCATATAAGTAAGTGTATATATATAAGTGCCCATGTAAGTATGTGTGAAATCAAATATTTTGATTTATGCTTTCCGAGGCACGGCGGGTACTCGAAATGTAAAATTGGTCACCCGTCTACGGATCAGTCGCGGCAAGAGTAGCCATGATAGCTCGACTACGTGGGTATTATAACTTAACCATGAGTCCCACGAGGGCGTAGCGAATGAAAATATCCAATTAAATAAATCACTTACCAACCCTATTTATGACAGAAATGAATGTGTAATGAATCTATTTATAGAGAAATTGGGTAAAGTTGTGACCAGGGTTTTAGTTTTAGTCATTTACAAGTCTGACTGAACTTTCTATTAGTTATAAATGAAATAGATCGCCTTTAAGATTGTTTATTAGCCATTGATGTCCCACTGCTGGGCTAAGGCCTCCCTACCTGTCCCTGGCCTGAGCTGCCAAGGACCAATCTTCATTAAAAGAGACCAGGTCATCCCACCATCTCCTTCTAGGCTTGTCACGATGTCGTTTGTCACTCAGCGAGATCCACTGGGTCTTAAGTTTGGCCCATTGATCGTCTGACATACGAAAGATGTATCCAGCTCAATTCCATTTAAGCGTGACCGCTTTCCGAGGGACATTAGTTATTTTAGTAATGGAACGGATTGTTGTATTCTTTATGAATATTTTATAGTCCAAATGCAGGATAAAGGCCTTTTTTCATACAGTGAAGGCACGAACATTGATCACTATGCAATCTATGCATGCTCCTTGCATGTTGGTGATTTAAATCATGATTTATGATAGTGATAAAATATTTTATTTCTGGAAGTATATATGTTACTCTTGTGGTCTTGGACGAACGCACTAGCATTAGGGGGGGGGGGGGGGGGGCATCAGAATGGGCAGCAGCGTTCTCTATGAATTTCACCACCATATTGCGATCGCCAACCCGCCTGCCAAACGTGTCAGTTATGGCAAAACCCCCCATTTTTGTCCCGCTTAGGTCCAGCTGTGGACGTTTTTCGACTAAAATGATGAATTATATATGTTAGAACATAATGAAAAGGCAAGTAGAATCTTAAAATTTTAGTTTTTTCATCATCGATGAGTCTGGCAACCTAACTATTAAGGGGTAATCGTATTACACAATAACTTGGTTGTGGAAGTCGGATAGGCAGTCGGTTTATGTAAAATATTGGTAATCAGCTGGACCCTGTCAGACTGCAAGCCCACCGCAATATAGCTGGGAAAAAGCTAGGCAGATTATGTAGAGACTTATCTACAAACATGCCGACATAAACTGATGCCTTCTTCTCTTGTGAGTAAGCAGAAACTACAGAACGCCACCTGCTACAATCCTTACACACTCTTTTTGCTTCCTTTACGTTCATACATTGATACGTTTATACGTTCGTTCTGGTCATACACGCCACGTCAGTCTTACTTAATTACAAAATAATCATAATAATGAGATCAAACACAAAATATTAATTATCGCTATTATATTCATAATTACGTGTTGAAATAAATCAATTAATCCAATAGACAGCATAATAAAATCCTTCTGATTCGGTGAGAATTAATTATTCAATGTTAGCCCATAGGTTTTACCGCAATCATCATGCATTTGTTTTGGTATTCCATTGTTTGTTTTAATTAATTATTAGTAGGTATTAAATGCTTTTGTTTCAGAGCGAGGTTAATCTGTTTGCTCACTTTGAAATGAATCTGTGGTTGACTGATAGATTATGCTCTGAAAAATAAATATAAAAGCATCATGACAAAATAAACTGAAGTTATTTAATAAACTCTAGGTATGTGCACAGACGATATAACGACGATATAAGTCCGAATTACCAATTGTTAATTCAAAATGAAAATCCAAAATGACGGCTGTGAAAATTTTCAATTTTTGTTTATCATGGGTGTCGTTTTTATGGTTTTCAAGGGTGCTGTTTCCGATAGTGATAGAAGTAGAGTAAAACAGAGTGAATTGCATTTTTATCGGAGGTGAAGGAAAAGCGTTAGGAACTTCGTTCCTGAAAGGGTTCCACCCATCCCTCTTGGTTATTTTTTTACCACCATTACATAAAAGTATTACTGAAGACTTTCAATTTAGAACCAGCTCCGCTGTTCGCAAAAGCACTCGAAATATTTCAAATAAAGATTTTAAGTATATTTCTTCATCATGTTTAGACTAACTAACACCGATTGAATAAGATTTCATCAAAAAGTTTAATCCACACACAACCGGAAAATGACAAAAAAAAAACCGGCCAAGTGCGAGTCGGACTCGCGCACGAAGGGTTCCGTACCATTATCTATTAAAACGATAAAAAAATTACGTTTGTTGTATGGGAGCCCCCTTTTTAGGGTTCCGTTGCCAAATGGCAAAAAACGGAACACTTATAGATTCGTCATGTATGTCTGTCTGTCTGTCCGAGTATGTCACAGCCATTTTTTTCCGAAACTGTAAGAGCTATGCTGTTGAAACTTGGTAAGTAGATGTATTCTGTGAACCGCATTAAGATTTTCACACAAAAATAGAAAAAAAAAAACAATAATATTTGGGGTTCCCCATACATAGAACTGAAACTCAAAAATTGTTTTTTTCATCAAACCCATACGTGTGGGGTATCTATGGATAGGTATTCAAAAATGATATTGAGGTTTCTAATATCATTTTTTTTTTAAAACAATAATATTTGGGGTTCCCCATACATAGAACTGAAACTCAAATTTTTTTTTTTCATCCAACCCATACGTGTGGGGTATTTATGGATAGGTCTTCAAAAATGATATTGAGGTTTCTAATATCATTTTTTTCTAAACTGAATAGTTTGCGCGAGAGACACTTCCAAAGTGGTAAAATGTGTGTCCGCCCCCCCCCCCCCCCCCGTAACTTCTAAAATAAGGGAATGATAAACTAAAAAAAATATATGATGTACATTACCATGTAAACTTCCACCGAAAATTGGTTTGAACGAGATCTAGTAAGTAGTTTTTTTTTAATACGTCATAAATCGTAAACCACAATTTACCTTTCATTCAGTCAACTCAAATATAAAAAATACCATTTAATTTCATAAACATAAACCTTATGCATAAACCGTGAATTCCTGCAGGTTTGTACGGAACCCTCGGTGCGCGAGTCCGACTCGTACTTGGCCAGTTTGTTTTTTTTTTCTGGATGGGAAATCATCAAATGACTTCTCCTGCTCTGGGCGGAGCGGGAGGGCGTGTCAGACTTTTACTGACTAAAACCCACCCGTGTTCCTTTAGTTGCCCATGTGCCAGGGTCACGGTATCTCTTTCGAAAAATCTCGCGACCCTGGCAGATGGGAGCCCCCTTAAATATTTATTTAATTCTATTTTTTAGTAGGTATTTGTTGTTATAGCGGCAACAGAAATACATAATCTGTGAAAATTTCAACTGTCTAACTATCACGGTTCATGACATACAGCCTGGTGACAGACGGACGGACACCGAAGTCTTAATAATAGGGTCTCGTTTTACCATATGGGTACGAAAACCTAAAACCAAAGAAAAATTGAACTTCGTGGGATTTGCTGGCACTTCTCCTTTAGGTAAATTGGCATCTCACTAATTGGTTATAAACTCTATACCCACATAAATACTTATGATATTCGCCTGTGGCTACAAATACTCAATCTATCAACTGCTGTAACCTAAGGATATTGGTTTCCATCAGTAATTGAGTTGTCGAGGTCAGGCCGCAGTCGGGCGCCACTGGCATCGTGTGAAATGGTTTTCAACCGCATCCTGGTTAGACTGTGACCAGTTATATTGTGCTGTGGTATGATAACTATTTTATGAGATTACTTTAGTTTATTAAAAACCTGACTGTGCAGTCAAGTGTAATATTGCCATGGATAATATTTTACAACTTTTTAAAACTCGAATACGGGGCTTTTGGGCTATCTTATACGAGTGCATTTTTCTTTTTTATAACTTTTTCTATTTCATATTGTGCGTTTTGTTTGTGCAGAATAAAAAAATATATCTTTCTTTATGTAATATCATGTTGACACATTACGAAAATAGTCTATTCCCAAGTCGGCTTCCAGTCTAACTGGATGCAGCCAATAAAATACCAGTGTTCAATATGGATCGTCAGCTTATCTGACCTGCACAATCGAGTTACTGGGTAATACACTACCTCTAAACTATCTTCCTACGAAAGTATCCATCAAAATAATGAGGTATTTTTACATTATTTTTAACTATCTTCAAAAAAGAGTAGGTCAAGCTTTTAGTGCGATTATTTTTAATAAATGTTTATTCTGTACATTGATTTTTCTGCGATGACTTCCTAAAGGAATCACGTAAATGGTCCTCCATTTACGTGATTCCTTTTAATTTGGTAAAGAATGCTCCCGCGGTAGACCAATCTCGATTTAATTATCTTCTACGTTGGTTTAAAGACGCTTGGAGCTTGGTTAAGAGGCCGCATACAACATTTTCCGAAATTTCCTGATTCACGTGATTTTATAGGCTTCTTTTTACAGTTATAAAACTGTATGTTTATAAGTTTTAATGCATCATATGAAACATCATTTCAATTTTGATATGGTAGCCGCGTGTTGTTCTGTTCCTTTTTATGATTTGTTGCAATGACGATTTCAAGAAATGTAAATCAATAAGGTTATATGAAGTAGGAGGGTTGTATTGATAATTTTAATAATGATATTTTAAATACATACTTTTAACGGTACTAATAATATTTTATTCAACATACAACGCACATTTAAATATAAACGCAGCAAGTTTCCTGGGACGCGTTTGTTCTTCTTGTACGTATAATTCCTCTCCACTAGAAGGGGGCTGAAAGGCGGCTTGGCTGGTCATTGCAATTAAGATACAAGATATCTATTTTCCTAAAACATGAGTACCGATACACATAAACGCAAGATGTTACATAAAATTAAAGACATTCATTCAATAACAAATCTTTAAAAAAAAAATCTACAGCCATATAAGATTCCAAAACTAAATAAAATAATATTATATATAACCGAAAGAGCTATGAAGTAGAAATCAATGTTCTCTTAACCCAAAGCTCCTTTACATTCCGCCATTTTCTACAAGGCATTATAATAATCAAGAAATTGCTTCAGCAATAATATTCCAAGATTGATATTACTTAAGTATTACGCGGTTGCCTCGACTAGACCGCGCATATATTAATATTTCAACAGAATTACACGTTTCATGTGTCTGGGCGCACACAGTATTATTATATACCCAGTAGACCAATTCTGGGAAACTTATAAAATAATAGTCGAGATGTTTAGTCATAGTTTCTATAATTCATGTTTCATTCGGGGTAGTACTAACGGTGTGCTTACATTACCATCTCCAGCGTTCCGGTTCAAAGGATTTCTGTTATTGTGAAAATACCAGAAATGAAGTATTTATTTTTTACTTGCTTCTGCCCGCGACTTCATCCGCGTCAAATTTTCGCTCCCCTTCCCGTCGCATCGAATTGCCCGCCAGTTTTTGTCCATTTTTCATTTGCTGCTCTGCTCCTTTTGATCGTAGCGTGATGTTATATAGCGTTCCTCAATAAATGGGCTACCCAACACAAATAATTTTTCAATTCCGACCAGTAGTTCCGCCGATTCTTGTCATTCTCCTTTTCGTACAAACTTCCATCCCCTATTCACTATTGTTATTTTACCCCCTTAAGGGTAAAAAATTAACAAACTTTAAATATAATTCATAAATATACATATATTAAGTAAAAAATAAAAAAGTTTCATCATTCTAGCTTTAAAAATGACAATACTTCGCTACAACCTTTCCTCCTCCCTTTCAATCCCTTTAAACCCCTTTTCCGCAATAAAAAGCCTATGTCCTTTCTCAAGCTCTAAACTATCTGTGTACCAAATTTCATTTAAATTGGTTCAGTAGTTTTAGCAGGAAAGCGAGGCAGACAGACAGACAGAGTTACTTTTGCATTTTTAATATTATTATATTATATTATATATGTTACGGGCAATTTGATAAGTCCGGGCACTATTAATAATGACCAGTCTGTATTCATAATGCCCGACTCGATTGGGCTATGTGATTAAAACAGCATAATTAATCACTTTTCCCGGCAATTATGAATAATGCCCACCCTATCTTGGGCAAAGTAATAAAATGGGCGACTGTAGTGTTTTTGTTTATTCAATGAAATTAAACTTACGTAATTTCTATTGTTCATTACTTAACTATTGAACATAGTAGTTACAAAATAAACAGTTAAAAATGTAATGGCATCAGTAGTTACCTACTTTTATTTTGATAAAATATTACTTAAGAACAATAGTTTAAAAATGATTAAACTAAGAAAAATCAACTGAAATATCTAATAATTAAGGATTGTGCAAGAAAGTTATTAAGTTTAGAATTATTTATTCGACTTGGCATCGTGAGTTAAATTCACTACTTTTTATAGGCTTAACCACTAGCCCTTTTTATGGAACACTTAATTTTTTTTTGACATGGTTCACACAAAGCCAAATACAACGCCACAAACTTTTTAGTAATATTTCTGTACTTCGGTTTGAGCTCTTTCATCATCCTATTTCTACGTCCATGCCCGATAGAAATGTGAGTTTCCTGAATAATATCAAACGTTTCTTCCAAATAATAGTAATATTAAATTGGTTCTCTGTCATTTTTCACTGGTACGATTAATTTTTGAACTGTTCCGATCTTCACTATGTCATACCTCGACAATCGCTGAAATTCCTCCGGAGTTTTGCTTGCGATCTTGTCTTTTGTCACTTGCACTTTGGTTAAAAATGAATAATACTCATCACGAGAAAATAACGTAAGTGTTTTTCGCCTTCGTTAATTTTAATTTATGAATTTCTTGAGTGTACTACGTGAGCTCGACAAAAGTATGTGCGAATAACACTTGTGCGACAAAACTGTACTGCAACTCACCATATTTCGAATGCACGCTTTTGCGACACACTGAATCTAGTCGTTTCTAGCACTCGCCGGCCGCTCCCGCGGCACCGCTCGCTTCGCTCGCTCGGCTCGTGCGTAGGAGGTCACAGTTTTAACCTAACCTAACCTAGTCTACCATGTGAGCTCGAGTGTGTCGCACAAGCGTGCATTCGAACTATTGTGAGTCGCAGTACAGTTTTGTTGCACAAGTGTTATTCGCACATTCATTTGTCGAGCTCACATAGTACACCCTTTCTGAGTGTACTACGTGAGCTCGACAAAAGTATGTGCGAATAACACTTGTGCGACAAAACTGTACTGCAACTCACCATATTTCGAATGCACGCTTTTGCGACACACTGAATCTAGTCGTTTCTAGCACTCGCCGGCCGCTCCCGCGGCACCGCTCGCTTCGCTCGCTCGGCTCGTGCGTAGGAGGTCACAGTTTTAACCTAACCTAACCTAGTCTACCATGTGAGCTCGAGTGTGTCGCACAAGCGTGCATTCGAACTATTGTGAGTCGCAGTACAGTTTTGTTGCACAAGTGTTATTCGCACATTCATTTGTCGAGCTCACATAGTACACCCGAATTTCTTCGTTAAAACGTCTTTTCATATCCATCATATGGATGCCGCCATTTTGCGAGATAAACGTACTCAATGCACTCAAGTGTTCTCGATCCGAACTGCGAACTAATGCGCCCCTCGCATGTTGCAAGGCACGGCCGCGGTCCAAATTATCACATTGCCCGGTCCAAGTGATAAATTCAAATACTGACTTATTACATGGACCACGGGCCGTCGGGCATTATTAATAATGGCTGGTCAAATTGATAAATTAATCACTTTGCCCGACGCTCTTGGGCATTATTAATAATGGCCGGTCCTTATTAATAATGCCCAGTTAATCAAGTTGCCCGTAACATATATATAGTGTGGAAGTGTGGATAGTGTGAATAGTGTGGATAAGGAGGAAGTGTAAACGTGTCTAGGCTCTGTTCTCCAGTAGCTATGACTTTTGTTTCTTTAATATCCTTCGAAATAAGAACAGGGGTATCGCTCCTTGTAAAATACTGGGATACAGCTGCCGATACAGCTGATTATTCGAATCCGATGATTAGACAGGAAGCCGACCCTAACATAGTTGAGAAAAGGAGGGAGGAAAGTAGGATGATGATGACTTCTAAATAAGCACATATTGATGCAGAGAATTTAAATTATCTGCATCAATATGTGCTTATGCCTGTGGTATTAATACCTCGCTAAGTAAATTGACACTTAGCGTCACTCATTTTACCGTTTTATATCCATTTTTATACAACTATCAAAGAATGATAGTTGTGATTGAAATGTTTATTTCCTAAGCCACTGGCAATCTTCAAATTGCTGCAGATTTATTTATTTATTTTTATTTATTAAACAAGGCACACCAACGACATATTTACAAAGATTACAACGACATATTTACAGTTAAAGGCGTGCATTCTTATTAAAAAGTAAAAAATTACCTTTTTAAACTATGATAATATTACAAATTGAAATTAAATGAAAAATTAAAAATAAAATTAGAAATTACAGATTATGGATTTAAAAAAATATTTTGTCACATTATACTAAAACAATACAACCGTAAAATTAAATTAAATATACACACACACGGTAAAAAAAAAACTGAATTTTAAATAAAATAACATAAAGAAAAGTGTATAAATGATACAAATAAAATACTATGAGATGATAATGCTTCTACTGTCTCTTTGCAACGAACTTGATATTATACAAATAATTCGATAAATCATCTCCCGGAGTTTATTACCCAGAGTGCACCGATCTAACATTACCTGGCATAATCAGGCCAAATTTCCCACAGCTGAGACACAGGCATCCTCTCGGTGAGACGGAATGGGCCGTTATCTACCACGCGAGTCCAGTGCGGGTTAGTAGATGACACATGTCTTCGAATTTGGTTCTATGATGTACCGGTTTCTACTAAATATATTTGTAACTTATTCTTCGTCTTATCAATTAGCTTAACAGTTTGAATGTATTAAAGTTGTTATAGCCACCCTTTTCAAACTGTCAGGGTCGCGAGATTTGTTCGAAAGAGGTACCGTGACCCTGGCACATGGGCAACTGAAGGAACACAGGTGGGTTTTAGTCAGTAAAATCTGACACGCCCTCCCGCTCCACCTAAGAGCAGGAGACGTCATTTGATGATTTCCCACCCACAAAAAAAAAAGGTTGTCACATGCAAACAACCTTTTACCAAAGTGGGCCTACTATAAATTTTTATTCTGTGGCACGGACGTGTCGTCTCAAAAACATCCCGTGAATACGGCTCGGTTCTAAGTGCGGCTTAACACAAGATCGGAAACTGAAATGTGGCTTTTATACGAACGCGGAGAGGAAATGCTTGATTATTTAACATTACATTATAGGTGTTCTTAGAGCCGCTGCTTACGAACTGGCTTCGTTTTTGAATCTTAAATGAAGCCAGCAGCATAAGAAAGAAAGAAAGAAAAATACGTTTATTTGCGGCAAACATGACGCACAGAAAGACAAGAAACATACACAAATAAAAATTAAGGGGTGGGAAAATATGCGTCACATCCACGCAAAACGGCCATCACTCAGCATTAAAAAAAAGCATAAATCATATTATATTATCAGCATAAATTATATTATAGTTGCTATTGCCAGCGGCTTCGCCTGCGGGGAAGTCGAAAAATATCTGATGGCAACGAATTTCTGGGATGAAATGTATCCTACGTGTTTATCCAGGTTATACTGAGTGCCAAATTTCATCCAAATCCGTTCGGCTGTTTTTGCGTGATTGAGTAACAAGCCGATAGACGTCCACTGCTGGACATAGGCCTCCCCCAAGCTCCGCCACTTCGGCCGGTTTTGTGCTTCCCGCATCCAGCGGATTCCTGCGGCTTTAACAAGGTCATCGGTCCACCTTGTTGGAGGCCTTCCTACTCTATGTCTTCCAGTACGCGTTCGTCAGTCCAGAATCTTTCGGCCCCATCGGCCGAGAGGTTCTGAATGATGATGATGAATGATAAGTAACAAGTATCCAAATATAGAAAATTTCAAATTTATAATATTAGGATGTCTAGAAAATTTGATAATGTTTTGTGTCATGAAATGCAAGGAACTGAGTCTTTTTTGAAGAAGGTACTCTGTGCAAAAAGCATTAAAATTACCATCTTACTGCAATCTTGGGTATGCAAACGGCAATGTTCTTGCTTATCTTTATGCTTTTGGAGGTACGAGGAACAGGGTGAAAATTTCACTCAACGGAAAAGGGAGGTTCCTCCAACCGTCTGGGTGTTGTGTCTGGTTGACAACTGCCCGACGGTTTTAGTGAAGATGTTGCATATATTTATGTTAGTTGCGCAGCAAACTTTGCTTGCACCATGCAGGAATTTGCGTGAAGTTAGTGTGCTACGCGTGTGTGTGTTGCGTGTGTGTGTGTGGTCGCAGGTGGCGGTATAGAATATGGCTATGGCTTTTCTTATAAACGCTACCTCGTTTTAGTTTTCATTCGTTTTTATTTACAATATCTTACAATATTTTATACCTATTTTAACTTAAATACAATCCACAAAATAACACTAAAATAAAAATTTCATTCGTTTGTTTCGACTTTCTTGGCAAACAACACATACAATACAATGCTCATAATTGGGAATTGGGTGTATGTAACGACGCGGAATTTCATAAAACACTTGCTCTGCCGGATCGTTAGAAGTTAGTTCAGCTTTGTTAGAAACTATCTCACATGATACCGGGGCAAAAACTAGCTACCTGCTAGTGTAAGTTTTGTCAGAATCGGTCCAGTCGTTGCGGAGATTAGCCTGAACAAACATACATAAAACAGACTTTTTTTTTGTTAGTAGCGTAATACTTAGCATTGAGTAAAAAGCTTCTACTCTGACATTACAAACATACACTTAAATTTTATTTATTTGAACTTTGTAAAAGGCCAACAAAACCGTTATATTTATATCAAGAGCTCGCGTACTAAAACAATACCTTAACAGGTGTTTACCGCGAGGCGCCAATAAACAATAAACACGCTTCTTTTAACACGTCGCCTCGCATTCAGAGCGTGACAACGTTGAGTACAGTCAACGAAAGTGCTTGATAAAGAGGCAAGAAATAAATATGGTTACTGACGTACGCAGGCAATATTAATTATTGTTGGCGTACTTACTTTTTATTGCTGTTGAACTGTGCCATAGAGCCATACATAAGAATCGCTAGAGTGACTGTGGATTAATTGACAGATTGATCAGAAAAGCAGTAGAAACAGAAAGAGAGAGAGAGAGAGAGAGCGTGAGAGATGTAGATGTCAATGGAAGAAACTTTGAACAACAGTGAGACGTTTACCGTGTTAACAAGACGCGATCATATTTTAGTTCTTGCCTAAAGCTGTGAGCCAGTTTTATTGGACTTACAATTTTATTTCGATTTGGGTTAAATTCTTAATAAAAAAATGACAAGTTAACACCGAACTAAATTGTCAATTTAGTAAAACGAACTGCATTTCTACACATATTGCCTGGCTTCAAAAACTGACTTGATGGTTTAAGCCTGTTGTAAATAAAAACTTTGTTTTGTCATAAATAACCCTATCTAAAAAACTGTTTTTTGTAGGTTCATTTACCTACCACATGACACAGTCAGACAATTGATGTCCAAAACCTCACCTCATAAGTTAGATAGTAGTTATATTTAGCTACTTTCTAACTTAACTCTTTGATCGACTGTACATGTCTGAGTGTTCGGATTACCCACACATACAGACTTATCCATCTGAATAACCACAGAGTAGGAACAAATGCAGTGATAATACGTACACATATTTCTTTGGAACGTGTGAAGTGCTCCGGGGCAAATGTGTCTTGTATATGGCGTAGTTCCAATTTGTTTTCTGTCAAGGGAATTTTCTGGAAACTCACTGAGTGCTTATACTATTTTGGTCCATTCAACCTGATTATAATAATGGTACCGTATCATGATTTTTTAGTGCCTGTAACCGTGTGGTGCCGGACGTAAAGAATAACACCATCCTATTTCTTACCATAGGTGTCGTAAGAGGTGACTAAGGGAGTTACTAAAGAATGGACAGCAAAGTTCTCTATGCATTTTACCACTATACTGCGATGGCCAACCCACCCGTGAAGCGTGGCGATTATGACAACCCCTCTGCCCAAATTAGGGGAAGCCTATGTCTAGCAAGTGACGTCTTTTGGCTCAAATGATAATGAACCTGTAAGGCTTATTCCCAAAATACTCCATTCCTTTGTTCTAAAAAGATAAGAATCTCATACATTCATTCCCAAGTTACTCCAAGGATTTTTTATTATTTAAAAATACTTATTATTTTGTTCCCATTCTGCTCCATAGGTATCTGGAACTATTCCCAAAGTACTCCACCGATTATTCGCTATCAATTCTCAAAATGCTCCATCGACATAAATACCGATAGTATAAAAATCTCGTGTCACGATGGATGTAAATTAAGGGTAAACTACTAAACTGATTATTATCAAACTTCGTAATTATTTCTAACCGGCTTTTGCCCGCGACTTCGTCCGCGTCAAATTTTTGCTCTTGGTCGCAGCGTGCTGTTATATAGCCTATAGCCTTTCCATATCTATTCAACATTTAACATAGTTCCTGAGCACAAAGCTCAGGAACTATGTTAAATGTTGGATAGATATTATTATACGTTCAACCAAACCACCTCTTCAGTTCTATAACATTAGTTTAGTATTTAGATTTGATTACAATTAAAAGAGTTATAGTGAGTCAACCTTAAAAGATAGACATTTATGCTCTCGCAGACGTTTTTTTAGAACTTTTTAAGAGGAATAAGTCTGTCATACATGATTAATCATGCTGAACTTAATAAAACAACACGTGCCTGGATGGAATCCTCGTACAGTTATTGTTGACTTAGAAATAGCAATCATTAGTGTTCTGGGCAACATGTCCCTATGCTATGTATAATCAAAGGATGTAACTTGCGGGAGGAAACGCCCGGGTGTTTCCAATGCGAAGATCGTGTGGAGGACACGGTGGAGCATACGGTGGAGGTGTGCCCTGCCTGGGCGGAGCACTGCCGTGTCTTCGCGGAGGCGATCGGCGGCGGCGACCTCTCGCGTCCGGCCCTGGTGCGAGCCATGATAGAGCGATAGGGCATGGGAAGCCGTCACCTCCTTCTGCGAAGCAGTAATGCTCGCGAAGGAGGAGGCGGGGCGCGTGAGGGAGTGGCAGTCTCTTCACTCTCACGTCCTTAGCTGCCACAGGAGGAGACGCCCCGGGCGTCGGGAGTCAATAGCGGACTCCCGGCCACCGTAGGTGCGAGCTTGTACGAAAGAGATACCGTGACCCTGGCACATGGGCAACTGAAGGAATACTGGTGGGTTTTAATCAGTAGAAGTCTGACACGCCCTCCCGCTCCACCCAGTGCGGGAGAAGTCATTTGATGATTTCCCATCCAGAAAAAAAAAAGACCATACTTGTGTCCGCCGCAGGAGGAGACGCCCCGAGCGTCGAGAGTCAATAACAGACTCCCGGCCACCATAGGCGCGAGCTTGCGGGTGGCAAGCAATGGGTAGCTCGCCGCCCGGTAAGGATCAGGGTCGGGTCAATGGCGCGTAGTGTTCCACGCGCGCCTGAAAGAGATGTCAGCAGTACTGAAGGGGTCTGCTAGGACCGATACCTGCCAGGGTCGCGAGATTGTTCGAAAGAGATACCGTGACCCTGGCACATGGGCACTTAAGGAACACGGGTGGGTTTAGTCAGTAAAAGTCTGACACGCCCTCCCACTCCGCCCGAGAGCGGGAGACGTCATTTAATGATATCCCATCCAAAAAAAAGAAAAGGATGTAACTTCCATTTTAAGCAAGCTTTATTGAGGAAAAGTCGCGTTGTTGAGATTAAAACCAAAGAAAAAAAAGACCTCGTGGCTAATTGTAGTGCTTTAGCTCATCTTCCAATTGAAATTCTAGTCTAGGAATTAAAGTCTTTTATTTATACATGTCTTATTATTTAAAAATATATTTGCAAAGCTTTTGAGCCTGACTGTACGTCAAGTACCCTTTTATAGTAATTCGGTACAGATTTAAATTAGCTTATTTAATAAAATGGAGTGGAGTATTTTGAGAACATTTTAATATTATCATGGAGTAGAATGAAACCTAAATAAAAACATTATATTTCTCATGGAGTCGTTTGGGAACTTTTTTTGGAGTATTTTGGGAATAACCCACCTGTAACATCTATCTGAAAGGTATTAAGATTAAGTTAAGTCGTTATTATCACGACACGTGCTTTTATATTTACTGCGACATAAATATAAATTGCATCTGAAAAGTGAAAAGCTGAAGGTTCTATGAAAGCGATGAACCATCACATAATAACAGCTGTCAAAATACATAGCGTTTTTTGACACTTTAATGTTAAATACTGGTGAACATTACAGACTTTCATGAAGGCCAAAAGCTCTTATAGGACACCATTGCTTTAGTTATGACAGCACGGTGTCGTGCTTCTCTCAGATAAAATTATAAATAGCTATTATCGAGACACGTGCGTTCTATATATGTATCATTATTATAAGTTTCCTCATATGAGTTTAAGTAGTGATACCAAGACGCCGTGCATCTCTTTGTGTATAGTATCAGTCATTATTATCGCGACACGTGCCTTCTCTGTATGTATCATAAATATAAGTTGCATCATATTAGTGTAAGTACTGATAGCGAAACGTCGTGCATCTCTTAGTTTGAACTACCTGTTTTTATAGGACACGTGCCGTTTTCATAGTGACAGCAGGTCTTCGTGCAACTGTTGCTTATAAGTATTAATCGTATCTTTAGAATTATAGAGACCTAATTAGAAATTTAAAGATTTCAGATTTGACCCATAAAATAATAAAACTCTTATTAAAAACAGAGTTCTATTATTGTGATATAGAGATCTATTTTGATAAAAAAAATATCATTTAATGAGTCAAAGTTGAAATCTTTAAATTTCTTTTTAGGTCTCTATAATTCTAAAGGTGCGAAATAATCTTTCTCATTACACGTGCCTTCTCTGTATGTATCATAGATATAAATTGAATCATATAAGTAATGATAGCAGGACGTCGTGCATCTCTTAGTTAAAAGTATAAGTCGTTATCAGAAGCAAGCATGTCTAGCTTTCAGTGCGGTGCGCTGTGTGGTGAATATTTAATGACTGCCCTGTAGTTTGGTGTGAGAGAGGAGCGGAAGCGGGTTGAAAAGCAAATTAATTTTCATCATCATCAGTATAATTTCAGCTTTAAGACGTCCACTGCTGGAAATAGACCTACCTCAAATCACCACACTTGGCAGGCGAGTTGGCGATCGCAGTATGGTGGTAAAATGCGTGGAGAACGCTGCTGCCTATTCTCTAGTAAGTCTCTTAATCGCCATGGGATGGTACTAGTGCGGCGGCATGGGACTATCTAATCAATTTTATTAATTTTATTTTATCACCATCATCATCATTTCAGCCGTAAGACGTCCACTGCTGGACTTAGGCCTCCCCCAATTTGGGGGGCTTTGCCATAATCGCCACGCTTGGCAGACGGGTTGGCTATCGCAGTATGGTGGTAAAATGTATAGAGAACGCTGCTGCCCATTCTCTAGTAAGTCCTTTAGTCGCCTTTTACGACACCCACGGGAAGAAATGGGGTGGTGTTATTCTTTACGTCCAGCACCACACGGTACAACGGTCTCGGTACGGTTATTTTATCATACGATGCTGTAATGTTGTATTGTAATTGATTTGTGAGATTTGTGGTTAAAGAAACTTAAGCCATGGATTCATCTCAATTTGGTAGTGTGCATAGATCTAAACTATACGGCGCATAATTCTGATGTGATGCCAAGCAAAACATATACATTCCAATCTATTTTTAACCGACTTCAAAAAAAGGAGGAGGTTATATAAAATCTCATCGTGAAAACGCTCGCGGATGTGAAGAGCTCGCGCCCCTTCGTCAGTCTTAGACCATATACATTTTCTGCAGCATAGACAAGCATTGGAGCATCGGCTCTGGGTCGATCTTAATATTGAGTATTTAATAATTATCGTTAAAATACAGTTTTCAATGACTTGTGTATTTTATTATATTTTATCGTTAATCTATACATCTATACAAATAAATAAAATTGGAGTGTCTGTTTTTAATATTAAGATAACCACTTTTTACTAAGTGTATATGGATGTATACACGATACAAATACCAAAACAACATTTTTTACAATTTTTGTCTGTCTGTCTGTTTGTTCCCGCTAATCTCTGAAATGGCTGGACCGATTTTGACGGGACTTTCACTTGCAGATAGCTGATGTAACAAGGAGTAACTTAGGCTATTTTGATTTTAGAAAGATTCTTTTATTTTAGAAAAAAATAACTATCTTCGAAAACTACGCTGACATACGTCTCAAAATTCGAAAAACCCTGGCTGAATCCTACGAAATAGATCAAAATAATGTACTACAGTATTATACACCTTAAAAAGGCCTACAAAAATGTCCTCAATGGTATATGTCTATCTCTTAGGGATAACCCACAATAACCATTTTTTATCTTTTACTTTTTACGAGAAATAAGGGCTTATTTACGAAGCGATTTTAAGCAATACAGCATTAATTCTTATCCAATTAAGTACCTTAAATACATTGTGCATTTAATATAGATCAATATGGCCCTTTACAGCATGTAATTTAAATGAATATCTTAGAAGATATTAGAGATTTAAAAAGTGGACGCAGAGCGCGTTGGCTGCGGCCGGGTAGTACAGGATAAGTAGGATTGTAATTCATATTACTTTGGCTTCATAGTAAATTGCGAATATCATGTGTGTTCATTATACTCAAAATAAACCTAATAGTATTATTCCAAGTAAGAGACTGCGAAATGGCTTAGATGTTTAGATTTTTGGATGTTTGTTTCTCAATGATGCAAAGACGGCCAAACGGATTTAGATCGAATTTGGCACAAAGATATATTATATCATGGATACGTTACAGATAGGATACCTACTTTATCCCGGTAGTAGGTTCCCGGGTGATATTTTCCGACAGCTATACGGGCCAAGCCACTGGCAAAAGTACTATTCCTATAATTATGTTCGGTGTCTGGTAAATGATTGAGTGTCTGTATAGGTAAAATAGGAGCGTTAACAAAAACCAAGAAGACTTATATTCAACTAAACCAAGCCCTATGTCACAGTCTTCTTACTCTGAATACTATTACTTTTATTTTAAAAACACCAACACACATGATGTTCTCATAAACTATGAATCCTAAGTAATATGAGTTATAATCCTACTAATAATAATATTATATATATGTGAAAATATGTATGATTGGGTGTTTGTTTCTCAATCACGCAAAAATGGCTGAATGGATCTGGATCGAAAATAGCACACAGAGTCTATATTACCTATATATCCTGGAATAACACATTCTTATTGCAGTAGTACGTCCTCTTGCATTAATTTCCGACATCCACGCGGGCGAAGCCGCGGGCAAAAGCTAGTTTTAAAATAAAACAGTGGTCTTCTTTTAATATCACAGCGTCTTGCTGCACTAGAAGCCTTTTTGTCTTCGCACAAGGTAGCCTAGGTAGGTTTAACCTTGTAGTTTTAATAATTTTGTTTCCTATGCGTGTCACAAATTAAATATGTTCTTTTATTTTCTTTTTATCAGTAGTGTGAGCATCAAGTGGAATGACACCTCAATTCGTACTCACTTCACCTAAGTTCTCACGGTGAGAATTTTGCAAAAAAAAAAATCATCTGGTAAAGGTATTAATATAATTAATCGTGATACCTTACACTTTGAGCCACCGTCCGTTATAACACCACAGTGCAGTAATTCAGTTAGTTATGCTCTGCTAGCGGACACGAGAATAAATAGGCTGTTTTTGTATGAAAACAATGCTAAAATACCGTGTTGAAACAACAAATTGGGTTCGCCACACATTATAATGATATTGTGCCAGTTTTAATTGTATTTGTGTGAAGTATATCAGTCCGGGACTAATTATTAAGTTATGAGTTTGCTTTTCAGTAGCCTCGTTACTTCATGGAATGACTAATTGTAATTTATTTTTAGTTATGTTTGCCTATAAAATAGACTTTTAGTTGTTAAGCTGATGGTTCAGTTTGCGTCGGACGTAACGACAGAGAAATGAATTGTTTATAAATGATAAATTATGTTATTTAGAAGTAGTGTTTTTAAGGAAGCCTTTTTTTTTGTAAAAAAGTTTTTATTTTAAACTTTTTAGCTATGGTATCTACCCCGCACTATATTATAAATGGGTGCAAAGTTCTCATCAATAGAAATTAGTTACGTCCAAACACTGGGTAATTGTTGTAAGTCGTTGAGGTGTTCCCTCGACTGTTTTTCGGCTTCATCATTAGAGCAACTTCAGACCTTCATTAAATAGTAGTGCTTTAAAATAATTAATTTAAAAAAAAAAAACGCACTAGTCGCCACTACTAAATATTTTCCAAGGCTCCCATCGAGTTCTCTAGGATGCCATCATCAGATCTTGGATTCCTTATAATGGTACCACCTTTGGGATATCTCCTTTCCAACAAAAAACGTAGACGTAGTGTGTCAATTAATTCCCCTGGCTATACATTTAGACATCGCACTCGACGAGGCTATTTTAACTTTATTAAAGCCCCAAAGGACCACAGTTATAAACAGGTCAATTCAAATATAAAACTAGATTATAACTCGTAGAAATGTAGGTTTAACTCGATTCTAAATAGCTGCTTGCCCGGAGGACCTGTGTCAGAATAACTTTTTAACACAATTTCCAATTTATGTTCATATCGTGGCTTATGTAATTTTCTGAATGCGTGTTTAGATTACGTATTTATTTAGTATATTAGTGTTGAATGTAGTGTACTATTTTTTCCCATGTCAAAATAGCCGACTAAGGAACTTACTAGATAATGGGCAGCACTCTCTATGCATTTTACCACCATACTGCGATCGCCAACCCGCCTGCCAAGTGTGGCGATTATGGCAAAACCCTCCAAATTGTGGAAAGCCAGCAGTGGTCGTTATTCGGCTGAAAAGATGACGATGATGATTCTTATTTTAATGATTAAATCACAAATTCTCGTCAAAGAACGGTAGATTTGAAGTTTTGCTGATGTAATACTTTTACCAATCCTTCAAACAATAGAGCATGTTCATAAGGCGACCATGGTCAGTTCTTTTGCTGTCTGTAGTTCCGTTGAATCTGATCAAAGGTTTAATCGACGCGCAATAAAATAACTGACTCAAAATTAGTTTTATGGTTTTTTGGGATATGCTACAATCAGATATAAAACGTCTAAAATTCAAAATAATCATGGCCACAAGTGCTAATATTACCAACGAAAATATTCTGGTCTCATCATATTTCCGTCACACCAAAAAAATATCACCCTTCATAATCCTTTTTGAAACACCCTTTTTCGTATTAGCCGGAAACCCGAATCCAAATAAAAGGGTCACCGTCTAATAATGCAATAAAACAAAACCTAAGTTTGTTTGCGAAGGTCGGAACCCGACAGATTTGAATATTGAGACCCATCCGGAAGAGTGTTGGTTTAAGTATTGACATGAGACCCATGGACCAAAAGGTTTACCTTTTCGTTGGGCATTCACACCGCTGTGTATCAATATTTTATTTATGAGAAATTTTCTAAATAATAACATCCACATGGTTCAATCGAAGGTTAGGCTTCAGGGTTGCCAAGGGCCATCGGTGGATGGGTCCGTCGATTAATTGTTGATACCCCTCCGCACCTCGGAAAGCACTTTAACCGTTGGCTCCGGCTGTCAGTTGTTTACGTGCTGTCATCATCTGGAATCAATTTTGTTTTCTTCTATTTTTTTAATGTTTTGATGTTCAAAAGTGCCTTCTACTAGCTTACTTTGAATATTATTAGATTAACTGAAAAAAACATTAATCGTAGATTCAACTTTAAAATACTTAAATTGAAACCAAGAATAAATAAAAACACCGCCGCAAAGAGTGAAAAGCAAAAAATAATAAACTTTAAAATTATGAGTCGGCGCTTTGAGTGATCTTTGTTCATTGATTTTCCCGCGCCGTGGTCATACATAAAAAAAAAAACAAATATACGCGTCGAATTGATAACCTCCTCTGTTTTTTTTCGTCGGTTAAAAAAATGCTGCCTTCACTAATTTAAACCTCATTACTTTTATCAATCCATAAACGTATTCCATTTTCCTCACTAAATTAAAAAAAAAATATTTGCAAACATATTGGAAGTTAATAAAACTTTGAGCCTCAGAAACATTTTACCCAAAAACAACTAGGTACAGGCCTACACAATGTCAGCGTCGTCCGTCTTCGCATATTTTATTTACTTCAACAAAACAAGAATATCCTTCTCAGGAGCCTCTCGGGTCCTCTCCATGATAATTATAATTAATTTTATTGTTTGCACTGTTACCAGGTTTGTTCTCATTGAGGTAATTTATTTGACTTGCTAATTAACCTTCGTGTAGATAGATTATTATCAAAATTGTAAATATTTCACCAGACTTAAGTGGATTTTGCAATAATTCTTGGTACTTTTGGAGGGCGTAATTTTGAGTTGTGGTATAAAATTTTGAGGATTTTAGAAATGAAATGACTTTGTCAATAATTCCCATTTTGCTTTCCTTAATGTATGATCAAATATATGGTTTGCATCTCTTTTTGTGAACCTCATCATCACCATTTGAGCCGTAAGACGTCCACTGCTGGACATGGGCCTCCCTCAATTTGGGGGGGGGGGGGACATAATCGCCACGCTTGGCAGGCGGGTTGATGATCGCAGCAGTATGGTGGTAAAATGCATAGAGAACGCTGCTGCCCATTCTTTAGAAAGTCCCTTAGTCGCCTCTTGATACACCCTCGGGAAGAAATGTGCTGGTGCTATTCTTAGCATCCGGCACCACACAAAACAAAAGTGGACCTCATATTATTTATATTTTGGGGTGCTAATAATAGCCTAGTAACTGCAACCAATTTGTTTGTAGCGTTTGCTAGCCGCAGTTACGGCATTGCTCCGCTCGCTCGGCTCGCGCGCGGTTTGCCACAGTTCACCACACCCGCAGCTTTGTTATTGCGACCAACGGTAAAAAAAAAACAAGAAAGTTAAAAAAAGCTTATTCATTTAAAAAAAAAGAACAAAATTAATTTAATTTAAAACACAGTTAGCGAAAACTTTAAAGGGCTGCAGCGGTCATGTACTTCTTTAATTTAGAGATACTAACCAGGTTAGCAATTCATGTCTATTAGTTTCACGGGAACTCTCATTGTATTGCTTGCATAATTATCGGATTACTATGACTAAATTAACAGTTCAAGATAAATGAAAAGTATCTCTGCCTGCTCATTCAGTTTAATCCTACCAGCTTTTTCATATCAAACCCTACGGTGTGATAACCGTCCGTCCACCTCAACACCTTCTTTTTACACCTTCAAAACTTTCTTCCCATTTCATTTTATACCTTATCCATAATGCAATAGGGGCCTCAAATTGCCAAATTCAATTTGTAGATCTCACCTGAAAATCTAAGCAGATTGTAATGTATTAGTTATCAAGTTTCCTGACTTTCCGACCCTTCAAATATTATGGTGACTTTTCCCGGCTTCCTCTCGGACTATCAATAAGGTATCGTTTCGCCTTTATTCCGTATCTTTAGGATTTTACTGGAAGACGTATCGAGTTTATTCTGAAATATGAATAAATAACCCCTTTATACGGCTTTGTGCTGGAGTTCTATGAAGTTCCTGTTTTACATACAGGTGTATCGGATTTTAGAGTTTGTTTTTCTAGAAATATGAAGCTTGCATTGTGCATTCCAATACTACGAATGTCGATACTTTGGAGGTATGAGGAACAGGGTAAACGTATAGCACACTCACATTCCATAGAAAAGGGAGCATTTTTCGACCAGACAGTTGTGTCTGGTGGGCCACACGGTGCGAGGTTTTGGGGCTTCTGGCCATATGACCGGAGGCTTTTGTCTCTCGGTCCATAGAACTTTTAACCCGTCTTTGGGTTTTCCCCACCCTTTCGCTTGAGGAATTATCTTATGCACATCTAGAAGCTGAGAGGTTTTCCTGCCCTCTGTGCTCTGTTGTGTATCTGGGGTGTGACTGTAAGAGCGCCCGAAATATTTCTCGATGCCCGTGCGACCAGGCCACTGCCAGGTGAGATCCCTAGTTACCTAGGAAAGGCCTAGGAAGAGACGATCAAGCAACGAGGGTGTCAGGTTTGGATGGCGCTCGCCTACAGCGGGTACTGCTCGACAATTGATGTTGTTGTTGTTGTGTGTATTGTTGTATTGTTGTTGTTTTATATAATTTTGCGGTAACACTGCACTGGTTGCGCGATGCAGGATCTTGCACGACGCCACAAAACTAAAATGTACGTCTGGCGCAGGCTTGGCAGTCATACCTAGTCCCACCATATACGCCACATAGTGTCCACAATTTACCGGCGAATGACGGCCCGGAAACTTGTTTGGTGGTGTGTTTTCCTAGAGAGCATTTACTAACCATTGTCTAAAACCACACTGCATCTTCACAACAGCCGCCACTGCTTTTGTTATGTTGCAACCCTGGTGGTCGCAACGCTTCTAAGAAAACCGTAGCTTTATTGACAATAAAAAATCTGCATATAAGGTAGTACAACTCTCGGAGAGAGGGAGCAGGCCAATCGTAATAGCGTAATGCACTACGCGGGCCCAATGTGAGTTGATAGAGAGGGAAAAGATTAGAGCACGCATTATAGTATTTTGGTCTTCTGACGGTTGCCGCGGTTCTTCCAAATTTTCCCAAGACTGGTGATTGCACTTTTGGCCATACCCGTACGACGGCGAAATTCCTAGTTTTTTCGCACCAATACGAGATAAAAAATAATAAGTCTTCAAATAGACACAATCAAAGTATGAATATTGATACTTTAAACCATAGATATCCAGAAATATGCCTTCATTGCGGAATAGTAAGGAATCCTAGTGTCGCCGCTTATCTCCCACCCAAAAAATTACAACATTAACAAATAGTGTACTGACGACACACACTTAAAATTTAAACACGTACACCATTAAGAAAGCAGCCACACTAAATCAATTTCTAATAGCACACATACATAGAATGGGCGGGGCATTCACTTGTAAACACTTGCTATTTGCGAACATCCAATGCACACGCATGCAATTAGGGAGTCGTATGTTATAGGTATAACATAACTTATTATCAGACGTAGTAACAAACTTAGCCCACATAGGTATGTGGGCTAAGTTTGTTACTACGTCTGAGGCCGGATTGGAGCCGAGAGCGTAATAATACAATGTTCACGCAAGTTATACGACATTTTTAACACATTTATATAGAAATAAAATGTGAAACCCTCAGTATTATAGACAAAGATTTGACAAAATAGCGACGGACCGCGAATTTTCTAATTTAAATTTCGAACCTTAGATGGTCGGCCTCATGATTGACTAAGATGGGCTTGCGATTTAGTGATCAATACAATAATGTTGCGCAAAATATATTTTTATTTTCAACAATATTTTACCATCGCAATCTAGAAAAAATATTGATATTTATTATTATTTTTCAGAGCAGTGGTGGCCCAGTGGTATCAACCTTGACTTACAAGTTGTTGATCGTGGGTTCGAACTCAGGCAGGCGCTTTACTTTGTGTAAATAATTTCATTACCACTGCTCTCAATAACGGTGAAGGAAAACATCGTGAGGAAACTGGCATGTCTTAGAACCAAAAATACGAAGACATGTGACATCTGCCAACCCGCACTGGGCCCTCGTGGTGGATCATGGCCCACTTCCTCTCACCGAGAGGAGGCCTGTGTCCCAGCAGTGGGAACAATATAGACTGATGATGATGATCTTCAATATTAATCTTACTCGGTCAATAATATTGCGCAATATTATTAATAGTTTTTAATTTGCTATTTGGTGGTTTCGTAAGGTGGGCCACCTTACGAAACTACCAAATAGCAAATTTTTAAAAAAAATGGAATATTTTTGTATACCGAAAACAAATTATTGTAATTTTTTTACCAAATATAAATAATTGGATGAAATATGATATTTATTTATCATATTACTTATCATATTGTACAATAAATTAAAAACTGTTAATTTGTGAAAATCTTTAGGCATAATATTACTTTAAGTAACACGCACACTTCACGAGTAACTGTATTGGAATTAGAATGTTTTAATTTGGTTCAAACAACATTAAATTAATAAGTAATTTAACTGTTTTACTATACAAGTAATACGAGGATACCCATTGAGTTCTGTAAAAAAATATTCAACTGCAATAATACGCATATCGATAAAATTTGCCGCACGCAAACGATTGCACCTCTCTAAGTCGAAAACGTTCGTTTCGTTCGGGAAGATTCGGGCTAGTTCGGGTTAGTTCGTGTCGCTCCGCACGTAAGTTAGTAAATCATTTAAAAATTGATTTAAAATATAAAACAGTGACTTAATTGTTTATTTACCTGTGGTAGGACACGCCATTTGTCTTCAGGTTGATGGTATTTGGTCTATTTTTACAAATAATTACTGCACAACTCGGCATTTTGGTTTTTTACGCATCAATAGTGCACTGTACGCAGTTGCAAAGTGACTGAATGAAGCGTACAGCCGCCGTTCGAACATACTATCAAATGATAGTATCGAGGCGGCACGTGCCACGCCCCCAAGACATATCCCTCGATATCCGTGCTTTAAACACAGTTTATTTCAAACGGTTCAATTTATCTTGAGAATAACTTTGATGTTTCGGAGATTGACTTTCAGTTTTGAAAGTTTAATTTGTACACGAGATGTCCCACAGTGAATATTTTAAAGCTGATGTCTACTAAATGTAAGCTGAAACGTTAAGTGTGATTTCGTGTTAAGTGATTGCTGATTTGTGATTGCAATTCTTCAATGACTTCATCATCATCATCATTTCAGCCGAAAGATGTCCACTGCTGGACATAGGCTTCCCTCAATTTGGGGGGTTTGCTATAATCACCACGCTTGGCAGGCGGGTTAGCGATCGCAGTATGGTGGTAAAATGCATAGAGAACGCTGCTGCCAGTTCTCTAGTAAGTCCCTTAGTCGCCTCTTACGATACCCATGGGAAGAATTACGCTAGTGCTGTTCTTTACGTCTGGCACCACACAGAACTCTAGCTAGCGTGATGATCAAGCTCTTTCCTTCTCTGAGAAGTGGCTTTAGCCCGATAGCCTAGTTTAATATTACAACTTAATTTTTCCGCATAGCACAATGGCCTTTTTTTTTTTTTTATCACGAGTTGGAAATCCTCATGGATGTCCTCCGCCCTGGGGTGGGCGGAGGGGTCTGTCAGACTCTTACTGACTAAAACCACCCCGGTGTTCCGTCCCACACCTACGTCGGGGACCACGAGAACCAATATGTCTTCCGCGATCCCCGACTGGTGCCGGCCCGCCTTTGCGGGTCTCCTCACGTTGGGGGGAAGTGAGGTGTTAAACTGCCCCCATACATCTCAGAGAGGCGCGCGTGGAACACTACGCGCCACCATCTCGGGTCCTAAGGAATAGTGGGCGACGGATGTCATAGCACCATGGCCTAAACCTAGCTCCCATGTCCCATATGTATATACAAAGTGTCCATACACCTTTACTGCTGCGAATTTAAAATCGCCACTGTTGCCGTAATTGGCGTGGCCACCAACTAGGCCCAGATCTTTTAATAATTTACTATCAAGTTGAAAAAAAGTGCCTAAAACAAACGCTGTTCCATTTGCCACTCACAACATTTACTAAAAATAAAACCGTTTGCATACTAAAATAAAACTGAACGGTTTTGCACTTTCAGTATTCTGTGCCAAATAATGAATATTAGCGCTACGAAGCGCGCGAACAGTTTGACGCCTTTCAGCTGTAGCTATTCAAAGATTTTCACCGAAAGATTCCCAGTTTCGGACACACAGATCTTTAAGTGTTAAAACATTCATGTTATTCAGTACCAATTAAAATTGCATTCGAATATACTCAAGAACAATAATGATTGAGTTTGGTTTGAAAAATTGGTCTGCTTAACAACGTAAATAACGCAATAAATGTTGCTGAACTGTCAAATTGAAAGGCATTGTGATCAAATACCAATTTATGTGTGCTATGCAATTGCCCCGCAGCATGAAACATAAGTTAGTTCCATGTGGTACCAGACCTAAAGAATAGCAATATCCTATTTCTTCTTTTGAGTGTTGCAACAGGCGATTTAGCATAATACTGCGATCGCCAACACGCCTGTTAAGCGTGGCGATTATGGCAAACTCCCCCAAACTGGGAGAGGCCTTTGTACAGCAGTGGACGTATTTCGGCTGAAATTTTGATGATGAATCATAAGTATTGGATGCACAAATATACCTAGACTTGCATTGTTATGAACGAATGTATTAGAATGAATTTCCATGGTCCGTATCGACTGGGCACGCCACATTTGCAGCGGTAAGTCCCTTCCTCATCGCCGTGTTCTCACGGAGGCGATCAGCGGCGGCGACCTCTCGCATCCGGCCCTGGTGCGAGCCATGGTACGGAGGGAGAGGGCATGGGATGCCGTCACCTCCTTCTGCGAAGCAGTAATGCTCGCGAACGAGGAGGTCGGGTGCGTGAGGGAGTGGTAGTCTCTGCGCCCTCATGTCCCTAGCCGCCGCAGGAGGAGACGCCCCGGGCGTCGGGAGTCAATGGTAGACTCCCGGCCATCGTAGGCGCGGGCTTGCGGGCGGCGAGCAATGAGTAGCTCGCCGCCCGGTAAGGACTGGGCTCGGGTCCACGGCGCGTAGTGTTCCACGCGCGCCTCAAAGAGATGTCAGCAGCACTGTAAGGGTCTGCTAGGACCGATGCCTGCCAGGGTCGCGAGATTGTTAAAACGAGATACCGTGACCCTGGCACATGGGCAACTGAAGGAATACGGGTGGGTTTTAGTCAGTAAAAGTCTGACACGCCCTACCGCTCCGCCCAGAGCGGGAGAAGTCATTTGATGATTTCCCATACAAAAAAATAAAATTAAAAAATGGTCCATATCGTCTATATGAGATGCTACATTCGTGGAATCAATTGAATACTTTTTATCCATGAAAGTAGCTAAAATGATGCGATTTGATGAAGAGCAATTTGAGGTGATATCATTCAATATGTTGATATTGAATGACATCACATCAAATTGCTCTTCATCAAATTTAAAATCGAGTGATCGAATATTTGTTACATCGATTAATTTAAATTAGAATGTTCTATCGTTTAGTTGATTTAACAAAATTTCTTTTGACGAAATCTGGTGTCGACGATTCGGGCATATTTTTAGGCAAAACTGCATCAAATCGTCTGTCGTGTTTTTGTTTCTAATACAGTTGATTCATCACAATCATTATGATTGAAAGCCTTCTTCCGCCACTGCTGAGTATAGACTTCTTCTCGTTTGTGCCATCCTTTCCTGGTGTGTGCGCGTCCAATCCAGGTCTTCCCCGTGATCTTCTGTAGGTCCTCCACCTGACAGTTTGTCTACAAACTCTTCTGCTACCTTTTCTCAGCAATTAATGAATGCCTTTTGGGCTCTTCTCTACCTGCCATCACCACGTCTATTCAAGTGTCCTTAGTCCTACGTGTTGTCCGTAGTCTTACGTCAGATTTCTGAGTGATGAACTGGATACAGTGGATTAAATTACCTTTATTCGGACACTGTGCTAAATACAATAACTTTATTTTCACTCGCATGAAATTCAGACCACGTTCAAACCTACAGAAACAAATTCACAGTAATATCCGAGGCAATCACAGCGAGTATCTGAAAGTATGCCTTGCCGAAATCCGCCGAACTTCCCAGCAATATCTACCGACATTTCACCACTTACTTCATCCGTAGAACCTCTCAAACTGATTTTATAAATGGTCTCTACCGCAGTTTTGATTTTCTATATTGAAAAGGAGTGAAGTGCCCTTTTGTTTATTAACAAATGCCTAAAGAGGCTACAGCATTGCTTTTGGCAATAATTAATTATCTGTGATTGGATTATGGAGTATGAATGAAATGGTCTATCAATTAGTCGGTATAAATTGTAGGAGGCTATAGGCAATTGTTTTGAGTTCGTTGTTTGAATTTAATGATTTATGTTTTGCTTTTGGAGATCACGAACATGCTGCGAGAGTAATATAAACTTTTTTGAATTGAAATGGGTTGAAAACAAATGAACGTTGCTAAAGGTTCTGAGAATTCTGAATTATAGTAGAATTAATACAGATTACGAGTGGCTTGTGGCTAAGCAATAAAAGCCGTCGATCGGACAGGTTAAGCTATGATTAATGCGGTTTGTCCATGGATAGGTGACCATCTTATATAAGGACACCACTCCGTGCATAGGAAAGCATATTAAGCCGTTGGTCCTAGTTGGCATATGTGGAACTTTCATAGTTGTTATGGGTAGTCAGAAGCCCGGAAGTCTGATAACCAGTTTTACCAATGGGTATCGTTCTACCCAGTAACTGGGTTGTGAAGATCTGATAGGCAGTCGCTACATGTAAAATATTGGTATTTAGCTGCATCTGGCTTGACTGGGAGCCGACCACAATATATAAATTATAATAATATCTTAGGACAACCAACACAACGTTATCTTATTCCAAACTAGGCAGAGCCTGTACTATGACAACCAGACAACTGATAAACATACTTAAATATTTCTAAATACATACATATTATGGATAAATTACACCCAGAAACAGAATAAATGATTGTGCTCATCACACAAAAATTTGTCCTGGGTGGGAATCGAACTCTCAGTCTTAGCAGACAGGGTCACTAACCGCTAGACTAACAAGGCCAGTCAAATTAAAGCCAGTCATATTTGGGGAAAGACTATTTAATTAGAATTGAACAAAGTTAATACAAATGAGAGCAAGGGCTCTTCATCAAAGAACGTACCTAACTAACGCTAAAAAACTCGACAAATCAACACCGACATATTCAACCGTAATATTCGATTTAATTTCTATTATCCTGTCGCATACATTCCGTAATGGACAACAATATTATACAAGCTCAAATACCAGAACTATCAGCAATGCTAAATACGACATAACTTACCACAAAACACCATCTCCTCGGTTGTAACTCTCAAAGTGCCAGATACAAGTCCGACAATGTTTTGTCAAACCCAAATGGTAATTATAATCAAATTCACCAGGAACAGTTACGAGTCTAAGACGGCTGTATGCTAATTCGTTGTCGCCGTCTGATTGTACCGAACTTGCTACATATTTTTGCCTAATCAACTCGACTGTGAAACACTTTGACTTGGTTTAAATTTTGTATATAGTAGAGCTTGTGGCCAAATAGTAATAACCGCACGGGTCGATCAATCAGGTAAATGCCGCGGGTAACCTGTGGATGGGCGACCATCTTCACATATGAAGATCCCTCCGTGCCTCAAAAAGCACGATAATGTGTTTGTCTCGGCTGTCATTTGTTGGGTCTATAACAGTTGATACTGTTAGGCAAAAGTCCGAAAGTGTGACAACCAGTCTTTTCAATGGGTATCGTATCACTCTTCAACTGGACTGTGGAGGTCAGGTAGGCAGTGGCTTAATGTAAAATTCTAGAATTAAGCTACAGTTACAAATTCTAGAATTAAGCTACAGCTACAGACTGCCGGTTTTTTTTTTTGGACGGGAAATCATCAAATGACTTCTCCCGCTCTGGGCGGAGCGGGAGGGCGTGTCAGACTTTTACTGACTAAAACCCACCCGTGTTCCTTCAGTTGCCCATGTGCCAGGGTCACGGTATATCTTTCGAACAATCTCGCAACCCCGGCAGGGCATCCGGTTAGTCTGGAAGCCGACCTCAACATAGATGGCAAAAGGTAGGCAGATCATAGTTGTCACGTTATGACATGACAAAAGCTGATTTTATCCATTTCATAATGTCTCTCTGTGTGTTGCCGGTCGTGAATAAGAGAATGAGCAGCAGCGATCTGTATGCATCTTACCACCATACTGTGACCGCTAACCCGCATACCAAGTGTGGCGATTGTGGCAAACCCCTCCTTCAGGGGAATGATGATATGTCCAGCAGTAAGACGATGATGATAGTGTCTCTCCCTAGGAACCCAAACAATAAATTATGTATAGTTTTTCATCATTGAAACATGTTGAAGATCACGATAGATATTAATTCATCCTGCCAGGGTCCCGGCTTTGTTCGATAGAGTTACCGTGGCCCTGGCACAGGCAACTGAAGGAACATGGGTGGGTTTTAGTCAGTAAAAGTCTGACACCAAGAGCGGGAGAAATCAGTTGATGATTTACCACCCAAAAAATAAACGATATTGATTCATGACGTTAACCAACTTTATTACATTTTTTTTTAAAGTAAAACATGCATCTAAATCTAGGTGAGTCAATGATCGCTCTGGCCGTGCTAAAATGCGATAGCTATAGTGCTGTTCATTTTCTTTGGTAGATCTTAAAATGCATCTTTTGCTTCCATTTTAAGATTACCATCTTTTTTATTTTCTTATTCTACTATTTTAGACTGAGAATTGCCTTGCATTTATATTCTGAGTACTAGAAAAAAACTATGAGTTGCAGTCTGAACTCTCATAATAGATGTACAGACGCCAGCAAATCAAGCTATCTGAAACTGTCAAATTTTCCGAATCAATCTTGAATCTAATGCTTAAGGGATAAAGTTGAAAACCTATTAAAGAAATTTGACAGATTGTAGCAGCTTTATGTGCTGGCGTCTGTACCTAATCAATTAAATAAAAAATACTTAATGGTGTCATTTTGGATAATTTACAGCAAATATAATTTTTAAATATCTGAATTCATGCATGAGAATATTAATTTATTTTAATATTTCTGTTTACAGCAAAATTATTATTCCGTGTGTTTTGGACATAAAGAATAGCACCATCCAATTTCTTTGCAGAAGGCGACTAAGGGACTTACTAGACAATGGGCAGCAGCATTTTCTATGCATCTTACCACCATACTGCGATCGCCAACCCGATAATATATTAAAATTATTTCTGAAACTAAAATATAAAAAGCGGAGGTCCTAACTCAATTTCTCATCATCTGCCTGCCTTTTCCCAACTAAGTTGGGGTCAGCTTCCAGTCTAACCTGATACAGCTGAATACCAGTATTTTACATGAAGCGACTGTCTATCTAACATCCACAACCCAGTTACTGGGTAATACGATACCCCTTGGTAAGACTGGTTGTCAGACTTTCGGGCTTCTGAAGACCCGTAACGACTGTCTAAGATCTACGAAAGACAGCCGGGACCGTGCTTTCCGAGGCACGGAAGGGTCTTGGTATGTAAAGATGTTCAGGGTCACCCATCCACGGCCCAATCGCGGCAAGCGTGGCTTAACCTGAACGATATACCCGTGCGGCTGTTATTACTTAGCCACAAGCCCTTAACTCAATTTCTGTAGTTCCTAAACACATCGATTGCAAGTCATCCCACGCTAGACGCTGAATAAATTCATACTTACCATCTCTCCAACATTTTCAAGAAACAAACATTCACCGAGATACAACAAAGTTTCACACAGCATAAACCATCGCCATTATTGCACGCTAAACAAGAATTTATATTTCCAATAACCATATTGCATCTCGTTTCATACTCGGAAGAACAGAATAGATCGGTACAGAAGGTTAATACCATAGTGAAAATAAGCGCACATTATCTCTTACAAACTTCAGTCACGAGTACGCTTAATCTCACTTATCGTAGATGCATGTCTATGTGATAGTTTCAACTAAAGACTGCACGAGCACGGAGTAATTACGGTAGAAAGACATTATTGTTTGAGGGAGCACAAATGTTCAATAATTTACCGGAGGAGTTAAAAAAGTGTGACAATATAGACATTTTGTTTTTAAATATTAAGAAACGTGTATGTACACTGTAATGTCACCGGAGGCAAATATGTATAATTAATTAGATGTAAGCACTTTGTATCTCATTTTAAGTGAACTGTTATTTAAGTTCTTATGAGAATATAAATTCTTTAAACCTATGTGTGCATAAGAGTTTGTACAGAACATAGAGCTACTACAATCTGTCAAATTTCAATTTTCAAGATTGATTGGGAAAATGTAACAGTTACGGGTATCTTGATGAGCAGGCGTCTGTACGTTGTATGCAGTAGCCGATCCGAATCTGACCGCTGTGATATTTATTGTTTGACTAGTTTTTGCCAATTGCAACGCCCACGTGGAGGTGGGAAATTATCTCATATGGTTACGTACTACCATGATAAAAGTATCGTATGTGTTAATCTACGTTATAAATTGTGCATATGCCAAATTTTATGCAAATACGGTTAGCTATTTTAATGTGATATGAAGTACCAAACATCCACACGTCCTTTCAAAAGTTTCACATTTATAATATAGTAGGATTCAATGGCGGGCTTGGGGGAGGTTCAGTTTCATAGTTTGTATATTAAGATGTTTGGAATCTAATAAGGATGTCGCAGCATAATGCTGAGATATTTCTTTATGTACATGACTTTCTGTTCCTCTGTTTCTTAAAATACATTTTTTTACTGTTATTAATGTTTCTTGAGTTATAATATTGATATAAGGTGAGCCTTTAGTCATGCACTAACACAGAATTGGGAGGGAAAGAAAGGGAGGCTCACTCGTTTTCATACCGTCGACGGCTTCTTGGTGGCTTCTTCTAGTCCCACACACAATTCAGGGACGTCCTTTTGAACACACTTTAACACTTCACAGAATTGTTGCTAGTTTTGTGTATGTTCCAGGGTAGTGTGTGCGGAGAGAAATAAATAGATGTTGTATGCTATATAAGTCTTTACTAGAGTTGATATTACAAAGTTGTATTTACGGCGCGTGTATAGCGGGAAACGGTTTCGGGCGAACTGGCTTTGCCGGGCGCTGCGCATGCGAGGAATATAAAACGACTGCGTCAGCGCCCCTACACTATTCCTCCCCTTTTTTTTAAAAAACTGTAAGTTTTTTTTTTACAATAAAAACTGTTACTCTAAAACGTATTATTAATTACATCTATGGCTAAAAGTATTACGTATAAGTTACAATCAGCATTTGGTTTGAATAACAATGTTGTAACCGGATGTCTGGCGTGATTGCGTCACCTGATATTGACGCCTTATACATTGTTATGAGTTACATATCTAAGTTTAAATATCTTCACGCTATTATTGCAATGGTATAAGCAGTGTACAATTTATTTGTATGTACAATTGATTCAAAAGGTTGCTATTATTACAAATTCTTACAATGCATTATTTTTTTTATTTTTTTAAATTACTTGATAATGTAATACAAAATCATTTGGAAGAATAAATCTTATATTTATCAATACCTGATCTTAAGCTAGTGCGGCTACCTGCTTTTAAAGGTGCCGTCTTGACATTGTACTTAATTAGTATACATATAAAGTTACACGTTAAGGGTAGTCACCATGACGACATGCTCTGCCATAAAAAGAAATTAGCACCCCTGCGGAGTCCACAGCATTCGTCATGATGACGCCAATTAAGAATACACACACATAACAATAATTCACACATTTTACAAAGTAGCACTTGCACCGTTAAACGTCACTTGGAATTTGGGACCTAAACTTTATGTAATTTGACTTGAATGGACGATGGTTACTGAGCAGGTTATCTTAAAAAATGACTTTGGGGTTAGGCGATTCTTGCGGTTTTTGGACTGTTTCTACCCTTATGCTCGGTATGGCTATCGAACTTGCCACTATTTCCTTTTTCAACCACTTTCGAATGCTTTTGATAACCCTTCGTTTTCCAGCGTAGATTAACAATATGGTAAGTAATATTATGGTAGCTATCATGACACAGCCAATGATATTCAATTTGTTGTCCACTTGTGCAACATTTGATAGGTTTTCGTTAACAATTACTTTTTCTTTTGTCTGATTGGTGCCCATTTTTTAAAAATTAATTTGGTGTACGTGGTGTAATTTCGCGACTGTTTTGATTCTTACTATGTTTCAACTGCGTTACCTAGTACATATATTCAATTAATTGACCTACATTATAAAAATGCTAATTTCGATATTTAGAGGGTCTTTTGCTTATTCGCCCAGTTCGCGTTGTATATGTTTCGTCACTGGGTTTGCTTGTTTGAAACCTTACTTTTTTCTGTATTTTATTATGTATCTGTTTGTTTTTTTTATTTTCATTTTCTTCTAATATGTTTTTATTTACTTCCTCTGATGGCAATTCATTATCTATCAATATATATGCTGGTTTTAAGCGATCTATAGATATGTTGGCTTGTCTGTCAGGTAACTGTACGCGATACACTTTTTCGTTTCTACTTATGACGCGATATGGTCCATCGTATGGAGATTGTAATGGTTTCCGTACAGCGTCATTTCTAATGAATACATAATCACTGGTTAATAAATCTTTGTGTATAAAAATCTTGCGAGGTGACTTGTTTACTCTAGTGGACGGTTTCAACCCATCTATTAGGTACGTCCTTAATTTTTTTAACGAAATTGTTGTCATCATGCAACTGTACATTGCTATGGTCATAAAAGTCACCTGGTAGCCTAATATTACTGCCGTATAGCATTTGTGCTGCGGTTACGCCTGTGTCGGACCTAATTGTCGTGCGCAATCCTAACATTACTGTTGCTAGTTCATCTATCCAGCTTTTATTGTCTAAACGTGCTTTTAGTGCTGCTTTTAACGACCTATGCCATCTTTCTATCGCTCCATTGCATTGAGGATGATATGGGGTGGTACGGGTTTTCTGTATTCCCATAATTGTCATTAATTCTCTAAATAAATTACTTTCGAACTGTCTTCCCTGATCACTTGTGAGTTTAACCGGGCACCCATAACGACTAATCCAACCTTCATATAAAGTTTTGGCTACTATTTCTGCAGTTATTTCTTTTAATGGAAATGCTTCTGGCCAACGCGTAAACCTGTCTATTATCGTCAAACAATATTTAAATCCCTCTGGTGTAGTTGGTAGCGGTCCTACTATGTCTATGTGAATATGTTCAAAACGCTTACAATTCTCAAAGGTGCTTAAATCTGCATTGGTATGCTTTTGAACTTTCGCTTTTTGACATCTAATGCAAGTCTTGGCCCAATTTCCAACGTCTTTATTCATATTTGGCCAAAAATACCTATCACTAACTAATTTTCTACTTGCTCTAATGCTTGGATGGCTCAAGTTATGTATTGAGTCGAAAGCTAAACGTCGAAACTTTCCGGTCAAGTATGGGCGTGCTGAGTCGGTTGAAACTTCACAAACAATGTATTTCTCTGTATTGTATATAGTTACACGTTTCAACATTATGTTGTTATTGTTATTCGATTCGCTTTGCAATTTTGCTAGCTCGCCGTCCGTTTCCTGTGCGGCTGCAAGTTCTGCGAAGTCGATCGTTGTGGGGCACGATATTGTTGCTACTCTGGATAATGTATCCGCCACTAAATTATCGTTCCCACTAATGTGTCTTATGTCCGTGCTGAATTCGCTAATGAACATGATCTGTCTAGCTCTCCGAGAAGTTTCTCTATCTGTACCTATTTTACTAAATGCAAATGATAAAGGCTTATGGTCTGTAAAAATAATTAACTGTTGACCTTCAACCATGTTGCGGAAATGAATTATGGCTGAATATATTCCTAATAATTCCCTGTCATATGTACTATATTTCATTTGGGCTTGTGTTAATTTTTTAGAAAAATACCCTAATGGTTTCCACTTGTTGTTTAACTTTTGCTGTAATACTGCGCCCACACATGTGTCTGACGCATCGGTCATTAACGCTAACGGAGTATTTGACGTTGGATATGATAACATTACCGCGTTCTTTAGGTCTTTCTTACATTGCTCAAAGTTGTTTTCAGCTACTAGTGTCCAGTTAATTTTAGTTTTATCTTTGCGTTTTGTATTTCCTAGGTATTTATTCAACTCTGTTTGATGATCAGCCGATTGAGGTATACTTGCCCTATAAAAATTTAACATTCCTAGAAATCTTCTAAGTTCCTCAACTGTTTCCGGTTTTGGAAAATCTACAATGGCTTTTACCTTATCTTCTAGAGGTCTAATTCCCTCTGTTGACACTTCATATCCTAAAAATTCTAATTTTTGTTTACCGAAGCTACATTTGGAAAAATTTATAGTTATGCCGTATTCATTAAATCTTTCGAAAACTTTTTCTAAGTGTTGTTTGTGCTGTACTTCGTTATCTGATGCTATGATGACGTCATCTACATAGTTGAATAGGAAATCCAAACCTTGCAATACCGTGTGATGCATGAAACGCTGAAACGTTTGTGCTGCATTACGTAATCCGAAAGGCATGCGCATAAATTCAAATAAGCCAAAAGGTGTTATGACAGCAGTTTTTTCAATGTCATTTTCCGCGACAGGTATACAATTGTATGCTCGGTTAATATCTAACTTTGAGAATATTTTCTTATTAGCTAACAAATATGTAAAGTCATGAAGACGAGGTACAGGGTAGCGATCCGGTTTGGTGATCGCATTTAAACGTCTGTAGTCTCCGCATGGCCTAATATTACCGTCTTTCTTGGGTACCACGTGCAGAGGACTTGCCCAAGCGCTGTGGCTCGGCCTGCAGATCCCCAGCTCTTGCATGACCCTAAATTCATTTTTAGCTTTTACGTACCTGTCCGGTGGTAGCTGTCTCGCTCGTGCGTGCACTGGGGTACCAGTTGTTTCTATAAAATGACGAACGCTATGTCTAGGTGTCTCTTTATATGAAACTGGTTTAGTTACCTCTGGGAACTTACATAATAACTCATGATAAGGGCAGTCATCAACAATGGTTTTAACCGTGGGCTCAGTCGAGTCGGAGAGGTTTCCTCTCGCACCTAAATTTGTTGCCTGGTCGACTAGCCTTCGTCCGTTCAAGTCAATTAACAGATTATATTTAGCTAAGAAGTCAGCACCTAATATTGGTTGCTGTACGTCCGCTATCGTAAATAACCAACGGAACGCTCGTCTAAGATTTAAGTCTAGTTCTAACATGTGTGTACCGTACGTAGTTATTTCGGTTCCGTTCGCAGCGTATAACTTATAACCGGCACTTTGTGCGTTATTTTTCTTGAAAACCACTCTGCGAGGTAGAACTGACACATTTGCACCACTATCTACTAAAAAGTTCAAACCTGAGTTCTTGTCCCGGACGCTTAGACGGTGATTTCCGTGCACGCGGTCGCAGCCACCCGTCGCCGACTGCACCGACACTAGTTTTCCGCTGGCTTCGACTTCTTCCAATTGCACGGATGTTCACACCTCGTCGCCTTGTTACGGAATCGGAAGTGGTACCGGCACAACCAGTTGGGGTCATCACTTGTCATCGCCTTGGTAGACCTGGAGTTCGATCCCGACCTGGATCTGCTTCTTCTAGATCTAAAGTTTCGCGAACGACCTCTGGGTGTGCTCTCGAGTCTGCGTAATCTATCACCAAGTTGTCTTATTTCGGCTATCACTGCGTCATCCTTTTTCGATGGGCTTGACGCTTCTTTCACACTAGCGACACTGTGGACCGGAGTTGCGTTTTCTGCTACATTGTCTGCGATCGACGCTAATTTTTCTAAGTTTGCCTCGTCGGATACTGCCAAAATGCTGCGTATAGACGGTGGTAATTGGTTCTTCCACATCACCCTGAGTGTTTCGTCTGTCACCCTTCCTCTGGCTAGCTCCCTCATTTTTCGAAGAAGGTGTGATGGCTGCTGGTCTCCCAGCTCCATTCCGCAAACAAGCTTTTTGATTTGACATTCATCCGACTCTCTGTAAACTGAGAGTAACTTTTCTTTCAAGGTCTCGTATTTTTTTTCTTTGGGCGGTTCAAATATAATTGATGCTACTTGTTCTGTGACTTCCTGGTTGAGCTTCGAGACTAATATTCGGTACTTGGAGTCGTCGGACATCTTCTGCGCATTTATAATTGTTTCCGCTTTGGCGAACCATAATTCTGGTGACTTGGTCCAAAAATTTTCTATCTTGTCGGTCACGGACACGGGTGAGAGAACGTATTCTCCAGCGGTCGCTTTTTCTTCCATCTTCAGGCTTGACTTTGTGACTTTTTCTCAATAAGCACTGTGGGTTTTCACACAATACCGCGTGGATGTTAGGATGAGTTGCCCGTTCTCGATCAACGCACACACTTTAGAATCACGTCGGGGTCACCAATTTTGTGTATGTTCCAGGGTAGTGTGTGCGGAGAGAAATAAATAGATGTTGTATGCTATATAAGTCTTTACTAGAGTTGATATTACAAAGTTGTATTTACGGCGCGTGTATAGCGGGAAACGGTTTCGGGCGAACTGGCTTCGCCGGGCGCTGCGCATGCGAGGAATATAAAACGACTGCGTCAGCGCCCCTACACTAGTATTTGTAGGTAGTTTTGTTAGCAAAATGGTGGATTATGTTTTATTGCCGGCGGACGCGCGCGCGGTGGCGAGGATCGCATGCGCCATGTTAATCGCTGAGTTCTCGCCGCCGCGCGCGCGCTGTGTTTAGTCTAGTTTGTGATCTTCCTCTGCGAGTCTCAATATACTTTTTCTTTCTTCAACTGAGCCTTCTGTAAATAATATATATTCCGTGCCCAGGTCTCCGGTAAAGAACAATGCTTTACAAGCATTTTTTGTTGAAAATAAATATCCATTGAAATGTTTTATATTTTTCTTTATTCATCAAGCTGAAGTGAAAATAAAGGAAAACTTTAATCTATTCTCTTCTTACTGCAGTTGTATTGAAAGTTGGACTAAAATAATGGAAGATAGGTATTTCTTTTTCTCGAGTTCCTAGTAGAGCTTTTCCTTTAAAGTTGAGTGTATTGAAGAGATTTTGTATCGTTAGTGAATTCGCTTTCTTTTCGGATGACTATTCTAGTTTTAATACTTCTTGATGTTTTAGTTTTACTAAACGTGACATCGCCTAAGCTCTTGTGACTCTTGTATGTTACAAAGTCATCATCAGCCTAGCCTTTTCCCAACTATGTTGTGGTCCAACTAGGTCGGCTTCCAGTCTAACCGGTTGCAGCTGAATATCATATTTTACATGGAGCGACTGCCTATCTGACCTCCACAACCTGGTTACTGGGTAATGTGATACCCCTGGATAAGACTGGTTGTCAGACTTTCGGGCTTCTGACGACCCGTAACGACTGTCTAAGATCTACGAATGACAGCCGGGACCAACAGTTTAACGTGCTTTGCGAGGCACGGAAGGGTCTTGGTATATAATATTGGCCACCCATTCACGGACCAACAGCGACAAGCTTGGTAGCGAGCAATGGGTAGCTCGCCACCTGGTAAGGACCAGGCTCGGGTCGACGGCGCGTAGTGTTCCACGCGCGCCTCAAAGAGTTGTCAGCAGCACTGAAGGGGTCTGCTAGGACCGATGCCTGTCAGGGTCGCGAAATTGTTCGAAAGAGATACCGTGACCCTGGCACATGGGCAACTGAAGGAACACGGGTGGGTTTCAGTCAGTAAAGTCTGACACGCCCTCCCGCTCCACCCAGAGCGGGAGAAGTCATTTAATGATTTCCCATACAAAAAAAAAAAAAAAACAGCGACAAGCTTAAAGCAGGTTAGATCAATCGACCCGTGCGGCTATTATAGCTAATCCACAAGCCCCACACGTTATACAGTATTAGGTAATTGCTTTCTTTTGGAAAATAACCATCGTATTTTTCGAAATAGTATGTATTTAATTGGATCTCTAATGATTCCCATTTTGCGATCCAACGAATATTTTTGAACACTAACAAAATGATTGCATCTCGTTTCGTAAAACTCAAATAATTCTTATTTGGGAGGAATACTAAATAGCATATTGCGACTAATTTACTAGAGGTGTCTTAGCTTAGTTATACAACCAACTGTGACAAACGGTCGGAGTGTTAAAAAGAGACTCAATCATTAAAACGGTGTAAACTAATATTTATAAGAAATGCGAAAAATCTTACGCGGCTCAGTTACATATTTCTCTTGCTAAATGAAAATTAGCATTTTTCTACTCTTAATCATACTATTATTTATTTTGTGTTGGTCACTACAGAGTGTATTTTGCAAGAAACTCTAAAACTAGATTTTCCTTGCTAACAATGTTATCAGTGTTCTGGTGGACGCAGTGGTCTGACCGCGTGATTGCAATCTCTTCGCCATCTCTTGAAATAAAGGAGCTCGCTCAGAAACATCTACATGAAGCTATACTAAGAAAAGAGGTCACTTATGTCATTATAATAATACTGGCCAGTAACTGTCACAGTACGGTAGCCTAATGACATGGATACTTCGACACATACCGTAAAAAGTAGGTTGAAGTGGCGCGGGAAAAGAGTTCGTGGCAGGAATTTGTGGGCTTAGCTGGCCTTTATCCAGGATTATCAGCCTATAAAGGTCCTACTACCGGGACACGGGCCACCATGTAGACCCAGTCGGGTTGGTAGATGCCTTTGAATTTGAATTTGTGGTTCTAGGACAGAACTGGTTTTCTCACGATGTTTTCCTTCAGCGTTTAGGGGGCAGTGGTATTGAAATAATGTACACAATGTGAAGCGCCTGTCTTTGTTCGAACGTAGGACCAAATACACCGCCGTTACCACTAGGCCACCACTGCTCTCGCCCTCGCTTTTTTCCCCCACAGTATGCGAAAATAAAACACTGCAAAGTAAAAGCATCTTTTAAAACAAACAAAGATGGAATGAGCATTAATCATCAAGAATCTTTGCTGCATGTTGTCCATTTTAAACCACCACAAAGCCGTTACATTTATATTATTTCACCCTTATTTTATTTTATACTTCCAAGGTTTTGTATATCACAGTACCAAACGTTGGAAGTACAAAATGAAATAATAGGTTGGGGAAAAAGTTTCTTTCGAATTTTTTAAGAAAATTCAAAACATTTTTAATAAAGTTTATTTAGATTTAACTAAAGTATGTAGGTACCATTTTGTTCGATAACTTTTTGCCATCTTGTAGGTAGGGACATGATCCCATTGCTATAGAAATTTTGGGACTTCTGGTCAAAATACCGGGACAAGTGGTTTTGGCAGTCCTCTCGTGATGTTAACCTGACACTGCCTAAAGAATTCTGAAGAGACCGAAACAGGTGGAAATCTAAAGGTGCAAGGTCAGGACTATACGGCGGATGCATTAACACCTCCCAGCCAAACTTTCTTAATTTTTGTTGGGTGGCTAAAGATGCGTGAGGTCTAGCGTTATCATGATGAAAAACCACACCCCTTCTGTTGATTAATTCCGGCCGCTTTCTCTCAACTTCTTGCTTTAATCTCATCAGTTGTTCGCAGTAGAGTTCAGAATCGATGGTCCTGCCTGGTGGTAACAGCTCATAATGAATAGTGCCCTTCCAATCCCACCACACACACAGCATCACCTTGTTGCGAGTTAACCCGGGTTTCGCCACAGTCTGTGAAGCCTGACCGGCCTTTGACCACGACCTTTTTCGCAAGTTCTTGTCATACGTGATCCACTTTTCATCACCAGTTATCAGCTTCTTCAAAAATGATTCGGTTTCATTACGTCGTAATAAAGAATCACAAATGAGTACACGGTTCATTAGGTTTCTTTCAGTGAGCTCGTGAAGTACCCAAATGTCGAGCTTTTTTGTGTACCCAATTTTTTTCAAATGCGCCAAAACTGTTTTGTGGTCAATTTCCAGTTCTTCAGCTACGTCGTAACTACTGGTATGCCGATCTTGCTCCACTTTTTCAAAAATGGCATCCATTTTATCCGTAATAGGGCGACCAGAGCGACGTGCATCTTTGACATCAAAATTTCCGGATTGAAAACGCTTAAACCAAATTTGTGCTACTCTCACAGACACTACACTAGGTCCATAAACATCGTAAATTTTTTTCACGGCTTGCGTTGCATTTTTACCTTTTTTGTAGTAAAATTTTAAAATGTATCGAATTTCTTCATTAGATTCACTCATCTTGACGGTACGAAAAACAAATGAAAATCACACATTTTCCTAATTCGAATTTGGAATTATGTTCTTTAAAATTTAAACTTTCAGTGGTACCAAAACCAGCCAGATATAAACAGTATAGCCAAAGAGATTTTATTACAAGTTCATACATACTATAATGCGAAAAGACTTTTTCCCCAACCTAATAGAAAAAGGCACATAAGTCACAGCTAGATTGCTCACATCACACAATAAGAGCACAGGCTACTTTTACGTTTGTTTTTAAACCCAGAAATACAAAGCTAGTGGTACATGATTGGTAAAACGAAATATTAGCAGTGTACACGAGCTTAACATTCCGGGCCGCAAAGTTTTAATTTTAAAAACGGGAGCAAACGTCGTGCCTAGGACAAAGGCGTACCGAGCCCCGCGCTACTCAATGTGATGCAAGCAACAAGAGATAGCGGTGAAAATAGAAAGAAAGAAAGAAACAAAATACGTTTATTTGCGGCAAACATGACGCACAGAAAGATCAGAGGTATATACAAACATAAAAATAAAGTGTGGGAAAACATGCGTCACATCCACGCAAAACGGCCATCACTCAGCATAATACTGTGACCCTATACACAGACAGAGTCCCAGCGCTGGTTTTCAGTGACAGCCGGTGCTGACGTGATGACGTCGACCGGTGCAGCAACAATCATTAAATAAATACTGGTACATAAATTATCCTTAGATGAAATAATTATATTTATTTGACAAAAGAAAAAAAAAAAAAAAAAAAAGTGGCAACATTCCGTCCCGACTGCAATCTGACGCAAGCGCCGCCAGCTTTAGTAATCTGTGAGAATACTGACAGACAGCGAATTTGACAATGACGTAGGTAACTACAGTCTATTGATTACGTAAGAAATTACATCATGGCGGCGGCGCTTTGATGGCGTCACAGAGTATATTGTAGGCGTTACGCAATGAGTAATAGTGTAGTGAATAGTGAATGTTATGATAATAGGTAGTTAATGGGAAATGGTGTGGTGGTATTGTTTTTGGAGAAAGTGTGGAATGTTGTAGTTCACAGATTCGGTGATTTAACTAGGAGATCGAACACAGATCGGTAACAAGATGGTAAGTAAAACATTAAACAATGGATTTAGTTATGCACAAAGACATCAGGTACATACTTAACAATGTTTACATCGCATGACTTAAAAATAAATGATTTTTATTACTAAAATTAGATTGGGAAATTACATAGATAAGAATTCATATATATATATATATATATATATATATATATATATATATATATTATATTATTGTATAATTTGTATGTTTGTAAAATAACATTATTATACTTAAACTAGCTTTTGCCAGCGGCTTTACCCGCGTATGATACATATAAACCTTTCTTTGGAATCACTGTCTATTGACGAAAACCGCTTTAAAATCCGTTGCGTAATTTAGAAATACAACTTTGTTTTATACCATGTAAAGAATTATTATCGTTTTATCCCTTAACCGTGTAGTGCTGGACGTAAAGAAGAGCATCACCCCATTTCTTCCCGGGGGTGTCGTAAAAGGCGACTAAAGAAAGTACTAGAGGGTAGGGAATAGCGTTCTCTATGCATTTAACCACCATACTGAGAACACCAAGCGCCTGCCAAGGGTGGCATTTATGGCAATGCTCTCCAATTCGGGAGTGGCCTCTGTAAGGCAGTGGACTCCTACGGCTGAGATGATGATGATGATGATTGTTTTGTCATCATCATCATCGTCATCATGTCAGGCCGCGAAAATGTAATTACGTTTTTGGGGTTCCGCACCTCAAAAGGAAAAAGCGGAACCCTTATAGGATCACTTTGTTGTCCGTCTGTCCGTCCGTCCGTCTGTCAAGACCCTTTTTCTCAGGAACGCGTGGAGGTATCAAGCTGAAATTTATAACAAATACTCAAGTCTACTGTCCCTTGGAGCTGTGAAAAAATCAAACTTCTAAGCTAACGCAATCAAAAGATATAGCCGTTTATACCTCAAATTTCCTCAAATTTTCGAAACTCGCAAGGGAATCAAAACCTAAAGGGTACTTCCAGTCGATCTAGAATTTTGAAATTTGGTACGAGGCAACGTCTTATCGCACAGATAAAGGAAAAATTGAGAAAACCGTAAATCTTTAGTTACATCATATAATAAACAGAACAAAACACAGACAGAAATAAAACCAAGCCAAGAAACAGAACAGAACTACGACTCGATTGTCGTGATGGGTGAACTTTTACTTATATACCTACAGGTTTGTACGGAACCCTCGGTGCGCGAGTCCGACTCGCACTTGGCCGGTTTTTTCATAGTGGTTCAATATTTCTTTATCTCATTTGCTGTGCCTCGAAAAGCACGTTAACCTGATGGTCCTGGATGTAATTCATGAAACTTTGAAATTTGTTATGAGTAATCAGAAGCCTGAAAGTTCGACAACCATCCTTACCAAGGAATATCGTAATACCCAGTCATTTGTTTGTGAAGTCTGATAGGCAACCGCTCCATGAAAAATACTGGTATCCAGCTACTGGTGAGACTGAGACTAATTGTGAGAATGCTAAGCAGATGATACTGATTCTTCTCAGTTGACATCTTCTTACTCTGTCGACCGGTCTTTATAGTCTGCTTGTAGTACAACGTCAACAGGTATACTTCACTTTGCTAAGTACTTCCTCTCGCTTCGGGCTCCATCTTGGACCAAAACAGGAGCCTTATTATTTCGCGTCCCCATTCCCTGATGATGTCAGGTCTCATCCGCCATTGTGTCACGAGGTTTCAATACACTGTAGTTTTTTTTTTCTGTTTTGTTTCGCTCTGAAAGGATGCCGAGTTTAGAATCTTTTGCCAAAATTCGTAAATAAGTTGTTCGGGAAGCCAATGAAGAGGCGCTGCATTTGACAATGGATTGAGTTTAAATGGGGAAATATCGTGTTCTTGAGGGAGTATTGGTTTCTACAGATTTTATTCACTGTTTCTTCCATTGAGCTGTTCGAGTAGTGTAGTTATAATTTGAAACCTCTATAAATTATTGTGATCGTTACAAACTATCGAATTCTATCTACTGATGAGTAGAAGCATCCTTCCTTAGTTATATGCTTCGCTGATGTGTAATGTCTACCAAAATCTATATTAATATCTAGCATTTCTCTTTCTAATTAATCAGTTACTAGTCGAAAAATATCTTAAATATTTCTAATTAAAATTTCTAATACTGAAGCGGTATCTTAAACGCTACATTCAAACAACGTATCACACTAAAGTCCCGCAAAATCTTACATCGCGCAAGCTGAGTTTACCGCGCATCGACATCACCGACATCTATTGTCTGGCAGTTGCCCACCAGTCACAATACCCATCTGGTTGTATTATCGCCTATCTTCTATAAAGGATGAATTAACTTTACAACCCTATTCCTCATGCCTCTATAATACTACCTAAGACAATTCTTCTTTGATGCAATGCCCAACATCAACCAATTCATCTTCTGTGTCCTTGTTTATCCCAGTACGAGCAAAAAAGCTATCTATGCACGTCTATAGCACATTTGATCTTAAGTCAACTGTAAGAAAGTCTCGTTGGCGCGGCTCCAGCTCACAATCACGAGTTAGTTTATGGCTCCAGTCTTATCCTTGAACATCTTTTTGTTATTCTGGCAGAGCAAAATATACTCATGCTGTTAGTGGATATATCTTATATGTTGATGGCTTAACATTAATAGATTAGCCAGGTTTTCTATTAAGTACCTTGTAAAAAATGTAAAAGTCAAGCATTGTGTCAAATGAGCAAATGAAAGACACTTTTGAAAGTGAACATTTACATTAAAGTAGATTTGATTCTAGTCGCCCCATCCAAAATGTAGTTTGCTTAGAGAAGAATGAACGTTTTTGTTTGAGAATGTGTAACAACTTTTGGTTACCATTCATTAAATAATAGACACTAGGTTTTACCTAAATCATAAATTTAATTATGTTTGCTTTGAAAATGAAGGGGTTTCCACACAACTTTATTCCTTTTCAGCTCTACGGGAGTAGAATTATCAAAAACGCTGAGACTGGTATATATTAATTTTTAATGGTCAGCCCAAACACAAAAGTTGAAGAACCTAGTTTCGAAACTGATGGAATTTCATACAAACTTCCACCCCCTATTTCACTTCTTTACGGAAGCATTTCCTTAAATTCTTAGCTGACGTCTCCTACTCATAATCTACCTCTGTGCCAAATTTCATCTTCTTAGGTCCAGTCGTTTTGAGATTTCGTGATTAATCATTGAGTGAATGAATGTTTATATGAGTGACCTTTTCCATTTATATATAGAGATGTGAAGCTGATGCGTCTACTATTAAATATACATAACAAATAGGTCAAAATAATTAAAAGTGACGAAATGACAGATAAGTAACTTATAACAGAGAAACACAAATGGTGTTCACATATTAACAAACATTGTAAAAGTAAGTATACAATTTTCTTAAAATTTTGGCAAGTAATAAGTCAGTGTGTGGTGTGGTGTCTAATCAATGATATGATTCTAGAACACCAGGAAATAAAAAAAGGTTTATTACATAATTAACAAAACGTATACAGTCGCGAGCATAAATATCTTTCAGTTAAGCAAAATACAAATGCATCTTTCTCGTGAAATAAAAATTGTTGCTCTGAGAAAAAGTATATTTCATGATTATATGCTGTCGTTAATTCTGGGTTCGTAACACCAGAAAATATTTATACTAATATGAAAAAGAGGTAAAATTTGTTTGCAAGTTTGTATTTGAGAGTAATCTCCAGAACTAGCAGTCGAATTTGAAATAATCTTTTTACATTTGATGGCTAATTCTTGACAAAGGTTATAAGCTATTTAATATAGTGCTACGACCTTACCAAGCGAAATAATAAGAAAAACGTTCAGAAAGAACGCCAAGAGAAAATGAAATTATATCGCGGGCTATCGATGCAGTGCTAAATATATCCTTATTTTATATTAAAACAAGAAACACGCAAACAAAGTCGCGGAAGAAGTTAGTCTATCAATAATTTAAAAGAAATTCGCTTTTGAATCTTATGTTGGTAAGTGTAACGTATTTATGGTCGTAACTGTCGTCTCACCTACAAAATAATTACAACTGAAGCTATTTATATCATGTTTAAATTTCAAATGGTTCAGGTGCCTTAAAAAAGCAAAATTAACGGTCTATTTAATAAAATCACTTTGTACAATGTTTTTCGGTTCGTCGCACCATTCGAAAGCATTCCACAAATCCAGAACATAACAAAAAAATAACATGAAAGTAAATCAAGCAGTATACGAGGCACACAAGGAGCTTGAATAGAAACTTTTTACACAAATTCTGTATTCATAGCTCAGAACGATAGACTTTCAGGACAGGAAATATTTTTGACCTAAAGGCACAAAAATCACCAACTTCGTAACTAAGTCAAGTATCTACCAAGATTTTATGGACAAGTCTGAGATGTTAGACCATATCGATGAAAAAAAAAAACTTTTGACCTATCAACGATTTTTTCAAACTTCGAAAACTACCTCGAATGGTCCAAGTTTCAATGGAAGCCATTTTGTTAAATCCCCAAATTCTTTCGATGTTGGAGGACGAAGTATTTTTGAGGCAAAACCACTCAAAAAGTGATACAACTGTGATTCGGAACTCGTCGTCTCTTGAACGTATTTTGCATAATTTCATATATTATTTAAGTAGAAACTTCTGGAGTGGAATTTACATAATCCCGTGCGGTACGTTACGAATACTTATTTGCAAAGTTTTGCGTCGGCTTGATTGGTCAATGGCTTTATGTTGAGTTCGTGTTCTTCGGCGCTGAAGGCAAAGTTTGCAGTTTTAGATGTGTGTTTTTTGAAGTTTGCTTGGTCCACTTTGAGCAGACTTACCTCTCTATACACCTCGTCATTTTGATTGGTTTGAATTTTGTTAGCAGTTCTATAGTATAATTAATCTAGGAAATTTAACTATGAACGAAGAACGAGATACTAGGAATGGCCCGTGAAGGAGTTCGTGGGGTGACTAAAACTGACTAAAACCCACCCGTGTTTGTTGAGTTGCCTGAGCTAGGGCCAGGGTACCTGTATCGAACAAATTCGTGACCCTGGCAGCTAATTAGCAACCTGGAGTCCGAATTTATGTCCGTTCGGTGGCCCCTATTACATGGGACTGATACATATCATACAAATCTGGGACTCTGCCTAATCCCTCGAAAAACAAGGTGATATGTCATGTTTCTTTATATTTGGTTTTAAATAGATCGTTTGGAGACTAAAAATCATAAAGACAAAGATTTAATTTTGCAAATATGTACAGTAAAAAGTGGTAATTATAGGTGGTAAATGAAGCCATATTATACCAGGAGGCATGCAATGGTTATTAAATTATAAACTTATTGGTAATCACGGTAGATGGCAGTCATAATAGTTAGCGTTTCCATTCGAAAGTACAAACTCTTGAAACAAATCACGTATTCAATAAATAAATTCATAACTCCATTCAACTTTGCCTACGACAAAAACACAAGAACCCTCGACCGATTAATAAAACATGAGCACCAAACTGCCCATCTTTGGACACTCCATTCCACACTCCAATATATCTCAACCAGGACTAACAAATAAAAGTATCAAATCCCCTATATTTTTAAAGCTCAATAACAACCATATGCCGTCCCTTTCTAACACGATGAAATCAAGCACACCAGAGAAGGATAGCATCAGTCTACTTTATTATGATAATCGGAAAATTCGCCGAGACTGTACGAATGCGATCCCCGAATTCAGAGGTCTGAATAAACGATGAGACACCCAGGAGGTACATATCTATGTAATTTATTGCTCAGAATGTGGTTCAAACTGATTTTCTGGATTTATTCTGAATGTATGTAAGGGCGGTAGAGATTTGTACCTGCTTTGTGAATGAGTGAGAGTCGAAAGCTTACAAGCAGTATCAGTGTTTCTGATTGTATTATCTGATTTTTGTAGAAAAATGGAAGTTTGTTTGTATTTAAAATTATATTATTATATTTTGAGTGTTAATGAATTCTTACTACAGAATGGGCAGCGCCGTTCTCTATACCAATCAACTGCGATCGCCATCCGCCTGCCAGGCGTGGCGATTATGGCAAATTCCCTCAAACCTAAAGAGGCCTAAGTCCAGCAGTGGACATTTTTTGGCTGAAATGATGATAATGAATGAAATCTTTATAGCTTTCTCTGAACGTTTGTGAAACGTAGGAACGTGCTTTGATTTATGACCAAATAATCCAATTGGTAGCAATAGTGGTAGACCAGTGGTAACGGCCGCGGCTTACGAGTTTAAAACCGCTAAACTTCATCATCACTGGTCTCATCACGAGAAAACCGGCTTGTTCTTGAACCAAAACATCTAAGACTTGTAACATCTACGGAGCCGCACTGGGCTTGCGTGGTGGTGTATAGACCAATTCCTGTCACGAAGAAGAGGTCTGTGTCCCAGCAGTGGGAACGATATAGGCTGGCTGTGATTATGATAAGCTCAATTAAATTATACAACGTTAAGGACGCACTTTGTGTGGAAATCGGTTGTCAGCATGTGATGTGGAGAAATGAGGAATATGTCATCAAGAAAGTTTTGATATGAATTTGAATGGAGGAGGAACGAGGAGGGATCTTTCCCTAAGGGGCCATCCATAAATTACGTCACACGTTAAGGGGGAGGGAGGGGGTTGACGAAGTGTGACATTGTGTAACACGGGGGTGGGAGGGGTCCTAAATTTCGTGACGTCACATTTCAAAATCTATTTTAATCTAAGTGTTAAGAGTAAAACACGAAGTTTGAACTATTAACCAACAACTCAAAAACATTTGCAACTCTATCAGTAGAGAATTTCTTACCATGTTTGATGTGATGTTAATTTTATTAAAAAAACATTTAAATTGAAATAAACTGAACGAACTTAAATTGAATGAACTGCTGTTTTACTTCAATAATTATTATTTTTAGATGTAAAATATGTGACGTCACACTAGGGAGGGGGGAGTCTCATAAATGTGACCAGCTGTGACAAGGACGGGGGAGGGGGTCAAAAATCATGAAATTCGTGTGACGTAAGTTATGGATGGCCCCTAAAGAAACGATGGATGAGCTGTATAAATGATGATATAGATAAAAAGGAAGTGAGAACTAATAGAGTATTGTGGCAAAAAGACATAACGCGCCGACCTCAGACTATATACAGGAGAATGATGATGGTAACGTACGTCATTCAAGATAGCAACTTACTGTTTTTAATATAAAAATCAATATTGGTGGTTCTAAATCCATTCCAGCCATGGACAGAATGCGTTCCTGACTTCTGTAAGTGCGACAACTCTAGTAAATAATAAAGATCAAATTCGCCGATCACATATTCGCTTATATGAAAATGACGAGTATCAAGAATTCATAAATTCAAGCACCAATTCCACCAAAAATAATCATAATCAACACTGCACTGAACTATGTTACTCTTAACCTATATCTATATTTAAGCTTTTAACTGTCTTAATAATAAGAATGTCTTTAATATTAAGTATGTTTATTTGTATAACTTTAAAACCACTGTAATTATTTTTTAAGTAAGTTCATGCATGCTGTGTTTATCGCTTCATATTGTACACTTGGTGTGTATTATAACTTGTATTATTAGATTATAGAGTGTAACAATTGTAGATAGACCAATAAATAAATAAAGAACGTGTTCTCTCGACAGCCGTACTATACATCACTTAATAGAGTAAACAAAACTGCTTTCCCCAAATTGAATAATAGGAATTTAAATATAATTCACTTTGCAATTACACAAACGGTCGCAAAAATAATTCACTTAGTTAAATTATTTCAAATAGGAAATGTATGGCCCGCAAGGTATTACACTATAGCTTTTACATAACGCTTGACTGTGCAAGCAATAACCTGCCTTATTACACACGCAATATAACTCATTGCACCTGCAATGTAATGTGTGTTTATTGCTCAGTTAGTGTAAATGAAAATAAACTGTAATAGCAAGCAATAAGGCTGTATTTCATAATTATGTAAAGTCGTATATGACTATGGAAATTTCTCTCTGCGTGACAGATAGACGTATCCTTTTGGAATATTCATTGAGGGAGAGAGATGCTTTTGATGCGACGGTATGTTAAAAATCTTGATCCTTGTCGTCCATTCATTGGGTCCTTGAATACGGAGGACCCTCTTCTCGTTCTAATTATGAAAATTTTGAGAGGTACCTATATAACGAATTTGGACTCATTTGTCTGTGAAAAAGAAAAAGTATGGGTTGATCTTTTTCCAACAATATGAAAGTAGAGACTGAAAATATTTACGTTTTGTTAGAAACTGCCTCGCACGGCATTTAGGCACTTCATAAAAAACTCCTCCATTTCTCTATTAAATGTAGTTGAATATTATTTCTTTATACATTTATCGGACGAGTCATGAGTACGGGATGTCAATTGACAACGATATACAAGTGTGAACTTCGCGCGCTTCTACAGAGTCTAGCCTGACGTTCATCGAGAGTACCGCAGCAGCGTGTTAATTTTTTTGTTCCATTATTATTCGATATGAAATTAAATTTCATTTGACCCTGCAGATAAGGTGTGAATAAAAAAAAATTGTTCTATTAACATTATCATTTCAGATATTATTTGAAGCGTTGTTGTGCCGACCCAAAATAAGCTGAAAAACGGGCAGGACAATGATGATATTAATAAGCATCGCCGCAAACTAGGAAACTCTTCTAAAAAAACTGTTTTTAAATGTAAGTTAAATCTTTTGTCCCCAGCGCGTCGGCTGCGACCTCCGAGTGGGCTCCACTCGTCGCGTGGACGAGTGTGGTGTCTGCGGAGGAGACGGCTCCTCCTGCTCAAGACCCCGGTACCACTGGCTGGCGACACCAGGGTCCTTGTGTTCTGCCACTTGTGGGGGAGGTGAGTTTACCTGTTTCCTTTTTTGTATTGGTTTGAATGCGCTCAATCTGACTTTATAATAAAGAAGTAGTAGACTGCATTAAAATAGGTGTATTGTGGCAACAGTTCCATCTTTTTATACATTGGTATTGTAAATTATGGCATTTGCAACAATAAGCACCATGCAGAAGCGTAAATTCACGGTATTCAAGAAAATCAAACCTTTATGTATTTTTGAATATTTCGCAGAATTCGCTATTAACTATCACTTTTCCCCTAACTCTCAAAATGAATGGCCTTCATTGGTATTCTGTTTGACTCCTCATAAACTTAAATAATGCTGTCAATATGACACAATTTACTAAAATATCAAACAGTTAAAAGCTATGTATAGTAATAGTAAGTATCGTAATTTATGAATCATTTCAAAATCATTTACGTTTATGAACTTGACAGTTTATACTGAGTATAAATAACGAGGAAGACATCTGTATTTAATCAGCTATCTAACAACCGATTAACAGTTTAGAGAGAAGTTATATTTAGTCAAGATTTCTGGGAAATTATCAAATGTATTTATTACTAGCCTCCGCCGTTCCACTCCTACGCAAAAGCTTCGGGATCCATTAATTCCATCTTCGTGAGCCCGCGCGTCCTCCTTCCAATTTTGTTAGAATCAATCCAGCTCGTCCCGCCGTCTCCTACGTGGTCTGCCGCGACACCTTCTCACTGTTTCAAATCTCCAGAAATTCATAAAAAAACGTTTCCTTTATTACCATGATTTTTTTCGTCTTGGCTTTGCTGGTACTTAATTGTTCCAAATGGGTCTTTGACCACATCTCGGAAGGAATATGTCAATTATAAGTCACACTGTGTACGATTTTAGTCCGGAAAATCTAACAAACATTGACGTGCGTTACGTTTCTTCATTATTGAACGTTTAAAAAGTATTAGCAGAGGTATAACAAGAAACAGCATGGGAAAGTATGTTGCGGATAAGACGCTATTTCCCACTGGGACATATCAAAGGCATTGCATAGTAAGAGCACCAATTAAATTGAACCAGAGATCTCTGAAACATGTGCCGAAAAAAACAACCAAGTGTTTTAACGTAACATCACTTCCGTGTCGTGCCGAACTTAACAATGGCACCACCCCATTTCGTCTCGTGGGTGTCGTAAGAGGCGACTAAGGCAATGACTAAAGAATGGGCTGCAAAGTATTCTCTATACATTTTACCACATACTGCGATCGTCAACCCGCCTGCCAAGTGTGGCGATAATGGAAAATCCCCCAAATTGGGACAGGCCGATGTCCAACAGTGGATGTCTTTCGGCTAAAGTGATGATGATGATAAACATCACTGTATTCTCTGAAGAGTAAGGTAAAGGTGCATCTATACCTAGTACACCCATATTTCGTCAGTTAGATACTATGTTATAAGGGGGGAGTCTACTGCCATCAACCGGTCACAAATTCATTCTCCGGACTACTACTGAGAAATGAGTTGGTTGGCTGGTTCTTCTATATATGTAAAACTAGCTTTTGCCAGCGGCTTCGCCCGCTTGGAGTTCGGAAAACATCCCGCGGGAACTTAATACCGGGATAAAAAGTACCCTATGTGTTAATCCAGGTTATAAACTATCTGTATTCTAAATTTCATCCAAATCCGTTCAGTCGTTTTTGCGTGAAAGAGGAACAAACATCCACACATCCATACATACAAACTTACGCGTTTATAATATTAGTAGGGTTCAAAGTCCTGAGTGACTGAGTGACTGACATATATCAACGCACAGCCTAAACCGCTGGTCCTAGAGACATGAAATTTGGACGGTGTGTTCTTTGTGAGGAGTAGGTATCAATTAAGAAAGGAGAAGAAGTTCATAAGAGGTTGAAATGGTGAATTTTTCAAAATCCACGCGGATGAAGGCGCGGGCAGAAGCTAGTGGTATATAAAGATGGTCACCCATCTAGGAAACAACGTCGACAAATTGCCTTAAATACGTAGATATTATATTGCATTCGTGTGAACCAAATTATAAGCCGCACGGTTGCTTTAAACTAACTTATTCATCCATTAATTGAAGGCCAACTACCTACTTGTCTGCCTACTCCCTCGCGGTTACCAGCCTCAATATAACATAAGCCCAGTTGGTAACAGAAACAAATGACTCCGGCGCAATTCCGCTGTGTTAATACTTATCTCAGATTCATCTTTCAAGGGTTCTTAATTAGAATCGCCCGATGAGAATTTCGCTAGCGTAATGGGGACGAGAGACTTGCGACTTTTTAGTTGTGGATGCGATTAGTCGAGAAAAATTTAACGATTTTTTTTATTTGTTTTGAAACTTGAATGTCAGAGGAAATAGTATCTGTTATTTGAAACAAATTTCACTTTCTGTTAATATAGTAATATTGGGAGGTACAGACTCTAGCACATCAAGCTACCCGAAACTGACAAATTTTGTCAATCAGCCTTGAACCTAATGCTTTGAACGACGTGAACAGTGCACTCTCAATGGTTACCGATTGGTTTACGGCAAATAACCTAGTTCTCAATGCCAAGAAAACCAAATGTGTAAAGTTCGCCTTACCGAATGTTAGAAATCTAGGTCCCAACATCGTCTTAGATAAAGAGGTGCTTAAAACTGTAGACTCGGCAGTTTTTCTGGGCATAACAGTGGATGGCAAACTTCAGTGGGGCCCTCATATTTCAAGCCTAGCGGGGAGGCTCAGTTCAGCTGCCTACGCCGTCAGAAAAGTAAGACAATATACTGACGTTGATACAGCTCGGTTAGTCTATTTTAGTTATTTCCACAGCGTTATGTCTTACGGTATTCTACTGTGGGGTACAGCAGCTGATATTCAAAATATTTTTGTCCTTCAGAAACGAGCTGTTCGAGCAATTTACCAGCTAGGTGCCAGAGTTTCCCTAAGGGACTTTTTTAAAGATATTGGTATTCTTACGGTGTCATCACAATTCATTTTCGCCAACATCTTATATATTAGGCAAAATATACACTTATACGCTAAAAACAGTGATATTCACACTGTTAACACTAGAAGTAAGGACAAACTACGTGTTCCCTTTCACCGGCTTCATAAGGTGCATAACTCATTTGTTGGGCTTGGTATAACATTTTACAACAAGCTACCACCTTCTTTACTAGAATTACCTTTTAATGCGTTTAAAGCTCAAGTAAAATCCAACCTTTGTCAAAAGGCGTACTATTCCATCAACGATTATTTAAATGATAAGAATAGTTGGTCGCTGTGATTAACTCAAGACAATGTTTATGTTCTTTCTCCAGTATTAGCGTACCTAGTGATAGGTTCAATATAATTGTTTCCATATTTTTTTCCTGTTTATGCCAATTTTATTTTATTAGTATTGCATAATGTGGTTTGCTAGCGACCTCGACAAGTAATCATTCAATTCTTGCTTGAGCAACCGGCAGCAAGTTCGTCATGCTCCCTTAGATGTCAATGCTTGCGGTAGCGTCGGGGGTCGGGTTACCCCCTTCCCTCAAATATGGCGAGGGGGGCAATGGCTGATCTTTGCGTTATGCTCGTGAACGGGTGCTGCTTGTGGTGACTGGTCGTCTTGCTGACTTTGATGTTGATATTATTATTAATATTACTTACCTGTTTAATTTATTTTACGTCGATGGTCCTAGTTTATCATTTGTGGCCTCGAGTTGTAACTCAGGTCGTAACAGCTATGTAAACATTCAGCATTGCATATGTAAGCTGTCACGCCCTTTATGCCAGTTTTTTTATTTTTGCAGCCATGTTTCTATATACATATTTTTTTCTGCTTATGCTTGAGTATAGTTTTCATTTTATTTGTTGGTATATTGGGTTGGCTAGCTGGCATATAGCAAATCATTTAATTTAATTTGTGTCTCTTAATGTTTTACTATATACCATTGTATAGAATCAAGTTCTTCTAACTGGACAGACAGCTGTGCTGCTGGGGAGTTTGTTGGCCACTTCTTCTTCCCAGCTAAAGCACTAGGAAGTGCGCGACGGGTGGGCGTTTTGGGGGGACTGTCTTTTGTAATTTTGACGTTCGAAAAGTGCTGATCCTCAGCCTAATTTGAATAAATGACTTTTGATTTTGATTTTTAGAGACAAAGTTGAAAATCTATTAAAGAAATTTAACAGATTGATTAATGATGATTGATGATTGTTTGATTGATTGATGTGCTGGCGTCTGTATTTACTTTCAAAGCTGTAAACTTGGTAATTTATTTGTTTTATTTTGGTGTGTAAAGAGGTGGTAATTTATTTATTCAGACGTTCACGTGATTTATGTCACTAAATAAGTCAAATCAAATCAAAATAATTTGTTAATTTATAACAAATTACAATTCTCTGGAATACGTACTTTGCATTTTCAACTTGTAACGACCCCACTGCTGGGTCACCGGTCTCCTCTCGGTAAGCGGAAGCGAGAGTAATCCACCACGTGAGTCCAGAGCAATTTTGTAGACGTCACATCTCTACTTATTTTTTTTTAACCTATTCCTTCACTATTAACACAAAGTATACTGGGCCACCATTCATTTCGTTATCACTGGGCCACCATTCATCATTTCAGCCGAAAGACGTCCACTGCTGGACATAGGCCTCCCTCAAGCTCCGCCACTTGGACCGGTTTTGTGCTTCCCGCATCCAGCGGATTTCTGCGGCCTTTACAAGGTCATGTCCATCTTGTGGGAGGCCTTTCAACTCTACATCCTCCGGTACGCGGTCGCCACTCAAGAACCTTTCGGCCCCATCAGCCATCTGTTCTGCGAGCAATGTGCCCTGCCCACTGCCACTTCAGTTTAGCAACTTTTCGGGCTATGTCGGTTACCTTTTTTTCTCCTACGGATCTCTTCATTTCTGATTCGATTGCGTAGGGAAATTCCAAGCATAGCCCTCTCCATCGCCCTTTGGGTGACTTTCAGCCTTCCAATAAGTCCCATTGTGAACGACCACCATTGCTTTCAATACCGTCGTCACCACTCTCGAATTCTATTCAGACGATTAAAACGCATAGACTCACCATAAAGTAGTTCACCGATCGCTCGTCTACATCGCACCACTTAAGGAACTGTTGCGCGGAGACAAAAGGAATTCGCTGTCTGATTTATCGTAAGCTTCGAGTAATGGCGGATTTCCAGATATAAATTACAGGCAGACCCGGAGGCCGACAATTAACAATGCTGCCCTCACTAATGTATCGAAGAGATTTGGATACAACGCTCTGTGAGAATTTTGGTTCGGGATGTAATTCGTTGTTGAGACGCCTCTTAAAATTGTGTTGGAGTTTAATTGATATTCTTGATTAAAATTGAAAATAGCCCTGTGTTTTATTAAAATGGGCTCTACCCTGCTTATTGGCTGGTGTTTTGTAGTATTAAGACTATTCTTCTACAATTGTTGACGGTATGAGAGAAGATTCCTAACCTTTCTTCGGTTACAGTTTTTTTTTTGTCATGTGGAAATTTCACAGACTTAAAATACTTGATTGCATTATCTAGTAACTCCCTTAGTCGCTTTTTACGACACCCACGAAAAGAAATGAGGTGTTGCTATTCTTTATGTCCGGCACCTCACGTTCTAATGTTATGTTACTGCAAATCACTTAGTGGCCTTTTTGTAGGCACATATGTTTCCGAAGTCTCCGGTCTGATGCAATTGGTACTCATTACTGGGTAATAAAAATAAAAATAATAAAAACTTTATTGTTCAAGAAATGCTATGTACAAATTGAAATAACACTAGCCTCCACACTAGGATTCCCTGTGTCGTGGAGGCCAGTCTCTTTCGTCTTACACTATTACATCACAGTAGGGAGGCACATATGTATCTAATGTTGGTTGGAACGATAACAATAACGAAATGATCAACAGCCAATGCCTTTGATAAAGTTCCCGGGGGAAATGACTTCGTATCTACAACATACTTTTCCATGCACTTTCTTGTGAAATCTCTGTCCATGTTTTGTTCCTATAGCATACGTTCATTAATGGATTAATATGACACACATCAAAATTAGTTTGTGTTTACGGACGAAAATCCTATACAATGTCACTTGTTATTTGAAGTAATTAAATAATTAATTATTTTATTTCTGTAAGTAAATTTGAAGTACAAATACTTTTGCACGTAAATAATAAAAAAAAATAACTAGATGAGATCGGCGTTTCCTGTCTGACTACTCTGAGAAGAAAGGACGAAGCAAATTCAGAGGTCACGGTTTCTTTTAAAGTCCAGTCATAATAATGGTCACATCATCTGCAAACCATGTAGATTTGTGTCTGAAATGGTCTTTTAAGGAAAGAACCCCACGTATTGAGTGGACTTGTCAAGTCACTGCGTATTTGTCACTAGTCAGAACTTTAGAAGCTCATTTCTTCCAAGACGTGGTCGAATGACCAATTTGTAACAATTAAGCACCCCATAAAGTGGCGAAAATTTGTATATTTTTGGACATTACCCAGAAATTGTGACTAAAATAACATTCGTCTAAACTGTTAATGAAATGTTAGAAAGCTGATTGAATAATGATATTTATCTACCTCGTTTAAACTCAGTACAATTTTGAGCTCATTGGTGTCAAAGTTCATTTGAAAATGGTTTTTAAACTACTTACCTACTATAATTTTAAACTGTTTGATATTTAAGGAAATCTGGTCACATTGATAGGATTATTAAAGTACTAGCTTCTGCCCGCGACTTCGTCCGCGTCAAATTTTTGCTCCCCTGACCCTTCCCGTCTCATTGAATTGCCTGCCAGTTTTCATCCATTTTTCGTTGCTGCTCCACTCCTTTTAATTGTAGCATGATGTTATATAGCTTATAGCCTTCCTCAGTAAATAGGCTTCCCAACACAAAAATATTTTTTCAATTCGGACCAGTCGTTCCTGAGATTGCCGCATTCAACCAAACAAACAAACAAACTCTTCAGCTTTATAATATTAGTATAGATAGTATAAATTAGGAGGAGTCTAATAGAATACTAAATAGCCCATTCAATTTGAGAGTTAAGAGAAAAGGGATAGTGGCGAATTTAGCGAAATTTGCCAAAATACATAAACGTTGAGTTCATCACCACTGCTCTCGAAACGGTGAAGGAAAACATCGTGTGGAAACCAACATGTCCGAGAAACATTCGAAAACATGTGACATCTTCAAACCCGCACTGGGCACACGCGCTGAATTATGGCCCTCTCGAAGAGAGGAGGTCTGTGTCCCAGCAGTGGGAACAATATAGGCTGATTATGCTGCTAGATTGTCCTATAGAGAAAGACCAGCATATTTTCACCATATTGTGGATATTGTCCTCTAATTTGTAATAAACTGGTAATGCCTGAAGAAAGACAATATTTTATGTAAAAAAAACTATTCTACGGTTTTGAGTCGGCCGTACGTCACTCTTAGCAAAACCAGTTTGCTTAACTTATACCATTGAAAGTCTGTAGGTACTATGGCCAGTTACAAATCCCAGTTACTACTGAAAGAACTGCGCATCTTGAACTAAATAAAGGAGGTGTTCCTTTCAGATCTCCAGTTAACAAACTTGATTCACTAATTCTCTGTTAAGGTGTTAACCCTAGCACGCCGTCTATTTATTACAGAAGAAACATTATAACGCAGACCTAACCCTCCACTAGATTACCTCCTGCCCACTGACCCGAGACGGTCTTCCAGACCTTCAGACGTTTCAATTGTTAATTAGGTGTCAGTGTCGTAATGATTAATGGGGTCTGTCAGACCCCTTTGTCGGTTAAAGGGTTGAGAAACGACGGTCAAGACTAAATGAATGGTTGTGACTTTTTGGAGGGTTGGACTGGAGATAATTTTCGCGGTGTTTTGATGCCGATAAGAATTTCATTGTTAGGGTTAACGGGTACTGAAATCCAGGATTTGTAATGAACCTGCCAGGGTCGCGAGATTTGTTCGAAAGAGTCACTGTGGCCCTGGTATGTAGGCAACTGAAGGAATACGGGTGGGTTTTGGTCAGTAAAAGTCTGACACGCCTTTTCGCCTCACCCAGAGCGGGAGACGACATTTGATGATTTCCCACCCAAAAAAAAAAAGAGTTTATATTGAAAGTTAGTTGACATACTCACGGACGTGTCTCGTGCCTCGTTTTTCAGTCTTCCTCTCACTCGACTCTGCCCACGCGCCGCTTTCTCTACCGAGCACGTTACGGCGTATACCCTCACCTTAGTACTACAAAAATCAATTGAGAGACTATTAACACTCAGTTTTATAATCTACGAGATGTAAATTATTTTATTCATGGAAACGCTGCTCCATTTAAAGTAATTAAGGTTTGTTTGTCTGCAAGATGAATCAGTCTCGTGAGGACAACGAACGAATGCAGGCATCTAGTTCTTCTACGCGTAACTTTCGGTTTTCCCGAACTTATAATATTAGTCGTCAAAGTTATTAGTATTGTACAGTGTTTAATGATATGAAAGTGAAACACTAACTGCTTTGACATAGCAACGTGTTTTGTTGTAAACCTGCACTTGTTTTCCGTACCACTAAATCGATGTGAAGACGGCGCTATCGTTCAGCTATGGCTGAAACCGACTTATCTATATATATATTAAATTCAAAGTCCTAAGTGACTGACTGACTGATATATCAACGCACAGCCTAAAACGCTGGTCCTAGAGGCATGAAATTTGGAGGGTGTGTTCTTTGTGAGCAGGTAGGTGTCCACTAAGAAAGGGTTTTTTGAAATTCTATTCCTAAGACGGGGAAATGGTTAAATGGTGAAGTTTTCAACATCCACGCGGGCGAAGCCGCGGGCAGAAGCTAGTCAGTTATTAAAACGTCAATTTTCTTATTATTACAAGAAATATAACAATGTTTTAATTAGGTAGATTTGGAGCTTATATTGTTTAATACTAGTGACCCAATTTTAATTAATTGTTTATTATAGAAACAAAACTAATTAATTTCAAACAAACTTGAGCATAATTAATAAGAAAGTGTTTTTAGAAGACAAATCGACTAGTTCGCAGGACGCATGTCACCTCTGCCTAGGCTTTTTCCCAACTATGTTGGGGTCTACATCCAGTACATCCCGACGCAGCTGAATACCAGTATTTTACATGGAGCGACTGCCTATCTGACCTCCACAACCCAGTTACTGGTTAACACGATATTTTTGGACTTCTGGTTTCGGTGGACCCATAGCGACTGTCAAAGATGAAGATTGACAGTCAGCAACCACGGCTCAATGTGCTTCTCGAGGCATGGATGTGTCTCGATATCTAATGGATGGTCATCCACGCACTGACCGCGGCAAGCGTAGCTTAACTTCAGATTGATCTGTGCTGCTGTTATCATTTAGCCTCTTTAAAATGATTATTTATTTTAACTTCTCGCATACACAAAGGTACAAAGGCGGACTTATGGTCTTTAGAGGCCCGAGCCGAAGACACGAAATTTTGTCGATTTCTCAGATTTACTTGATTTTAAAGGCGTGCTTTTACAGTTGGAATACTGCATTCCCACCAATTTTAATGCATAACATGAAAGACTGAAATAATTGGCAGTAACTAACCTTTCAAAATAACCTAAATCTCGCATTTAGATTCTGGACAAAAAAAAATAAAGTAGCTCATTCATTTGATCAAAATTGAAATTATGTTCTATACAGTGCATTAAAACTTATAAACGTTCAGAATTTTAACCGTAAAATCACGTAATTCAGTAAAATCCGAAAAATTTCATATCGCCCTTTGATTAAAATAAAACTAGCGGAAGATGTGTCACTAGACGATAGCTCATGGACCACATAAATTAGGCCCCGGGGGCCTAATTGCTCTCAGTCGCAATACAACTAGCTTTCGATTGAGACGTGCGTGCGTGTATATTCCAATACGCTAGTAACGCACTAAAAAGAAAAACAATGCCTTCGTGTGCCTTCACTGGGTGCATGAACCACTCTAAAAGAAAAAATAAATCACTCTGCATCACATTTCACTCATAAGTACATTTTTCTTATTATTTTTTTAAGATTTGATTAAATAAATTTGTACCCGTTCGAATTTGGTCGCCATTTTGTAGAGCGGGATACACACATACAATGCGTTAGTGTGCGACACGTCCGGCTAGAACAGGGCGCCGCGTCGCCGTCGTCGCTCGGCGTGACGTGCGTTTCTAACGAAATAATACGAAGAGCGGTGATGCTCCCTCTTGGTCGCACGCCACCTTTGTGCATTATTCTGTCTCTTTCTTTGTTGGCGTGTAATAATAACGATTGTTTGTGTGAGTAAATGTGTCTGTGTACGTATAAGAGTCACTGTTTGAATACCTAACGTAAGAACGTTACATATCTATTAGTTTTATTTTAATCAAAGATATCGCTTCTTAAAACAATACTGAAAATAAATGCTTATTCATTTCTGCAAACGTTAATGTTCACTCACTCACAAGCCGAAAAACTGAATAGATTTTTCTGAAAACAAAAAAAAAACAGTCCGTTTTTCCTTTTCTTTAACTTCAGAAAACAAATCCAAGCATTTTTTTTTGCTCCTACCGAATATACGAAGCATCGCAGATAGGATACGTACACTTTCAATTTGATATTCAGCAGAATCTCAAGACTAAATGGATGTATTTACATATTTATGTATTCAAAAGAAGTTGTCTGGAGCTCGGGATCTTAATCGTTGATTAGCATAGACGTTATTTTATTAGGCTTTATTTATATTTTAGGTGAATCAGGCTGATTCAAGAATATGTAGAGGTAGGTAAATTAACGAATGAAAAAAAAATACCATTGAGCCGTGTATGCGCGATTCAGCACTGAGTAAACGTGATTCACCGACACTATCCAACTGGAATCGAAACAAATGTAATTTATTAATTTAATTTAATTAGGCTGCGAGTCAGCACTTTTCGAACATCAAATTTACAAAAGACAGTCTCCCAAAACGCTCGCCTTTAACCACTTCGTAGTGCTTTAGCTGGGCAGAAACGTGGGGCAACAAACTCCCCAGCAGCACAGCTGCCTTTTTGTTAAGATGAATTAGATTCTATACAATAGTAAAGCAATTAACATAACGAAACTCAGAAAATTAAATTTAGTCATTTGTCATATAATGTCAGTTAGCCAAGTATATCCGATTTAACGTCACCGATACAAGCGTCACGGTTCAGTTTCGTTCAGTGATCAAAAAGCGCTCTTTTGGAAACAGTGAACGAAACTGAACCATAATTGAAGGTTTCACTTAAAAAAATAAATAAGTGGTCACGGCGATATTACGAACCCTAGTGGTCAGTTCACCAAACAATTAAAAACTAAAACCTTAGTATAAAAACGTCACAATCGACGTAAAGTACACGCGAAACCAAAATAACCTAATTTGTAGGTTACATTCAAAGGTCATAAAGATCGCTTACGACGTTCAAATAAAACGAACATTTACGTTTTATTTTATTGCGAACAATTTATTTTTATTTTATTGGCTTCGACCTACGAATGAAAGTAGAATGTAATAATGTATCTGTATTTTACAACAACGTAATTTATGAATCTAAAGGAATGCGATTTGAAATAATACATCACAATAAATAGCAGAGCTAAGGCTGCTAATCGACTGTTGAAATAATTGTGGTGATTATACAAATCCGTCTTGGAAACTAAAATGATCAACAGCATGAATATACGAACACAGTATCGATCACAGAAGTAGACAGATGGACACTTGCCCGCACTTGACAAATCCATAGTTTCTACCAAGCTGCTTAGAGTAGATGCATTACGGTGGGCCGCAAAATTTAAAGAAAAATCTTAAATTTTTCAAAAATTTTAGGTCAGTATCAGGTTGTCAAATGTCATTTATGCTGAGACTAGGCTGAGAGTGAACACTTTTTGAACGTCAATATTACATAAGACAGTCCCTCAAAACGCACGCCCTCCACCACTTCCTAGTGCTTTAGCTGGGAAGACATGGTTCAACAAACTCGCCAGCAGTCGCGACCGTACCGCTTTAAAGAATTAAAACCATTAAAATCATCACTACAACCGTGATTGAATCACTTTTCCAAATGTTCTTACTTTGAAGATAGTATATTATTTATATTGTCTGCCTAGCTTTTTCCCAATTATGTTGAAGTTGGCTTCCAGTCTAACCGAATGCAGCTGAATACTGGTATTTTACATCGATCGACTGCTTATTTGACCTGCACAACCCAGATATTGAGTAATATGACACCCTTTTTTTTTTTTGGTTGGGAAATCATCAAATGACTTCTCTCGCTCTGGGCGGAGCGGGAGGCATGTCATACTTTTACTGACTAAAACCCACCCGTGTTCCTTCAGTTGCCCATGTGCCAGGGTCACGGTATCTAATATGACACCCTTTGGTATGTCAGACTTTCTGGCTTCTGACCAACCGTAACGACTGTAAAAAATCCTCGAACGGCAGCCGGGACCAATAACCCTATGTGCTTTCCGAGATAGGAGGGGTCTTGGTATGTAAAGGTCACCAATGTTCGAACGTAATTATTACACGCTTCATATTAGCTTCACTTGTATGTTAGTATGTTTGTTTGTAACCGACTCCTTATAGCGCCATTTTGACCCACTTTAAACGATCAGATTTCATTTAAACTCTCTAGACTTATCGAGGACCGATGAGAATACTATAATTTCATAAATTGGTGGCATTTTCCTTGCCAGGGTTACCAGGACAGCAAAAAAACTGTCATCTAAAACTACGCTGACATACGTCACAAATTACTCTGACATACGTCTCAAAATTTGAAACACCCTAAAAAATAGATAATAAATAATAGTTTAAAAAGCAAAAGGTGTGTGTAGAGATCGTAGTAGGTGGCGTTCCATGGTTTCTGCCTACCCCCATGCGTAAAAGGCGTAATTGTATGTATGTATGTGTAAATAATAGTTAAAAAAAAAAACTAAAAAACACGCTTACATATTTTTTTAATTATATAACGTTATTATTTCTAAAAATCATTAATTAATCAACAATTTCTGCTAAACAAATCCTCGCTCTCTCCATTTAACTCATAAAATACTTAAAATTTGTTTTGGTCGGCTCGGTCAAAAAACTTGCAGCGTTCTAATGTAAATTGACCGCAGCAGCTCCCTTTTATATCCGTTTCTTAATAATGTTCAGTAATTCTATTTTCCGAACTCGCTTAATGGGAATTTAAATACTGTAAGACCTGTACTCAGTTCTTTTTTCTTTTAGGGGCCTCGAGGTCTTGAAAGATAATGGAATTAGACCAATATATTTTTCTCTGTAAATGGAATTCAGTTTCATTTTGTGGATTACTACATTTATCTCGCTATTTTCTATGAATTCTTGGGTATATGTATAGAAGACCCTGTGTTAATCTCTGAGTATTTGTATTTTGCTCAATCTTTCCTATTAGTCCCAATTCATCATCTTACACACATGCTTCCACGTTACCTTTGTATTCATCATCATCATTATTATTACGTCCACTGCTGAACATAAGCCCCCAAAAAGATTTTTACAAAAAAAAAACGACTTCCTTAAAAACACTACCAAGTGCAAAATAACTTTAATTTCGGTAGTCTGTGTCTTAGGATTTGTATTTAAGTTTTTTTCCACCGACTTCCGAAATTAATTTAATTATGGTATGCGTATTTTTTTAGTTATGATATTTACCCTGCACCAGTTCCAAACAAACAATGCATATTTATGCGATAACAGAAATCGCTGTTGATTTGCTGTCATTTTTTAAAAGGTTCCGGTGTCTGTCTCCGGAACTCATCATCAGATCTATATGAAATTTAAATGGGACCATTTCGAAATAAACCCCTTTCAAACAAAAAAATAATTTTGCAAATTCATTTATATATGACGGAGTTATGGCCGAACATACATAAAAAAATGTATTTATATGAACATCCGAATTGAGAACCTCCTCCGGTTAATAAAAGGGGGGTTTTGCCAAAATGCCCACGCTTGACGATCGCAGTATGGTAGTAAAATGCATAGAAAACGCTGCTGCCCATTCTCTAGTAAGTCTCTTAGTGGCCTTTTACTACACCCACGAAAAGAAATAGGATGATGCTATTCTTTACACCTGGCACCTTTAATATTCTTATCACAATTCACAGCAAAATGTTGGCTTCCATATAAATAGTCTCTATGACCCGTCCTCTCTGAATTCAGTCTCTTCAATGTTTGTAATCTTTCACACTATCTGCCATCTTAAATATTATAGTTTGCCACTTCTCAGCTATGCTTCTTGTAAAATTGCTTGTTTAATTTCTAAAGTCATTAGAATTCGTACTGTCACCAAATCCTTTAACATTTTCCTTATTCCCTAGTACTCGTGTAGCATTTATTCGTTTTCTATTTTCGATTTCCCAGTCAGCCTAAAAATAAGCGTTGCCACGGAACCTTTACCGAAACGAAGTTGCTCGAATGTTTTTTTCTAATTTCATCTTCCAAATGAACGTTTCGTGTTTCGTAAATGGAAAAATAATTACCTTTTTGTACTTTTCCCCGCGGTGGTGGTGCTGCCACTGAGTTTATTGGTGGTATAGAATTACATTTTAGGCAAATGTAGTTGTTTCAAAGTGGTTCTTGTTTGTTTATAGAATTTTGTATTGTTTGTCTTTTTATGATGGACACATAAAAATAACATTGGCATTTTTTTAGCAGTATAGCCAGAATATTTTTGTTAAAATATAAATCAGATTTATGTTCGGATTTACATTTTTACAAAAAATATTCTTGTCTTTATGTGACAAAAAGATTAGCCGTTTTTTGGGTGGGAAGTCATCAAAATAATGACTTTTCTCGCTCTGGGTCGAGCGGGAAGGCGTGTCTGACTTTTACTAACTAAAAAAGTAAACGGGCAGACCTCCACCATATACTTCGCCGCCGCCGTGTCCTCCAGTCAATCCACACAATGGTGACACGTGGGCGTTTCCTCAGCGTTATCCGGAACAGGAACCTCCTGAAGCAGCCGTGACCGATCTCAACCTGCGTAAGGTGGAAGGTGAGGACACCGTTGCGCCTCTCCAGCCTTTCCTCAAAGAATAATTTTGTTAAAATATAAATCAGAATTGTTCGAATTTATATTTTAACAAAAAATATTTTTGTCTTTTTTTGAGTTATGTATAACATCATTTTACATTGCTACGACTCACAAAACTGATTACATTTCTTAGGACCAACTTCACCGTACATACCTATTGTAAAATAAAATTAAGTCAACGTTATTTAACTGGGCTCCGAAATTTAATACACGACACGGCAAATTTCAACTTTGGAGTTCCATTCAAGGAATAAAAGCTGTCGATCCCCGGTTTCAGAAATTTAATTTGAAAGGATACTTCGCCTTGACTCTTGAATATATTTTCATCTACTTGGACAAATATAACTTCGGACGTCCTAATTTTGTATAAAGGGGAGTATAAAATACCCTTTGAGCTGGAATTTAGGCAAAAGAGCTGAAATTTACACGGGCTTTTCGACAGTAACGAGCCGAAATAATACAGAAGCGTAAATATGTACTGACATACCTATGATAGAAGGTAATTTTTGGTCCATATTTTTCTGACCTCGAGGGAAATTGAGGGCAGCGAAGCAGCTTGTATTATAATTTCGACACGAGAATATTAAATTTGGACGAATAGAGAAACAAAAAGTTGAAATAACTAAAAAGAGAATCTTGTTAATGTCAAAAGATAATTTACAGGTAATTCTACAAACGTAATTTTATTTTTTTGTCGAAAGTTGTAGTTGTTTTTATATTTAAGAAGTCCTTGTTTCGTTGTTCGGGGATTATACTTTTTCTCGTAAAGATAACTTCTTCTCTACTCAGGTTTCATTCACTCGTCTTTGTCTAGGCGATCTTACTTCGAAATGCATTGCCTTTGTACATCAGGAAGGCAACCAGTCAGTTATTGTTTAAAGTGGGGGAATGTGAGCATATTCGGAAGAAGTTGGCAGAATCATCCCAGTGCTGACTTACTTTTTTTTTGTGAGAAATCATCAAATGACTTCTCCCGCTCAAAGCGGAGTGGACGGGCATGTCGTGAGAAAACCCATTTGTGTTCCTTCAGTTGCCAATGCCAAGGCCACGATAACTTTTTCGAACAAACCAGCGAACCTAGCAGGCATCGGACCTCTTAAATTTTTGCTGACATCTCTTTGAGACTGTCGTTTTCTCTTCTACCTATACATGGACACTTATTCACATTTCCAGATAAAGTTTATTTTCGTTATAAATATGCATTCTTCTGTATGTATTCATTCGTATTTATTATCTTTCTAGTTATCTATCGCCATGTTGAATCTACCATGTTTTTTCTATCTTCATGACCCTAAGGTTGACTACTAAAAAACGCCTCCGGCATTAAGTCTACATTTGTATAGTATTTTTTACTTGTGCATAAAGTCTTAATTAATTTCCATCTAGCTTGTGTTTCCCAACAACATTGGGATTGGCTTTGTTTCCTTCCTTTTTCAAACCGATATTTTATTTCTTCCTATATTTTACATGGAGCGCCCGCCTGTCTGACCTTCATAACTCAGTTCCTGGGTAACACGATACCCCTTGATAAGACTAGTTGTCAGACTTTTAAGCTTCTGACTACCCGGTAAGATTCTCAAACGTCAAAGATTGTCAGCCAGGTACAACGGCTTGACGTGCTTTCCTTCCAGGGTCACAGATCTGTTCGAAAGAGTTACCGTGGCCCTATGCAACTGAAGGAACATGGGTGGGTTTTAGTCAGTAAAAGTCTGACACGCCCACGCCACCTTACTTTCTCAGGTACGTAGGAGTCTCGTTAAGAAAGGGTGGTCATGCATCCATAGACCAACCGCGGCAAGCGTAGCTTACTTTGATCGATGGATTTATTACTTTTTTTTTGCTTGATAAATCATCAAATGACTTCTCCCGCTCTGGGCGGAGCGAGAGGGCGTGTCAGACTTTTACTGACTAAAACCCACCCGTGTTCCTTCAGTTGCCCATATGCCAGGGCCACGGTAACTCTTTCGAACGAATCTCGCGACCCTGGCAGGCATCGGTCCTAGCAGACCCTTTCAGTGCTGCTGACATCTCTTTGAGGCGCGCGTGAAACACTACGCGCCGTCAACCCGAGCCTGGTCCTTACAGGGCGGCGAGCTACCTATTGCTCGCCGTCCGCAAGCTCGCGCCTACGGTGGCCGGGAGTCCGCTGTCGAGAACTGTGCGGCTGTGATTTTGTCAAGAGCTTCTCCATATAAACATTTACTCCTTATCCCATTAAATACAAAGACCAGACTGCCAATTAGTTCGTCTAGTTTTAATGAAGAACTTAATACAGCTAAAGTCCGAATCGTCATTAGATTAATAGTCAAACGTTTGAGGCTCCAGGGCGTTTGACAAGCGGTCTAGAGAGTTTGTAACTCTAAATACTAACCAAGTACCAATTAGATGCTTCATTGGGCATAAATCTAGTGGAAATAGCAACCTAAGTAGAAATAGCAATGTATTTTGACTGGATGTATTGTAATTTTGGTAAGCGTAAAACAAATCCAAATGAATATCTTATAAAGAAGCCATTTTTAAACCATACCATTTCTACGTAAGTCTTTGTTTTAAAATACTTAATAGTGATGCCACTTGTTTTATAATAAAGCCTGTTTATTCCTCTGATGCCCGAATATATGTCAAATCTATATATATATATAAAATTCAAAGTCCTGAGTGACTGACTGACTGATATATCAAGGCACAGACTAAACCACTGGTCGTAGAGACGTGAAATTTGGAGGGTGTGTACTTTGAGAGGAGTAAGTATCCACTAAGAAAGGGTTTTTTGAAATTCCATTCCTAAGAGGGTGAAATGGGGGGTTGAAATGATGATTTTTTCGACATCCACGCGGGCGAAGCCACGGGCAGAAGCGAGTATAAGATAACATCGTACTTGTAATCACCAAAGGGTCTAGGCAGAGGTGTACATATGTACGAGTATATATTTAACTCCCGCATTTTGCAGGTTATGTTAAGTCTCATTTACTAGGGGGGCGAGCTTATTGCCATCAATCGGGCAGAAAGACCACTAGACCAACGAGGTAGTAAAATGTATGACTAGTATTTTTAGGGTTCCGTTGCCAAATGGCAAAAAACGGAACCCTTATAGATTCGTCATGTCTGTCTGTCTGTCTATCTGTCTGTCCGAGTATGTCACAGCCATTTTTTTTCCGAAACTATAAGAGCTATGCTGTTGAAACTTGGTAAGTAGATGTATTCTCTGAACCGCATTAAGATTTTCACACAAAAATAGAAAAAAAAACCAATAATATTTGGGGTTCCCCATACATAGAACTAAAACTCAAAAAAAAAACCATCAAATCCATACGTGTGGGGTATCTATAGATAGGGGTATGGTATAGGGGGATGGGGTAGATATAGGTAATCTATAGATAGGTCTTTAAAAATGATATTGAGGTTTCTAATATCATTTTTTTCTAAACTCAATAGTTTGCACGGGAGACACTTCCAAAGTGGTAAAATGTGTCTCCCCCCCCCCCCCCCCGTAACTTCTAAAATAAGGGAATGATAAAACTAAAAAAAAAATATATGATGTACATTACCATGTAAACTTCCACCGAAAATTGGTTTGAACGACATCTAGTGAGTAGTTTTTTTTAATACGTCATAAATCGTAAACCACAATTTACCTTTCATTCAGTCAACTCAAATATATTAGGTTGGGGAAAAAGTCTTTTCGCATTATAGTATGTATGAACTTGTAATAAAATCTCTTTGGCTGGCTGGTTTTGGTATCATTGAAAGTTTAAATTTTAAAGAACATAATTCCAAATTCAAATTAGGAAAATGTGTGATTTTCATTTGTTTTTCGTACCGTCAAGATGAGTGAATCTAATGAAGAAATTCGATACATTTTAAAATTTTACTACAAAAAAGGTAAAAATGCAACGCAAGGCGCGAAAAAATTTGCGATGTTTATGGACCTAGTGTAGTGTCTGTGAGAGTAGCACAAATTTGGTTTAAGCGTTTTCAATCCGGAAATTTTGATGTCAAAGATGCACGTCGCTCTAGACGCCCTATTACGGATAAATAGGATGCCATTTTTGAAAAAGTGGAGCAAGATCGGCATACCAGTAGTTACGACGTAGCTGAAGAACTGGAAATTGACCACAAAACAGTTTTGGCGCATTTGAAAAAAACTGGGTACACAAAAAAGCTCGACATTTGGGTACCTCACGAGCTCACTGAAAGAAACCTAATGAACCGCGTGTACTCATTTGTGATTCTTTATTACGACGTAATGATACCGAACCATTTTTGAAGAAGCTGATAACTGGTGATGAAAAGTGGATCACGTATGACAAGAACGTGCGAAAAAGGTCGTGGTCAAAGGCCGGTCAGGCTTCACAGACTGTGGCGAAACCCGGGTTAACTCGCAACAAGGTGATACTGTGTGTGTGGTGGGATTGGAAGGGCATTATTAATTATGAGCTTTTACCACCAGGCAGGACCATCGATTCTGAACTCTACCGCGAACAACTGATGAGATTAAAGCAAGAAGTTGAGAGAAGGCGGCCGGAATTAATCAACAGAAGGGGTGTGGTTTTTCATCATGATAACGCTAGACCTCACACATCTTTAGCCACCCAACAAAAATTAAGAGAGTTTGGCTGCGAGGTGTTAATGCATCCGCCGTATAGTCCTGACCTTGCACCTTCAGATTTCCACCTGTTTCGGTCTCTTCAGAATTCTTTAGGCAGTGTCAGGTTAACATCACGAGAGGACTGCCAAAACCACTTGTCGCGGTATTTTGACCAGAAGTCCCAAAATTTCTATAGCAATGGGATCATGTCCCTACCTACAAGATGGCAAAAAGTTATCGAACAAAGTGGTACCTACATACTTTAGTTAAATGTAAATAAACTTTATTAAAAAATGTTTTAAATTTTCTTAAAAAATGCGAAGAAACTTTTTCCCCAACCTATTATATATACCTTATGCATAAACCGTGAATACCTGCAGGTTTGTACGGAACTCTCGGTGCGCGAGTCCGACTCGCACTTGGCCGGTTTTTTTATTGGCTGTTATCTATCGGTCAAATAATCACGATAGCCAGAATTCGATTTGACTGCAGGTAGAAAAATAGTTAGTTGTTCAGGTAATATAGTAACAAGGTTAACAGGATATTAAGTTGAGACGACATGATTAGGTTATAAAGTATTATTTACCTGGGAGCCCCAAATTCGACAGTTAGTCTATACCTTGGTGTTCGCAGTACAAATTATAAAGACTAAAGAGGTGATTTCAAGTGTATATATTATGTGAAATGAGTGATGTGTCAGAGGACTATTTGGTCCTATTTTCCGTCTTTTGATTCAGTGCCAGGTCAGGGTTTTTATAGATATTCGTTGATAATAAATATACTGATGTCTAAATCAGGCTTTTAAAAACTGAAGACGAGCAGTACTTGAGGTGCTGTTACTACATTTTGACTCTTCTTTCTATCATCAAAACCCTGTTATATTGATGCTCAATGTATTTATTTATTGTTACAGGGTACAAGATGTCCCTAGCAGTATGTCGTGATCGCCTGACGGGGTCTGACGCTCCTGAACAGCTGTGTGACGCATCTAGCAAGCCGCAGGCGTCTGTCGTCAGGTGTAATACACATCCGTGTCCTTTCAAGTAAGTTGTACACTTAATATAAATTGTACTTCTGTTCTTTTGTGGAATAATATTCATCCTTTGCTAGAACTAAGTGAGTTGCTTTTCTTTTATTATAAATAAATAAATAATAAATAAATATCTCAGGACAACCAACACACCGTTATCTGGTCCCAAACTAGGCAGAGCCTGTACTATGGCAACCAGACAACTGATAAATATACTTATATATTACTAAATACATACATATTATAGATAAATTACACCCAGACACAGAATAAATGATTGTGCTCATCACGCAACGATTTTTCCTGGGTGGGAATCGAACCCACGACCTCAGTGTTTGTAGTCAGGGTCACTAACCACTAGACTAACAGGCCAGGCCATTTTCACTCTCACGTTGGTTTAAACTATACTGTATTACCATGGTTGGTCCGTGGATGGGTGACCACCTTTACATATCAAGACCCCTTCGTGACTCGGAAAGTTCGTTAAAATGTTGGTCCCGGTTGTCATTCGTGGATTTTTGAGAGTCCTTATTGGTCGTCAGAAGCCCAAAAATCTTACAACCATTTGTGGAGCTCAGATCGGTAGTCCGTCCATGTAAAATACTGGTATTCAATTGAATCTAGTTATACTGGAAGCCGACCCCATCATAGTTCTGAAAATGTTAGGCAGAAGATGATATCGCCTGAAACATAAAGGTAGATCAATTCAACAGCTAGACAGAGGCCTACCTAAACATTCTTCATTACACGCTTTATATTAGCTTCACTTGTATGTTTGTTTGTTTGTTTGTAACCGAATCCTTAAAGCGGGATTTTGACCCACTTTAAATGACCAGATTTCATTTAATTTCTGTAGACTTATCAAGGACCGATGACAATACTATAATTTCATAAATTTATGCCATTATCCTTGCCAGGGTTACCAGGACAGCAAAAAAACTGTCTTCAAAAACTACGCTGACATACGTCTTAAAATTCGAAACACCCTAAAAATAGAAAATAAATAGAACACCCCACGCGTGTTTATTATTTTTTTTTAAACTGTTATTTTTTTCTATCATATGTATCTTCTGTATTTGCTCCCACAGATGGTACGTCGGCGAATGGTCGGCATGCAGCGTGACGTGCGGAGGTGGCGTGCGGTCTCGTCGCGTGCTGTGTGCGAGATCTGCCAACGTCACCAAGACTGACACTTATGAGCCTGGTGAGTTTATTACGTTTAATGGATTTAATCTTGCAAGTCCTGCTCGGTTACTATAGTTACTTGTCTTCTATCTCTACGAAAGCAAGGTATTGAAAAAATGAAGTTTAGATGTTAAGAAGGAGATCTGTCACCAAACCAAAAGCAGGTCATGTTTACGTTCAAAGGTCACTGGCATCAATAAGTAGCCGTATTAAAAGTGAACTATGTGATACTGGTAAAAAAGTACTTAAACAAACGAAAACCACGTAAAATACCTTGTACCTGATTTCAAGATGACAATGCAAAAAAAATATACCGGTATCTGTCACCGATTCACATTGAAATAATGACACTAATTATGCGCTTGGTGTGAGAAATTAATACGAAATACACTCTATTTCAGTTCTGTGCCTTCGGCTTGACCTTTCGGAGATAACTACCCCTACATTAGTGTACTCACATGCTTACTACTTACCTACTTTATCCTTTGTGTGAGTAGTATCTGCTTAGAGGGCGTGTCCTCGCGGCCCGCGCATGCGCGGGGCGCGGCGGCGGCAGGCGCGTGAGATGCGAGCGCGCTCTCGTTAGTACGCTATCACCACGCTAGCGTGCGCACATGCTGCTATTTTACGCAATAAGATACGCGAGGATACGAGTAACGTACGTAACGTTGTTGTAACGTTTGTGAAGCGTTAAGTGGCTTACCAGTGGATTACAAGTAAACGTAATGAAATGGTAAGTTTTTGATATTTATTTTATTCTTTGTGTGATTTATTTTTTAAAGGAATCTGTTGGGTGTTTATAACTTGCTGTGCATGACCAAATTGCATTTTTGTACGCATTTCGGTTCGCTATCGCAACCAATGCTAACCACCTCTGTCGGACATCCCATCCACAAGGTGCGTAAGGTATCTGTACTATATGATACGTCAGCTGCTCGGCTACTGTCATAAAAGTCAGGTACTCGCTCCGCCGCAAGCTACTGGCATGCCGCACGCTCCGTAGACTGAGCGGCGCGGCTCGAATTTTGAGCGGTGCGGCTCGAATATTGAGCGGCGCGGCTCAAAAGATGAGCCGCGCGTCTCGAATCTTGAGCCGCGCGCCTCGAATCTTGAGCCGCGCGGCTGAATCGAGGAGCCGCGCGGCTCGTGTTGGGCGGCGCGGCTCGATTATTGTGCGATGTGGCTCGAGTGTTGGATTGCGCGGCTTAATTGTTGAGCAGTGCAATTAGCTTATAGGCCATCCTATGATACGCCTCCGTCTACGGTTACAGTCAGTTATGGCTTCAACACAAACGCTGACTGGCTTGACGGCTTGGTAACGATCTCGTTGTTTGCTTCAGATGGCGCAGGGGGCAGGCTACACGACGCTTGGGGAGTTGCTTGACGAGAGCGCAGAGACTCAACAGGATGAGGTGATTTTGGAGCGCATCAAGCTCTTGGCGCAAGAGTCTTTACCTAAGGGTTGGACGCAGTGGGAGGTTGTCACTGCCTCAAAAGAGGAGGTTTTCGGGGACAAACCTGAACCTAATGTTTTAAATAAGCTAATGTTTGCCCTTCCCACAGTAGGCTTAGTTCGAGCCTTTGACCCGGAAGCGGATCATCTTTCTGAAAAGGGCTATCGGGAAATAAGGTGCAAGTTACTAGATTGGGCCTTTACACGTGCTCTCATACTAGGGCCACCCTCGATTGCGAACCGCATTAGGGGGTCAGCAGCTCGCACAGAGCTTTTCAAACAATCTGTAGAAGATATACGACCTTTACTGCATACCCGTTGTGAGGCAAATAGGATTCTGTCGGGCAGCCTCTCTGAATCAGAAAAATCTAATCGAAAGAGGAGAAGCTGCTCTTCTGTGTCAGAATGTCGTCAAACACAAAAGCGAAGACGGATTTCACCCGTGCCCTCGACTTCTCAAGATAGTAGGTTCGAGTGCTTGGAGAAGAAAATGGACAGCATGTTTTCTCTTCTTTTAAAGAAGATCGACTCTCATCGCCAGCAACTGTCTGAGCCAGACTCAGACAAAGAAAATTATAATTCCGATTCGGAGCATCATTCAGGTTCTGAGTCGTCCGGTAGTTGCTCTTGGAATGCCCCGAAGATGGATAGTTTTACAATTGCTCCAGAGGCGTGGCTGCCCAATGAAATAGAATTCCGACCCAAGATAAAAGAGATGGACCCTCTTATACCAGAGCCTACCGAACCGATTAAGAAAGAGGGCATCGAATGTCAAAGACTAGGTTCGGAAAGTTGGAATCGAATCCGATACAAGGAGGTAGAAAAACGTCTTCAGGCTGCCCCTGTTTTTAGTGCCTTAAAGGTTAATATAGAGCTTGGAAGCCTAAAAAATCAACCTTCTCTTTTCCTGGTTAAACAAGAAGGCATGCTTGGCACTATTAGCCATGGGTTGCTCCTACAGAGGAAAGCGCTGGCTGATGGGTTGAATGTTATCATGAAAAAATGTCCGGATGCTGGTGAGGAATTGCGTAAGCTATTAGCTGATGATTCCCAGTTTAAGGTCTTGTCGGATGATTTGCTGCAGTTCGTTTGTGCTCACCGTGCAGAAGCTATAGAGGCAAGACGAAGGGCGTATAAATCTAAGAATGAATCGCTTGGTGCTGCTTTACACAGCATCCCACCATCACCAACTCATCTTTTTGATGAAAGGCGATTCGGAACATTTTTGAGGGATAACGGTGGCCTAGCGCAGATATTTCCAACCATAAACAACAGGTTTTCGGAGAGAAAAGGAAATAAAGAGACCTTTCGCAAACCAACCGTACCTTCTCACCCATCGAGAGGAAGACAGCAATCCTGGCGCGCTCATCCTTCAACGTCATCACACTTTGCACCAGCCCAATCAACAGCGCGCCGGATGTCTGGAGGCTCAAAGCCTTCTAATAAGCAACGGAACCGACCTGGAAGGGATCAAAAGTTACCTAAGCGCAGGTATTGACAATTTTCGCGGGGGGCAATTGGTAGAATCTCTTTGGCTATGGGAAAAACTAGGAGCTCCAAAGAAGATCTTAAAAATAATCTCCGGGTACGCAATACCGTTTGTAACCAAGCCACCATCTGTTCCCTTACACGAAAACCAAGAGAGATTTACGACAAGAATCTCAAATGCAATGTCCAAGGAAGTAAAAGCTCTTCTCAAGTCAGGTGTAGTAGAGAAGTGCGATGCTGTAAACGGGTTCTTGTCTCGAATGTTTTTGATTCCAAAAACCAATGGGAAAGTGAGGCAAATATTCGATCTTCGTCGCCTAAATATTTTTCTCAAACCCGCGAAGTTTCGCTTAATAAACCAGAACCATGTTCCGAATTTTCTGCAGAAAAACGATTATTTAGGAAAGCTGGATATCAGTCAGGCATACTTTCATATCCCCATAAAGAAAACTCATCGAAGGTACCTGGCCTTCGCTTATGCAGGCGAGCTCTTGCAAATGACGGCCCTTCCATTCGGTCTATCCAGCGCGCCGTTAGCGTTCTCACGAGTCAGCAAGTGGTTAGCGAGCCTCCTGAGGGGAAGGGGGATTCGGGTTCTCGTATACCTAGACGACTTTCTGTTTGCGAACCAGGACTCAGACGTGCTGGAAGGTCAAATGAGATATGCAGTGAATCTTCTTCAAGACCTTGGCTGGTGTGTGAACTTACAGAAGTCGGTTCTAAATCCCAGGAAACAAATAGAGTTTTTAGGAATCGTTTGGGACACCGACATAAATCAAAAAAGATTACCACGCGAAAAGGTAACTCGATTACAGGCAGATCTAGGTTTACTTCTAAGGACAAGGCTTTGGACGTGGCGGTCAGGCACAGCTCTGATAGGAAGACTAGGTTTCGCATCACTTGTAACCCCGCTTGGCCGATTACATACCCGACACCTTCAAAGAGCCTGTCGACAGCTGTCACAGGATCGACTAAATCAAAAGACTCCAATAACGTCGCTGGCGCTGGACGATTGTTCTTGGTGGACGAAGAACGTCGTAATTCCGAGCATGATTTTTGTGCCAGAACCAACGATTTTCATAAGCACGGACGCCTCCGACGAAGGCTGGGGCGTACAGCTGAGCGATTACCATCGCTCAGGAACGTGGACAGACGAACAAACGAAGTGGCACATAAACAGAAAGGAGCTCTTTACTGTTTACATAGCCCTAGTCGAGTTTCAGGATGTCTTGAAACATCAGTCTGTTATGATACAATCCGACAATCGAACAGTAGTATCTTACCTGCGAAATCAGGGAGGTACAAGGTCGGTGCTGCTAGTGGAATTGACAAGGAAAATATTATTATTTGCAAGAGATCACAATATAACTGTCCAGTCATATTATCTACCAGGACGTTACAATTCAGTAGCCGACAGCCTGTCGAGAAGGAAGACTCTACCGGACTGGCATCTCAGGGAGACAGTCACTCGCGAAATATTCTCAAGGTGGGGCACCCCTCAGGTAGATCTGTTTGCGACGAGTCAATCAAGAGCAGTTCCGGCGTATGTCTCAATAGAAGCAAGGGATTCTCAGGCTCTTTACATCAATGCATTCAGCCGAATTTGGAATTACCATTTAGCCTGGGTGTTTCCCCCTCCACCTCTTATACCCAGGGTGCTTCATCATCTCAACAGAGCGTCCGGGACGTATCTAGTAGTGGTCCCTCGCTGGGAGACAGTGTTCTGGAGAAACGACCTCAAACGCAGAGCAGTAGAAGCTCTCTACCAGATATTCAACCTGAGCAGGAATCTAGTGGACCTGTCAACCAATCAGCCACCGCCAAAAGTAGCAGAGTTGTTTTTAGAGGTCTGGAAGATACGGGGTGGGGCAAACTGGTAACAGGCTTGGACCCTAATGACATTGAATTAATTCAGTCTGCTTGGCGTGATTCCACATGGCGAACATATGGGGCAGCGTGGAAACAATGGGTCTCGTGGTGTAGACAAAATGGGATAACACCTAGCGATCCTCGACCCCAGGAAGTAGCAACCTACTTAGGGTACCTCTCACGCATTAGAAAGTTAGCCCCTGCTACAATTTTAGTGCACAAGTCAGTAGTAGTTACCTTAGCAGACCCCACTCAGGAGAATCGACTAGCTAGTCATCCATTAGTGGCTGCCATGCTAAAGGCAATTAACATTCAAAAATGTTCAGCGATGGTGTCAAAGTCACAAATTTGGAATGTCCATGATTTAATTCAGTGGTTAAAAACGAACGTACCCGATAAAAACAGTATTTATCAAGTCTCTCGGCATTTAGCCTTACTTCTTTTGGTGGCGTCAGGCCGTCGTATTCACGACCTTACTCTTTTGAGCATTGACGATAGACACTGTGAAAGATCTGATTTTTCAATAACCTTCTGGCCTAGATTTGGCTCAAAGACCGATAACGCGAAATTTCGCCAATCAGGATGGCAGCTAACCTGTTCAGGTGATCCAAGTTTAAGTTTAGTTAAATGGGTAAATTGTTTGATCGATTTATCGAGTAAGAGAAGAATGGCCCGAACTGATTTGCAACATTTGTTTATTACTACACATGGAGTAGTAAAAGCGGCCTCGCGAGCCACTATCGCGGGTTGGTTAAAGGTGCCTTTTACAGAACTAGGGATAACTAGTAGTCCGGGTTCGATTCGATCAGCTGTGGCCTCCAATGATTTTCAAAATGATATACCTTTGGATGACATTCTAAAAAGAGGGAATTGGAGAGGCTCTGAAAATTTTGTCAAGCATTATTGCAAGCCAGTAGGCCAACCTAGAAATAGTAATGTGAACCCTCTTGGTGATTCATTTACAGCAATGTAGCTGGGCTTGTTACTTTTTAGTTGATTTTATCATATGTCATTTTAATTAAGACTGAATGTTACTGTTTGATCTCATTATTAAACCTATATTAAGAATTACAAGATAGGCTGAAAGCCAAAAGTTAATTTTGTTAAATAAGAGAAGAATATTTTTAAGTTTAGTTTGCTACATATTCTAAAAGAATTGTCAGCTTCGCTAATGACAATAAATTTCTTGTTTTCTTATGTCAAAATACGTTTGTTTTATTTTGACACATAATTACCCTGTCACAGTACGCTTTAGGGCGCCGGCAGAAGATAGACACGTCTCCGAAAGGTCAAGCCGAAGGCACAGAACTGAAATATAACCGTTTTCCCCACAGAGGGAAGAAAACGAGTATTTCAGGTCTTGCCGAGGCTTGACCTGAGCAAGTCCTTGCCGGCTTTCGGAGCTAGGTACTAACGAGAGCGCGCTCGCATCTCACGCGCCTGCCGCCGCCGCGCCCCGCGCATGCGCGGGCCGCGAGGACACGCCCTCTAAGCAGATACTACTCACACAAAGGATAAAGTAGGTAAGTAGTAAGCATGTGAGTACACTAATGTAGGGGTAGTTATCTCCGAAAGGTCAAGCCTCGGCAAGACCTGAAATACTCGTTTTCTTCCCTCTGTGGGGAAAACGGTTATATTATTCTATTTACTCGATGAGTAATTGGAATTGGCCATAAAACAAATAAATTTAATAAATAAGATAAAAATTATGAGAGCAAATTTAAATCAGCTGTTAGCTGTAGTGCTGCCACAGGAGAAATTCAACATTCATTTTAATATTTATTTTCTTCATTCGAAATTGCTTTCAACCAGTAACAGGGGCAGATATTAAAAGCTGCGAATGTGGACCTCAGGATAAGTTGCTACTCACACTGACAACTGTTATATGTAGGTTGCTCTCACATCACTAGTCCTGACTGTCACTATATTTTGGCGGCTGAAAACAAAACTACAATTAAATTCTCAATTATTTATTGCGTACCATAATGTTAAGTCATACTTAGAAGGGAAATCATTATTTAAGTCACAATTATAGACCCTGTCGGGCACAGCAACATCGAGTAGGAGAGAGGAGGTCTTCCTCCAAAAAAAAAAAATATAATTTCCAATTAAGCACCCAGTATTCTTACACTAGGTGCTTAATTGGAAATTATATTTTTAGTTAATAATATTATACCTACTATTTTTTATAATAATGTATAGAATTTAAGACTTATAATTATTGTTTTATACACTTGTTCAATTAGTAACTGTAAACTGTTAAAAAAACGATATATTTATATATTTTTATCATTTAAGTATTCGCCTATACTATAGTAACATTTACTTACAAGGAAAAGTTTCAATTTATTGATAAAGATGTTATATTTATTTAGATTCTTTATTATTTCGGGTAACTTATTATATATTTTTATTGCCATGACAATCGTAGTATGTAAGAAAGTTTTTTTAAAAATGAATCTGCTATTATAGTATATTATACTTTTTTTCGAAGTCGCAGGCAGAAGCTAGTTCTAAATAATGAACGTAGACACGCGTGCTCTACTTAAGAAAGTGCACGAAGATGATACTATGGGTTGTCAAGTGATTTTGACCTTTATAACATAACATCCCACACTTGTAATCTTTGTAGAAAATGTACCCACAGTACGCCCACATTTCGCCAGTTACATTTAAGTACCATTTATTAGGTGTGAGCCTGTTAAGCGGGCACTAATCCAGACTATGGTCTGTTACTGAGAAATTACATACATACATACATACATACAATCACGCCTTTTTCCCATGGGGGGTAGGCAGAAACCACGGAACGCCACCTGCTACGATCTCTACACACTTCTTTTGCCTTGTTTAGGTTCATACAATTGGTCATACACACGCCGGTTGCGAGTACTACGCACCTGAGCTTTCTGAAGAACATCACCAATAAGGTCCCTATATGTCCTCCTAGGGCATCCCCTCCCGGTGTTTCCACTCACATCTGCCTTGTAAATACCTTTTGTGAGCCGACCTTCATTCATCCTCTTAACATGACCAAACCATCTAAGCATGTTTTTTTCAATGTTTGTCACTACATCTTCTTTTAAACCACACCGTTCTCTTATCACATCATTCCTCATGAGAAATTCTTGATGGAAAAACCCAATAACAATCTGGGAATCAAACCACGCTCATCAAAAGCGCTTGCTAGACCAATGAGGCAGTCCCTGATGTTTATTATACTGGAAAAACCTGGTTATGCCATAAGTGGTAACCTATTGATTCCAACTGGTGGCAGGATCATAAGCGCGTAAACTAAAACCATAATTTCAGCACATGATTTTAGATATCTTACTAAAAAAAAGATTTTTTGTCGATTATCAAAAAATTTTTAGCTCTGCCATACATTTTGACAGCATAGGCATTGCACTATTCTATGAAACCCCTGTATTTGCAGAAGCACTAACGAATGTTGTATTCTTAGGTGCAAATGCAGAACCAGGCTGCGTGTCTCCAGCGCCGCGGTCAACTCAGCCGTGCAGTCAACATGACTGTCCAGTTTGGGTAGCAGGACCTTGGTCAGGGGTAAGTAACATTGACTGTATTCAACATAAGCGCCAGTATTAAAACAGCATCTTACACTTACTTTTACAAGAGCATCATTGTTAATTATTCGATACTTGTTTTTTTATATTTTTTTTTTTTTTGCAAACCTCAGTAGCCCAGTGGTATCGGCTCCTACTTACGAGTGTCTCCAACTTATATTTCGTGAGTTTGAACCCAGGCAGGCAATTTACTTTGTTTAAATAATTTCATCACCATTGCTCTCAAAACGGTTAAGGTAAACATCGTGAAGAAACCGGCATGTCTTAGAACAAAAAAATTTGAAGACACTTGACATCTACCAACCCGCACCGGATCCGCGTGGTGGATTGCAGCCCACTCCTTCTCGAAGAGCCTGTGTGCCAGCGGTGTCTGTAGTACCAACACTGACAATGTTTAAACCGACAGAAGTAATAAGTAATGTAGAGATATGTGTTCTTTTATCTCAAAAAATTTCTAAAAACTCTTCGACAGAAATTGGCGAGAAAGTAAATTCATATCTAGTACTTGAATTAAGCAATGCCAAGATTGCAAACCCGTCACTTTACACGTATCATATGTTTAAAACAAAAGCATAACCAAAGAGGTACTTTTAACTCATGTTCATACTATATTCAAAGTACACACAATTCTAACAAATCCGATACAAAGTGTACAGTAAGCGGCTCATGCTGTCGATAAACTATTCTATTCTCACAATATGTAGTGAGAAACTTTATTGCGCTACTGTACTTACGTAAAGTGCAGGGAGATGCAATTTCTTAGGAACATACATTGTTGAAGATTTTGTATTCATACTTAAGTTTTGTGAGGTCACCTTGGATGTCCTTGGATACTTTGGCCTTTTGCTCTAGAAACTAAAGATTGGGATCATAATTTGTCCTTCTAAAGTGAATAGCAAGAAAGAAAATAAACAAAATCCATTTATTTCGCACAGTTTAAAAGGCACACAATAGGTAGGTATACAGCGAGAGTAAATCAAAAATTAAATTTAAAAAAGTGTAAAGCGTGATGTCAGAAACTAGCAACCAAAAAGGCCCAGCTCAGCCAAAATACCAGACTACTAGGTAAATACACATAAAATTAAAAATTATTAATGGTCTTACCAAGTCAGTTTAATAACAAAAACCATAAATTAATTTAAGAATATGGTATTGCAAATGGCACCACTAGTAGATTTTATCCATGAAAGAAAATATTTCGTAAGATCTCGTTTGCTCAGACGTAAAATATAACGCATTGGATTTTCAACGCATTGCTTACCACCGAGAGCTGAAAATCGAACAGTGTGTTTTTAATGGGATACTTTTATTTTTTTGTTCTTACGAATTAACAATTTTCGGACTGTTTCCTTTACTTAGACTGTGAGACCTTGCTTCTCGCCAAATTTAATGATTCTAGGTCAACGGAAAGTACCCTGTAGGTTTTGATTTAGTTGCGAGTGAGCGAAATAAACAACATAAATGATCATCCTTTTTAATTGCGTTGACTAGAAGTTAAATTTATTTTAGAGCTACAAGGGACCGTTGAACTATGTACTTAGGATTAAATTCAACATGATACTCTTCCTATATGGGTTGTGTTTTTTTCTAATTTTTTTCCCCTAAATCCCAATTTGAACGTCTTTGTACCAATACTAAACTTCCTAACTTCAGGACCAAACCCACCACAAAGACCCAAACAAAAACAAAGCGATTCAATACTAGAAAACTAAAACCCCTCAAAATCTAAAAGAAGTCCTTACCTCCAATTAAAGAAAGTTCACCCTGTCTTTTTAATTTGTCCGCACTGACGCAAAGTTTCGAAACTTAAGCAAACTTGGAGCTTGTTAGCCTAAAGTTTAGACGTGGGTATTTGAGCTAGGTAAGTTCGTGATTACAATTTTGTGTGGCTCATTAATCTGTGTGGCTACACGATATTGACTGCATAGTTCGAGTTCGACAGTATTTGGCTTACGGAGTTGACTTTGAGTGTCAAATTCATAGTGGTTGGATGACCGCAGTAGCGTAGTGTGTAGAGCCAACAAAGGTTTAGAGAGGTCAAATGCTCTAAAATTATTTCATGCCTGATTAACTCGAATATTCATTGAATAATCATTGATGCTGATTGCTTGTTGCGTGATGGCAAATTTGACCATTTTAGTCCTGCACCCTAATTGCGAAACGCACAATTTATCAGAATCTGAATGGGATTGAAGATTATTTCTAAACCATTGCGTCATTTGTTCGAATAAATTGTCAGTTCAGCAACGTAAATAACGCAATGAATGTTGTTTAACTATGAATATTAAACCAATTCCTACCGATAAAAAGTTCCGCAATTACCCCTCTGGTTAAGACACAAATGTAATAAGCAATATTTTGAAAACACTAGTACAGTACTAGTATAAAAGTAGAAGAGCCAGTGGTGGCCCAGCGGTAACGGCTGTTACTTAATAGTTGATAGTCGTAGGTTTGAACCCTGACCAAAAATTCGAAGACATGTGACATCTACTAACCCGCGCTGGGCCCCTGTGATGAAATAATACATACCATAAGGCCCACTTCCTCTCAAAGAGAGGAGACCTGTGGCCCCACAGTCGGAACGATATAGTTGGATTATGCACCATCAAACCATAGCATCCCATCAATTTTTACCCCTGAGTTTGTGTACTCTTTTTTTTGCGCGTGGGAAATCATCAAATGACGTCTCTCGCTCTGGGCGGAGCGGGAGAGCGTGTCAGACGTTTACTGATTCCTGTTCCTTCAGTTGCCTATATGCCAAGGCCCCGGTATCTCTTTCAAAGTTTGTGTACCCTTCAGTGCTATTTATTCTCAGGGGTAGTCAGATTGGATTTCATCTTACTTTTTTCAAATCTATATCTTATATATAAAAATGTTATGTTGGTTTGTGTACGCTCAAAAACTCAAAAAGTTCTGCACCGATCGAGCTGAAATTTTAGCATGATATATAATCCGCATCAAGGATTGTTTTTATCTATTTTTTGCATCAGTCACATATCCGCGACCGCGAAAAAACTGTTTTTTTAACGATCAGCTGTGTACCAGCGACCGTTCCAACTGCCGGAAGCGAAGAAAACACTCGAATGTGCCACAGCGAAGCGTGGCAGGGTACAGCTAGTGACGTATAAAAGTGATTCTGAATAGCCTGTTTACAGAATACACCATGTCATTTCTAACTGAAAAATAAGATTAGAAAACCATGTTCTGTTTCCAGAAGATACAAATTTCTTGCGTTACTCATATCCCTTTTATCATTAACATTAAGATCATTCTTTGTCCAGTGCTCAGTATCGTGTGGTGAAGGAGTCCAGGTTCGTGGTGTGGAGTGCACTCCCTCAGGAGGTGGATGTGACCCTGCCTCCAGACCAGAAATATCACGACCTTGTTCTACGGGTATCAGCTGTCCAGCTTATAGAGAATCTGATGAACCAGAGGTAAGATACTTTGATAGAATAAGCTTATCATAACATGTGATTTAAACTCTCATAGATTTGCCAACATAGATTGAATTACTGAGTAACTTTATTAAATATTTACGGTTTATTGGTTGAGCTGTGTTCTATCATGATGGAAAACTTGATGAAGACTTCACGAGCAGTGATTGCAATGCTGTTATGTTCGACACTAGTTTTGTAGATGTCGTACCTACCTTGTAAGGATTTTGATTTTGTTTAACAGCCTGCACTCTAATTGCGGAACACACTATTAATCAGAAATTGAATCATTTTGAAGCTTACTTGCCATCCATTCTTTCATATGTTCGAGAACGTAAACAGCGCCATGAATGTTGCGGAACTGATAAAATGAAACTGATTCTTACTGATAGTGTCGTACGCAATTACCCCTCGGATTGCGTAACACATTTTGAATCACAATTTATGAACAACTGTGAAGGAAATTCTTAGTTCAATGCTTCTTATGTTTGAATTTATTTCAGTTTGACAGCGTAAATAACATAATGAATGTTGTTGAGTTGTCAAAATGATTATTGATATTTTGAGTGAACTACGCAATTACATCGCGCATTTTCATGCATAATCATGTTTGATAAAACACTTTAGATCCCATTCTTCGTTTAAAGTGGTTCTCGTGTTTACAAATAGAAGTACAATAAGTTATAACTGTATTCCAGAACAAAAACATTGTAATAATGACCTTGTATTTAAAATATAACTCACAGTTATACCAACAGGATGACATAGAAGAGCTCCTACCTGGAGTGGTCTACCACACTCAGCCGTTGATACAGCCGTACCCAATGCCCCAGGCGAAAGCAGAGCGTCTAATTGGAGAACCTGATGTCCCGGTAGAGGCTACGTAAGTACTGTTGAGTTAAGTAGATTTATATAGTGTGGGGGCAAATAATTACGTCAATATCATCAGTTAATTGAAAATCATTCTTGTTGAATACGAAACAGCTATCATTTTTAAATATCAGTACGTAATTCTGCCGTCCTTTAACTAGAATGCCGTTAAGTGACATTTTGGCATTTTCACTTTTCTGAAGTCATTTTTATCAGAAAAAAAAGCTCTATCGATCCTTCTAATTACAGTTTCAATAGCTTTTATAGTTTTCGAGATAAGAAAAAAAGAAATGCCGTTAAATGCACGAATCATATACTAAACCTACGCTAAAACGTAGTTATGTGACATTGCAAAGCTAAAATGCGACTAAGGCTACATAACCAAAGATTTTAACAATCATTTTCGATTTGTTGCCTAGCTAAATTGTCGTTAAATGCTTTTCCTATCCTATAGTGCAGTAAAAGTACTTTAACGGCTTTTTAACTTAGGTTTTTTGATAATTGATATACACAAATGCGTAACTTTAAAGCCACTAAATTAGAATCCTAATCAAAAATGCCGCAAAAAGCCCTTTGCTGCATTTAAGAATTTTATATAAAGATATTAATTTGACAGTTTACAATTGGAATTCGTATACAGCGGCAGTTATTTAATGATCCAGCAAAATATTTGAATTATTGTTCAAGACTAAATTGCCGCTATCCAACATAACTAATCTAAAATGCCGCTAAGTATTCTCGTGAGCGTACAAGTTCGACTGATTCTGCTCACGCGGCGGGGGCGCGGGCGACGGGGCTCGCGGTGCGGTTGATTAGTGCGGCGTAAGAATTCAAACAGGACGGTCGCGCGACGCCTCGCACGCGAGGTTTCCCGCGAATTTCATTAAAATGGATAAAATAACATCCAGGTTAGTACCTACTTTTATCAAAAGCGCGCTTTTTTTTGTTTTTAGTAAAGTTTGATCTTTAAATCTACTGGGAAATAGGCACTTATGTGTGTATGTATGTTCCCTCGTTTCTCGGTCAATTTCTGCTGCAATAAAAATAATGTAACTAAAACATTACTCATAAGATTATATTACTAACTTTATTGTGCTTCTAATTTACGCAACAATGTGTTCACTTCTGTGTGTGTTCAAAACATAGTCATGACATTTATAACTTGGTTACTTTGTTACAGACGGTCCGCGATAACACAAAGAACCAAAAACATTATTAATATGGTCACAAAAACAGAATCAAGTACGAAAAAAATACAAAATACTTCACACAAGGATTTAACACAACAGGTTATTAACCCCGGTGACCCCAACTATTTCGACAATATCTATAATAGACCTTATTCAATGACAAACAGAGTTTTTGACACATTTTGCGAAACCCAAATTTCTAACAACTCACACTATTTGCCCAATTTAATAAATTTTGACAGTTTGAATATAACAACTGTCCCAAAAAAATGTAACGATATGATCTATACCCAGGAAAACAATCCATACCTTCATAATTCATCTATCGACTTGACATGTAAAGAAGTTATGCCTATAATTGAAGAATCACCAGAATCTACCGATTGTCACAACGAAATCGAAAAGCTACCAATTTACCCAACACAAGATTTAGATACTACATGCTATTATGATTCGGATGACTCAGTCCGTGACAAAGATTATAACCCATCTGAGTCTGATACATCAAGTGACGATTGTATTGGTGAGGTCAAACGAAAAAACTTCCGAGAATTACAAAAAAATAAAAAGACTGATTTGGCTTCGGAAAGTTCTCCTCCTATTTATAATAACATGGTTTCCTCTATTGCAAACAGAAAATTTTTGCATAAAAACCGAAGAAGTTCATTTGATATCAGGCGAACTGTGCAACCTATGCAAAAACTTACTCGTAAACGTAGAAATACGATTGATTTTGTTCCTACATATGATACATCACATAACTTGGAACAAGAACCATCTTTGCAAAGAAAACGTAAAAAATATAACACATCTGTTCTTCAAAGAAAAATAGACACACAAAACAAAAAACGTTTAGAACACTTAGTTCATCCGGGGTGTAATGAAAAATGTTTAAAAAAATGTACCACTCAAGTATCACAAGAAGATCGAGAAGAAATCAACAGCAACTACTGGAAAATGAATTTTGTAGATCAACATTTGTTTGTGAACACACACACTGCAGTAGCACTCCCTAAAAGAAAAATCACAACCGATCCAAAGAGGAAGCCAAGAAGAACATTCTATTTAAAAAAAGTCGATGGCACTAAGGTGGAAGTCTGTAAAACATTTTTCTTGACCACTTTAGGCTACCTTAAAACAAATGACCGGATTCTTCAAGATAACCGAATAAACACCACATGTGACAAAAGAGGGAAACATCAAAAAACTCCTGCATTTAATCGAGATATGTTAAATCAACACGTAGAATCATTTAATCCAATAGAACCTCACTACAGGCGAGCACATGCTCCATTGCGACGCTATCTTCCAAGCGATTTGAATATTGTTCACATGCATAAAGATTTTCTTCAAAAACATCCAGATCAGAAAGTTAGCTACGAATTATACAGAAAGCATTTAAAAAGTATGAATATATCTTTTGCTCGCCTCGGCAATGAAGAATGCGAAGTGTGCGAAGCCTACAATTTACATAAAATAGGAACTTCTCACGATCAGACTGATGGTTGCGCTGTGTGTATGGACTGGATTATGCATCACGAGAAATACTTAAAAGCGAGGCAGCTCTATGAAAATCACAAAAAAATGCCACAAGATCATACTACAATTTATTTCAGCGCTGATTTAGAGAAAGTGATCATGTTGCCTAGGCTGGAATCTTTCAAAGCTGCGATATTTTGCCAGCGTCTTGTGGCGTATAATCATACCTTCGCACCTCTGGGTAAAATAACATCAGAATCAAAACCGCTAACTGTCTTATGGCATGATGCTGAAGCGGGACGGAAGCAAGAAGATATCATGACTGGATTTTATTATTTTCTCCTTCGAAACCGAGACATACCGAACATACACATTTGGCTGGACAACTGCACCGCACAGAATAAAAATTGGTTACTATATTCGTTGCTGGTACACTTGGTAAATGGCAGTGAGATTAGTGCAGAACAAATAATTCTGCACTATTTAGAGCCTGGCCATACGTTTATGAGCGCCGACCAAGTGCACCACCAAGTAGAGCTCGCCATGAAAAAGAAAAGTAAACTCTACGACTTCACCGATTTTGAAGAAGCAGTGGCATCTATAAATAATGGAAAAGTTAACGTCAAATGTTTGGTCGCAGAAAACTTTCTTAAAGTGCCGAATTATGTATCAGATAGAAGAATACAGAATTCTAATCCGAGAGCATATTTAAAAAACATGACGCAGGTGTGTTTTAGTCGGAATAATTATGATCTCATGTATAAAAACAATTTTGAAGACGAATACACACTATTGAGATTCATGAGTGACAAATATATAAAAAATCCAAAAGTGTTGAAGCTAGAATTTCGTACCAATCCTAAAGGTATAGATTTACAGAGAAAAGCTGGTATTATTGAAAAATTATCCAGCATAATACCATCACACAAATTGGTGTTTTGGAACAATTTGCCAACCACTCAATCTAATGTTGAGGCAAGCACAAGTGGTGCTAAGAATAATAAAAAAGTAAATTAAAAAGTACTGAGTAAATTTAAGTAACTGAAGACTGCATAATTGTTAATTATTTTATACCTTAACTATAACTTAAAGTTCCTTACCTTTAAAAACGTTCCTTAAACGTTATTTTTATATATTTTTTTAATAAATTGTGTAATTTAATTACACAATAGAATATATTTTTAGTATCTTTTCTTTGAATATTGCCATATTTAAAATAAGTGTTTAATTATTTGATTAGATTTTTTGAAATAATGACTGATCTCATTTTGACTTAATTACATAATAGAATATATTTTAAGTACCTTTTTTTTTGAATATTGCTATATAAATAAGTGTTTAATTTTTTGATAAGAGTTTTTGAAATAATGACTGATCTCATTTTGACTTAATTACATAATAGAATATATTTTAGGTACCTTTTTTTGAATATTGTTATATAAATAAGTGTTTTATTATTTGATTAGAGTTTTTGAAATAATTACTGATCTCATTTTGATTTAAGAAATAAACGAAGATTTTAAATGAGTTGTTGTTTTTTTATTTTTGTTTGACTTCAATTTCTTTGATTCTCTATCAATTTATGAAACGCAATGCATATCTAAAATGCCGTTATTATGAAATGTTTTGTATTTAGCCATAATTAAGCTATGTAATAAATAAAAAATTTCTACGGTAAAAAAATACTTTAAGTTATTATTGAAATTTACTTGTCTTGATTGCCGTTAAGTGTCTTAGCGGCAATATAGCATAGTACGAGTCTACTTGTTTAAGCAATAATGCTTACCTATATTGACATTTAGCGTTTTTAGCGGCTTTTAAGATTAGTATTATTACAACATTTTTAAGTGTGGTATGTAACTACATTATTTGTTCATAACCATTAGCAAAAATGCCGTTAAGGTATGTATTACGGCATTATAGTCATGATTTCAGGGCTGGATATTGTAAAGATTACTTTAACAAAATGATAAATATTTTTTTTCTTCAATTTACGGAAACGTTTTTAACTGACAGCTGCACAGACTAAAAGAGCTTTTTAAGATATATTTTTTGGTATTTCAAAGTTTCGCATCAGACTACTGGTTAGGAAGTAGCATCAATTTCAAATTATTTTACCGTTTTTCGCGCGTATCTCAAAATATGATTTTTGTACTTAACGGCACTCTAGTTAAAGGACGGCAGAATTGAACTAGTTGATAATAAATGTCTTGAAGTAAAGGATTCGATTTTGTTTAATGTAAAGAAAATATTGGAATTGCTTATATTTCAATCAGTGAGTGAAAATTCGAATGGAATAAGTCTTGAAAGCGGCTATTAAAAGTTTTCTGTTCGGCACAAAGAAAGTTTTGAGCTCGTTCATAACTTTGATCAAACGTCAGACATATTCATTTTATTTTAATGTCTCATTTCTTCAATAAAGATGTTTTGGGACATGTATTTTGCAAAGTTAAGTTAAATAGGTTCGATTTTATAATCAGTTCAAGGGTAGTTGAAATAACTTCTTCTAAATTATTTTTGAGGTATTTCTAGTAAAAAATACCTTTAAATTAAAAATCATTTGCTCAAAAATTAAGCGGACTATAAATACAAATCACAAAATCTTTCGAAGTTTACTTGAGTAAACAAAACCTCAGACAAACAAAGTCTATTCATTCCTATTTATAGAGAGTTTTGCCTGTAAAGGAAAACTCGTACGCAAAGTAACAAAAAGTTTCTAAATATATATTATGATCTTGGTTCAAGTATTTGAGTTCCGACAATACTAGCTTGTGGTGAAAGATCTTCACAAGTTCGTCTACGTAACAATTTAGGTATTCACCAAAAAAATAAGAATATATAAACATAAAAATTGTCGATCAATCTTGTTTTGTTATTCGAAAAAAGCCAAGGAATTTTCTAGAGTATACAGCTCATATCAGAAACGTGTGATCATATTTTAACAACGTGGTATAGATTATCAAATTGAACAATTGTTTCCATGAAACCAACATCGTCAACGGGCAAAAATTATCGAGTGTCCGAACAAAACTTCAAAAACTACTCGCCCAAAATTTATGGGATGGCTGATAGTTTTTTCACGTTTATAATGTTAGTCCCATAGGGATAGCTGTTTAGTTTAATGATCTGTACCATTCTGAAACCGTGTGTATATTTTGTTATCATATTTTTTGGTTAAATCATTATCTGTAACTACGTCTGCCTCCACACTATTAGAATTATCTAGTATTTATCAGACCTTTTCAAGAACGTCCATTTTCTTTATAACGTCTAACGCAGCATGTGTCATTATGATATAAATTTTATTCCTAATGATATTATGATCAATATTCTCTGATTCCATTGTTCAATATCCAAGCTCAGAGTATTTTGTTGTTGTCTTTTCAGCAATTACAAAATATTCTTTGCGTGTGGCTGGTTGTATGTAAGGTATTGTACCTAAGACAAAAGTTTTTAAGGTTTCACTTCAAACATCTACACATTTTAACAAGGAATGACATTACCCGTCCCTTCAACGAATCCTGTTGCAGTAGTCTTGATTTTTGGCTTGTGTGGTTCGAAAATGTCTTTAATTTCGGTTTTATAGGGTGAGCTTATGGATTGACCATTTAATCATTCATGGATTATTATTGACTGTTGACTAATTTTACAAAGCTGGGAGACTAACTAAGTAGCTTTATCCCGCGTCTTAACCAATATGAGCGTTCGACCGAATATGCGATCATCAGGTTCATATGTCATTTTCGGTTCGGGGAAACTGGAAGGTGCGTTTGAATTCGCCGAACAAAAGGTGACATGTGAAAGTGAGGATCGCTCTTCGTTAGGCCGCGGACTTAAATAAAGTATAGAATTCAAATTGTCATATCCTTCTGATATTATACTATTTTTAATTTACACTTTGAACAGATATTTATCCGTAAGGCGACAACACATCTACTAATTAAAAAAATATGTAATTTTCAAGAAACCAATATATTTCAAAGCTCACCTCTCCCTATAAAGAATTGAAGACGATTTTCGATAAATGTTATATTTTTTTGTTTTCTAGTGTTCGTTTTAGACCCCACCGTTTATGGAACCCTGACCCTTCCTGGGATGTTTAGAATATGTAGTAATTTAAGAGTCGGGATGTTACGGTTCAAGAAGTTGTTGATATTGAAATTATTTTTAATTGATCCTTTCGACCCCTTTTGACCTGGTGAAAGCAGCAGGAATCCGCTGGAAACGAGAAGCACAGAACCAGTCGATGTGGTGGTGCTTGGGGGAGGCCTATGTCCGGCAGTCAGCGTCTTTCAGCTGAAATAATAATGATTATCATCGTCTAAAGACTTATTGATATTCTAAAGATGGACACATTAACAAAGGACTTTATAAAATGAACGAATCTCTAAATGCTTTTTGCGCTTCAAATTATGAATATTTTTTTAAATAGTTGGGTCTATTTTTACTTCCATGCCTTTTTTTTGGATGGGAAATCATCAAATGACTTCTCCCGCTCTGGGCGGAGTGGAAGGGCGTGTCAGACTTTTACTGACTAAAACCCACCCGTGTTCCTTCAGTTGCCCATGTGCCAGGGTTACGGTATCATTTCGAACAATCTCGCGACCCTCTGGCAGGCATCGGTCCTACAGACCCCTTCAGTGCTGCTGACATATCTTTGAGGCGCGCGTGGAGCACTACGCGCCGTCGACCCGAGTCTGGTCCTTACCGGGCGGCGAGCTACCCATTGCTCGCCACCCGCAAGCTCGCGCCTACGGTGGCCGGGAGCCCGCTATTGATACTTCCATGCCTAAAGTCACACAGTTGATTGCAAAAGTAAGCTAGGGTATCCAGAACAAACGGGGTACGTTGGCTTGGAACTATGACCAAAAACGGGCGAACAGGATTGGTCGAGTAGCTAAGCGGGGGCACTCCGCACTAATGGGTAAGGTTAGATAAGAACTGTAACCAAATGCGCGCGAGTGAAGCGAGTCGTGCTACAGTTGCGGCCAGAGAGCTTTACATCCTAGTTGGTCGCAGTAACTTGGCTATTTTGTATAAGACCTATAATAATTGAGGTTCAGAAAAAGAGGCGCAATCATTTTATTACAGATTTTAATACATTTTTATGATAACAAAACGAGTATTATTAGAGCGTCGAATAAATACATGCCATTTAAAATGTAAATTAAGAACTTAAGTTCACTCAAGCAAGCTTCAACGATTATTCCAGTATGGGTATCTAATGAACCGGAAATATTAAAAAGAAATACTTCAGAAAATCTGTCTAGTAAGATTTCTGAATTGTATCAATTAAGGTCATCAAGGTTTACGGTTCTGCCTACGATAACAAGGGTTTACATAATGGAAAGGCAAGTGGAACATTTAAATTTGTTGATCATTTACTAGGTGAGTCTGGGATGAGACCAGTGTTACTAAAGGGTATCGTATTACCCAGTTGGTGGGTTGTGGAGGTCATATAGGCAGTCGGTCTATGTATCATACTGGTGTTTAGATGCATCCGGGAGACAGTGGTGGCCCAGTGGTAAAGACTGCTACTTACGAGTTGTATGTCGTAGCTTAGAACTCAGGCAAGCGCTTTACTATATGTAAATTATTACATCACCACTGCTCCCAAAACGGTGAAAGAAGACATCGTGAGGAAACGGGCATATCTGTCCCTAAACTCGAAGACATGTGACATCTACCAACTCGCACTGGGCTCGCGTGGTGGATTACGGCCTACTCCCTCTCATCGAGAGGAGGCGTGTATCCCTGCAGAAGAAACATTATAGGCTGATTGTAACCTGCATCCAGTTAGACTGGAACCGACGACCAGCAAGGTTGGGAAAAAGCTAACCATTTCCAAACTATGTTGAGGTTTGAACCGGAATGCGCCTTCACGCCGGTAGAGAGCGCCTTTTGGATTTCCAAACAACAAGTGACATTTTAAACTTGACGATCATGTTTTTGCGCGACGATTACTTTAGATCAAGACGCGGGTTTAATATTCAATAAGTTTGGTTGTGTGCGTATAGGCAACTAAATACTAAGGAAATTAAAGATTTCTATCACGATTTCGGAGGTTTTCAATTTGTTGAGAGCAGCTTCTTGAAAATCAACTCTCTCTGGGTGTCTACCACTACCTCTTAATTATAGTATTATTTCTGTGTTTTTGAGATTTTCCATCTGGATTGTTTCATAGAAACCCGAGTCTGGAATTGTATCCGGTTGATGGCAATAAACGTGCGTAATAGGGGTGGGGTACCTACACCTCTGCCTAACTAGCCTGGAAATACAGGCCATTTTTTCTTCAATGTGGGAAAAAGATGGAGCTATACGTCCTATATAGCACACACTATGTCCATTTTCAATGGTGACTAGCCATCGGCGCGGAAGATATTATAGTGCACACGTGTGTGCGCAGACAAAGGGGCACTCACTTTTCCCTCAGTCTCATATTCCGATGGAACGACAATCCGACACGACCGGAGAGATATCAGGTGCAGGACCAACAGCTTAACGTGCTTTCCGAAGCTCGGGGGTATCACACCGCCAGCTTCCAAACACCGGACATTTACTATGAAATTCCTATTGGAAAAATCCAATAACAGTATCACACTCTTATGTAGATTTGAATATGTCATACCGCTTTATGAGGTGGTGGTAGTCCCCCAATGTGATGAGATTGCTGAAAATAAATACTTTAACCTAGACTCACTGCTGTTTGGCACCTTATTGCATTTGACTATTAAATGTATTTAAGTATGTAGATAAAGAAGAATGTAAATAAATAATATGGAAGACGTAGCGTTGGAAGGCCTCCCACAAGATGAACCGTTGACCTGGTGAAGGCCGCAGGAATACGTTGGATACGAGAAGCACAGAACAGGTCGAAGTGGCGGTGCTTGGGGGAGGCCTATGTCCAGCAGTGGACATCTTTTGGCTGAAATGATGATGATTATGATTTAATTAAATATTTACTACAACTGTATTATATTTATGTGAGTTATCAATCAAAAGTCATTTATTTAAACTAGCCTGAGAGTCAACACTATTTTAATGTCAAAATTACATTAGACAAACGCCCGTCCTTCACCAATTCTCGGTGCTTTAACTGGAAAAATGAAAAGGCGCAACAAACTCTCCAGCAGCACAGCTTGCTGTTCAGTTAAAAGATTTTATTGTGTGAACGTTTGCTTTTGATAAAATTTAAGTTTTGCTTTAGGTCAGCTAGCACTGTCTGTATTTGTAAATACAATGCACATTATTAGGTATAATAATTTAAAATATTAGCTTCTAATTGTATAAAAACAAAAAAAAAAGAAAAGGTAAAAATTTTGTTTAATGCACACTTATAAGCTAAATTTTATGCTACTAAATTAAACCCTGAGATTACACTTGTTTTAAATTATCATAATATTCAATGAGAAAAGAAACTTGAATTAATGGTAATTGTACAAAATACTAATAACACATGATATACAACATAGCAAATAATATTTAACCCTCGTAGAACATAAGAAAAATAGAACATTTATATATATTTGGCACTGCTTTTAAGCACGTAGCAACATAAGATAAAAAGCCAATGGCAGATATGAAGAAACCTTATTATAAAACCGAATCACATAAAATCCGTAACATCCCTTCTGTAAATATTAAAAAGAAAACACACTACACAGAGGAACCTTCCTTCGAACTACCTACTCAACTATTGATGAACTAATTTGTATGCACAGTATATTTCAATTCACACCAACCCCGAACCATCGCACACATCATCTCAACTTTACTCTGATTTCTATTTTTCTACTCTATGCACTGCACATAAGATTTATATTTCCTTGCACATTATATAATACACGAACCGTTTGTCTTGCAACGTTTCCTCGCTTACACTTTTACCAATTGGCATAAACATTTAACACAAAATTGATACACACAAGTTGATTTTTTCCAAATACTTTTTAACTGTGGTCGAATTTGCAGGTATTGGGTGATTAAAATTACAAATAACACTGGTGCATACTTCTACATATACCAGCCCGAAATTATTTAGGATCTCTAGCTTCCCTTAGCACCTCGCATGTCGACCTATAATAGCCCCGTGTGAATCTACAATAGATAGAATAGATTTTTTGTTTACAAATTTTGGGCGACTTTCGTAGGGTTGGGCTATTTCTGGCAGAGTAATTTAGGATTTGTAAGAGTTTAATAACACCTTTCCGTCGATGTAGAAGGTACAAATTTAATTAACTTCTTATTATAAATATCAAATAACTTTGTAAAGCAATTATATTTCCATCAAGGGTATTTTTGTATTCAACATTTAAATGAAATTCTTTTAAAAGCAGCTTATACCCACAATTGCCTTATTTAACTTGAAGATAACACATGAAAATTAAATGAGAAATCGAATTTTTTTTTGAAAACATTCAACAAAAAAAACTCGGACAAACCCAAATTACTGTCCCAGCTCCAAACATAAAAAAATCATTTCGTCAACTTACAAATTCTTTTATCAAACAGCTACATCAAAGATGATGACTGGGGACCCTGCAGTGTGACTTGTGGCGAAGGTTGGAGGAAAAAAGAGGTCCATTGCAAGATATTCCTCGAGTTCAGCAGAACTATTGCGAAGCTGCCTGATAGCAAATGTCTGGGACCTAAACCTGCTGAGGACACGGAGAGATGCGTCATGGAACCATGTTCTATGGCTTATGGGACTTCATTCGGAGATTCTAGTGTGCCATCTTACAGTGGTGGTGACAGGTAAGTCATTGGTAGATCATAAATAACTAATCACGACTCACCGAGAAATATGCTCGATTAAATAGTTTAATACGATACTTGTGACTTAATTAGTGCATTATTGCACGGTCTGAAATATTTAACTCACACGGTATCGTTAACTTTTAATAATACATGTGACTTAAACCCACTTATAAAACAAACTTTTCTGTGTAAAAATTAACTCCTTAAGTCAAAGACTTAATCGCGGATTTCAATCAATTATAAAATTAATGTTACACAAAGCGATTACCAAACACCTCTTAAGGAATAGGTTAGTTTCCCCACAACCTATATTTATATTCTAATTTTGTTTGATAAAGAAAACAAACACAATAAATTCAATCATTTAATTTCTCTAAAAGCTGATCCAGTACGCCATTTCCAACTGACTCTTTCACAACATCATTCACTCTATACTTCAATAGTTCATTCTCTTCTGGATACTCCGGTAGATCCATACTTAGGTCTATTCTCGAACCCATTACTATTGAATCTTCTTCACCAGCCATAGACATAATTCTTAGCTCAATCATTGCTATCAACAAACCATATGGTTTAAATTCTTCTATATCTGCGTTGAAATCCTCTCTTTTGTAAACCGATTCGGCTTGTATGTCAAATTTGTTCAAGAAAACCTTTAGGTTATCATAGTAAATCATTTTGAGAAGATCTAAATGTTCTGATCTTAATGCTGAATCGGTGCATATGTATAGAAAATACATGATGTCTGTTACTGGATTTGCATATCTCATTGCTTGGAAGTCTATGAAGCATATTTTTCCGGTCTGTGAACAAAACAATACAATTGAAGAGATTTGGAATGAATCACATCTTGTTGACCAGCCTGTTTACGTTTTGATATAAGTATGTCAGGTGTAAGGACACCGTAAATCATTTTGATTAGATCGCATGCAATGATATAAAAAGGAGATTGTAAATACTCTATTTCAGATTGAATATCTTAATTGGATTAACGTTAATATTACTCGCTTTATTTATTTTTAAGAATAAGTAATCTGAATCTAGATTAAATCGGAATACTTATTTAATCATATTTAATACAATCTACAAACCGAAGCTCTGGGCGATAATTACAGATCTGATAAATTTAATAAAGATGAAACAATAATAAAACAAAATCGTTCTATGAGATTAAAACCTTTAATACCACGATGCGTAGGTAAAATCAGATTGGGAAAAACTATAACCTTTTGAGTGATTATTTCGAGTCTAATCTAGGCTAAAAATTACTCACCTCATGTTTGAACAGCATATTATTGACCCAACAGTCTCCATGACACAGAACGTTAGTTTTACTTGGTTTTGTATACATTTGCAACAAGTTTAAGAGCTTAATATCTACTGCCTCTAGTTTCTTCTTTGAATTCTCATCAACTATTTGCCGTAAAGACATCTCAAATGATTCGAAGAAATAGTTCCTCAATTTAGTTTTATCCAAAAAGTGATCTTGGTACAAAAGATCATGGAACTCAGATCTAACTTCATCAAAACTCAATGGTTCTTTAGTTTGGAATACAAACGATAAAGCATGGAATTTTGCTAATTCACCAAGCACCACACCAATTTCTTTAATTCCCAGGTTTTCACATTTCGCCAGTTTGCCATCGATTTCATATCCTTTTGTCTTCAAATCATCCAGAATAATTATCTCATTGGAACTTTCTGTGTTTGAAAATAAACAATCAGAGAATTCCAATCTTTCATGTTCATACAACACGTTTTGTAAGTTCTTGAACTTGCTTATCACTTTGTTGTACGCGCTCACTTCTCTTTCATGCAGTTTATGGAATAAAACCTGTCTTTCCGTGTTCACTAAAGTCTTAACAATAACACTGATATTATTTTCTTCACTATCTGTCTCTCGTATCTCCACTCGAAATACATTTGCTATATAATTCGCTCTTTTACCACTAATACAATCCACGTTATACTTAAAATCTTCAATCCCTTTAGCAAGGGCAATCTCTTTGATAGAACTGTGGAGTTCTAGACAGTTAAACTCATCTGGCTCACTTAAATGGACTTCTAAAGACATTGTCGCTGTCAGAAGTTCCGCTATCACTGACTGCCCATTGAGTGTTAATCATACGATAAGTACCGTATCTTCTGATAAGCCAATATCAATACGTAAATATTTGTTTAGATTACGTTTCGCGATGCGTTTTTGAATGTTGGCCATATTACTAGTAGGGAAAATAATTGGGCTTTAGTGACTAATGCTTCTTTTTATCTTCATAGCAGAAATTATATTATTTTCACCACCTATATGACTGAACGCAATATTTTCTTTTTTATAGTTTCTGTATGTATACCTAGTATGTTTGTAAGTAAGTATCCAAAATTATGATCATCTTTGTTTCCCACAGCAGATTACTAACGTTTGGGACTTCAAGTAACATCAGGGTGGCACCAGGGTCTCCAGGAAAATCTTACTCTTGGAAGGAAAAGGGATACACAAGTTGCAGCGCATCTTGTCTTAGTGGAGTTCAGGTAATGTAGTCTTGTTATAAGAGGACTTAGTATGCTATTACCTAGCAGCGTCTACAAAACTCGTATAAACTATAATGTTCTGTCCATTTGTTACCCTTTCACGCCAAAACTGATCTTTATGAAATTTGGCAAATGGTTCACTTGAGACTAGGAGTAAGTACCTGCCAGGGTCACGGATCCCTGCCAGAGTCCTGGATTTGTTCGATAGAGTAGCCGTTGCTGGGGTCCTGGCAAAGGTAACTGAAACGCGGGTTTTAGTCAGTAAAAGTCTAACTTGCCCTTCCGCTCCACCCAAAGTGGAATGATCACTTGATGATTTCCCATCTAAGAAAAAGGAGTATGACAAAGTTGATTTTTCATCCTTGATTGCAGGCGAAGTCGCAGGCAATAGCAACTGATTAATAAAATTAATTTACTTTTATGTGCGATAATAATTTATCTATAAAGTCTAGGTCATATGTCAATGCTTCACTATCTAGTCCCTAGGACATTTAATCATTATGGCAATTCAATTTTGTTGGTTCAACCAATACACGTGCTCTGAATTCTTGTGCGATATTTACGTGTTTTAAGGTCAACTCCAGTCAACCTAGTTCAGTTATTTGCGATAAAATGCTTTTTTTTTGTGGGTGGGAAATCATCAAATGACGCGTCCCGCTCTGGGCGGAGCAGGAAGGCATGTCTTTTACTGACTAATACCCACCCGTGTTCCTTCAGTTGCCCATATGCCAGGACCACGATAACTCTTTCGAACAGATCTCGCGACCCTGGCAGGGCGATAAAATGCTTACATAAGAATCTATGATCAAGAAGCCGTATTGAACGCACGGCGATAAATCATGCTATACATTTCCAGTATAAGATGACTTCTCGTTGTACGAAAAATCTGTACAATGTGAGCTCAGCTAAAACTGGAAATGTATAGCTTGATGTGTAGCCGTGTGTTCATTACAAATGTACGGTCAAGGAAATTTATGGTTCATCTAATTGGCTGACTTTGTCAATTATCAACAGTCAAAGAATGACAGTTGTGACAACATTTTGATTTGGTAATCAATTAGAAATGTAGTGAAAAAAATTGATCTGTAAGTGGCACCGATAACTGAAAAGTTGTGTGGGACTCATTGTCATGGTATAGTCACGTGGTACGGAGGAATGAGGAAAATGTCGTGAGGAAAGTATTAAGTACGAATGTCAATGGCTATAAGAGTAGAGGGAGACCAAAGAAACGATAGATGAACTGTGTTAAGTATGATATGGATAGAAAGGAGGTGACTACTGAGATGAAAACTAACAGAGAAGTGTGGAAGAAAAAGACATGTTGCATCGACCTCTAATAAATTGGGATATGGGCAGGAGATTGGTGAATCAATTAGATAAGAAATTAATTTCCCTGATTTTATTGATGTCCGTAGATAGAGTCATTATCATCTGCCTAACCTTTTTCCAATAATATTGGGGTCGGCTTCCAATCTAACCGGATGCAGCTAATTACCAGTATTTTACATGGAGCGACTATCTATCTGACCGCCATAACCTACTTACTGAGTAATACGATACCCCTTGGTAAGACTGGTTGTCAGACTTTCGGGCTTCTGAGACAGGCCTCAAGTTCAGGCCTCTGTCAAAGATCCACGGAATGACAGCGGGGACACGGAACAGCCAAAGCACGGAGGAGACTTCGTATGTAAAGATAGTCACCCATCCTCGAACCAACCGCGGCAAGCGCAGTTTAACCCGATCAACCAATCCGTCCGAAGATAAAGTATGACATCATAAACATTTCTTTTACAGGAGCTCATCATCCAATGCGTAAGAGACGAAGATGGAAAGAATGCGTCTCCATACATGTGTGATCCGCTGACTAAACCTGAGAACAGAGTCAGGACTTGTAATGATCACCCTTGTCCACCCAGGTATGTACAAAATTCTTTAGAGCAACATAACATAACGTCTGTTTCTCCCGAAGGGTTAAACAGAGGAGTGCCTATGGTACACTCACATTTCGCCTGCTATGTGTAAGTCTCAGAGCAGTGATGCCTCAGTGGTATCCGCTCTGACTTAAGAATTGTAGGTCGAGCGTTTGAACCCAGGCAGGCGCTTTACTCTGAGTTATTCATTACATCATCACTGGTCTCAACACGGTGAAGGAAAACATTGTGACGATCTGGAAACTAGCATGTGCAAGAACAAAAAAAATATAGTTTAAAAAACTAAAAAACACGCTTCCATAGAAAAACAAACTAAAAAGTAGAAAATAATGGAAAAAAAGCGTGGGGTGCTTTTAAAGGTATTTTTTATTGATATAAGGCACCCCACGCTTTTTTCCATTATTTTCTACTTTTTAGTTTGTTTTTCTATGGAAGCGTATTTTTTTGTTTTTTTAATCTATTATTTATTTTAAATTTTTTAGGGCTTTTCGAATTTTGAGACGTATGTCAGCGTAGTTTGTGACGTATGTCAGCGTAGTTTTCGAAGACAGTTTTTTTTTTGCTGTCCTGGTAACCCTGGCAAGGATAATCGCATAAATTTATGAAATTATAGTATTGTCATCGGTCAATATAAAGCGTGTAATAATCGAACACATTTGACATCTACCAACCCACAATGGGCCCGCGTGATAGATTACAGTCCACGCCCTCTCGAACACAGGCGGCTTGTGTCCCAGCAATGGGAACAGTACAGGCTGATTTTGATGTGTGAATCCCATGAAATAGGGAGCGAGCCTATTGTCATCAAAATCAAAATCAAAAGTCATTTGTTCAAACTAAGCTGAGAGTCAGCACTGTTTGAACGTCAAAGTTACATAAGACAGTCCCCCAAAACGCCCGCTCTTCACCACTTCCTAGTGCTTTAGCTGGGAAGAAGAAGTGGCGCAACAAACTGTCCAGCAGTACAGCTGTCTGTCATCAATCGAGCACAAATATAAACTCCGGACTGCTACTGAGAATGATTTAATAGACAAACTCAGTAACATTTTGAACCTAGGTCCTGCGTCATGTTTAGCACTAAGTCTTGCGACCTCTAGTCCAATGAGGCAGGAACACATGAAAAGGTATCGTCGCGTTTATTTGTCACTTTTTGTTCGGAGAACCAAACGGGTGGTCGCCGACAGATGACGCCTTTCGGTTTTCCAAATAATTTAGGTTACCTAAATATTAATGCAAAAATCACTTTCAGCTAGGAAGTGGGAGCATACTTAAGACAAGACATTTGATAAGAATTACAATTATTAAGCTCTCGTAAGACTACTCAGTGTTTATTAACTTTTCGAAATTTTTCCTTCAACCTTTCCACGTGCCAAACTTCCTCAAGGCAATTGAAATATTTATTCAAATGATCATGAAAGTAGGTCTTATATTTTTTGTCTGTTGTATTTCAAGACCAATTATTTATAAAAATAGTAATGAGATCTAATTTCAAACAAAAAAGTACGAAGGTTTAAAAAATTGTTTTAATTTTCATGTAACATATTATTGTTCATAACTTCCACGTGTATCAAATCCTCTATCCAACATTATACGACTACCGTTCCCTTTTCCTTATATTTTATCTGTGGAGTTAAAATGACATCTGTCAGTTTATGTTTGTACTTTTTTTTTGTCAGCCTATAGTGTGGCCCCGGGCTGGCTAAGGCCTCACCTTTTTCCTTTCCTGTCTTTTACGATCACTAATTATTATTGGCCATGCAAACACACACGGTCATCAAACTTACGGCCATGATTTGCGATGTCTTCCCTCAGGCGTCTAGCGAGTGATGATCTTGGCAAATCTCTGAGGCGTGCATTGGAGAAAATTTCGTAAAAAAAAAAAACATCCAAATGTATCTGCAAGATACGACGCATATAAGCCGACCTAATTCTGTAAATAAATTTCACCTATACAATTTTGGGAAAATCATTAAATTAAGTGAGCTCGGAGTGGTCTGTCAGTAATGTCAATCCGTATGCTCAGTAGTGCTATTCTGTAAAAAATCTCACCGTGATAACTAGGGTGAAGTGAGCTTAAAGTGAGCTGTCATGAGTGCCGATCCCTAGCATCAGATGGAGTGACAGCTTAAGGTCACTTCACCTGAGTTCTCACGGTGAGATTTTAACAGAATAGATCGGCAGTTGGAATGATAGCTCACTTCACTTTAGTTTTTACTGTGATATTTTAACAGAATGGCTCGACTGCTACACATCTTGTAAAGATATACAAATTTGGTCTTTAAGGTGAATTCGACCCACTTCAAATCAATGTACAGTCGCCCAAAGAAATAAGTAACCATGGTCGTCGGATAAAGTTGCAGTTTAAATTAGTTAAAAATCGATGGATATTTTTTTGTGATAAATAAACTGTTTACTAAATTTTCAATATTGTACTCAAAGGGGTGATTCCCGATTTCCCCAAGTCCCAAGTTTACCAAAATGATTTTTCATACTTTCATTCCCAAGTTCCCCAAAATGTAAAATTAATTTATTTGTAAAGTTCACGCTTGATCACCTTTACCACTTCCTAGTACACCTTCCTCGTACACCAAAAAAGCACCACGTAGGACTGTAGGTACCCTAATAACATTCCACAATCAAGATCAGGTAACAAAACCCGTCTATATTACAACAGCACTCTCAAAGCGACACACACAAAGCGTTCTACCGGACTCCTGTTGAACTGCACTAATCCTGATATGTCCTTTGTCAGGTGGAATTTCACAGAATTCTCGCAGTGCACCAAGTCGTGCGGCATCGGCATTCAGACACGAGAGGTCACCTGTATACATGAGGTAAGATTACTGACCATTCATACCTTGTGTTTGGGGCATAGAGTCGATATCAATGATAGACATGCCAATTATGTCAGATTTAGAGAGATTTTTTGAAAATCGATAGACTAGGCAAACTTCGTGTTAAGAGAAGCAGTATCGTTACGAGCATTGTTTATTAAAAGCTTTAAGTACAGTATGGATTAAATATGCGTTAATTTTGTATTAATTAACATGTAATTTAAAAAAAAACCAAGTAAATTATTTGAATTATGTGAAGCTACTCTAGCTTCACATAATTCAAATAATTTACTTTTTTTGAAGTGAAAACTTCTTTAGCGGCGTTGAGCACTTTTTCTGTAATGGGTATAAAATCTTAAACTCGCGTCAGGACACGTGACCTGATCGAAAAAGCGTAGGACGGATGGAGAGTAGACAGCTATCCCCTCTCTACGGCGCGGCGAAAATGTATGCCTGGGCCTACTGTTTCGTTTAGGCGGCGCAGGGCGCTTGCGCGAATGTTCGTCTATGTTACAGCGTGCCACGCGCATCCATGGATGGTGACAGCTGATGGCTCGACCGTCTGTGTAGTGATCACATTGTTGTGTATTCGTAAAATTCGTGAATATAAAGTGCTTAAAATATGGAAATTGAACAACAAATTATTCCCTAACCATTCCAAAATATCAAACATGCTCAACGTTAATAATCAAGTTTTCACTTCTGCCGGCACTCCCGGAGTGCAATTTTTTTTGCCATGTTGGACAAGCAACAAAATCATACATTCTAAAGTAATTGCCTTTTAGTTTTCTGTTTTTCTAATCCATTGTCTACATACAGATTGTCAGAGAGGTCAACCTGTAACCATGGATTCAGTACATGATTCTGAACCTGCGTTGTAATTTTTCGTGGGTTATTTAAAAATAATTGCTGTCCCATGGTAACAGTCTGTATAAGACTATTTACAGTCAGCACTCAATACTTCCAGACACTAATTGCAATAGATTTCAATAAACTCCAAGTAAATCTCCTTCATTCCCCAGGTAACCCGAGGTGGAACAAATACGGTGGTGGTACCGAACAGCATGTGTCCCCAACCACCACCCCCAGACCGTCAGTACTGCAATGTGTTGGACTGCCCCGTCAGGTGGCACTCCGGGGAGTGGTCCAAGTGCTCCAAGACTTGCGGGGGAGGGATAAAGCAAAGAGAGGTTTGTAATCAATACATGTTTCTCCCGCATGGTATGGCGATAAAAAGTAGCCTTTGTTGTTCCCCAGAGTTTAAGGTATCCCCATACTTTTAATCAAAATCGGTCCAGCAGTTTCAAAGATTAGCACGAACCACCAGACAGACTGAGAGTCAAAAAAAAATGTTTATAAAACCCTATAATTTTTCTATGCATTTTGCCATCTTACTGCGATCGCCTGCCTGCCAAGCGTGGCAATTATGGCAAATCCTCTTAAAGTGGGGGAGGCCTAAGTCCGTCTTACAGGTGAAATGATGACTATGTAACTTACATGTAGAAAAACAACAGTATTTTTTTTTTTCAAGTCGTAAATTCGTGCAACGTTAAATGTTTGACAACGACTGCATCTTCATTCAATATCAGATAATATTGCGGTGGTGAAATAAGAGGCTAGAGATTAAAAAGAACTACTCCATAATTTCAAAGAATACAAATGAATAAGAAATGAGTCTATAGGATAGCTTACAAAAAAAGTATTTTGTTCTGATTTAATAATAAAATTTACCTGCATTTTAGACCGCAGCCAATACAAAAAACATTGAGACTCAAAAACATAAATGAAAACAAATTACACAAGAAATGCATAACGTTGATGTTAGTTTCGTAATGGCCAAAAAATCGACGTAGATTTTATCAACATCGGCATCGCTAAGTCATACCGTCTATTTTTATATTTTGTATTTCGACTTTTTAAACACCCATAAAAATGCTGACCGGATTTTGTAAAGACAGTCATAATAGTCAACAATCTTTTTTAGAACATAATTTCCCCCAATATAAGGAAAAATATTTTTTGTTGAGAAAATGCGATTAAAATTTGGAGTATGCTCTGATTAAATGGAATGAAAATGCTTTTATATTATTACTACAATAACAAGCTTTGATTCCAAGAGGGATTTGGCAGAGCTGTACTTATAGGACTCCTACATTTCTCCAGTAATATTTAAGATCCAAATAACAAGGGGTGAGCCTATTGTTATCAACTGGTGACTTGTAATACAGGTTTTTAAATAAACCTACCTCAGGCACCACTCTCACTCACTCAGTTAGCTCCTTTTATGTACACTACTATATAGGCTTAGCATTAAGTTCATAACTTGTGTAGAGAAATTATACGTTTTATATTATTATTATCAACTGCGCACAAAGTCGGGCTGCTAACGTGAAATCCCAGATAGAAAAGCCCAATAACACTATGATCAACCTGGGATTCTAACCCAGACTCTGATCCTCAGCAGTAGAACAAGTAGCAGCGCTTGCTGTCACTAGACCAACGATCCATATATCCTCATAAGGTCCAAGCTGTTTCCCATGATGAGCTAAAACACCCAATGTACAATACAATGAATAATATCGTCTAACATGGTTCCTGCTGCATTTAACAATTTTTTTAAGGAACATTTTAACTATCTGTATCTTATTTAGAAAGGAATTTAATACAACTACTTTTAAGATGATATTTCGTGTTTATTTAAAAGTACTTTGGGAGTTTAGGAGAACATTTTGTTTTTTAGTCTGGGCCGGAAAACTACATGTCACTTTGTTCAATACGTTTTACGTTGGGCCTTACGAGGATATACCTATATATTAATGTCATGTAACATGCCTTTTATTTTCTCACACCAGGTGGAGTGTAAGCAGATAATGGCCCAATCACACGTGGTAGAACGTCCTGCCTCTCTCTGCAGTTCACCACGACCTGCAGCCACCAAGTCCTGCAACTCAAGACCTTGCCTCTTAGATACAGCTTCCCCAGAGATATCACTGGCTAACTCGTCCTATATACAACATGATCCAAAGAAGAAAAAGGTAAGGACTTACTTTCGTGGTTCTCCTACTTTCAAGGGAATGTAAAGAAAATTTTGACAGATTCATTCCATCACAATGTTTGAGAAACGGTCTGATAGCTGTTCTATATGAAAATTTATATTTTAGAAATTAAATTCCTACAATGATTATTTTACGACGAAATTTGAAAATACCTGTTTTGTTGATTAATTTTACAGTTAATTGGATTAAATTTGAAGTAATTCCTTATTCATTTCGTGTCATCAACTCTGTTTATCTTCTTATTTCTAAGTCTTCAAATAATGAAGACTAATTTAGGTATTTCCAGAAGAATTAACAAGGATTGTAACTTATTCTGTTGTACAGGTAACGGTAAAGGTAGGCGGTTCAGCGACAATATTCTACGGCACTCAAGTGAAGATCAAATGCCCAGTGAAAGGGTACAATAGGACCAAGATACAATGGGCGAAGGACCACCAGATCATTAGCAAATCTAAGAAGTATAAGATTTCAAGAAAGGTAAGTTTGTGTCTGAATATTTTAAGGTTTAAATTGTTAGATTTTATCTCTCTGTAAAGCCGTTTTACGAGCGAGTGCAAGTTTCTGTGAGTCAGTGTGATAAAAAATAAAAGAGTCTTTGGGAAGCATTCAAAAGTGTGCCAGGGAGTTATGTCCGCTCGCGCCTCCGAAAGTTTTGGGACATGCTTGTAGAACTGTAAAGCTTTCAAATAGGAATATGTTAGAAATATTTTTGTAGCAAGCTTACTGTTAAACTAAAAGAAAGAAAAAACATTTTTGTTTATTGTGTAAATCGCCTTCTCGTTTATGATATGTCTCATTGCTTTTAGTATATTTTTCTTCTTTCAAAATATATCGTCAAGATATCGGTTATTATGAAGCTCTACAAACTATAAGTCGATTTAAGAATGGTTTTACGCCTCATTCACCTCTTTTCCAGGGTGCTCTACGAATAAACTCTCTCTCACTGCGTGATCACGGAGTCTACACGTGCGTAGCTGGCAGATCTAGTGCCAACCTGACACTTTTAGTCAAACCTAGACCAGGAGAGTTTCCGTCAAGCGAGGAAATTGAGAGGCACAAAGCTTTGGATGAACCGTCGTCACCACTTTCAGATAGGTAAGATGATTGTTTTGAAAATGATACAGATGATAATGATTCAAATGATACAGCGTTGATTGATAAATCTTTATCAACAGCAGAGCAGACGGACGATACAGGGCAATGATAGGAGGTACTTCTGATGATCAATCACATGAACAGCGTCCGGGGGACTCCAGGAAGAATTATAAGAATCGGCAGAAAGGTAAGTCAAAATGTAGATGTTCATTATCCTCCAATGATATAACTTGAGTTAACATATAATTTAGGTGTTGTTTATTAATTAAAGTGAACAAATTTAAAATGACTTACAAATATATGAAAAACAGTTACGAAAGGTTTACAAACTGATATGGGATATAATTAAAACTTCCACAAAAGTTTAGATGTCACCTCAATTACATAAATGGAGGTGCCACCTCAAAACACGAAACATGTTAAATAATTTGTCAGATTGCTAAATCTATATTTTTTAACTTAATCTATTGCCAAGTCATGTTTATGCAATTACTATTAATTACTATGTTATTTAATTTTCATGAATACTAATTTTGCATTCGCTAAAATGTATATTATTCGACAAAATACCGCAGCACTGCAACCTGTAACCAAAATTACAAGTTTTCCAACAAATTCATTAAGACCCGACACTGCGGTGCTTCTCGAGTGCCCTGCAAACACTAGATAAATTTTGAATTAAAGTCTTAATTTTTCGTGCAGTTGAAAATGTTAAAGCCCTGTTTAAAATTGTTAACCTATTTCTTAATTTGCTTCCTGCAGTTCGGATAAAAATATTTTGTAAACTTTTCTGCTATCCTTAGTTTATTTTCAGTGTTGAATAAGCCAGTTTAATTAAATAAACAGACAGAAAACACTAAAAATATTTTTACAGTTATAAAGTTTATCAAAAAATGTATGTTCTTTATAATCATTCGAACGTCTCATTAGACCATTTTAGCTTTTATGTTCAACAAGAAACAGAATGGATAGGTACATTAGAAAAATCATAATAAAATTCATTGGGGCAGATTAAAAGCAATACAAATTTTACACATTTTCACTGAGTCCTCATCGTAGTATCATGGATAGAAAGAGGGTGACTACTGAGATGAAAACTACTATAGAAGTGTGGAAAAAAATACATGTTGCACTGACCCCAAATAAATTGGGATAAGGGTAGGAGAATGATATCACTGTAGACAGTTATAGTCCAGTAATAGTAAATGTATAGTAGTAGCATGTTTCTTTATTATTACGAGTATTAGCAGATACAAATAATTGTTAAGTATAAGACCGCACAAAGGTTCGTTTGAAGGATTAAGTCTGAAAACCAAATCCTGTAAACAAAGAACATGGTTAATTGTCCTATCGTTTGACAGGAAAAATAGATAAAGTCAGAGACGCCCTCTACGGCAACACAGCAACCACAAGCACTAAAGCGTCACCGAGCTTCAACTCACAAGAACGAGACATGTACGACGAACACGAGGTAAGATCACAACAATTATTATAATCCAAGATTTCCAAGAACAATGTGTTGATAAATCGTCTGAGAAATTTAACTTTAACTAAGTATTGTAATCTAGTAGGGTTCAGAAATATTGAGAAGAATATATTTCTAACCAATAGAAAACAGATAATTTGCCCAGCCTGTTTCTATTTAAGTTTAATTCTATTTATAGTATTGAGGTGAAATGAAAGTCATGTGAAACTAAACTAACTGTGGTAATTAATAGCCTTAAGTTCTGGGAATAGTCCAAAACTAACAAACATTGGTAAAAAGTATTACAAAGTAATTTCAAACATGGTTAATTGTACAACCGACAACTTAGATCATAAACGGACTTTCCATCTGCTACCGATCGATGATCACACAAAATCGTTTTCTAACAACGTTCAACCCAAAATCAGTCATTTATAATCACAAACCGATAATCTTCGGCCTGTCTCTACAGCGTAATGACAGTAATAAAATTTACAACCAATTTTACGACTGACATAAAGTTGTTATATCTAGATGATGTTGTTGCAGGATGACTTACTTATCGTACGCATAAATTCGTCATAATAATGTTTTATGGTTACTGTATAAAGTACTTTGTTACCTGAGATATTGTCTTAATCCTTAAGATGTTTTGGGAAGATTATTTGTCAATCATCATTTTAGTAGCGTCTAACATTGACATTATCGTTTTTACTGTCTTCACTAATCTTTGCTCATAAAACAGGCTTCGTCATTTTATTTTCAACAACATTATCATTAATGAGGATACTTTTAATGCCAAGACCACCTACGTTCTTTAATTTAGTCAGTAAATTACCCTCAAAAGACAATTTATCAACACAAACCTAAGCTTAACCTAACAAATCTTGCCCGCACGCTGCTTGGAACATTCTGTATTGAAGAAGAGTGCCGTCTCCTCCCAGATGCTACCGCCCAAAAGAAGCAGTGCATCCAGGTTACTGCCTTGCCTGCATTACATAGTTATGCAGCTTCAGGTGAGAAGTTCCCAAAACTGAGGGTAGATGGAGATTTGGGTGGCATGCATTGCATGTATAGGTTGTTTTGATTTTTGGTGATTTTCTTTGAATTTTTGACATTATTTTAGGTTTGTTGAAGAGCATAAATCGTTTGTGTAATCTTATACTCGGATGCTGCTGTTTAAATCCTTATAATACCAACACAATATATCGAATAAAATGTTTTTTTTTTTATTTGGTGTTTTTTTTTTTTTTTTTTTTAACTGCTACCATGCTATAACTTTTTATGTCCGACTATTTGGTTAACTCAGATGAAAGTATGCAGGTGTACTAAATATAACGTTTTATTTCTCATTGGTAAGCATTTTGTCGATCATACATCATTTTCTTTTTTCTTCATGATTTCGGAATAAATTCATTCACACACATACTAGTATTAACGAGGTGCTACTAACACGAAAAATTCATTTAGGATTTGTACAAAAATTATTTTGACTGTTCTTAATATTTTCTGACCTTTAATACATTCATTGATTTTAACTACCTTAATTACAAAGAACTGTTTCGGTTTTGTATTATTTATTTGCTTGGAACTAAAAACTCATTTCGACAACTTAGAACATTTGTAATTGATTTGTTCAGATGTTTTGGAATTTTCAGACTGGTAACTCGAGAGGCCAAAGGACTGTGGACTCAATTATCATGTATCAAAACTACGGAGTGCCCACTAAATCACATTTTTTCAACCTGGAAGACAAACAGTTAGTTTTTCCTGAAGATGACGACTCTGATATAATCATTGTAAATGAAGATTACAACAGGAACGTAATTCGAAATGTTCCTGTCGAGAGTCTTCAAGACATGGATGAGACTACTACAGAACGCAAGTAAGTCTATGTTCTATTTGACGAAGATTTGCCTACTGATAGAATTGATGTTACATTATTAAAACTGTATAAGAGAGGCAAATATTTACAAAGTTGTGTGCAATATACGACACAGCTTGATAGCCTGACAGCAATCGGGAAAAAATTGCATTTAAAATCAAAATATTCTTACTTCACATAAAGTTACATGGACACTTATGACAGGTCAGAAGCTAGGTGCACGGTTTCAATAGACCGTTTCCTATGGAGAAGAATGTATAATGTGGAGAAGTATGTAATGACAATGGTTATATATTTTTGTTTAGATTTGAAGCTCTGGACGCTCATGAATACGTTTGGATGACAACAGACTGGTCTCCATGCAGTGCTCTATGCGGCAAAACAGGTCACCAGATTAGAGGAGCTGTTTGTCAGGTTAGTAACTTATTAGTATAATTTAAGTGTCTTGCTGTTGTTGAATTCGGTTTTGGGTGGTGCTGGACGTTAAGAATAACACTATCTCATTTCTGTACGTGGATTTCGTAAAAGGCGACTAAGGGACTTACAAGAGAATGGGCAGCAGCCTTCTCTATGCTCTATGCGGTAGTCAACGCAATAGCGTGAAGAAGGAATGGGTCGCATTCGGACGTGTACCGGTTGGAGTGCGGGGTGAAGCAAGGGAGGCTTAGCTCACCCCGGCTCTTCAACTTATACATGAACCAGCTGATCCTTGAACTCAGCAACACCAATGTCGGATGTCATATTGACGGGGTGTGCATTAACAATATTAGTTATGCTGACGATATGATGTTGCTGAGCCTATCGATCGGTGCTCTAAGGCGACTGATCGCTATATGCGAAAATTATGTGGTGAATCAGGGGCTCAAATATAACGTCACAAAGAGCGAACTAATGGTTTTTAAAGCAGGCAGTGTCACATATGCGAGTATTCCCACTGTCGAACTTTGTGAAGAACCACTGCGAAGGGTGGACAAGTTTAAATATTTGGGCCACTGAGACACTGAAGATCTTAAAGATAATTGTGACATTGAAAGGGAACGTAGGTCGCTGGCTGTCCGTTGTAACATGCTGGCCCGCAGGTTTGCACGTTGTACGAAACCAGTGAAAGTAACGCTGTTCAAAGCTTACTGTCAGTGTTTCTACACGTGCAGCCTGTGGGTCAACTACACTCAGCGGACATACAGCGACCTACGCGTTCAATATAACAATGCACTGAGAGTGCTGCTGCGGCTGCCGTGGCTTTGTAGTGTTATTAGAAATAGGTGTTCATCCCTGATGACTCGTGTTCGCAGCAGCACCAACAGTATTCTCAGTGTATTCGCAGATCGGTGGGATTCCCCGATGCTGCGGAGATGGATGTGGCTCCATGCTGAATTTTAATTGAAATTATATGTTTGTACCTGTGTATGTAATCTACTAACACTAAACGTTAAGAAAAATTGTTACTAACCCTATGGACTCCGGCCTGAAATAAAAATATTCTATTCTATTCTATGCATTTTACCACCAATCTGCGATCGCCAACCCGATTTGAGATGGCAAACCCCCTCACATTGGGGGAGGCCTATGTCCAGCAGTGGACGTGTTTTGACTGAAATGATGATGATGATGATGATGACGTGGAATAATGAATATAATAATAATAATAATAATATTCCACAACTATCACACAACGCCATCTAGTCCCAAGCTAAGCAGAGCTTGTGTTATGGGTACTAGACAACTGATAAACATACTTATATATTTCTAAATACATACATATTATAGATAAATTACACCGCACCGCGAATTACATTCACAGTCTTTGCGATAATCTTTATTTGAATTTTTTTCATGCTGATTCTCATCTTTGCTCTTTTTAGTCATGTATTGCTTTCTGTTAAGTTACTTAACTTCAACATTCACTCAATTCACTCAACATTCACTCATTCTTGTTTGCTGTAAAATAAAAATAACAATATCTAACTGACATTCAATTTGATTCTCGAACAGCACAAAAAAGACAACAAGACGACTACGGTCGAGACAGAAGAGTGTTTGTCCCGTGGAGGCACGCCTCCTACCGTAGTGCGAGAGTGTGTCGGAGAAATCTGCGCGGAGTGGAGGACTGCACCCTGGTCTGTGCCTAAGTGTCTTAGCAGTGGCGCTGGTGAGTACCGTAGTGAATATTGTACGGCTGCAGTTTGTATTTCAGTATTTTGTAATATAATAGAGAGCTGTGCGTGACCCTTGTTAACGTCAAAATATTCTTAACATTGGTTGTTGAAAATAGTATATTATTACAATATATACACATACATAGAGTTCACCCATCACTGAACTATATGTATGTATGTGTAGCTCTGCCCCAAATTAAATATGCAACGACTCAGCCAATATCTACTAATGGAAACTAGTGACTAATATGCTTTAACTAAATTAGCTGCACTATTCGAGTCTTTTTTATCTTTCTCTGTATTCAAATAAGAACTTTTAACTGGTTCACAAATATGTCCACTGCAATTCAAATTACGTATATTTTACGTTTATTTTCTTTATCTTCACAATCAGCCATCGTCCGCCGTCGCGTGGAATGCGTGGCGGAGAATAGCACCACGCTGCTGGAAGCTGCGTGTGATTCTACCACCAGGCCTGAGAAGACGCAGAAAGATGCCAGTCCATGCAGGGCGGCCTGGGCAGTTGGACCTTGGAGTAAAGTGAGTCCAGACTGTCACTGTTACTGTTTATGTAAGGTGAAACACCATCTACAAAATAAATCAGTAGGTGATAAACTAATAAACCCTTCTACAATTAAATTGGATAAAAAAAAATTGCGCTAATAATATAAAAAAACAAATTATGGACATTCCCTGATGATTTGAGCAAATATGTAATATATATTCTCATGTCACTAGTTATGTTTTCAGCTCTAAAAAGTAACGGGCGATCGTTTTGCCAATAGTTAAGAAAGAACGAAGTCTGAAATTGTCAAAGGTATTGGCAAGTATAGAAGCAAGTGACGTAAAGAGCATGGTAGTGCTCACCACCTCAATTGTTAGGAAAGAAAAGTATGTTTTGTCTTTCCCCAAGTAAATATCAACCTTTTCAATAGCATACCCTCATAACGTAAAACCTGAAGAACATCGGCAATAAGGTCACTTTTAACCTCCTAAGGCGTCCCATCCCGACATTTCCACTCGCTTCTGCCTTGTAAATACTTTTCAGTCTCCCTTCACTCATCCTCTCAACATGACTAAACCATATTAGCATATTATTTTCAACTTTTATCACTTATTTTTTTGCTACACGAACCTTTGACTTATCTCATCATTCTTCAGCCTATGATTCACAGTCACACCACAAATGCATTTCCACAGTATTTATTGAACTTTCATGCTTCTAGCAAATGAGTTCAAAACAAAGTAAATTCATAATGTTAAATAATATAATATTGTTATGTAAAGAAGTTCATTGTAGTAGCTTATACCCGGGTTCTCGCAGCAAAATGAAGAACTATTAACAAGCTGTTCCTGCGTTTCAAAGTTTACAATGAAACTATTATAGCTTTCCTACATTATAGTCGATGTTCGTTCAGCTTTAATTCCATTAGTTAAATCGGTTTCTGGGTAGTTGACCTGGTGGCTGGTTATAGATTTCAGGATTGTGTGTTTAAGCTGCATATCGCAAGTTGGATAAAGTTTAGTTTCAATTAGAAAATAATTAAAGCGAGTTTCTCTCATCATCACTAATTGGCAATAGCTAATTGCATGCTCCCACAAAAAGGTGGCCGGGAAAGACTGGATGCGGAAGGCGGAGGACAGGGTGTTGTAGCGCAGCATGTGAGAGGCCTTTGTCCAGCAGTGGACTGTGATAGGCTGAGTTGATATCATGCTGATAGGAGAGCAAATCAACACTTTTAGGCGAGCGTCCGGATATTCAAATATTTCCATACGAAATAAGACGAGGCTTGCAGTGGCTTGTGGGTATGTAACAATAGCCACATAGATCAGAGGGGTAGTGGCGTAACTTTTTATTGGTAGGAATTGGTTTCATATTGATAGTTAAACAACATTCATTGCGTTATTAACGTTGCTGAGCCGACAATTTATTCGAACAAATGACGCAATAGTTTAGAAATAATCTTCAATCCCATTCAGATTCTGATAAATAGTGCGTTTCGCAATTAGGGTTCAGGTTTAAGCTACGCTTGCCGAGGTTGATCAATATATGGGTCATCATTTTTACATACCAAGAACCCTCCGTGCTTCGGACAGCACATTAAACCGTTAATTCTGGCTGTCATTCGTAGATCTTTAACTCATTATGGGTCTCATCATCATCATTTTAGCCGTAAGACGTCCACTGCTGGACTTAGGCCTCCCCCAATTTGGGGGACTTTGCCATAATCCCCACGCTTGGCAGGCGGGTTGGCGATCGCAGTTTGGTGGTAAAATGCATAGAGAACGCTGCTGCTCATTCTCTAGTAAGTTATGGGTCTAACGTTTATCAACTAATCTTACTAAGGGCTTTGGTGTTGCCCAGTGTCTTGATAGTTGAGGTCATCTGACCTCAAAAAAAGCCAACAACAAAAGCCTGAAAGTGTCACAACCAGTCTTACCAAGGGGGCATCTGATCTCCAAACCAAATACTGGGTTATTTGGTTTGGAGGTCAGATAGGCAGTCACTCCATGGAAAATACTGGTATTCAGCTGCATTCAGTTAAACTGGAAGCTGATCCCAACATAATTGGAAAATGGCTAGGCAGATGTAGATGATATCAAGCTCAAAAACAAATTGTACATACATACATAAACTCGCGCCTTTTTGTCATGGGGGTAGGCAGAAAATACGCAAAACCACCTGATACGATCCTTACTTACTCCAATGGTCTGGTTTAAGTTCATACATCTGGTCATACACGCACGCCGGTTACCAGTACTATGCACCTGACCTTTCCGAAGAACATCACCAATAAGGTCTCTGTATGTTTTCTAAACAAATTGTACAGTCATTCCGTTAGACAATCATACTCAGATAAGACAGTTTTGTCATACACAAGGGGCATCCTGTACCTACAAATTTAATATGGCAATATAAAATGAACGCATAAACGAGAGTTATTGCTGAAATTTTATGTATTTAATAGAGGCAATAAAGGATCGCAGAGGAATTCTGTTTTTAGGATTACTATAATATTTCCATTTTATGTGCTAGTTGCGTAGCATCTAGGCGTCGACTAGTCACTAATCTAAAACCAAAATGAATCATTATCATGAATGAAACAAGTGGTCGACCAGTATCAGCCCAGACTAAGGAGTGAGTTGAAACAGACATACACATTTACAGACAGGCATTTATTTTTGATGTCATTGTCAGTGCTCTAAAAATGGTGATGGAAAACATCGTGAGGATCTCGGAATGTCTTGAAACCAAAAATTCAAAGTTTTGTGCCATTCATGCGAACCTAAAGCGCTGGGCTTGCATGTCCGATTGTGACCTGATCTCTCTCACAGGACCTGTGTCCCAGCAGTGGGAACATTGTAAGCTTATTTGAGTATAACATTGACTGGCCTGTTAGTCTAGTGGTTAGTGACCCTGACTGCAAAGCCTGAGGTCGTGGGTTCGATTCCCACCCAGGACAAATCTTTGTGTGATGAGCACAATCATTTGTTCTGTGTCTGGGTGTAATTTATCTACAATAAGTATGTAATTAGAAATATATAAGTATATTTATCAGTTGTCTGGTTACCATAGTACAGGCTCTGCCTAGTTTGGGATCAGATAACAGTGTGTTGGTTGTCCTAAGATATTTATTTATTATTTATTAACATTGTGCCTGTATTCCTGAAAGGGTCAGGTGGAGGTATACCTGTATTGGACACTCATATTTCGCCAGTTATGTTTAAGTCCCATATAACAGGTGGTGAGACTCATCCCCTATTATGTGTGAGGTAAAACTAAACCATAAAGAGTCTGTTCTACAAAACCACGTCAAAACGTCTTGTGTTTTTTTTTTTTAATGTATTTATTTATTAAGGTATACTTCAGAAGACAGCAATGGTGCCCTATCTAATGAGCTCTCATTATTGATTCTACAGAAGCACAACGTAAAATAAGTTTTTTTTAGGTCGAAGATGCAGCCCTTTAAATACCTCTTTTTTATATTTACTTGGACATGATAAAAAGTCCTTATTGTATGCGAATTCTAAAATCCCATTGTTGTCATCCTGACTTAACCTCCCATCTTCCTTAGTGTGTAGGACCCTGCTCCTCAGTGGGTCGCCAGCACCGGGCCCTGCGTTGTGTGTGGCGCGCCATGACTGGGTCCCGGCGTCGCGGCCGGGAGCGCAGTGCAGGCGCCGCGTGCGAGGGTCTCCCTCGCCCCGGAGTCAGCCGGCCCTGCCAAGTACATGCCTGTGTTAATAAAGGTAACGGTGGGAAGATTAGAGGTTAGCTTGGCCTTCTTTAAGGCTTACTTGCACCATAAATCATTTTAAATACTACCACTTCGACCGCGACTTCGTCTGCGTGACTCACAGGTAGTTTTTCGGGTTAAAATATAGCCCATGTTACTTGGTGATAATGTAGCTTTCTATAAGTGAAAGAATTTTTAAAATCGGTTGAGTAATTTTCGAGTTTATCCATTACAAACATACATACAAAAAAATTAAATCTTTCGTCTCTATAATGTTAGTTTAGAACAGCCTTTCCCAAAGTGGCCGATAACGCCCCCTTGTGGGCGCTGCAGGACTAAAGGGGGGTGGTAAGGGACCCAGAAAAAAAAATGAGGGCGTTGTGTAGACTCTACACAGCACCCACAAGGGGGCGTTATCGCCCACTTTGGGAAAGGCTGGTATAGAAGTTTAGAAATCACACACTTAAGTTCTGAGTTGAGATCACGATTAGTGACAAATGCGTTCGGTGACTGGACAGGTCCAATCAATCTGTGTGGTTCTTTCCTCAAAAGACCATTTCAGTCACCAATCTATATGTTCTTCACATGATGTGACCAAGATTATGTCTGGACTTTAAAAGAGACTGTGAACTCTGAGTTTGTTTCGGCCTTTCTTCTCAGAGTAGTCAGATAGAAAACGCCGACATCATCTAGTTTTTAAAAATATGATTGACGTGTTAAAGGGTTTATACAAACCTACTTACAGGAATTAAATTATTTATCATTTACCATCATTCTATCTCTGTCTTTCTCAAACGATTGACAGAAACAGAACGATGATGTGATTCGTTTAGGGCTAAATCTATACAAATAAATAAAATTGGAGTGTCTGTTTTTAATATTAAGATAACCACTTTTTATTAAGTGTATATGGATGTATAGTCTAAGTTAGGCTACTTTTATTTTAGAAAAAATAAATAATAGTTTAAAAAAACTAAAAACACGCTGAATTTTGAGACGTATGTCAGCGTAGTTTGTGACATATGTCAGCATAGTTTTCAAAGACAGTTTTTATGAAAAACTTTTTGTTAAATACCACGCAGACGAAGTCGCGGGTAACAGCTATTACCTATAATATAACCTGAATTAACACATCTTACCGCGGTAGTACGTCCTCCTGCGTTAATTTCCGACATCCACGCGGGCGAAGCCGCGGGCAAAAGCTAGTGTGACATAAAAGTGATTTGTGGTGTAAGCGGACCTTAATGGTGCTGTAGTTTATTTACTTATAATGCTTTCTTTTATTTAGATGTACCTATGCTAAGGTCTGGCTTTAGGCACCTTGATCTATACGCGTCATTTAAGCCCTATTGCATTGCAAAAGAATGATGGCACTATGGATTTTCACATATTCCCTAGCGGCTTTTGTACATTGTAATTTTTAGTGCATGAAAAAACACCCATTGTAAAATATATTTAGTACTCATTCTGTTCCGAGCCATCGGCATCACTGTAAATTATCCAATAAATGTCCAATACAAATTTGAAATTTCCTGTTTAAAACTCTCCTATATTTATTTTACACTAGCTTCTGCCCGCGACTTCGTCCGCGTTTAACTTCGTGTTCCCCCGACCCTTCCCGTCGCGTCGAATCACCTACCCGTGCGATTTTCACCGTTTTTACAACATTTTTCATTACTGCTCCGCTCTTCTTAGTTGTAGCGTAATGTTATATAACCTATGTTACTTGCAGATAATGTAGCTTTCTAATGGTGATGGAATTTTTAAAATCGGTCCAGTAGTTTTTGAGTTTATCCATTACAAACAAACAAACAAAAATACAAATTTTTCCTCTTTATAATATTATTATTATTAGTATTTTACATATTCCATAATAAAAGTTCTATTAAGTGTAGGTTTCTTCGTTTCTCTGATAAGTTTTATATAGTCTGTTCGTTTCCTATTATTTTGACTTTGAGCATACTAGCCTGGGTCTGGGCAATAATAAACATCGAGTCAAATTCACACGAAATTAAAATATCTTTCCATCTCTGTTATTTTTATACGATTAACAGAAATAGAACAATGTTTTTATCTAATTAGCGCTAGTGGTGCAAGCAGGCCTTAGTGCATGCAACTCCGGGATCAGTAGTAATATAACATATATATATCTAGTACTCTGGCTACAGCCGCCGCGTTGCTGATGACTTACAAGTCATCAGCAACGCTGCATACAGTCCAATACCAAATCCAATGTTATCCTGCGTAAATACTTAGTAGAGTAAACTCCGATACACTCCAAAAAACCTCGAAGTTCTAATTAGCTTTATTTTTTTAGTAAGTCTGTCCTCCCTATTATTTTAAAGCTGACTGTACCTTGTAAACCAGACAAATTTGGCACTAACTTTCATCCCTAACAACTTGTACAGAAGCAACATTTGTAGCGTTCAATACTCTAACATCACTAACGAATGTTTCCTTCCACAGATGGCATCTGTCGGGACAGCTCCCGGTTCTGCGAGAACGTAAGAGCAATGAACATGTGCGCCCTAAAGCGATACAGACAGCAATGCTGCAAAACATGCTCCGATTGAACGCAATCGTTGGCAGGTTCAAGTTCAGAACTTGTCGTTTGAACGTAACGGTCACGAATCTGAATGACGGCTTATGGATTCAAAAATGGAATGAGATAATCTAAGAGAAGGGCTACATGAACGTAATTTAATAAATAAACAAACAAGAACACAAATAAGTAATTCATGGTCTACTAACTTTGGCTAACGCAATTACCACATTACTTTTGTCTAGCCCTGCCCTTAATTCCAATTACGGATTAGCCATTCGGAATTCAACTACAGATAATGTCATATATCATAGGCTCGACCCAAACTTCTAGTGAATTATTAACGGTCCACTAAAATGTTGTCATCACACCCCAGTTCAAAATTTAAACGCGTTCGATTGTAAAATGCCGCCGTTTCAACTAGTCCGAGCCCTGTCAAGTAAAATATTTACCTACTGATCGATTTCGGAGCGAGAGTGAACCAAACTATGATCATTAATTATTAACGAACATTCGAGACGCGAGCGAGTTTCGAATCAATAGTGTGAGTCGAGCCTAAAATTCTGTTCCATTTTCAAACCTCGTGTTAAGTGTGCAAACTCATAAAATTCTAGACTCGAACGAAAACAAAAGAAACAAATTCTTGTAGATTGAAATTCGAATGAATGAATGAATTGAATCCGTCTCCGACATTCAGATTTGAATGAACGCTTTCTAGTGAAATTCGAAATGAACTTTCTAAAGGCTAAGGACAGTAAGTGAAGTGACGTACACAAAATTGAATTAGTTTTAATATCTGAAGAATGTAATTCTATCAAAATACTGAACGAAGATTGTACTGTATTAAAACAGCATCCCAATTTGTAATTCTTATAATGAAGCGAGCCTGTCAGTTGTGTTAATTTTATCTGATCAAAAGGTCAAAAATATTTTTAATATCGCTCTTTTTCTTAAAATAAACGCTGTGTTTTTGTTAATTATCAACTTAATTAAGCCTTTCCCCAGAGGCGGAACGGGAACATTAACAAAAGCTACTTAGTGCAGTAACTCGACTGTTCGACATTTTACGTCCAGACCCGCTGTTAAATTTATAAACCGGCAATCTCCCTTGTTATACCAACGAAGGTTTGATCGACGGCACAATGAACCATTTCGCGCGTGGCTCAGTTTCGTTCGGGTCATAACTAAATTTTCCGTGTGACTGAAGTGAAAGGAACCGTACAAAACTACTTCGTTCTTTTACTTCAATACCCCATTCTTTTGAATGAATTCTTTTTCCGAAAAGGGACTCTTCAGATTTTCTTGATTTCGTTCGAACAATTTATTTCATGACAAAGGTACTTCCGAAATCTAATCTTGTTTGATGATTCGATGGATAGGTTGTGTCAGAGAAAAATAGAATTACAGGCAAGTGTGAAAGAGAAACAGCTATTTGTAAGCACGATAGTTCTAGTCGTGAAGCACAGCTGACCATACAAATGGTCGATATTGAATATTAAAAAAAAAAATGTAAATTATTTCAAAAGTATAGCCCTTGAATTGATTATGTAAGTAGTAAACAAAATATTTAGTAAAAATGTTTTGTACTATATACAAATAATGTAAATATATATTATTGAATATTATTATTATTATTGAGCACTCTACGCTACGCTTGGCTCCTATATGATATGATAAAGCACAAAATTAATAATTTAATCAATAAAAATTAGGGAAAAAAATTTAGCAAAAATTGCCAAAAGAAAAAAAAACAGAGTGTATAAGTACAGTCATGTTCAAAATAAAGTGCTGATTTATTTCGTTCTTATATTTTTCCTTCACTTTCGTAGATAGTTTCGTTGATAGGAATAAAAATGTATGTATATTGGACATATTAAAATAATTGTGTAGGAAAAACATTTCTGATGAAAATTATAAAGCAATACTATTCGCTTATACATTTAAAAATGTAAATAAGTATGTGAATGCATAAAAAATTGTTATCAAACCCTTTCGTGGATTGGGTTTTAGTAAAAATTTAATAGTTTAATTTTTTTCCTTTACAAAATTACATTTAAAAAGCTCACTAAAACGGAGATGATGGAGCAGAAATTTCTAGTAATTCTAGTTTTTGTGACTTATCTTCGTCACAGTCTTCCCTACAAGGGAGTTGATACGTTTTTAGAAAAACCTCGGTGCAGTATTATGTATTACGAAGTATATAATAATTATGTTTAGATAAACAATTTACTGTCAATTGTTAGTGGCATTAATCCAATTTGTATATAATTGAAAACTATATAGCTATGCAAACATTGTTCCAAAGTATGAGGCATTATTTACGCGTGGGTTTTTATTACTAAATCTTATCTTCTAAACAAACATTTGTTTTTATTACATTTTAAATGAAAAATCTGCAAACAGCGGCCCTGGTTCATTAAACATGATGAGGAAGAAAGGAAATTAAAAGAAAAAAGAATGTTGAGCAGTAAAAACCCATTTGTAAATTAGGTTATAAAGGCTCACAAATTCTCTAAGACAATTAAGTAAATGTTTTAGTTTTAAGTACGCAACTTTCCGTATACTTAAGTACTTTTAAATGAATGTACGTTGACATTATAACTTAATGTTAAACAAAGTTTTATTTTTTCTTGATAAAGTTATGGAATTTTCGAAAATGTTAGTTTTTCTTTCTTTATTATCAACGTAATGTACTTACGTATTTATTTCGAGGTTATTAAAAAAATAATTAATGTTTTTTTTCGTACAAGCGCATGTAAAATACTTCATATCAATAATATACTGCCATTTTAAGAAAAAATAAAATATCTTTGATATGTCGCTGATTGTACTTACCTATTGTCTATCTAAATCTTATTGTCTACTTTGACATTATATTTACATTCATTGTTGAAAAACTCCGCTGTTTTTGAAAATCCTGTTTTTATAGAATTTTTTCCAGACAGGGCAGGTAAAATGTAAAAAGAGACGAAAATAAATTATAACATACGGTCATCAAAAGAAATAAGTAATCAAGGGCGTCGGATATAGTTAAAGTTTTATAAAAAATCGATGGATGTTTTCAAATAAAAAAATAATTTATATATTTGAAAAAAAAAAGTTCATTTATCGAAATTTAACAAATTAAATTTCATTCGAAAACATTAATCCATTTCTTACTAAACTTCAACTTTATGTCAGATATAGATGAAGATTAGTAATCATCTACCTGCCTTTTCCCAACTATGTAGGGGTCAGTTTCCAGTCTAACCAGATGCAGCTGAATACTATTATTTTATGGAGTGACTGCATAACTGACCTCCATAATCCAGTTACTTTTATTGTACTTGTCAAAGTAGACACTAAGCTTATATAAAAAACTATTGTTATGTTCTGCGTACTTATTATATTGTAAACCTAACAGTAATATTAAAAATGTAACAATTATAATTTTTAAGTCTCAGAGAATAAGTCCACATTGTACATTGTACCAAGAATTTTCAAATAAAAAATATATTATATGAATAAGTTACTCATACTTGAGTTTTATTTTATGTCCTGCACACATACTCATCCATCGTCAACATCATCATCGTAACAGCCACAAGACGTCCACTACTGGACATAGGCTTCCCCCAATTTGGAGGGGTTTGCCAAAATCGCTACGCTTTGCAGGTGGGTTGGCGATCTCGGTATGGTGGTAAAGTGCATAGAGAACGCTGCTGCCCATTTTCTATTAAGTGCCTTATTCGCCTCTTACGACACCCACGTGAAGAAATGGGATGTTGCTATTGTTTACGTCCAACACCACACGGAACTCCATTTGATACCCAGTAACTGGAGTCTGTCGACCAGATAGGCAGTCACTCCATTTAAAATACTGGTATTTAGCTCCATCCGGTTAGACTTGAAGCCGACCTCAACATAATTGGGAAGAGGCAGGGAGATGATGATGATGATGGTTACTGTATTTTTGTTCCGGAAAAAATGGAAAGTTTATATACGCGAGAAACTCTGAGTAGCAACAGAAAGTCACTTATGTGACGTCATCACCCCTGTACCCCCCGAAAGGTTAGGCATAAGGACACCTATAGTGCCTACCATCCATATTTCGCCATTTAAGTCCCATGGAATAGGGGGCGAACCCTAAAGCCATCAACCGAGCACGACTCCAGACTCCGGCTTAGTACAAATATAATTTAATGTCTCAAAGACCAATGAAGTTAGACTTTGAATTTATATTGAATCGCCAGATAAACCAGTCCAACAAACTAAATCACAAATCCACTTTATACCATCCGCCATCTTTAACTGAATTCTCCAAATTCAAATCGCATGAACGTCCCCTTTCAAACAAGCGCATCACTATTCTCCTGTGACGTCACAACCATAACTCCTCTGATTGGCTGGCTGGGTGGCGCGCATCGCTGCGTTAACTCTGATTGGACTAATGAATCCGGCCTGATTGCGTCATAGCGTATTGCATAGTGATTGTGTAGATAGAACAAAATGTTCACACAAAGGTTTTGTGAAATCGTATTTCTTTTGTTTTTGAGCATTAAAATGAGTTAGTAATAGAATTGTTTGAAATGTGTTACCATAGGAGATAAATTACAGTTTATTTTTCATTGTAAGTCGTACTGGACACGGCACGAGAGTTGCGTATTTTCGTAGATCCCAATCGTTTATGACTGAAAGCCAACTTTACCATCATCATCATCATTTCAGCCGAAATTCGTCCACAGCTGGACATAGGCCTGCCCCAATTTGGGGGTTTGTGATCGCAGTATGTTGATAAAATGCATAGAGAACACTACTGCCCATTCTCTAGTAAGTCCCTCAGTAGCCTCTTTTCTTTACTTCCGTCATCACACGGAACACTACCGTAATTGGGAAAAGACTAATGAGTTAATACCAGCTGCATAAGGTCACCAGATAAAAATTAAGGTCAGGGTAGCCAGCAAAATTTATATTTGCACAGTTTGCAGATAAGTTTCAGGTTGTATCTAAAACAACATAATTTGAGGCCGTAACAAATATTCATAGAATTATAAATAAATCATTAAAATTATCATTACATCTTAGTTTACAATACCCTATTGGATGACGTATTTAATGAAATTATGATATTGGAGGGCAATTTTAACCATCATAAAAGCCGAAAGACGTCCACTGCTCGACATATGCCGCCCCCAATTTGGCGGGTTTGCCATAATCGCCACGCTTGGCAGGCGGTTCGGCAACCGCAGTATGGTGGTAAAATCCATAGAGAACGCTGCTTCCCATTCTCCAGTAAGTCCCTTGGTCACCTTCCACGACACCCACGAGAAGAAATGGAGTGGTGGTATTCTTTACCTCCGGCACCACACGCACTCACGACTGTAATGGATATATTACATATATATCTATAAAACCATGTTTTTCACAGCCTAGAATCATATTTGAATAAATATCCAAACTGATACTGACCTGTAAATTGGATTAAATGTGAGTAAGGAGACGGAACGCAGAGTCACCAATAATACAGCATTGATTGATATATGCACACAAAATTCTAAGGTACCCAATTAAATACATCCAATAATTAATAATCATCATCATCATTTCAGCCGTAAAACGTCCACTGCTGGACTTAGGCCTCCCCCAATTTGGGGGGCTTTGCCATAATCGCCACGCTTGGCAGGCGGGTTGGCGATCGCAGTATGGTGGTAAAATGCATAGAGAACGCTGAATAATAATATTAAATTGCTTGAATTGCTACTTAGCCCTCTTTCTTTCTCCTAATTTTGCCCAACAGGGTACCATACCATATTGATATTTTATATAAATATAAATTTGTATAAATGTATTATAGAATTGAGTATTGACTTCCTAATCTTTCCCCCAATATGTTGAGGTCGGCTTCTAGTCTAACCGGATGCAGCTGGATACCAGTATTTTACATGGAGTGAGCCCTACCTGACCTCTAATACAGTATTGATGCAGTCCCCAAATCGCTGTCGGCACATAATGAGGTATCGTTAGAAGCGTCTTGATTATCAGATTTTTATAGGCTTTAGAGGACATAAAATGAAAATCTTTTTTTTATACAATGAAAGGGTTTAATTTGTTAATTTTCAAAATGTATGCAACGTGTAAGATAATTAACGCAAGAGCTCATACACTCTAATTAGAGTATTGAGTTACAAACATTATTATTATTATTTATTTATTCAGACAAAATCCATAATTGTTAGTTACAAAAAATATCTTACAAACTATGTTAGTACAGACATATTACAAAAAGATACTGTACTATCAGCTGTGTAGTCATGAAACCTCCCGCTCGAGTTCAGGATAGATGGCCACGCTATCCGACCAGAACTCGAACGTAAGCCTTCATGACTGCCGAGTCATACTTCTCAGCAATTACTTGTAGGATGCTGTTAGTGCTGCCCCGCACTCTACTTAGTAGGGAGGCGGTTCGCTTGCGCATTATAGCATGGAAGCCATCAACACGTGCTTCCACAAACATACCCGAAGCGCTATAAAAGCGAGGCAGCCCTAGCAGCATCCTGAATGCATTATATATTATACCTACTGGACACGCAACGCATTGATCGATCTTTGAGTATAGCTGACCCACAGGCTAGTCGTGTAAAAAGTTTGGCAGTAAGCTTTAAAAAATGTAACCTGTAATAATAGAATAATCATAATTTTTTTTAAGCATACTGAAGAGTAAGAAAATAATTAGTTATTAAGAAAATTATGTTTATTTTATTTTATTTATTGAGGGATAAAAAACAACTACAACATAATACATTAGGTTAACAAAATTTTAAGATGTAATGTTGCAGTCAACTGCATTATCCGCAGATAAGACATATTTAAATATCTGTGGTTGCCATTAGACGAGCATAACCAAGATTAACAAATATTTTAAAATAAATAAATAGGTTACCATAAAGCGAGCTATAGCTAAAAACCAAATCGGATCATAAACAGTTTCATTTACTATAATCTATATATATAAAAAATGAATCCCTATTTCCCTTGGTCACACCATCACGCGTGAACGGCTGGACCGATTTCACTTTTTTGTGTACCGGCATCGCGCCGCAACGCACGCTTCGCGCAACGCTGTCAGCTGCGGCGACCACCAGTACTCCTGGCGCCAAGCCCGTCCTGGCTGGACTCGGGGCATAGCCACGTCACAAATCTCGGACAAGGCCTCCCGGAACCACTCGGCCTCGTCGTTGATGTCAGCAGGCCTGTCTGGTGGTGACACCCAGGCCTGCACGATCGAGGCTTCCAGGAGAAGCTCCCGGTCCAGCTTCTTCAGCGCCCACCGCGGACCAGTCGGGGTCTGCTGGATCGGCGCGCTCGAGGTCTGGGCGGAGACGTCAAACCGGATGTACCGGTGGTCAGAATACGTCTCCACCCCCTCCATGACGCGCCAATCAATGACCTGCGGTGACAGAGCGGGGCTGGCGAACGAAATGTCCACCACTGAATCGCCCCGCATCCGTACAAACGTAGGTACAGAACCCCGGTTTAGGACGACCAGGCCTGTCTCCAGAGCCCAGTCCTCCACCATCCTGCCCCTTGTGTCCATATACCGGGAACCCCAAGCCAAATTCTGGGCGTTGAAGTCCCCGAGTACGAGCACGGGGAGGGGACGGAACCCGACGACGACGACTCTCAACTCCGCAAGGGAGTTGTGGAACTCGGATTTAAGAATACTTAACAACCATATAATAGGACAATGTAAACTTTTTTAATGTAACATTATGACATTTGACATAGAATTGACAGAATGCGTGCTCAAATATCATCAAAGAGACAGGACAACGTCTGTCGGGTCTAGGGTTACCAGGCCTAAAAATGCAAAAACCTGTCTGCCAAGTCTAAAAATCCTGATTTTGAAAAAAAAAACCGGTCATAATGTTTCAAATAAAAATTAACGTATTTATTACTCTTTTTATTCAAATTATATTTTATAAGTACTTATATTTCCGATTGCTAACAACCGCTTTCAAAAAAATAGTTTTTACAGCTATTTCACAAAAATATTGCCCACATGACACATACTTGTAGTTGTATTGCGTAAGCAATATGGCTCTTATTAACTCCACTGAAAGTCTATTTCTTTCTTTGGTCCACTGTGAAATCATAAGAGAAAAGACCAGTCCACATTTGCGTTGTGCGGCAAAATACTAAAAAAATACTGACAAATCGCTTAGTGTAGCACCCGTTGCTCGAGTGGGAGGATGTGTATGTAAGAAATCCGGTCTGACGTAAAATCCGGGCGGAGTCCGGTCTAAGACCTAATAATCCGGTCAAGACCGGATTTATCCGGTCAGATGGTAACCCTAGTCGGGTCAGCTAGTTATGCAATAAATAAATAATATTAATACGATTACAAATTAAGATATTTTTTTTTTATAATATTAGATTTAAATTTATTTTTTGAGCATGCAAATATATCAATATCAATAAATTTTGAATTATAGGATTCAAACAGTCTACGAATAGGGCAGCGTAAGCCAGAGTTCGTACGACAAGAACTTAGCGCGAACAAAGTACGTGAACGAACCTGACGCACATGCACTGTTCGGGGGACAGAATAACACAGCTTACTCGTTAAATCAATGGCATCAAAAGTATTGTGAACAATATCATGAAGCACATTGGCCTCCGGGTATTTGCGCCGATTCTCCAAGCTAATAAGCTTGTACGTTGTATGTTGATACTATTTAGAGCGTGATTTTTCAGTAGCCGGATTTTAGTTTTTGAATTTACTTTTTTTAGCGTTTCATTTAAGCTTTGATGGGTTCCAACTAAGCTCACACCAATTCTGTGATCACTTAGTCTCTTGTCAAGGTAAGACACTCAAACTCAAAAGCATTTAATGAAACCATTTAAAGGCACTTCTGAATTGTCAAAGGGTCGGTCACTCAAAAATATGAAGCTAGTTGCGCATTCCAAAGCTTAGATAGTTGGTTTGTATCGAGACGAATGGGCAGGTATTATAATATAATGTTGAAAATATTAGTTACCGTCAACTGTGGCATCTTTTTCTTTCCATGAGCAACTTTATCCATGAGTACGATACTTAAAAATCTCTCGATCACAAAAAAATTGTTGCTCTCAAAAATACTCAGTCGATGTCCTACTTTTGTATGGCTTTGATAATAAATGGAGGCAGCAGATGTTTAGTAATCCAAATAGTTTAATTTCTCATGGGTAAAGTTGCTCATGGAAAGTAAAGATGCCACCCACAGTTGACTGTACATCAATAAAGAGTGAATAAGAATACTTTTCACCCAACTTCGACATGCTCCGTGTGTACGTCCGGCAACGTAAATAATATCCCCATACCATTTCTTCCCGTGGGTGTCGTCGACTAAGAGACTTACTAGAGAATGGGCAGCAGCGTTTTTATGCATTTTACCACCATACTGCGATCAACAATCCGCCTGCCAAGCAAGGCATGACAAAACCTTCCTTTTGGGAGAGGCCAACAGCGGGTGTCATTTGGCTGAAATATAACAAATAAACTTCGACATTCACAATGGCTAATCCCACCACTCCCAGCAGAAATGTCGATAACTTCTACCTGTAGAACAATCTAATTATTTCCGGGACAGTAATGATATTCCCAGGGCCGACACACATGCAAATAAGCTCGACAAAGTTGTCACAAACATTGTTATAGCGTTCGTACACAGTCATGTTGATCGAGTTTTAGTTTAGGATGAACGGGTTATCTTGTGTTAGGTTAGGATTCGATTAGAGACTAACTGGGGATATTTAACTAGGTGGGTTTACGGGTTTGTCTGCCTATTTCGTAGCTGAAACGGAGGTAGACTGCGGCGTTTGTCTAGTGGTCATAAGCTGAGCATAAGATTCTGGGTGTGATTCCGGGTCGGACAAAATGTTATTGAATTTTTTAGTGTGGAATTCTTATTCTAGGTTTTTCCCGGTTGATGGTTGCATAACTAGCATAATCAGATGATGTTCCCATTGCTGGAACACAGACCTCTTCTCTTCCGGATGGAGTGGGCCTTAATTCTCCACGCAGGCCTGTTGCGGGATGGTATATGCCACATGTGTTCGAATTTTTCATTGTTCGGGTGGCAAGCAATGGGTAGCTTGCCGCCCGGTAAGGACCAGGCCCGTGTCGATGGCGCGTAGTATTCCACGCGCGCCTCAAAGAGATGTCAGCAGTACTGAAGGGGTCTGCTAGGACCGATGCCTGCCAGGGTCACGAGATTTGTTCGAAACAGATACCGTGGCCCTGGCACATGGGCAACTGAAGGAACACGGGTGGGTTTTAGTCAGTAAAAGTCTGATACGCTCTCCCGGTCCACCCAGAGCGGGAGACGTCATTTGATGATTTCCCACCGACGAAAAAAAAGGAGAACATCGTAAGAAAACCGGCATGTCTTTTTTTTACCGTGGCAGACGATGTTCTCCGTCACCGATTGTGGGAGCAGTGATGTTGGAATATCTTACAAAAATCATGCGCTTTAACCTGACTGGGTTCGAACCTACGACCTACAATTCGTAAGTCGCGGTAATTAGTAATGCTCCTGTAGCTATCTGCTCCTGCTGACTGTTGATGGTTAACTCACCTCCTATTTTTTTTTTTTGAAGTGAAAACTTCTTTAGCGGCGTTGAGCACTTTTTCTGTAATGGGTATAAAATCTTAAACTCGCGTCAGGACACGTGACCTGATCGAAAAAGCGTAGGACGGATGGAGAGTAGACAGCTATCCCCTCTCTACGGCGCGGCGAAAATGTATGCCTGGGCCTACTGTTTCGTTTAGGCGGCGCAGGGCGCTTGCGCGAATGTTCGTCTATGTTACAGCGTGCCACGCGCATCCATGGATGGTGACAGCTGATGGCTCGACCGTCTGTGTAGTGATCACATTGTTGTGTATTCGTAAAATTCGTGAATATAAAGTGCTTAAAATATAGAAATTGAACAACAAATTATTCCCTAACCATTCCAAAATATCAAACATGCTCAACGTTAATAATCAAGTTTTCACTTCTGCCGGCACTCCCAGAGTGCAATTTTTTTTTTTTTACGGGTATCAAATGGCTTCTCCCGCTCTGGGCGGAGCGGGAGGGCATGTCAGACTTTTACTGACTAAAACCCACCCGTGTTCTTTCATTTGCCCATGTGCCAGGGTCACGGTATCTCTTTCGAACAATCTCGCGACCCTGACAGGCATCGGTCCTAGCAGACCCCTTCAGTGCTGCTGACATCTCTTTGAGGCGCGCGTGGAACACTACGCGCCGTCGACCCGAGCCTGGTCCTTACCGCGCGGCGAGCTACCAATTGCTCGCCACAACTCACCTCCTATTACATTGGATATAAACATTACAGGCGAAATTTGGGTGCACTCTACCTACTGCACCTTTGCAATAAACAAGGCGTGATATTATCGTAATGTTTGTTCCGTTGCTCAAAGCTTCAAGAGTCTTTTCCTGCTCAGCAATCCATGTTTACGAATAAGTAAATTGGTATCTCACTGTCAAAGTCGACAAAGTCTATACCCACTTACGTTTATGACATTCACCTGTTTGGCTTGTAGCTAAAAATGGTCAATCTATCAACTAGTGTATGGGAGGATTACTGGTGTGATCTTATGTTAATGAACTATAATTTAGATAGTGTAATTAAGGTTCAATTTATGCAAGATTTTTTTCTTTCCAGGATAAAGTCTAATTAGATAGTTTACAATTCTCCAATTCTAATCTACCTCCCTACAAATATTCTATCGAAATCAACTAGGCAGATAGAGTCGAAAATTTTGTAAACAGTTTTTAAGAATTATCTAAGTACAGAACCATTTTTGAGAACCAAGATGATCTATTACGTTTTTAGGGTTCCGTTGCCAAATGGCAAAAAACGGAACCCTTATAGATTCGTCATGTCTGTCTGTCTGTCTGTCTGTCTGTCCGAGTATGTCACAGCCACTTTTAGCCGAAACTATAAGAGCTATGCTGTTGAAACTTGGTAAGTAGATGTATTCTGTGTACCGCATTAAGATTTCCACACAAAAATAGAAAAAAAACAATAATAATTGGGGTTCAGGATACATAGAACTGAAACTCAAAAAAAAATTTTTGATCAAACCCATACGTGTGGGGTATTTATGGATAGGTCTTCAAAAATGATATTGAGGTTTCTAATATCATTTTTTTTCTAAACTGAATAGTTTGCGCGAGAGACACTTCCAAAGTGGTAAAATGAGTGTCCCCCCCCTCGTAACTTCTAAAATAAGGGAATGATAAAACTAAAAAAAATATATGATGTACATTACCTTGTAAACTATCACCGAAAATTAGTTTGAACGAGATCTAGTAAGTAGTTTTTTTTTTAATACGTCATAAATCGTAAACCCCAATTTACCTTTCATTCAGTCAACTCAAATACAAAAATTAAAAAAAAAAAACATTTAATTTCATAAACATAAACCTTATGCATAAACCGTGAATACCTGCAGGTTTGTACGGAACCCTCGGTGCGCGAGTCCGACTCGCACTTGGCCGGTTTTTTCTTAATATCAGGAAGGATAGAAATGTCTCGAAATCACAACTTCTACCGGGTACATAGGCCTCAGAATTCTACTGTGATTTTAGGGTATTTTAACTGAAACCACATTCAAATAAGAAAATATATCTAACAAAAAACTTAAAATCATTCGCTGACCAACAACGCACAGCTGGTTGATATGCTAAGGCAACCAATCAAATAAAAAAATTCTTCGTTGTTTAAGTCAGGTTTTACGTTGATAACGAATTTAATTGGGTACCTATTTTGCGGGCCATAGCGCTACTGGGTCTAGAATAGTCTAGAAATATAAAATCTTGCTCAAAAGTTCCATATGATGATGATGGGGACACGATTTTCCGCCCTTGTCCGTTGTGCGTTGGGATTCTGGCTAACAAAACGAGCCTAGCTCCACCCAAAAGTACAGAAGCTTCCTGGGAGTTTCACAGGCTTCACAGAATATAACAGTTCCATAGTATATATCAATGGTAAGCACTGAGTAAACATTTTTTAAATCATCCCCTATAGGGCCGGAACTGTTGTGAAAATTATGAAGTTGCAGAAGAAGGCCAAACCTCAGTTTACTAGTAACTAGGTGGGGCTTGAAAAGTAATCCTTTTCTTAATCAAAGCTATTTTTCCTCCGCCCTAGAGTAGAATGTCTTTGTAGTCTATTGCACGGCAGCATACGGGACAATCTTGTGTGGTGCAAGTTACTGACGCAGGCGTGTATATAAATTATTCGCAAAATATACGCACAATTACGGTTACTTGGCTATAACTTAAGAGCATATGACCCTGTTAAGGGCGCAGCAACACACACACATTTAACGTATTGCTGAGTTGTACTTAACTTTGACAACATAATTATGTGTATATTGCATACAGCTGCTAGATAATAGCACAAGTCATCATAGTCATCATTTCACCCAAAATACGTCAACTGCTGGACAAAGGCTTTCCCCAAAAAAGGGGGTGGGGGTTGCCATAGTTGCCATGCTTGGCAGGCGGGTTGGTGATCACAGTATGGTGGTAAAATGCATAGAGAACCCTGCTGCCCATTCTCTAGTACGTCCCTTTGTCGCCTTCTGTGACAGCCACAGAAAGAGATAGGATGGTACTATTCTTTACATCCAGCGCGACACGCAAAATCGACCATAATTTAATAAATAAATATTAGCTTTCTGTACTTCTTTTCCATATAAACTCATACTCTTCATACTCTTTTTTCCGCGTAATTTTCCTTAAAAGGGGTACAATACAAAGTATTTGCTTCACGTTTTAATATATTTTTATTTATTTTTCCCGTGGCTTCGCCTGCGTGGATGACTGAAATAATCTCAAGGGGACGTAGTTTATACCGCGATAAAAATGTGTTAACACACGTCGTATAGATGACTAGCTCTTGTCAGCGGTTTTGCCCGCGTATTATACACAGAAACCTTCCTCTTGCATAACTCACTTATTGATAAAAACGCATTAAAATCGATTTTGTTGTTTAGAAAATTCAAGCGTTCAAACACGAAATACAACTTCCTTCCTTCCTTCTTCTTTCTTTACTTCTTTCTTCATATAAAGATTACCAATCAGCCAGATGATAACCTCGCGTTTCCTTGGCAAACATGTAAGTTTAATTGAAAACAAGCAGAAGTCCACTTTATCAGCTCGTCGCTTGTGCCTTAACCAGCATACAGCTTTTAGCTTTAAGCCATGTATTTTAGGCCACAAACGCATGCATACCGGACCACCTTTGTGCTCGGGTAGCGTTTGCCAGCGCCCACATCCTCTTGTGGTGATGCACCTCCAATTATCACTCTCATCCCTTAAGCGCTGGAAGTCCTGCTGTATAGAAATGTCACGTGGTTTAGAACAAAGAAGATGTCTTACTGGTTAATAAAGTATATTTCTGCCTAGTCTTTTCCCAGCTACTCAGTGGTCGGTTTCCAGTCTAACATGCACCCGAATGTCAGTGGCGCATATGCCTATTTGATTGTTACAACCCAGACATGTGGACTGTATTGTTCTTGGTTACATGGGCTGTCAAACATTTTTGAAAAATTATTAGTATCTCAGAGGTAGATTATAAATAAAACACGTCGGTTAAGAAATGATTTTGGGAAAGTCCCCCCGTAATGGGGTGGAAGTTTGTATGAAGGTCCTTCATTTTTGATGCTAGGTTCTTCATATTTTGTGTTTATACTGATGATTAGAAATAGATTTAAACGTATCTGAGCGTTTTTAATAATTCTACTTCCAAAGACCTGAAAAAAGGGAAGTTGTGTGGAAAATCCTCAATTTTTAAAGTGTATTTATTTAACTGAGTGATGTTTATCATTCAATTTATTATTTAGGCATATGGTTGTAAACTAACGTGTTATAATTTCCAACACACGCGGGCGAAACCGTGGGCAAAAGCTAGTTTAATTATAAACTACTTGTTTGGGAAGTTATTATTTTATAATACGAACGACAATGCGTCAAACCTTATTTAATACAGGCCACTTATTTAACACGGTATTATTAGCTTAACCTGTATGTTTGTTTGTAACCGACTAAATGAGTCTCCCTTTGTTTGTAACGGACTTGATTTTGTCGCACTTTAAACGGTCAGATTTCATTAAGACTTATAACTCATCGAGGACCGATGAAAATACAATAATTTCATAAATTTGTGTCATTATCCTTGCCATATCAGGATAGCAAAAAATAGCCGTCTTCGAAAACTACGCTGACATACGTACAAAATTCGAAGAACCTAAAAATGTAGTAAACGTGTTTTTTTTTTAAGTTTTTTAAACTATTCCTTTTTGCAATCATTACACGAGCTAATATTATCTATAATATATTTCCTGCATCGCCGTTTGACAGAAGCCAAAAGAGTCAGGTCAGTGACTTCTCCAAAAACCAGAATGTACGCAAAACCACAGCACAAGCTTCTTAACTATAATCCAGTGGAATAGAACAAAACATGTAGTGAGTGCAGTCGGTTTAATTAAACCGAGTTTTAATCCCACCACGGCTAGTTGGGCACTCTCCAAATAATAACAAGAATGCTTTTTGCAGTTTGTGAAACTACATACAAATGTTGTGATCTGACCACTAGCCAGAAAGAAAGTAAAAAAAATGGAATGAAATTTTGATTAATGTCAGTAGATCTTATAAGACACTTTGACACGGCAATATTTTTGGTCAATATTTTAAAAACTAGATGACATTTTCTACCTGACTGTTCCCTGAGAAGAAACGTCGAAACAATCTCAGAGATCATGGTCTCTTTGTAAGTCCAAACATTATATTATTATCATTTAATGTGAGGGTAACAACGCGCCCTGCGTTGTAACGTCTTTTTTTTTTTTTTTGGATGGGAAATCATCAAATGACTTCTCCCGCTCTGGGCGGAGCAGGAGGGCTTGTCAGACTTTTACTGACTAAAACCCACCCGTGTTCCTTCAGTTGCCCATGTTCCAGGGTCACGGTATCTCTTTCGAACAACAATGAAATTGAATGTGTCATTACTTTTCTGAAAAACGTCGTAATAATATTACTTTTAAATGCAGTTAGCAGTAGCTTTTCGTAACAGAAGTCTAGTTCTTTACCTATAAACACCACAAGGCAAAAATCATGACCAAAATTCGTGTTGAAACTGGAAAATAATTTCACAAATTATCGGAATATTTGCTATAAGAAGGATGTGATATGTGAGTAGCGGCGATATTCCGGCCCCATTTGTCACTAAAACTATGCGAAGCACCGCCAAACAATTTTATTGGAATATCAATCAATTTTATAGGCATTTCCCCTGAATAGTAACACTTAAAGACGCTAGAAACTCTAGGAGTTATGCATGCTCTATGCTAGAGAGAGATGACGTGATCTGTTCTGTATAGCTCTGTCTTTGTCTCGCAGTAGAGCAATGGTCTTACCTCTGACGGTATATTTAATTGCTCTTAATATTAATGAATGAATGACCAGATAGGGTTGTCGCAACTTTTGCCTGGTGTTTAAAAACCTTAATTTTTTTGGTGTGGTGTCACAGAACATGCTTGCTAGTGGAATGATTGTTCTTGTTTTGGACGCCTAATCACAACTGACACATGGCAATCTATCAGAATGCTTTTAATTTTGAGAGTTCAGCCGTGTTCGTTTTTATTTATCTATACATTGAAATTTACCAACGTTCGTATACACAACAATAATTATCAAATCAAATTATTTTTATTTCACATTACATGTGCACTTAAACGGCAGAAGCTAGGAGCACGGTTCCAAGTTGTTGATGCCTTTGGAGAAGAGCCGGCAAGAAACTCCACGGTTACTCTTTTATAAATAAATTTTTTTCTTACTATGGTTTCAAATTAAAGTATTAATAGGTATGGGAGGACAGTGTAGGCCTGTCAACAAGTATCAGGTACTTAATAAAATATAAAATTTTCTACAGTCTTCAAGGTCTGCAACGTTCTCACATTCACAAAGTATAAAAGAATCTACATAAATATAGGGAGCAACAGAAAATAAAGAACTTAATGTAATTTTTTCAGCAAGTGAATGGTTTTCCCTCGTAGAATTTAGGATGTTACGTTACGATAAGCGAAGTTTACGAACAAGAGCACTCTTCATAAAATACAGCAAACATAGCTGACATCCCTTATGCAAGTTTTCTGCATCTTCATTCTCTGTAGGTATCATCAAAATATTGCTTGAATAAAAACTTGTGTGAACTGCAGATACTTGCTCTGCTTTAGTATGCAAAACTTTTTTGAACGTGTCATAAATAATTTTTTTTAACGGAATCTTTGAACTTTTTTTCACCCACATCAAAAGACCGATGACAATTCAATAATTTCATAAAGTACTATTATCCTGGCCACGATGACCAAGCTTTCACAGAAAACCAAACTCAAAAATAATTTAAAAAAACTTGGGGTGGTTTTTGAGATATTTTCAATTGATATCAAACACCCCATGCTATTTTCTTTATTATTATTTTTTTGGTATAAATAGCCACACCCACGAGGTACGTAGAAATTAGTTACCAATACGAATGCTACGTATCTTTAGTACTGTAAAGGTTGTCTGCAAAAGACGACCCTACACGGTACAGACTAGCAATATATGTCGGCGAGGCAAAGAGGTAAATAAATAAATAATAAAAAGGTTTATTTCAGAAACTTGTACAACTTTTACAGTAAATCTTACATAGGGGCCTCTTTTTAAGTAAAAATATACCTGTGCTAGGAGGTCCCGCTCTCCAATGACAAAAATATAATGGTAAAAGTGGTGTACAAAGTGAAACTATTATTTAAACAAAGGAAATTACAAATAAAATCTAAAACAAAACAAAGCAAGACTTGAACTATAACTAAATATAAGAAAACAAAAAAGTAAAATAAAAAATTAATAAAAAATACAAACTTAGAGATATATCCTAGAAATAGTGTGTATGTGTGTGTGTATGTGTGTGCGTGTATGTGTGTGTGTGTGTGTGTATGTGTGTGTGTGTGTGTGTATCTTTTCAATCTCATATTGACGATGCCTGCAGTAGTAATTCAATGTCCTCGTAGGTCTTAAGTTTTAGCCATTGAACTATTGCCTTTTTGCAGTCTTTAGTGGTCATGGGATAGATGTTAATTATTTTATTTATTTTATTATATAGAGCAGCGGAATTTCTATTAAATTGTCGTCTGGCATACGCAGTTTTAACAAATTTTACTGTTGCAACACTGTATTTTCGTCTTCTTTCCAGATGGTGAGGGTCATAGGGCAAGACTTTGTGTAATTTTAAGACTGCATGTAGTATATATAATTTTCTGACTGTAAGAATACCGCTAAGGGAGTATAACTCATTGGTTGGGAATCTGTACCATTTGGTATACATGACCTTGATCAGAGATCTTTGTGCTCGCTCTAGCTCAAGAAACTTCGTTTTTGTCGCACCGCCCCACACGGGTATACAGTAGGTAAGAATTGACTGAACTAGAGAGACATAGATTTCATCTAACATTTTTTTAGTTGTTACATGTCTTAGGTTCTTAAATATCCAGATAAGTTTTCTCGTACGGGCCATGACCATATCTGTATGAGTATGCCAAGATAACCGCTGATCAACGATTATACCTAGGTATTTTATGTGAGTCACTTTTTCAATACTTTTACAGGAACAGTTTGTGCTAAGTATATTATTACAAGTGTGGATTTTGAGAGTTACGTTAGGTCCAGGTTGAGTGTTGTTGTAGATTGTAAATGTAATATATTTTGTTTTAGAGATGTTTAGAGTAAGAAGATGTGAGTTTAACCAGTTAGCAATTTTGGTAAGACACTTTTCAGCAAACTGATATACGGATTCCCATGTATCACCAGAGGTGCCACCAATGATGATGCTGGCAACCATTCGTGGCTAGCAGTTGAGATTGGCGTCTGTTACAGAAAACGTCACTCGGCTAGCGGTCGACGGGCGCAAGTCACTTTTTTATTGGAACTACCGACAAGAAACACTGAACATAACGTTTATAAAAGTATCCTTTATCTATTAGTGCATTTATTATTACAATCTGTCCACCATGATCGAAGACAACCTGCATAACCCTGCACACATGAACAACCTCTCTCCTACATGTATAACTTTAATGACATTTAAACAATCAAACTAATTTAAAGATAGTATTAAAAAAATAGGTGTGATTGGTCTAACAAGCCGAAAGAAGATTAACATAAGATTCGTAAAACGATTTCTAGGTATCCACAAACCAAAACAAAGGTGTTTTATTATTAGATCCCGGTACGGGTAGATCTTAACCCTAGATTACTAAACTATCCTACAAGTGACGTTGTTACCAAACATTCGTAAAAAATACGACAGGAAAATAAAACAATAAATCTACGAATTATAAATTTTAATTATTTTAGAGATTACAATTACTTATTCTTTGGGTTTAAGAGATCACATAATAACGAAAATAGTTAAAATTTGTTTTGCTCTTCACAGTTTAAACGGGACGCGGGAACGACTCGAACTTTGTTTTCCAGGAATCATGATTTTGCCGTCGTAAATTTTACGATAGTTTAGTATTCTAGGGTTAAGGCCGTTATAGTAGATACCTACCTTCTCCCTACCTTAAGATAAGTTCATTTACACAAATGACAGTCAAAAAAGGTGACGGCTCGCGCTAATATAATAGTGCTCCACACCGAAATTCAGTGAAGTTCAAGCCTTTGGTGCTAGAGATATTATAGTACACAAGTATGTGCGCAGACATAGGTGCACTCTCTTCCCCACTACTCTCATATACCGATGGTACGGCAGTCGGAAGTACGCAGAGAGATCAGGCGCATGGCCAATAGCTTTACTTGCTTTCCGGGGCATGGGAGTGACATCGCCAGCTACAAAACTCCGAACTATTCTTTCTAGTGGAACAAACTTATGTATTGTTAATATAAACCACTAGAGCGGTAGTACCTAATACAAGCAATGCTTTGCTTAAAAGTTACTTCCTATCATTATATTGTTGTTTACATAAGTTGTTGAAATAAAGTGGAAAAACCCAATTTCATTTAACCCGACCCCGGAATAGACACCAGAACTCCACGCTCAGCAGTGGCGCTTGCAAACACTAGACCTACAGGACTTTCAAAGCTGTTATAAGAACGACAAATAGTTCAAGTTGTGGTTAAAAGATTAAGCAGTCAATTAGAGTAGAGAATTTTCATATAACTTTCCTCGATAAATGGGCTCTCCCACACTAAATTATTACACGCTTGATATCAACTTCACTTGTACGTTTGTATGTATGTTTGTATGTTTGTTTGTCCTCCTTCACTTTAAACGGGCAGATACCGTTAGAGACTCCTTATAGCGCGATTTTGACCCACATTAAACGGGCAGATTTCGTTCAAACTTTGTAGGCTTATCGAGTACTGATGACAATACAATAATTTCATAAATTTATGCCATTATCCGTGCCCGAGTTACCAGGATACCAAAAAACTACACAAACTACGCTGACATACGTTTCAAAATTGGAAACACCCTAAAAAGTAAAAAATAAATAATAGTTAAAAGAAACTAAAAAACACGCTTCCATAGAAAACCAAACTAAAAAGTAAAAAATAATGGAAAAAAAAGCGTGGGATGCCTGATATCAATAAAAATACCTTAAAAAGCACCCCACGCTTTTTTTTCCATTATTTTTTACTTTTTAGTTTGGTTTTCTATGGAAGCGTGTTTTTTAGTTTTTTTTAACATTTTTTTTTTTTATTATTGAATTCAAACTAGTAGTTCTTGAGATTAGCGCAGTCAACTAAACAAACTCTACAGCTTTTTAATTTGACTAGCTTTTGCCAGCCTCTCGCCCGCGTATCACACATTATGTACCTTGCTCTTGAATCACTCTGTCCTTTGATTAGAACCGCATTAAAATCCGTTACGAAGTTTAAAAGATCTAAGCGCACAGTCGCGGGAATCGACTTTGTTTTATACTATGAAAAGATTAGTATAGATTCTTCATACATCCACAATTCTTCACTCCAGCAAAACTTTTCCGTAGTTATAAAACAATAAATCCCAGTCCAAGGTTGCATAAGGCATATCTCCGGTATATGGGCGCGGATACATAATGTGATAGGTATGTAGGTCGCCTAGTCGGCGCGTTGTAAATCTAATGGCGCGGCGCATTGCGAATGCAACCAGCGGGCATACGGCTCGGGATGTGTGGGGAGATGATAATACCTGCGCGAAATTTTTCTAGGTGATAACATTTTTTATTTTTAACCGACTTCAAAAAGGAGGAGGTTCTCAATTCGGATATTTATATGTTTTTTTTTTATGTATGTTCGGCCATAACTCCGTCATATATAGATGGATTTGCAAAATCATTTTTTTGTTCGAAAGGGGTTTATTCCGAAATGGTCCCATATAATTTTCATATAGATCTGATGATGAGTTCCGGAGACAGACACCGGAACTCTTTAAAAAATGATAGCAAATCAACCGCGATTTCTGCTATCGCATAAATATGAATTTTTTGTTTGGAATTAGTGCGGGGTGAATACCACAACTAAAAATTTAAAAATAAAAACTTTTTTACAAAAAAAAAATACAACCGACTTCCTTAAAAACACTACAAAGTGAAAAATAACTTTAATTTCGGAAGTCGGTGGCAAAAAAAACATAAATACAGATCCTAAGACACCGACTTCCGAAATTAAAGTTATTTTTCACTTTGTAGTGTTTTTAAGGAAGTCGGTTGTTTTTTTTTTTTGTATAAAAGTTTTTTTTTATTCAAAGACGCGATAAGAAATTGGAAGAGAAAGAAATAAAATAAAAAGTTTGTTAGCGGTAAACATGATACAAAGAAAGACTAAACTCAACAAAAATATAAAAAAGTTGGGGGACAATAGCGTCACATCCACGCAAAACAGCCTTCGCTCAGCATTATGCTGAAATTCTATGCGAGACAGAACCCCAGCGCTGGATTTAACGACAGCGTTGCGGTAACGTAGAAAGGTACAAAAAAAATTGGTAATAATAAGTACAAATAATAAATCTTAAATTTAACAAAAATAGTATTAAAAAGTGGCAACATTTACAATACAACAATACTGCAACGCTGTTACACAGATTTACTAGAGTACGCAACAGTGAAAAAATTATCGCTTGGATTACCTACTATCAACATTTTTTTTACTTTATTTAAAGTTTAGTAGCAGTACCTATGTAATGTAATATTGAAATTGGTACCAGATATCTTGATAATTATTCATTGCTAATATGACATCATATCGTGCGTCCTGCGCGCCCGTCATGATGACTTACGCTGCCGAAACGTGGACACTGACGGTTGGGCTGCTCCACAAATTTAAGGTCGCTCAGCGTGCTATGGAGCGGGCTATGCTCGGAGTTTCTTTGATGGATAAGATCAGAAACGATGTTATCCGGAAAAGAGCTGGAGTTACCGACATAGCTTGCAGGGTAAGCAGGCTGAAGTGGCAGTGGGCTGGCCATGTTTGTCGAAGGACCGATGGCCGATGGAGCAGACGAGTCTTGGAGTGGAGACCGCGTATTGGCAAGCGTAGTGTGGGACGCCCCCAGCTAGATGGACCGACGACCTCAAAAAGGTGGCTGGGACAGACTGGATGCGGAAGGCGGAGGATAGGGTGTTGTGGCGCAGCATGGGAGAGGCCTATGTCCAGCAGTGAACTGCGATAGGCTGATTTTATATTATATATATAATATGACATCACGTCTGTAATCTCCAAAAAGTTAGGCAGAGATACAGTGAGGTGCAAAACTGAGTCAGTACCTTACATTTTGATGAAAAGTAGTGTTATAAATATAGGATTAACTTAGGAATAATAAACAAATTATATCATTAAAAACTACATTTATTAATTACTTTAATTAGGAAAGTCTGGTGAGCTTATACAAACTTTTAGTTTTTAATTACCGCAAATACAATTGGTTCACTTTTGCACCAATGAAAAAAAAATACTGATTTCAATTTTTTTATATTTGGTCTAAAGAGCTTTTGCTTTTTTAACACCATACAGCCGGTTTTCTACACCTTTAACAAGTTTTTCACAGTAGTCAGGTGGAATTTGGTACCACTGTTCTTGTACACGTTCCCATAGAATGTTTAAGTTCGACGGTGGTGCTTTATATTCATTTAAAAGCATGCTTTTCAAGTATGTCCATAATTTTTCTATCGGATTGATATCCGGACTCTGAGATGGCCAGGGCAGGATGTGAAACTCTTGATTATTTAGCCAATTTGTTACGATTTTTGACGTGTGCTTCGGGTCATCATCATGCTGGAATACTACTTCATTTACAGGGTACGGCATATTTCCAGCAGTTTTCAACAGAATGTAAAGGTCTGAATGAGAATGTTTTTGTCTTAAGAATATAAAGGTACATTTTCGCATCCATATTTTCTTCGATTTTGAAAATTGGTCCAACGCCATAAGCTTTCAGATAACCCCAAAGTTTGATATTGCCACCACCATGGTTGACTGTTTGTTTAAAATCTTTAGTTTGTTACCTTCTTTCTTCCAATTCTATTTTCGACCGTCTGTGCTGTATCTATTAATTTTTGTCTCATCTTACCAAATAACTCGCATCCAATCATCTTCAGTCCAGTTAAAATATTGTTTCGCAAAATTTTCTCTACGGTTAATATTTTTTTTTAGTAAGAAGAAGTTTCTTTTTCTTCTCAACAGCTCGCATATTTGCTTTGTGTAACGCCCGACGAACAGTCCATTTACTCACCGACGACGTGCCAGTGTCTTGCCTTAAAATTACCACCGCTTCAGATGCTGAAGACGTCTCACTAGATGTTAAATAGTGATTAACTTTCCTAACGTCTCTATCAGATATTTTTTTAGGGCGACCACCAACATTAATTATTATGGGAAATTTACATTTAACTCTAATTCTTTGTATTGTTGATTGACTTACGTTTAACTCTCGAGCAATATATCTTGTCGATTTCCCTTTTTTGAGTAACTCTTTAACAGGTTTTATAACATTTTTTGCAATCGGTTTCATGATTATATCGAAAATAAATGTATCAAGTTAATCCGTTCACTGTGCTCGATTGAATTAGACTGAGTAATAAATTAAGCAAATTTGTTTTTCTACATTAATCTCGACAAGTTTGAACACTTTTATACTTGAGCGCAAAGACGTTTTTAAACACGGTGCAAAAGTGATTCAATCGATATTGATTATCTCAATATTTTGAGGTGTAGATACTAGACAATAATTATACGCGTTAAATACCGAGTAACATATAGTTTTAAATAATAAACACATATCATTTAAAAAGCTTCTAAAAAAAATATGATATTTAATAAAATAAAAAATACCAGTTTACTGACTCAGTTTTGAACCTCACTGTATATCTTTAGTACAGTACGCTTACATTTCCCCAGTTATTGTAAAATCAAAGAGCGAGCCTATCGCCATCATCCGGCAATATCCAGACTTCGGGCCACTATTGAGGTATTTCCAATCGAAAAACTCAATAACACTCTGCCCGACCTAGTAACCAAACCCAGAACATCGCGCTCAGAAATTTCGCTTACGTTCACAAGACCAATGAGGCGATCGGCGGATACATAAAATACCTGAACGACGGTGATAAGTTTATCCTCTGGCTGGCCTGTTAGTCTAGTGGTTAGTGACCCTGACTGCAAAGACTGAGGTCGTGGGTTCGATTCTCACCCAGGACAAATCTTTGTGTGATGAGCATAATCATTTGTTCTGTGTCTGGGTGTAATTTATCTATAATATGTATGTATTTAGAAATATATAAGTATATTTATCAGTTGTTTGGTTACCATAGTACAGGCTCTGCCTAGTTTGGGATCAGATAACGGTGTGTTGGTTGTCCTCAGATATTTATTTATTTATTATTATCCCTTTTTTCTGTAAAAAGAAAGTGGGTCTCCTCTATATTTTTTTTATGACTCCTAAGTCTTTGGTTACGTTAACAAAATGTTTTAATTTTCCGTGCTGATAGTGGCTAAACGAAAAGCTTGTGGAATGCCTCAAGCATTGAAGGCACCGGCTTAGTACAGTTTTTTTAGCTTATATATAAAGTTTTAATCGATAAATACATAAATTTTATAATGCAGAACTGCAAAAAAAGGAATTTATTAGGCAATTGGGAGTGAAAATGTCGGGAGGGTCGCCCTACGAGAACATCATCATTTCAGCCGTAACACGTCCACTGTTGGACTTAGGCCTCCCCCAATTTGGAGGGCTTTGCCATAATCGCCACGCTTGGCAGGCGGGTTGGCGATCGCAGTATGGTGGTAAAATGCATAGAGAACGCTGCTGCCCATTCTCTAGTAAGTCCCTTATTCGCCTTTTACGACACCCACGGGAAGAAATGGGGTGGTGTTATTCTTTACGTCCGGCACCACACGGTACTTTATGTATAATATGTAAGTATTTAGAAAAATATAAGTATATTTATCAGTTGTCTGTTTGCGATGGTACAGGCTCTGCTTAGTTTGGGATCAAATAACGGAGTGTTGATTACCCCGAAATATTTTTTTTTTAAACTATTCGTCAGTATACATTATCAGGTACGTTATACGACTTTAAGCTTATGGTAGACTTAAGCAAAAGTTGAAAACTTAGGAAATAAGATTAATATTTAATAATCTACTCAGCGCCCATTAAAGTATTAGCATATTTTAATATTGTACTCATCTCCGTAAAATCTTTGTAGCTAGGCATTTCCAGAAAACACAGATTATCTGCTAAGGCTTTTCGCTGTACCTTAGAATTAATTTAATTAGGAACAAAATATTAATAAAGGTAGATATAGCTTTAGTAAATCATTAAACAGGGATTATTAATTTATTTTCCCTTTTAATATAAATTAGTTTGTTACTGAAATTTTCATCGGAACACCTACCTTTAAGAATTCTTAGACAAAGTCTTTGCAAGAGATTTTAATTAATATTATTTACACTGTCACATTTAATTTGAACATTCACGACAAAATCCTAGCATACTAATACATAGATAAGATACAAAAAAAATCTTTTGCGAGGACCTAACTAAAACCACAATCATCATCATCATCATTTCAGCCGAAAGACGTCCACTGCTGGACATAGGCCTCCCCCAAGCTCCGCCACTTCGACCAGTTCTGTGCCTCCCGCATCCAGCGGATTCCTGCGTCCTTCAAAAGGTCATCGGCCCACCTTGTTGGGGGAATACTATAGTTTTAATGACAGTCAAATAATCGTTAAGACTCAGTAGCATATACAAAGCTGAAGTGTCATTATCAACATCATCTGCCTATGCAGAACACGATGATGATAAGACCATGACGTTGTTGACTTCCTATGTCAGCTTCCTACCTCTTTCTTCCTACTTCTAACTGGATGCAGCTAAAGTTATCAGTATTTTAAATGTAGGGACTGTCCATCTGACCTGCACAATCCAGTTATCGGGTCCAGTTGTCAGTTATCTTGGGTAAGACAGGTATCCAGACTTTCGGGCTTCTGACTACCCGTTACGACCGCAACAGAACAGTCCAAGAATTGGAGTTGGCTTTACTCTACCACGCGGGACCGGTTTGGGTTCATGGATATTACATGTTTTATTTATTTTTTCTTCACCTATTTGAGAGCAGTGATTATAAAATATTGTTCCATCAAACCATTTACAGGCACTTTTGAATTGTCAAGGAGTCGGTCTGTCAGAAATATAAAGCTAGTTAAATAAATATAAATAATAATAAAAATAATAACGGCACACTTCCGTGGCCGCTCTTCCCCAGACGATCTACTTTTTAAACAGCTCGTACCATTTTTTGGGAATCATTTAAAACAAAAGTCATGTTGGTATTATCAACTCCTAAGCAGTTCTGCCAAAAATTCTATTTGGCTTGGTGCAGCGCGAATACGTCGCGAGGATCGGCCCTCCCGCTCTCTTATATATTTATTATGTGACTTAGGCGCGGAGCTAGCGCACTGAATGCTCGCTTTATGTTCCAACTAAGCCGCGAAACTTAATTGATTTATCTACCTATCGGTTTGGTGGTGCTATTCATTCTGATGCGTCTGTGTGTGTGCAGGTTCATTTTAGTCGGGTGATTAGTTTTCTAATTAGCATTTGCTGGGTTTATAAACTAGATGCCCTCACACTCACACTCACAAAGGTACAAACTCATCATTTACGTTACCAAGATCTTCTTGTAATGCTCTATGTTTGAGGACTGTCTCCAAAAAAAGCCCTGGGTTAATTTGGGTAAAAGTTTTAGTAACTTAAGTGAAAATAAATAAATACTGCACCTAAGTATCAAATTCTTGTAAAAGCTACCGTATGTGACATTAAACTTTTATTTTACGATACAAATGTCATTTTACGACGTAAAGAATAGCAAATCAAAATCCCACAGGAAGAAATTATCCATTTCTTCCCGTGGGTGTCGTAAAAGGCGAATGAGGGACTTACTACAAAAAGGGCAGTAGCGTTCTCTATGCATTTTATCACCAAACTGCGATCGCCAATCTGACTGCCAAGCGTGGCGATTATGGCAAACCCCAAAAATTGGGGAGGATAATGTCTAACAATGGACGTCGTTCAGCTGAAATGTTGTTACACACAACTTTTGAATAAAAACAAAATTACTGTAGAAAACTTAGTATCAATATTAATTACAGTTTGGTAACGGTAAAAGACTTCAAGAACGAAGAAAACAACGAACATTCTTGCAGCAAAAATGTGAAAATGCCGTAAATTATAAAGATGTTGACACTACATACATTACAAAGAACATACTGCTGGTCTTTCAAGTGTAAAATCTCCGGAAAAGCTCGGTGTTCATATAAAATATGGTGACACATACATCGCGTGTTAAACAAATGTTATTCATTTAATTTATACAACACATAACATAACGTCCTTTTATACGTCAATTTGTTATACTTTCGGGTTTCTGACTACCCGTAATGACTTTCAAAGATATACAAATGACAGCCTCACCAAAGGCAGCAAGCAAGCAAGCAAGCAAGCAAGCAAGCAAGCAAGCAAGCAAGCAAGCAAGCAAGCAAGCAAGCAAACAAGCAAGCAAAGCAAGCAAGCATTTTTTTTTTTTGGATGGGAAATCATCAAATGACTTCTCCCGCTCTGGGCGGAGCGGGAGGGCGTGTCAGACTTTAAATGACTAAAACCCACCCGTGTTCCTTCAGTTGCCTATGTGCCAGGGTCACGGTATCTCTTTCGAACAATCCCGCGACCCCGGCAGATCGATACCCCTTGGCGAGACTGGTTGTCAAGCTTTCGGGTATCTGTCAAACCGGTATTGACTGTCAAGAGTCTACAAATATCAGGCAGGATAGAAGCCTGAAAGCAGAAAATTTACGTCGTAGTCTGACGTACTAAAATTAAAAACACTTTAAGATTTTTTAATTCATCTCAAACTCTTACTTTGTAGGCCGCTCTTCGTGGTATTTAACGAAACTTTTCAACCCAATATGGAACTTTTGGAAGATTTAAAGTAGCAATGATTTTGTTAAATACACAATGATCGGCCATAGTAGTATAGTCATCATCATCATCATCATTTCAGCCGTAAGACGTCCACTGCTGGACTTAGGCCTCCCCCAATTCGGGGGGCTTTGCCATAATCGCCATGCTTAGCAGGCGGGTTGGCGATCGCAGTATGGTGGTAAAATGCATAGAGATCGCTGCTGCCCATTGTCTAGTAAGTCCCTTAATCGCCTTTACGACACCCACGGGAAAAAATGGGGTGGTGTTATTCTTTACGTCCGGCACCACACGGTACCATTGTAGTATAGTACTTGAGCATTATTTACTTACAGAACGGTAATATTTTCAAAAACAGCTTTATTATCTCTCAGTCTGTTTAGGACATTTACGTTTGGCTTCCGGCCTCCTACCGGTTCCATCATCAAATCAAATCAAATTTATTTCAGATTAAAAGATCCATAGGTGTTAGTAACAAAAACGTAGCCTAATATTAGTAGTTACAGTTACAATTTATTAACTTAATTTAAGCATGCGCCGCACTGAGCGCCCTTTGCATGAACATGAACATCAGACCATGAACATCAGAATATGAACATCAGACCATGAACATCAGACCATGAACATCATCTTTTGTAATAGTTCTTGTAGTTGTTCTTGTTCTTGCATAACAAATGAGTTCAAACACGATGCTGCTATCTTAGTTTATTAAGGAGTACTTACCTGCTTCATCACCAGACTCTGGACACTATACACTCTATTAGTCGACATCTTGGTAGTCACTCCGATATCATGTCACCCAGTCCATCCATTCGTATTTTTCCTCTGCCCTCTACATTCAAACTCAAAACTTCCTTCACGACATTTTCCACAATACAACTTATCCTAGATATAAAATATCAAATTGTATGACTCCAAAACTTTTCGACTGTCTCCTTGACTATGATCTGAAGCATTGTTCCAGCGCCGCCCGTACAAAAGTCACGGCACTCTGCGTCACTCCTCATGTTATCTAAAAGCCTTCTACTTCTTCGTACTACCGATGTAGATCAAGCAGGAAAACTTTTAAAGCTGTACATAGTACTTTGACTATCTTCCGTTCGTTTTATTCATTTTCTTTTATGTATTGTGCCTTGAGGGGCTCGTTGCTACGGGTTAATTGCAGATTAAGCTACGCCTGCCGCGGTCAGGTTATCGATGGGTACATACATAATCAGCCTATACCGTTCCCAGTTCTCTTACATAGGCTTCCTCTCGGTGAGAGGGCGTGGGTCGTAATCTACCACGCGAGCTAGTGAGGGTTGTTAGATGTCACATCTCTTAAATTTTTGGTTCTAGGACATGCCGATTTCCTCACGATGTTTTCCTTCACCGTTTTGAGAGCAATGGTGATGAAATTATTTACACAAAGTAAAGCGCCTGCTTGGATTCGAATCCACGAGCTACAACTCATAGTCGGGGTCGATACCACTGGGCCATCACTACTCTCGTTGGGTGTCCATTCTTTACATATGAGAAGAGTTAAACCGTTTATCCTGGACGTCCTTTGTAGGTCTTTGAAAGTCGTTTCGGGCGCTTACGACGACTGGACCAACGAAGCAGCAATTAAATCAGATTACATCTTTTGTATGGCTCCGAACATTTTTAATAAAATGCCCAAATCGTGGAAAACATTAAATATTTCTGCTCTAAAGAGTAAATTGAAGAAAATACTAACTGAAAAAGCGTATTATAGTATATCGGAATTTATGAAAGAGGACAATTTTTTCCGTTTTTGAGATGACAATGTTGTATTTTGTACATTATTTTTGTTAACCATTGTATTTTATGGACTATTTGTAATTTTAGTGACATTTTATTTTATTTCTTATTTTTATTGACCAACTAATTTAATCACTACTTTGACATTTAATTGTAATAAAAATACCTAATCTTTAATGAATAATGATGAAATGTAATTTTGATGAATATTATAACGGTTCATGCACCATCTCTTCCTACCAATTTGTACGCCACGGTATGCGGCTGAACATGTCTGATCTTTTCTGTATCTCCATATTATCTTGCATGCAATGTATGCACACCATGTTTAAACAAATAAAATTTACTTACTTACTTACTTACATGAAACCAGATTCTGAAACCGAACTGTTCTTAATGAAAGTGACCTCCAAGTTGGGGTTGGCTTTCAGTTTAACCGGATGCAGCTGTCCTGCCCCCCTAGCCAAGCTACAACCGTTTCGTGTCGAATTCCGTTCTCCAATCGGTAACGCCTTGGTGTCAGCAATTATAGAAAACAATAAGTTGGTAGCCATGTTGACGCGCCTGAGTCGGCCGCCCGTTCTACAATGTCTTTAGAAAAACGACACATTATAACAAAGGATTTAGCGTTGAACATTGTAGAAACGATAAAAAATTATTGTATCATTTTGAACGATGTGTTCTTGGCTACGAATTTTCTATTCGTTTGTTTTAACCACGTGACTTAACGTGATTGCAGATTATCAACTTGGCTTGGGGTGCTGTTTCTTACATGGAACACCTGCCTATCTGGTAAATGATTTTATTTTTGCAAGTCGGTTTGTACAAACACTGTTACACGTCTATCATATTTTCAAAACAAGATGAGTTCGGCATTTTCCTATCTGATTACTCTGAGAAGAAACGCCGAAAAAACTCAGAGGTCACAGTCTCTTTTAAAGTTCAGACAGACAGACTTCCTCAACTCCCAGTCTCTGGGTGATAAGATACCCCTTGGAAAGACTGGTTAACTTTCGGGTATCTGACGACCCGTAACGACTGTAACAGAGCAGACCAAGAATGATAGCCGGCACCAACGTCCTAACATTCTTTCCAATGTCTCATATTTCTTTGATTAAATACTTATAAATATAAATTAAAGTGCATACATCAGCGTATTTTCTGTCACATACTCCTGTAGCATAAACAGCCTATAATGTTCCCACCACTATGTCACAGACCTCCTCTATTTGGTGGCTGTACCTACACTACCATGCGCACCCAGTGCAGGTTGGTGGATTTTACATATCTTTTTTTACACGCTCTGAATTAGCTTCACTTGTATGTTTGTTTGTAACCGACTCCTTATAGCGCGATTTTCACCCACTTTAAACGACCAGATTTCATTTAAACTCTGTAGACTTATCGAGGACCGATGATAATATTATAATTTCATAAATGTGTGCCATTCTCCTTGCCAGGATTACCAGGACAGCAAAAAAACTGTCTTCGAAAACTACGCTGACATACATCTCAAAATTCTAAACACCCTGAAAAATAGAAAATAAATAATAGTACTACACACACAAAAACACACATAATAGTACTACATTTCTTCGCGGGCTAATTAAATTTACTACAAAAGCTGGAGGGCCGCTGAAACAGATATTTTCAGATTTCAAGTAAAAAAAACTACAGGGTAACAATTTCTTTATACGTTTATTGGTTCTTAATTAATTAATTTATCTAATAATAATATTCCAAACAACGGCCCGCGGGCTGCATGCGGCCCGCGCGCCGTTGTCTGGACAGCACTGTTCTAGAAGATGCTTTACGTGGTTTCAGGGGCACGAAGGAATCTTGATATGTTCTGATGGTCACCAATCCGTGCCAAGCGTAGCTTAACTTGATCAAACGACCTGTATAGCTGTTACCACTTAGCCACTAGCCCCTCTGACTTTTACTCCATAGAACTATCGAACTTCAAATACAGTCGACGTGATACGGACGTATTTCACGATTCAACGCTCTGCTTAGGGCCAAGAGTTGAAAATTGAACAGAGTGTCTTTTCCGACGCGCTGAAATATACTTTATTTGATTCTCAGTTCTCTGTTCAACACCGAAAGTCGAAAATTCAGTGAGCTTAAAAATCCTGCTACGATATTTTTACGACCGTGCGAACGTCGACTAACCCAGTCCCTTTTCTCCACCAAATGTTATAATATTCAGAACGCGTGCGAGACACGATAAACAGCTGACAATATACTGCATGTACCCTTTCAGCATAAAACATATCACACACAAGACATTCGACACCCTTTGACTGAAAAACAAAGACCAAAAAATGTTTCGTATCACTTTTGGATTTGGTGTGTCTTGAAATTGGAATAACTTGTTTGAAACTTAACGTAGTATATATTTTTTTAGTTTATTTGAGAGATTAGGTACTATAGTTTTAATGACAGTACATATCATTAGTAACTTAATGATAATAATTTCTTAAATCATGTCTTGAAATATTTTGTGGTCTACAATTTCAGCGACACTTTTTTTGATCTCCGTTTCGGTTCATTTAGTATTCTTATCACGCTCATACACTATATTCGCATCGATCAGGCCGTTGGGTTCGTGACACGAATCTGTACATCCAGTAATTGTTTCGAGATGCTGCGATACCGGTCGATGACGTCACTGATTTATGTGGCCAGGCGCCAGAGCCCAATGATTTATGGTGGCCAACGTTTTTGTTCTCTCATATTGTTTGGCGTTCGGCAAATTGGATTTGGTGGGTTATTGTGGTGCATCATTATTGTTTTGGATTAATGTTGGACTTCAGTCTTTGTGAATGGTTGTACCTACAGAATATTAGCATAAATGCTATGCTTTAAAGGAGGATTTGGCATCGTAGCTTTGATAATCATTTCGATAAATAGATAATCAATATTTTGTAACACTAAAAAGGTTAATAAAAAAATAATAATCGACTTCCACAAAAAATACAAAATAGTGAAAAAGTTAGTTAATTAGTCAATGTCTTTGGTTTTGTATTTTTAGTTTTTTTTTTTTTTTGCCACCTGATGGCGAAGTTAAAGTTATTTTTCCCATGGTTGTATTAAATTACGTCTATTTTTCGAGGTATAACTCAGAAAGTAATGCAACGAAAGATTTTGAGATTCACTCATATCGTATTGCAAGCCTTTACTCCTGCGCCTGATCGCTCTCCGGTCGTGTCGGATTGCCGTCCCATCGGACTAAGAGAGTGAGGGAAGAGTGAGTGCTCCTGTGTCTGTGTACACACTTGTGCACTATCCATCCTACCTCCGTTCAGATAGGCCGCCATTGCTGAAATACGGTCTGGAGGACTATTGCTGCATTCTCTTCATATTCGTGCTCAAAATCCGTTTTAATTCTCTTGGCATCCGAACACAATACAAAGGAGAGGCGGTGAGTTTCAATTTTTGACATTTCATTATTAGTTATACGAACATATTATTATCCTCTAAACAAACATTATACGGAGAAAATATTTGTCTTTTGTATTGTTTGTAACGTTAAAACGGCTTCATAGATTTAGATGAAATTTTATACATAGATAGACCATAGCCTAGATAAGGACAAAGTATACTTTTCATCCCTATATTCCCATGGGATTGACATCCATTTAGGTGAAACCACGGGGCGTAGCGATGTAATACAGTTATTTAGGTTAATATTAGTTTTAGGATGCTGTTGGAATGGCCTCGATTTTGCAGTTAATCAAGTATGCTAAAGCTAGCAAGGACTGCTTTACAGCTATTATTCCACCCCTCCCTTCCCTTTCCTCTCTCCTTGATAAACAGGTGCCTAAATTCCTTGAAAGGGTTGATTGCTCTATTGCTTGTCACTGGAATACCGTCCACGGATCTGACAGCGTCTTTTTTGTGTTAAATAGCTCAATACTACAAAATAGCTCAATACTACAAAATAGCTCAATACTACAAAATTGCTCAATACTACAAAATTGCTCAATACTACAAAATTGCCCAATACTACATGCGACGCCCTAGGAGAACATTTAGTGACATGATTGGTGATGTTCTTCAGAAAATTCAGGTGCGTAGTACTCCGATTCGGCCTGCGTGTATGACCAGATGTATGAATATAAATGAGGCAAAAGGGTTATGTACTAATCGTAGCAGGTGTCGTTCTGGAGTTTAAGGTTTGAATGTGTGTACTACATAATTATAATACATTTTTTTTAAAGTAACATGGTATAACTATTATTTACTACTAGCTTATACCCGCGGCTTTGCCCGCGTTGATATAAAAAAAATCACCATTTCAACCCCCCATTTCACCCTCTTAGGAATGGAATTTCAAAAAACCCTTTCTTAGTGGAAACTTACTCCTTACAAATAGCACACTCTCCAAATTTCATGTCTCTAGGACCAGCGGTTTAGGCTGTGCGTTGATATATCAGTCAGTCACTCAGGACTTTGAATTTTATATTTTACTATAAATGTATAGAATTCTTACAATTATGAAATAAAATGATTATCAATAAAAGGTAATGGAAAGGTTCTGGAGTGGCTACCTCATACCAGAAGACGTAGAGTTGGAAGGTGTCCGACAAGGTGGACCGAAGAGCTTGTGAAGGCCGCAGGAATCCGTTGAATGAAGGAAGCAATAAAAGGTCGAAGTTGTGAAGCTTTGGGGGAGGCCTATGTCCAGCAGTGGACTTTAGGCTGAAATGATGATGATGATGTTTAACATAATTCTACCCCTTTTACCCAGAATTTCATAACAATACAGCATTGATTTAAATCTAAATTCAACTATTCGATTATAAACAATAGACGTGCTGACATATTTCCAAATACTCGGACACAAAGTTGGCTTGTTGGTGACAAACTTTACAATGAAGTTCCTCGAGTACCGACTTGGGGCCAACTTACCGCCAACTTAGCTCCAACTTGGGTTATTAATCACAAACGGCTGGCATCAGACTAAGTCTCTAAGTGCGGTTTGGCCAAGTTATGTGAATATGTAGGCAACAGATTTTTTTGCGTATGTGTTTTATTTACCAACCTTTTTTTATGAACCTATATGAGGCTCGTGGCTAAATATTAACAACCACTCAGTTTGATCGAAGGTTAAGCTATGCTTGCCAAGGCTGGTCCGTGGATGGGTGACTATCCATTACGTTAACTCTGCCCAGACCATTGCTCGAGCCACCCCGCACTGCTGAGCCAGTAGCAATAATTTCTTCCCTAAATATAGATATCAATCCGAACCAGCCCGTGCTGCCCTCTACCAGTGATGCCCTAAGCCGAGGTCTGTATCCCACAAGATATAGTTTTAAGTTATTAAGGTAGTCACGGGCAAGTCAGGTTATGCAGTTGAAAATCTCATAAGTTGAACTCCGAGATGTCATTTTAAAAAAACACGCCTTAAGCAAGTAAAGTTCCTGCCAAGGTCGCGAGATTGTTCGAAAGAGATACCGTGACCCTGGCACATGGGCAACTGAAGGAACACGGGTGGGTTTTAGTCAGTAAAAGTCTGACACGCCCTCCCGCTCTGCCCAGAGCGGGAGAAGTCATTTGATGATATCCCATCCAAAAAAAGAAGTTTTCTATAACAAAAATAATTATCTAAATGTCGTGATAAATTCGGAGATCCTTGCATACAAACTCAGTCATTTGAATATCGTTTGTCAAGCGTTCACGCCAAAACGGCTAGATGAATTTGGATGAAAATTGGTACATGGGTAGAACATGATCTGCATTAGGACATTTGATATTTTTTATCCCGATATTCTTGCGTGATCGAGACTTGTACGTGTGAAACCGTGGGTTACAGCTAGTTATAAAGAAATGTGAAAATTTCATAACATTCTATGTATAATTTCTACTACCTCTCAGATTAATATAATAATACTAAAGTGAAATGGTTTCTGTTGTGACTTTTGAAAATATTGTTTGAGCTGCCGAAAAGTTAATACGTACAGTGAATGCAGTGTTGATAATTCAGACAAAAGCCTACTTATTTAACATTAAAACTGCTACGTTTCAGTGCAGTTTATCATTTGTTGAAACTGTTCCTCATTCTGAATTTTCCATAACATCGTGAAATGTTTCTGTTATAGTTCGTTGATATTTATAACCTGGCAAGCTTCTGCCGGAATTTGCTGGATACGAGAAGTACAGATCTGGTCGAAGTGGCTGTGCTTGGGAAACGCTTATGTCCAGCTGTGGACGTTTTCCAGCTGAAGTGATGAAGATGGTGATGCCCACGATTTCCTTCTCTGCATGAAATATCTTGGTTTTACCGTAAATTATATCAAACAACACTCGGCAATACTGTATCTTCGCTTTAGTGAAAGAATTTTTAGTATCGGATGAGTAGTTACGAAGATTACCCCTGTTGAAAATCAAGGTCCAACTATGCTGCTGGTGGTCTTTACTTAATAAAAAACTTTTTTACAAAAAAAAAAACAACCGACTTCCTTAAAAGCACTACAAAGTGAAAAATAACTTTAATTTCGGAAGTCGGTGTCTTAGGATCTGTATTTATGGTTTTTTTGCCACCGACTTCCGAAATTAAAGTTATTTTTCACTTTGTAGTGCTTTTAAGGAAGTCGGTTGTTTTTTTTTTTGTAAAAAAGTTTTTATTTTTAAATTTTTAGTTGTGGTATTCACCCCGCACTCATTCCAAACAAAAAATGCATATTTATGCGATAGCAGAAATCGCGGTTGATTTGCTATCATTTTTTAAAGAGTTCCGGTGTCTGTCTCCGGAACTCATCATCAGATCTATATGAAAATTATATGGGACCATTTCGGAATAAACCCCTTTCGAACAAAAATATTCAAAGAATTATCCCCTAACCTTCTAACCTTTCACTGTAAGTTCCTATATGTACTGTTCACCGATGAGGAGTTCCATGCGGTATCTTCGAAGACTATAATTAGTTCACCACGGATGGATAGATAGAACCAGCAATTATTTTTGATCTTTAGTACAATATCCAAATCACATTACGTGTACTGTTTGTTTTTGAGGAGTTCCTTCGTTTATCTCCCAAAGTATACATCAAATCTTCACAAAATTAATATGGGACCACCTCAGGAGTATACCCTTACGAATAAAAAAAGAATTTTCAAAATCGGTTGACAATTGGCGGAGAAATCGGTGAACATACATAAAAAAAAAAAAAAAAAAAAAAAATACATACAGTCGAACATATAACCTCCTCCTTTTTTTGAAGTCGGTTAAAAAGTATTAGATTTTTTTTTTATTATATGACATGTACTGTACTTCTTAGATAGGTATTGATTATAATTTATTGAGACAACCAATGTGTGCGCACGCTCAAAGTGTCGGTGAGCAAGTGAGAGGCGGGGGGAAGCCCTCGGTCGCGGTGTGGAGTGTAGCTCGATGTGACGTCAGAAACAACCCCCTACCTACAAACTCACAAATTTTACCTCTTTATAATATACACCATCATCATCATCCACAATCCAATTTCACTGACTGCTGAGTATAGTATCCTCTCTATTTTTGTGCTAATCTCCACGCTCCTGTGCCAACGTCATGCAGGTTTTGTCCGCGATAGGAACAATGTCTCCAGCCATATCACCGCCCGCCAGACGGACGCCCGACATCTTGTCTTCCAGTCTTTGGACGCCACTCTGTCTAAGTTTTACTCCACCTATCATCACAGCACCTTACCAAGTGTCCTGCCCGACTCCATGTGTGTTCCATAATACGTTTTCCGATATCGAATACCTTCGTATTTCTTCGTATCTCGACGTTTGTCACCTTTAAAATATTACTTTAAATTATTTTAAACTAGATGTGGTTGCCGCTCCATCCCACAGGAGATTACATAATTAATCATTTTTCCAGGAAGAGTGAAAAACACTTTTAAAGGCTGTTGTAAAAATTTAATAAAATTGCTTTGCCATGAAAACGTTCAAAACTACCTCAGAGACTTATATATAGTCCTCCAGACCGTATTTCGGCCACGGCGGCCAATCTCAACGGAAACTAGCCATCAGCGCGGGAGATATTATAGTGCACAAGTGTGTGCGCAGACACAGGAGCACTCACATTTCGCCCACTCTCATAGTCCGATGGGACGGCAATCAGACACGACCGGAAAGAGATCAGGTGCAGGACCAACGGCTTACTACTACGACTACACACCGCTAACTTCCAAATTCCGAGCTGCTACTAAGAAATTCCTAATGGAAAAACCCAGTAACACTTTGGTCGACCCGGGAATCGAACCCAGTACCCCACGCTCAGCGGTCGTGCTTGCGACCACGACACCAACGGGGCAGTCAAAACTGTGCCTCAGAGAATAAAGACGATACTAAAGCACACTAGACTATCAGTCACGTTACTTGCTGTCTGGCTTGCCTTGTATAGTGAACTAACATCACGACTGTAGTTCACGCAGGGTTAGGCAAAACTGTATCTATAGTACACGCACACTTCATCAGTTATATTTTTGTCCCATGTAATAGAGGGCGAGCCTATTGCCATCAACCGTCACAAATCTTAAAACTGTAAAGGAAAACATCGTGAAGAAACCGTCCTAGAACCAAAAATTCGAAAACACGTGACATCTACCAACCCGCACTGGGCCTGCGAGGTGAATCATTTCTTCGCACAGAGAAAGAGGCCTGTGTTCCAGCAGTTGGAAAATTATATTTAATCTAATTTAGGGTCGTAAATCCAGACTCAATACTCAATACTCAATTCTTTATTGCATTCCATATGTTACATAGATGGTAAAAAATAAAAATGGTACAAGATCAAAAGATAATATATTTGTCGGGCACGCAAAAATTAGGAGAGAGGAAGAGGGCTGAGTTACAATTTAATTAAATAAATATTCTCATTAACTGTCTTTAATTTGGTATATAATTATATTGTATACATATGTTTGTGTAGATAGGTATAGCATATCAGTTGTTATTATATATATTTGCACGAGATTACATTATTACTATGAAATTCTTACAAGTTTTCGCTTTTATTATGTACTCAACTAGATTAATTATTATAAGTAGCATACCATATACATTTATTTTAATAAATTATTAATTATGAAGACTCCCGATTGGTACTGAAAAATTCCAGATTCAGACCAATATCTCTTTGCCCGACCTGCGAACCCAGATCCTCATATGGTCAGGAGTAGCGCTAGCAAGGACTAAACGGACAAAAACCTCCCCCAATCTTGGGGTTTGCGATGATCGCCACGCTTGGCAGACGTATTGGCGATCGCAATGTGCACAAAGAACTTTAATGCCTATTCTCAAGCCCCTTAGGCTTCGACGACACCCACGGGAAGAAATAGGGTGATGCTATTCTTTACGCCCTGCAACACATGGAACAATGGTTGTCAACTGTATGTTAATTAAAATTATCCATTACGTCACACTATACTTAAATATTCTCCTCTGAACACACTGTGAGCCAGGCGGGCGTAAAATATTCACTCAAAAGAACGGTATTGTGTAAAATATTATAATGCAATAAATAGGAAACTACGTCTCCATTGAGAAAGCGCCGCTTACTACACAAAGAGCTCGTACCTTTTCGCTTTAAAATGTGAAAGGGTACAGAGTAGCTGCGCGGAACAGAGAATTTAGAAATTGGTAACTGTCTTACATCAATATAGACAGTAGGGTAACTATGACAAATCCCCCCAACCCTTGCTCGACGGAGTGTACGCCGTAGCTGAGCCTGTAGCTTTAAATATGGGGTGGTGCGTGCCATGGCGAGACGAGTGGTTAGCGTTAAACGTTTGAGTCTTGTGCCACCGACTGCCCGGAATCTTTTAATAGTATAATGTTGTCATATAAACAATAAAGCAGTAATTTTTTATTCAATTTTTACAGCCGCTATCTTGAATTTTCATTTTGACCTTATGACCCTTGAAAATCATAAAAACTGAAAATAATGTCGCATGAAGGGGTTGCCCCCTTTTCGTTGACAATTTCTACCAGATTACTCCTTCTCCAAGCCGCGTTAAATAACTTCGTTCTCAAAAATGTTTCCGAACTCTCTGTTTATTTTCATTACTCTGCGGATATTAATGCGCTGACTCTCGCGTCGGTTGGAGGCTTCCTTGGATCAGATTTTGCTTTCACACTAAAGATCTCGTGGAAATGACGTCGTCATTCAAATTAGAACTAAATTAACTGTAAGATATAAGGTTCATTTTTATGTGCGCTTACTTGTTTTTTTTTTTTTTGTGGAGATGGATGACTATATTACTAATTAGTTGTTTGTTGCCTTTCACCCATAGACCATCATTTCAGCTGAAACACGTCCACAGCTGAACATAGGCTTCCCCCAGTTTGGTGGGATTTACCAAAATCGCCACGCCTGGCAGGTGGGTTGGCAATCACAGTACGGTGGACCCATAGACCAATAATGATGAAATACTTGGACCATTTCCACAATCACCAAATCTGGTAATATAAACTGGCCGAATCACAATAGAATTGATATTTTTATCCAAATACGGCTAGGCAAAAAGGAAGATTATGATTTTGACCGGTATGAATGTATGTTCATCTGTTGCCTCATAACTTCTAAACATGTTAACAAATGAAGTACCGTTAGAAGTTTTTTGATTGTCTTCTGGTTAAAGGCAAGAGCCATAAAACCAAATACTATTCCAATAGTAGTAAGTTTTAGAGTTTACGTACGACGGCTTTTTATTGAGAACATTTTTTTTTCATACTTTTTAGAGCGTAATTTTGAAGTGAAACTTCTAATGCGACTTCCAACAAGGTTGCGTTAAATGTTTAACGCTACCATGAAGGGGGTATGAAAGCACAATTGTCAAAGTGTTCATGCACATGCCAATGATTTGACGGATAGATTTTTTGAAAAATCGAACATTTTAATATTATCAGAAACGTTTATGGACGATAATGAACCTCATGTTCTCATACCAAATTTTGATTTCATTGTTGTTAATAAAGTTTGTCTTAAAGAAAAAATATGATTTCACTAAAAATCTATTTCTATCCCTCCCTACTTTCATTTCCACATTACGAAGTTTCACTTCTTCCGCGCGGAGGGACTCCACGCACTATTTTGCTATTATGTTTTAATTTTTTTTTTCTTCGTGGAAACGAAGTAATTGATAGTATACGCACGTTCACAATTATTGTTACTTTTTATTATAATGAGCTTGTTTTGTCCCACAACAAGGCAAAACGCCTTCCCTTTCGTCTTTCAATTTTGCTCTCTTTTTGATAAGGTTAACTTCGACTCGACTTTTAAAGCATTCCGATATATTTTTCTAAGGTAACACGTACAAATCTTAACACTGCCATTACTCTCAATAAATCCTATCAACCTAAAAATAAGAATCAGCATTTGAAAGCTCCTCCTCTCCATAGGATTTTAATATAAAAGCCAAAAGGCAGTGAATGAATTTTGAAGGAGCGAACATGAAAATCTGTGGAGCGGGCATTGTGTGACATAGAATATTCAGGGGCCTCGACTGCGGGTAGGTTCGCGTTATGATTGTAGCTCAACTCAAGTACTTATTGAGGTACTTTTGGGAAATGAGTATTGTGATTGTCATTTACTTTTTTGGGGCATGTTGGTTGGTTGTGCGTTTATTGCAGTGTAATCGCTGTATTATTACCTACACTTATGTAAGTTATTGTATTTTTAATTCAAATATTTACATAGTTGGTCGGTTGGTATCTGTACAAGTACATACCCTGGCCTGGCCTGGCCTGGTCATATTCGACTGGGCTGTTAGTCTAGTGGTTAGTGACCCTGACTGCAAAGACTGAGTTCGTGGGTTCGATTCCCACCCTGGATAAATCTTTGTGTGATGAGCACAATTATTTGTTCTGTGTCTGGGTGTAATTTATCTATAATATGTTTGTATTTAGAAATATATAAGTATGATTATCAGTTGTCTAGTTACCATAGTACAGGCTCTGCCTAGTTTGGGATCAGATAACAGTGTGTTGGTTGTCCTAAGATATTTATTTATACCAAGACTCCTCCGAGCCCCAGAAAACACTTTAAGCAGTTGGTCCCAGCTGTCATTTTTAGATCTTTGACAGTCGTTACGGGTCGTCAGAATCCCGAAAGTCTGACAACCAGTCTTACCAAGGGTATCGTATAACCCAGTAACTAGGTTATGGAGGTCAGATCTGGTAAGATTTGGAAACCGATTCATACTTGGGAAAAGACAAGGCTCATGATGATGATGACTTTGAATGCAGGAGATGGACGCATGTAAAATTCTTGCCGACTAAAAATTACCACCTTGTTAAAAAGTGGCTCTACAAATTCCGTTGCAATACTACAGATCGATCTTGTGCTACGCCATTGACATGCATACGTAGAAAAACAGAGAAAAAAACTGGCCAAGTGCGAGTCGGACTCGCGCACCGAGGGTTCCGTACAAACCTGCAGATATTCACGGTTTATGCATAAGGTTTATGTTTATGAAATTAAATGTATTTTTTTTAATTTTTATATTTGAGTTGACTGAATGAGAGGTAAATTGTGCTTTACGATTTATGACGTATTAAAAAAAACTACTTACTAGATCTCGTTCAAACCAATTTTCGGTGGAAGTTTACATGGTAATGTACATCATATATTTTTTTTAGTTTTATCATTCCCTTATTTTAGAAGTTACCACATACACACACACACACATTTTACCACTTTGGAAGTGTCTCTCGCGCAAACTATTCAGTTTAGAAAAAAATGATATTAAAAACCTCAATATCATTATTAAAGACCTATCCATAGATACCCCACACGTATGGGTTTGATGAAAAAATTTTTTTTGAGTTTCAGTTCTACGTATGGGGAACCCCAAATATTATTGTTTTTTTTTTCTATTTTTGTGTAAAAATCTTAATGCGGTTCATAGAATACATCTTCTTACCAAGTTTCAACAGCATAGCTCTAATAGTTTTGGAAAAAAATGGCTGTGACATACTCGGACAGACAGACAGACATGACGAATCTATAAGGGTTCCGTTTTTGCCATTTGGCAACGGAACCCTAAAAAGGAGTAAAAGTAAACACTTACCTGCTTAAGGGCATGAATTACCATATCAAGAAAGAAGTGAATGGTATGTGCTACCTCCACCTATGTGGAAAAAAAAAACGAAAGAACTCCTATCTCATATGACAATCTGAATCATTTTAAAGGCTATTGCTAATCTATCTATTCTTCTATACTAATATTATAAAGCTGAAGAGTTATTTTGTTTGTTTGGTTGAACGCGTTAATCTCAGGGACTACTGAATCGAATTTTAAAAAAAAATGTGTTGAGTAGTTCATATATCGAGGACGGCTATAGGTTATATAACCTCACGATGTGACCAATAGGAGCAGAGCACCAATGCAAAATGTTGCAAAAACGGGGTAAATTATTACTTTCAAAAGCTTTCGTTGCGTGCGCTGCGTAAACGGTTAAAGTAACGCAACAATGATGTAAGCCGGAATTGTTCCTCTTAAAAAGTTCTAAAAAAAAAGTCCGCGACAGCATATGTCCATCTTCTAAGGTTGACGCACTATGTTTTTTTCAAATTCGTTATAAAAAACGCCCTTAAAAGTTGCCCTTACATCATTTGAGATTAATGAATATCTTACGAGATATAACAACCTGATTGCTCAACACTACGTACGGGCCGGCGGTTCGCCTGCTGCGGGCTGGGTGAGCGGAAGATATCTCCCGCTCCCTTTCCGCAGCCTCCTTCTGCGACATGACTGATTCGCAGAAGCATACCACCGCGTCCCAGGACTCCTCGCTGCCGACCATCGACTCGACCACGGCCGGCAGCAAATTCATAGAGAACCTCTTTCAACTTCAAAGATTCTGTATTTCTTTTAACGCAGTCTATGGTGCTTATAGCAACATTATGAGGCTCTAGTGTTACAGTTAATTCTCCTAATGGACTGGTTGAAGGACAGTGGCTAATAATTCACAGGGTCGTAAAACATAGAGGTGCTTGTTAAGGGTTGGTCCGTTGCTTTATGGGATATCGATAATGTTTTTGTAAGACAGCTGTTTAACGGTCTCAGGTACTATGTTATGGTCGGCTGTCAGTCTAACCGAATCCGGTAGTTTTTTCTGTATGTTCATTTGTACAAACACTTTTACATGTCAATAAAATTTTTAAAACTAGATGAGGTCGGTTTCCTATCTGAATACTCTGAGAAGTAAAGCCGAAATAAACTCAGAGGTCACAGTCTCTTTTAAAGTCCAGACATAATCTTGGTTTGATCATGTGAAAACTATGTAGATTAGAATACCAGTATTTCATCTCACAAAATAACTAGTGCAGGGAAGATAAAACTGTTTATAAACCTAAAAGTCTATTTTTTAGATCCATCACTACACGGAACGAGATAAAGTCGATATAATTCATACTTAAATCATAGATCTGTCACTCTTGTCTCATTTCAACTGCAATTACGCAGTATAATAGTGTTGTAACATAAACGATAATATCTCGCTTGCAGTGAGGTGCCCGCGTGAAATCCGGTTCGTTCCACTGAATATTTTATAGAGCTGTGACGTGCTATGCTGGGCGCCCGCTGTAAATTATGGGGCTAGTGTTGTGCGTAACCGTTTTTTATCGATAATTTTGAATATGATTTTTTAAATTACGGTTAACGAATTATATTATGTATTTCATTCTTTAAATCTGTGTTAACGGAATATTCTTCTCCTCCTTTCCGCCATAAGATTTTACGTCCACCTTCATCAGATTTATAAGACTTTTCATCCTTGAATGTCATGACATTGTATGCCCAATTAAAATATCACCATTCCTGGGTAAAACGAACCAGGTTTTTAATTCCAGCAGCATGTAAATACCTTCTCACCGTTTTCAATGAAATATAATTTTCAATGAAATGTAAAGAATTTATTTCTTAAACTATCAAGTTTCAGAATATTTCGTTGATTAGTAACAACCTGTAAATTACTCTTAACTACAATTTATCTATCAATATCAATGAAAAGATTATTTTATATTGCCATTCTTAATAACTATACTTAGCAATTGAATTGGTAATCGAATTTTGCTGTTACCAGCCAGAAAAAAATTACATAAAAATAAATAAGTTTTAAATACACACCATATACACACACACCCTCTCCACCAGGGTTGTTTGACCAGATTCGATTAATCGAAAGGACCCCTTTTGTACTAGCTTAGAGGCCTCATGACCCCACGTAGAGGAGGAAAACAGATTTATTTCTAAATATCTTCTTCGTATTCCATTAAATATCATTAGAATTATCGGTATCTTACCGGTAATCCGTCGAAGTCTTGCCACCGCATTTTGAAGTGAAAGTTACCCAGAATATAGTTGGTTTCCTAGAATTAATAGATTTACCTGATAAATCCGTCTCAGTTCCCTGAAATATACGGTTCTCACGAGACTAGAGAAATCTATGGACTGCACTATTTTCAACCGATACTATACGTATATTTTTCTTTTATATTTTAAAGTAGGAAGTATAAAATAGAAATACTGCACGGTAAAGGTGTAAAAAACGTGGAGGCGGGGGATAACTGGCGGGAACTCATGTGACTTTTGCAATATTGTGAAAAGACAGTATCATCATTCGTTCTTGCCCTTATGCCATATCAGAGAACTCTTTTTCATCCATTCTTCTCTAAGAATAGAATAAGAATAATTTATTTAAGAAATTACATTTAAAATTTTAGAAATTACATTTGTATGCGATTGATTCCTGGAACTCACACCAGGATTCCCTGTGTCGCGAGATCCAGGCTCCTTCGTACCATTAACATTTGTTTCTATATAGGTAATAGGTGTTAATACGTTACAATAAATTTCTTAATTTTATCTAATCTAGAACTAACACACAAAGAAACCTAATCTAGAACTAACTCACAAAGAAAACTAATACTAATATACTGAGAATTTCTATAATTCGACATCTCGGTATTAACCTCTTTCTAGCCATGTCATCATTCTCACAGTCCATCCATCGTTTCTTTAGTCTTCCCTTACTCATATCATCATAGTGTGACCATCCATCACATAGATAATATGCTTTTGACTGGCCTATTAGTCTAGTGGTTAGTGACCCTGACTGCTAAGACTGAGGTCGTGAGTTCGATGAGCGCAATCAAATGTTCTATGTCTGGGTGTAATTTATCTATAATATGTATGTATTTAGAAATATATAAGTATGTTTATCAGTTGTCTGGTTGCCATAGTACAGGCTCTGCGTAGTTTGGGATCACGTAACGGTGTGTTGGTTATCCTAAGATATTATTATTATTATTTTATAGCGCCATTTACATCGTAACATGCGAACTACGCATCACAATGACGTCACGCAAAATCCTACATCGCGCTTGCAGAGTTTTCCGCGCATGTATCATATTTACAAAATCCGGTGTAATCAAGAGATCTTCTCCTTTCTACGGAGTTTGGGTGAACTTTACAGTCTATTCCTCATACCTCCAAACTTTTACAAGACAATTACATAATCAGCCTAAATTGTTCCCACTGCTGAGACACAGGCCTACTCTCAGTGAGGGAGTGGGCCTTAATCTACCACGCGGGCCTAGTGCGGTTGGTAGATGTCACAAGTCTTCGAATTTTGGTTCTGGGACATGCCAGTTTTCTCATGATGTTTTCTTTCACCGTTATAAACTTTAATTGATAGTCACTAATCCACGGACTGACCGCGGTAAACGTAGCTTAACCAAATCGATCGACCCGTGCAGATATTATTACTAAACCCAATACCAAAGGCGAAATCTTTGGCAGAACATTCTCTGACAAGGCTTATACACTTTCATGATGTTTTATTCAAACAAATCAGTGCCATAAGATGCCTAACACAGTTATAAAACAAACTACAAAAGTAACATAAACTAAAGAAACAAAAGAAACAAGTATTCGTTGACGCTCTGTTCTCCATGTTCCTCATAAAATATTCACAAAAAATATTGCGAGGAATCGGCGGAAAGTTTTAAATAAAATTCGTAGGAAATCATGATTCCGGCCTGATATTATCAGGGTCTTAGATAAAGAACTGTTGTTCTTTTATGTTCAGATCACTTCAAACTTTACTCAAATTACCACACACTGTCCAAAAGGTAATTTAGCTTTTAGTAATATTGGAACTTCACCTGGATATTAGAATCCTTGACTTTTGCCTAATGAATTGTCTTTACATAACCAGTTTATAATGATCTACGTGTTGCCGGTCGCAAAGAATAGCACTAGCCAATTTCTTCCCGTGAGTGTCGTAAAAGAAGACTAAGAGAGTTACTAGAGAATGAGCAGCAGCGTTCTCTATGCATCTTACCACCATATTGCGATCACCAACCTGCCTGCCAAGCGTGGCGATTATGGTAAACAGCAGTGGACATCTTACAGCTGAAATGAGGATGATGATGAACCAGTTTATAATGTTCCCACTGCTGGAACACAGGTCTTCTCTCGGTGAGTGAGCCGAATTTGCCACGCGGGCCCAGTGTGTGCTTGGGTTGTGTCTTCATCGTCATTATATTCAAACCTCCTCTAGAGTGACTCGTCATAGAATACAATGGAAATTGCTAGAGAAGGGCTTTGCCAATAGGCATGCTGAATTGAGAAGTCTACTGTATCTAGAATATATGTAGATACAAACATTTCAAATACAGGGGCATTACCATGCGATGCCGTGTGATACCGGACGTATAGAATGGCACCATCAGATTTCTTCCCCTGGTTGTCGTTAGGGGTTACTAGAGAATGGGCGGCAGCGTTCTCTATGCATTTTACCACCATACTGTGATCACCAACCCGCCTACCGAGCCTGCCGATTATGGCAAACCTGCCAAATTGGGGTAGGCCTGTGTCCAGCAGTAGACGTCTTTCTGCTGAAATGATGAACCAGCTTATAAAGTTTTCACTGCTGGAACACAAGTCTCCTCTCGGTCATAGGAGTGAGCCGTAATATCACACGCGGGTATAGTGCGGGTTGGTACTGCTTGAGTAAGTTGTCTTTATCGTCATTATAGTTTAACCTTCTCTAGAGTGGCACGTAATAGAATACAATGGAAATAGGTTGTCTTTGCCAAGAGTGCAGAACTGAGGGGTCTCCTGTAACTTGAATTTTGGTAAAAGAAAAACCAACATTATTACCCAGCGGTGCCGTGTGGTACCGTATATAAGGAATAGCATCATCCCATTTGAACCAATAGGTGTCGTAAAAAGTGACTTAGGGACTAACTGGAGAATGAGCAGCAGCGTACTCTATGCATTTTACGACCTCTAGTTCTACACAGTACATCATCGTTCAGCCGAACTAGGAGTAGTACTCTCAATGCTGGTAATTTGGTGAGTTCCAGATTACGTTAATAGTTATCGCAGCTATCGTTGTTTAGCCTCACAGATTACACAATAATAATTGTTCCTTAGTTCTAACTCATATCATTATCTTCCATAGCTGGACTTCATACACTTCTAAGCATAGGACTCTCTTTTCTTGAACCAATTTCCACGCTCCTGTGCCAGCTTCATCCGGAGCGCCGGACGACTGACACCTCATCTTCCAGTCCTCGGAAGCTACTCAGCCACAGTCTTACTCCACTTGTCATCACTGAGCCTTGCCAAGTCTCCTGGCAAACTGCATTAATTGATCTCCATAATACGTTTTCCGTTATAGAATTCGTTCGTACGTCTTCGGATCTTGACGTAGTTATTTCTTACCACCCACATCATACACAAAAACAAGAAACTTCCCTGTTTCCTCATCATAATTTCTGCCAGGATATAAGCACATATCCCTTACAATCCCCACAAAAGCGACAACACTGGTCGCTCAATTCAATAACCGTAAAACATCCCCCGCACATGAATTACCAAAGTGAGGGTATTTCGGAATTATGACGTCATGCAACGAGCACAATGGGCTAGCTTGTGTACGGTGCTTGTGTTCCCAGGGGTGGGTAGAGGTGTTACTATAATGCAGTTTGGGGAATGTATTTGGTGGGGTTTTAGTAGAAAATTGCCTACTTTCAAAAATAACCGCATTCTAGTTGGAATGAACGAGTAGGAAGTACTTTGAGTAAGTTTATTTTATAGTGACTTTTTTTATTTCGTTATAACATCAAGCATACCTACCAAATTAGTTACTCCATTTTGTAAAGGTAGAAGAGCCAAAGCTGCATCGTAACCAAAAGCAATTGTCGCGTTCTAAATGTCACTTTTTATTCGGTCAACCTGAACGCGTGATTGCGCCGACAGAGGGCGTTTTGATATTGTTATATTTAAAATACGTGATGAATTCTAAATATGAAAGCAGTGAATGTAGTATTTTAGTCACAATTTTTTTTTTTTTTTGTTCGATCTATGATATACTTAAAATGTTTCAACACAAAGTATTTTGTTATGAAATAAATGACTTATGACTTTTCCATTTTTCCGAACAGAAATCGTTTTGTAAAGCTATTAAAATGGCGCGCTCGGCATATGCATCCCCCAAATAAATATATCGATGGAAACTCTTTGGTGACATTAAACTTCTTACCCTGTAGGTATCTTATTGGTAATCAAAATATTTGTAAGAGTAAAAATTTTAAAATAAAGTGATTCCATTTTTAACCGACGAAAAAAAACTGAAGAGGTTTTCAAGTCGACGCGTATACTTTTATTTTTGCTTTTTTTATGTATGACCACGCATAACTTTTTACAGAGTAGACCGATTTCTATAATTCCATTTATATTGGAAAGGTTATATTCCGAAAGTGGTCCCATATAAATTTAAAAAGAAAATTCTAACCCTAAGGGTGGGTCAACAGGGGATGATTGATTGTTCACTCATTGATTGTAATGCATAACTTCTTACAGAATAGACCGATTTTGCAAGAATGTAGTAATTAGTAGATAGCCACAAAAAATTATAAAATAAAAACTTTTTAACAAAAAATTAAACCGCCGAAAAAACTGACAGTTTTTTAATTCTATTTAGATTCCGTAAAGTGAAATATTGAAATCCCCTAAACGCGTCCTCACGCGATGACTGCGTTTGGTTAGGACGCGGGGAACGTACATTTTTCAAAGCACTGCTAGATCAAGAGAAAAGAAAATCAATCGACGCGCTGATATGCACTTTGTTGGAATCTTAATGCTCGGTACAACACCTAGAGTTCAAAATCCAGTGCACAATAAATCCCACCGCGATTTTATGACGTTCCTGTCTATATCAACTTACCAACGTTTCTGCAGTCGCAATTTATAGCCGCAATCAATATCTTTAATGACAATCTAATTCAATAAAATCCATAAAGCTATGTTCAAATCCGTGTTCACAATGACAAGCAATGAGTGTAGTCGATCTGTCAAAATAAAAACGATTAATGCTGAACACGAAATAAACTGCAGTTAGTAGTATAGATCGTAGATTCGACCGCTGACAAGCGCATTGTGTAAATTGTTTCACCACAGTGGTCCTTCACCATTTTGAGAGCAGTGACTCTCAAAATGGTGAAGGAATTACATCGTGAGGAAGCCAGCATTTTTGAAGTGAAAACTTCTTTAGCACCATTGTGATTTGAAAGTCTATGAAACAAGAAAGCGACATTAAAAAGAGACAGATACATAACAACGTCATTATGTTTTGTGTCTTGCTCTAACATTTGGGGTAATGGAAATCCTTAAGTAAGGGTGCTCCTTGAGAAAGTTTACTTTTCTATTTGACGTTTTTCGAGCAGGCTTTTTGGACAAATAGACATGAGATTTTTTTACATTCGTCTCATTATCTTGAAGCCAAAATTTTTGAAGGTTTCACTTCTACCACGTGTGAATTGCACACATGTTTTTTTTTTTTTAAACCAAAATTTGTAATACATGTGACATCCACTAACCCGCACTGGACCCGCGTGGTTACGGCGTCATTACGGCCCACTCCCTCTCACCGAGAGGAGGCCTGTGTCCCAGCAGTGGGAACGGTATAGGCTGATTGTGTAATTCATATGTAAATCTAACCTAGTCAATAAATAAAATTATTTGTATCAACCCTTACTGAGCCCGCGTGTTATACATGTGAATCTTCCTCGTGAATCACTCTGTCTATTGATAAAACCGCATTAAAATCCGTTGCGTAGTTTGAAAGATCTAAGCGTACAATCGCAGGAAGCTTGTTTTTAACCGACTTCAAAAAAAGGAGGAGGTTATCAATTCGACTGTATTTTTTTTTAATGTTTGTTACCTCATAACTTTTGACTGGGTGAACCGATTTTGATGATTCTTTTTTTATTTGAAAGCTGGTGCTTCCCGAATTCCCATTTTAATTTGGTTCCATTCGAACAATGGGGTCCATGTGAAAACCATATAAGTCTTAAATTTGCATTAAGTATTTGCGCGACAAATGAACAAATAACGCGATAAGATTAGTGCGGGGTATCTACCATAACTAAAAAGTTTAAAATAAAAACTTTTTACAAAAAAAAAAAAACAACCCACTTCCTTAAAAAAACACTATAAAGTCAAAAATAACTTTTATTTCGGAAGTCGGTGGCAAAAACCTTAAATACAGATCCTAAGACACCGAATTCCGAAATTAAAGTTATTTTTGACTTTATAGTGTTTTTTTTTTTTAAGGAAGTCGGTTGTTTTTTTTTTTTTGTAAAAAGTTTTATACTATGTAAAGATAACATCATGACTGTATTCACCAAAGGGCTCGGCAGAGGTGTACCTATAGTACACACACATTTCGTTAGTTATGTTTTCGTTCCATGCAATTGGGGGCGAGCCTATTGCCATTAACCAGACACAAATCGAGAATTCGTTTGGATTTTTATTATTTTTTAACCGACTTAAAAAAAAAGGAGGAGGATTTTTTTAAGGAAGTCGGTTGTTATTTTTTTGTAAAAAGTTTTTCTATACTTCTTCAGTACGCGTGTACTTTCTATATCACTAACATCGGTGAAAGAAAAAACCATGAGGAAAATTGGAATTATCAACAAATTAAAATTAAAAGTCATTTATTCAAACTAGGCTGAGAGAACGTTTTAAACAAAAAAAAACATAAAACAGTCCCAAAAACGCCCACCCTTCACCACTTCCTAATGCTGCAATTGAGGAGCAGTGACGCAACAAACTGTCCAGCAGCGCAGCTGTCTGTTAAGTTAGAACAACTTGATTATATACAGAAGCAGGTAAGTAATTAACATTATGACATAAGCCTGAAATCATCAATCCGTGCTGAGCAAAAGTAGTAATAAATTTTCAAAGCTTCTAAGAAGTCCTACAGATTCTACTTCTTCGTAACACTCTTGTTAGAGTAACTACTATTAGTCCTCATAAAATTTCTTGTCTAGCTGATGTGATTCTCCTCACAATTTCTGGCCATCCACTCCGATTTTTTGTAACTATTTGTGCGCTTATATAATAGATCGCCCACTATAAATAAATAAATAAATATCTCAGGACAACCAACGCACCGTTGTCTAATCCCAAACTAGGCTGAGCCTGTACAATGGTAACCAGACAACTGATAAATATACTTATTTATTTCTAAATACATACATATGTAATTACATATTTAAAAAAAATGTTTATGTATGTAATTGAAATAAACATTTTTTTTTAAATATGTAATTACAGTAGAAATAACAACATAATATATTAACTTAACCAAAACTATATACAACGTGTTAATGAAATAACCCAAAACCTCAGACACCCCAACTGATTTTTATATTAATAAATTGATATGACGTATAATTATTTATTTTCATAAATTATAGTAAAAGATATTTGTAAATGTTGTTGTTGCGCTACTTCTTACAGATTCGTAGCTCTATCGCCGCGCCGCTGTCAAACGTTCGTTGACACGGGAGCACTATCGTTTGAGGGTAATCCCCTCGTGTTGTTAAATAATGCGTATGTTTTGTTTTGGAATAGAAAAGTGACTCAAATTTTTCCATCACACTTTTTCCAGGCTTTGGACTGGCTGCATGTAAACCTACCACGCTTAAAAATAAGCGAAGGCTAGTTTTACCACCACCGGCTTTTTGATTGTTTAAAAGATTTGAATCACCATATTTACAATAATTATTTCAAATAAATCAACCTACCTATTTACAACAATGATACAGTAAAGCACTTACTGAAAGTTCGTTCATTGTTTGTCACAGCAATGCCTCGAAATGTCTACCACCTTGTTGAATACACGTTAAAGCACGTTTTCGTAAATTACTTTTCAAAGACCTTAGCACTGTAGTGTCACTTCTCACTACTTCACATGTCTTGTGCTATCTGTCGGGTTTTCTGCGAAATATTTGAGTATTTCGGTCTCCAGACCAGGATTATTTCGGGTACGTCCTCTGTCTACTGCGGTCGGGGGCCTAAATGTACCGTAATCCCGTAGGCGCTGTGTAGCGGCCAACATTGTCTCGTTCGACACAGATACACCAAACTGTTCCTGATAACGTCGCACAGCTAAATTAACGTTATCATCACATCGCGCTAACATTCGCACCATTTCACAATATTGTACATTTTTGAAGCGAAACTCCATTTTGCCGCCGGGGGACGTAAATCGCACGCGCTCGCCCTAACCCGTGTTGACACGTAGCGCACGCGCCGCTGCGCTAGGGAGACTACGGACGGAGGGTGGCCGGGGTGGCGCAGGCGCCGCCGCGCGCCGGCGTGTCTCCCGATCTGTCTTGGCGCCACGCGCCAGCTCTAGTACCCCCTCTCCTCACCCTCGCCCGCGCTGTTTGTTTACATCGCGTTGGACAGTAGTGTACAGCGTCGTTAGAAAACATTAGATACGGCATGACAAATAATATTTTTTTTGAAAAAAAAAAATCGATATTAAAAATTATTGTATTCGATTTAGCTGCCGATTCTAAACAAACTAGTTTCAGGTTTTGGGTTATTTCATTAACACGTTGTATACACGAACTAAAATAAAGCGTCGAAAAATTCATCCTCATCGACCGGCAATGTACCCAAGAGACTGGCGGCATTACCACGCTGTATAGCAATGCTTAGTCGTTGGCCAAAATAAAAACCAGCCCTTGGGTCATGAGAAGTGTCAACCAGCCGTTTTGATATTTCTTTAAAGAGGCCATGAGCACTCTGACCCCACGGCCCGAGGGTTTCAACACCAAACGGCTCGAAAATATAATTACCAATAAGGTTGCTATACTTTCACCGCTAGAGGTTTTCCGAGCCGCAGCGGCAGCGCCAGCGCAGCAAGCCGTGCTAGGAAGACGGGATGGCGCAAGAGTATCGACACACGTTGCATCTCTCACTAAAGGCCTACCCACCTTCCAAGGAAACAAAGACATACCGTCCGGTCTCTTGCCATCGTCGCGTGCCAAGCCACTGGGTTCTAATACAGCTGGAACGCCGACGGTGACAAGAGCTCGTCGGATGATGTCGTTTATGTTCGGGTGCCGCGCTAAGCGACCCGCACTTTGGCTACAAGACAGGCCGTGGTATCCTAGACATACATATTATAAATAAATTACACCCAGACACAGAACAAATGATTGTGCTCATCACACAAAGATTTATCCTGGGTGGAAATCGAACCCACGACCTCAGTCTTTGCAGCAGCTGCTTTGTCTTTGTGCAGTCAGGGTCACTAACCACTAGACTAACAGGACTATGGATTTAATTTGGTCAGTATATCTCATGGGTGACCGTCCACGTGGTTCCGCTCTACCCTGCACGACAAGGCGCTCTATAGAGTCACCATCACGCCTCGAAACGTGTCCGAAATATTTAAGTATGCGCGTTCGGACTAGATCAGATAGACACTTTTTAATGTTGAATTCTTGGCGTATGGAGGTATTAGGGCGAAACTCGTTCTACGATATCCTAAGCATTTTTGTCCTGCACCACATTTCCAAAGCGTCTATCTTTATAGTGGAATAATAATGGGCGAATATTAGGCGCAAGTAAACATATTTTCATTCTTTCTTTCAACCTTTACTAAACTATTTCCGCCACCTATATAAAAGTTCAAACGTCAAATACTTTTCGCTCTCCATACGCCAGGCATTGTATTACATTCGAACTCGGAGCCTCGGAGCCTTATGTAAGAAGACGCGAAGTATTCTGACCCGGTAACAGCGGAACACATTCCTGTCGTACAGCTGAACTGACTTACATACGACTTGTGTAAGATTTCTAGGAGTTTGAAATAGTAAATGGATGATAGTGGGAATAAGTTTTTCATATAATCTCAATTTGTGGAAGATTTTCAAGATTGTTTCGAATAGAATAGAATTATAATTTATTGGTGAGTAGGTATATGGTACATTGAGATCTTAATATTAATAAACAGGATCGCATATACTACCGTTTCCGGTGTAGAAATATTAACACTATTTACTAATTATATAATGTCAAATGCCCAAAAATGTGAAAATGAAAAGTCAAAAACACACAAAGTATTGATAAATGTAATCTCAAAATTTATAATTAAAAAATTCGCTAACTGAATAGAAATTGTTTACTCTCTTATCGTAACTTGTTTTTACAAATAAGATACCTACAGGGCAAATCAAAGAAGTTTAATATAACCATAGAGTTTACATCAATCATTTTTTGTGGTGGATCGTAAATGCGGGGCGCGCCATTTATAAAGCATTACAAAACTACTTCTTACTCTTTTATTTTTATTCGTTTATTAAGTACATTCAATCATTAGTATTGAGATTGGGTATGATAGGGTATGAGGTTGGAAAGTAGTGTATGAAACTGTAAATTACTAAGTATAAAAACACTTTCATGAACTACTATTATGAAACCAATTTTGTACCTTATTGTATTGAAAAAAAGAAGAAAGAAAGAAAAAGAGAACAAAATTTATTGCTTATCAAGTTGGTTAGAAACTTAAATTGCCCGTAAATTCAAATCACAACAATAACTCTGTTAGTTTTTAACAACAAACGAAATGTTCTGAAGGGTAAGATATGTCGATTGCAGACTCCCGGCCACCATAGGCGCGAGCTTGCGGGTGGCGAGCAATGGGAAGCTCGCCGCCCGGTAAGGACCAGGCTCGGGTCGACGGCGCGTAGTGTTCCACGCACGCCTCAAAGAGATGTCAGCAGCACTGAAGGGGTCTGCTAGGACCGATGCCTGTCAGGGTCGCGAGACTGTTCGAAAGAGATACCGTGACCCTGGCACATGGGCAACTGAAGGAACACGGGTGGGTTTTAGTCAGTGAAAGTCTGACACGCCCTCCCACTCCGCCCAGAGCGGGAGAAGTCATTTCATGAATTCCCATCCAGAAAAAAAAAGGGTAAGATATGTTCATCACACAATATAAAACTGTAACTTGCGTATAACTTATAGAAGATAAGTCGATTACCCAAAAATAAGATAACTTGTATGTGAAGACTAGCTCTTGAGCTCCAATTTATCTAAAGTTATCTGCGTAGTGTACCTAAATAATTCAGAGTCTTTTGTAATTGAGAACCGATCATTTCCAATCTTGAGATCAAGTAATTTGGACAAAAATTAATGAGAATGCATTAATTTTTGTCCAAATCACTTGATCTCATTTCAACCAAACGATCTCCTGACATATGATACCAGCATCCTACGAACGTTTACAAAGTAACAAACATTGAAATACCAATAATACCTTTTTTTTCCGTGGACTGAAATGCTCAAGCACACTGCGCTACCACGGAGAGATAGTACAGTTATATGGAACTCCAACCCACTAAAACTCCACGGTGTCATCGTGTGCAGCTTATGGCGGTGAGACAGGCACGCCAATACATACAAAACCAAATTCCAAAACCTACTTAAACATCAAAGGAAACCATACCAACATTTCTCGATCAACTAATCCCGTAATTGTTCGTTTCAGAACGTCTTTCGCGACATTTTGCCGCAAGTATTACATTTATTTGCTCGGAGAAAGGTTATCCATTAAAAACCGCGAATTGGGGCCTGATGTTGTTTCCTATTCGCGACGGGGAGGCGGCCGAGTGGCGCCGGGAGACAAAGAGTAACATTTTTGAGGGGTGAGGGCAGATGCGATACTATTTAGTTTGGTACTAAGAAATTCTTAATGGAAAAACCTTATAGGTAACACTCGTCCGGCTCAGAGCTTGGCATACCCCGTAATTCCCCCGTGCCTCGGAGAACAGAGTAAGCCGTTGATCCTGCGCTTGATCTCTCTCTGGTCGTATCAGATTGCCGTGCTATTGGACTACGAGAGTGTGGGAAGAGTGAGTGCCTCCTGTGTCTGCACACACTTGTGTATAATATCTCCCACGTCGGTAGCCGTCTCCGTTTAGACTGGCCTCCATGGCTGAAATACGGTCTGAAGGACTGTATATTTATTTTGTAAACACTATTCACAAATATTGTTGCGCAGATAAATGTTGAGTGTAATATTACAGTATTAAAACATTACGTTTCAGAGCAGTCGTCTTACGAGTTGTATGTCCTGAGTATGATCCCAAGCAGGCACTATCCTTTGAATAAATTATTTCATTACCAATGCTCTCAAAACGATAATGAAAAATATCGTGAGGAAACCGGCATGTCCTCAAACCAAAACTTCGAAGACACATTCTATCAATCCGCACTCCTCTCAATCAGAGGAGCCCTGTGACTCAGCTGTTGGAACACATGCTGGAACACAATTTGGGTTGCAATCTACAGAGAGTTGCAAACCAATTTTTAAACAGCACAGAATTCTAACACTTCCGTCACTTTACATATTAGTCATATCACTGTTTGTTAAAACTAATCCTCATTTGTTTCCCTTATTGACCAAGTATTCAGATAGAAATAGACGTGAGAAGTACAGACTTTGGGTGCAATCAGTCCCCGCCAAAACAGCATTTTTAAAGAAAAGTGTAATATGCATGGCCCCATTAATATATAATAAAATTCCTAATACTATAAAAATTATGAATATTAAAGAGAGAACTAAAAAAAATGCTAATTAGTAAGGAATATTATAATGTTACGGAGTTCTTGAATGACAAATTTTGATTGATCATAATTAAATATTGTGTTTTATTTTAGTTGAAGTAATTTTATTGTACTAAATATTTCAATTTTATTGTTTTAATTATTTTGAATTTCTACTCTATATTTTTGTAAATTGATTGAATTTTGACATTTATTTCCTACTATACCTAACTATTTTGTACGCCGAATATGGCAAAACATGTAGAACAAGCAATTTTAAACTCTTCCATCCATATGTGATATGTGCATATTTATGTATCATGTTACACATGTTTATACAAATAAACATATCTTTACCTTTAACACAGGCCTCCTCTCTGTCAGAGAGAGTGGGCCAAAACTCACTACGAAGGCCCAGTACGGGTTGGGGATTTCACATGTTGTCGAATTTTTGTTTTCAAGACAAGCCAGTTTCCTCACGATGTTTTCCTTCACCGTTTTGAGAGCAGTGGTGATGAAATAAATGACACAACGTAATTTTGCATACACCTATGCCGAGGCCGTTACCGCTGGGCGATCACTACCCTTTACTCATCACTGCTCAACTCTCATTATTATACCATACTAACATTAACAGACGGATCACTTCATTCCAAGTCCTAATGAACCTAAAGTTGTAGTAGTGCATCATCACTTCAGCCGAAAGAGGTCGACTGGCGGACATAAGGCAAAGGGGGGGTTTGCCTGGCAGGGTCGCGAGATTTGTTCGAAAGAGATACCGTGGCCCTGCCACATGTGCAACTGAAGGGACACGGGTGGGTTTTGGTCAGTAAAAGTCTGACATGCCCTCTTGCTCCGCCCAGAGCGGGAGACATAATTTGATGATTTCCCACCCACAAAAAAAAAGTTGCCATAATCGCCACGCTTGGGTTGGCAAGCGCAGTATGGTGGCGTAGTAGGGTGGCCCTTAGTAAGTTCTCTATTAAATTCATACACCCACATTAATACACCCACGGGAAGAAATGAGTAGGTGCTATTCTTTACGTCCGACATCACACGATACAGTTTATACACAGTGATAGTAGAGCATAGTTCAATTCAATGCTAAGTAAAGTAACGCATCTATAAAATTAATCTTTGGCGCGCGTCTCGCTGTTATGCGCTATTTTGTACAAAATTTATTGCCATAAGTAACAAAACATCCACACCGAGAAACAAACTACATTTTCTTTGCAATAAGGTGTATTTTTCTTCGATATGTAATAAAATTGGGCTAGTATTTGTTATGGTAAGTAAGTTAGGCGTAATGCGCGCACGTTTAGAGAAAGATATATTATTTGTGTGCCTTGATTTTTGGCTGAGTCCTGTGTGTATGGCTGAGGAGCAGAGTGGCTGAGTAGATACTTGACTTAACATGTTTTTCGGAGAGACATTTATCCATCAATACATGCGACAACAGAGGATAAAGTAAAAGGTTTACATGTCATTCATACTTTCATACTAATAATATTGAAAGTCTTTCTGTCTGTTACCGTTTCACGCCTAAACCACTGATTTTGATAAAAGTTGGCAAGAGTTTTGATATAAACTATTTCACAGTATGATGGCATCTATGTATCTCCTGAATGCCATCATTCTGTGAAAGAACATTACGCTATATTCTGTCTCAAAAATATTCCTAAAAGCGGGTGAAATATGGAATGAAAGTGTAGAGTTTATTAAGTGTGGTAAACGAATTTTTAAACCTAAGAGATTTAAGGAATTGGAAAAAAAGTTAGAACCCGTTTCTTGGGGTATTACTTATTTAAGTATAGCTGTGCCCGCGGCTACGCTCGCGTGGATTTTGGAAATTTTAAGATCTTGAAATAATTCGTTCCCACGGAAACGTGCTACACAGACACAAATTTGCTTGTGTTATTCCTTAAAACATCAGTTAATAGCCAGTTGAATTTCCGTCAAAATCAGTCCAGCCTTTTGGAGATTAGCCAGAACAAGCAGAGAGGCAGACAACGTGCATACATAGACATATTGACATTGAGACTTTATTATGCATTTAGTAAATTGCTGTTATTTTGAAGTTACAAACAGACACTTTATTTGTTCGTATAGATTCATTCAATTGAATTCTGACCACGCGCTTAATAGTTATTACAATTTTAAGTAATAAAATGATTTTGCAAATAATTATACTGGGTGTCCAGTAAATAACACGACATACTGCAGGGGGTGATAGCTTGGGTCACTACCTATCAATACAACACAATATATGTTCAGCAAAATCTTACTTATTTTTTTTTTTCACCACTGTAGGTTAAACTTAAGTGATAAGAAAATAGTTCTGTGCAAATTTAAAAAAAAAATAGTATTTCTTGAAAACATTCTTGTCTTTGATAGAAAAAAGACTTATCAATGAGTAAAGTAACTATTCACGAATAATTTGATGTAAAAAAAGTACTAGAAAAATATTTTTTCATTACGAGATGCTTAAAAATCTGTTTCAAGGTAGAGATTTTTCGGTATTTCGGAAAATTTTGTAAAACTGTAAATCCGTAAGATTTTGCTGATCATATATTGTGTTGTATTGATAGTTAGTGACCCAAGCTATCACCCCCTGCAGTATGTCGTGCTATTTACTGGACACCCTGTATAATATGTCAATGGCAGAACTAGACTATTCCAAATGAATGAAAATGATATTAAAACAAATTGTTATTATTTTTAAGTCATACATTTTTAATCATATAAATCTATTTAATAAAAAAAGATAATTTGCATTTCTTATCTGTCTGTCAAACCAACCCGCACTGGGCCCACGTGGTGGCCCACTCCCCCTCACCGAGAGGAGGCCTGTGTCCCAGCAGTGGGAACACTATAGGCTGCTGCTGATGATGATGATGATGAACTGTCTGTCTGCTACCTTTTCACACTTTAACGATTGAAAGAATTATTAACCGGCGAAAAAAAACGGAGGAGGTTATTAATTCGACGCGTATATTTTTTTTTTTGTGTATGTGCACGCATAACTTTTTACATAGTAGTCCGATTACGATTTTTTTTTTTTCATTGGATAGGGTATACCTTGCCAAGTATTATTAGTACATTAAAGCTACAAAACATTATAAAATAAAAACGTTTTAACACAAAATTATACCGCCGAAAAAACTGAAAAGCAAAAAATAATAAACCTTAAAATTATGAGTCGGCGCTTTAAGTGATCTTTGTTCATAGATTTTTCAGCGCCGACTCAAAATTTTAAGGTTTATTATTTTTTGCTTTTCAGTTTTTTCGGCGGTATAAATTTGTGTTAAAACGTTTATATTTTATAATTTTTTATTATTTTTCGCTTTTCGGTTTTTTCAGCTCTTTAATTTTTTGTTAAAAAGTTTTTTAATGATACGATACTGTTTATCCCGATAACACGTTCCCGGGGGATAATTTCTGCCGGTCATGCTAGCAAAACAGTGGACAGAAGCATGTAGCTTTATATTAAAATACCTGGAAGTAACATAACAAAGAAATCACGTCTGCTGTCGTCGAAGGGTTGGCAAAGATGTACCTACAGTACACCAACATTATGAAGACATCATGTTGCACATCAAGTGTACAGACACCACCAGCACAAAAAGCTACTACAATCTGTCAAATTTCTTTAATAGATTTTCTACTTTAAATCTAAAGTATTAGGTTCAAGATTTATTGGAAAAATTTGACAGTTGCGGTTAGCTTGATGTACTGGCATCTGTACGTACTCACTCTTTTCCATACCTTTTTTTTGTGGTTGGGAAATCATCAAATGACGTCTCCCGCTCTGGGCGGAGCAAGAGGGCGTGTCAGACTTTTACTGACTAAAACCCACCCACGTTCCTTCAGTTTCCTATATGCCAGGACCACGGTAATTCTTTCGAACAACCACCAACTTTCCATACATAACTAATGTATTGCCACGTTCACGCATCTGACAATCATACCAACAAGGCCGATAGGTACATACAAGAGAGAACGAAGACAGATTAAGAGACGTGATTTGACATCAAAGTAAAGAAAAACTCGTTAAAACGGACCCGGTACGGACCGATTACGTTGAAATCGTCCGGCGAACGGATAGTAATTAGTGACCGATGAAAAACATCCGCCAGTCACCTATCAATCCGGGATTATTCTTGGCTCTTTATACGGCACGGTTACGATACGATACTTTGAGCTTCATTTGTTTAGAACCGATTGCTTTTACGTCAGGGAATCATATTCCCGTAACATTCAGTAGAGAGATGAGAGGTGTAAGTATAGTACACTCTCATTTTACCAGTTATAGCCGAAAGACGTTCACTGCTGGACTTAGGCCTCCCCCACTTTGGGGGGCTTTGCCATAATCGCCACGCTTGGCAGGCGGCTTGGCGATCGCAGTATGGTGGTAAAATGCATAGAGAACGCTGCTGCCCATTCTCTAGTAACTCCCTTAGTCGCCTTTTACGACACCCACGGGAAGAAATGGGGTGGTGATATTCTTTACGCAAACCTGACTTAGGATCAGCAAAACATCACATGTATACATATAAAGATATTACAAAAATAAATAAAGCTCCTAAATGTTGTTAATAACACAGCAATATATTCATAAAGAAACCATCATAAGAAGTAGTTTATTCTTGAGCATTATTGAAGATTATTATTTAGTATTATTTATTTATTTTCCAGCTTACATCTACCATCATTACAGATTTGTACCTAATGCGATAGTGTGACATGTAACTTCTTGTTTCTTCTTCTTCTTATTGTCGTCTTATATTAACAGTAACCCTTGTCGGGAGGACAAGGGTTGTGGATTAGTTCGAAATAGTTACCGTGGCCCTGGCACAGGCAACTGAAGGAACACGGGTGGGTATTCAAAGTTTTCATCTCCGCTCCATGATTTTTTTTTACAGTCGTCATACTTACTGCCCAGCATTTTGATTCATACAGTACGACAGTCTTTATCACAGACTTGTAGATTTTCTCTTTTAGAGAGAAAATAGTTATAACTTAAAATTACCACATCGACATTACACTTAAAGGCACTTAAAATAAAACAAGACGTCAGCAACGCCCTCTCCCAACACTCAGTTCGCACATGCACCACAATTTCACGAATGATTGAATTTCTCAATATTCTGGCGAGGGCCAAGCTTCCTCACGGAAATTGGAACGTCTCCATCGTAGCGCACTTCCAAATCAAATACACGGTTTCCACTCAAAATTCAACACAGCATAGGAATTTACACTTCCTTACATGGAAATATAGCAACAGACTTGAACAACACTAAGATTTGCAAAAACTATCATGTATCATGTTCGTGTGTCCTAAATATGCTAATACATACAATCACGCCTTTTTCCCATGGGGGTAGGCAGAAACCACGGAACGCCACCTGCTACGATCTCTACACACTCCTTTTGCCTCGTTTAGGTTCATACAATTGGTCATACACACACGCCGATTGCGAGTACTACGCACCTGACCTTTCTGAAGAATATTACCAATAAGGTCCCTATATGTCCTCCTAGGGCGTTCCTTCCCGGTGTTTCCACTCACATCTGCCTTGTAAATACCTTTTGTAAGCCGTCCTTCATTCATCCTCTCAACATGACCAAACCATCTAAGCATACTTTTTTCAATTTTTGTCACTACATCTTCTTTTAAACCACACCGTTCTCTTATCACATCATTCCTCAGCCTATCATTCATAGTCACACCACACATGCTTCGCAAGGAACGCATTTCCACAGCATTTATTCTACTTTCATGCTTCTTTTGCCATACCCAACATTCACTTCCATACATAAGCGTAGGCACCAGTACACCATTGTGAACAGCCAGTCGAGCCTTTTCGGACATCAACTGGTTGGTCACAATCGCATGTAAATCACCATTTACTTTATTTCCCGCATTCACTCTTCTTTCCACATCTTCATCAATCTTTCCATCCCTTGTGAACAAAGGCTAATAAAAATATGGTAATAAGCAAAATATTTAGAACAAATAATTACAATGAGCAGTGGTAATGTGGTAATTAAGTTATAAGTTATTTATTTATTGTTCACTAGACATCATTGTAGCCCTGGCTCTTGCACTAGGAGTTCCTGTATCACAAGAGCCAGACCTCTCTATTTACAGGGAATAAGATTTGGAAGCGAGATAAACACTAATTGGCCACGACTTACGAATTGTAAGGTCGTGCGCTCGAAAGCAGGAGCTTTAACTATGTGTAAATAATTTCATCACTGGTGAAGAAAAACATCGTAAGGAAACCAGCATGAACAAAACCAAAAATGCGAAAACAAGTGTCATCTACCAACCCAGACTGGGCTGCATGGTGTTTTACAGTCAACTCCCTCGTAATTACTATGTAAATATAACCTAGTCAAGAAATAAAATAAATCCTAAAAATACTTAAATAACGCATCTTTGCTATGGCTTGCAATAAAGAATTGAGAATTGGGCTTAGTTGCATTGATCAATATTGAAGAAATAGTAAATATTAAACCTTTTTAGGATTCCGTTGCCAAATGGCAAAAAACGGAACGCTTATAGATTCGTCATGTCTGTCTGTCTGTCTGTCTGTCCGAGTATGTCACAGCCACTTTTTTCCGAATCTATAAGAGCTATGCTGTTGAAACTTGGTAAGTAGATGTATTCTGTGAACCGCATTAAGATTTTCACACAAAAATAGAAAAAAAAAACAATAAGATTTGGGGTTCCCCATACATAGAACTGAAACTCAAAAAAAAAAAAACATCAAACCCATACGTGTGGGGTATCTATGGATAGGTCTTCAAAAATGACATTGAGGTTTCTAATATCATTTTTTAGGGTTCCGCACCTCAAAAGGAAAAAGCGGAACCCTTATAGGATCACTTTGTTGTCCGTCCGTCCGTCCGTCCGTCCGTCTGTCAAGACCCTTTTTCTCAGGAACGCGTGGAGGTAACAAGCTGAAATTTATATCAAATACTCAAGTCTACTGTTCCTTGGAGCTGTGAAAAAATCAAACTTCTAAGCTAACGCAATCAAAAGATATAGCCGTTTATACCGCAAATTTCCACAAATTTTCGAAACTCGCAAGGGAATCAAAACCTAAAGGGTACTTCCAGTCGATCTAGAATTTTGAAATTTGGTATGAAGCAAAGTCTTATAGCACAGATAAAGGAAAAATTGCGAAAACCGTAAAGGAGACGGGCATTTCTGGGCCAAAATGTAATAAGTGGAGAAATGGTTTAAAAAAAAACTTATATTTTTCTATATCAAAATCTGAAAAATCAACTCAATTTACAATCTGGAAAATGAGAAATCCTAAAATTAAGTTAAGGTTCCCAAGTAAATGGAATATCGATTAAATTATAATCGATTAACATTCATACTATTTAATAAGATGCCTTCACCAGATGATTAATTCAATTAAAATAATTAAATCTATTAGAAGTAACATACTGCACAGCTTAAACCAGTTAAATATTTATATAATTAACATAAATTGATCCACGTTTGTTAATCGATTAATGTATGTTTAGTCTGTGCTAACTCTGACATGACATGCATGACATAACGCTGACACACACTCGTTTCATATTGTTTATTGCATGTGCGTATCGTGTTTCCACCCATAGTTTTATTGATGTTTCCTCAACCCCTGCTTTCATTCTACGAACTTCGGAGCTACTTTCTTGTATGACCCTTGCCTTGCTACCATACCCAACACGGAGAACCCCGCTTAAACGTTGGACTTGTCATTTTGGATTCTACGAACAGCCTACCGATTGGAAAGCGACACCATGGATCGTTGTGTAAATTGTCGCATAGCGACTAATCGCTGTAATACAACAGATCGTCTAGATTTGGATGACGAAATGATATTAGCAGTAATTCGTCAATGGCGTACACCACAATCTGTAAGTATTTACTCACTTCTTGTTTACCTCACCAACGTCTACCACGCTGGTTTGCAATCTTTACAATATTTTTTCCTTCACCGTTATACTTACAAAATAATAATAAAAAATAAAAGGTCAGTGGGTCGTTTTAGGGGCAATATTCTTATTTCTAGTAGCACAATAACAACCTTAGGTACAATGAGTTATATGTACGTATAAAAAACAAACAAATAAGATCTTATATCAAACGTAAATGGTTGTTTGGTTGTTAGAGAGTAATTCACACTGACCTCTGTACTACATCATAGTATAAACTGTATCACGGTAGGACAGTATTCCCCGCTCTCCAATAATCACACATGTGTTCAGTGAACATAATATTTGAGATATTTAGCAGGTAGTTCGGTATTAATTAATATAATAAAGTATAGGTAAACATTTAAAAGGCCCTTGTAGATACATTATATAGAACTAAGTAACTATCGGACCAAGATTTTTTAAAAGTACTTAATCATGTTATCTGTTATTAACCACTTTTTACATCTTTCAGGTAAAATGCAGTGACCATGTTTGCTGGTAGTTGGATCAAAGACCACCTCTTGTTATGAAAATAATATGGCACCTTAGTTGGGCTAGGTAACAAGACAATATAGTACCACCTGCACAGTTTCTAGATGACAATTTAATCATAATTGAAGATAAATAAAAAATATTACTAAAGAACATTTTTATTTTCTCTCCCTCACTCTACAAATACCTATATAAATTATCATCTGCTTAGCCTTTCCCCAATTATGTTGAGGTCGGCGTCCTGTCTAACCGGATGCAGCTGGGTACCAGTATTTTACACGGAGTGACTGCCTATCTGAGTTCCACAATCCAGTTACTGGGTAATATGATATCCCTTGGTAAGACTGGTTGTCAGACTGGGCTTCTGTTGACCCATAACGACTGTCTAAGATCTACGAAAGATAGCTGGGACAGGCGCGGTCCGAGAAGGGGGGTTCTAGGGGTCATTACCCCCCCCCCCCCCTCAAAGACAGTCATGCTGTCGAAACCCTGAACGATTTGCCTGGCTTACTATCTTAAAATTGTTCTCACTTCAGCCATGGAGACTCCGATGGACATTTGCAAAAAGATTATAACCCGGGACATCATTCTGATCAGCAGCGCTTGCGACTACTTGACCAAAGAGGATTTACCTTTCTAAAAATATTCTTCAGTACTCATGGTGACCCCCCCAAAATGTTAGGCTGCGACCGCGCCTGGCTGGGACCAATGGCTTAACATGCTTTCCGAGGCACGGAAGGGTCTTGGTATGTAAAGATGGTCACCCATCCACGGACCAACCGCGGCAAGCGTAGCTTAACCTGATCGGTTAACCCGTGCGGCTGTTATTACTTAGCCACCAGCCCTTCTACAAATACTTATATAATGATTAAGAATATAGAGAATAGTAAAGAATAGCACCACCCTATTTCTTCCTGTGGATGTCGTAAGAGGCGACTAAGGGACTAAGAATTGGCAACAGCGTTCTCTTTGCATTTTGCGACCACACTGCGATCGCCAACCCGCCTGCTAAGCGTTGCGATTATGGCAAACCCCCCCGAATCGGGGAAGACTTATGACTAGCAGTGAACGTCTTTCGGCTGAAATGCTGATGATGATGATGAATTATAATAATATTCTTTATATTTAACACCCCAACTGTATTTTAAATGAGAATCGCACTTAAAAATCAGCTGTTAAGTGTAGATTGTTACGTAACCTCACTTTTCCTAAATCTTATTTAACTCGGTTCTCAGATTGCCAAAACCTGCAAAATTTTCAGTGATTGTTTAATAATATAGTACCTATCAATAGACACCAATTTCATCTTTTTACATCCAGGCCCAAGATTGTATGAAAGCGTATCCGTCTCCTTTATAGTTACATCATATAATAAACAGAACAAAACACAGACAGAAATAAAACCAAGCCAAGAAACAGAACAGAACTACGACTCGATTATCGTGAAATCGTGATGGGTGAACTTTTACTTATAAACCTACAGGTTTGTACGGAACCCTCGGTGCGCGAGTCCGACTCGCACTTGGCCGGTTTTTTTTTCTAAACCAAATAGTTTGCGCAAGAGACACTTCCAAAGTGGTAAAATGTGTGTCCCCCCCCGTAACTTCTAAAATAAGGGAATGATAAAACTCAAAAAAATATATGATGTACATTACCATGTACACTTCCACCGAAAATTGGTTTTAACGAGATCTAGTAAGTAGTTTTTTTTTAATACGTCATAAATCGTAAACCACAATTTACCTTTCATTCAGTCAACTCAAATATAAAAATTAAAAAAAAAAACATTTAATTTCATAAACATAAATCTTATGCATAAAACGTGAATACCTGCTGGTTTGTAGAAACCCTCGGTGCGCGAGTCCGACTCGCACTTGGCCGGTTTTTTTTATTATTATTAGTTTTTTATTAGTATTATTCCACAGCTGTACAAAAGTCTCCCACATAACTTTCTACTATTCCTTGTGCATTGCCAAGTTTCTATATTATCTGTAAGTTAATCACTATATTCAGGCAGAATGTACTGGGAATATATCCAAAAGTAACACCATTATTGTAACACTTGCAATATATAATATTATTGTAGCACCTTTGATTTGATTTGATTGCCATCTCTAATTATTACTTACATAGAAAAAAAAAATTAAGTTACATTGCAAACACCACGAGTCACTTTTATCTAAATTTTCAAAAAAGGTAAAAGACTATTAGAATAAGACGTTCTATAAGAAGATTCCTGCAGATCTGGTAGCGTCTTGTGACAGGTCGTTGAGCTCCCTAAAATATAGTTTAGCTACACGATGACTGATACATACAAGCCGTCTGTAGGGACAGTTCAGCTCAAAGCTGCAATGGCTCTTTCTTCAAAAGGCTCTTCCAGACATTGCCCTGCATAGTTAGACTCACATAATATTCTAATAATATAATGTTTGGACTTTAAAAGAGACATGACCTCTGAGTTTGTTTCGGCGTTTCTTCTCAGGGAACAGTCAGCTCGGAAATGCCGGCGCCATCCAGTTTTTAAAATATTGACCAAAAAATGTTGACCTGTAAAAGTGTCTTATAAGATCTACTTACAGAAATAAACATTTCATTTCATTTCAGACATTCCAAAAACCGCAAAAATATCGCCTAAATATCGTACGAACTAAACAGCCCCCAAAAATCTTCAAAAGATTGCCTATTAGCCCAGAGGCACATACGTCGGCGACACGTTATTTGTGCTCCGTTGTGCCTAATCCATCACTAATCAGCAAGACTCATTACCGAAATGAGCGGAGAAATCTCGTAATTACACGCTTTCCCTTCATTCATTCATTCATCGTTCGTTCACTGAAGGTCGGGTTTCTTTTGGTAGAAAGGAATGTTTTCATGTAATTTATCGGAGTTAGAACGGATTAGGGCGTGGGGTTATGAGTATTAAGTATGTTTCTTTCTTTCTTTCTTTTCTTTTTCTTCGTTCTCTGCGTTGTCATTTAGGTCTTAATTTATTGGGAAAGAATTTTCTAGGCTACATTTAAATGATACTGATGGAGGTATTGCTGACCTCAGAAAAAAAAATGGCGTTGTTTTGATTAATTGTGCGTTACTATAATTTATATATATGGGAGATCTACAGTTATGACAAAGACTACGTGGGTTAATAAATTGATCAATGATGATTGCAATAGTCGCAAAAGTTTTTATATTTTGCTCGGCCTTGTATCTGAATCTTATTTTATTTTATTAGCGATTATTGTCTCACTAATGGGCAAGGCCTTCTTACTCCCAACTTTTATTTTTTTAGTTTTTCAATTATATAATGTCAATAAACGCATTTTTAGGGTTCCGTTGCCAAATGGCAAAAAATTGAACCCTTATAGATTCGTCATGTCTGTCTGTCTGTCTGTCCGTGTATGTCACAGCCACTTTTTTCCGAAACTATAAGAGCTATGCTGTTGAAACTTGGTAAGTAAATGTATTCTGTGAACCGCATTAAGATTTTCACACAAAAATAGAAAAAAAAACAATAAATTTTGGGGTACCCCATATTTAGAACTGAAACTCAAAAAAAAAATTCATCAAACTCATACGTGTGGGATATCTATGAATAGGTCTTCAAAAATGATATTGAGGTTTCTCATATCATTTTTTTCTAAACTGAATGGTTTGCGCGAGAGACACTTCCAAAGTGGTAAAATGTGACCCCCCCCCCCCCCGTAACTTCTAAAATAAGGGAATGATAAAACTAAAAAAATATAAGATGTACATTACCATGTATACTTCCACCGAAAATTGATTTGAACGCGATCTAGTAAGTAGTTTTTTTTTAATACGTCATAAATCGTAAACCACAATTTACCTTTCATTCAGTCAACTCAAATATAAAAATAAAAAAAATAATTTCATAAACATAATATAGTCCTCCAGACCGAATTTCGGCCACGGCGGCCAATCTCAACGGAGACTAGCCATCGGCGCGGGAGATATTATAGTGCTCAAGTGTGTGCGCAGACACAAGAGCACTCACTCTTCCCTCACTCTCATAGTCCGATGGGACGGCAAGCCGACACGACCGGAGAGAGATCAGGCGTAGGACCAACGGCTTAACGTGCTTTCCGAGGCACGGGGGTATCACACCGCCAACTTCCAAACTCCGGGCTGCTACTAAGAAATTCCTAATGGAAAAACCCAGTAACACTTTGCCCGACCCGGGAATCGAACCCAGGGCCCCACGCTCAGCGGTCGCGCTTGCGACCACGAGACCAACGGGGCATAAACATAAACCTTATGCATAAACCGTGAATACCTACAGGTTTGTACGGAACCCTCGGTGCGCGAGTCCGACTCGCACTTGACCGGTTTTTCTTTCTTTTTTACTCACTTTCCACGATTCTCTATCCAAAGCTGTCACTTACCAATTCTCATTAAGAGTACAGCTCATCCAGCCATCACTGTCTGGGTCTGCCGCGATATCGTTTGCCACTAAGCGAGATCCACTGGATCGTAAGTTTGGCCCTTTGATCGTCCGAAATACAGCAGATGTGGACACATAACTTTGGGCTGGACAGCCCAATTCAGAAATAGAATACTGAAATAGAAAAAATATATAATCTACTTTGGCTGGTTGATCGAAATAACAACAGCCAATGAAATCCACTTGGCTTGAGATTCGACAACAGATTTTGCTGTGCTAACAAAACCATGAATTTGTCCTAATGTTATTTAGTAAGCTAAACATCTTATTGACTTACAAATCATCTCCTATATTCCAAATCAATCCCTCTAAATTCTATTAATTAAGATTGCAATATTATTCAAAAGATTATCAGCCCACGTCAGCAGGCATACATAAACACAAGCGTTGTTTGGAGAGCAAACTACCGCTGTGTTGAAATTAATAGAACCTATGACCCAGATCTGTATACCTTATGCGGTCCTGGTAGTATGTTGTTGAGAATGTATGTATGGAATTCCTATGGAGGGAAATGTTACAAAGTTATTAATATGTTGTATGTAATATTGGTTATGAGGAAAGAGGACAGACTTAAAATGAACACTAAAGTTTAACTTGAAGAAATGGTCATATGCAAGCGTTTGTAGCAGAATCTATACCGCCACATGAGAACAACGCATCAGACTGACGTCACGAAAAATCCTGCATCGCGCAAGCACAGCTTACCGCGCAACTAGACACCGTTGTACATACAACGTCCCGACATCAATCGTTGGGCAGTTGTCCACCAAACTTTGCACCCTGTTCCTCATACCGTCAAACATATATACCATGTAATCTACAAGTATTAAGGAAAACAATGTGGTTAAACTGGACTATACAGGTTGGCAGAGGACATCGAAACGCAAACTGATACCATGGATTCTGTACATGACTCTAAACCGCAATCCAATACATTTTTAGTGAGAATCTGCTGAAATCGAATATATACGCGTTCAAAACATATATGTTATTTTTTTACTAAAATTTTCACCGCAGTATCAGTTTCCGCGACTATGTCCCTGCCACCCGGTATACCATGGACAGAATTGAACTAAAATTAGTTCCGTCATATCTTATATTAACTTTCAAAACCCCACTTATTAAAATTATTTACAAAACTAGCTGATAGCACTTTATGACTTTGTTCTAGACAAGCGACTGATGTCTTCACCAGGCGGTCTCACCACCTAAATACTTTACCAAAAAGTCACCCTACATTTTAATGCCTCTAATTTCGTAATGTAATTTTGGCTTAACAGCTAAACATCACAACTCAATAGAGTAAAACTCCCGAAACAAACTCAACCGCTTGCTAAGTTCAGGCATAATCTTAGTCACATCATGTGAAGACCAACTAGATTTTTGTCTAAAGTCTTTTGAGGTAAGAAGACGTAGATTGAGAGAACCTGCCCAGGCAGTACACGCATTTGTCAGTGATCATGCAGCTCAGAACTTAGGAGCTCAAAGATTCAACGAAAAATACCAAAGAAGACCATGAACTAAATGGAAAAAAAAAACAAAAGAAAATAATGGAAAAAAAGCGTGGGGTGCTTTTTAAGGTATTTTTTATTGATATCAGGCACCCCACGCTTTTTTCCATTATTTTGTACTTTTTAGTTTGGTTTTTAATGGAAGCGTGTTTTTTAGTTTTTTTTTAAACTATTATTTATTTTCTATTTTTAGGGTGTTTCGAATTTTGAGACGTATGTCAGCGTAGTTTGTGACTTATGTCAGCGTAGTTTGTGACGTATGTCAGCGTAGTTTGTGTCGTATGTCAGCATAGTTTGTGACGTATGTCAGCGTAGTTTTCGAAGACAGTTTTTTTGCCGTCCTGGTAACCCTGGCAAGGATAATGGCACAAATTTATGAAATTATTGCATTGTCATCGGTCCTTGACAGGTGTGCAAAGTTTGAATGAAATCTGGTCGTTTAAAGTGGGTCAAAATCGCGCTGTAAGGAATCGGTTACAAACAAACATACAAGTGAAGCTAATATAAAGCGTGTAAAAAAAGAATATTCACTGATGCTTTTCCCAAACATTTAAATTAAATGTTCCTTAAAACCACAAATAATAGGAAGTTTCTTAGTGTCAAAGATACAGGAACAGCTATATTTCAATCAGACCAAGAGCAACTCGTCTACTGTTACCATAGCAACCAAACAATTACGCTTTCTAATACAATTTGAATGAATTAATAGTTCAATTCATCCCGCCCTCCGATTGGTCGGTCCGTCAATGTCGCCTCACTGCCCTTACAGCAACACACAACTCACTACTCTAACTTTAAGGAAATAGAATTGAAGTCAGATAAGCAGAATTAATAATTAGAATACATTCTAAACTTAATTAGACCGTTCTAAGAAGTTAGGTCGAACATTGAATGATATTTCGAGCAAAATTAATATAATGGAGTTAGTTTTAGATGTACTTACATTTTGGTACTTAATAGAATTTACACTAATGAGAATTTTTAATAGAAAGTAAAGTTTAGACATGATTCTCAATCTAATTTAAACAATCAGAAACTATCAAAAATCAGAGTACTTAACAGGTTTATTAACAAATTCTTAAAACATCAATGATCTATGAGATAAATAATTGTATTATTTTCAGAGAGATTACTTATTTTTATTAGATTCTATCTAATACTATCTAAAACACTTTTAAATGATTAAGAGAATCGGATTTTATTATTGAAAAATAATTTAAATAATCTCTAAGACGATGTTTTTGCAATCTGCCGTAAGATAATCGTAGTAAATTTTTTACTGACTAACAAAAGAAACTAAATTAAAAAATCAAAGCAGTCAATATTATTCCAAAATGGTTATATTGCATTCTTGTAACTAACTAGAGAATGGGCAGCAGCGTCCTCTATGCATTTTACCACCATACTGCGATCGCCAACCCGCCTGCCAAGCATGGCGATTATGACAAACGCCCATTAGTTAGACGTTAGTTAAACGATAAAATTGGAGGAGGCCTATGTCCAGCAGTGGACATCTTACGACTGAAATGATGAATAATGAAAATAATGAATATATAAATAAATATTCCTGTAAAAGAACTCGTACGGACAACTAGAACATCAGCCAAACAAAACAGTTCAAAAAAATCCTTTAGCGGATATCGAATTCTGTGTGAGGGTTAGGGAGTAGGTCCCGGCGGACTCCCGGCGCTGAACCGGCACGGATCCGGCTCCGGGTGAAAGTTTACACCTGATATCGACAGGTACCGGCATTGTACGAAACGTGTGGACTTGTGCCAAACGAAATTCGGTAAAGACGGAATTTTCGAATCTGCAATTATATTTAACTTCTTTGCATTTTCGTTTTGAAGCATCTTTATGCAAAATACTATTGGAAAATACCATTGGGCAATAACAAGGTTTAAAACTATTTTATAGATTTTCAGTATCTACCTGGGAATCATCATTTTCTTCACGTTAAACTTTGTTGTCTTGATAAATTTTACACATCTTTATGTGTTAATTAGGTAATATTCATGTACAATATTATCGTGTTTTTCAAATTTAGTATCTCCATCAAAAACGTGTGAATGGAGTAGAATAGAATAGCATTTATTTGCAAATATGGGTTATACATAAGTAGGTATTAGTAGATTTTCATCAAAATTCTGCCATTTTTCACAATTCGGCATGCAAACATTTACATTATATAAAATTGTTAAAATTTTAATTCTTATTGGAACATTAATTTAGTTATGTAATTCTCATTAACTAAAATTATTAAAATTCAAATTTGCATTAAAAATATCAACTTAATTATTACATTATACCCATGTTAAATTAAAATTGTCGGTAATAGTATATACAAGAAATACAAAATCGTGGTCCGAAGATAAATAGACAAACAAACATTAAACATTCCAGGTCATAGACATAATTAAGCTCGGCCGCTTATGCTGTTAGAAAGATAAGACAGTTAACAGATGTAGAAACCGCGCGTTTGGTCTATTTTAGCTACTTCCACAGCATTATGTCGTATGGCATTTTACTGTGGGGTAGGGCTGCTGACATTGAATCCATTTTTATTTTGCAAAAGCGAGCTGTCAGAGCCATTTATACTCTATGTCGCGGCGAATCCCTCAGGGAACTATTTAAAAGGATTAATATTATGACGGTACCTTGCCAATTCATTTACGAAAATATTATGTATGTAAGAAAAAATCTACATCTTTTTAATAAAATAAGCGATAGACATAATTTTAATACTAGAAATAAAGACAAGATAGATCAACCATTTTTCAGATTAGCAAAAGTACATACATCTTTTATGGGGTACTGTGTTAAATGTTACAACAAAATACCTTCTGATATATTGCAATTAAATGAAAGGAGGTATAAAAGTCATATTAAAAGTACACTTTGTAAACGAGCTTATTACAAATTAGAGGACTACATTCAAGATAAGAACGCTTGGAAACATGCTGGTCTCGCTCCATAGGACAGTCTTAGAGTTTATCAAACTAGTTGCTAACTTAATTGTGTAGATAATATTTATTTTTTCTTCTATGACACTGTTTTACATTCTGTAATTACTGTAACTCACACACTGACAGTTTATATGGGTAGTTCATACAATTGTTTTTTTATTAATTTTTTTATTTAACTGCTTTTGTTAATTTATTTTTATTTTCTTTTAATTTCATTTGTTGTGTCTATGTATCATTTGCATCGTTGTATGTGTAAGCGGGCACGCCCTTTATGCCTGGAGGCTTTAGTAAGGTTTTAAGTTCTGTTTACGATTTTTGTTTCATTATTCATTTCAGCTTGAGTTTAGTTTTCAATGTTTTGTTGGTATAATGGCGTGTGCTAGCTGACATATGGTGAATAATGTATGTTTTGTTTTATTATATTAATAACTTATACAATATTGTATAGAATCAAGTTCTTCAAACTTAACAGACAGCAGTGCTGCTGGGGAGTTTGTTCCGCCACTTCTTCTTCCCAGCCAAAGCACTAGGAAGTATGGAAGGGCGGGCGTTTTGGGGGGACTGTCTTATGTGACTTTGACGTTCAAAAAGTGCTGACTCTCAGCCTAGTTTGAATAAATGACTTTTGATTTTGATTTTGATTATTCCATTAGCAAAACAATAATTAATTTATTAAAAATTCTAGGTTGTTTGATAAAAAATTTGTCAGTTAAAAACTCAGTTACACTGTAGTACGTTTTATCTATTAACAATTTACGAAGTGTACTTTTGAATTGTACCGTTTTCAAGTCTTTCCAAGCACTTGGCAATTTATTATAAACAACTGGGGCCATACAATGAATATTTCTGCGCATCATAGTGGTTTGACACGGTACATTATTTAATTTTGAATTGTCACGTCTGTTTCTTGGGCATACATCGGCCAAACGTTCAAACTGATTTGGATTGTTCTTCACAAACATAGCTACTTCAAGAATATAAATACAAGGAAGTGTTAATATGTTCTACTACTTGAAATATGGCTTGCAACCGTGGGTGGGGGTGTGCTTTTTCTTCACTCCGAATATAACGTCATTTACTCTGTTTAAAATTCTGAAAATTTATTTTGATCTCACTATCGGCTTCAGTACCCTCAAAAACCATGAGAACGACACTAATTATGAAAATTTTCATAACCGATATCTTGAATTTATTGACCGATAACTTGTATGTGTGGTGCAAACTGTTAGTGTAAGTTGGTTATGAATAATAAATAAATAAATAAATGAATTGTCATTTTGACCTCACTCAAATATTTTGGCTGCAGCACCCTCGAAAACTATGAAAATGATTTCTCTTTTGTCTCTATCCTTTTCTTTATAGATAGTAAAAAACTGGAATGGTATGATGCTTTTTAATTAGGTACTTAACGTTGTTTTCAATTTTACTGCTACCACAAGCAGCGTTAAAGAACTTCATCTCAAAAATATCAGTACAGGGCAAAATCAAATGAACACCGGGCCCAAATATTTTTTGCCAAGTCCCAACATAAACCGACGTACTTAAATATTTCTAACTCGTTCAATAGCGAATACTGAATTTCTGTTGGTATCCTATTTCGTATTCAGCCGGGGAGCGGATTTGATTTTATTATTTATACCGGCGTTAAAATAACAGCATGGGTGAAAATAATATTTTTCAAATATAGCTCTCGAGCTTAATGGGCATTAAAATATGGCGATCGATTTCTGATGAATTTAATAGCGTACTAATCTGATCCAACTAGCCTGTATTGTCTCACTGCATGATAAAGACCTCCCTCATCCATTTCCATACAATTCTTTCTTTTGCTAGTGCTCGACAGTCCTTTCGGTAGGAGTCAAGCTCTTTTTGGATTGTCGCGAGGGCGTCTTACCCTAAGTGGGACCCAATCGGTGGTTCTCTAAGTTTGTCATCTGACTTGCGATAGACATGTCCGGTCCAGGCTGAGCTGCTGAGTAATGTCTGCGACCTTAGCTTTTGGCGTACGCGCAGGGGTGTGTATCTTATACGGCCTTTTTTTTCGTGGGTGGGAAATCATCAAATGACTCTTACTCCTACTCTAGGTGGAGCGGAAGGGCGTGTCAGAATTTTACTGACTAAAACTCACCCGTGAATATAACAGTTTAATCAAATCAAATCAAATCAAATCAAATGTTTATTTGCAAGAAATACATACATTTTTAGGGAAGGTGAGATCTTATAACCTAATAGTAATTGTATTCTGCCTGCGAGCAAGCGTGCAAATATTAATTATATAAATTATACACATAGCACATTGATTACATTAATTACATTAATTATTATACAATTATTATTCACTACATACTTAAATTTTAATTTAAGTATGTAGTGTTATAAAGCATACCCCTACACTCTAGTACCGTAGACTATCGTCTGATGATGAATCGTTCGCAACAGGACAAGTTAGAGCGTGCTCTTGCTACATGTAAGTTTGGCAGGCCTGAACTTGATAACATAGCTTGAGTAAGTTACCATCCACCCTGACTCAACTATCGGCTAGTTTATGTACGGACTATATGTTGCGAGTGAATGAGAATCTATCCGATGCAGTCAAGGGATTTCTGAGAAGGATTTCGACTTTAGATATGAATATTTTGCTACTAGCTTTAGCCCGCGGCTTCACCCGCGTAAAAGTCGAAAATCTTCTCAATGGGACGTATTACCGGAATAAAAAGTATCCTGTCCTAATCCAGGTCATAGTCTTGACCTTTCATACACAAATGTTACAGACAGTGTTAATTCCTCATTTTAGAATACGGTTTTCTCCGCAAAGTCATCTGCATGGGCTTAAAAATTGATAAACTACTTTGAACGATTTTTCTTCGTGTCAATTTTAGGCACTCGATACTCTTGAGTAACCAAATCTGAATCCGTTCAACCTTTTTTGCGTGAATTAGATTAGGATAATAAACATCCAAAAATTTATAAACATACAAACTTTGACACTTATAATATTAGTAGGATAAACCATGGCAATTTTTTTTCACGGCAAAATTGGCAAACAGATTTCCTCCTACGTACTCTTTTTTTTCTTTTCTTATTTATCATTTGTAAATTCTCATTCGGTTATTATTCAAAGAATTTCATAACATGGCTTGTCAAATAATATTTAAAAGTTACATAAAATACCTTTACAACCGCGATAAAATCCGAGGACAACCTGTAAAAAGTTTAACAGCTCAACGTAAAATTTTTTCATCAATTCTATTCAAGTTTGTTACAATTTTTTCGTAGATACAAAAGGCGATATTTTCTAAGGCAAGCAAGATAGGCGCATAAAATGAAATGCACAAAACAATCAACAATCTTCTTTTGGGGACGCACCTTAGAAGTACTACGACAAAGGAACGTACTACCACTTGCGAAGCTTCCCTTGCCACAATCAGTCTTTTGTGTAAAATCACCAATTTAACTTTACTGTCACTGCACATCCTTGCTTTCCTTACACCACTTGAATAACGTTCAAATTAGCTTGAATGTAAGTTTTTGAGGTGTGGGATTATGTTGGTGTTAGCTAGTATACATCATATTGCCGAAGGCGCGAATCAAGAATTTTGCTCGTCGCTTCGCGCCAAAACAAAAGACGTCATCTTGAGGTGTTGTTCAAAGGAAAAGAGGTTTTTTTTTAAGTTACACTCTAGAGGATTGGAAATGTATGTACTTATATTGGAAGTACGTGTTAGTTCTTTCATCTTTAACGTTTATTGATTTGCCTGTAAATGTTTAAGAACATTATTAAACTAAAGAAACTTCTTGAATAAGGTAAAGGCTGTAAGTTCTGCCAGGGTCGCGAGATTGTTCGAAAGAGATACCGTGACTCTGGCACATGGGCAACTGAAGGAACACGGGTGAGTTTTAGTCAGTAAAAGTCTGACACGCCCTCCCACTCCGCCTAGAGCGGGAGAAGTCATTTGATGATTTCCCATCCAAAAAAAAAAAAAAAAGGCTGTAAGTTTTTATATCTCAGGGCAACCAACACACTGTTATCTGATCCCAAACTAGGCAGAGCCTGTACTATGGTAACCAGACAACTGATAAATATACTTATATATTGCTAAATACATACATATTATAGATAACTTACACCCAGACACAGAACAAATGATTGAGCTCATCACACAAACATTTGTGCTGGGTGGGAATCGAACCCACGACCTCAGTCTTAGCAGTCAGGGTCACTAACCACTAGACTAACAGGCCAGTCAGTTGCTCCCAGCAAGTGACTTATGACAACCAAACCCTTCCTTCTCCTGACGGAAGGTACTGGGTCAAAAAGAAAGTACAATGTGCTATGCATGCTATGTGCATAATACGATGCATAGCCCCGTTGGTCTCCTGGTCGCAAGAGCGGCTGCTGAGTGTGTTCGATTCCCGGGTCGGGCAAAGTGTTACTGGGTTTTTTCATTAGGAATTTCTTAGTAGCAGCCCGGAGTTTGGAAGTTGGCGGTGTGATATCCCCGTGCCTCGGAAAGCACCTTTAACCGTTGGTTCTACGCCTGATCTCTCGCCGGTCGTGTCTGATTGCCGTCCCATCGGACTATGAGAGTGCAGGAAGAGTGAGTGCTCCTGTGTCTGCGCACACATTTAAGCGCTATAATATCTCTAGCTAGTCTCTGGCTAGTCTCCGTTGAGATTGGCCGCCGTGGCTGAAATACGGTCTGGAGGACTATATGTATATGCGATGCATAGAATGAATATTAGCCTAACTGTTAGTACATTACATTTTATGTAGGATTGTGCGTTGAAAATCTAAAAGGGCGAAAGATAGGAATTTAGAATTACTCTTTGTGCGCGCTCTAGAGGGAGTAAAATTGTTTTTGCAGCACCACCCCAAGGAGATATGCAATAGTCGGAATGGATTGACACAATTTTAAATAGACTTGTTTCCTGGCCGTAAAAAATCTTTTTTGGCTGCTAAAAATTTGCATGTACTCAACAAATAGGATATAGTCAAAATAACGGTTTTAAACATTACGTTATTTCGATAAAATCGTAAACTGAGTTCCGTTATTTAACGATTAACATGAAGCAATGTAATATATTCAACTCTAAACATTTTTTCCCATGGCTAACTAAAGAATGAGCAGCAGCGTTCTCTATACATTTTACCACCATACCACGACCCCCAACCCACCTGCAGGGGAACAAATTGGGGGAAGGCTATGCCCAGCAGTGAACGTCTTTTGGCTGAAATGATGATGATGATGTATTATCTGCTTACGTCAACAATCTGGGTAAACCTATCATTGTGATGGTCATTGAGATGCCCTTTGTCAGCAAAGTTTGGTTACAAAAGACAAAGTCTAAACGTTTATTGCAAACTTAGTGTACAAATATTAGTCTTGAGTTCCAAAGTCTGGACAATTATTGAGCTCCAAAATATAGGCTCAGCTTGGGGCTTATTGGCAAATAATACATTTTAACCTAGCTTTCGATAATATTTTTAACTAGGTACTCATGTCGTCTCAACTCATTGTTACTGGAAACCCGCTTACTATGTTACCTGGACAAATATTTTCCACTCACGGAAACGTTCTACCGAAATAAATCCAAGTTATAACCTATCTGTGTGCCAAATATCAACCAAACCCGTTCGGCCATTGAGTAAGAAACATCTAAATATCTAGTCACACAAACTTTCACATTTATAATATTATTACAACTAGCTTTTGTCAGTGGCTTCACCCGCATAGACGTCCGAAATTATCCTACGGGAACGTAATACCAAGATAAAAAGTATTCTATGTATTTATCCTGGTTATAAACTATTTGTGTGCCAAATTTCAGCCTTATCCATACAGCCGTTTTTGTGTGAATAAGTAATAAACATCCAAACATATTTTTTTGTTTCCTCCGCATTGATAGTATCAGTAAATTTTCTAATTTTTATAACAAAAACTACATCATTATTAATTTAATGAAAGTCACTTTAGAACACCTGTTGAGACAAACAAAAACTTAGCCTTGACTCTAACAATTACAAAACTAAATAAAGACCTTAATGCTTAAGAAATAAAATTCTTATTACCACTTAACTTTATTTTTCGTAGACACTCAAGTGAGACTAACTTAGATTACTAAGTTACAGTCTGCCACAACTTAGATAATTAGGTGGAGCTAATTACTAAACTAGCATCCTTATAAGTTGAAGAGGTAGACTGGCTTCAACTTGTCGGCCTTGATGCAGAATAGAATATAATAAAACACTGTATATTGTATAGTTTTAGTAATATTTATTTTGTTCAAAACCTTAAACTTTTTACAATTTTTACAAGCTTAAATTAGATCTTATAAGTAATTGGCAGGATACAAAACATTTAAGAATTTGTGCATTTGTAGCCTGAAACCCGGGTTTTACCTAGTACAGGCAAATTAGCAAGTCTGCTCTATTTTAATTGTTTAACGTATTTATTGTAAATGTGTCCCTTTTTATTTATTAACAAACAATTATTATTATTTTTTTAATTGCAACTGGTTTTAAACTAGGAGGACTCCTGTGCTATAAGCACCAGTTACTTCCATCACCACCGTGAACGAGCTGCCGTTACTAGTATAGTGCGGTGCAAAAGTAAGCATTACAATATTTTTTAATAATTTATTAATTGTAATAGGGGCTTGTAACAATAGCAGCACAGATCGATCGATCAAGTTAAGTTAAACTTGCCTCGGTTAGTCCGTGGAGGGGACCATCTTTACATACCTCCTCTGTACCTCGGAAAGCACATTCAGCCGTTGGTCCCGGCTGTCAATCGTAGAACTTTGACAGTCGTTATGGGTCGTCAGAAGCCCGAAAATGTTTTGGGATTTTTGTATTATAAGTAAATGGGTTGTGGAGATACGATAGGCAGTCACTCCATATAAAAAACTTGTAATCAGCTGCATTCAGTTAGACTAGAAGCTGAATCCAACATAGTTTGGAAAAGGCTAGGCAGATTGATTAATCCAATTTGTTTTCATTCAAAAGATATGACGATAAAACAGTCACTTGTTGCTGGACCATTAACCCACAAAACAAAACTTTGGGAGCGAGAACTGCTTTTTTTTACTGGCCTCCACATTCCCACTTCTGGGCAAAACCCTCCCTCCACTTCTTCCATCTTTTGCGAGCCCACGCGTGCTCCTTGCAGTTTTCACGGAATCCATCAAGCTCGTCCCTCCACCTCCTACATGGTCTGCCACCACCCCGCCCACTGTCTGAGGGCACCAGTTCTGTGCTACTTAAGCCAACTGAACTATTTTGTTTTACTTTAGAAAATAAAGATAATGTTGTACCTAGCAACGTGATATAAAATTGTATAGCACAGGCACACATGTAGATCTGAAACAGATTTAGATAACATGAATAATCAGTCCATATTTAATGCTCCCACTGCTGAGATACAGGCCTGCTATTTAAAAGAGGGAGTGGGCCATAATCCACTATGGGGGCTCAGTGCTTGTTGGTAGATGTCACATGTTTTTGAATTCTTGGTTCTAGGACATGCCGGTTTCCGCACGATGTTCTCCTTCACCGTTTTATGAACCACTGGGTGATGAAATTAAATACACTAAGGTAAATGTCTTCCGGGATCTAAATCGTAACCTACTAGTCGTAATTTGGGGCCGATACCATTACACGATGACAAATACATAACGTATTTATCCAAAAAATAAACGCAGCACAAAAACATTTCAAGACCTTATTTATATTTATTGAACAAATCGAAAGTTAAGGCGCGGTGTTACCTCAATATTCACAAAACACTGGTGTCTTTGACAATCGAGTATGACGTAACGCAATGAAAATATACGACACAAAAAATACAGTGGACAGAGAAGGGTTTAAAGAAAAATTCTAACCGAATAGAATAGTGAAAAATTGTTTGATATTCCCAATAAAAATTGTTTCACAAAAAAAACTTTGACGTCGAACATCTCTGTATTTTCAGCGATAACAACATTTTTTTTTAAAGAGTTCAATAGAATAAACATTACTTTAAAACTTTAACCAGACAATTATTTTATTTAATGTGTGTAGTCCAAATAATCTAAATAAAACCGTAAAATAAATGCCAATTCGCAGCTTAGTCACATCGTCAATCCAAATATTTATTCAATTTTCAACCTTATTTGTTGGAGCTGTAGCATGTAGTTGTAGCATTTAAAATCGTAGTCAGTCCGCGCCTTAACTCAAACCACTCAACCGTTAAAATACCACATCAGCGAACTATCATTCGCAAACGATTCGGAAAAATAGCTCTCACCTTAAAATCACAACCCAATCAAATTAAGTGTTACCGATACTGCTCTCAACGCTTCGACCTCATAAAATATTTACCTATACAACCACACACCTCAACAGCCACTAGGTACGTAGGCAATTTAACCTGAATAATTTAAAACAGTCGAATTTCGAAGTTCACTCAAAGTCGAAACGGTCATTTACAATTTAGTAGCATTATAGACGTGTAACCCTGTGGGGTTAAAACTGGGATGTTGGGTCTCGGTCTGAGTGAACGAGTGAATAATGAATGAGTGTACGGTGCGAACGGGAATGTCAACGTGGTGTGGAAATAGCGTGGAAAAATTACGACTTTAGTTTGGCTCTTGATTTTGTGAGGTTATCTTGTTTTTCGCGTAAGGTGTCATATTTTTCTGATTTTAAAAATATTGTAACATTGTAAATTGTCATTGTATACATTAGTTATACTGTAAAAAAGCGAATACCAATTTCGGTCAGCAATTTGATTAGAATTAATACGCTTGATGCAGGAAGTACAAAATCAGTTGAGGTGGCGGAGCTTGGGGGAGGCCTATGTCCAGCAGTGGACATCTTTCAGCTGAAATGATGATGATGTTTCTTATTACCTAGGTTTATATACATGTTACGTTCCATGAGCACCTTAACGATTATGAAGTTTTCAAGACAAGCAAAATTATTGCAGGAAACAAATATAACATACTCATACTTTCATGTCACCTCGTGGACAATATTGTGGGTTATACGTTTTTTCGACTGAAATATAAATGTTTTTGTAATGCTGTAATGTATAACTGTTTTTTGTCCCAAATAAACAAAATAAAATAAAATAAATTCATCAAATCAAATTAAAATATTTTATTTCACATAAACCTACATGGGCACTTATAAAACGTCAGAAGCTAGGTGCACGATTCCAAGTTGCTGATTCCTATGGAGCCGAGAAGAGCCGGCAAGAAACTACACGATTACTCTTTTAAAAATAGTTGGCTTTTACACTGGTTTCAAATTACAGTGTTAATAGGTATGGGAGGACAATTCCCAGCTAAAGCACTAGGAAGTGTCGAAGGGCGGGCGTTTTGGGGGGACTGTCTTATGTAACTTTGACGTTCAAAAAGTGCTGACTCTCAGCCTAGTTTGAATAAATGACTTTTGATTTTGATTTTGAATGTAGGCCTGTCAACCTGTGACTATAGTATAGTATTTTTTTTTTAGACAACACTCGCAATAACATCAACGAGTTCATTTCAGACAATAAATGAAGCTCGTTATATCACAAGCAAGTAAAAAAAAATGTAAATTAAATGTAAATTTACCAGAATATCGCCAATTATACGTAAACTATAGATCTTAATGGAAATAATCAGTTCACTTGAAACGTAAATACCTTGACAGTGGGGTCGTAAGGGTGTTTGCAAACGATCGAGTTTTAGTTGGCCGATAGATATCGTTGAAAAGACGAACAAATTCTTAGTGGGAAAGTTTGAAGATGTTTATTGGTCGACCATGCGCTTGCACAGTAGATAAGTACTGTACGCACGGCGCCAAATCAAGCTATAAATTTCCAGTATAAGCTGACTTCTCATTATACGAAAAACCAATACAAAGTGAGGTCAGCTAAAACTGGTTTTGTATAGCTTGAGCCATGTGCACCTGACAACACAGAATATTTATAAGTGTTCAATTAATGGCATTGAGTGATGTTAGAGAGAAACTTTTGGAGATATGTAGTGGCCCAGTGGTAACGGCCCTGACTTACGAGTAGTAAGTTGTAGGTTCAAACTCTACTTTGTGTAAATTATTTCATCACCACTGCTCTCAAAACAGTAAAGGTAAATATCGTGAAGAAACCAGCTTATCCTAGAACTAAAAATTCGAAGACATGTGACATCTACCAACCGCCGCCGGGCCCGCGTGGTGGCATTTTCTTCATTCCTCCGTAGCACGTTCCCAAACCATGACAGCTGATTTTCACACAACTTTTCAGGTATCGGTGACACTTTCAGACTTCCTCTAATGTACTCATTACTTATTCTATTCACTCGTTAACACCACACATCTCTCTCAACATTGTCATCTCAGCTCCATGTAATTGCCTGTATAGCTTATACCCTTTTTTTTAACAATGTGTGTTCAAAAATCGTTCACCGATTATTTCGTCTCGTTTGTTTCGACCCTAAGTTTATAATCACTTAATACAATTGTCTGAAGTCTGAGCTGCGGCGACCCGACTCAGCACAAAGGGCTACATCTCGACTCTCTAGGTCCAGGCAGTGTGGCTTGAGCTGTCCTTGGAAACGTTATTAGATTTAGAACACTAGTTGCTCTTTGATCTAAGACATTCTATATTTAACGTAGAAATAACGAGCTACGATGTATCTTAAAGGCAACATTAGTATGTCTTTACTCAGTTAGAGAAGACATGACCTTTATACACGCTTGCTAAAGACGGGTCAGTAAGACTAGCAGGCGGTTTACTTTGTGTAGATAATTTCATCACCACTGCTCTCATAACGGTGAAGGAAAACATCGTGAGGAAACGGGCATGTCCTAGAACCAAAAATTCGAAGACATGTGACATCTATCAACCTGCACTGGGCCCGCGTGGTAGATTACGGCCCACTCCCACTCACCGAGAGAAGGCCTGTGTCCCAGCAGTGGAACAATATAGGCTGAGTGTGGCTATATGTACAGAAAAGCATTGAAACATTAACGAAGTTACTGTTAAATTGAACAGAGTCCTGAATGAGCATCAAATCTGCCATTAGCAGAATATTCGATTCCATTTTACAATTCAGCTGGTTGAAAATTGGCAGGCGGTTCCCTATAATTATGAAATATTTGCTGACATGGTCGCAGTAGAACAAACCAAAGTGGTTTGTTTCTACTTACGTTTGTTAGTGTGATATTTTCGTCGCGTTTGTGGTGGTTTTCGAATCCTATTAACTATACTTCTATACTTAACTATATTAATATAAATAAAAAACAAATGTAAGTGATAATATTAAATAATTAATATTATAAAACTGCAGAGTTTGTTTGTTTAAACGCGCTTATCTCAGGAACGAGTGGTTCGAATTGAAAAATCTTTTAGTGTTTGGTCACTCATTTATCGAGAAAAGTTATAAAGTGTATAACACCAGGATGCGTCCAAAAGGAGCAGAGTATCAATGAAATAAGTTGCAAAAACGGGAAAAAGATAGGGGAGCAAGTAATTTGACGCGGACGAAGTCGCGGGCAGAAGCTAGAAAACTGAAGATCCCTAAGAAGAACTATGTTGGGATCTTCAGTTTACTGCGCTATCTTCACTTTACTTTAGCTTCCAGTATTACTGGATGCCGCTGCATCCAGGAATTAACATGATACAAATGCCTTAACTGCCTATCTAACCTCCTCTACCCAGTTACTGGGTACCATGACCCTTTGGTAATACTATTTTTCAGACTCATTGGGCTTCTGACGACCCGTTACAACATAAATAGCGCTATAAACACATCAATATTTTAAAAGAAAAGGTCGGTGAAACCGCTATAGCAGTTTTTACAAAACAATTTAATATTATCATATCACTGGATTTTACGCAGTATTTAATTTACAACTAAGTTCACTGCAGTGAAATTGCAAAACCCAATTTAATATTTGCCATGCTCGCTATAAACCACCACATTTCTAACGTGAATTTTCAAAAGGAATAAGTAGTTCATAGAGTTTAATTTTGTTATCAAATTTATGCTTTTTGCACTGTTGTTAAAATATTATAAAACAGAGTTCTCCAGCCGCGTCTGCGTCTGAATGAGATTACACTTTTTCGCAAAACACCATTGACCCACGCAATTCGTGTAATTAACGATCTTCACGTGAAGATCAATGTATTTACATGCCATTTGAGTAAATTCGCTAAAATACTGTCGTTTATTTTATGTCGTAGTGTAGATTAGAGTAGACCAATGCTGTTATTTTTTAGGGCTCCGTACCCAAAGGTTAAAACGGGACCCTATTACTAAGACTCCGCTGTCCGTCCGTCAGTCCGTCCGTCACCAGGCTGTATCTCATGAACCGTGATAGTTAGACAGTTGAATTTTTCACAGATGATGTATTTCTGTTGCCGCTATAACAGCATATACTAAACAAGTGCGAGTCGGACTCGCGCACCGACGAGGGTTCCGTACAAACCTGCAGGTATTCACGGTTTATGCAAAAGGTTTATGTTTATGAAATTATTTTTGTTATTTTTAAATTTGAGTTGACTGAATGAAAGGTAAATTGTGGTTTACGATTTATGACGTATTATAAAAAAAACTACTTACTAGATCTCGTTGAAACCAATTTTCGGTGGAAGTTTACATGGTAATGTACATCATATATTTTTAGGGTTCCGCACCTCAAAAGGAAAAAGCGGAACCCTTATAGGATCACTTTGTTGTCCGTCCGTCCGTCCGTCTGTCAAGACCTTTTTTCTCAGGAACACGTAAAGGTATCAAGTTGAAATTTATATCAAATACTCAAATCTACTGTCCCTTAGAGCTGTGAAAAAATCAAACTTCTAAGCAAACTCAATCAAAAGATATAGCCGTTTATGCCGCAAATCAAAACCTAAAGGGTACTTCCAGTCGATCTAGAATATTGAAATTTGGTACGAAGCAACGTCTTATAGTACAGATAAAGGAAAAATTGCGAAAACCGTAAATTTTTAGTAACATCATATAATATTATTTTTTTAATAATTTTGAAGGTACCCCTTTCCTCATGAACGCGTAGAGGTATTAAATTGAAATTCATATCAAATACTCTACCTACAGGTTTGTACGGAACCCTCGGTGCGCGAGTCCGACTCGCACTTGGCCGGTTTTTTTTAGTTTTATTATTCCCTTATTTTAGAAGTTACGGGGGGGGGGGGACACACATTTTACCACTTTGGAAGTCTCTCGCGCAAACTCTTCAGTTTAGAAAAAAATGGTACTAGAAACCTCAATGTTATTTTTGAAGACCTATCCATAGATACCCCACACGTATGGGTTTGATGAAAAAAATGTTTTTGAGTTTCAGTTCTATGTATGGGGAACCCCAAATATTATTGTTTTTTTTTTGCTATTTTTGTGTGAAAATCTTAATGCGGTTTACAGAATACATCAACTTACCAAGTTTCAACAGCATAGCTCTTATAGTTTCGGAAATAAGTGGCTGTGACATACTCGGACAGACAGACAGATATGACGAATCTATAAGGGTTCCGTTTTTTGCCATTTGGCAACGGAACCCTAAAAACAAAATAAAATAAATATTTAAGACGGCTCCCATACAAAAAACGTGATTTTTTTGCCGATAATGCTATGGAAGCCTTCGTGCGCGAGTCCCACTCGCACTTGGCCGGTTTTTAGATTATATTTGAACTTGCCATCATTTATAAAACGAAACGGATAGTTTCTAAAACTTATTGCCTGCACGATGTCAGATGGTCAAGAGACTACATCGCGCTGTTGAAACGCTCTCGCCAACTCGCACGAACGTCATGTTAAACTCTATCGAAGCACGCCAACTTCACACTTGCGTTTCGTTGTCAATTGACATCCCGTACTCATGACTCTACTGAATATAAATTATATACTATTTCTTCGCGACTAAATGTTGACTGAAAACCTAAACCAAACCTTATAGTCAGAAGCCACTTCTGAAATTATTTACGGAAACAAAAAGAAGTTTCCAAAAGCCAACATGATTTAGTACTTATGTTACTTGGAATATTGTTCTGTGCTAAATAACAGCACATAAATATTCAATAGGTCTACTTCGAACAAATTTGAAAATAATATCTACAGTGTTTGAAGAAGGTAGATATAGTAGCGTAGATTATTACATGAGGGCAATAAAAAAAAAAGGCTTCGATTTCCTATGACAGCTATGGTTGTCACATGACGGCGACAGCGAAAGACGTCATGAAAATGATGTCACGGTTTGCCTTTACTTATATTTGATCAAAAACGTTGTCTAGAGAAATACAGCAACGTGACGTATTGACGTCGATGAATTAATTCTACGGATATGTCATGGCCACTGCAGTCTAAGTAAACCCTAGCTTTAAGGCCTCAAGGAGGATGAACTAAGGCAGCTCAAATTGATGATTTTAATGATAATAATTCTTTAAAGCCATATTTATTTCGAAAACGCAGTTAAAGAATTACAAATGAAAGGCGGCACCAACGGCTTATTTCGCTTTCCAAGACACGTCGATAGGATACCTAAGGATAAACAATTTTACCCACCCAGCGTGTCAATCGTCATTTAACAGTATACGTCGTGTGGCAATTAAATAACCGGACTGATGCTATAAAACGTTTTATTGATGATCAATCACATTTTACTATTTATCACCTTCGATATACTCCCTTTTCCGATCCCTACAGCAGCGCTCCAAACTCACAAACAAATCAGTCCGGCTATTTAATTGACACACCACGTACAACCAACATCGATCATACATTACGGATCAATCCCAATCGTGAGGGTGGATGCATGACACCCCAAAACAGAAAGTTGTACTTTTGCAAATATCTGCAATGTAACATCTTCCTTATTACGGTCAATACTAAGAAAAGTTCGGTATAAACATCAAAACTTTGTTATTAAGATCATAAAAGTACATTATGGTGTTGTTTATTCTTATAAATGTAGTCGCTGGTCCATTTTCAAAGCTAAGCCTGGATATCTCAATGACTTCTACGAGTACTGAATAATTTTATAGTAGTCTGGCAAACAGCATTGTGGTGTACACCCTGATGCCACCACAGAGGTCAGACAGGCAATTATTCCATATAAAATACTAGTATTCAGCTGCATCTGCTTAGACTGAAAGCCGACCCAATAAAGTTGGGTTACAGCTAAGCAGATTTGACTGACGTCCCTAAATAAATATAATATTTCTTTTCATGTAGGTAATAAAAATTTCACAACTGCAGTGGTACTTTTTACTAGGCAGATAGTACTTGCAGCGGCTAATAAAGTCAACACGCTACCAAAACGAAAACAATAGTAATATTTACACTATTTAACCACAGAAACAAGAATTACTGTGATAAATAAAATTAAAGAGCTTGTAAGCTAAATCCACCATTTTTGTTACAGTTACTCAGTTTTTCTTCTGGAAATTAGTTTATAGAAGCAACTCAATTTAAGGTTTTTTTTACAATTAAATCCAGCAGAAGTTTATACTTCATTTTTAATTCAAGCTAGTAGACCATTCGATTGCTCAACTGATAGCTGTATATTAGAGCAAAGTAGAGGAAAACGAAGAAAGGAGAAGGGGAGTTATGGCTCGGTTAACGAACATAAAGATGCTCCTAGGTTTTTAAGCGGCATATTGCTTAATTTGAAGATGAAGCCTGATTAGGCACACATTGATCTTCTATTACAAACCTTCCAGTAAATAATTTATGTAGGAAAGCAAGGTAAGTCCCAGGATGCTACCCTGGGTGACACCTCTTTATATCTTTTGTAAGACTGAACTTCTTAACTTTTTAGAACTATAATTTGTAATTCCTGTTGCGTCCGGCCACTGAAATAACTTTTAGATTGTAGTGAGCACTAATATGTCTCCCGTAAATTTAATCCCATCAAAAACATAAATGTGAAATGAGAGCGTGTGATGATTTCAACGACAAAAGAAGTGAGATCTAAATGGGTGCCAAGTTATTAGTATTAGTATTGTAGCCTAAGGTCTGACTTGGCTAGTTCTCATATACGAATTATTATGTTCGATGGCTAGTTTCTGCCAGCAAGCCAAATTTTCGGAATAATAAAATAAGAACCGACAAGTAACAGGTTTAGAACTTACGAAGGCTATAATATAATTCGTATATTAAAACTAGCCAAGTCAGACCTTAGGCTACAATACTAATACTAATAACTTGGCACCCATTTAGATCTCACTTCTTTTGTCGTTGAAATCAACAACCAAGGCATATATCATAATATTGAACTTGGCTCTCATTTCACATTTATGTTTTTGATGGGATATCATTACTTTTTGTACAGTGTGATCTTACACTATTGATGTGCGCTAAATATGGAAACAATAATTAATACTAATCCCAGTGAATAACGTAATAAATACGAAAGTCGACTATACTCTTAGTTTATAAGTAACGGAAATATTTGGGTAACAAAAAAAATAAGGGTGGTATTCAACTCTTTATATATATTCACGTGAAGACCTTAAAATCCACATAAAGACTGACTGTCATAAGTTTTGATTGCTGATTCTTACATTATTTTTTTTTACACACAGTTATTACAGGCACTAAGTATATAAGTGTTCCTAATAGAATCAATTAAGTGAAAAATTATAATAAAATTATAAAAATTTACCAGTTGCTGACTTATTCCTTTGTATTCACCTAATTACCTACCGTGCCGGACGTAAAGAATAACACCACCCCATTTCTTCCCGTGGGTGTCGTAAAAGGCGACTAAGGGACTTACTAGAGAATGGGCAGCAGCGTTCTCTATGCTTTTTACCACCATACTGCGATCGCCAACCCGCCTGCCAAGCGTGGCGATTATGGCAAAGCCCCCCAAATTGGGGGAAGCCTAAGTCCAGCAGTGGACATCTTACGACTGAAATGATGATGATGATGATGATGAATTACCTATCTGCTTGCCAAATTTGAACTTTCAAGGTCATCTGGAACTGGGTTAGAGTTTTGATCTATAGGTCAGTCAGTGATAAAAATGAAGATTTTTGGACGTTAATATCTAAATAACCGTTTGAGATGTGTTTATGAAATTTGGAGTACATATGTATCTTGCAAGATTCAATATATGAGCCAAATTTGACACGTTTATGTGAAATAGTTTTTGAGTTATGAGGGGTCAAAAGTGGCTCCAAATGGTTCGTGTAATATTACACACGGTGCTGCTCGCCAGTTCTGTTACTTGAACTTGGCTTGACACGCTGCCGCGTGTCTAGATTTATTTTGTATCAAGTAATATTATACGGTGTCGAATGCTTAACCCATATTAGCCGTGACACAGTGCTTTTTAGTACAAAGGTACTGCTATTAGATTATTTTTTACATTGCACACAAAATACGTACACACATAGACACATTATCCTGTCCGAGTGTCATTTTGTTTTAGGCATATGACTTTAAAAAAAAAAATCTGTTGTGTGCTTAATATTTTTGTTTAAGCGTTGTAACTAATTTGCCCACCTACAACTCATTTCAAGGATCAGAATTTCTACGCAGTGGTATCTGGTATCTGGCAGGTATCGTTTCAAACGGTAAAGACGAATGAACGAACACACACACAAACCACCATATAAGCATAAACCTTACTAACTACAGAGCGCATCATAAATCGTTGCGTATTTCAGAAGCACAATGCAGTGACTCAGATCGACATAAAAAGTGATTTTTATTTATAAAATTAATAGATATAGATTTGGATAAATGTGATCATCTATGCACTAATATGCAATAATCACATAAGATTAATTGATTCCAAAACTGTGTTCTGCTTTAGCCACTGTTATTCTAGCCTTTTCTTAGGTTAGAATTTATGATGTCCCGATACGTCGGGTTCATCAGTTTAAATACTTGGGACATATCATTGCTGACAACCTTAACGATGATGGTGATGTTGAACGGGAACGCAGGGCACTGGCGGTACGGGCGAACATGTTGGCCCGTAGGTTCGCTCGATGTACAGAAGCGGTCAAACACACGCTTTTTAAAGCATACTGTACATCTCTGTACTCGAGCGCCTTATGGATCAGCTGTACCAAACGTGCCGTCAGTGCTCTGCGCGTCCAATATAATAACGCCTTCAGGGTGCTGATGCGGCTGCCCCGTTACTGCAGTGCGTCAGAGATGTTTGCAAAAGCCCGAGTCGACAGCTTCTCAGCTGTCGTACGGAAAAAAAGTGCATCTCTGCTCGCCAGATTGCGTGGCAGTGGCAACAGCCTCCTGAAGGTGATAGCTGACAGGCCTGATGAGAGCCCCATAATGGGACATCTCATCAAAACAACATTGTCTGTAGTAGTAGTGTATAAGTACTAACATAGATTATAAGATATATTGTTGCTAACACCTTTTAATTATTTTCGTTTTTGTCAGTGTGGACCTTTTGTTGTCTAATGAATAAATAATAATAATAATAATAATTAGGTTCAAAATCAGTCAGTTTCAGAAAAAGTCGAAGCTAGTTGTTCATAACAAAGCATAATACACAGATGAAATACTTTTCTGCTGAACAATGCAAGTCTTTTTACAGGCGATCACGGGTAAGTAACTTTCCTTGTTTTGGTTTCTGTTAAATAATAATTATTTTACCTCTAACAGCAGCAACTCAACAGAAACCTTATTGTAACGGCAATAACAATCACTAATTTCAAAAGACTTACCATAGGCAACAACTTACCATCAACCTTATCCAAATTAACTTATAATTACAAGTAAACAGGTAACTGTGAAAGGCCTGAGACCTCATGCTAAGGTTAATTTTAATGTACGGGGGTTTTTTCACAATAATATTGATGAGTAGTTCGGAAAATACAAGAAAAAAAAGACGACACACTTGAAATACAGGGTAAAGTTTAGAGGCGAGACAGGTTCCTTGCCTGTCCCGTAATTTGCGAGTAAGCGAACTGCATTCACAGATTCAGAAAACAAACTGAATCTATGTATACTGATAAAAACTCAAAAGTCGAGTTGCAAGTTTGTTGATCTAAACAAAGGATCATCCATGTCAGGAAAACTAAACTTTGGCGGCCATTCATTACAATTACATATTTTTAAAGTACAGAACACATTATTTCTTACTGAGGCGTTAAAGTCGAGAAAAAATTGGGTTCTGAAATATATGTATATCAGGTGAGAATTAGAAAGCGCTGACGGGGAAAAAATATAATTTTGGTATTACAAATTCGTTCTGCACGATCTGCTGAAAACCTGTCCGAGCATGGCATAAGAATACCTGGTCAGGTTTTTACAAAACAAAGTTAAAACAAGAAAAAAAGGTTTTTTGAATAGGCAGAAGAGCTAGTTAGCAGGTGTTATATATGGTAGATAGTATGTAGTCCTCCAGACCGTATTTCGGCCATGGCAGCCAATCTCAACGGAGACTAGCCATCGGCGCGGGAGATATTATAGTGCTCAAGTGTGTGCGCAGACACAAGAGCACTCACTCTTCCCTCACTCTCATAACCCGATGGGACGGCAATCCGACACGACCGGAGAGAGATCAGGCGTAGGACTAACGGCTTAACGTGCTTTCCGAGGCACGGGGGTATCACACCGCCAACTTCCAAACTCCGGGCTGTTACTAAGAAATTCCAAATGGAAAAACCCAGTAACACTTTGTCCGACCTGGGAATCGAACACAGGACCCGACGCTCAACAGTCGCGCTTGCGACCACGAGACCAACGGGGCAGTTAGCCAGAAAGTAAACAAATACCAATAGACTCTTTGACATTGTTTAATCAGGATACTCACTGAACTGATGTATTAATAAAGAATATTATTGATTGAATATTATTATTATTTTGAGAGTGTTCTTTTGCTCAGCTCTCAGGCTGGTTTCTGCTGCATTTACGGGCCAAAGCCAAGTAAAAGCAGCATGTGGTGTGTATTTATGATGACGGTGTGTTTTCTTCGTCTAATTGCATGAACTTCCTTACTATTCTGCAGGGGTTTAAGATGGCAGCTTTTTGAAGATTAATATAAACAGATTCTTCTAAATCTAATAATTTTAGGCTACGGAGAAGATGGTTGGGGATAACGCCTGTAGTGGAAAGAACTATAGGGATAACGTATACTTTGTCTTGTTTCCAGATTCTTTTGACTTCTTCTTTAAGGTCAGCATATTTACTTATTTTTTCAGATATGGTTTTTTGTAGGTTATGGGTGTTGGGAACTGCAATGTCTATGAGGTAAGTTTGTTATTGATTTTATTATTGTTATTGATGTATTAGTTAATTAGATGGTATCACCTATCTCAAAATAGTGGAATAATAACCATACGGGATGTTCCGTCCCGTGACCACAGACAGCCGACAGTACGACAGTTTTTTGTTTAGTCTGTGCGCCTGCGCATCGTGGCGTGTAACGGAGTGACAGCTGTCACTTGTCAGTTTGATTTTGTCTCTTGTGTTTGATCTTGAAAATGGTGGGTGGGTTAATATTTTGTCTTGAGAGCCTTGTTGTTAATTAATCTTGTTGAATCTATAGTTTTGTGGACAATTTGTTGTGATCCAATTTGTTTTGTGTGCAAATAACCCCGGTTGACAATATTGAACGGGTTTTATTTTGGAATTTGATTGAAATAGTTTGAGGTTATAGTGTGACCTTTGAACGCCGCATGCTGTGAGAATCTTTAGCGTCTTGAGCGGCCTGAATCCTGGAATACTTACAGATTCACTACACAATACAATATACACTCATTTACATACATAAATCCAGGTAGGCTCGGAATCGAGACCCCTGAATTCCTCATCCAGGTGAGTGTTTGAATATTTGTTAATCAGCTCCGCGCACGGCGGACAGTTCGACCCACGCTTACCCAAGACCCGCCCAAGGATGGCCTATTTGCTGTCTATCCTGAAACGGTAGGTCTGGCGTCAAACACGGGATTTTATACGAAATGCGGCATGACATAATTTATTTTATTTAAATGTGTTGTTTAACGTTTCTTATTTTCATTAATGCGTTGTCGCCATACAAATAAAAAAAATTGTTATGATTTTACTACATTAAAATTAGACTTTAATAATTCCTGGTTGCCGACTTTGTTTTCCTATCTCAAATCACCCCATCGGAAACGTTCAACCAAACAAACTTCAGCTTTATAATATTTAGATTTGCTTACAATTTTATGAAAGTTATAGTGAGCCAACCTTAAAAGATATATGCTATCTTGGACTGTGGACTAAGGACTTTTTTTTAAACTTTTTAAGAGGAACAATTCCGTCATACATGATTGTTGCGTTACTTGAACCGTTTACGCAGCGCACGCAACGAAAGCACGAAAAAGGACATTTTTTTTTTGCAACATTTGTCATTAATGCTCCACTCCTATTAGTTGTATGGTGATGTTATATTTCCTCCAGCCTTTTTTGATAAATAGGCTACTCAACACTAAAATATTTTTTCAATTCAAACCTGAGATTCGCGCGTTCAACCATACAAACTAACTCTTCCGTATTATAATATTAATAGTATAGAAAACCACGTCAAAACAAAAGAACGCAAACTATTCCGGTTGTGACGAAACTAATAACAAAACACACTCAACGGATTGTTTTATGACAATATTGTCATTGACTGCATTGTCTGTTTATTTAACAACTAAGAAATTGTTTATACGTTAGACTTACATAATAGGCAACAAGAAACGATATTTTTCATTGCAGTTGTTTCCGGCTTTCAATGTAGACACTAGTTTTATATCATCGAGTGGACTATTTTCATTGAGAAAAAGATCATAATCGGCAAATTACCAAACAAGATTTTTCTATAAGTACATTTTAAACCACCTAGCCGTCTGTTTTGGAAATAACAACTTAATAGAAATTGAAATATTGTTCTTTTTACATAACTTAGTGTGGTGTTTAGTAGTCATATTTGTATTAAAGACTTTACCTACATCGAAATAAAGTTGACAGTGCAATAGCCGGGTCACAGAACTAGACTAGAACTAAAGTAAAATTGTGTTGTGTAATAAGACGGGATGTTTCGTGTGTCCGAAGTGCAGTAAAAAGTATATTTGAAATTGGTTGGTCACCATGTTTATCCTCAGTATTTGGATATGTTTCTCGTCCTGTTTAACAAGTGGTAAGTGTTTCATTTTACTTTACCCTAACGCGTCGATTTTCTGTGACAAACAACTGCCTTGTCGGTCTAGTGGTCGCAAGCGCTACTGCTGAACATGTTATCTTGGGTTCAATTCTAGGAATTGAAACCAAACTTCATGCTCAGCTCAAACCACTTACGAACAATACTGGCACGATGTATCGGATAATTCATCTTGAATAACATAAAGTTCACAATTGTCTTCCAGTGAATAAACTCTGAGACCCTCAGCACGTGGGATTACCACTCCCACGTATTCACACTTATTCTTCCAGAGCCCGTATTATTTATTTTGTTACTGTCAGATCCCTTTTGCATGGAATGCACGGCAAACAATGACGTACAGAATTCTTCAGAAAATAGTCTTGTTGATATGAAACGATTTTTTTACACATTATGAAGCACCACTTGAGATTGACAAGCAAATCATAAAACACATCAAAATAACGTACATATAAGCCAGTTCCATTGGATATTTCAGATATATTATACCCAGTTTCGGACCAAGCGGTATGGACAGTTTTCACGAACCCACCGTTATAATCGCCCACAGAGCTCCATAGGCATTCAAAATGGCTTTGGAGTTCGAGCTGAAAGCTGTCGGGGTTTTGGATATGGATACGCTGCTGGACGGAGCGTTGACTTCATCAGCCAAGATCTTTCCAGCTTGATACTAAGATTAAATGTGCCTCTCACCTTGATGACAGAGCCATCATTGGATTTACAAACATTGAAATTTGATTCACGTTTTTAGTTGCACCGTCAGGACTCTGCCAGTTCCAGTTTCTGTACTTACGTTTTCTGAAGCCGGAGTTAATCGTAAAAAATCTTCACTAAAAAACTGGTCAATAGGTGAACCCTATGGTTCTGACGTCCAACTCCAAATTGCCTCACTCGCAGCTCATCATCGTCTCGGACACCTCCTTAATCCGTCGAGGAAACAGGGAAGAATGTTTGTTATATGTTATGTGAACAATTAATCTTGCCAACCATTTTATTTTTATTTTTTTCAGTATTATCCATGTCCTGTGGTGTTGACAATTCTCCAGTGGAATATGTTACTGAGGGCGTCGCTAACATGGAGACCTATCCATGGCTTGGAATCCTGTTCTATAATCATCGTAAGTTAAAAAAAAATAGGTTAGAGCGTCTACCTTTTGGTGAACCTACCAACACTGCGTCTTTCAATACGCAGTCACCACTTTAGAACTTTTTGGCGATCCGTACTGCTTGCAGTGCCACTTAAATTGAGCAATTCTTCGGAATTTATCAGTTTCCTTAATTCTCTCTGCTTTTCTGAGCATAGCCTTCTCTATGGTCTTCCAAAAGTGTTAGAGGAAAATGTAACCAAACGGACCAGAAAACGTTCCAATTTATTTTGCCACTTGGTGATTTGATTTTAGTATTTGAATACTGAAACCAAGTAACTAAGTTTACTAAGAATAAGAAGAATGCCCCGACCCCAAATAAATTGAGATATGGGAAGGTGATTTATAATTTAAATACTGAAGCCTGAAATTCACATTTCAATCACATATGAACGTGTTTTTAATTGCCGTTAATGAGTGATTGTGTAAGAATTCAAAAGCAGAGTTTGCTTACATTTTCATCAGATACTTTAGGAACTACGCAGCCCTTTTTTGTTGTGATGATATTAACGATCGGCGATTGATGATTGACGTTACATTGTTTTTCATTTAGGTAACATAAGGTACACAACTGCAGTGGTGCTCGTTACCAGGCAGTTGGTAATTGCAACAGCGCTTGAAATTGACAAACTGCCTAAAGAAGACTTCAGGTAAAATAATAGACCTAAAGTAATGCCAATATCTTATGTTGTACTATATCATCTCATAAAAAATTTACAAATGTTTGCAAACTGTGCCCCCTCAGTCAATATGAGTGCCAAAAGCTACTTGTAGCAGTGTTCACTGATCTAGAATGAAGAAAAATAAAAAGTACCAAGAAAACGAAGACACAAGATCATAAGACCTTTCCATCTGTTCGAACGTAATGTTGAGAGTTGGTGACCAAATCGATTTGATTTCAAATTTAAAATCAAAACATAGTGACAATGAAATCTTTAAGAATCTATGCGGAAATCTCCCATAAGTCTGCAGTGTTTTTAATGTTAAGACTTGAGATGCTTTTAATTATGCCAATAGACTTGAATTCATAATTTGGAATGTCCTTACTGGAGTTTTTTTTTTTTTCGATGATTTTGTAACCCCTATTAGGATGTTGGCAAATTAATTTTCTAGACTCAGCAACTTTTAACTGATCTGAAATGGTTTCATTATCAATTTTTAGAGACAGCTCATTCTAACCTCGATGTTTTGTGTTTCCAGATTCTTAGTTTATTATATGAAATACTCATTTGGTACTTATTCATTTAGATTTCGCTTTACCGCAGACTCTTCGAATAAGTTCGAGGGTTACAATATGCAGATCAGTGTTAGACACATATTACAGAATTATTATTTTCACAGAATTTCAAATTATTTATAAATATAATTATATTGATGGTGATGATGACATAAATTCAATCAAATTCAATCATTCCTATTAATATTTTTTACACGCTTTATATTAGCTTCACTTGTATGTTTGTATATTTGTATGTTTGTATATTTGTATGTTTGTTTGTAACCGACTCCTTATAGTGCGATTTTGACCCACTTTAAACGACCAGATTTCATTCAAACTTTGCACACCTGTCAAGGACTGATGACAATGCAATAATTTCATAAATTTGTGCCATTATCCTTGCCAGGGTTACCAGGGCAGCAAAAAAACTGTCACAAACTACGCTGACATACGTCTCAAAATTCAAAATACCCTAAAAAATAGAAAATAAATAATAGTTTAAAAAAACTAAAAAAACACGCTTCCATGGAAAACCAAACTAAAAAGTACAAAATAATGGAAAAAAAGCGTGGGGTGCCTGATATCAATAAAAAAATACCTTAAAAGCACCCCACGCTTTTTTTCCATTATTTTGTACTTTTTAGTTTGGTTTTCCATGGAAGCGTGTTTTTTAGTTTTTTTAAACTATTATTTATTTCATGAAACACTTATTCAATGTGATTAATTGGGGTTTTGTTGATGATTTTAATGAGGCACAACTCTGTATAGCCATATTTGTTACGATCGCAAATTACATGATTAAGGAATCAATATACAAACTGACACCAAACTGCGAATTGCAAAAAGCAGAAGAAAGTTTGAATCTCGCAGGATACCGTAGCGCATCCAACTAAAGTTCTGTGAATTAACCATTTTTTTTTTTACACGCTTTATATTAGCTTCACTTGTATGTTTGTATGTTTGTTTGTAACCGACTCCTTATAGCGCGATTTTGACCCACTTTAAACGACCAGATTTCATTCAAACTTTGCACACCTGTCAAGGACCGATGACAATGCAATAATTTCATAAATTTGTGCCATTATCCTTGCCAGGGTTCCCAGCACAGCAAAAAAAACTGTCTTCGAAAACTACGCTGACATACGTCTCAAAATTCGAAACACCCTAAAAAATAGAAAATAAATAATAGTTTAAAAAAACTAACAAACACGCTAAAACCAAACTAAAAAGTACAAAATAATGGAAAAAAAGCGTGGGGTGCCTAATATCAATAAAAAAAATACCTTAAAAAGCACCCCACGCTTTTTTTCATTATTTTGTACTTTTTAGTTTAGTTTTCAATGGAAGCGTGTTTTTTAGTTTTTTTAAACTATTATTTTTATTTGAAGACTTTAATGTCACTGTTATGCCTTTAATTTTTACTACAAGCGAATAGATAATTTCATTAAAATATTCCATATTTCCTTGACGCAAAAAGTGTTTGTAAATGGTTTAACTGAGTTTTCTGCCTCTGTTTCCACCATATTTCAGAGCCAGAGCACGCGTGGTCATCGGTCACAACTGCAGCGCCGGACCAGGAGTTGGTATTCGTGACTACAGCTACCATCCTGACTATTCCAAAAACACCTTTAGTACAATAGCTTTGATCCAGCTGGAAACTGACTACGTGACCTTCGGTAACAATATCCTGGAATCAAAATTTATTGATGATTTGGCAAATGTGCTGAAAGATTATATCTCTGATTTTCTCTCCTCCTAGCCTATCTTATGTTGTACAAATGCTGAAGGTGGTACCTATTATTTAAAGTTAAAAAGATCTTTCTTTTCCAGCATATTTAATTGATAGACTTCACATAAAACGTTAACCCCTAATATACTGTGCCAAGTGCGTGTCAGACTACGTACTTTATGAAATGTCACAGTTTTGATTAAATTAACCATTAGCAAAAGTACATACATCTTTTATGGGGTACTGTGTTAAATGTTACAACAAAATACCTTCTGATATATTGCAATTAAATGAAAGGAGGTTTAAAAGTCATATTAAAAGTACACTTTGTAAACGAGCTTATTACAAATTAGAGGACTACATCCAAGATAAGAACGCTTGGAAACATGCTCGTCTCGCTCCATAGGACAGTCTTAGAGTTTATCAAACTAATTGCTAACTTAATTGTGTAGATAATATTTATTTTTTCTTCTATGACACTGTTTTACATTCTGTAATTACTGTAACTCACACACTGACAGTTTATATGGGTAGTTCATATAATTGTTTTTTTATTTAACTGCTTTTGTTAATTTTTTTTTTCTTTTAATTTCATTTATTGTGTATATGTATCATTTGCATCGTTGTATATGTAAGCGGGCACGCCCTTTATGCCTGGAGGCTTTAGTAAGGTTTTAATCTCTGTTTACGATTTTGTTTCATTATTTATTTCAGCTTGAGTTTAGTTTTCAATGTTTTGTTGGTATAATGGCGTGTGCTAGCTGACATATGGCGAATAATGTATGTTTTGTTTTATTATATTAATAACTTATACAATATTGTATAGAATCAAGTTCTTCTAACTTAACAGACAGCTGTGCTGCTGGGGAGTTTGTTCCGCCACTTCTTCTTCCCAGCTAAAGCACTAGGAAGTGTCGAAGGGCGGGCGTTTTGGGGGGACTGTCTTATGTTACTTTGACGTTCAAAAAGTGCTGACTCTCAGCCTAGTTTGAATAAATGACTTTTGATTTTGATTTGATTAACAGCAACAAATACTAGGTATACAAATACAGACCTATTAATTATAACTATGATAGTAAACTATGAAATGTTAGATAACTTCAGAAAAGCAACAACCTGGCAAGCGCTAGCATAAAAGGTTCCCTATAAATTGACAAATGTTATTATACCATTGACGAATACTTAAATGACGAATTAATTTAGAATCATTAATATTGACATTAAAATATTTTGACATTTTAATTATTTTGACATTTCAATTATTATGACATGTTCTTATTTTTTTTTTTGTTGACATACGAATTCTGAAGTTTTTATAATTCCTCATTTAGGTCTGACATACATAATTAAAATATTCAATAATTGTTTCAATTCATTTTCTATTTCGATACCATATTGCACGATCTTTAGATATTTTTTAGTAAATGGTTATTTGTAATCCCCTTCTTAATTTGGACACCATATTTGTACGCCTCCTGGCATAACATAGCGCTCAGTTCATCAAAATAAGATCTGTATTTTTTACCTATGTAAACAAATAAATAAACTGAACTGAACTGAACCGTACCGTACCGTGTGGTGCCGGACGTAAAGAATAACACCACCCCCTTTCTTCCCGTGGGTGTCGTAAAAGGCGACTAAGGGACTTACTAGAGAATGGGCAGCAGCGTTCTCTATGCATTTTACCACCATACTGCGATCGCCAACCCGCCTGCCAAGCGTGGCGATTATGGCAAAGCCCCCCAAATTGGGGGAGGCCTAAGTCCAGCAGTGGACGTCTTACGGCTGAAATGATGAACTGAACCTATTTAAATTATTTAGTGAGGTGATCTATCATAAGATATTAATTGTAACACATAATTTCAGAGTTGCGTCCCATTTGTCCACCTCCGAGTGCGTTGCCCTTACTAAAGCACGAGATCTTCGCTAAGGTGTTTTCCGAAGGTAGGTAATTAAGGAAAGGATGCAAGGGCAGTAGATCATGTACTTCGACATATGAGCAGCAGGTTGTGGGGTCAGATTCAGGCAAGCACTTTGTGTAATCTAACATTGCTCTCAAAACAGTGAACTAAACACACTAAGGAAACTGAAATGTCCCACAACCAAAAGTTCGAAGACATGGACATTTTCCAACCAGCACTGGGTTGTCGCGTGATAGATCCCACTCGCTCTTGAGAAGAGGAGGTCTGTATCCCAGCAATGAGGACATGATGTTTAGTGGGTTTAAGTTCGGTGGGCAAAATCCAGAGGGACCATAAATATGGGTCCTTCTAATGGCGATGTTAAAAATTGAACTAAGTAAAGACAGCTACTCAGGAAGTATGTGTCTTATATTACTGGATTTATAAAGTCAGGATATAACCTGGATGAGGCTGGCATAACTCTTTCACTCACATACACACGCACACACACATAACTCCACGATAAACACACTGAAGACATACACAACACTTTCATTTTTTTTTTTTTGTTTTTCGTTTTCCCTTGTTTTTTTTTATTTTTATTTCTCTTAAACTAGCCCTAATGGATTATTGTATATAAGGCGTCCTACTTTCTATATGCTCATCACTTTGAAGGGACACTGACTTCTAAGATCCAGGTACATAAACCTAGATTAGAAGTCAGGGTTTTTCACTCTAGAATACTAAGCTTAAGCCATTTTTTTTAAATGTAAACAATGAAAATTAATTTATGGAGAAATAAAGATTTATTTATTTATAAAAAGCGTGTAGATTGACACTACATAGAGAGAGGCCTAGCAGTAGGTGAAGTCATGCTGTGAATTATAATAATAAAGATTAACAGCAAGCAGTAATGACTTTTTGTAGACGTACAATTAATAACAACATATTGTTTATTTTAGATACAAACACACACACTCCATGTAGCTAGCCACTAACAATGACTTCATAAAACTAAACTGAGTTTTTCAATCTTTTCTTTGGTGAATTAACTGAAGAATGCCTAAAAAGCCCAGTGTCGATAAACAAAAAACCGTATACGGAAACTTGATGGGATCAAACATAGAATTAATTTCTTTCAAAAAGATGCTACAGCGTACATGAAGCTGCAACGTTGCAGGCGTCGTTGATTACAGAGTTTGCTGTGGTCGAAAAGAAATAGGCGATTAACACACGGCACCGCGCACCGCCGCGGTAGGCGGTGAAGCGGATCTGATGTCGCATTGCCCTCTATTTAATCTGTTACACCGGTCAATCCGCTTTAGCGCCACCGCCCTCCGCGGCGGTGCGCGGTGCCGTATGATAATCGCCATAGTATGATAATGAGTAAATAGATAAATAAATGTAATGTAATGTAATGAGTGACTTTGGTACCGCAGCAGCCATCATTAATGCTTATCAAAGCCCTAAGCTACAGGATTCTTTAAAAATCGTTGGCTGCACGTAGGGAAGTTGTCCGGAAGTACTCAGCATCATGTATTATCTTGCCAATTCTATACATGAAAACACTGCAACAATATTCTGGATTCATAACTAATCATCACGAATAATAAGTAACAGCGATGCATTTTTTCTTAGTCATTTTGAGTAAATTGAGTAAATCCAAAATAACCCTAGGGTTATTTTGGATTTACTCAATTTACTCAAAATTTATTAAAAATAACATACAAATGCATATATATTTTTATAAAGTCCATTTATCAGACTACACCCCAGATTAAAAGAAAACATTTTTTTTTGCGTAAACAATTTTTTATTAGAATAAAGAAAAAACGTGAAATAATGGTAAAACAAACAATTAATGTGTTTCTCAAGAAAATGTTAAAAAAAAATAAGGAAAAACTTTTAAACAGTTATGTGAAAAATCAGTAGTCAATAAAACCAACCATGACGTTAATAACGGTCCTGAAACAGTTTTTCATGCTTTGGATTAAGTTATCCAAGTCTTGCTGCGGTATATTGTCCCAGGTGGCTAAAATGCAAAAAAAAGTTGCTCTTCCGTCGCAATGTTTGCAGGGAAATTCTTCAAAGCCTATCTTTGGAGCGTGACCCACCCGTGTTCTATGGGGTTTAGGTCTGGCAATTGAGCAGGCCAGCCTAAGGTCGATACGTTGTGCTCCTGCAACCAGCTCGTCACCACTCTCGCTGTGTGCGGACGGGCGTTATCGTGCATGAACGTGAATTCTTGGCCCATTTGTAGTCGATGGAGGTAGATTATTGGTACTAGCGCCTCGATACGGTATTTTTTAGCTGTCATGGTGTTTCTGATCCAAACGAAGTCTGTTCTACCACCAACACGAACTCCCGCCCAAACCATAATTGTCCCGCCGTGGTATGAATGGACTTCCTGAGGATGTTGCAGACGGCTCTCACGACCAGAAACTCACCAAACACGTACTCTACGTGTATCGGGATGGAAACCGAACCGGGAATTATCGGTAAACAGCGCTACAGACCACTGGTTATCTTCCCAGAGCAAATGTTCACGAGCCCACTACTCTACGTGTATCGGGATGGAAACCGAACCGGGACTCATCGGTAAAGAGCACTACAGACCACTGGTTATCTTCCCAGAGCAAATGTTCACGAGCCCACTTTAGGCGTCGTCCACGATTTCCTCGGCGTAGTGCTGAAGTACGAAGCGGTCTGCAAGCATAAAGGTTAACTTCATGCAGCCTTCTCCTCACAGTTTGGTCACTCACAAGCAACTGGTGCTCTGACTGGAGCCTCTGAACCAACTGCATGGCCGTAACATTTGGTTGTCTTCTCGCGGCAACTTGCAAAAATCGGCCTTGTCGTTGAGTGGTTATGCGCTTCCCGCCTGAGTGCCTTTCAGCCACTTCACCAGTAGCACGATAACGTGACCATAACCTTTCACATTTCACGTTTTGTCTTGTTTCAGTCTCTTCAGCAATACCTAGTTTGGGAGTCAGTAGATAAATTAGTTTCACATCTTTATACCAAATTATTGTACAATTGATTGGTCACCATATTATAGATAACTAGTTTCTGCCCGCGATTTCGTCTGCGTTAAATTTCTTGTTCCCCCGACCCTTTGCGTCGCGTCGAATCGCCTACCCATGCGATTTTCCCCGTTTTTGCAACATTTTTCATTACTGCTCCGCTCTTCTTGATTGTAGCGTGATGTTATATAATGTATAACCTTCCTCGATAAATAGGCTATCCAACACAAAAAGAATATTTCAATTCGGACCAGTAGTTCCTGAGATTAGCGCGTTCAATCAAACAAACAAACAAACTCTTCAGCTTTATAATATTAAGTATAGATAAAGCATTAATAAAGCATTAATTAAATAATACTCCGTTGAGTAGCCCCAGCTTGGAGCATGCCTACTGACCTTAACATTTCCTCTCTCATTAAATGGCGCCGCTGCATGATGGATACAATAACATTAATTGGAAATTAACCGATAACATGTTATAAAACTTAAATTTGACACAAAAAAATAGCCAAAAACTACTGTAAATGAAACCTTTGGACTTCGCTACTATTACGCCGCGTAAATCTTTTGTTTTTAATTTATTTTTTCAAATTCAAATTTAGAATCGTTCAAAAAGGTTTACAAAATAAGCTTTCTTCAAAAGAATTTAAAACTGGCCAGTATTTTTTGAGTTTAAGAACCTTATACAAAATATCCCTAGACGGTGTTGTACACACTATATCTTACTGCTAACCAAATTTATTAACATGACCAATAAGGAACCATTACATAATATATTTTTTAGATACAGAAAATCATGGAGATAATTTTAAAGAAAATAATTTTATATTCGATATCTACAATGAAGCCCTTTAAGTCTAACTATGTTTATTTTCTATCGCCGCTGTTTTTATTAGCTATACATTTTTGTGCGTTCGACTTACCTTGATTTTATATTTTTTAGATTGCAATGAATCCAGGATGACGATACACAAGATGATGTTCGTTTCAACGGAGGAGTGCAAAACTTATTACAGGCGGGCTGAGGTGATATTATTATATCTTTAGAAGTATGAGAAGCATGTTCGATAGTTTCAGAAACTTTGCTTGCGGGATGTAGGATTTGTGTGACGTCACGCGTTTGTGTGTTTCGTAGGGCATTGCACCGTGCAACTAGCATATACAACGTGGTGAAGATAATATGACTTTAATTGAAAGCACTGGCATTGCTGGTTCATAGAAACATTCATAAATTATCAAATATATCCTAACATCGAAATTAAAAAAAACGATTTTTTCTAACAAACTAAATAGCATAAAACTGTCCACAAAATAGAACATCATTTAGAAATATTGGTTCACTGACCTGCGATAAGAGCGGCAACCAAGCGTGGTTTCATTATAAAGCGCCGGCGACGAACCCGCGTAGCGACAGGTGACGTATAGGTAATGTTTTGCCACGATTAATAATATTATTAATGCTCCATTACAATACCTACATTAAATCACAGATTATTAACGAAATAGTCAGGCACCATTCACCAGCGAGTTATTCACTAATCAATTTATTAATCACAATCATTTTTCGATCACATAACTAAGAAGTCAGTATTATTATTTTTTATTTTCAACATGTCCGTCGTGTTCTTGAATACACAGTGTACACCGACGAATAATGTTATTTTTCACTCTTGATAATAGGTCACCAGTAGCAGCCATGTCTTTCAATTTATTAAAAGATATTATAATCCTATTTTTAACTTCTGTGGAGTATACCTCATTTTTGATGTGACCCCACAAGAAGAAATCCAGTGGCGTGAGATCTGGTGACCTCGCTGGCCACCGCACTGGTCCATAACGGCCAACCCACTGCTGTCCGAACATTTGAGACAAACGCTCTCTTGCAGACACAACTGAATGAGTTGGTGCTCCGTCTAACTAGTACCACATTTGCCTGTCCACGTCTAGCGAAAGTTCATCCGTGTATTCGGAAACGGGTCCATTGAGGAGTTCTAAGAACTTCACAGCATTTAAATTGCCATTAATAAATACTGGACCAATTATGGTATTTCTGTGTATGCCAGCCCACACATTGACAGCAAATCTGTACTGATGCGAAGTCTCCCGTACTAGATGCGGTTTCTCGCAGCTCCAGTACCGAAGGTTCTGTCGATTCCATAAACCATTCCTTGTGAATGTACGTTCGTCAGTTGCACAGGAAGTCAGGATTCTCTAGATGTTTGGGTTCCATTCAGCGACAGAAAGTTTCTCTTACTGGCTTGTCTCTCCGTAATAACGCTTGAACTTTCTTGTACTTATAAGGCCTGCGTTTGTCTCGTTTTAAAACTTTTTGAATCGTTCTGTGATTTACACGAAAATGTCGACCTGCTTTACGCAGACTAGACGTCGGGTTGCGATCAAAATAATTTAAAATCCTTTCGTCTGGGATGACAATTGCACGCTAAGGAGCACCAACTACATGCGGGGTTAGGGATCGATTTTCCCGTATCCTCTGGACAGCCTGTACAATAGTCCACCCGTGAGTCGGACACATCCGGTTGTTCCCATACCTCTCTCGGTATGTCCGTATTGCTAAAGCGACATTTCCGTGACACTCCCCATAAATTAAAATCAAATCGGTGTACTCCGAAGCTGAGTAATTATAACGAGGCATGATGATTTATAATTATAATGCAACAAAAACTTCAAACACAGTCAGTATTAAGCGTCTAATTTCGCAAAGTTTACTTATCAATTAAACTAAGTACCTATTCTACGTATGTGTCCTGTCACTATTACAACAAAGCGTCAAATTTCGCACAATTCACTCACTTAAGCGTCTTAAAAAAAGATACGAAAACTTTCGAGCGGCGACTTCCGAAGAGCGCGGGCGCATCAAAATTCCACAGCGGAAGGAAGCACGTCCGGTGACACACTGACCGAGTGACCGTGGCCAGACAATATGGCTACCCCTCCCGTATATCCGCGCGGCGGCGCCCCGCGTTCGCCTTGGGTGCACTCGCGCACGAAAGTACTATGCCTGTTATTTTATTTTTGAACTAGAACTAACTAACTTTCGCTCGTCGTTTCGTTTATTCTGTAACATTCTGTAATTTCCTTTGCAACTTGCCTATAGTAGGCAATTATTGGAACGAAGTTCCTTATCGCGCGTTGCGAAAGGGCTAGACGGAAAAAAATAAGACCAAAAGTTGTAACGAAACTTTTTAGTTGTAAGCCGTGCGGCGTGCGCAAGCCAGTTATTTTCGTTTCGTCTTTCTATTTCGCATTGAACAGTGTGGTGTCGCGACGATTATTTTTGTTGAGTGTATACAGGTTTTTTGTACATAATAAATAATAAAATAATCATCCGTTGAAAATTCTTTAAAAAAATAAATTACAATTCCTTCACTAATTAATCGAAAGGAACTTCGTTCCATCCGGGTGGATTCTTTTTGTAACACCCTGGTCAAAGCTGTCAATGTCTGTTATTGGTTTTTGTTTGACTATTTTATTTTTTGCCAGGAGTTCGGAAGACAGTAAAAAAATCCGAATCTTTGGAACTTTTTACAATTCGTCTCACTGTAAACTCATACATTGTTTTTAATTATCAATTGAATTATTATGAGCCTCTCTCTTCATTATTTTTCTCAATTTTCTATGTAAAACCATTTCAGAATTAAACACTTTTGTGCGCGACGGTATTTTGAGAACGAATGTAACGTGAACACAGCACGGAAAGCTTCGGTCGAGTGACGAACCAATAGCGCACCCGCAACATGCGGCGCGTCACGCGCCCGCCCGCGCCCTACCTCATAGCGAGCTGGCAACGTGTGGAATACTGATGTCCCTGGGGGTTGATAACTTGTCGCGTGCTCGCCTATTAACAATACATCATGTAGAAAATGCTTAAAATGAAAAAGAATGTCCTGTGGCTAAACTACTGGATATATTTGATTGATTTTTTTGTGTGCAGGTTGATAATATAATAACTTATACGAAGTTTAATTAAAAGTCATATAGTCCTCTCCGCGTTGTATACAAGGTCCCAAAAAGAATTGTGGGTAATCCACCAGACCTTACACCCGTCTGGTTAAAGAATCTTTTCCTTCCTATGTAGGATGTATGAACTTTACACTCTATTCCTCATACCTCTATAAACTAAAATAGCTGCTTCCATAAAGCTAAAATTATCTTTTTCAGCTGGATATAGATACGATGTGGCCAACTTACACCGCATGTGCCAGGACCATAACGAAAGGTCACTGCATCTGGAGGAGTGGTGCACTCCTCGTGATGAAAGTGGGCGACCGCTGGAGTCTGGTTGAGTATCGTAATCTCTAACTCTCTCTTAGCATTATTTTGTCTTATCCCCAATTATGGTTGAATCGTGTCCTAAAATAATCCAATTCTATTCAGGCGTGACGAATGAAATGGTAGCAGATAGAAATATAGGGATGATTTCGCATTCATAATAGATGACTGATCTCGGAAGGGTAGGCGTGGAATAAGTACCTCGTAACTTCGGAAATGTGTTACAGCTTTTTTTTTTTTTTTTTGGATGGGAAATCATCAAATGACTTCTCCCGCTCTGGGCGGAGCGGGAGGGCATGTCAGACTTTTACTGACTAAAACCCACCCGTGTTCCTTCAGTTGCCCATGTGCCAGGGTCACGATATCTCTTTCGAACAATCACGCGACCCTGGCAGGCATCGGTCCTAGCAGACCCCTTCAGTGTTGCTGACATCTCTTTGAGGCGCGCGTGGAACACTACGCGCCGTCGACCCGAGCCTGGTCCTTACCGGGCGGCGAGCTACCCATTGATCGCCACCCGCAAGCTCGCGCCTACGGTGGCCGGGAGTCCGCAATCGACTCCCGGCGCCCGGGGCGTCTCCTCCTGCGGCGGCTAGGGACGTGAGGGCGCAGAGACTGCCATTCCCTCACGCGCCCCGCCTCCTCCTTCGCGAGCATTACTGCTTCGCAGAAGGAGGTGACGGCTTCCCATGCCCTCTCGCTCCGTACCATAGCTCGCACCAGGGCCGGACGCGAGAGGTCGCCGCCGCCGATCGCCTCCACGAGGACACGGCGGTGCTCCGCCCAGGCAGGGCACACTTCCACCGTATGCTCCACCGTAAAACAAAAAGGAATTATAAAAATTATTATAATTAAAAATTTTATCATTTTATTTGTTTATTTATATATATATATATATATATATTAGGTTTGTTACTGAGTAGAATAGTGTTACAACCAGAACACCGGACCGGGCTATCCCCTTGTGGCTTTTTATTTTTTTTGTGATTGTCGTCTCGTAGTTGACCTTGAGATGTCGAAGCCTCCAGCCAGGCGGCAAATTTCTGACAATACTGTGTGACTGTAAATGGAATAAGTTTGCTAGCGATAAATGTACAGAAAATTTGATTGTTATGAACAACTATTTTTAATCATAGAAAAGTTCATAGGTATACGTGAGAAAAGTAAGACAGTAGAAGTGTGATCGACTTTATTATTGTGGATGAAAGATTAAAGAGTAAAGTTACAGATACTACAGCATATTGGGCTGTTAATGTAGGGAGACGTCTTTATCTGGTTATTTGTCTGGTGGATGGTCTGTTCAGGTATTCGACACGGGTACGTCACCGAGTTAGTGTTCCTATAACTGGTCTAGAAAAAATAAAAGTAGAAAGCATGCAAGACATGAAAGTAAAAGAGTAATATAAACAGGAAGTAAAGGTGGAGATAGATAAAATATTTGATGATACAAATGATTATAGTATATCAAATCAAATCAAATCAAATCAATCTTTATTTGTGAACATAAGTACAAAAAGGTGTTATTTATACATTTTAGCTGATCTGTATGTTCGGCCAATAATCGGCATACAAATATAATATTATAAGCAGGTTATTTTTACTATCATAATTATTAAACTCCAGGATAAAAGAAATGAAGCAATTGAAAAATGTCATGAGCCGCATAAAATAAAGTAATTGAATTATATTATTAATTATTAAGAATAGAAGAGGGGATGTACTGAAAAATAGTATGGTGCAAGAAGCCACAAAAGTATGTTGTATGGCACAGAGTAAAAGTGGTAGTAGATTTTTGGGTAGATGGTGAAGTTAATGGGGTTGTGCAGGAGATAAATGAGGCTTGGCTTCATTTGTCAGCTATAGCTAACTTAAGACCCAAAATAGGATGCGTATATGACCAGATATACTAACATAAACGAAACAAAAAGAGTATGTAAGGATCGTAGCAGGTCAGGAAATCTGTGCCGGTCATCAAGGAGAATGGAACCGGTGAGAGATGTCGTGCGGTGTCCCACAGTGATCAGTCATGGGGCCGCATCTGTGGGACATCGGGTAAGACTGGGTGCTGCGCCCCGAACTCCCTAAGGGCGTCAGCCTAGTTTGCTACGCTGACGCCGTTGGGGACCGCCGTCTCACCTTCTAACGCAGGTCCTCATCGGGCATGGGTGCTTTGAGGGGTTCCTGTTTAGGATAAAGCGGAAGGAAACGCTCGGGTGTTTCCATTGCGAGGAAACGTCTGGAGGACACGGTGGAGCATACTGTGGTGTGACCTGCCTGGGCTAAGCACCGTCGTGTCCTCGTGGAGGTGGTCGACGGCGGCGACCTCTCTCGTCCAGCCCTAGTGCGAGCCATGGTACGGAGTGAGAGGGCATGGGAAGCCGTCACCTCCTTCTCCGGAGCAGTAATGCTCGCGAAGGAAGAGGCGTGGCGCGTGAGGGAGTGGCAATCTTTGCGCCCTCACGTCCCTAGCCACCGCAGGAGGAGACGCCTCGAGCGTCCGGAGTGGATCGCGGATTCCCGGCCACCGTAGGCGCGGGTTTGTCAGGACCAGTGTTCCACGCGCGCCTCAAAGAGATATCAGCAGTACTGGAGGGGTCTGCTAGGACCGATGCCAGCCAGGGTCGCGAGATTTGTTCGAAAGAGATACCGTGGCCCTGGCACATGGGCAACTGAAGGAATACGGGTGGGTTTTAGTCAGTAAAAGTCTGACACGCCCTTCTGCTCCACCCAGGGCGGAAGACATCATTTGAGAAATGCCCAGCCACAAAAAAAAGGATCGTAGCAGGTGGCGTTCTGTAGTTTCTGCCTAATCCCATGGGTAAATGCGTAAGTTTATATGTATGTATTTTCTTTTTTTCTCGATTTTATACATATTTTTGTATTTTTTAAAAAATAAATGTTAAAATTGTAATTTTATATTGGTGCCGAAAATACAGGCTTGCCTAGTTTGGGGCTAATGTAAAATAAAATCTAATAATATCTTCTTAATAATATCTTAGGACAACCAACACACCGTTATCTGATCCTAAACTAGGCAGAGCCTGTACGGCAACCAGACAACTGATAAATATACTTATATATTTCTAAACACATACATATTATAGATAAATTACACCCAGACACAGAACAAATGATTGTGCTCATCACACAAAGATTTGTCCTGGGTGGGAATCGAACCCACGACCTCAGTCTTAGCAGTCAGGGTCACTAACCACTAGACTAACAGGCCAGTCGAAATATGTTTTTAGCACTAAAATTGTTATTAAGAAAAAAGTTGCATTGTATATTTTCTTCCGAAAGATTTATATGTATGTATGTATGTTTATTACATGCCAAAACAAGTCAATAATTATAAAGTAATTTTTTTGGTGCTTACATTGCTAAAGCTAGCTAATTCTTACGAGATACATTCTATAGTTATATGGCCTCCGTACCATACACTGTATAATTACACAACCGTGAGAGAGGCAGGTCATTAGTTTACAATTATTAGATAAATTGTATCTATAGAACTGTATATAACCTTCCCTAAGACTTCTGAATCTCCTAATACGCAGATTTAAATGTACGAGCATATTCGTCTAGAATATGGAGACCCAGGAAAAAATGGGGGCATTGTGTAGAGTCTACACGCCCCCATTTTTTTTTCTGGGTCTCTTACCACCCCCCTTTAGGCCGGCAGCGCCCACAAGGGGGCGTTATCGCCCACTTTGGGAAAGGCTGTTCTAGACCAACGAAGCAGTCCAAACCAGGACTGTGACCAGGGAATCCCTCATTAGTCTAGCGGTAGCTAGCGCCACTGCTGAACATGAGGTCCTGGGTTCGATTTCAAGGCCAAACAGTTTTTGGGTTTTTTCCATCTGGAAATTCTCTGTAGCAGCCCGGAGCCTGGATTTGAGCCCGGTTGATGGCAATAGGCTCGCCCGCTATTACATGGGACTTAAACATAACAGGCGAAATGTGGGTGTAGTATAGGTACATCTCTGCCCAACCCTTCATGGAAACAAGGCGTGATGTTATGTTATGAGAGTGTTCTATTTCCGCCTGACACAGGTTCTCACCGGGCATGGGTGCTTCGGTGGGATCCTGTTCAGGATAAAGCGGGAGAAAACGCCCGGGTGTTTCCATTGTGAGGATCGTCTAGAGGACACGGTGGAGCATACGGTGGACGTGTGCCCTGCCTGGGCGGAGCACCGCCGTGTCCTCGTGGAGGCGATTAGCGGCGGCGACCTCTCGTGTCCGGCCCTGGTGCGAGCCATGGTACGGAGCGAGAGGGCATGGGAAGCCGTCACCTCCTTCTGCGAAGCAGTAATGCTCGCGAAGGAGGAGGCGGGGCGCGTGAGGGAGTGGCAGTCGCTGCGCCCTCACGTCCCTAGCCGCCGCAGGAGGAGACGCCCCGGGCGCCGGGAGTCGATTGCGGACTCCCGGCCACCGTAGGCGCGAGCTTGCGGGTGGCGAGCAATGGGTAGCTCGCCGCCCGGTAAGGACCAAGCTCGAGTCGACGGCGCGTAGTGTTCCACGCGCGCCTCAAAGAGATGTCAGCAGTACTGAAGGGGTCTGCTAGGACCGATGCCTGCCGGGGTCGCGTGATTGTTCGAAAGAGATACCGTGACCCTGGCACATGGGCAACTGAAGGAACACGGGTGGGTTTTAGTCAGTAAAAGTCTGACACGCCCTCCCGCTCCGCCCAGAGCGGGAGAAGTCATTTGATGAATTCCCATCCAAAAAAAAAAAAGAAAAAAAAAAGGGTGTTCTATTGTGATGATTAAGGCGCAACATTAGAGGTCATAAGCAGAGGTCGGAGTAGGTAGATTGAAATGGGATCAATGAACTGGCACGTATATATTAGTATGGATATGCCTCCGGGATTCAGGGATTTTGTAATTAATTTCAAATGTAGTAATGTGTAGAATAAAGAAAACATCAATATGAATAAGAAATGTTTAACCTTTTTGCTGTCTTTTTAATAATATATAGGTGATCGGCCTTCTACAGTAAGAAAAAAACAATTTTAAATGTTTACCTATCGCATTCATATAAATTTCTAATGTAGTACCTAGTTTAAAAATCCTTACTTTCACAATATTTGATTCAATCCCGTATGTACCAAAATGAAATTCCGGAAAAAAGGCTTATCCATGTTGTGATTTCTATGACTATTCATGATGCGAGTACGTAAAATCAATCTACCTACTCCGACCTCTGGTCATAAGTCATTTATTCATTTGTTTAACACAGGTACAATAATGATGATATTTAAAGAAAATAAAAAGTGCGCTATGTCATGCCATTGGGCGTACAAATGTTTTTGATGCAGTATAAAGCCAGCCAAGTCTCAATGATAAAATAAATACAATAAGCCTGAACAATAATAAAGAATTACATTATACATAACACAAAATAATTAACAATAAATAGGAATTAAAATTAAAGTCAATACATAAAATAAATAAAATAAATATCTTAGGACAACCAACACACCATTATCTGATCCCAAACTAGGCAGAGCCTGTACTATGGTAACCAGACAACTGATAAATATACTTATATATTTCTAAATACATACATATTATAGATAAATTACACCCAGACACAGAACAAATGATTGTGCTCATCACACAAAGATTTGTCCTGGGTGGGAATCGAACCCAGGACCTCAGTCTTAGCAGTCAGGGTCAGGGATACATTGCATGTCCACACACAGAATAAGTCCAAATACAATCGAATGTCAATATGAAATACTTATGTCAATATACAATACCTATGTCAATATGAAATGCTAATGTCAATATACAAAAAACTTATATCAAGGAAAACAGTACATTTATTTTATTGACATGTCAAAATTCTATTATTAAATTTTTGTCCGTAAAAAAATCCGAAATACTGTAATATGCTTTGTTTACCAGTAAGTATTTTAGCCGTTTCTTAAATAATCTTACATTTAATTCTTTGAGTGACCGTGGTAAATGGTTAAATATGACTGGAGCCATACAGAATACACATTTATACATTAAATCTGTGTGGGACCTTCTTACTCATAACCTATTGATATCCCGTCGACTTCGTTTCGAGGTATTTCTACTTGTATAAGTGTTTCTATTTGTACTTCGAGGTATTTGCATCAAAGCTGTCTTTTGGTGATGACTGATGGTTTTCAGCTGGGCTTTGGCGTATACGGGCCGGGTTGTGAGGCCCCTGCCAGGTTTTTAGACTATGGAATGTACCATGAGTGGGTGCGACGCAGCGTCGAGAGGATCGGCAGACCTGCCATCACCAAAATAGCGCCAAACTACGTCGTGTTGAGAAGAAGTGGGTTGTTATAATGTTTATCCTTTTAAGTCTCTACTACTCCCCTTGTTAAACAGACTAAATTACAAGAATAATAAATAATTAGCTTGCTCCCGCAGATTCACCCGCGTGGAGGTCTGAAATATAAATCTAAATGATAATTTATATAATTTATATATCTTTACATAGTATAAAACAATGTCGCATTTCGTGTTTGTACGCTTAAATCTTCTAAACTCCGCAACGGGTTTTAATGCGGTTTTCGTCAATCGATTTACTGGTATCAGGAGTTAAATAAAACAGTATTCAGATCGAATGAATCTATATTTGAACAGCTAGCTTATATTTACAATTTCACAGTTATTTTTGTGGTTGGAGCGCTATGATACAATATTTACATACACCAATCACAGAGGAGCAGGTGTAAACCCACTGCTTGTTGCTCGCTATATAAATACCGCGCGTCGGGTCGAAACCTCAGTAAAATCCGTTTAAGTTGTAAGAATCTTTTTAGGATTAACAACGAGATGTCCAACAAAAAAAAAATTAAACCTCAGTTGTATGCCCGCGCGCACGGCGCGCGGATCTTTATGTCATCTGCTACAAGATAAAAATGATTCAAGGAAAATATTTATATGTATAGCTTTGCCAGTGACTTCGCCCACGTATTATATGTATAAAACTTCCTCTTGAATCAGTCTATCTATTAAAAAAAAACTGCATCATAATCCGTTGCGTAGTGTTAAAGATCTTAGCAAACATAGGGACAGACAGAGGCAAGTGATTTTGTTTTATACTATGTAGTATGATATTAAGCTGAAGAGTTTGTTTGTTTGGATAAATGAGCTAATCTCAAGAACTACCGATTTGCATTGAAAAAATTGTTAAGTGTTGGATAGTCCATTTATATTGGAAGATTTATAGACTATATAACATCACACTAAGGCCCTTAGGAGCTGAGCAATAAAAAAAAAATATTCGCGCATACGAAGACCTTGCACGGGTAGGCGATTCGATGCGACGGGATGGTTTGGAATTTGACGCGAACGAAGTCGCAGGCTGAAGCTAGTTATGTATATGTAAAATTTTAAATACTGTAAGATACAATCTATACAGCGAGATTATAATCTGTCGAAAAATTGTGAACTGCAAAAATATTTACAATCTAAGGCATTATTTTTTAACAGATCTGAGAAACGTGTCCGTGGCAAACCGACAAAATGTGAACTGGTATCAAATTTAGATTTAGATTGCATCTTGCTCTAATACTATATAGCCAACTAACCACCATCAACTTGAAAGTAGCGCTTACCGGCCGCTGCTCAAGCACCGCTCGCTTTGCTCGCTCGGCTCGCCCGCGGTTGGTCACAGTTCTAACTTAACCTATAACCTGTAACGATATTCATAATATTACGATAATAATTACATTCCACAACAAACGAAATAACAAACAAATATGATGAATCGATATACATGACGTTCAACCAATCAGCGCACGAGCTGCGTTTCGTCCCATGCCATTTCACAATTTGACGGTTTCACTTCTATAGATTGTAATCTAACGAAAATGAATGCTTTTAATTATTACGAAAAAAAAAAACGAATTAAACTTTCGAAAGATTCGATCTCGCCAGATCGATTATGATGTGACGGTATTTACAATTTTAGGGGTGACGTATACAACGTAAACCTGGGTCATGGTTTAAAAGTACATTTGTGATTAATTTAATTTAATGAGTATTAATAGCTTAATACCACATAATATGAACCTGTACTTTTTTAAATATTGTGGTGAAAAAAAAAATTGTATTGTAAAGATCAATAAATTAAATAATTAAATTATCCTGCTTCTGGGAGGAGTTGGATAAAAATCATTCACATGTCTTATTGTTTTCAGCACTATCCCATATTCAGAGATTTGGTCCTTGCGACGAGGCAGAGATTAGAAAAGAACTTTACTCGGAGTCGAACGAAATCCGGCGCTTTTCAGACCCATTGGGACCGGGACCTCCAGGCAGATACCGTTTTAACGTAAGTTATACAAAATTCGTCAATTTAGACAGTTATACACATCATAATCCATCTCCTGCCCTGATCCCAATTTATTTGGTGTCGGCGCAAGATATCTTTTTCTTCCGTACTTCTGTATTAGTCGTCATCTCAGTAGTCATCCCCTTTCTATCCATTTCATAATTCACACAGTCCATCCATCGTTTCTTCGGTCTTCCTCTACTCTTATAGCTCTTGACATTCTTTCTCAAAACTTGGGCAGTGACACATTATTGGAAATCAAAATGTGGTTAAAAATGGAAAAATAACAAATTGATTAAATTAGTAACTGGAGCTTAATGTAGGTTGAAATACTCATTCAAAAGGGATACAATTGAACACAACGAAAATATACAGTTGTTTAGACCAAGACAATTAAAGTGGCTAGCCATACTTCATCAAATAATAAGTTCAAGTAGTTTGTACTGATCGTTGACTACGGTCAGTACAATCTTCTGCGTGACAAATCAAAATATTTTTGTATACCCAAGAGAGCGTTAACATAGATTCACACTAGGGTACACTCAGCATGCATCAGTAGGTTCTTCAGAAGCGTACAGCAGACATACATTTTTCTATAAAGGCAGTATACTGAAGTAAATTGACTTGATACGCCACTAGGCCTTGCAGCGTCCTGAAAACTAGAGTAAAAGGAAAAAAGAAAGAAAATCATTTATTTAGCACAGGCTAAATAACCCACAATATACAGCAGGAAAGGGTAGAATAAAAATAAAAATCAAATAAACAAGTGTGAGGTGCGATGACTAGCTAGTATTATAGTGTGCCTCAGGGCTGCGCCTTAAAAGTCCATTTCAGCAAAAATGCCAGACAACTAGTTGACAAAAAGTAATAACAGACAAAAAAGTATAGTGGCATCTGAACCGCTACTTACTGCGAATACTGACGTCACAAAACCTGCATCGCGCAAGCGAAGTTTATCGGAGTTTATCTATTATTAGAATAAACCAATAAACCGCTGAATATGATATTGTAATATTAAATAAGACTGCAAAAACAAACAAAAAAAAATAACAAACCAATTCGGGTGGTAAATATATAAATGAATCCGATGCATGATAGACCGCATGTGCAGCTAAGGAAAGATTTTTTTCCAAAAATGGCTCAGAACACAAAACCTGTCTTAAACACTGCGAGATTTTCACGATCCAATAACAATACCGACAGAAATACTGACATATAGTCAATTGGGTATATTCATACATCATATAATTGAAACATTTAGTGTGCCCATATTCAGCTTCCGTTGCGCATCTCAGAGGTACTGCTGTAAGCGTCGTCAAAAAGTGTCTATTGTCTCAATTACTCGAAAATATGGTGGCTGGTTATTCAATACTTTACAAGCTGTGTAAGGAAAGCTGCTATATACCCTGGGACTGAGTCGAGAGTTGTTGGGAGCATTGCCTTCTCCAGCATTCCCGTCTGTTTACTCGCAACTCAACTTAGCTTGTTTTATAAATAGTCCGGTTTCTGATATTTTACCACACCGAACAGGGGGCTTACTCTTCAACCTAATTTTAATTCCAATCTAAAGCCAATACGATTCCAATGTTAATTTTGCGTACACGTGATTCGGTATTCTTGAAAAGAATCGTATCAACATTGGAACAACAACAACGCCCGATCTCAATTCCACTTAGTTCTCCAAAATGGACACCCAATTTAAACACATTTTGGGACTTGCGTCGAACTCAAGAATACGAAACGTCAAAATTGCAATTTCAATCGATCGATAAATCAAGAGTAAGCACCCAGAAGGGCCAGAAGGCAAGCCAAGTGTAGTAGGCGTCTGGACTTCGTTTTTAGTGAAAAGTGCTTGCTAAGCAAGTCATGGCATCTGTGAGGCATATTGTAATAAAATCGAGAACAAACATTTTATACCTTTTTGAGTGAAGCGATCGATATGAATTAATATGCACGGGCCGTAAGCCATGTCAGCGTAGTTCAGCCTGGAAAAAAACTAGGATTTCCACTAGCTGTTCCTGTAGTTGGATAGATATATAAATAAGGCCTCAGATTGTATGAAACATTTAGACGGTAAAACAGTTTCGAACCGACTATGTATTTCCCAAAACGAAGGGCCTTGTCTATCACAAAACCGCAATCCGCTATCTTCATACCCTCGCTCAATTGTCCCTGTAAGTTTTAAGTTAAATGTCATAGGTAGTCGAGCCAACTGCTGTCTTGTGCCAAATAGCCTATATTTCGTTCTTGTGGGATCTAACGACAGGCAGTTCTTGTCTGACCAGCCAGAGGCGACTAAAAAAGTTACTAGAGAATGAGCAGCAACGTTCTCTATACATTTTACCACCATACTGCGGCCGCAATCTCGCCTGTCAAACATGCCGATTATGGCAACTGCCGCTTATCGGTCCTAATACAGAGCCCTGTGGGACTCCTCTCTCGAAAGAAAGAAATGAGTGTCGATCTAAAGGTAGAGCCGTCAGAGGTAACCCACAGCGGTCACTGCTTCCGCTGCAGTCAGCCTGGTCACAAGGCCGGCTCGTGCAATGCCACGCCGCACTGTTATGCATGTGCGGCGACTGGCAAGCCGGCCGATCACCGGGCTGGGAGTAAGGCCTGCGGTCCACCCACCAAGACCAGGGGCAAGGGCAAGCCCTCCGCCACCGTCGTCACCGCTGTCGCCGTTGCCGCCTCGACCACTGCTATCGTTGCCGGCACCACCACGGCAGGGCCCTCACAGGTGGCTCAAGAGGGGACTGAAGTGGAGTGTCAACAAAAGGTACTCCATTACGCCTCCTCCAAGCGAATATCAACCACTGCACCTCCGCTCAGGATCTGTTACTCCAGAGCATGGCGCAGTGGTCGATTAACATGACTGTGGTCGCTGAGCCGTAGTTTGTCCCGCCCAGGGAATTCAATACCCTGCCCTGGAGTTGCATCAGGGAGGCACTCCGGTATCACCGGGTGCCGACCTACCTCTGTCGCGTGGTCGAGGCTAACCTGACTGGCCGTCATCTATTCCGGTCACCAGGGAGACTGAAACCGGCGAGAGATGTCATGCGGTGTCCCACAGGGATCGGTCTTGGGGCCGTATTTGTGGGACAACGGGTACGACTGGATGCTGCGCGATGACCTCCCAAACGGCGTCAGCGTAGTTTGCTACACGGGAGGTCGTACAAAGCGGCGGCCGACTTAATGAAAAGAGATACCGTGACCCTGGCACATGGGCAACTGAAGGAACACGGGTGGGTTTTAGTCAGTAAAAGTCTGACACGCCCTCCCGCTCCGCCCAGAGCGGGAGAAGTCATTTGATGATTTCCCATCCAAAAAAAAGGGTAGAGCCGTCACCCAACCGCAACTCAACAAGTTACTCACAATTAAATTTACTTAGTTATACTTAATTACTTATGTATTAGTTAATTTAGATTCGAAAGTAATAGCGGGACATTTATAGCGTCAAATGCCTGTGAAAAATCGAGAAAAACTGATAATGAGCACATTCGTCTATCCTGTAAAGCAGTAGATGTACCGCGCTGTTATTAACCGACTTAAAAAAAGGAGGAGGTTATCAATTCGACTGTATTTTTTTTTTATGTTTGTTACCTCATAACTTTTGACTGGGTGAACCGATTTTAATGAGTCTTTTTGGAACGAAGTTCCTTATCGCGCGTTGTGAAAGGGGGCTAGACGGAAAAAATTCTTACGAAAAGTTTGCACGACATGCTTTAACCGACTTCAAAAAAACCGGCCAAGTGCGAGTCGGACTCGCGCACCGAGGGTTCCGTACAAACCTGCAGGTCATCATCATCATCATTCGTCATCATCGTTTATGAAATTAAATGTTTTTTTTTTAATTTTTATATTTGAGTTGACTGAATGAAAGGTAAATTGTGGTTTACGATTTATGACGTATTAAAAAAAAACTACTTACTAGATCTCGTTCAAACCAATTTTCGTTGGTAGTTTTCATGGTAATGTACATCATATATTTTTTTTAGTTTTATCATTCCCTTATTTTAGAAGTTACGGGGGGGGGGGGGGGACACATTTTACCACTTTGGAAGTGTCTCTCGCGCAAACTATTCAGTTTAGAAAAAAATGATATTAGAAACCTCAATTTCATTTTTAAAGACCTATCCATAGATACCCCACACGTAAGGGTTTGATTAATTTTTTTTTTTGTGTTTCAGTTCTATGTATGGGGAACCCCAAATATTATTGTTTTAAAAAAAAATGATATTAGAAACCTCAATATCATTTTTGAAGACCTATCCATAGATACCCCACACGTATGGGTTAGATGAAAAAAAAATTTTTGAGTTTCAATTCTATGTATGGGGAACCCCAAATATTATTGCTTTTTTTCTATTTTTGTGTGAAAATCTTAATGCGGTTTACTGAATACATCCACTTACCAAGTTTCAATAGCACAGCTCTTATAGTTTCGGAGAAAAGTGGCTGTGACATACTCGGACAGACAGACAGACAGACAGACAGACAGACATGGCGAATCTATAAGGGTTCCGTTTTTTGCCATTTGGCAACGGAACCCTAAAAAGGACGAGGTTTCTCAATTCGACCGTATATATTTTGTATGTTGTTGTTTTTTTTGTTGTGAGTACAGAGGGAGAGAGGGGGAGAGGGGGAGAGGGAGAGGGGAGAGGGGTAGAGGGGGAGAGGGAGTGAGGGGGGAGGGGGAGAGGGGGAGAAAGCGAGAGAGGTAGAGAGAGAGGGAGAGAGAGGTAGAGAGAGAGGGAGAGAGAGAGATAGAGAGAAGGAGATAGGGAGAGAGAGAGAATATTTTTGTTGAGTGTATACAGGTTTTTTGTACATAATAAATAATTTAAAAAATATAACTATTATGAATCCTGGAAAGGAACTTCGTTCCATCCGGGTGTCCCTTTTTTATTTGAAAACTGGTACTTTCCGAATGGTCCCATTTTAATTTGGTTCCATTCGGACAATGGGATCCATGTGAAAACCATATAAGTCTTAAATTTGCATTAAGTATTTGCGCGACAAATGAACGAATAACGCGATTAGATTAGAGCGGGGTATCTCATCATCAACATCATTTCAGCCGTAAGACGTCCACTGCTGGACTTAGGCCTCCCCCAATTTGGGGGGCTTTGCCATAATCGCCACGCTTGGCAAGCGGGTTGGCGATCGCAGTATGGTTGTAAAATGCATAGAGAACGCTGCTGCCCATCCTTTAGTAACTCCCTTAGTCGCCTTTTACGACACCCACAGGAAGAAATGGGGGTACCGACCACCGACTTCCGAAATTAAAGTTATTTTTGACTTTGTAGTGTTTTTTCAAGGAAGTCGGTTGTTACTTTATTGTAAAAAGTTTTTATTTTTAACTTTTTAGTTATGGTAGATACCCCGCACTTATCTAATCGCGTTATTCGTTCATTTGTCGCACAAATACTTAATGCAAATTTAAGACTTATGTGGTTTTCACATGGACCCCATTGTCCGAATGGAACCTAATTAAAATGGGACCATTCGGAAAGCACCAGCTTTTAAATAAAAAAAGAATCATCAAAATCGGTTCATTCAGTCAAAAGATACCTATGAGGTAACAAACATTTTTTTTTTTTTTTTAATACAGTTGAATTGATAACCTCCTCCTTTTTTGAAGTCGGTTAAAAACCTTAAATACAGTTCCTCAGACACCGAATTCCGAAATTAAAGTTGTTTTTGACTTTGTAGTGTTTTTTTAAGGAAGTCGGTTGTTATTTTTTCTAAAACCAGATTGTGAATCAGGTAGAATGTTATTTTGTTCCAAAATAAACGTAAATTGACGGCTAACCTTTTCTAAAACTTTAAGGGCGTAGTTCTTTTAAAGAGGATGGATTTGATTTTTTGGTAAGGGCCTAACGGAGGCAATTTTCCCAGGAGCAGAAAGGTGGGACAGCCAATATGTCCCAGGACATAAGATGCCAAATGCCTTGTAGCTTAGTAATATATAGTTTGCGTTGTTTATCTAGTAGCTGTAAATACGAACACTAGTTTTCGTGTACTGTCCAAATGTAACCATATGAAATTATTTTTGTACTGTGTTGAACATACGTAATAATTTTTCGTATGGAAAGGTGACGTTTCTTTGACTTTTTTTCAGTTAACAATAATCGGGGATGTGGAATACAGCTGTGTTATCCTAAGAGCGGACTATATAAAAGAAAGGACGAAAAATAAGACGCCGAAACTGCACCTGACACGCTATTGCGCAGGTAGTGCCATGACTTCCCTGTGTTTCACCGGAGTTCAATTCATAGAAATACAATTCTACGTCGAAATCGCATTCATGTACGAATTAAAATATAGCCTAGCGGTTTACGGGAGAACTGTTAAGGCTATAGATCCACATAGAGCACATAAATATGCTAATACTTATAACACTAAATATCCACCAGTTTTAAAATTTAAAGAATACAGAACGTTATTCAGACCGTATGTGACAAATAAAACGCATCCTTTATATGGTAAAAAAGAAATGACACATAGGAATGTAACCGGAAAACCCAAAACAACAACAAAACGCCCGGCCTACCGACTGCGCCAATTATGAAGGTGACAGCCGGAGGACTTAAAGAAAACCGAAGTTATTTTTATAGTGGTTTTAACTTTGGGGTTGGCATATTCTTTTATGGCATATACTACGTCTTGCTCTAAGTTCGATCCTGAAACCTGAATAAATGTACGGGTGTGTATCAAAAGGTTTAGTGGCGGTTGTACGTCGTTTAATATCTCCTACTATAGTTATGCATAACTGTCGGTGAAATTTATTCAAAGGTTCATCAGTAATAGGGATTTCTAAAATAGGGTTTTCAGTGCTGGTATGTGCAGTGAGAGTCGTAGAACTTGTTCGCGAAGGTGGTCGCTCTGAAGGGTTAGCTATCATTGACTCTGTCTCCTCATTGTTAATTTCTACTCGGGATAAGGCGTCGGCATTGGTGTTATATTTTCCCTTTTTATAAACTATAGTGTAGTCGTATTCACTTAGTTTAATTCGCCATCTAGTTAGTCTTGAGTTAGGTTCCTTAAGGTTCATTATCCACTGTAGTGGCTTGTGGTCGGTGTATATTTTGAATTTGCGACCAAATAAGTAAGGCCTAAAATACTTTGTAGCCCATACTATGGCTAAAAGCTCCTTTTCGATAGTACTGTAATTGATTTCACTATCGTTTAAGGTTCTTGAGGCGTAGCAGATGGGTTTATGTGAACCGATGGTGCCTTGTGAGAGTACAGCGCCTATAGCTACGTTAGAGGCGTCAGTGGTTATGATAAACTCTTTGGTGAAGTCGGGGTATTGTAAGATTGGGTCGTTTGTGAGTAAAGTCTTACATTTGTTGAAACAGTCAATGTAGTCGGGATCAAAAGTTATTTTATTAGTCTTTTTAAGGCATTTTGTCATAGGCTTGGTGATGTGGGCAAAATCAGGGATGTATTTTCTATAATAGCCTAATAATCCGAGGAACTGTTTTATTTCTTTCGGAGTTTTTGGTAATGGGTATTTTTCTATGGCTGCTATTTTATCAGGATTAGGCTTAACACCTTCTTCGCTGATTACATGACCTAAAAAAACCGTTTCTAACTTTAAAAATTCGGACTTATCCATCTGAATCTTAAAGTTAGATTCTTGCAATCTCTTAAATACTTTTTCTAAATTAGTCATGTGTTCTTGCAATGACGTACTAAAGATGATGACGTCATCCAAGTACACGAGGCAGATGTCATTTTGTAGGCCTCTAAGCACATTATCCATCACCCTTTGGAAGGTGGATGGAGAGTTCTTTAAACCCATGGGCATGCGCAAGAATTCAAAGTGCCCATGTTCTACATAAAAGGCTGTCTTCGGAATGTCATCAGGGTGCATCTCACATTGATAAAATCCAGATGCCATGTCTAGAGTAGTGAAATACTGGCATTTACCAAGCTTGTCAAGTATGTCATTTATGTTAGGAATTGGGTATTTGTCGTCTATGGTCTTGTCATTCAGTTTACGAAAGTCTACTACGATTCTCCACTTCTGTTTGCCTGATGCGTCGGCCTTCTTAGGAACTACCCAAATAGGTGAACTCCAAGCTGATTCAGAAGGTTTTATGATACCTTGGTCCAGCATCTTAGTGATCTGGTCTCTAACTTCTTGTCGGTGAACAAAAGGGTAGCGATAACTCTTCGTGTATACTGGAAGTTCGTCAGTCGTTCTAATACGGTATTTTATTTTATTTGTAAAAGTCAAAGGTTCTCCCTCTACATAGAATACATCAGCAAAACGGGCACATAAAGTTTCTAAACTCATTTTTTCCTCGATGTTTAAATGGTCTGTACGCAATCGCGATAAAACCTCTTTAACGCGCTTAGAATCTTGTTTAGTGCTAATGCACTCGTTATTAAATATCACGGCTTGTAAAGGGCGTTCAAATGTTACAATTAGGTCATAATCGGTCGGGTTTTCAATTTCTACGATACCAGTACAGTCGGTACCGCGAGTAATACATTCATGAATAATGCAATTACAATGTATTTGCTGAGCTATGGAAACGTCACCGTCTGGACTAAAGATAGGAATATTTAATAATTTTGATGACTTCGCGGGAACGGTTTCTTGATAATTGGACTTTTTACGTTGATAAAAATGAATAGGAATGGTTGTAAACTCCGTAATTAAATAATTATTTTTAAGATCAATCTGTGCTCCGTCAAGTAAGTCTAGGCCTAACAGACCGTTAAAGTAATTATGGAACTTATAGATGAAAAACTTTACATTCATAGGCTTATTAAATTCAGAAAAGTTCGGAATAGTAATAGAATGTTCATGCGTGCTGGTAACACGGGCATTTGCTACGTCAAAGGGGTCAAAGTTTAAAGGTATATGTGAAAAGTATTGTTCGATTGCCTCGGGACTAATAAAAGACTGGTTAGCCCCAGTATCTACTAATAACTTAAGTGGCGGATTTGATATCTGAATGTAACGTAATTCTTTTTTGGATTGTTGATTTAATTCTATTTTAACCCTTTTTGATCCTTCTCCTTGTGAAAATCCGGATTAGCATTAGGGGTAGGCTATGGTGCGTTATTAGAACCTTGAGATGATGTGTTGTCTTGTACATATGAATGATAGTCGGGCTCGGTCTGGTTGAGATAATAAAAGTCGGGATAGTCATAGTAACTGGAATAGTCAGGTTGTTCATAGTAATAGTCGGGATAGTCATAGGCGTTTTCAAAGTCGGTCATTTCATTATAATTCATTTTACGCGTCCTAAAGTAATTATTAGGTGGTGTGTTTCCCGATCTACACCAATCGTGTCCTGGTGACCCAAGTGGTCTTGATACGAAGTGGCTAACACCGCTCATTGGTTTCGGACCTGAATTGAGTGCTGGGGAACTTGCGTTTTGTAATTTAAACACGTTACTCTGGGGGTGGTAGTTTGGCGGGGGTGCACGAAACATTTGCTGGGTACGACTAAACATGTTAGGGGCACGATGAGGTACCTGATCCTGCTGGAAGGGTGGCCTCCAGTGTTGCTGCTGCGGCTGCATGGGCATAGGCTTATGCCAGCTCGCGCCTGCACTCGGATAGCTAAAAGATTTGGGTGTGGTCATAAGGACCACGGGTGGCATTCTATGGGTTGAATGCACTTGCTGTGTCGGGTTACGTCGCTCGGGGATGCTTTCGTTACGTTGCTGTAGGTACATGACATTCAATTCCTGCTGTACAAATTCCAGAGCCTTTTCTATAGTTTCGGGTCTCATACATCGGATACGGGACCCTAAAGGTCTTTAAGACCTCTAACATAAGATTGTAACGTTAGTTTTTTTATAAAGATCGCGTTTTGCTTCGATAGTAGTAGCTCTTCGTGAAGGGTGACATAAGTCATTATAGTGCTACAAAGAGTCTGGCATTTGTCGTAATATTCCTGCGGGGTGCTATTTCCTTGCGTGAGTAAGGACATGTCATTATATAGGGCAGTCTCGTCCCTCTGATCGGAAAAGTTGTTAATTAATGCGTCACGAATCCCTTGCCAATTTCCCGGTATACCGTTGGAATTTATAGTTGTAGCTGCAGATCCCGTGATTTTATTTAAAATACCGTTTATTACGCATAAATTCGTTAGCTCACAGTTCGGGTCATTTCTGACGTAATGTATTACGAGCTGATGGCATATTTTAATAAAACGAGTTAGAACATTCGGATTGCCATCATAGTCTGGTACTGGGCGCAAAGCCTTAAAGATAGTATCGGAGTTCAATTCCATTTCGTCACTATCAAATAATATATCTAATCCTAAATTATCTCAGTCTATAACCCTATTTAAATCTACTTCCCTGGTCCTATTTATCTGTCTGGAAGAGACAGATGTTCTCCTAATTTCCCTTGGATGAAAAATTTTGAATTAATATTATATAAAGGGGTGAAAAGGAAGGACTAGGAAGCAACACGAAGAAAGTTTCAAGTACTTACATATACATGGTTTCCTCGGTGTATCGATGGCTGGATACGTCCTCAGCTGCGTCTCCTTAAGTTCGGATATTCGACGAGGTACTTGGAAACACCGACAGCGACTATCGGAGTCAGCAGATTAACGATTTTTGGGAATCTATACCGCGCCGCGTGCTGCCTCGAATATCCTACCGACTGCGCCAATTAAGAAGGTGACAGCCGGAGGACTTAAAGAAAACCGAAGTTATTTTTATAAGGGTTTAATTAAGGTAAAAATTACAATATAAACTTAAGTTAATTCCTAAGTCTAGATTCGGGCGATGTAGTACTAGTACCGAAGTGTCTAAAATTAATTATCTTAAAAATTACAATGCTACCGATTCCTAAACGTGGATCAGCAGATTTTAAAGTAGGTGAGCGTTCGGCGATTCGGCGACACGAGGCGCCGATTCGTTGATTCAGCAAAATGATAACCTGCGATTTAATGTGCAAATATCCGATTGACGTAATTAGGTAATCATTTCTCTATTCGGATGATTTGGTGTACGCAGGGCACGTAACAGGCTCTTGGGAAGCTTAAGATGTAAGGATAACATGCACTGCAACTGCTAGTCCTGGTTTCCACCCGACTGTAATACCATAGTAATGTGTTTTATAAAGGTAGTCAAGTAAAAAGTCTATGAACAAGACCAGTTTTTAACCGGCTTCAAAAAAAGGAGGATTATTTTATTATTATTATTCCCTTTATTACAGTTGAACATTCTTATAAATTATATTTTTAAATATTAGTTTAAAAAAAAAACATTTAAAAATATAAAAAATAGTAGCCCACCGGTATCGGGAACAGGGTCCAAGCTACCGGCGGTCAGGGCTCCAGAGAGAGGAACCTCCTGACAATACGAGCCGTGTCCAGAAGTACCGCTTTCTGAATCAAGCCCTTGATCCAACCGTTCAACGAGAGCCTCTTCAGGTGTTGGTCAAGGCTCTTGGCTATCAAACCATTGGCTGTAATGACTATCGGCACAATGATTGCTGAGTCCACATCCCACATGTCGACAACCTCGCGAGCCAAGTCAAGATACTTGATCTGTTTATCTTTCTCAGCTTTCACGAGGTTCTCGTCATGCGGGACCGTAATGTCAACAATCATTGTGCGCCGTTCTAGTCGATCCACCACCACTATATCAGGCTTATTGGCAACAACAGTCCTGTCAGTGATGATGGATCGATCCCAGTACAATGTGATATGGCCATTTTCAAGAACTGGGTCGGGCACATACCTGTAGTACGGCACCTCTGATTCCACAAGGCACTATTTCAGAGCAAGTTGCTGGTGGATAATCCTGGCTACAAGATTGTGTCTTTGCAAGTACTCCTCGTTAGCTAGACGAGAACACCCGGAGATAATGTGTCTAATTGATTCTCCCGGACGGTGGCATGCCCGACAGATGTCCACCGTACCGTCTTTCACGATAAATCTCCGGTAATTGTTCGTCATCATAACTTCGTCCATAATTGCACAGACAAAACCTTCGGTTTCCCCAAAGAGATCACCGAAACGCAGCCAGGCTACGGACGCTTGGAAATCTACGTCGGGTCCGTGTAGGGCCCGGAAAAAGCGTCCGTGAAGCTCCTTACTCTGCCATACCTCCAAGCGGTCATTAGTGTCAAGTACTACAGGCTTGCGCCAGTTCTCGTTAGCCAAGGAGAGCGGGGTGAAGCCCTTGTCCACCGCGACTACATCTCGATGCATCCCCACGTTGGCTTCCAGGAAATATTCCCTGAGACTGCATATCTCGCGATTGTGGAGAGTCTTAGCGTTTAAAAAGCCTCGACCTCCACACTTTCGCGGGATATACAGCCTCATAACCGATGACCGTGGGTGATGCATTCGATATGCAGTCAGAAGCGTACGGACCCTCCTATCCAGGGCGTCGAGTTCGGTCTGAGTCCATTTGAGTATGCCGAAAGAGTACATCAAAACCGGCATGACCCAACCGTTGAAGGCGCGCACCTTGTTTCCACCTGATAGAAGACTATTAAATACTTTCTTCAGGCGGCCAAAGAAGCGCTCCTTCAACGTTTGCTTCATGTCAGTAACATTGATTCCCAACATACCCAAATACTTATAGGTTTCGGATGTGGAGAGGGTTCGAAGGTTTATGGAATCCGAGAGTTGAGTTCCCACGGATTCCACAATCTCCCCTCGCTTTACATGCATGACCGCACATTTGTCCACACCAAATTCCATCCTGATGGCGCTACTGAAGGTTTCAGTTACTTTCAGTAGTTCCATCAGTTGCAAATTGTTGTGGGCAAAGAGTTTAAGATCATCCATATACAGGAGGTGAGATATAACCTGACCACCTCTCCTCAGCCGATAGCCTATACCTGAATCCTTAAGCAGTGTGCTCAGAGGATTCAGAGCTAGGCAGAACCAAAGCGGACTCAAACTATCGCCCTGAAATATGCCTCGCTCGATCCTTATCGGTTCACTATTCCTCTGAATATTTCGACATCCTGGATAGCGAAGGACCGTCCTCCATTGCCCCATACATGACATCAGGAAGGCGCGCAGAGTTGCATCTACTTTATACAACTCCAGCACCCTCATGAGCCATGTATGTGGCACCGAGTCATAGGCCTTCTTATAATCTATCCAACATGTCGACAGATCCTTTCGGGAACGACGAACCTGTTGGCTAATGGCCATATCAATGAGGAGCAACTCCTTAGTACCGCGGGACCCGTTCCTACATCCATTTTGAGAGACAGACATGATGGAGTTAGTGTCTATATGATTGTAAATTTTAGCTCTCAAAATGGATGTGAGGACTTTATAGACCGTCGGTAAACACGTGATCGGCCTATAATTTTTGGGTTCCGCGGTGCTACCTGATTTATGGAGCAGGTGGGTAACTCCTGTTGTAAGGAACTGGGGTAGCGAACCAGACTCCAAAGCAGTCTGGTACTGAGCCGCCAAGCGAGCATGCGATCTTACAAACCATTTTATCCAGAAGTTGTGCAGCCCGTCCGGCCCTGGAGACTTCCAGTTGGGCAACGGACGGACTGCACGAGCTACATCTTGGGGGCAGATAGTAATAGCCCCCATTTCTGGTATAAGATCACAGGTTCGCTCGATTTCTCTAGTCCAATCACCTTCGGTGTGACTGACAGGCACCGACCAGATACTGCGCCAAAAGGAACACATAGCGTCATTATCCGGCAGATGCGTGTCAGCCACACCATGGATCGGTCGCTCCCAAGCCCTATAAACCCACCTATCATCACTCTGGAAGGTGCGATTCTGAGTGTATCGGTCCACTCGCCGCTTATACCTACGAATACGGCTTGCCCATGCATATACTTTCTGCTTCAGGAAGTCTATGCGCTCTGTGACACGGGACATATAATCCTGAGGGCTGGTATCAGTCCCTGAGAACGCCCGTCTCACAAAGCGCATCACTCTAGGGCGAGTGTTGCCCTCCCTGAAGCAGATTAGTTTGCCGATGAGTGCTCTGGCCCCACTAATACGTCGTTCAATTCTGCACTGCCAAGCTGGTACGGCTGGTTTTGGTCGTGTAGCTCTAGAGTCACTAGCAAATTTGACGTGAGCTACACGACATGCCGCTACAGCCGCGCAGTACAGAACCGCATGAGTATCAGTGAGGTCTTCGCAGTCATCAAAATAGATTGACAACTGCGAATCCAGAGCCGCCACCAGTGCCCTATTTTTATTATGCATAGGCAAACGAGGTAAGCGTGGCCTAAGTTCGAGTGACATGGACCGATATTCTCGAATTGCGTCCTCCAAAGCACTCCTCAATTCCTCATTGCACTGGGTACTTACGTTTGTAGCCCTGTCATCACTCCCCTCATCAGCTTGATTTGTGAAGTGCTGTGGTGGGACCACAACAGTCTGCAACGGGGGTGCGATGATATGGCTACTCTGCATTTCATTTCGTAGGCGATCAAGTACAGGTTCATCCAACATATGATTACGCTGGATGACCCGCACCTGATCCGATAGTCGTTGGGTTGAAACGTTGACAGTTGGCTCAAGCACCTGAAAAAGAGAGAGCATCCGAACACGGTACGCGGTCAGATTCTTTCCCCCCTCTGTAGCCCCATAGTATGAGCGCATGACATTTTCATTGATGAATCTTGTCCATCTCATGCGCTGCACACTTCCGCCGGGAGCTGGGACCCTATCAGAGGCCGGTGGGCCTCGAGGTCCTAAACCGTCCGGCGGCCGGCGTCCTCCCCGTCGACGAGCAGGTGGTGGTGTCGTGGGCGGAGAGAAGTACTCGTCGCTCGAGCTCGACGCAACTGCCATGGCCGGTGTCATCACAGCGCCCGCAGTGGGGCTGGATACCGGCGGCGGCGAGGTGGAGCTGTGCGACGAGTCCGGAGGTGATGGGCGTGCTCTTCGTGCTGCTGATCGAGTTAACATAGTCTTCGCATTCCTTTTGATTTTTTCATTTCGTTGTAATTTTATCGGAGGTGACACCTGTCATGTCACCCCCGATTGGCAGTTTTAACTTGTTTTTTTTTACATTATGGTAAAATTTAGTGGTTTTTAGGGTTCCGTTGCCAAATGGCAAAAAACGGAACCCTTATAGATTCGCCATGTCTGTCTGTCTGTCTGTCTGTCTGTCCGAGTATGTCACAGCCACTTTTCTCCGAAACTATAAGAGCTGTGCTATTGAAACTTCGTAAGTGGATGTATTCAGTGAACCGCATTAAGATTTTTACACAAAAATAGAAAAAAAGCAATAATATTTGGGGTTCCCCATACATAGAATTGAAACTCAAAAATTTTTTTTTCATCAAACCCATACGTGTGGGGTATCTATGGATAGGTCTTCAAAAATGATATTGAGGTTTCTAATATCATTTTTTTTTTAAACAATAATATTTGGGGTTCCCCATACATAGAACTGAAACAAAAAAAAATTTTTTAATCAAACCCTTACGTGTGGGGTATCTATGGATAGGTCTTTAAAAATGAAATTGAGGTTTCTAATATCATTTTTTTCTAAACTGAATAGTTTGCGCGAGAGACACTTCCAAAGTGGTAAAATGTGTGTCCCCCCCCCCCGTAACTTCTAAAATAAGGGAATGATAAAACTAAAAAAAATATATGATGTACATTACCATGAAAACTACCAACGAAAATTGGTTTGAACGAGATCTAGTAAGTAGTTTTTTTTTAATACGTCATAAATCGTAAACCACAATTTACCTTTCATTCAGTCAACTCAAATATAAAAATTAAAAAAAAAAACATTTAATTTCATAAACGATGATGACGAATGATGATGATGATGACCTGCAGGTTTGTACGGAACCCTCGGTGCGCGAGTCCGACTCGCACTTGGCCGGTTTTTATAATATTTCAGAAGGTTTTACAGGTCGGGGAATTCTTTTCTATTGTCTTTCTTAAATTGCGTGAAATATATATTTTTCTTAAAATAAGGAACACAAGACGTCTTGTCAATACAGTGTTGCCAGCTTTATTTATTATTATTTTTTTATTATTATTTATTATTTTCTTTTATTCATTTTCTAACATATTGAGTATATTTTTAAATATTTTTACAAAAATCTTACAAAAACATTTAAAAATATAAAAAATAGTGACCCATCGGCATCGGGAGCAGGGTCCAAGCTGCCGGTGGTCAGGGCTCTAGAGAAAGGAACCTCCTGACAATGCGTGCCGTGTCCAGGAGTACTGCCTTCTGAATCAAGCCCTTGACCCAGCCGCTCAGTGAGAGCCTCCTGAGGTGTTGGTCGAGGCTCTTCGCTATTAGCCCATTTACTGTAACAATTATCGGTACAATGATTGCAGAATCCACGTCCCACATGTCGACAACCTCGTGTGCTAAGTCAAGATACTTGATTTTTTTATCTTGTTCAACTTTCACGAGATTCTCGTCATGAGGGACAGCGATATCAACTGTTGAATCGAATCAAATCGATTATGTAGCACTTCCCTAATGTTAGTGTTGGTGAGCAACCCTATGGTTACCATGGTGTGTTGATTCCTAATTCAATAACTATGTAAAAAGCAAATGTTGGTTTGGTATTGTAATATAGAATATTAAGCTGAAGCGTATTAATTATATTCTCATCTTCCCCGCTTGCCGCTCCCAACTCCAACAAATGGTAGCAGAGCGTGGTTCCAAGGAAAAATGAGCGCCACTGCCTCATACCGTATTGAAGCTCTCTCCAAAGAAAATTATGATACGTGGAGCGTACAGGCTGAAGCAGTTCTAATTAAAAATGGACTGTGGGGATACGCCAGTGGATCAATCACCGAGCCAAAAGAGGAAACCGCAAAAAGTAAGTTCCTTGAAAATGACTTGCTTGCTCGATCAGAGTTATTACTGATCATCTCACCGTCAGAACTTAAACAAGTGCGGGGATGCAAGACATCCAACGAGCTATGGCTTAAATTAAAAGGAATTTACCAAAGCAAAGGCCCTGCTCGGAAAGCAAATTTGCTAAAACAGCTGATATTAAAAAAGGCTGATAAAGATGACGTCCGTGAACATTTAAATAATTTTATTGACATCGTGGACAAGCTTGCGGATATGGGCGTTAGCTTGCATCCCGATCTACTAAGCATAATGATGCTTTACAGCCTTCCAGCTGCTTACGAGAATTTCCGTATAGCAGTGGAAACTCGTGACACCTTACCGTCTCCCGAAGAACTGAAAATAAAAATCGTTGAAGAGAGTGACGCACGAAAAAATATTGACTGTAGTAAAGAAAATGAAGAAGCCTTTTTCACAAAGAAAGGAAAATATTGCCAAAAGTGTAAAAAGAAAGGCCATACCACTCAGGCGTGTTGGAGTCAAAAGAATAATGCTCCCAAGAAAAAATATGAGAAAACACCTGAGAAATGCCTAAACACAGGAAAAGAGGTTACTAATAAAAACACGTGGTGTCTTGATAGCGGTTGTACATCACACTTTTGTGGTGAAAGCCTCTTATTTAACAGCATGGAGTCAGCGCCAGGACATTTGAAGCTGGCCTCAAATAAACATTATGCAACGATTGAAGGAAAAGGAAAAGTGACAGTATTCAAAGAAAAAGAAAAATTTAATTTAAATGACACATTGTTTATTCCTGAGTTGACAACCAACCTATTGTCAGTTAGTAAAATAACTGAAAGAGGAAATAAAGTTATTTTTGAAAAAGAAAAGGCATATATAATGGAAAATAATGGAACAATAATACTGACAGCAAAGAAGAGTAACGATTTATACTACCTCGAATTTGATGAATCAAATGAGACCGCAAAATATACAAGCACAGCTGGAAATGATAGCAAAATCATGCAGTGGCATCGAAAACTAGGCCATATTAATGAAAGAGATTTGGTAAGGATGGCAAAAGAAGAATTGATGTATGGACTTCATGTAGGTGAAGGAAAACTTGATAATTGTGAAACCTGTATAAAAGGAAAACTGTCAAGATTGCCATTCCCGCGTCATGAGGAAATATACACTACTGAACCATTGCAAATAATCCATAGTGATGTATGTGGTCCATTGGAATATGAGTCTATAGCTGGATCAAAGTATTACGTAACGTTCATTGATGATTATACCAGGTACTGTTGCATATATTTTATCGCAAAGAAAAGCGAAGTATTTGAAAAATTTAAGGAATTTAAAAGTAAGGTGGAAAATTTTACTGACTTAAAGATAAAGAATTTGCAATCAGATAACGGAAGGGAATACGTAAATAAAATATTTGACGATTATCTGAAACTGCATGGAATCCAAAGAAGGTTAAGTACACCTTATACTCCGCAACAAAACGGAATCAGCGAGCGCAAAAACAGGTCCCTGATGGATAAAGCCAGATGCTTAATGATAGAAGCAAATACACCAAAGCAATTGTGGGCAGAAGCAGTATATACTGCCAACTATTTAATAAATAGAAGTCCATCCAAAGCACTGAAAGGAGAAACACCATTCAAGAAATGGGTCGGACGAACTCCATCAGGAAATCACCTTCATATTTTCGGAAGCAAAGCTTTTGTACTTCCGAAAAGAAGAAAGGGAAAACTATCGGCAAAAGCTACACCCGGTGTATTTATGGGTTATGCTAAAAACGCAAAAGGATTCCGAATTTACGTTCCTGAAAAGAATTCTGTAATAATCAGCAGGGATGTTAAAATCATAAACAAAATGTTTTATGAAGCAGAAGAAAACTATGACAATTTTGTTGATGAGTTGGGACAAATACCTGAGAAAGAAAAACAAACTAAACAAATAAAACAAAAGAAAAATCTGAGCACTGAAGTAAACATAGAAATAAACAACAATAAAGAAAAAGTCTCAGATAAATTGGAGACATCTAAAGAAAACACAAGTACAGAGTCTACACCAAATATCATACCAGACACCGATTTTGATGAAGCATCATCAGATGAAGAACAAGAAGCTTATGTTGACGCACCTGAAACAATGACTAGAGAAAGGCCGAAAAGAGATATAAAACAGCCTACTTGGATGAAGGATTATGATATGGGAGTTTCAGAAGAATGTCAGTTGTCATCAGAAATAGCTTACTCGTTGGAAAATAATGATCAAACTGAAGACTGGAGTGATGCTATCCGATCTGAAATTAGATCACACATTAAAAATGGTACGTGGAAAATCGTAAAGAAAGAGAAAGGTATGAAAATCATAGACTACAAGATGATCTTAAAAAGAAAAGTGAGCCCAGAAAACAAAGTTACAAACAAAGCACGACTAGTGGCTAAAGGTTTCACGCAGCGTCCGGGTGTTGATTATAACGAAACTTACGCACCCGTTGCAAAACTAAGTTCTATAAGAAGTATATTTGGTATTGCTGTTGAAGAAGGCCTGCATTTGAATCAAATGGATGTAGTCACAGCATACTTAAATGGAAATATTGAAGAAAGAATTTATATGAAATTGCCTAATTACATAGAGAGATATGTAAGAGAGATACTAGTTGCTGAGTTTGAGTCTGATGATCTAACCGTCTACAATAAAGCAAAAGAGGTTTTAACAGATCTAAAAAGCATAGAAGGAGAAAAAGTCTTTTTATTATTAAAGGCTCTTTATGGACTTAAGCAGGCTGGGAGACAATGGTATATCAAACTGGACACAGAATTAAAAAATATTGGCTTTCAGGCAACAAAAGCAGAGCCCTGTGTATACACATACACAGAAGGAGGAGTGCGTGCCATTATTGGAATATATGTCGATGACATATTACTTGCCTGCTCATGTCAAAAGAAGTTGAAAGAAATAAAAGAAATGCTAAGTCAAAAGTTTGAAATGAAAGATCTGGGAAAACCAAAATGTATACTTGGCATAGAAGTATCATACAAAAACAAGGAAATTATTATTAAGCAAACAAAGAAAATAGACGAAGCCTTGAGAACATTTAAAATGGAAGAATGCAAGTCTACTACTACACCAATAGAACCAGGCATTGCGCTAGAGTCAAACAAGAAAGAAATAGTAGACTTGCCTTACAAAAACTTGATTGGCACTTTAATGTTTTTAGCTGTAGCTACAAGGCCAGATATTGCATTTGCTGTAAGCTACTTATCGCAATTTAATGACTGTTTTGATGAAACGCATTTCAAAAGTGCAAAACGTGTCCTAAGGTATCTGAAGGGTACAAAAGATATCGGTTTAAATTTCAAGAAGACCGGAAATAAACTATATGGCATGGCTGATGCTGATTGGGGTTCATGTAAGATAGACAGAAAGTCCTTTTCCGGATATTGTTTTAAATTTGCTGGAGCTCCTATCAGCTGGGGATGTAGAAAACAAAGAAACATTGCGCTATCCACAGCAGAAGCCGAATATGTCGCTCTTACAGAAGCTGTTAAAAAAGCAGCGTATCTACGAGCATTGTTCAATGAAATAAATATAAAACAAGAAAAGATACTAATATTGAATGATAATCAAGCAGCAATAAAGCTGTGTCAAAATCCAATAGTATCTTCGAAGTCGAAGCATATAGACCTTAAAATGCATTATATCAGAGACTGCATCAAAGAAGGACTCGTGGAAGTTCAATATCAACCTACACAAGATATGGAGGCGGATCTATTGACGAAAGGATTAACAGGTCCAAGACTTGCACGTTTAAGAACTAATATGGGAATGCATTAGGAGTGAGAAGGAGTGTTGAATCGAATCAAATCGATTATGTAGCACTTCCCTAATGTTAGTGTTTGTGAGCAACCCTATGGTTACCATGGTGTGTTGATTCCTAATTCAATAACTATGTAAAAAGCAAATGTTGGTTTGGTATTGTAATATAGAATATTAAGCTGAAGCGTATTAATTATATTCTCATCTTCCCCGCTTGCCGCTCCCAACTCCAACATCAACAAACATTGCACGACGCTCTCGTCGATCTACCACCACAATATCAGGCTTATTGGCTACAATAGTCCTGTCTGTGACGACAGATCGATCCCAGTACAATGTGGCGTGACCATTCTCGAGAACTGGGTCGGGCACGTACCTGTAGTATGGTACTTCAGATTCCACAAGGTTGTATTGCAAAGCAAGTTGCTGGTGGATGATCCCAGCTACTAGATTGTGTCTGTGCAAGTACTCGCCGTTAGCGAGACGAGAACAACCGGAAACAATATGTCGGATTGATTCACCGGGACGGTGGCATGCCCGACAGATGTCAACCGTACCATCCTTGACAATGTATTTCCGATAGTTATTCGTCATGATAACTTCATCCATAATCGCACAGACAAAACCTTCGGTTTCCCCAAAGAGGTCGCCGAAACGCAGCCAGGATACGGACGCCAAAAAGTCTACATCAGGCCCATGGAGAGCCCGGAAAAAGCGACCGTGAAGCTCTTTGCTTTGCCATACTTCCTTACGATCCTTAGTATCCAGTACTGCAGGTTTGCGCCAGTTCTCGTTCGCCAAGGAGAGCGGGGTGAGGCCCTTGTCCACTGCGACCACATCTCGGTGCATCCCCACGTCAGTTTGAAGAAAATATTCCCTGAGACTGCAGATCTCGCGGTTGTGGAGGGTTTTAGCGTTCAAGAAACCTCGACCCCCACACTTCCGCGGGATGTACAGTCTCATCACTGATGCCCGTGGGTGATGCATCCGATCTGCCGTCAGCAATGTACGGACCTTCCTATCCAGAGCGTCAAGTTCCGTCTGAGTCCATTTGAGTATGCCGAAAGAATACATCAAAACCGGCATGACCCAACCGTTGAAGGCACGCACCTTGTTGCCGCCTGATAAAAGACTATTAAATACCTTTTTCAGGCGGCCAAAGAAACGTTCCTTCACCGATTGTTTCATGTCGGTAGCATTGATGCCTAATGCTTCCGACATACCCAAATATTTGTAGGTTTCGGTTGAGGAGAGGGATCTAAGGTGTATAGAATCCGTAAGTTCGGTTCCCACGGATTCTACAATCTCCCCTCGCTGTACATGCATGACTGCACATTTGTCCACACCAAATTCCATCCTGATGGCGCTACTGAACGTTTCTGTTACCTTCAGTAGCTCCATCAGTCGCAAATTGTTGGGGGCAAAGAGTTTATTTATTATTATTATTTTTATTTACGTTAACATATCTCGGGACCCTAAGATCCCGGTCTTTTGGAAGGCGTACGAGGGGCCGAAGCCAACTCGCAGAGGCCCCTTAGACAATTCTAAATGATGAGGGGGCACCAACCGACGATTATCCCTGTATGCACTATGCAAGTGCATCCAAAGACAATCCCCGTTTGGAGCAGAACTATTACAGAATATGGAAACAAAGCAAATTAGGCTATAGGTTTGGATGGCTATAGTGGATTGGTAACCGCAACTATGGAGGGACTATGGCCCCTGCCTGATCAATGTTTTGTATACACGGATAAAATGGCAGGGGGTGACTTGCACACTCAATAATGGGCCCCCGGGAAACGTCGCTAGCACATAGTGACGTAGCGACAAGGGGGCAACACTTCCTGAGGTGCTTGAGAAGTGGAGAGGTATTCCACGGCTTTCAGAACAATCCCAGAGCCCGGAAGATGGTCAAGATCCCTACGAGCACTTACTGGAATACTTCCTTTCCCCGAGCACGTTTGCTCTTGCGAATCTCCACTCAAGCCAGGCAAGAATGAGGCGGGAGCTCTGAACCTCATCAGTGTTCACTCCAGCCGGCCAATAAAGGCAAGCCAGAGATGAGGAACAAGAATTCTCCCAGGAGATAGGGTCCGTGGGGTCGCTACTGCCCAACAGCTCGCCACAAGCTGCCCTGCGGGTTTTATTATTATTATTATTATCCTTTATTTCTTAATATACACATATTAATTATATTTTTAAATATTAGAAAAACAAAAGTAAAAAAAACATTTAAAAATATAAAAAATAGTAGCCCACCGGTATCGGGAACAGGGTCCAAGCTACCGGTGGTCAGGGCTCCAGAGAGAGGAACCTCCTGACAATGCGAGCCGTGTCCAGAAGTACCGCTTTCTGAATCAAGCCCTTGACCCAGCTGCCTAACGAGAGCCTCCTTAGGTGTTGGTCGAGGCTCTTGGCTATCAAGCCATTGGCAGTGACGACTATCGGCACAATGATCGCTGAATCCACATCCCACATGTCGACAACCTCGCGAGCCAAGTCAAGATACTTGATCTGTTTATCTTTCTCAGCTTTCACGAGGTTCTCGTCATGTGGGACCGTTATGTCAACAATCATTGTGCGCCGCTCTACTCGATCCACCACCACTATATCAGGCTTATTTGCGACAATAGTCCTATCAGTGATGATGGATCGATCCCAGTACAATGTGATATGTCCATTTTCGAGAACTGGGTCGGGCACATACCTGTAGTACGGCACTTCCGATTCCACAAGGCTGTATTTAAGAGCAAGTTGCTGATGGATAATCCTGGCTACTAGGTTGTGCCTATGCAAGTATTCTTCGTTAGCTAGACGCGAACACCCGGAGATTATGTGCCTAATTGATTCGCCTGGACGGTGGCATGCCCGACAGATGTCAACCGTGCCGTCTTTCACAATAAATCTCCGGTAATTGTTCGTCATCATAACTTCGTCCATAATTGCACAGACAAAACCTTCGGTTTCCCCCAAGAGGTCACCGAAACGCAGCCAGGCTACGGACGCTAGTATATCTACATCGGGTCCATGTAGGGCCCGGAAAAAGCGTCCGTGGAGCTCCTTACTCTGCCATACTTCCATGCGTTCATTAGTGTCAAGTACTAGAGGTTTGCGCCAGTTCTCGTTAGCCAAGGAGAGCGGGGTGAGGCCCTTGTCCACAGTGACCACATCGCGGTGCATCCCCACGTCGGTTTCTAGGAAATATTATTATTATTATTTCCTTTATTTCATTTAAATACATATTAATTACATTTTTAAATATTAAAATATAAAAAAGATATAAGAAAACATTTAAAAATATAAAAAATAGTAGCCCACCGGTATCGGGAACAGGGTCCAAGCTACCGGTGGTCAGGGCTGCTGAGAGAGGAACCTCCTAACAATACGCGCCGTGTCCAGAATTACTGCTTTCTGGATCAGGCCCTTGATCCAGCTGCCTAACGAGAGCCTCCTGAGATGTTGATCGAGGCTCTTGGCTATTATGCCATTGGCCGTAACGACTATCGGCACAATGACTGCCGTATCCACATCCCACATGTCGACAACCTCGCGAGCCAAGTCAAGATACTTCATCTGCTTATCTTTTTCAGCTTTCACGAGGTTCTCGTCATGCGGGACTGCTATATCAACAATCATTGTGCGACGCTCTAATCGATCTATCACCACTATATCCGGCTTATTGGCAACAATAGTCCTATCAGTGATGATAGATCGATCCCAATACAACGTGATATTGCCATTTTCAAGAACTGGGTCGGGCACATACCTATAATATGGTACTTCTGATTCCACAAGGCCGTATTTCAGAGCAAGTTGCTGGTGGATAATCCTGGCTACAAGGTTGTGTCTATGCAAGTAGTCTCCGTTAGCCAAACAAGAACAGCCAGAAATAATGTGTCGGATTGATTCACCCGGACGGTGGCATGCCCGACAGATGTCAACCGTGCCATCCTTCACAATATATTTCCGGTAGTTATTTGTCATCATAACTTCGTCCATAATCGCAAAGACAAAACCTTCGGTTTCTCCAAATAGGTCTCCGAAACGTAACCAGGATACGGACGCTAAGAGGTCTACATCGGATCCATGTAGAACCCGGTAAAAGCGCCCGTGAAGCTCCTTGCTTTTCCATACCTCCATGCGGTCATTAGTATCTAATACTTTAGGTTTGCGCCAGTTCTCGATAGCCAAGGAGAGCGGGGTGAGGCTCTTGTCCACTGAGACCACATCTCGGTGCATCCCCACGTCGGCTTCTAGGAAGTATTCCCTGAGACTGCATACCTCACGGTTGTGCAGGGTCTTAGCATTCAAAAAACCTCGACCTCCGCACTTCCGCGGGATATACAGTCTCATCACCGATGACCGTGGGTGATGCATTCGATTTGCGGTCAGCAGTGTGCGGACCCGTCTATCCAGGGCGTCAAGTTCCGTCTGAGTCCATTTGAGTATGCCGAAAGAGTACATCAAAACCGGCATGACCCAACCGTTGAAGGCGCGCACCTTGTTTCCGCCTGATAAAAGACTTTTTAATACTTTATTCAGGCGGCCAAAGAAGCGCTCCCTCAACGATTGTTTCATGTCAGCAGTGTTGATGCCTAACGCTTCCGACATACCCAAATACTTGTATGTGTCGATTGGGGAAAGGGATCTTAGGTGTATGGAATCCGAGAGTTGGGTTCCCACGGATTCCACAATCTCCCCTCGCTTTACATGCATGACCGCACATTTGTCCACACCAAATTCCATCCTGATGGCGCTACTGAAGGTTTCAGTTACTTTCAGTAGCTCCATCAGTTGCAAATTATTGGGGGCAAAGAGTTTTAGGTCATCCATGTAGAGGAGGTGAGATATAACCTGACCACCTCTCCTCAATCGATAACCTATACCTGAATCCTCCAGCAGTGTGCTAAGAGGATTCATGGCTAGGCAGAACCAAAGTGGACTCAAACTATCGCCCTGGAATATACCTCGCTCAATCCTTATCGGTTCGCTATTCCTCTGGATATTTCGACATCCTGGATAGCGAAGGACTGTCCTCCACTGCCCCATACATGATATCAAGAAGGTGCGCAGCGTTGTATCTACTTTGTACAACTCCAGCACCCTCTTGAGCCAGGTATGTGGCACCGAGTCATAGGCCTTCTTATAGTCTATCCAGCATGTCGACAGATCCCTTCGGGAACGACGAACCTGTTGACTAATGGTCATATCGATTAGGAGCAGCTCCTTAGTACCGCGGGACCCGTTTCTACATCCATTTTGAGAGACAGACAAGATAGAGTTTGTGTCTATATGTTTGTAAATTTTGGCTCTCAAAATGGATGTAAGAACTTTATAGACCGTCGGTAGACAAGTGATCGGTCTATAATTTTTGGGTTCCGCGGTACTACCTGATTTATGGAGCAGGTGGGTTATCCCTGTTGTTAAGAACTGGGGCAGCGACCCTGACTCTAAAGCTGACTGGAACTGAGATGCCAAGCGAGCGTGCGACTTTTGGAACCACTTGATCCAAAAGTTGTGCAGTCCATCCGGCCCTGGAGATTTCCAGTTAGGCAACGGACGGACTGCACAAGCAACATCTTGGGGGCTGATGGTAATTGCCCCCATTTCTGATATTTGCCCGCACGCCCGCTCGATCTCCCTAGTCCAGTCACCTTCGGTGTGGTTGACAGGCACCGACCAGATGTTTTGCCAGAACGAAGACATGGCGTCATCATCCGGAAGGGGCGTGTCAGCCACACCTTGGTCCGGTCGCTCCCAAGCTCGGTAAACCCACCTTTCATCGCTTTGGAATGTGTGATTCTGGGTGTACCGCTCCACCCTCCGCCGGTACCGACGAATACGGTTTGCCCATGCACAGATCTTCTGCTTCAGGAAGTCGATGCGCTCTGTGACGCGGGACACATAATCTCTAGGACTAACATCCGTCCCGGAGAACGCCCGCTTCACAAAGCGCATCACTCAAGGGCGAGTATTGCCCTCCCTGAAGCAGATTAGCTTACCGATGAGTGCTCTAGCCTCACCGATACGACGCTCAATCCTGCACTGCCAAGCTGGTACGGCTGGTTTTGGTCGTGTAGCTTTGTCACTATTAGGAAACTTAACACGAGCTACACGACAAGCCGCTACAGCTGCACAGTACAAGATTGAGTGGGTATCTGCGAGGTCTTTGCTGCTGTCAAAACATGTTGACAACTGTGAGTCTAGAGCACACACCAGCGCCTTGTTTTTCTTGTGCATGGGCAAACGAGGTAAACGTGGTCTAAGTTCAGGCGGAGTAGAACGATACTCCCGGAAAGCATCATCCAAAGCGCTCCTCAATCGTGCATTGCATTGGGTACTCACGGACATAGCCCCGTCATCATCCTCTTCACCAACGCAGTTGGGTCGCGGTGAAACACTGGGTAAATTTTGCAGTTGTACCGCGACCAGTGGCGAAGCAGGCGTAACATGGCTATTCCGTGATTCGATGCAAAGTCGATCAAGTATGGTGGCATCCAGCATATGGTTACGCTGGATGACCCGTACCTGATCCGACAGTCGTTGCGATGATACGTTGACAGCGGGCTCAAGCACCTGGAACAGAGAGAGCATCCGACCACGGTACGCAGTCAAGTTAGTTCCCCCCTCTGTAGCCCCATAGTATGCGCGCATGACATTTTCATTGACAGCTTGTGTCCACTTCATGCGCTGCACACTTCCACCGGGAGCGGGGACCCTATCAGAGGCCGGTGGGCCTCGGAGTCCCAAGCTGGCCGGTGGTCGGCCTCTTCCACGCCGACGTAGTGGTGGTGGTGTCGTCGGCGGCGAGAAGTATTCGTCGCTCGAGCTCGACGCAACTGCAGCAGCCGGTATCACTGGACTCACGTCTGGAGCAGGATCCGGCAACTGCGAGGCGGAGCTGAGCGACGAACCCGAAGATGTTGGTTGTGTGGTTTTAGCAAGTCGGGCCCGACTTCGCGTCAGCATCGCACTTTCAATTGTTTTCTAGTCGTAATTTTCGCATGATTCTTTTGCATATTGTTGTTATATATTATGTTGCCATTTGTGTTTTTGAATGATATTATGGTAGTTTACTTTTTATTATTATTATTATTAGGAGGTTATCAATTCGTCTGTTATTTTTTTTTATGTTTGACCTCATAACTTTTAACTTGGTTAAACCGATTTTGATGATTATTTTTTTATTTGAAAGCTGGTGCTTTCCGAATGGTTCCATTTTAATTAAGTTCCATTGGGACAATGGGATCCATGTGAAAACCATATAAGTCTTAAATTTGCATTAAGTATTTGCGCGACAAATGAACGAATAACGCGATTAGATTAGTGCGGGGTATCTACCATAACTAAAAAGTCAAAAATAAAAACTTTTAACAAAAAAATAACAACCGACTTCCTTAAAAAAAAACGCCACAAAGTCAAAAATAACTTTAATTTCGGAAGTTGATGGCAAAAAAATCTTAAATGCAGATCCTAAGACACCGACTTCCATAATTAAAGTTATTTTTGACTTTGTACTTTTTTTTTTTAAGGAAGTTGGTTGTTTTTTTTTTTTTGTAAAAAGTTTTTTAAGTAAATCTTCATGATTAAGCTAAATAATAAACTGAATTTAGAACAAAAACAAATATTTAAATGATTTTTATTCGTAGCAAATAAATGAAATGCTGAAATACTAAATGTATCAAATGATTTTGTATCATTTTTGATGATGTTTTTACATTGCTACGTTTACGACTACGGTGTATTAACCGATTGCGGTCGTTGGCTGTACCGCAGTCGGAGTTGGAAGTGTATACAAACCAGAAATGAATGATCAGAAAAATCAAAAACGAATACAAAAATATCTGATATATACAACGAAGTAGCAACAGATTCATATCAAACATTTTTAAATACACCACCATAGCATTAAATAAATAAAAGAGAGAAGAGATGACGTGGGAACCATTGACTAGTGAAGCAATACAGGAGGATATTCGCCTTATAAGGACGTCTTCAATAACATGATTGAAAACTGAAAGATTAAGAGAAACTTCAACATTATAAAGTACTAAAAGTGTAGCACAGAAACGATACAAGTTCCTAAAAGAAGTCAGAAGAAATTATTCGATATCACTGAAGACAAAAATCCAAAGTGTTACAACATTACAACTCGTACGCACGGCGACAAATCAACCTATGCATTTCCGGTATTAGCTGACTTCTCAATGTGTGATAAATTTATACAATGTTAGCTCAGCTAAAATGCGAAATGTATAGCTTGATGTGTAGCCCTGTGTACGTGCTTCCTAACATAGTTACTAAGTAGAGGGAGACAAGCCTATGCCCCCCACAAGCAAAATATTAAGTTTTAGACCAAATATTACGAGATTAGAATTTAGTCAACATATGTTTTAGGCTTTATTTATAGTACCTATGTGGTTGTCGGACAGTTCTATTAACATAATTATTTTTTGTTAATCAATAAAACAAAAACTGTATGTGATATTTATTTTATTTAACACATACAATAAAACATACATAAACCCATGCCTTTTATTTAAATCCCTTATAAAACTAGTATTCTAAACAAGACATGACTCGTTCTGTTCTCGCTGTTTTATTTTCCAGTTTCTTTGTTTCAATTACCTACCTTACAGCTTTTTCTGGTTTTTAAAAATACAAAGGGAAATGCCCATTTAATAAAGAGGTTTTGGCCAAGTGATGCCCACGAAAGAAACAAATTATCGGCATTAGGGCTGACATCATAGATAAAAACCTACCACTATTTTTTGCATAGAACTTGGTTGGACTTTTATAAACCAATTATAAAAATTCAAGGTTATTAAAAAAACACTTTTAGTTTTTTTTATTTAGTATTCGTTCTCATTTAAATAAATGATAACCACATCATCTTGGAATTGGGTTCACAATACACAACTACAACAAACAACTACAAAATACAACTTAGGTTGAGATAAAACAAACTACAACAATTTCTATGGTTTCTTTGTCACTGAACAACTGAATTATTCAATTCAAATCTATCTTACATAGCAATATAAGTTACTCAGTAACTGCAAAGTAGTAGTAGCTGTAGCTGTAGTTACTGTAAAGTAACTATCTTATTGTGGTGCAATCCATTGCTGTAATATAGACCGAACTTCCACATTGCTTAAAGTAAATCTCTTAAATCTTCATGTATCTACGCCACAGTTAACACAGAGAGGGATCCATGGTAACCTGGTAAGTTCGTGTAAATCAGGTTCCATATTCGTGTCAGGTCCGTCATGAGAAACAGGAACGGTATCCATTGGCAAGCCGGTGTCGTCGTGGGAGACGGGTACAGAATCCAACGTAAAACCAAGGTCGTCATTGTGAGCGGTTACAGGGTCCATATTCGTAATCAAAGTCGTCGAAAATCAAATAGAAAAACGCAGTAGAAAATAATCACGAGTCGCAAGAACACACCAAACAAACTGTGAAATGTCAATCAGTTGTCAATTACGATTTTTATTGACGTAGGGATGCGATATCAGATCGATTTACCGAAAAATCAGTAAATCAATTTAAAAATATAAAAAATCTGGAGACATGGAATCAGTTCAATAGATCATATTTAGAAGCACGGAAATGAACAAACATCTTTTTTCTTTCTAAAGAAAACAACAAAGGCGAAACAACTATATAATAAAGAAAAGTTTTCCAAAAATCAATTTTTCGTAACCGGTTTTATTTAGTGTATCGATTGTGTGTGTTTCATTAATGGTTGCCATCCCTACTTGGACAGGATTGACAATCGACCGGAACTGTTAGATACTATAATAAACGATTGAATGTTTTTATTAAATCGGCTTTTAATTCCGGAGTTTTCATAACGAATAAGTAATAGCAATTTTTAGTTACTAAATGGGTATTTGTTTTGTATATACCATATTGATGGGCGCAACATGGCCAAGAACGGGCGTTTCCCTTTGGTACTATAAATTTAAACATAGCTTGAACGCAGACTCATCGGGCTGCATCAGAAGTCAATGAATTCTCGTGAATCCAATTATATGAAATATCTCGTGCTTTTTCTAATGCCAGCAGCGCGCCCATCTAATAAATTTTGGAGCAGCATAATTATATTGGAACTTTTTACAGAAAGAGAAAGAAAGAAAAATATTTTATTTGTGTCACGCACAGGATATAAAAAACATTAAAAAAGAACAAAGAAATTTTAAGATTAAAACAAAATGGTAAAAGATATAAAAATTAAAAGAGTAAGACCTGTGCGAGGCCAAAAAGGCTCCTATCTCAGCATAATGCTGCGATATTTGTAAAAAAAAAACAACTACCGCAGCGCTGATAACAGGACAGGACATGCTTCAGGACATGCTTTATTGAATTCTTGGCATTCTGAACAAAAAAATATATACATATATCGTAGTTTATATTGGGGTTGTTATGGATTTGAGGGGACTGTGGCCATAGGCGAGCCTTCAGTCGTGCACAATCACCAGGATTGAAATAAGAGAGTGGTATGGAAGGTATAGGTATGTACTCACGGATCTGCACTTTCGACGGCTTCTCGTGGTATCACTCAATATATAGTCCCAGGGACGTCCCTGATGACACACTTATCACTTCACAGAATTGTTAGAAGTCTTTGCGTAGGTAGGTTGTTAAAACATGTTAGCCGGCAGCTTAATTGCGCGCCATGTTGCTTCCAAGTTCTCGAGAGTTGTGTTGGTCGAATGATTCAATCCGGAAGTGAAGAATGAGTGAGCGGAACGACGAATAATTTGGAAGGAGGAAGTGGTGTGATTGTGCATTTAGTCGATTGAATATTGAATATTTATTTTTATACTTTAACAGGGGTCTTATGAATCAAAGCTTGCTGTTGAAAAATTGCTTTGAACATTAAGATGAAATACTTTCAATTTTATTTTAAATCAGAGATCTCAATTCAATGATCTAGTTGTAACTTTTTATCTAATTTCAACCATATAAGCTGACCATTATGGTCAGACCTGTCGCCACTAATTGAGGACCAGTCTTTTATTTTGTAATGAGTACATACATTGTCTATGCATGACGCTGAGCTTGCTGTTATTATAGTCCCTTAAATAAATTTAGATTTTAAATTGAATGATTTAAACAATGAGGTAATCTTACATGTTTCCGGTCAATTAACTAACAGATCAATATTTAGTTCACCATTAGCAAAAACTAATTTAATATCTTTAAAAAGTTTATCTTATATTTCTTCCATGATGACCAAAACAGATGACAAATTTGTCGCTGGTTGTCTTTAATCACATAAAAAAGTATGGCCTTCAACGTCTGCACATACTACCCCACATCAGCAACCAACAGAGCAAGCAGTAATATCATTTCTTTCCTCATTTCTAAGGCAACTGTAATATAATATCAAGGTACCACCTATTGAATACTGCGTACGCACTGGCAGCTGAAAAAATATGTACATTAAATAATATCCTATCCGCATTTAACTCGGTTTCACAGAAACAAAGACTTCTATATATTACTAGCTGCTGTCCGCGACTTCGTCAGCGTGTCAATCGACCCAGAGAATAAAAAGTTTCATCGAAAATTTAACCCCCCATTTCACCCTTTTAGGGATGGAATTTCAAAAAAACCCTTTCTTAATGGATACCTACTCTTCACAAAGAACATACCCTCCAAATTTCACGTCTCTAGGACTGGCGGTTCAGGCTGTGCGTTGATATATCAGTCAGTCACTCAGGACTTTGAATTTTATATATATAGATTTATCTATTAACATTTGACTGGCCTGTTAGTCTAGTGGTTAGTGACCCTGACTGCTAAGACTGAGGTCGTGGGTTCGATTCTCACCCAGGACAAATCTTTGTGTGATGAGCACGATCATTTGTTCTGTGTCTGGGTGTAATTTATCTATAATATGTATATATTTAGAAATATATAAGTATGTTTATCAGTTGTCTGGTTGCCATAGTACAGGCTCTGCCTAGTTTGGGTTCAGATAACGGTGTGTTGGTTGTCCTAAGATATTTATTATTATTATTTCATTTACATAAATTTATGATTTTACCAGAGAAACCACTCATATTATAAAGAAACAGTAAAGTATTCTTATGCTTCTGTATTGTTGCCTCTTAAAGTTTAAAAATCAAGTATAGTATTAGTAGATGTCGGCGCATCACACATGCGTGTGGTCGACGGCGGCGCAGCGCGGGTGTCGGGGTACCGAACCCGAACATATAGGACTGCTGCGCGGGCGCCGCACCACTCAGCTCACAGACGCGCACCACTACGGGCATTTCATTGTTACTATCCATATATATGTTAATATTGTAATTACGGCATTAAACCTATTTTAATACAGTCCACTCCAATCTTTTATTATAAAGTCCAGTTGAGCCCATTCAGTAGACGTACTTAGCTAGATAATACTGTTTCGTCACTTAACTTTGTCTCAGTTAAATTATCTAGAAGTGCGTGTATATCTATTGTAAAATAACAAGGTAACTAATATATATTTAATTTCGTTTACGTAGTTTAAACATAAACATTATACGTTTTGGTTTCTACAACACATCTTAGTATGGAATAGCGGACTCTCCTAATACAGGCACTATCTGCCTAAAAGGAGATCCAATCATGAAAATGTTTGTTTGTACCTATGCTTATTTTACCAATAAATTATTTTTATTTATTTCAGTTTTACTATTGTCCCCAGTCAGGTCTTTGCTGTGACTTCATCTTGAGCTTGCGTAGAATTATTTTATGACGAGGTAAACACCGTATAATGTGATAATGGTAAACATTTTGTAGGAGCTTATAATGGACTGAACAGACTGCTCAAGAAAAGTGAACGGTCAGTTAGTGAGCAAATAACGTATAACGTTCAAATTCTCTCCCGCGTACGCACCAGGTTTTGGCAGTATCTGGGAAACAAGACTACAAACAGCTAAATCCACATCCACACTTCCACACTAATATTATAAATGCAAAAGTAACTCTGTCTGTCTGTCTGTCTGTCTGTCCCGCTTTCCTGCTAAAACTACTAAACCGATTTAAATGAAATTTGGTACACAGATAGTGTAGAGCCTGAGAAAGGACATAGGCTACTTTTTATTTTTATTGCGGAAAAGGGGTCTTTAGGGATTGAGAGGGAGGATGAAAGGTTGTAGGGAAGTATTGTAATTTTTAAAGCTAGAATGATAAAACTTTTTTATTTGGCTTTTATTACATAATATATATTTATGAATTATATTTAAAATTTGTTAAATTTTTACCCTTAAGGGGGTAAAATAAAAATAGGGAATAGGGGATGAAAGTTTGGTACATATAAAATAATAAAGTCACTTTGCTGTCTGTCTGTCCCTATGTATGCTTAAATTTTTTAAACTAGGCAACGGATTTTGACGCAGGTTTTTTTAGTAGATAGAGTGATTCAAGAAAAAGGTTTATATGTGTATAACATGCACAATATACTAAGGAAACGCTGATAATTTTAGAGGTTTCTAATGTGATGTCACAAATAAACTCATTTTTTTGCTCTTACATTGCGAACGCAGGCTGAACCCTACAAAATAGATCAAAATAATGTACTACAGTATTGTACACCTTAAAAAGGTCTACAAAAAATCCACGATGGTATATGTCTATCTCTTAGGGATAACCCACAATAATCATTTTTATCCTTTACTTTTTACGAGAAATAATGGCTTATTTACGAAGCGATTTTAAGCAATATAGCATTAATCCTTATCCAATTAAGTACCTTAAATATATTGTGCATTTAATATAGATCAATATGGCCCTTGACAGCATGTAATTTAAATGAATATCTTAGAAGATATCAGAGATTTAAAAAGCGGGGGCGGAGCGGCTGGCGGGCCGTAGGTACGTCCGTCCCGGTTGGTAGCGGTTGGCTAGTGCAGGATTAGTAGGATTGTAATTCATATTACTTAGCCATCATGTATACTCAAAATTAACCTAATAGTATTATTCCAAATAAGAGACCGCGAAGTAGGGCTTAGATATTTAGATTTTTGGACGGATTTGGATTTTTGGTTATCCTGGATACTTACCATATAGGATACTTTATCCCGGTAGTAGGTTCCCAGGTGATATTTTCCGACAGCTATACGGTCGAAACCACTGGCAAAAGTACTGTTCCTATAATTCCTATGATCGATTTGGTGTCTGGTAAATGATTGAGTGTCTGTATAGGTAGAATACGAGCGTTAAGAAAAACCAGGAAGACTTATATTCAACTAAACCAAGCCCTATGCCGCAGTCTTCCTACTCTGAATACTATTAGTTTTATTTACACACATGATATTCTCATAAACTATGAATCCGAAGTAATATGAATTATAATCCTACTTACTACTAATACTATAAATTATGTGAAAATATTTATGATTGGGTGTTTGTTTCTCAATCACGCAAAAATGGCTAAATGGATCTGGATCGAAAATGGCACACAGAGTATATATTACCAATATAACCTGGATTAATACATTCTTCCCGCAGTAGGACGTCCTCCTGCGTTAATTTCCGACATCCACGCGGGCGAAGCCGCGGGCAAAAGCTAGTTAAATATACTTTTAAACTTATGTTTAGATAGGTAAGAAAATAAAATTAAAATAAGTTTATTGACAACAATTCAAAAAAACCTTTGTATACAATAACAATAACAATTCACATAGGTAGTTAAATTAGTTTTTGGGAAAAGGCTGAACAAATAGTGGAAAACCCTGCCTCCTAAACTCAGGAAACGTGTGACCTAGGAGTCAGTGTTCTACAAGTTACTACGTATACAAAATAAACCTTTATTTAAGTGTGTGATTCTAACAGTAAACCCATAATGACCTGATTTGGTATATGAATGTGTGAGTATGTGTGTGGGGGATGGGATGGGAATTGGGATGGAGTGTGGCGTGGTGCGGTGTGGTGTGGTGTGGTGTGGCGTATGAGAGGGAAGAGGGTGTTTTGTGTGGGTGCGTGTAGTGTATGGTGTATTCATGTGATGTTGCATGTGTTTATGTATTCGTGTTTGTAGAATAAATAATGATTGAATTGTGCCTACATTAATTCTGAAATAAGGTCTTCTGTACGGGAATAGTCCTGATTAAACAGCCAGTTTGATACTAATGAATATAGTTATGAAAGTTACTGAAACGTAAAGTCAATGCAATAATTTAACTCAATCATTCTACAATGCTTTGTCTACAATGTTCACTGTGTAATGTAAAAACTGTGCTCACCTATGTGACAAGGTCACAAAGGTATAAATTTCAGAAATTTTGTACCTGTGTATAAATGTTTTTGTGACATTGTTTTGGGGTGCCATATTTAATAGCAAATAGATTACTCAGACTCTGACATTGCTTTGATAACTACTAACAAGATGATAACCGCAACAGCCATCGTTAAAATTAAACGAAATACATTCGCGGCCGCCGACTTTGATTTTTTATCCCAAATCGACAACCAAAATGGGTGATGCTCTTTATCAAATACAAATACGTAAAAACAAAAGAACGTAAACTATTCCAGTTATGAAGAAACTAAAAACAATCGACAGGTTGTTTGTGTTGTAATATGTCGTTAAATGTTTCGACTGTTTATATAACTAAAAAATTAGGCAACTAGCATCGATATTTTTCATTGCAGTTATTTCTAGCTTTCAATGTAGGCACTAGTTTTTGTCACCAAGTGGTATATTTTTATTGGGGAACTAATATTATAATGTGTTGTGTGTCCGAGTACAGTATATTGTAATCCGGTTTTGACGGAATCATGTTTATCCTTAGTATTTGGATTGGTTTCTCATCATGTATAACTAGAGGTAAGTAATTTATTCTACTTTATCTAACATTTCAATGTTTTTTGGAAACGAAATGCCTCCTCGGTCTAGTGGTCGCTAGCGCTATTGCTGAGCATGAGGTCCTGGGTTCGACTTCTAGATCAGGCAAAGTGTTATTATGGTTTTTTTTTTTTTCATTTAGAACTTCTCTCTCGTGGATGTACGATCTACAGGTTTTTTGGCACATGAACCGTCAATTTTTTTTTGGGGAATTGAAATCAAAATCAAAAGTCATTTATTCAAATTAGGCAGAGGATCAGCACTTTTCGAACGTCAAAATTACAAAAGACAGTCCCCCCAAAACGCCCACCCATCGCGCACTTCCTAGTGCTCTAGCTGGGAAGAAGAAGTGGCCAACAAACTCCCCAGCAGCACAGCTGTCTGTCCAGTTAGAAGAACTTGATTCTATGCAATGGTATATAGTAAAACATTAAGAGACACAAATTAAATTAAATGATTTGCTATATGCCAGCTAGCCAACCCAATATACCAACAAATTAAATGAAAATTATACTCAAGCATAAACAAAAAAATATGTATAATGTAAACATGGCAGCAAAAATAAAAGCCTCCTCGCATAAAGGGCGTGACAGCTTACATATGCAATGCTGAATGTTCACATAGCTGTTACGACCTGAGTTACAACTCGAGGGCACAAATGATAAACTAGGACCATCGACGTAAATTAAATTAATTTATTAATTGGGTGGGTCATGTACTAACTTTCACGCATAGACCCCAGTCTAAGTGTACTCATAGATTAGACCCTAAGTGTCGCTGTTTTTTGATAGATTAATTCACTTTTCAGAGTCTGAAAACTCGTCAAGTATTTTTGTTATCTATGCTAAGAATTTGTTTTATTTACAATAATGATACATTAGAGAATGCAATAAAAGTTATTTGGTGTAAATACAACAAAAAAACAAAAACAATATGTCGTAAAAATCGTATGTCGATTACAGTAACACTTAGGACATGGGGTCTATGGGTGAAAGATAGCACACGATCCCCTCAATGTTGTCAGTTCATGCGCCAAACATCCTGTATAAGTACAACACTGCCTAACTCGTCGGGGAAACAGGGTGAGGTGTTATATGCTCCTGCCAGGGTCGCGAGATATGTTCGAAAGAGATACCGTGGCCCTGGCATATAGGCAACGGAACACGGGTAAGTTTTAGTCAGTAAAAGTCTGACACGCTTCGCCCCGAGCGGGAGACGTCATTTGATGGTTTCCCACCCACAAAATAAAAAGGTGTTATTTGCTATGTGAGCAACAACTTTTACCAACTAAAATGTTTTTTGCAGTAATATCTATGTCCTGTGGTGTCGATAATTCTCCAGTAGAACATGTGTCTGAGGGTGTCGCTAGAATGGAGACCTATCCATGGCTTGGAATCCTGTACTATACTCACTGTAAGTTTTTAAACATCGTGAAAAGAACATATAAAAAGCGTGGGGTGCTTTTTGAGGTATTTTTTAATTGATATCAAGCACCCCACCCTTTTTTCATTATATTCTACTTTTTGGTTTGGTTTTCTATGAAAGCGTGCTTTTTAAACTATTATTTATTTTCTAATTTTTCGTTAGGCTACTCTATAAAAGCGGGTTTTTTTGTTTTTTTTTTTTGGCCAAGAAAATGGCATATAGTTTTAAAATCTATTTTATAACGAAATGTATTGTCATCGGTACTTGATAAATGCGTAAAGTTTGAAATTAATCCGACGTTTTGAAAGAGGTGAAAATCATATTCAAAGATTAATTTACATAGATACATACCAAGCGTATAAAAAGCGTGTTAGAAATACTAGCTAAGATGGGGAACCTACCCATGCCGCCCTTTTCAGTACGCAGTCGTCACTATAGAACTGTTTGGCGATCCGTGCTATGCCACTTAAGTTCTTCGGGAGTTATCAGTTTCCTTGATTCACTTGTAGATCTTGTGGATGTAACCAAATGGATCAGAAAATGTATAATGTAGTGTTACTAACAAATTAGGAGATTTTATTTAATTATTTGAAACCCAACATTCAAATTTTTGATCACCTTAAAAATCAGATATGAAATTGAAACCTTGTAAAAACATATGAATACATACACATGGTCTGTGTGATGCGGGACTAAAAGAATAGCACCACCATATTACGTCCCGTTGCATTGGTATCGCGGCAGTGGCGGTACCTTCATATAAGCCCAAAAGCCCGGCATGCCTTACTAAAATGCTCGATAGAGAATCAATATCAAACCCGAACTATTTAAAAGTTCGCGCGCTTAATTCTTATCAAAATAACACAAAGTAGGTATCTACCTATGCCACACTACTACACAACGCGATTGTTCGCGCGCAGAGTTTCGCATTTGCAGTATCTACATATAGCTATCTCGCTTACACGTACCGGCTTTTGCCGGGCTTTCGAATACTATCTCTGTCACTTTCGCACTTATAGCGATGTGCCGTATAACGAGTTAGAACCTTGTGCGTCTACAAATCGATCAGTATGGAAGATTTAAGCCGTGCATGCGTATGAAGTTGCACGCGTATGATGCGTGACCTTGTCACCTTGCCAACTCTGCAGTGTTGCCGTTTTAGCGACGTTGTGAGATCTTGGAGATATTTAACGAGTTTGGAGACTTTTTTTAAGATTTAGCAAGAATAAAACTAGCTACTTTTTAAAATAACGAAATTAAATATTAAAGCAATATCTTCAAATTGCGACATATAGCTGGATTTTTCATATACCTGGCGACTTTTTTGCCTAAATGACAACACTGCAACTCAGTTCTCGACACCCGAGTGCAACTCACTTCAGTTTTATTTGCTTGAGTGGGAAAAGTTTTGTTGTTAAAGTTTTTTGTGTGTTTTCTTAGATTTTCTCAGTGATACAATTGTTTTAGTGACTTACCTACAACAAAAATGCGTTCTAGTTTTGATTGGCGAAGATAAGGTAAAATCTTTAAACATAGCTCAGAAAAAACAGTTAATTTCTTCATTAAAACCGACGCCTAATCTGTGTATTTCTCAGACTAGTAAATCGCATAAACGAAAATTTAATAGATCAGTGTATAAAACTAGTTGGATTGTTGGCTGTTCGCACACTAATAAGTTGTATTGCTGGTGCTGCATATTTTTTTCGAATGAAGATTCCGTTTGGAATACATCTGGTTATAATGATATAAATAACATACTTATCTGGCGCCATTAATAGGCACGCAAATTCCCATAAACACCTGTGTGCAATGGTTTCTTTCGGTAATTTTGGTAAACAACGAACTGAGACATCTATATCACGCCAGTTATCTGAGGAAATTTCAAAATATAACACGGGCGTTGATAACAATCGTAGATTTCAAAGATTAGTCGATATTGTTTGTCATTTAGCACAACCAGTAGTTTATGAGAAAATTGCGATGACACATACGTAGGTACCTACATAATCAGTCGAAAACTGAACTTTCTTTTTTTGAAATCAGTTAAAATTTTATTGGGCTTGCCTTATTTTGAAACCCTAGGCACGCCACTGTATCGCGGACGTAATAGGTTGGGGAAAAAGTTTCTTCGCATTTGTTAAGAAAATTCAAAACATTTTTTAATAAAGTTTATTTACATTTAACTAAAGTATGTAGGTACCATTTTATCCGATAACTTTTTGCCATCTTGTAGGTAGGGACATGACCCCATTGCTATAGAAATTTTGGGACTTCTGGTCAAAATACCGCGACAAGTGGTTTTGGCAGTCCTCTCGTGATGTTAACCTGACACTGCCTAAAGAATTCTGAAGAGACCGAAACAGGTGGTTTCATTACGTCGTAATAAAGAATCACAAATGAGTACACGGTTCATCATTAGGTTTCTTTCAGTGAGCTCGTGAGGTACCCAAATGTCGAGCTTTTTTGTGTACCCAGTTTTTTTCAAATGGGCCAAAACTGTTTTGTGGTCAATTTCCAGTTCTTCAGCTACGTCGTAACTACTGGTATGCCGATCTTGCTCCACTTTTTCAAAAATGGCATCCATTTTATCCGTAATAGGGCGACCAGAGCGACGTGCATCTTTGACATCAAAATTTCCGGATTGAAAACGCTTAAACCAAATTTGTGCTACTCTCACATACACTACACTAGGTCCATAAACATCGCAAATTTTTTTCTCGGCTTGCGTTGCATTTTTACCTTTTTTGTAGTAAAATTTTAAAATGTTTCGAATTTCTTCATTAGATTCACTCATCTTGACGGTACGAAAAACAAATGAAAATCACACATTTTCCTAATTTGAATTTGGAATTATGTTCTTTAAAATTTATACTTTCAATGATACCAAAACCAGCCAGATACAAATAGTATAGCCATAGAGATTTTATTACAAGTTCATACATACTATAATGCGAAAAGACTTTTTCCCCAACCGGCGATTATGGAAGATACTAGAGAATCTGCAACTGCATCTACTAGAAAATCTATACTGCGATCGTCAACCGGTTTGCCAAGGGTGGTGATTATGGCAAAACCTACCATGTTTGGAAGGCCTATATCTAGTCCAGGGGACACCCTTCGGCTGAGATGAAATATATAAACGTCTTTTCGTCTTTTTCTGTCCTTTAGAGAATGATTGTGTAGGAATTCAAAAATTGTTTTCATTTTAATCAAACACTTTTGGAGCGTACTATAGTGCCCTGTTTGTGCAGTTTAAAAAAACTTTTTAACAAAAAATTTAACCGCCGAAAATACTGAAAAGCAAAAAATAATAAACCTTAAAATTATGAGTCGGCGCTGGAAAATCAATGAACAAAGATCACTCAAAGCGCCGACTCATAATTTTAAGGTTTATTATTTTTTTGCTTATCAGTTTTTTCGGCGGTTAAATTTTTTGTTCAAAAGTTTTTATTTTGTAATTTTTTGTAGCTTTAATGTACTAATAATACTTGGCAAAGTATACCCTATCCAATGAAAAAAGAATTATCAAAATTGGACTACTCTGTACAAAGTTATGCGTCGTTATACATTACAATCAATGAGTGAACAATCAATCATCCCCTGTTTTCCATCCCTTAGAGTTCGATTTTGTTTTCCAAATTTATATGGGACCACCCTCGGAGTATACCCTTTCCAATAAAAAAAGAATTATCACAATCGGACCACTATGTAAAAAGTTATGCGTGGTCATACAGAAAAAAAAAAAAACAAACAAAAAAAATATACGCGTCGAATTGATAACCTCCTCCGTTTTTTTCGTCGGTTAAAAATGATTGACGTTACATTGTTTCTCATTTAGATAAGAAAAGGTACACAACTGCAGTGGTGCTGGTTACCAGGCAGATAGTAATTGCAACAGCGCTTGAAATCGACAAGCTGCCTAAAGAAGACTTCAGGTAAAAGTATAGTGCTAGTTAAAGATCGTTGTGTTCTTTTAACGTGTTGCCAAAATCGGAACTAATGCCACCATGTTGTTTTTGTAATATATCATCTCAGAACAATGAAGAGCTTGTGGCGAAGTAATTACAGCCGGACGGGTTGATCGTTCAGGTTAAGCTACGCTTGTCGCGGTACGTCCGTGGATGGGTGACCATCTTTACATACTAAGACCCTTTCGTACCTTGAAAAGCACGCTAAGCCGTTGGTCCCGGCTGTCTTAGACAGTTGTTACGGGTCATCAGAAGCCCGAAAGTCTGACAAACAGTCTTACCATGGGGTATCGTATTACCCAGTAACAGGGTTATGCAGGTCAGATAGGTAGTCACTCCATGTAAAATCTACTCAGCTGCATTCAGTTAGACTGTAAGCCGACCCCAACATGGTTGGGAAAAAGTTAGGCAGATGATCATCTCAGAACAATTGTACAAATTATTGCCAACAGCGCCCCCCTAACAACGTCATTCTAGTGCCAAAAGATACTTGTAGCAGTGTTCATATCTTCTGCCAGGGTCGCGAGATTTGTTCGAAAGAGACACCGTGGCCCTAGCACATGGGCAAGTGAAGGAACACGGGCGGGTTTTATTATGTGCAGATGGTATCAACCTGTACAAGAGAGTCCAGAGATTTAGCAATGTCGTTGATGTAGTGAACCAAATTAGTGGTAGTCGATTTACGAGCTCGGAAGCCGTGCTGTTCAGAGGCCAACTGCACATTAGTATGTGAAGACAGTACAGGACAAACTAACGCTTCAAACACCTTTGCGAAGATAGAAAGAAGAGATATGGTACGATAATTAGAAGTGTCGCTGGGTTCTCCCTTCTTGAAAGTAGGTACCACGTTAGCGGGTTTCCACTCTGTAGGGAATTTATTTAATCATTTAATTCGAGCAACAAGACTCATAGTGTTAGTAACAATGTGCTTACAAACTATGTTAGTAACACACAAGACAAAAACAGAAACAGATTATGATATCACTGCTGCTAGGTGACAGGCCCAGCTGAAACCTAGTCAAGTTTTTGGGAGCGATAATTCAATAAAAGAATAGGGATACGTGTGAGCAGAAGCGAATGCTCTAGTGCATTGTCTCAGAACATCCTGTCGGTTACATGGTGGGGCTTACAGTTACTTAGAATGCTAGATTGACAATAATGTATGGAATCGTCTAGAAGGACCACCCTAAACTGCAACGAGGCATTTTATGCTCTCACGGTGATCACTCGTTGTGGTTCAGGTTGCATAACTCCTCCCTCCTCAAGAACGAAATTATCAGGGTTGTTAGAATTCTGATCATTTCGTTCACAGTTGAACAATTTAAAATTATAATATTTAAAAACTATAAAAGATGTTAATCCTAGAAGTAACATTACATAAAGAATAACCGTGCCTAAACTAATGGTTTCAGTGTTCACTGCACTATCATTTTCACTGAATTTAACCTGGTTCATTTTCACTACTTGAGCCAACTCTTTAAGCTCGTCAAGATTGATACCTTTCACATTCACTGCACTGACACTATTAGGACGTTTTTCAGGCTTCAACTCTGGTAAGGTAATTATTGGAGTTATTGGATAAGTCAGATGTGTAGCAGAAAATTTGTAATTTTGAAGATGTATGTGCCCTACGTTAAAGGTGCAGGCATCGTCCAGGGTAACTATGTATGTCCCATATATGGACTCGTGGTTCACGTCATCATAGCAATTTCTACTTGCTATCACGTAATGGTTTGAATATAAAATCCAACTGCGACGGCCAATTCGTTGGGCTCTAAGATCTTCGATGTCAACTGTGTGCTGTTCGCATGCACTAGCAGTGGAATGAAACTTCATTAGCTGTTCTTCGCATAATGGTTCTAGGTGGGGCAACACATCATCATTGGTACACAGGAATTTGTCATTTATTGCAATCTGATCACAGGCTCTCACAACTGGCAAGTAATCTGAGTCTTTCACCAAAAGGTAGGGATATTTGGGAATCACTACTACAGTTTGATTTAGATCAGTGTTAATCATAGGTAAAGAATAAAGCTTGAAATAATTATAAGTATTGTTTTCTATTAATGGAACCTCCAATATAAACGTAATCTGGTTTTGTTTGATAAAAGCTTTAACAGTAATACAATTTTCAAACTTAACTAAATTATTTTCATTAACAGCATACAACAGGTGTTCTGTCTTACCAATAATTTGTAACATGTGTAATAATTCAGTAGAATTGACAATTGCTTGATGCAGTACAGATATCTTACTGAAGGCTAAAGCCGTCTCAATTTCACCTAAAATTATATGAATTGTTCTAAAATTACTTAAAAACAAATTGAACATTCCTAAAATGTAAGTAGAGTAAATAGAATTTTCTTCTTTCGTAATTAAGTTTTTAACTAATCTCTCAATTCTTTTTAAAAGCTCATCCAAAATTAACGTTTTGTTATTTAAGATTTCTGTACTGTTAAAAAAAACCATCCAACATTTTTGAGACAAAAGTGTTTTTTTTATCTACTATTAATTGATTGTTTCTTAACTGAGAAATAAGTGAATCTTATTGGATTGCATCACTATGATCTAAGTTACCGGTGATTATTTTAATCATGGAGCCAAGTGGATCAATTAATCCTCGCTTAAATCTTTTAGTGGGAACAAGTTGCTGAAATTTTTCGATTGTCCTATCCTTAAGATAGTCAGTTTGGGTACAAATGCCTAAAAACTCATGTCTGTAGGGTTTGTTAACATCTAATAATTTGGTTAATTCTTTATATTTAATTAAACTTAATTCTAGTTCGTTACCTATGCGATCTAAATTTAAAAGTTTTATAATTAACCACTTATCTACTTGTTTAAACGCCTGACCTTGCTTCACGGGAAGAATACCGGGGTTTTTCTCAACTTTTTGAAGTTGAATGGCCCATGTCATTTGGGTCACTGCCACTAGCGTGAGGCACCACCTGTGGAGGACGTTTCATATTTCTAATTGGAACTTTTGTGTTTCTATTCCCAATTGTTATAGGGACCACATTATGTTCTATATCTCCACTAACAGCTGCCTTCCTATAACGAGGTTTATCTTTACTTAATCTTTTATTAACCTCTTTTGCATAGATTACGTCACCTATCTCAAACCTTTTATTTATCTCACCTCCCCTGCTATTCCTAATCCCTTGCTTTGTTTCTATCATTTGATCAGATATGTAACTATAGAGACGTCTGGTACGCTTTGCAGGTTTGGTGTCAATAGCTTCCTGTAATATTGGAATGCCAATTGATTCCATGTCTTCAGCTGAATGTACCGTGAAAGTTTTTTGATTTTTTGGAATATTTGGTGTTGGTTTATTTACATCATACTCAGAGCTAACGGTTTCAGTTGCAGATAAATCAGAAATGGAAATTGTTCTAGAAATATCAGAAATGGAAATTGTCCTAGAATCGTTGCTATGGTTATCGGTTAAGATTTCATTGTTGTGACTAACTTGGGATTTTTCTGGAATTAGTTCTTCCTCATCTACATTTACCTTCATGGATAACCCGTCGTCATTTGAACCTAATGCACTAACAGAATAATAATTTGCTGGAATTTTAACCCCATGTTCTGATCGAGGTGCTAAGTCTAATATATGTTTACTTTTATCACGCATAATCGGTATCATCGTACTTTTAGTATTGAGAAGCACATTTTTCAAATCTATTACAGCCTCTATACTATGTAAAATATCATTACCTAGTAAGCCATCGAAACTAGGATCTACTTCGTATATATGAAATTTGTGAGTTTCCTGAACGTTAAAAATCGGAAATGCTGGTATCGAAATTACATTTTCATGTAGGCTTGTTGCATGGGTACTTTTAACTGCAAACGGGTCGCGATATACATAATTAGGAAAATAGTGATAGGCCTTCTCAGGGTTTATAAATGATTTGGCACTTCCCGTATCTATCATAAATTTGGCATCTATTTCCGGAATATAAATGTATGGCAATTTAAGGCACGTGTCGCAATTCAAATCTATCATTTCTCTATATTTTTCCGTGGTTACTATTTGAAAATCATCGTTATTTTCCTTTGTTTCATTATTTATTTCCTCCGAATAATTTGAGTCTTGGTTTTCAGTAAGTGGGTAATAATCGTGATAATATTCTTCGTTGCCGTAGGTAAACTGACTGTCATCGTAATGATCATGGTCAAGTTCATTTAAATTAAAACCTTTTATAAAGACCTTGGCCGGAGGTGCCGTACGCATTGTGACGTCACTAGATTGAGGTTTAGGTTGCTGAATACCGAACGACGGTTTGTTAAATAACGGTTGGTACTGGTTGCCAAATGGCAACTTTTGTTGGTTACTGAATTGTTGAGGGCGCATACCATACTGTTGAGGGCTCATACCAAACTGTTGAGGGCTCATAGCAAACTGTTGAGGGCGCATCCCAAACTGTGGGGGGCGATAACCAAATTGTTGACCTTGACGATTACCAAAATATAATTTGGGTTGCATGTTTGACTGTGTAAAAATAGGTTTATTATTATTATGAGGCGTACTACTATTATTTGCGCCGAATTTAAAAGTCTGCGTATTATTTGGCAAAGGGTATTTATTTGAAGACGTCGGCATTATTTTATTTCGTGCATTATATTGGTCGTGGAAGTTCACCTCTTCCAATACGTAAGACAAGGCCTGCTCCAAAGTAGACGGCTCCTTTAATCTCACGATACGCACCATATACTCCGGTAGATTATACAGAAACACGTTCAATGAAGTATTGTTATAAATAATTATTTTACTCGTACGCATACTAGCCGATAGTCTATTAACCTTTGACATAAGAATGCTACGCACTGATTGAATACGATTACAAAAATCCAAAAATGATTCACCATTTTTTATACGCAAAGATTCTAATTCAATCGCTACACATTCTTCACTTCTTGGGTCTCCAAAATGTTGTAACAATAGCTCCTTAAACTCATCCCATGTAACAATATCCTCGCGCTCACTGATAAGCGCGGCTGCATTCCCCGATAAGCGACTCGTTATAGCATGCATTACATACAAGTTTTGCGCCTCACTTCCTCTGTATTTATTTATAATATATTCGCACTTGCGAATAAAAAGATTTAAATGGCGTTTATCGCCGTCGAACATCGGAATAATTTTAATCATTTCATTTGGGATCATGACTATTTGTACGTGATCTTCCATTTTATTTTTATAAATCAGTAGAATACACACACACAATAAAATATAATATAGAAAAACACAAAAGTAGTCTTATAACTTTTAACACAAAAAGTATATAATATAAATGTATTAATAAATAGAACGAATTAATTAATAATTTGAATCAAACATTTATTTGAGACAATATAATTTTTGTATTAATTGTATTTAGTTATTTTAATATAACTTTAAAACATTTAATTGGATCTTAATATTATTTTAAAACATTTAATTGGATCTTAATATTACTCCTAGTCTTACAGATTCTATGCAAAACCAGATAACGTTATATCACGAGACTTCTAATCGCACAATAACAAAAAGGGGAAAATCGGAAAGGAAGGTGAAAATTTGGACTCACCAGCACGCCTTTCTTCTTTCCAGCTCCACCATGACAAATTTTGTTTGGTTCGTAGAATCACCACCGTTATTTTCAGAGCCACTTCGCGAACGCGTAAAACGAAAAAGTTCTATTTCGGAAAACACGAAGGACAGCACAGCTCTAACCAGCGATGATACTACCGGCTGCGCCAGTCAAGTTTTTGGGAGCGATAATTCAATAAAAGAATAGGGATACGTGTGAGCAGAAGCGAATGCTCTAGTGCATTGTCTCAGAACATCCTGTCGGTTACATGGTGGGGCTTACAGTTACTTAGAATGCTAGATTGACAATAATGTATGGAATCGTCTAGAAGGACCACCCTAAACTGCAACGAGGCATTTTATGCTCTCACGGTGATCACTCGTTGTGGTTCAGGTTGCATAACTACCTTGCAGCAGTGGTTTACAAACTCACTATCCAGCCTACTAGCTATCATAGATAGAATGCTGTTGGCGCTGCCCCGCACCCTACGGACCAGGGATGCACCGTTTCCGCATCACCGTGTAGAAACAATCCACGTGAGCTTCAGCAAACATCCCTGATGCGCTGCAGTATCGGGGCAGCCCCATCAGCACCCTGAATGCGTTATTGTATTGGACGCGAAGGGCGCTGTATGATTTTTGAGTATATTGAACCCACAGACTACAAGTGTAAAAAGACGTGTAGTACGCACTGAATATAGTGCGCTTGACCTCTTTCGAGGCGTGCCTACGCGCGCGGCGTGCAGTCGTGTCTGAATCTGCAGGCAATCATGATAGCTCTCACACACAGCGCCCTCCGCTCCCTATCAATATCCTTCGTCGTCTTCGAGGTCAGTGGTCAATACGTGACCCAGATATTTGAGGTTTGAGATCATTATTTTATTCTCATAAGAATTACATTCACTTAACATGAGAATAACTAAAACTAGACATATCATTAAAATAAACTAGATGTTGGACGTATTACAAATAACAGGGCGTCTAATAAAATGTTTTGAAGGTAGTTTAAAAAAAAAATGAACAAGCGTTAGTTCGATACACAGATACAACTGTCAACTCAAAATAGTAAACAAAACAAGTTTCCGTGAAACACAGATCAGCGGTAGCTGGATGTGGCTCGTCACTAGTGTAGGGAAGATGAATTTTTTACTATAAAGTGTTTTAGTAGTTTTTTTTTAAGTTGTTATGGATTTAGATTCTATGAGGTCTCTTGGTAATTTATTAAATATTTGGGATCCTTCATATACAATAGTTTTTCTTCCGTAGTTTGTGCGGGTTGGGTGTAGTTTTAAAAAGTCGTGTTCGCGTCTCAGCTTCATTTTGTGTTTTTTTTTTATATTTTTGGTGAAGGCTATGTTTGTGTGTAAATTTTTATGAAGTATTTTTCGAATTATATTTAAATCGGTCTACCCTCATAAGGGGTATACCGTTTATTGTAACTGATGGTACTGCTTCTGGATATTTACCCCTGGCCCCAAAGACCATGACAACACTCTTCTTAACATTATATGCCATTAATTTAGATATTTAATTTCATGCTTTGTGCTTCGTTATGTTAATTACTTAGCTACGTATCGATTCAAGTTCTTCTAACTTAACAGACAGCTGTGCTGCTGGGGATTTTGTGGCGCCACTTCTTCTTCCCAGATAAAGCACTAGGAAGTGGTGAAACGTGTACAATTTTGACGTTAAAAACGGCTGACTCTCAGCCAAGTTTGAATAAATAACTTTTGGTTTTGATTCCATTATGATATTCCATATTTTTTTGAAATGAAAAGGTGCCTGTAAACGGTAAACGGTTTAATTGAGTTTAATGTCTTTGTTTTCAACATATTTCAGAGCCCGAGCACGCGTGGTCATCGGTCACAACTGCAGCGCCGGACCAGGGGTTGGCATTCGCGACTATACTTACCATCCTGACTATTCCAAAAACACCTTTAGTACCATAGCTTTGATCCAGCTAGAAACTGATCACGTGACCACCGGTAAGAATATCTTGGACTCAAAATATATTGATGCCTAGGGAAACGTGGTGTCCGATTTTCTCTGATCTTCCACTTCTTCACTTGGCCAACCTTACGTTCGGCAAATGCTGAAAGCGGTAGATGTATTATTTCCAAATAAAATGGTTTTTCTTTGCGACCACGATTTAAACAGTCCAATAAAAAAAAAAAACATTGCAAGTGTATAGGTATCACACCACGTACTGCAGTAAAGAGTTCTATTTTTGGGATGCCTATTAAACTATCAAAATGATAACCTATTACTTAAAACTATGACACTAAAATATGAAATGTGCCTACAGAACAAAATATGCAAGAAGCCGGAAACAGCTAGCATGAAAGATTCTCTATTTAAATTGCTTGGTGAGATGATATTTAATAAAATATTAATTGTAACACATCGTTTCAGAGTTGCGTCCCATTTGTCCACCTCCGAGAGCGTTGGCTTTCCTGAAGCAGGAGATCTTTGCTAAAGTATTTTCTGATGGTAGGTATTCTGAGAGACAATGACGGAAAGGATGCAAGGGAAGTAGTTAATTTGAAAGTATTCAGAGCAGTAGCGGCCTAGTGGTCGTAGGATCTAATCCAGGTAGGCGCTTTTTTTCTTTTGGATGGAAAATCATCAAATGACTTCTCCCGCTCTGGGTGGAGCGGGAGGGCGTGTCAGACTTTTACTGACTAAAACCCACCCGTGTTCCTTCAGTTGCCCATGTGCCAGGGTCACGGTATCTCTTTCGAACAATCTCGCGACCCTGACAGGCATCGGTCCTAGTAGACCCCTTCAGTGCTGCTGACATCTCTTTGAGGCGCGCGTGGAACACTATGCGCCATCGACCCGAGCCTGGTCCTTACCGGGCAGCGAGCTACCCATTGCTCGCCAACCGCAAGCTCGCGCCTACGGTGGCCGGGAGTCCGCTATCGACTCCCGATGCCCGGGGCGTCTCCTCCTGCGGCGGCTAGGAACGTGAGGGCGCAGAGACTGCCACTCCCTCACGAGGCGCTTTATTTTGTGTAAATTATTTCATCACCACTGCTCATAGATGAAGAAAAATATAGTAAGGAAACCGGAATGTCCCACAACCAGAAATATTATGTGATATTTACCAACCCACACTGGGCCTGCATGTTAAATTATAGATCTCCTAAAGAGAGCAAGTTTGTGTCCGAGCCTTGAAAACATTCGATATAGTCAAATTTTGCATGGTGGGTTTAGGTTTGGTAACGAAAATCTAAAACAATCATAAACATACGTACTTCTAAAGACGATGTTATAAAATGAACTAAGTAGAGAAAGCTGAGCTGGTAAGAAAAGTCTCAGAGTAGAACCTAGATGAGGCTGACACAGGAGCGCGGGGATTGGCATAAGATGTCTATGTCTAGCAGTAGGTGAAGTCAGGCTATGTATGATAATGATGAATAACGCGAAAACTTCTTAGCGTTACTAGACCGGGTGACATTTCTTAACGTCTTGAAAAAAAATGGGGCTAATAGGTGAACGGAGTAGAAGCCTGTGGCATAGAAATTTTTATTATACTTATTTTTGAATAACATGTAATGAAATTGATCTAGCAATAAATACTGCACATTTAAAGTATCATTTTCATACTAGAACAATAAAAACAGAAATTTGAAAAAAAAAAAAAAAAAAAACAATTAAAATCTATCGAAACTCAAATCATACGCACCCTACTCAATGCGCGGCATGTATCAATGATTTCGTGATGCAGTCCTACCCTTTGAAGCCGGCCGATAGGCGGCCTCATAGATCTTTCGCAGGCGCACGAGCCGCACACGCATCCCCGTTCGCTCGCGTCCCGCGCTCCTTTAATCACCTGCGAAGAATCTGAAGGTCTTCCCGCCTTCTATTCTAGTTACACAACACACCATATGAAGATCGAGACTGTAAAAAATGTCATTCGGTATATACAAAAACACACAATGCAACAAAACAATTATTTAATAAAACCCCAAATCAGGTTTTCAACCTTTCTTTGGTGAAGGGACCGGAGAATGTCAAAAAACAAGTCGCCGATTGAAAAAAAAATACATCATCGGCAGCCTATAGTGTTCCCACAGTTGGGACACTAGCCTCCTCTCGGTGAGGGAGAGTCGGCCATCATCCACTACACGGGCCCAGTGCAGGTTGGTAGATGTCACATATCTTCGAATTGTTGGATCTAATACCACAGAATATATATTAGTACCTTACGGTACAGAAGTTTCACTCCCGAGTTTAGGTATGATAAACGCAAGCGTCCGGCCACCGTACTAGTCTCAATAGGCTTGCACTCGCTCGACTTGTCGCACACGCAGCGCACGCACCCGCGGATCAAAAGTAAACTGTTAATACCGTAGAGTACCTACTATTGTATATTCTACCTCTCTGACAGCCCTAGCAGATTGAAGCAGAGAGAGACGGCAGACAGTTATTGTACTATGAACGCTATACGCAATGCAAAAGGTCGAAATTAGGTTGTTTTCCAGAATAGTAGGTAAATATCTCGGGGATTTTGCGCCGCTTGTATGGAAGTGAGACAGGCCTGCTAATACATGCCGGTTTCCTCGCGATGTTTTCCTTCACCGTTTTGAGAGCAGTGGTGATGAAATAATTTACACAAAGTAAAGTGCCTGCTTGGGTTCAAACCCATGACCTAGAAAAACTCATAAGTCGCGCCCGTTATCTCTGGGCCACCACTGCTCACAAAAACTATTATTGGTACGTAATGGTACATATCACATATTGAACTAATTTCTTTCAAAATAAAGCCGCAGAGTGCAAAAACCGGCAATATTGCAAGCGTCGAAGAACGAATTTCCTGAGGTCAAAACCGAGATGGGTATGCATCAAAACACCGACAAATGCAATGAGTGACTTTAGAATCGCAGCAGCCTTTATTATTGCATATAAAGAACCTAACGGAGACAGGATGCCATATGCATTCATTATCATCATCATCAGCCTATAATGTTCCCACTGCTGGGACACAGGCCTCCTCTCGGTGAGGGGACATATGCATTATAAAAATCAAATATCTTCGGTCATCGTACGTTGGGAAGTTAAATTATCAGCATGTTAAATTATCCCTTCTATGCTACCTATGAAAACATGCAACAGTTTCCTGGACCTTATGTAATAGCGATGCATTTTTTGTAATATATGTACCTACACTTTTTTATAAGTCTTTTGATACTTTACTCAAATATATTTACAAGACGAAAGTAAGAAAACATTACATGAAATTTAAAAAATTTACTACCCCGATATGTTATTTTCTGTCGACTCGTGAGTTTTTTCGCCACACATTTTTGAGCATTCTCATTTCCTTGTTCTTATATTTTCTAGATTGCAATGATTCCGAAATGACAATACACAGGATGATGTTCGTGTCATCGGCGGAGTGCAAGACTTACTACAGGCGGGCAGAGGTGATTCGATTATATTTTGAGAGGTATGAGGACTGAAGAGCATGGTGGAAAGTCTCTAGAAACTTGCTTGCATGATGTAGGACTTGTGTGATGACAATATGTTATGCACAGATCACATATGTATGATTGTTTAGCGGTAGCCACAAAACAAGCGATTCTCTCATAAAAATTACGCATGAATATTAAAGTTGTTTATATTTCAAAGTTGTATATATTTCAGTCGTGATGGGTTGTCAGAAGCCCGAAAGTCTAACAACCAGTCTTACCAAGGGGTATCGTATTACCCAGTAACTGGGTTGTGGAGGTCAGATAGGCAGTCGCTCCATGTAAAATACTGGTACTCACTGCATCCGGTTAGACTGGAAGCCAACCCCAAGATAGGTGGAAAAAGGCTGGGCACATGATGACGATATTTCAAAGATCCTAATGGAGTTCAATATTGTATAAGAAATACCTAAGAGAAAAATGTATAGAAGTAAACGAAAATATGCTGTAATAAATTATGATAAATTAGTAATTAAACATAAGACACTAAGCCACGAGATGTGCAAGCGAGATGCATCCACTTCGCCTTGAGATATCCAACAGCCTTGGAAATAGGATGGGAGAGAGAGAGAAAGAAGCGACTCTCATTCCTCCTTATCGTTTTACGAACTGAAATAATGAACATGTTTATATCAGCCGCCGAAACACAACCACAGAAACAGATGAAAAACTTAAAAATAGGAACATTGAAACATTTCTAAAGCCAACTAGTTGCATCAGGGAGGAACTCCGGTATCATTGGATGCCGCCCTACCTCTGTCGCGTGGTCGAGGTCTACCTGGCGGATAGGGCCGTCACACAGAATATAGAAAAGAACTGTATAAGTAAAAGCGAATATAAAGAACTATAGGAGCAGCTGAAGGAAGCCCTTACTCATAACGAATTTCTCATTATTATAAAATTATGATCACTAACTGTAACAATAACTGGTGGTAGGTAAAATTACTAATACTACGAATTGTATAAATAAAAAAGATATAGGAACAAAGAAGGCCTAATTATTAGTGCCAAAAGGTAGGTTAATTTATGCGGCTATAGAGGCATCGATTCCACCTGCTCTAATTTTGAGGGGCCTAGTTAGATAGACCATCATGTCCCAGAAAAATTAAATGCACATGTCCCACCATCGATGAAGAAGCAAATAGCTATCAACAAATTTCTCATGAAACTTACAAAAGATTGTTGGTCCCGTGTAACTTCTAACTTACACGGGACCAACAATCTTTTGTAAGTTTGTATCACTCTAGTGATACAAATATTAATAGTTGATTGCTGTCTATTCATATTGCCGACGAGTACTCATTTTTCGCAGTGAGAAGACCCATTAAAGTAAGTTAAGTACTCGCTAAATGATAACCACTTGGTGGGCAGAACACTTTCTGAGAGACTTGCACTCGATATTTGCTGGCGGTGCAACTTGTACCTAAGGTGTAGGGTGATACAATAGCATGTTGGCAACAAAGCCTCAATGCACTCCTCAAAGCACGAAGGTTTCTTATGTGTGAGCAAAATTCTGGGAGGTTCTTGATTTATTTATTTATTTAAAAGAAGCACAACCACATCGTATACATTACACTTACACTTAATAATCTTAATAACTAAAGGACTAATGTACTTGACAATTATGGCGTACATAGCACTGATTAAAATATCTTGCTGCCTTGAAATATTAAACTAAACTAAAAAAAACATTCTAAACTATACTTTAAACTAAAAACAAACTAAACTAAAATATACTGGTTGCACATAAGCCAGATAACATCAAAAGCACAAAAAACAAAGTTAAGGAATAAAACAATAATAATAATTATAAAAATAGAATCAAAAATTAAAATTAGGAACAACTGAGCATGGATAGCGCGATTTTCTTTTTGAATCTAGGTAGCTTGTCGTGGAATATATTTAATTCAGGCATGTTTAATACAATGTTGTTGTATTCGTTGCTCATTCGTATAACTGGAGACTGTAAACCTAGATTGGTTTTTACAAAAGGTGTATTAAATACTTTTTTAATTTTTTTGGCCATGGGGTTAATTCTTGGAACTGCTATGGAAACACTTTGCGAAAGGCAATTGCACCGTATTTTTCCATTAATTAATACGGTGCAACTGATCTACCAAATACAGCTTTCGAGCAGTGTTACACAGTATCAAGCAGGTGACATTATGAAATCTGAGATTGAATTTGTGGTAGCATCCACGACACGTCATGCGACCTACGCATCACACGCGCGTGACGTCACACAATACCCTACATCGTGCAAGCAGAATTTACCATATCACTAGCCTATATACAACACCCATCTCTTCAGAGGATCCTCATTTTCCTATGGAGGATAAGTGAACTTTACACTTTGTTCCTCATACCTCTATAAACTAAAATAACTGCCACTATAACGCTATAGTTTTCCTTTTCAGCTAGATATAGATTCGTTGTGGCCAACCTATACCGCATGTGCCAGGACCATAACGGAAGGTCACTGCATCTGGAGGAGTGGTGCACTCCTCGTTATGAAAATGGGTGACCGCTGGAGTCTAGTTGAGTATCGTAATCACTAATTCTCTCATTGCATTCCTTTGCCCTATCACGTCTTGAGTAGTCAGGCCGAGTCGCGTCCTAAAATTCAACCAATTCCATTCAGCTGTTAACGCTTAAAAGAGCATATTTTAATAAGTTGTTTTTTTTATTAGAAATTACACAATGCGAGTGTAATTTCTTATTAAAAACAACTTACTAAAAGTGTCTATACTTACTGAACAGTTGTGACAAAAACTAAAATATTTATCCAAAAACACCGACTTCCGATATTAAAGTTAATTTTCAGTTTGTAGTAATACGAGATCCGAAGTCGATTTAGTTTTTTTTTGGGATAAATTTAAAAATTCTTCGGTACTTATTTTTTTGCTAAATTATACGTATCCATGTGGCAGTAAGTGTTTCCCTTTTCTTTCTTTATGCTACACTATGGTAGTATAAATAATCATCTCTAAGACATCGGAATATCCTCATACGCAGATTTGAACGTATAAGTATGTTCTGTCGTGATGAGTTGGTAACGACTGATGGTTTGCAGCTGGGCTTTGGCGTGTACGGGCCGGGTTGTCAGGCTCCTGCCAGGTTCCTAGACTATGGAATGTACCATGAGTGGGTGCAACGCAGCGTCGAGAGGATCGGCAGACCTGCCATCACCAGAGTAGCACCAAACTACGTCGTTGTGAGAAGAAGTGAGTTATTATAATGTTTACGCTTTTTTAGTCCTAACTATGCCCCCTTAATAGACAGAAACAATGATAAATAATACAGCTCATGAATACAGACTTCATCATCACGTGAATGTCGAGGGTAATCAACTCCTTGACAACACTGAATTAGTGCGAAGGCTAAAAAGGGATAAACGCTTTGACTTAGTGTAGTGCAGTGTAAGTGAACACGAACAGCACGCGTAACATGACCACCGTAGAAATGGGTTTTGTCGACGGAAGAATAGACAAAATTGCAGATTGTAGAAAGATTAAAGACAGAATTAAAGATTTGTACCGTTTTATGCTGGCGTAGCATGACAATTCTATCTTTATTCTACCAAGAATAGACAAAATCCATTTCTACAGTGGTCATGCTACGCGTGCTGCAGTGAAAGTGCTATCTTTTATAAAGAACACGTTAATCAAGTGTCTTCCCCTTAACTGTCAGTGAATAAGAAAGACGTTATTGGACGATTTCTTAGTTTTATAGTTACTTAGCAGTTTAAGTTATATTTAAATTACTTATTAGCTCGGCCAGATTGAAATGTGAATAAAGTATCATCTAATGTGATACTTTATTTAGCAAAAAAATAAAAACTTTTTAACAAAAAATTAAACCGCCGAAAATACTGAAAAGCAAAAAATAATAAACCTTAAAATTATGAGTCGGCGCTTTGAGTGATCTTTGTTCATTGATTTTTCAGCGCCGACTCATAATTTTAAGGTTTATTATTTTTTGCTTTTCAGGTTTTTCGGCGGTTTAGTTTTTTGTTAAAAAGTTTTTATTTTATAATTTTTTGTGACTTTAATGTATTTATAATACTTGGCAAGGTATACCCTATCCAATGAAAAAATAATTATCAAAATCGGACTACTCTGTATAAAGTTATGCGTGGTTAAACATTACAATCAGTGAGTGAACAATCAATCATCCCCTGTTTTCTGTCCCTTAGGGTTTGATTTTATTTTCCAAATTTATATGAGACCATTCTCGGAGTATACCCTTTCCAATAGAAAAAGAATTATCACAATCGAATTACTGTGTAAAAAGTTACGCGTGGTCATACATAAAAAATAAAAAAAATATACGCGTCGAATTGATAACCTCCTCCGTTTTTTTTCGTCGGTTAAAAAAGAAGATAAATAATTAGCTTTTCATATCAGTCTACTTGTGTAGGGGTCAGATATTATGTAAACAACGGGAACGTAATTTCCGGATAAAAAGTATTACATGTCCCAACCCAGATCATGATCCTATCAGTCAACATAGTACACTTGCCCAAATTTCATCGAAATTCATTTAGCAATTAATAAGTGAAAATGTAACAGACAGACAGAGTGGCTAATATTAATATGGATTGAAAAAATATACAGTACGTAACTTTATAGTAATTTTTCGATGGCGAGATTATTAATTTAGAAATACAAACAGAAAATACGCTTATTTACGGTACACTAAACTTAACGCAGGAAAAGAACACAAAAAAAACAATTTGGAGCAAAGAGTGAGTCTTATCTACGCAAAAACAAATCCCCAGCGCTGGTGATTAATTACTTTCGTATGTTGTACCTAGTTTTGGAATCTTCAAGTCGATCCTTATTTTGTGAAAACTAGCTTCTGCCCGCGACTTCATCCGCGTTAAATTTTTTGTTCCCCCGAGCCTTCCCGTCGCGTCGAATTGCCTACCCGTGCGATTTTCCCCGTTTTTGCAACATTTTTCATTACTGCTCCGCTCCTCTTGGTTGTAGCGTGTTTTATAGCCTATAGCCTTTCTCGATAAATAGGCTACCCAACACAAAAAGAATTTTTCAATTCGGACCAGTAGTTCCTGAGATTAGTGCGTTCAATCAAACAAACAAACTCTTCAGCTTTATAATATTAGTATAGATTACATGACTATGTACCAATCAAATGACCAGTATCACTCATGAATTAAAGGCATGCAATGTGCATACACACGTACCGTGTACCGTGTGATGCCGGACGTAAAGAATAACACCACCCCATTTCTTCCCGTGGGTGTCGTAAAAGGCGATTAAGGGACTTACTAGAGAATGGGCAGCAGCGTTCTCTGTGCATTTTGCCACCATACTGCGATCGCCAACCCGCCTGCCAAGCGTGGCGATTATGGCAAAGCCCCCCAAATTGGGGGAGGCCTAAGTCCAGCAGTGGACGTCTTACGGCTGAAATGATGATGATGATGATGAATGTGCATGAATGAAAGATTAATAAATAAAACGTCGCCGTGGACGTAACAAAAGGCACCAACCCATTACTTCCCGTCGTGTGTGTCGTGGGTGTAGCGACTAAGAGACTTATTAGAAAATGGGCAGCAGCGTTCTCTATGCATCTTACCCAACCCGCCTGCCGTGTGTGGTGTTTATGGCAAAGCCCCCCATATCGTGGGAAACCTACGTCCAGCACTGGACGTCTTATAGCTGAAATGATCATGAAATTAACCTTCTTTTGAGAGCAGTTGGATAAAAATGTGGTTTAAGAACTTTATTTTCTCAAAACAGAATTACATTCACTTATATGAGCACAACTTATTTCTAATTAGAAAACATTATGGGACGCGACTATTACACAACAATAATGGGTTAGACAGTACCCGAAAATAGCTTACTATTAAAATTTTTAATAGGTTTTTTGAAAAAACAAGATTTGTGATTGGATTTATGAGTACAGCCATACACTTCAATGAGGTGGTCCAAATGAGGGTACCTTGAAGTGATATAAAAAAACTTTAAAAAAAAAAAAAAAAAAGGGCTTCCTTAAAAACACTACAAAGTGAAAAATAACTTTAATTTCGGAAGTCGGTGTCTTAGGATCTGTATTTATGGTTTTTTTGCCACCGACTTCCGAAATTAAAGTTATCTTTCACTTTGTAGTGTTTTTAAGGAAGTCGGTTGTTTTTTTTTTTTTTGTAGAAAAGTTTTTATTTTTAAATTTTTAGTTGTGGTATCCACCCCACACTAATTCCAAACAAACAATGCATATTTATGCGATTACAGAAATCGCGGTTGATTTGCTGTCATTTTTTAAAGAGTTCCGGGGTATATCTCTGGAACTCATCACCAGATCTATATGAAATTTTTAAGGGACTATTTCGGAATAAACCCCTTTCAAACAAAAAAGAATTTTGCAAATCCGTTTATATATGACGGAGTTATGGCCGAACATACATAAAAAAAAAAAAATATAAACATCCGAATTGAGAACCTCCTCCTTTTTGAAGTCGGTTAAAAATGAAGTTGTGGTTGAAGACAACGAAAACTGCTGCGCAGTGCGCTTGTTAAGGCAGAGAGCTTCTTTTTAATTTTCTCGATATTTGTTTTCCACGACAAGTCGCTGTCCAGTATACTGGTATCCAAGGTATTTTTCTGCTTTAGATTTTTCTAAAACTTTACTATTTTTGTAAAGAGTGTGTTGAGTTTGTATTTTTTATTTCTAGCAGTAAATATCGTGTACTTTCTATTATTCGCATTAACTGTCAGTAGATTGCACTGGAACTAAGTAAACAATCTACATATGTAAGTCATATTGTGCCTGTTCTATAAGAGTATCAATTTTATTTCCAAAATAGAATATACTTGTATCATCAGCATAGAGTGACACACCACCTCGTACGCCTATATCTGAAATATTATTAATATATTTTAAAAACAGCAATAGGCCCAGGATTAAAGCCTTTGAGAACTCCACCAGAATCAGTTGGGGGCTACTTTGACAGTCATCGATTTTTGCCCTTGAATTCTATATAATCAGATATGATTTGAAGATTTTGTTTGCTGCTCCAGTTACAGCAATCGCTTTCAGTTTCTCTAAAAGCAGTTCATGACTTATTCAGTCGAAGGCTTTCTTAAGATCTATAAACAGACCTAAAGCCAGTTGTTTACGATGCTATGCTACTTTTAATTTTGGTGACGAGATCTACGTTTGCTGATAAGGTGTTCGATTTTGGTCGAAAAATATACTGTTTATCGGTCACGAAATTTATAGAGCCTTAGTATTTATGTATTCGGATATATATATTTTTTTCATACCTTTCGAGATAATAGGGAGTACAGAAATGGATAGATATTTTACACTAACATATTCTATTGTTTCCAGCACTATCCAATGTACAAAGATTTGGTCCTTGCGATGAGGGTGAGGTGAGAAAAGAGCTTTACACGGAGTCGACCGAAATCCACAGCTCTGTGAAACCATTTGGACCGATACCTGAGGGCAAATATCAATTTAACGTAAGTCATAGAAACTCATCGACTTCGACAGTCAAACAGATTGTACAATAATAACATAATTGAATTACTTAGTAACTGGAGCACAATCTAGGTGCTCATAAGGCGGGATACTGACTTGAATTAACTTGATATACCACGAGCCCCAATATCATCCTAAAAACTATAACAAAAACGTAGGATAGCTCCCTATGCCCTGAGAAATTACATGCCAAACGACTTTTGGCTTAGTAATATACAGTTTGTGTTGTTCACATGATCTGACCAAGATTATTTCTGGCCTTTGAAGGAGACTGTGACCTCAAAATTTTTTCAGCCTTTCTTCTCAGAGTATTCAGATAGAAAACGCCGACCTCATCTAGTTATAAAAATATGATTTAGAGCGCCTTCACACTAGCGTTTGTCCAGCGTAGGCGTTTGATAAACGTATGCGCAGCGCAGACGCCGTGACAACACGGCGTAGGCGACGCGTTGTTGCAGCGTTTCCTCTGGAGTCAATTGAACGCTGCGCTAACGCGGCGCAGACGTCACACAATTACGTTGTCGTTTCGAAAACATCATTAACAAAATGGATTCTGACGAGGAAACTCTATTGTTGGCTTTGCTTTTAAAAAGAAAATTTTGCGAAAACGTGAAAACAAAAATTAAGGGATATGTGAGAACCCATTAAGGAGTGTACGGTCAAGTGAAAATAATTATTTTGTGCTTTATTGTAAACACATAAAAAATGATTTAAAAATATTTTTAATGTACATGACTCCGAAGTAACGCGGCGCATACGTCACGCACCTGCGGCGCCAACGCAGCGTATTCATTTACCCTTGCACTACGCGTACGTTTATCGAACGCCTACGCTGGACAAACGCTAGTGTGAAGGCGCTCTTACGCGTAAAAGTGTTTTTACAAACCTACTTACAGAAATAAATCATTTTTCTAGTCGCTGTAAATACTGTTACGAGCTAGGGTTCGGGATAAATTAATTGAAACCAATATTACCGAAACACACAAAACAGTTTAATTACATAAACACAAATACCGCAACAACAATAAACGTCAAAAGGAATCACTTGACTCGCTTGTACTGTAACGCTTTTTTTAAAATTTTTGGATGGGAATTCAACAAATGACGTCTCCCGCTCTTGGGCGGAGCGAAAGGGCGTGTCAGAGACTTTTACTGACTAAAACCCACCCGTGTTCCTTCAGTTGCCCATGTGCCAGGGTCACGATGTCTCTTTTGAACGATTTCGCGACCCTGGCAGGCATCGGTCCTGGCAGACCCTTTCAGTTCTGCTGACATCTCTTTGAGGCGCGCGTGGAACACTATGCGCCGTCGACCCGACCCTGGTCCTTACCGGGCAGCGAGCTACCCATTAATCGCCGCCTGCAAGCCCGCGCCTACGGTGGCCGGGAGTCCGCTATTGACTCCCGACGCCCGGGGCGCCTCCTCCTGCGGCGGCTAGGAACGTGAGGGCATGGAGACTGCCACTCCCTCCCGCGCCTCACCTCCTCCTTCGCGAGCAGTACTGCTTCGCAGAAGAAGGTGACGTCAGGCGGAAGAAGAGGACGCCGTGGCGCCTCTATATCCACTCCTCAAAGAGCAACCCAGCGCTGGGCACGCCACAATTGCGGCGGTAAGTCCCCTCTTTGAGGAGTGGATAGAGAGCCGCCACGGAGTCCTCACCTACCACCTGACGCAGGTTCTCACCGGGCATGGCTGCTTCGAGGGGTTCCTGTTCAGGATAAAGCGGGAGGAAACGCCCTGTTTTCATTGCAAGGATCATATGGAGAACACGGTGGAGCATACGGTGGAGGTGTGCCCTGCCTGGGCGGAGCACCGACGCGCGCCGTGTCCTCGCGGAGGCGATCGGTGGCGGCGACCTCTCGCGTCCGGCCATGGTATAGAGCGAGAGGACATGTGAAGCCGTCACCTCCTTCTGCGAAGCAATAATGCTCGCAAAGGAGGTGGCGGGGCGCGTGAAGGAGTGGCAGTCTCTGCGCCCTCACGTCCCTAGCCGCCGCAGGAAGAGACGCGCCGGGCGTCGGGAGTCGATCGCAGACTCCCGGCCACCGTAGGCGCGGGCTTGCGGGCGACGAGCTATGGATAACTCGCCGCCCGGTAAGGACCAGGCCCATGTCGATGGCGCGTAGTGTTCCACGCGCGCCTCAAAGTGATGTCAGCAGTACTGAAGGGGTCTGCTACAACCGATGCCTGCCAGGGTCGCGAGATTATTGAAATGAGATACCTTGGCCCTGGCATATGGGTAACTGGAGGAACACGGGTGGGTTTGAGTCAGTAAAAGTCTGACACGCCTTCCCGCTCCGCCCAGAGCGGGAGAAGTAATTTAATGATTTCCCATAAAAAAGGGGTACCTTATGTTTGACTTATTTTTTTTTTCAGTTATCAATCATCGGGGATGTTGAATACAGCTGCGTTATCCTCAGAGCGAACTATAAAGAGATAACAAGTAAGACGCCGAAACTACACCTGACACGCTATTGTGCGGGCAGCATGACTTCCCAGTGTTATACCGGTGTTCAATTCATAGAAATACAATTCTATGTCGAAATCATATTCGAAGCTGAATTACAATATAGCGTAGCAGCTTACGGGAGAACTGTTAAGGCTATAGATCCAAATAGGGCACATAAATATGCTAATACTTATAGCAATAAACTTCCAGAAGTTTTAAAATTTGAAGAATACAAATCGTTATTCAAACCTTATGTGGAAAATGAATCGTACCCTTTGTATGGTAAAAAAGAAATGACACATAGGAATGTAACCGGAAACCCCAAAACAACAACAACAACAAAACGCCCGGCCTACCGACTGCGCCAATTATGAAGGTGACAGCCGAAGGACTTAAAGAAAACCGAAGTTATTTTTATAGCGGTTTAACTTTGGGGTTGGCATATTCTTTTATGGCATATACTACGTCTTGCTCTAAGTTCGATTCTGAAACCTGAATAAATGTATAGGTGTGTGTATCAAAAGGTTTAGTGGCGGTTGTACGTCGTTTAATATCTCCTACTATAGTTATGCATAACTGTCGGTGAAATTTATTCAAAGGTTCATCAGTAATAGGGATTTCTAACGACAGTACCCCCGAATACCACGAATAGCAAATAAGAAACGCACGGGTAAGTAGAAGTTGCAGTATGGGTCGCGCCCGACTGTAATGACTTAGTCATATGTTTTACATAGGTGTAGTCAGATGAACAAATCGAGTTACAAGACAGACTTTTTTTTTCATTCGGAACAGAAATAAAATGAAAAGGATTTTAAGTTAGTTAGGAAATAAATGAAATGCTAAAATACAATGTATGAAATGATTTTGCGTAAATATTGGTTATGTGTAAATGTTGCTACGTTTACAACTACTGTGTGTAAATCTTAATTTACGATGAAGAAGAAATCTCTTAAATAATGAAAAATTCAATAAATAAAAGAGAGGGCAACTGATCAAAATTATTTTATGCAGGTAATATGCATACACGATCATTTACAACAGTATATAAATATGGCATCGATAAAAATAAAAAATTTAGACTTTTTCAAGAAAAAGATGACTGTTTATTTAGATCAAAATTTTTTAAAAAAAACATTCAATCGTACTATCATGCAGCGTGGTGATGCATCGCCACGCCAACCAACGTCTAACCCGCCGCAATAGATGTTTCGCATCAAATATTCTTAAAAGTGTAGCACGGAAACGATGTCCCTAAAGAAATAAGAAATTAGTCAATACCACTGAAGACAAAAAACCAAAGTATTTTACTCGTGCGTTCTTACAATAGTTACTAGTTTAGAGAGCCAAACCCATGCCCCAAACAAGCAAAACATTGAACTTTTGAATGTGCAAATTATTTAAGGGTTGACAAATTGAGTGTACTAAAACTACAACTGAAAACCTGTATAAGTACAGTGCCAGTCCCCGTTGGATATTATAACTGTATTGTACACAGTATTGACGATACTTCTACTACAATTTTATGACTAAAGTTAATACATAACGAAAATTATATAAAAGTAGTGTAAAGCTAAAAAGTGTGGTGTGTCATGTTAGTGTGCGTGCGTATGCCTGTGTGTATTTGTGTGTGTGTGTGTGTGTGTGCGTTGAAGTTGGAAACATGTCAACATATATTTTTGGCTTTATTTATTCTTTTTCTTACTGATTTAACATACTTTTTTCCATGTTATGTTGAAGTTTCAATTTTTTTTATATTTTGTAAAGGTAAAATATATCCAGTCTTTAAAGTTAAAATAGAAATAGGCAGCTCAACTAATCAGAATTTAAAAGGAGAAAATAGACTAAATAAGTAGGCGAAGACGCCCTAGAGATAAGAAAAGGGAGATAGGAGAACCAGTGGAACGATGACCTGAAAGCAACAGCTAGAGAAAAGAGGAGAAGAGAAAGCCAAGATTGGGAACTGGAAGATGAGAGACTATTTGAAAGTGAAACTGATGTCTAATGAAGAAACAAATTTTCAAATAAACTAAATTAAATGTCAAAATTATATGTTGATATTTTAAATTTGTTAATAAAGGTGTGAATATAATTACAAATAAGACCCTTTGTAAACACATGTTCTTTTTGCCGTGATAAACTATAGTTTTTTTGCCGTGTGTAGAATTTAAAAAAAAAACAAAAGTCATTTATTCAAATTAGGCTGAGGATCAGCACTTTTCGAACGTCCGAATTACATTAGACAGTTGTAAATATCAACATTGTGTTTGTCAGAAGGTATTGTATCCCTGTGAAGGTTTATTAACGGAGTTTTTCTAAGTCGCGGTTCATACGCTGTGTGCAGTCACGGTCGTCAGTGTTGTAAAGATAGACTATTGAAGCTTGCTGATAGGCACATTTTTTCTAGCGGCGTGGTGTATACGCCGTACCGTAAACTAACCGTGCCGTGTATAAATGGCCTAAGTGGTTTTAGGGTAGTCATTCAATAGAATAAGTTTTTGTTAATCAGTAAAGCAAAAAACTTGTCTAGTATTAATTGTATTTAACACACACAATATACACATATATAAACTGGGGCCTTTTATTTAATTGCCTTATAAAACCACTATTCTGAAGAAGCTCCTAAATATAACCTTACTCCTGAGCATTGGCTGCAAAGTCTACATGTCAGAACTTAAGTCTTAAAGTCGTCAAGATATTGTAGGAAAGCGTTGAACGTTTCTGATCGTTGTTTTAAAACTTTTTCCCTCTGAAACCCGCAGAAAGTTGAACATGAAGTAGTAGGAAAGTTACAAGTTTGATTCTCATTTGCATAATTCGAAGCGTCGAGAAGTGGGGTCAGGTTTGGAAGAATTGGCTCATAAAATATTACAATATTTTTTAAGCAAACACTTCTAAATCAGTGATCATTAAAAAGATCACTGATTTTGGAGATTTGCTCTTTTTGATAAAAGTGTGACCTTCAGAAGTGCGGTTTTTACAAAATACACTTTTATAGCAATCGTTTCCATTTTGGTAGATAAATATACTATCGATTGCCTCGTTGGTCTAACGGTTGCTAACCCTACTGCCACACGCATCAGCTCCTGGGTTCACTTCAAAAGTGTTATTAAATTTTGCAAAAATTTAATATTAGACCTGCCTCTACGAGTTTGCTTCGTCACCTTGACTCGTGAATTATATCTATATTTTAAAGCTGAAGAGTTTGTTTGGATGAACGCACTAATCTCAGGAACTACTGGTTCCAATTGAAAAAAGATTTTAGTATTGGATAACGTATTTATCGAAGAAGGCAATAAGCTATATAAAATCAAGCTGCTAACGTAATGTTATATAGCTTATTGCTTTTAGAAGCCGAGCAAAACGAAAAAATATCACGAATACGAATTACTCGCACGGGCAGCAGATTCGATGCGACGAGGCGGAAATGTAAACGCACATTAAAAAAGTAATATTTTTATTTGACAAAGAAGTACACAGATTTGATAGCATGTGTCACTTAAATTAAGATTGCAAATGGCCTGGTAAAAAATAAACAAGTTGCTAGGTCACCCATATTTCCATTCTGGATGTTATAAAAGTTACAAATCAGTCAAGTAGTGTGGAGACTTGATGATGATGATATAGATTAAAAATCAGGTGACCAGCTTATAATTTTATTGCTACAACATATAAATGTCCAATTGGCAATTGGCGTATAAGTTTTTTGGACAAAATCGGTTTCAGACAGTCGTCATCTTCACGCTCATTAATCCAGTGTATTTAAGTTTTTTCATGGATTAATATTTACCAAGATTTTCAATAAATGTATATGTCACCGTAACGTTATAAACATCGTTAGATTTGAATCTGTCTCGCAAGATTATAAACAATCAAAAAATTGTGAACTGCAAAAACCATATACAATTTAACGCATTATTTTTGAATGCACTATAGTCTGTCCATGGCAATCCGACAAATTGTGAACTGGTATCAAATTTGCATGCCACGGATCGCATTTTGCGCTAATAATAAATAGCCAAGTAACAGCCATCAGCATGGAAGTAGTAGTTCTAATCTGACCTAACGTTTTTGGTCAGTGTCAGAATCAGAATCAGTACTTTATTTGCTACCAGCTTTTGCCAGCGTCTTTTCCCGCGTGTTATGACATTTAACTTAAACCTTCCTCTTGAGTCACTCTGGCTATTCATGAAAACCGTCGCGTAGTTTAAAAGATCTAGGCGTACAAACACAAAATGCGATTTTGTTTTATGTAAGGATGAATGTAATAATTACAGGTATAAGATGTGGTACATAAATTAATGAGATCGGCTATAGTGTACCTTACGGCGTGCAAATTATAACATAAATTAAAATATCAATACAAGCAAAACAATGTCAACAAAAAACCGAAACAGAAATTAATGTGAAGTCATAAGTCTTATATGGTCTGTGTGCTTATAAAATGAAACCAAATTAAAATGGGACCATTCGGGAAGCACCAGCTTTCAAATAAAAAAGAATCATCAAAATCGGTTCATCCAGTAAAAAGTTATGAGGTAACAAACATAAAGAAAAATTAAAAAAATACAGTCGAATTGAAAACCTCCTCCTTTTTTGAAGTCGGTTAAAAATAACTGCAACCAATTCGGCTATCGACAAGATCGACAAATTAGGGATACTCCACAATAACCAATTGTGAATCCTGTCGGTCACTGCGATTCATTTTCAATTTGATGGTTTGACATGTATAGGTTATAAACTATCGAAAATGAATACGTTAAATTGTAAGCAGTATGGTACAGTTCATAAATTTATCGACAGTTTACAATCTCGCAAGATAGATTACAATCTAACGGTATTTACAACTTTACGGTAACATACATATTTACCGGGTGCCATTTTATAACGTCTTGAAAAAAAATGGGTGTAATAGGTGAGCGGAGTAGAAGCCTTTGGTATAGAAATTTTTAATATTTTTATTTTCGAATAACATGTAATGAAATTGATCTAGCAATAAATACTACATATTTAAAGTAACATTTTCATACTAGAACAACAAAAACAGAAACACCCTACTCAATGCGCGGCATGTATCAATGATTTCGTAGCGTGGTCCTACCCTTTAAAGCCGGCCGATAGGCGGCCTCATTGATCTTTCGCAGGCGCACGAGCCGCACACGCATCCCGGTCCGCCCACGTCCGGCGCTCCTGTAGTCACCGGCGTTAAATCTGAAGGCTTTCCTGCCTTCTATTCTAGTTACACAACACACCATATGAAGGTCGAGACGGTTAAAATGGCATCCGGTATACATAAATAAAAATATATTAACGACTATAGCTTTTGCCCGCGGCTTCGCCCGCGGGATGTCGGAAATTAATGCAAGAGGACGTACTACCGCGATAAGAATGTGTTATTCCAGGTTATATAGGTAATATAGACTCTGTGTGCTATTTTCGATCCAGATCCATTCAGCCATTTTTGCGTGATTGAGAAACAAACACCCAATCATACATTTTTTCACATTTATAATATTGGTAGTAGTAGGATTATATACAGGGTGTCCAGTAAATAGCACGACATACTGCAGGGGGTGATAGCTTGGGTCACTACCTATCAATACAACACAATATATGTTCAGCAAAATCTTACGGATTTACAGTTTTACAAAATTTTCCGAAATACCGAAAAATCTCTACCTTGAAACAGATTTTTAAGCATCTCGTAATGAAAATATCCTTTTCTAGTACTTTTTTTACATCAAATTATTCGTGAATAGTTACTTTACTCATTGATAAGCCTTTTTTTTATCAAAGACAAGAATGTTTTCAAGAAATACTATTTTTTGTTTAAATTTGCACAGAACTATTTTCTTATCACTTAAGTTTAACCTACAGTGGTGAAAAAAAAAGTAAGATTTTGCTGAACATATATTGTGTTGTATTGATAGGTAGTGACCCAAGCTATCACCCCCTGCAGTATGTCGTGCTATTTACTGGACACCCTGTATAACTCATATTACTTAGGATTCATAGTTTATGAGAACATCATGTGTGTTGGTGTTTTTAAAATAAGAGTAATAGTATTCAGAGTAAGAAGACTGCGACATAGGGCATGGTTTAGTTGAATATAAGTCTTCCTGGTTTTTCTTAACGCTCCTATTTTACCTATACAGACACTCAATCATTTACCAGACACCGAACATAATTATAGGAATAGTACTTTTGCCAGTGGCTTGGGCCGTATAGCTGTCGGAAAATATCACCCGGGAACCTACTACCGGGATAAAGTAGGTATCTTATGTGTTACGTATCCATGATATAATATATCTTTGTGCCAAATTCGATCTAAATCCGTTAGGCCGTCTTTGCATCATTGAGAAACAAACATAAAAAAATCTAAACATCTAAGCCATTTCGCGATCTCTTACTTGGAATAATTACTATTAGGTTTATTTTGAGTATAAAGAACACACATGATATTCGCAATTACTATGAAGCCAAAGTAATATGAATTACAATCCTACTTATCCTGTACTACCCGGGCGCTGCCAACGGATGGACGGGACGGACGTACAATCCGCCAGCTGCTCTGCGCCCGCTTTTTAAATCTCTAATATCTTCTAAGATATTCATTTAAATTACATGCTGTAAAGGGCCATATTGGTCTATATTAAATGCACAATGTTTTTAAAGTACTTAATTGGATAAGGATTTATGCTGTATTGCTTATATTAATTCGGCGTACCAAATAAACGGAGTGAACTTATGCGAGGTAGATGTAATACGAGATCTGGGAGTTATCTTGAACTCTAAACTCACATTTATGTGGTATAAATGTGAGTTTAGAGTCATCATCGAGAACATAATCAGTCAATCCCAACGTATGCTTGGATTTGTCATTCGTAATGGAAAGGTATTTCAACGCCCACATACTAAATTAGTCCTCTACAATAGCCTTATAAGAAGCATCCTGGAATACTGCAGTGTGATATGGAGGCCTCACTACGCAACCCACTCGCTGCGGATAGAACGAGTCCAAAAAAGGTTTATCCGATACCTAGGGTACTCAAAGGGAAGGCAATTCAAATATATCTCCTACCTTGATAAACTAGGCTGCTACAAAATGAGTACCCTGGAAGCTCGTAGGGAGCTCTTGGATTTGGGATTCGCATAAAAATTGCTCAATAAAACCATTCACTGCCCACAATTGGTATGTAGGTTCAATCTCAGAGTAACCCGTAGACCACCTCGCAAACCTATAACACCCTTAGTTCCACCTCTTCACCGTACAGTGTCTGGTGCTAATTCGCCTATATCACGCATGTGCAAACTCATAAACGAACGCAGCGACCTGGTTGACGTCCACGCAGACTCATTATCGGCGTTTGTCACACGTAATTAGTATTAGTTTTTAATATAACTATTTAGAATTTAAGTACATTAGATGTTTAAAATTTAAGTTATAATCACAAAGAGCATTTTGCATGCGGTGTTTGCCTGTAATTGGTTGTGCAGTTAGATTTAAGACACCATTACTCATATATATATAGTCTTCCAGACCGAATTTCGGCCACGGCGGCCAATCTCAACGGAGACTAGCCATCGGCGCGGGAGATATTATAGTGCTCAAGTGTATGCGCAGACACAGGAGCACTCACTCTTCCCTCACTCTCATAGTCCGATGGGACGGCAATCCGACACGACCGGAGAGAGATCAGGCGTAGGACCAACTGCTTAACGTGCTTTCCGAGGCACGGGGGTATCACACCGCCAACTTCCAAACTCCGGGCTGCTACTAAGAAATTCCTAATGGAAAAACCCAGTAACACTTTGCCCGACCCGGGAATCGAACCCAGGACCCCACGCTCAGCAGTCGCGCTTGCGACCACGAGACCAACATATGTTCCTACCTGTATAATATCTGTAACAACTGTTGTTGAACCTTAATTAAATAAATAAATCTATAGAAATAAATAAAATTGGAGGGTCTGTTTTTATTATTGAGATAACCAATTTTTACTAAGTGTATATGGATGTATACACGATACATATACCAAAACAACATTTTTTACAATTTTTGTCTGTCTGTCTGTTTGTTCCCGCTAATCTCTGAAATGGCTGGACCGATTTTGACGAGACTTTCACTGGCAGATAGCTGATGTAACAAAAAGTAACTTAGGCTACTTTTATTTTAGAAAAATTCTTTTATTTTAGAAAAAAAAAACTGTCTTCGAAAACTACGCTGACATACGTCTCAAAATTCGATAAACCCTGGCTGAATCCTACGAAATAGATCAAAATAATGTACTACAGTATTGTACACCTTTAAAAGGCCTACAAAAATGTCCGCAATGGTATATGTCTATCTGTTAGGGATAACCCACAATAACCATTTTTTATCTTTTACTTTTTACGAGAAATAAGGGCTTATTTACGAAGCGATTTTAAGCAATACAGCATTAATCCTTATCCAATTAAGTACTTTAAATACATTATGCATTTAATATAGATCAATATGGCCCTTTACAGCATGTAATTTAAATGAATATCTTAGAAGATATTAGAGATTTAAAAAGCGGGCGCAGAGCAGCTGGCGGATCGTACGTCCGTCCCGTCCATCCGTTTGCAGCGGCCGGATAGTACAGGATAAGTAGGATTGTAATTCATATTACTTTGGCTTCATAGTAATTGCGAATATCATGTGTGTTCATTATACTCAAAATAAACCTAATAGTATTATTCCAAGTAAGAGACCGCGAAATGGCTTAGATGTTTAGATTTTTGGATGTTTGTTTCTCAATGATGCAAAGACGGCCAAACGGATTTAGATAAAATTTGGCACAAAGATATATTATATCATGGATACGTAACAGATAGGATACCTACTTTATCCCGGTAGTAGGTTCCCGGGTGATATTTTCCGACAGCTATACGGGCCAAGCCACTGGCAAAAGTACTATTCCTATAATTATGTTCGGTGTCTGGTAAATGATTGAGTGTCTGTATAACTAAAATAGGATCGTTAAGAAAAACCAGGAAGACTTATATTCAACTAATCCAAGCCCTATGTCGCAGTCTTCTTACTCTGAATACTATTACTCTTATTTTAAAAACACCAACAAACATGATGTTCTCATAAACTATGAATCCTAAGTAATATGAGTTATAATCCTACTATAGTAATATCTAAATATATAAAATTCAAAGTCCTGAGTGACTGACTGACTGACTGACTGATATATCAACGCACAGCCTAAACCGCTGGTCCTAGAGACGTGAAATTTGGAGGGTGTGATCTTTGTGAAGAGTAGGTATCCACTAAGAAAGGGTTTTTTGAAATTCCACCCCTAAGTGGGTGAAATGGGGGGTTGAATTTTCTGTGAAACTTTTTATTCTGTGGGTCGATTGACACAAAAATTGGTACACATACTCTTCAATTATAGTTATGAGATACGTGTATCACAGTTTTTCCAAAATCATCCCCTTACAGAGTCAAATAGGGCTTCGAAGATGTGGATAATAAACAAATTCTCCCTACAGCTAATAGTTAAAATCTACCCAGATGTTAGTAATATTCACGACTAGCTTCTGCCCGCGACTTTATCCGCATACAATTTCTTGCTCCCCGACCCTCCCCGTCACATCGAATCGCCTGCCTGGGCGAGGTCTTCGTATTCGTGACTTTTTATTTTTGCTCGGCTCCGTAGGGTCCTATCTTGATGTTATTATAGTATATAGCCTTCTTCGATAAATAGGCTATTCAACACTAAACGTAGTTTCTGAGATTAGAACATTCAACCAAACAAACTCTTCAGCGTTATAATATTTAGATTTGATTACAATTAAAACTTTATAGTGAGCCAACCTTAAAAGATAGACATATACTATCACGGATTTTTTTAGAACTTTTAAGAGAAACAATTTTGTCATACATGATTCTTGTGTTACTTTAACCGTTTACGCAGCGCATGCAACTGTAGCTTTCAAAAGGATAAGTATTCCCCGTTTTCCAACATTTTCATTGATGCTCCGCTCCTATTAGTCGTAACATGATGTTATATAGCTTATAGCCTTCCTCGATAAATAGGCTACCAAATACCTCAATAAATTTTCAATTCAAGTAGTTTTAGATATTAGCGCGTTCAACCAAACAAACTCTTCAGCTTTATAATATTAGTATAGATAAACCTGCAGACCTCCTGCCATCATGACATCATAAAACGACTTGGTCACAATCATCAATTAAATTATTTTGAGATCGTTCGAAGGAGTTGAAAATCATTATAAATAAGTGGACTCAGCAAACAAATAAACAACGATGACGCCATACTTTCATAATCAGCTGATAATGATTCCATTGCTGGGACACAGAAGTGCCATACTTTACCCGGTTGAATTTCTTAACACATTGAAGCCTCCGGGTCACCCAACTCACATATTAAAATTGAGAATTGGCGCCCAGTTATGTTGCTGCGTAATTTAAAACCGCCAAAATTATGCAATGACACCAGGTTGTGAGTAAAAACATTGCAACGTTATCGAGGCAACTAAACTGACAGGTTGTTCCCGAGAGGAGTCTGTATTTATTCCGAGGATTCCTCTAACACCATCGAACTACCCTTTCGAGTTCAGAAGCGTACAGTTTCCCTTCAAAGTCAGCTTGCCATGACCATAGAACTATATACTTAAGGGGGAACTGTTTTCACATGGTAAGTTATACGTGGCCTGCTCCAGAGTAAGCTCACGGAGCAGCCTGGTGATTCTAACACCTGAAGGAAAAACAATAAATAATGCTTACAAAGAAAACTGCGGTAGGCATATTATTTCGTTGTAAACAACATTAATTGTTTATATTACATGCATATATTCCGGCCAAGTGGTGCAATGGGACCAGGTTGCGTGAAAACAGCAGGATATGATCTTAGAGGGGACTACTATTCGCACGGCCAGTTTTCCGTGGCATGCTCGAGAGTGAGCTCATCTAGCAGCCCGTTGTATCAACACCTGAGGGCAGAACTTCTTGAGTAGTATATAAAGAGGTACTTTAAGAATAAACTCAAAAATATATAGTAACCTGTACCCTGCCTGTGAACAACTATGTAGGGAATAAAGAGGATTTATATTTTCGCTTTAAAGTTGCCTTCAAATTTGGCATGCAAGTAGGTAATTTGCCTGCCGGGGTCGCGTGATTGTTCGAAAGAGATACCGTGACCCTGGCACATGGGCAACTGAAGGAACACGGGTGGGTTTTAGTCAGTAAAAGTCTGACACGCCCTCCCGCTCCGCCCAGAGCGGGAGGAGTCATTTGATGATTTCCCATCCAAAAAAAAAAAAACAAAAAAAAAAAGTAGGTAATTTGCCGTTCCGTTATATATTCCGTTACTATTGGAGGATTTATTTATCCTACAACAATAATTTATCAATCCGAGCGCCGCTCCTCGGATAACACAAAGCAAGCAGTGTGATAAGACATTGTTTATCTGGATTGACACATAGGGTACTTTTAGTCCCGGTAGTACGATCCTGTGGGATATTTTTCGACATTCACGCGGGCGAAGCCGCGGGCGGAAGCTAGTAATATTATAAATGTGAAAATATGTATGATTGGGTTGTTGTTTCTCAATCACACAAAAATGGCTGAATGGATCTGGATCGAAAATAGCACACAGAGTCTATATTACCTATATAACCTGGAATAACACATTCTTATCGCGGTTATACGTCCTCTTGCATTAATTTCCGACATCCACGCGGGCGAAGCCGCGGGCAAAAGCTATCTATACAAATAAATAAAATTGGAGTGTCTGTTTTTAATATTAAGATAACCACTTTTTACTAAGTGTATATGGATGTATACACGATACATATACCAAAACAACATTTTTTATAATTTTTGTCTGTCTGTCTGTCTGTCTGTTCGTTCCCGCTAATCTCGGAAATGGCTGGACCGATTTTGACGGGACTTTCACTGGCAGATAGCTGATGTAACAAGGAGTAACTTAGGCTATTTTTATTTTAGAAAGATTCTTTTATTTTAGAAAAAAATAACTATCTTCGAAAACTACGCTGACATACGTCTCAAAATTCGTAAAACCCTGGCTGAATCCTACGAAATAGATCAAAATAATGTACTACAGTATTGTACACCTTAAAAAGGCCTACAAAAATGTCCTCAATGGTATATGTCTATCTCTTAGGGATAACCCACAATAACCATTTTTTATCTTTTACTTTTTACGAGAAATAAGGGCTTATTTACGAAGCGATTTTAAGCAATACAACATTAATCCTTATCCAATTAAGTACTTTAAATACATTGTGCATTTAATATAGATCAATATGGCCCTTTACAGCATGTAATTTAAATGAATATCTTAGAAGATATTAGAGATTTAAAAAGTGGGCGCAGAGCGCGTTGGCAGGGGCCGGGTAGTACAGGATAAGTAGGATTGTAATTCATATTACTTTGGCTTCAAAGTAATTGCGAATATCATGTGTGTTCATTATACTCAAAATAAACCTAATAGTATTATATTTCAAGTAAGAGACCGCGAAATTGCTTAGATGTTTAGATTTTTGGATGTTTGTTTCTCAATGATGCAAAGACGGCCAAACGGATTTAGATCGAATTTGGCACAAAGATATATCATGGATATGTAACAGATAGGATACCTACTTTATCCCGGTAGTAGGTTCCCGGGTGATATTTTCCGACAGCTATACGGGCCAAGCCACTGGCAAAAGTACTATTCCTATAATTATGTTCGGTGTCTGGTAAATGATTGAGTGTCTGTATAGGTAAAATAGGAGTGTTAAGAAAAACCAGGAAGACTTATATTCAACTAAACCAAGCCCTATGTCACAGTCTTCTTACTCTGAATACTATTACTTTTATTTTAAAAACACCAACACACATGATGTTCTCATAAACTATGAATCCTAAGTAATATGAGTTATAATCCTACTACTAATAATATTATATATGTGAAAATATGTATGATTGGGTGTTTGTTTCTCAATCACGCAAAAATGGCTGAATGGATCTGGATCGAAAATAGCACACAGAGTCTATATTACCTATATAACCTGGAATAACACATTCTTATCGCGGTTATACGTCCTCTTGCATTAATTTCCGACATCCACGCGGGCGAAGCCGCGGGCAAAAGCTAGTTAATAAATAAAATCGCTTCGTAAATAAGCCCTTATTTCTCGTAAAAAGTAAAAGATAAAAAACGGTTATTGTGGGTTATCCCTAAGAGATAGACATATACCATTGCAACATTTTTGTAGGCCTTTTAAAGGTGTACAATACTGTAGTACATTATTTTGATCTATTTCGTAGGATTCAGCCAGGGTTTTTCAAATTTTGAGACGTATTTCAGCGTAGTTTATGACGTATGTCACCGTAGTTTTCGAAGACAGTTATTTTTTTCTAAAATAAAAGAATCATTCTAAAATAAAAGTAGCCTAAGTTACTCCTTGTTACATCAGCTATCTGCCAGTGAAAGTCCTGTCAAAATCGGTCCAGCCATTTCAGAGATTACAGCCGGAACAAACAGACAGACAGACAGACAAAAATTGTAAAAAATGTTGTTTTGGTATATGTACCGTGTATACATCCATATACACTTAGTAATAAGTGGTTTTCTTAATATTAGATACAGGCACTCCAATTTTATTTATTTGTATGTATTCCTTATTGGGTTTTGTGATGCATCTAAGAAAGCCTATGGTGCTTGCTTATATTTGAAAGCAAACTATCCTAACAAAAAATTCTCTTGCATTTTGGTCATGGCCAAGTCTAGAGTTGCTCCTTTTAAAAGGCAACAGTCAATTCCTAGACTTGAGTTATGTGGAAAACTATTGTTATCAAAAATATATGATAGGTTTATTAACACTACAAAAAATAAAATAGAACAGGCTCTGCCTAGTTTGGGATCAGATAACGGTGTGTTGGTTGTCCTAAGATATTTATTATTATTTTATCTATTGTCCTAAGTTGGATAAAATCCCCTTACACACATAAACATGATATATATGTCTCCCATCGTATAATGCAGGTTATAGAATTAACTGCCACAAGTGATTGGTATTACATCAACACCAAACAAAATCCAGCGGATTTAATAACTAGAGGGGTTATGTCTAAACAACTGCCCACTTGTGATTTATGGTGGCAAGGCCCTCCCTGGATTAAACAGGATAAATCTACATGGCCTATATTAGTGCCCCAATTAGTTACTTCTCAAGAAGTTACTCCTATCCAAAATACATGTACGAAACAGCTATGTCATACATCCACAAATAGGTTGAATAAAATTCCTATTGATTATGAATATTACACACTTTATATTAGCTTCACTTGTATGTTTGTTTGTAACCGACTCCTTATAGCGCGATTTTGTCTCACTTTAAACGACCAGATTTCATTCAAACTTTGCACACTTGTTAAGGACCGATGACAATGCAATAATTTCATAAATTTGTGCCATTATCCTTGCCAGGGTTACCAGGACAGCAAAAAAACTGTCTTCGAAAACTACGCTGACATACGTCACAAAATAATTTGTGCCATTATCCTTGCCAGGGTTACCAGGACAGCAAAAAAAACTGTCTTCGAAAACTACGCTGACATACGTCAAAAACTACGCTGACATACGTCAAAAACTACGCTGACATACGTCTCAAAATTCGAAACACCCTAAAAAATAGAAAATAAATAATAGTTTGGTTTTCAATGGAAGCGTGTTTTTTAGTTGTTTTAAACTATTATTTTTTTATGACTTGTTTCTTAAAGTATCTAACTTCATAAAGTTTACAAGAATCATTGCATTCATGTTTAGATTCTTAAATAAACTAAAAAGAAGGGTGCACACGATTCTCCTTACTTAACTGTTCAAGAACTCAACAGAGCTACTAATTTTATTGTTCAAATAACGCAACTTAAGTCTTTTTCAAGAGAATATTTGGAATTATCATCATTCAGTCAATCAGATACAGACTTGCCTAAACAAAAACTATATACATTCCAGTCCAGTCCCATAAGGAAACTAAATCCTTTGCTAGACCAAGCCCAGCTCATCAGAGTTGGAGCTCATCCTATTATACTACCTGCTAAAGATTACATAACATCATTAGTTGTTCAACATTATCATCAAAGGTTGCTACACTCTGGAATACAAAACACTTTATATAATGTAAGATTAAAATACTGGATTATACATGGTAGGAATGAAGTCAAGAAGATAATTCATTCTTGTACTAAATGCATCAGATTTAGAGCACAAATCTGTGGTCAGCAAATGGCAAGTCTCCCTTTTCCCCGAGTAACCCTAACAGGAGCGTTCCTTCATGTAGGCATTGATTTCAGTGGAGCAATAGCTATTAGGAGTTCAATGACTCGTAACTGTAAGTACATAAAGGGATACATATGTCAATTTTTATGTCTAGCGACTCGAGCTATACAATTAGAGCTCGTTACTGATTTGAGTTCCCAGGCATTTATTTGTGCTTTAAAAAGGTTTGTATCTCAAAGAGGTACTCCGACATGTTTGTATACTGATAATGCTACTAATTTTAGAGGTTCTAAAACTGAATTACACGAGCTTTATAAAATGTTCAAGGCGGATAAGTCTTACAGCCATATAATTGATTTTTGTGCTTCTAATTCGATTGATTATAAATTTACAATACCTCTCGCCAGTCATATGGGTAGTATTTATGAAGCTGGTATAAAATCAGTAAAGTCATTACCACTTTTAGTGCCAAGCACCCGGCTCCCGGGTCGAACGGTAATTCGTTTGCATGCCCCCGACTCGCATCCGAGTCCTACGTATAAGTAGTTATGTACCTTGCGACCATGCCGTGCACCCGCCTACCGGGTGCAAATCACAAAAATAAGCTAGGTGTGAATAGAGTGTACTTTTGAATAATTCTTTTTTTGACTGGGCACTGAAAGTGTTAAAAGACATTTATTTTCTACTAAATGACCTAACGAATTGTTATATACCACTTTAGTCCAAATAGAGGGCATATTAAATTCAAGATCATTATGTACAATTGCTGATGTTCCGGATGATGTTATTTGTTTAACTCCAACCCATTTTATCATAGGAACTTCTTTAACAGACATACCAGAACCTAGTGTGTTATATTTAAATGAAATCTAGATTAAGTGTATACCAAAAAATAATATTAATAAAACAAAGATTTTGGAAGCAATTTTATTTTACTTATATTTCTGAGCTACAAAGTAGAAAAAAGTGGTTAGACATCAAGAAAAACTTAAAAGTAGGAGACATTGTAATAATTAAAGACGAATGTACACCTCCTACCTTATGGCCTTTGGGCAAAGTTATATCAACTAATGTAAACAAGAATGATAACTTAATAAGATTTGTAACCATTCATACATTTTTTTATACTAGGCCCATAAATAAATTGATTTTGTTACAACAAGGTAACAATAATAACTAGTTTAAGAATACTTACTACATTAAGTTTTGTACGTTTAAATTTAAAGTGAAAAAGAATAATTAGTTGCTAACATAAATAATTATTACTGTATCTTAATTAATATCAATATAATTAATATCTTACCTTACATTGTAAAAATATACCTATTCTCTAAATTAACTGTAAAACAACTTGCATTGTCAGCATTGTGAAACTTTTATGTAGAGCAGTTTGTTAAAAGAAGGCGTGAGAATGTTTAGTATTGCCATACTAATTTACAGTCACATTCATCCATCCCTATCTCTCTCTCTACCTCTCTCTCTCTCTCTCTCTCTCTCTCTCTCTCTCTCTCTCTCTCTCTCTCTCTCTCTCTCTCTCTCTCTCTGGTACGGCCATTTGTGCTACATGGACATAAGTTGTGCTCCGTACAAATAATATTAAAACTATTAATTAAGTTAACAGATAGCGAACTGAAGTGTTTAAAGGTATAGTATAAATAAATAACAGTGTTGGTGAATAAGTGTTTGTATTCTTATCAGATCTTAACAACAACAAAACTAAACATAACCTATGTACCTAAAATACCTATGTAAATACCCAAAATGTACTTTTATAACAGTAGTAAAAATCTAAGATGTAGCCTATGAAAAAAAACTAAGTAAATACCTACATTATTACCTATAAATGTCTGTAATTACGTGTATTACCTGTATCGTAGCCTGTTGGATGCTAATTAGTCTGTAATGCCCGTGTCATTGTTTGTTTAATGCTAATTAGCTTGTGGTTACCTGAATTATTGTCTGTTAAGTACTAATTAGCTGTAATTACCTGGATCGTAGTCTGTTTCATACTAATTAGCTGTAATTATGTATAAATATACCTAAAATTATGTTATGGAGTTCAGACATCATGGTACAAGTAGCGTATGTTCCACTAAGATGAGTCACATTGTTAGGCAATAAGAAATCAGAGACCTTGAACTTCCTTACACGTGTTTCCCAATTCTCTACAAGTCGAAACCTGCTCGTTTGGGAAGGTCCACTTTTCTCGTTCCTGATTGGCGGATCGGCTAAGAACTAAAGAAATACGTATGCTACTTGCACTATGCAACGAAAGTTATATAAGGGCCGAGTGCCTATTTTTGGTTAGTCTTCTTACAATTTCACATGAATCATCACGTTACCACGTAGTGTTTGTGAAGTAAGTGGCTCCGCTGCGCTGTCCACTGCTAGTCGCGATGTACCCTATAACTAGTTAGCCAGTCTTCCAGTAATGTGTAGTTAGGATTTAGTTGTGTGTACTGCTTATTCTGACTGTATTTTATATTGTGTGCTGTGTACCTACTGACTATTCTTATAACTATTTTATGTGTGATTTCTGTGTACAAATATAAGCAATTATTACGACATTCTGACTGGTTTAATTTCATTCTTTCGTCAAGGGAACACCGTCACCCCCGCCTACAACACCTGACTCCCGTTTTATTAACTACCTGCCGTATGTTGGTGGCGAATAATTATAATATTGAATACCCTTGAATAAACCTTTACCGAACGCAGGATAATTAGCATCCTTTAATTGAGGTTCAAAAGCTGCTCTGGCGTCGTCATATGACAAAATTTCCGGCAGTTTTCTATAGCGATTTAGGTATTTATAAACGCGTGAGGGATGGATGAACTTCGCTTCCCTTCCATATGCTGTAACACGCAAGTTTATTGGGTTTGCGAAAAAAATTTCAATGTAGAAATGTATCTCCAGGAAACCGTATCCGAAGCACATGCCCCTTGGCCCGGGGCCTGAGCACCACCGGCGCACCCTTAACTTTGGAGTCTCATATACGTTCTCATCATTCTGCTCAACTTTAAATAGTAAGCAAGAATATTCAATATCCGAGATGATCGTCAGCTAGAAATAAAATATTAGTATGGTAAATAAACGAAAAGTATTATTTAATTATTAAAATAATATTATTATCGTCACTTAGGGAGGAAATAACAAAATACTAATGTAATAGGAATCTAAATAATCTTTGTCATTGTAAGCTTGTATAATTTCTCTTGCCAGCCACGTCACCTCACGCCAAGTATATATGTATACTAGCTTCTGCCCGCGACTTCGTCCGCGTTAATTATCTTGCCCCCGCGACCCACCCCTCGCATCGAATTGTCGGCCCGTACGTAGTGTGGAGCGATCAAGTTGTTAATCTCAAATAATTTACGGGAAACTTTTTCAAAATTAAACGCTTCTGATGGACAAGGATTACATCCATGTTTATGGAAACACCTTCGCAAATAATGCATTTTTTATAACGAATTTGAAAAAAACATAGTGCGTACCTTAAAAGATGGACATATGCTGTTGCGGATTTTTTTTTTGTTGAACTTTTTAAGAGGAACAATTCCGGCTTACGTCATTATCGCGTTACTTTAACCGTGATGATAGCCTATAGCTATAGCCTTTCTCGATAAATGGACTACTCAACACAAAAATAATTTTTCGATCCGAATCAGTAGTTCCTGAGGTTAGCGCGTCCAATCAAACAAACAAACTCTTCAGCTATGGTCCGGTATGAATGTGCTTTTGAATTTCCATGTTTTAATTTTTTTTAAGGACGTGAATGGTGACTTTCTCATAATATCGCCACGTTAGAAATTATAACAGAATACAGTGGTTGTCAACAAACGAGATGACAGTTACAGCTAAGTGCTACCTGAGCAGGCACACCTGCAATGGTAGACTTGTCTGCCACCATAGCCTTGATGAGATTGGCCGCCGTGGCCGAAATACGGTCTGGAGGACTATATTACTGGGCTGATAAAAACCTGGCATGTAGCTTGTGGCGGCGGGTTAAGAACTTACATTACGTCTTATTACTGACGTGCCATCTGTCTTACTGATATCTGTTTCTTCATTGTAGAGTAGATTCTTCATCTCTTCCTTGTCGCAAGGACCGAACCTCTGAACATTGGCTGTTGCTGAAAATAAGATGCTCGCTTTATTAGTATTACATGCCCCGGAATCGCTCTACTAATCCTGGACTCTAACTGAGTCTGAATTTAAATCACTCAACGCAAGGCGCGAAATTCGAAATGTCAGACGCTTTTATGAAAATTGTAGAGCTGTTTTACGATTGTTTTGATCAAAATTTCACGTTACATAAATGGAATTATAAGGTTCACGGGCTAAATTGAAGAGATCACCATAAGTAAGTACACACGGCTACATATCAAGTTTTTCATTTCCAGTAGAAACTGATCTCACATTGTATACGCTTTGCGTATCGGTAAGCGGTCAGAGGTCAGCTTCAACTCGAAATGCTAGAAATAGCTTGATATGTAGCCGTGTATACATACCCGGAGTCGCTTCCAGTCAAAACTGTTAATCACTGTAACTTACTTCTTCTCATCACGACGACATTGTCGGCCAGATTAGTGATGGCAGGACTGCCGATCCTCGCGACGCTGCGCTGTACCCAGTCGTGATACATTCCATAGTCTAAGAACCTGGCAGGAGCCTGACAACCCGGCCCGTACACGCCAAAGCCCAGCTAAAATCATCAGTAAGCAAATAGTTTAAATGCTAATAATCCAAACTGAATCCGTTTCACGAGACCACGAGATAACGAACGTAAGCAACGTTTATAAAATTAAGAAACGTTTAAACGTCACAAAATATAATAATACAATACAATACCATCCTTTATTTCAAGCAACTAAGGCCCACAAAAACAATATATAAATAATATAAAAACAAGAATTATAATCTATGAAACAAAACTTAAACTATCACTAAGCACGTAACGATGACGGCGTCGTGTTCCGCTGCGTGATGTCTAGAGGTGGGTAACTCCGGTGGTACTGATCCAAAGGTGCCAGTTCCGAACGCGGATCCGGAAACCTTATTGACTCCTCACAATCCTTATCGGCACCGCGGTACCAAATGAATCCGGTCCCGAGAGACGGAGCGGCGGAGCGGCGCACAGTGGGTCGAAACTATGATTTTAGTGACTTAGGGCTCAACTTTGCTTTTTTACTTTTTTCTTCATGTGGATGGATAGAGCTCATTAACCTCAACAATAATTGTACTGATGTATTTTTTCCTAAACTTTATACTTTGGGTAGAAAAATGTGTTTTGTTATTTTTTTGTATGGAGCGGATCAAATAACCTTAAATTCCTGCTAAGTAGCGTGTGATCCCGCGTTGAAACTTTATTTTTCATATACCTTGTCTAGTCTATTATCATTTGATGCTATTAACGTGTGCATAAAGTTGCAACTCTGCCAAATAAATGGATCGAAAAAAATGAAAAAATATATCGAATAAAAAGCTACATTTTTTACTTTCGTAAGTTCTTTTAAGTTAAATTTGATATGGAATAGTAAGTAAAAGCACGTAATAATACACATAGTTACTTAACAACTAACAACAATACATTTAAAAGGTCCCTAATTAGCTTAAATTTACTAATATATGTAGTATTAGTAAATTTAAAGCTAATCACACTAATCATAATACATTTAAAAGGTCCCTAATTAGCTTAAATTTACTAATATATGTAGTAGTAGTAAATTTAAGCTAATTAGGGATCTATGAATTTCAATTTCTTTGTTTTAATGACTTTAACATGTTTATGAAATGTTATTTTAAGTTAGATTTAATACTGAATAGTAAGTAAAGATAGGTACATAATAATACAAATTAGTAAAGGTAAACTAACATTACTACAACTAACACAAGCAAACTAAAAACTAACTATAAACAACATCAAACATTACTATTTCCTTTCAATTATGAGTTTGACATTTATAAACTAATAAAAAAAACAAGAAACTTACAAACTACCAAAAAATCTTATTCACTATCGCTATGACTATCTTGTAAATTATCTACATCAATAAAATCTATATCGGATTCTGTGGGAAAAATCAGCAGAAGCTCTTTGACTTTTGGAGAGAGAACCATTATATTTTGTTTCACCATTCGAGGTCTTAGACTTGTGATCTTTGGATCAGAAGACAAAAGAAGATTGTGTATAATATCCTCTTTTGTCGCCGTTCTACTTACCTTTCTAGAATGACTCTCTCTATATTTCCGGAAATCTTTATTACGAGCTTCCGCTGCCTCTTCCGACAGTTTACCTATAGGTATGGCACCAAAGTGCTTAATTATATCACTCCCATGTACTAACAATTTATGTATACTGGAAGGCATATAATACCAGGGATATAAGTGAACGTACAATTGTGCAGTATCTCTACAAAATTCGGAAAACTTAGAAAGATCCACGCTCTCTCCAGATGCAACCGTCTGAAGAATCACATGAAACCTTTCTATTAAATCTTTATCTATTCCTGTTATGCGAGCTGTTGTTTCTGCATCCCTAAAAAATCTTCTGGCAGTATTGCCATCATTGGTTGTGCCTACTCCTTGCTTGACTACGTCAATAAGTAAACCGCATTCTTTCTTAAACGCTTGCTGTATAGCGCTCTTTCTGAGTGACATTTTTTCTTTGTCATCGCCCCTGCAACTCCATTTTTTGAAGTCCAAACGATAAGCTGCAAACAAAAAGAAATATCACTTAAATAAAAATCTCACAAGTAACTATATAACGTGAAAAAAATTATGAACTAATAAAATTATATTTACCGATATGAAGTAAGCACTCCATGCTTCTTATCCAGGCATGTAAAGATGACATTCCATACTGGAACACTTCTTCGTTGTTCTCTTTTTGAGCAAGTGACTCTAAATTGTTCATCTCTGACGGTTTTGCTTTGCAGATATCACAGACAGCTGAAGATGTGTCTGACAAATATGACGATATTTTGCCGTCTATCATCGTCAAGTGCAATTGATGCTTAACTTCAACTTGATTGAACTTGATTGGCTGAAGTCTTTCTATTTCTTCGGTTATGCTAGCTTTTATAGTTACCACTGTTGACTGCGTTTCTTTGGTAAATTTGAACATTATCGGACGGCAATAGAAAGTTGATGAGGGTCGATCGTTTTCCCAAACAATTGTTCCATCACATTGTTGAAGCCTTATAGGAACTAGACTGGCCATGAAGATAGTTGAGTCATCAAACTCTGCTTCAGTCTTTTGTTTATAATTACTTTGACCTGAGGCTCCATCAAAATCCCATTTGCTTATTAGCAGTAACTCAGTTGGCGAATCCAAATCTAAAGTAATCACTTCTAAAAGCCTAGATACCGTCAAGTTGAGTAAAGCTTGCAGTTTAATAGCAGCTCCTTCTTCAGTTATAATTATGTCTTCTTTCCCTGGATAACATTTTGCCTTCGCTTGTTTTATTTTATAATAAGAAGGGTATAAATCAGACCTATTTTCACTTGCTGCTTCTCTTAGGCTTATATACTGCCACTTACTTAATTTAAGTGAAACTAATAAAGACAGTGCCTTATCGGGTGAATATGTACTACTTTTCGGTTTACTTGTACTTAAACACTCTTTAACTTTTTCTAGATCTTCGGGGTGATTTAGTAAATGGTTCATAATTTTTCCTACATCCTCATTTCCGGTGTTTCTTAAACTAGCAATTGTAGTAGCTTTAAGTTCATCCGGGGATAACGAAAGCGATTGGTTAATTTTTTTTTTTTTTTTTTTTTTTTTTTTTTTTTTTTTTTTTTTTTTTTTTTTTTTTTTGCAGCCCAATTCCTCGAAAGGTTTTCGAGGTGTAAATGTAGATGTCGAAGCTTCTGTAGTAGATGGTGGTAGATTTTCGACATCTTCAGTATTACAAATCTCGAGCCTTTCCTGTTCAGTGTTCACAGCTTCAGGTATCATTCCTTCGGGCCAGTTTATTGCACGTTCCAACCAATCACCATTTTTTCTTACAAACTGTGCTAACGTGCGACTACTTCGTTCCCATCTTGCACTTATATTTGAACAAAAGCGCGTACAGAATTTTTGGAGCTCAACACTGTTCTCTTCGGTCACGTTTATTTTATGTTGTAGGAATTGAAAGAATTTTTGACTATCCGACAGTGACTTGACCTGCTCTCTTAAAATCATAAATAAATCTAAATTGTTAACTAAATTATCCATTATAACGAAAAAGGGACGATCAGAATCACGAGATGTTAGTAGTAGTACGAATAAACGAACACTAGTTAGTATATAATAAATTATGGTCATTTTATACTTCCAGAATCCAGTGACAAACAATGTTTACTAATTTTTCTACTACCCTCATTAACTAATTATCCTAATTAATATTACAGTAATGACTAAAAGTGAAAAACATTGTTTTTTTATAAGGTAAAAGGTTAAGCTAATTACAGTAATTAAACACACAAATAGAAATTAATTGATTTCATATCCACATTTTTAAATAAAGGTCCCTAATTAGCTTAAATTTACTAATATATGTAGTATTAGTAAATTTAAGCTAATTAGGGACCTCTTAAATGTATTGTTGTTAGTTGCTAAGTAATTATGTGTATTATTACGTGCTTTTACTTACTATTCCATATCAAATTTAACTTAAAATAACTTACGAAAGTAAAAAATGAAGCTTTTTATTCTATGTATTTTTTCATTTTTTTCGATCCATTTATTTGGCAGAGTTGCAACTTTATGCATTTGTTTATAGCATCAAATGATAATAGACCAGACAAGGTATATGAAAAATAAAGTTTCAACGCGGGATCACACGCTACTTAGCAGGAATTTAAGTTTATTTGAGCCGCTCCATACAAAAAAATAACAAAACACATTTTTCTACCCAAAGTATAAAGTTTAGGAAAAAATACATCAGAACAATTATTATTGAGGTTAATGAGCTCTACCCATCCGCATAAAAAAAAAAGTGAAAAAGCAAAGTTGAGCCCTAAGTCACTAAAATCATAGTTTCGACCCACTGTGCGGCGGAGCGCAGGTTCGGACTCGTTCACTTATCACTACTCGCTCACTCGCTCACTCAGTGACTCGGTGCGTCGTGAGTCGTGTCGATGCCTATTGCCTACTACTGGTTTGGTTGGTAGACAGACAAGACACGGACACGACGAAACAACATGATAAGCGTCTTTGGTACTATGAAGTTAGAGTTCAAAATTGTCCAAGAGCTGACGATTTGACAAACATAATAAACATTACGTTTGTCAAATCATTCATCATTTTAAAATTATTTTTATTTCATTTCTTTCTTTCCTAACAATTTACGCTGTCCGAAATTTAAATAGTATGAATAAAATAAAATAAAATGTCCTACTGTAAGTTCTGTAATGTAAACTGTTCAATTCAAAATGTGCCAAATGATCCAAAGTATTCCAAAGATCCGAATGAATAAAATGTTCTGGTCGAACCGCGGAACCAAAATAACCGAGTGAGTCCCGGTGCCAAACGGAACCGAAGGAGCCGATAAGGTGAACCGGTACCGGAGTCGGAGTCGGAATAAGTGAATCAATTCACTTGCCGGAATAAAGATTACCCATCTCTAGTGATGTCGCATAACTGTCCTCGGAAACGTCGATATACAACATCTTTCGGCCAAAAGACCTCTGTGTAGATGACCACCACCGACCACGAACGACTTAAAGTTGATGTTGTAGTTAATATTGCATGACTTTCCCCAGTCATCGTGGAGTGGTGCAGAGGTGAAACGTGCAGCTGCGTCGTTGGCACAGCAGAGTGCAGCATTCTATTGTGTCCACTTAGAGCGGTACCACACTGGTTTCGTGAACAGGGCTTCTTCTTCCATTCCACTTTTGTGAAACCCTCTTCATCAACTTGGCCCGTTCTTGGCAAGGAGATACGGACCGCAGCCAGGGCAGGTTAGGCAGCTTTCTTCTGTTTTTCCCCTATTTTAGTTGGTCGCTTAGGCTGTGACGCACCTGATTTACCGGTTGTGACAATTGCAGCGTAGGCACGCTTAGGGGTCGACGTACCTGCGTGTGAGATTTCCGCAGCCAGTGTTGTGGCGCGAGCGACGGCGGTGGCGGGCGGCGCTTCGTCAGCATTATTGGCAGCTGGTGACGCACTTGTGTACGCCGTTGCATCAATCGGCAGTTTTACATCGGCGCGCCGATGTAAAACTGCCGATTGATGCAATTTTGCGCCCCTCGAGCGACGTGTTTCACCTTAGAAGCCTCAGGTGACCCAATTACTGAACCAACATTGCGCAATAATGCTATTTCTCCTCGGAGTTCAGTATTGGTTTTTTCCATTACCTCCATTCGGGAGTGCATCTTGGTCATCTCCACTTTCAAGGTAGTGATGTCCTTAAGCAGCCGTGTTACGTCGACGTGATCGAACGTGACGGGAGGCAGCTTACCCAGCTCCTTCGCAACGAAATCTGGCACATCGTCCGGGTCGGTCTTCTTCAGCATATCAACAATGTCTTGAACACTCTTCTCAGTTCGATCTCTAGGGCGAGACGGCATCTGGTCCAGCTTTCCAAGTGACTGGAACAGTTTACCACTGCTGACCTCATCCTCCTTGAAATTGGTCCGGCATATCTACAGGATGCTCACTTCGTCCATGTAGTTGATGGCATGGACCAGGAAAGCCAGCCAGCCAGCCATTCATTGACTATGAGTGGTTTGGAACTCATAGTGAGCGTACAGGCAACGGCTATAGCCGCGCCACATGCGAATAAAATTTGTTCCGTGCACAGTGGAAACACGTCCGTATTCGACCGCGCATCGCACTGCACTGAAGTAATATGAGTATACATATGTATTACTAGAGATACATACAGATGTATTTCATGTGTATGAATCTTCTTTTTACACGCTTTATATTAGCTTCACTAACTTGTATGTTTGTATATTTGTATGTTTGTTTGTAACCGACACCTTAAAGCGCGATTTTGACCCACTTTAAACGACCAGATTTCATTCAAACTGCACACCTGTCAAGGACCGATGACAATGCAATAATTTCATAAATTTGTGCCATTAAGTATCCTTGCCAGGGTTACCAGGACTACAAAAAAACTGTCACAAACTACGCTGACATACGTCTCAAAATTCGAAATACCCTAAAAAATAGAAAATAAATAATAGTTTAAAAAAAACTAAAAAACACGCTTCAATGGAAAATCAAACTAAAAAGTACAAAATAATGGAAAAAAAGCGTGGGGTGCTTTTAAGGTATTTTTTTATTGATATCAGGCCCACGCTTTTTTTGCGTGTTTTTTAGTTTTTTAAACTATTATTTTTCTAATTCGATTTATTCATGTATGATCATCTTAAAATAATCATTTAGTTTATAATAATCATCATCATTTCAGCCACACGTCTGCTGCTGAACATAGGTCTTCCCCAAAGGGGTGTGTGTGCCATAGCCACCACGCTTGGCTATCGCAGTATGATAGTCTATGCATTTGCATAGAGAACGCTGCTGCCCATTCTCTAGTAAGTCCTTTAGTTCACCCACCGGAAGAAATGGGATGGTGCCATTCTATACGTCCAAAACCACACAGAGCGTAAAGAACGTAATGGAAAGTAGTTTATAATATTAACTATTAATCCATAGTTACTAAATATATCTCTCTTTTTTTTGTAAACAGGAGTCAAAGATTTAAGCTGAAAGCAACTCAATAGGGAGACCTAAGCATAATGCTGACGCTTAAACCTTTACATTCCAGTATTATAGATTTTTGTATATGTTTACCTACTATTCGTACTACTAGCTGTAATACTGGAGACAACGACCTTTATTCTATTCTGTTCTGTTCTTTCCACTCTATTTCATAAATATTATAAATCAAAGTCGCTTTTCGTGTCTATCTGTGTGTCCGCTTAGTTCTTCAAACACCACAATGCAATATTAAACGTGCGAGAAAACTAGAACTTAGATTCATAAAAGAAAACTTAATGTTTTGGCCATATTGCTATTGCACTCGAGCCAAGCAGGGACGGAATAAGTCAATAATTTCACGTGCATTTAATTCTAAAATACCAGAACATCACGACCCTAGCGTTGAAAGAGCGACTGTGATGAGATTGTGATATAAAACAAACCAGTCTCCAGCGTGTGCCCACTTTCACCACGAGTATAGCCCCACTGCGCCAGACGCAGTGACCTCCCGATACACTCGAAGCACAAGCAGTATGAGATGGCCACATGGTATCCACGTCCAACTGAAAAATAAAACTGGCTTTATGGATAATCCAAGAGCCTCCCAGGTGTGTGCTTTTTGATCTATGACAAGCTTGCCACAACCATTGTTGTGATCAGAAGCTTCCATGCCTCGAAAAGCTGGAAGACTTTAATGTATAAAAAAATATATTTATATTATATTATTATTATTCCGTACATAAATTAAATAGTATAAAGGTCCGGGGTCTTTCTGAAGTACCTATTTCTGTAAATTATATATTTTTCTGTGTAATAAACAATGGCACCCCCAGAATGTTGCTGCTGCTGCCCCTCACTCGGGTTATTACTGAGGAAACTTTTTCCGCATTATTGCAAAGTAGTCGTCAGTGTGCGCATCAGCGAACATACCAGACGCACTACAGTAATGTGGAAGCCTCCACAGCGCTCTGAAGGTATTTTTGTACTGAATGCGCAGGGCATTTTCTGCTTTTAGGGTGTGGTTGTCCCAAAGGCTGCTGGTGTAAATGTTTGGCAGTAGGCCTTAAAAAGAGTTAATTTTACGGGTACTGAGCAACCATGAAACCTTTTATATCTTATCACTTTGGTCTCGTCGTACACGTTCAAACGACATGCGTTTTGATAAACACAAAACAAATGAAAGTAGTTGTATACAACATGCCATGAGTCCCCGCGACAAGAATTGCAGAACGTCAGACAAAAACGCACGAGGGTGTCGCTTGACGTAAGTTGCATTGTTCTAGGCTGTGAACGGGTCATGCATGGATGGATGAGACCTAAGCCATAACTGTAGGGTTATTCACTTACGTCTGTCCGCCTGTAAAAATTCTTGCATTGTTCTGCAGAAACGTATTTCATTTTGTGTATTCTCACCTTGGACCGCTTGCAGTCTAGAAAATGAAAAAAGATAATGGGAATAGCAAGCCGTATTTTTAAGTTTTCAGTCTATAAACGAAAAACGTAACCTTTATATGGTCGGTTTTTTGTCCGCCTGAAACAAACCGATATAATTTACTCTAAAATAAGGATCTAATAACTTCTAATACAATGAAAATATTAGCTTTGGAAGTCTTGGAGATAACGGGGGAAACATTATCTTTTCCAAATTTTGGGCTATATGTTTAAAGCTACTGAAAAAAGCTCTGTTAAGCGAAATGAATCGATAAGTATATGTATATGACGGAGGATTTCCCGACTATCATCTTTAGCAGTCATCGCTGGTACTGTTAACCGTGGGCGTCGGTGGCTAGTGTTGGATCAAGGAAAAAGACTAGTCTTATATAACAATACCTACTGTCAGATAATACCATAGCGAAGAAACTCTCATCCTTGAAGTGCGATGGTGGTGGACAAATGGGCCGCAACTCTGAAATAATGTGTTTAAATAAATTTAACTTAACAGGCTATCATGCCAAATCAGTGAAAATGTAAGAAAACTGTACCTCCCCAAAGAAAAAAAAAATGAATAACATGAAAACGTTTATAGTTACCACCTTCCTTTACTTCAGTAAGGCATTTGATTTCGTGTAAGATGAATTGATACTGCTTAAATAGAAATTCTATCATAATCTTAGTCTTACACACGACTTTTTTAAAAGCTGCATGTTCAGCATTGATAGGACACAATTAGTAAAAATGAGAAAAAAAAATTGTTCAACGACGTGAAGTTTTCTATTTAATCTCTGAAAACAAATAAAGAGGTGTCTTCCAGGGCACCAACCTGGGCCTTCTCTTCTTTTCCTATTAATGAAAGGAAGGTCTGTGAATAAAGTACGATGTCTTTTCTATCAGGTGTCATTTTCAATGCCACTAATTTACTGCTTACAAGACTAGGAAGCATCTTCATCTTGTTCGTCTTTCGTTATGTTTTCCGAGTCATAATTTCCATTTAGGTTTCCTACCTATTGTTGCATGGTCGATTTCCAGCTGGATCATAGCCAGGGTACTATACGTGTTCTTAGAATAGTCAGGATGAAAAACGTAGTCTCGGATGCCTACAGAGGGCCCGGTGCAGTTGTGACCAATGACCACACGAGCTCGAGACCTGAAAACAAAGATAACGCACCAGTTTTTCAATGGCGGTTCGGCCGCTACGCAATCAATGACCCGTTTGCGCTGTGGCGTAAATATGTGTACGGTGTGCTGCGCCGTACTGGCTACTCATTGCTAATTTTTATAACACGTTATATTTTAACAGCATCATCGACTACGGGCCTAAGTACCTAGATTTTTCTGATTACTCGAGTTAGTAATTTTTTTATACGCACGTGTTTCTGTGACAAATAAACCTACTTCTTTCTTTATTTCTAATTCTGTTGTAGTCAATAAATTTTTCTACAGTTTGGTTTTTATAGAAGTCAATTATATGTAGTTTATGTGGTTAAAAAGTGTTTACTTACCTGAAGTTATTTTTAGGTAGCTTGTCGACTTCGTTAGCCGCTGCAAGTACTATCTGCCTGGTGACAAGCACCACTGCAGTTGTGAACTTATGTCGCCCTGAATTGAAAAGAATGTTACGTCAATTACTTTGCAAGTCAAGTCATTATATTGTCGACTTTGTACCTAGATTCTCCAGCGCAGGCAACTGTTCTATCCTGCCTGGGTTGGAGATTTGTTCCAAAGAGTTACCGTGGCCCAAATACAGGCAACTGAAGGAACACAGGTAGGTTTTAACAGTCTGACACACCCTCTTGCTCTGTCGGGAGGCGACATTTGATGATTTCCAACCCAAAAAAAAAAAGGCAACTGTTTCATCGACCGGCGACAGTCGAAAAGTGAGTAGAGCTAGCAACTCTCCTGTTTTGCCTGCCAAAGAAGCGTCGCTGGTTCTTGTTACAGCAATATACGAGTACTCGCCGATCGACGGTACGAACACTTAGCGATCAACTACTAATAAACGTATGTATCTCTTTTATTTAAACGGTATACGCGCTTTGCACCTTTAGTACGATTATTGAATGAGAAAATCGTTGACAATTAGTCACTTCCTTGTCGGCAGTGAAACAGATGAGTAAAGGGCGATATTTAATGATCAACATAACAAAGTAAAACTGGGCTGCAATATTTTTATCGCAACACGTTTGGCACTGGCTGTATTTAATAACTTACCGTGAGGATAGTACAGGACACCAAGCCATGGGTAGGTCTCTATTCTGGCGGCACCTTCGTATACGTGCGGATCTGGAGAATTGTCGATACCGCAGGACAAGGATATGACTGAAAACCATAGTCTTGATCAACTACATGATATCCATTAATTAGCAAGAAACTCAAAGTCAAAGTCAAAGCATTTATTTCAATTAGGCCCAAAAAAGCACTTTTGAACGTCAACAGTTACATAAAAATAGAATTGATTCTAGTTGCCCCTTCCAAAAGGTAGATTCATATGGGGAAGAATGGGCAAGTAACTCCACCATTACTATTTTAAAATGTTTTTACTAAACTACTACTTTAAACTAACATGTCCTTCCATTTCTCAAGTAATTCAAAATTAGCCATTAGGTCCTCAAATGTGCAGGTGACAGGGCATGCGGTATTAGATGGGAGGTGAGCCATTGTCTGTGGAGAGACGCCGCCGCATACACACTGGAATTCCGAGCCATTCATGAACCGCAACTTGTGGAGGCAGTCCTTGCTGCGGCCTTCTTGGGTACGAAGTCAGTCAAATCAGCAAACGGCGTTCGCGTTGTTTTTGGGCCAAACAAAAAACTGTACGATTCATTTTTCGTGTTTTTTTACTACTAACACGCTGAGAAGCATGAGCAAAATCAGACTAGCCGCTACTGGGACACAGGGCTCTCCGTGAGAGGGGATGGACCGTTATCCAACACGCGGGCTCAGTGCGAGTTGGTAGATTTCATATGTCTTTGAATTGTTGGTTCTTAGTCATGCCGGTTTCCTCACGATGTTTTTCTTCACCGTTTTGAGAGCAGTGATGATAAAATAATTTATACATAGTAACGCATCAGTCTGGGTTCGAACCTAGACATTGTAAAAGCCAATTATTTTAAAAGATTAAGAATAATCGTGCAGATTCTTGCCGGCTTTTCTTCTCAAGAAACGATCAGTTGGAATTCCAATTGTGCACCTAGCTGCTTATGTTTCATACATAATATATGTGCCCATGTAACGAAAAGTAAAATAGAACAAATTGAAGCACTTACCTTCACTTAAACATGTTGAGAAACTTATCCAAATATTGAAGAGAAGCATCGCGATAATATCAAATTAAGTCCAGATTTCCACTTTACACAACACGCGAACAATGTTCCGTGAAAAAAAAACTATTATATTTCTTGAAATTCACAAACGCGCGTCAAACGACTGTTATACCCTTATAATAAGGTATAAAGTAAAATGAAAATTTTAACGAGCTCGTGTTAAGTAGCAACTGTACTAAAATTGTTTTTAATAACTAAAACTTTGTTAACTTTTATTTGAGTGAGTTTGACTAAGGACATCAAGTTACCCGTGTAAGTCCAGTAGACAAAATGAAGTGAATCTGTTCGTTCAATGCGCATTACAAATGCTTGTAAACACTTTTATTATAGATTGTTGTAACATTCCTGCTTCTCAAATGCAAACAACTGTTTAGACTGAGGATGCTGCCAAAACAAATGATAGCATGTGCCATAACTTGAATGATTTAAATTCAAGACAACTTCGTACCGGGGTATGATTTCCTTCCGTACCTTTATCCGCAAATTCTGTATATATTTTTTAAACGTGGCGTACCTATATCAGTGAAAATGCCCCCCAAACTACAGGGACCTCTTGAGTCCCAACGAATTATAATATATTCAAGGTATTAAATACTTGTTGATGAGAGACCCATGATGAATGAATACTTAATGAAAATATCAAATTTAACAGAATATTCTTAATAAGCTCTTGCATTAATTTAGTCAAATCTATACTAATATTATAAAGCTGAAGAGTTTGTTTTTTTTTTTTTTGTTTGTTTGATTGAACGCGTTAATCTCAGGAACTATTGGTCCGAATAAAAAATTACCATTAATTTATGTTTATGAAATTAAATGTTTTTTAAATTTTTATATTTGAGTTGATTGAATGAAAGGTAAATTGCGGTTTACGATTTATGACGTATTAAAAAAAACTACTTACGAGATCTCGTTAAAACCAATTTTCGGTGGGAGTTTACATGGTAATGTACATCATATTTTTTTTGTAGTTTTATCATTCTCTTATTTTAGATAGTTACGGGGGGGAGGACACACATTTTACCACTTTCGAAGTGGTTCTTGCGCAAACCATTCAGTTTAGAAAAAAATGAGCTTACAATCTTCAATATCATTTTTGACCTTATAGGTGTGATGAAAAAAAAAAATTGTGTTTCAGTTCTAAGTATGGCAAACCCCAAAATTTATTGTTATTTTTCTATTTTTGTGTGAAAATCTTAATGCGGTTCACAGAATACATCTACTCACCAAGTTTCAACAGCATAGCTTTTATAGTTTCGGAAAAAAGTGGCTGTGACATACGGACGGACAGACAGACAGACATGACGAATCTATATGGGTTCCGTTTTTTGCCATTTGGGAACGGAACCCTAAAAACGCTGCATGTGTAAGAAACGACTAAAATCCTTACTGGTGAATAAAGCATATTACAGTATTTCAAAATTTTAAACAGGCAAAAATCGAATGATATTATATTGACATGCCAATAAGATATATGTACTGTTGTCCTTGACATAAGTTTTTGTATATTGACATTAGTATCATATATTGACATTAGTATTGTATTTAGTCTTATTATTTGTTTTCAGTCTGTGTGTTGACATGCAATATTGACATTAATTTTTATAGGTATTTATGAAGATCGTGTTTAAGTAATTCCTTATAATTGTCTTATTGTCCCGGCTTATTGTATTTTATTTAATCATTGAGACTTGGCTGTTTTGATTCTTAATCATAAATATTTGTAAGTATAACATAGCATACTCTTTATACTATATGTCATCATGTTGTATCTATGCTAAACGAATGAATAAATGACTTATGACTTATGAGACAGGGTTTTTGCGTAATCAGCATCATCGTGATTAATTTCCGCTCCATACGCGGCTACGTTGAAGGAACATATTATATGCCTGAACTTGATTTCTATAAAGTACTCAACAGGTCCCATAAGAGACTGGTCACAGGTTTGTGAAGAACCGGTGCACCAGCGACGAATCTTGATTGTCGGTGACGCAGAACTGCCCAACTCGTTCCAGACCTGCAGAACTACGCAGTGGTAGTCCACGGACCTCAGTAATGTCACCTGAAATTTCAACGCTTAACGATCTTTGGGTGCTGGGATGAAGTTGACTGGGAGTCGGTGATAAAATATTAATATGAACAGCTCCGAAATTCCATCCAAATTTTACTTCATTGTCCTGAAATGTCAAAACGGTAGATACCCCGCTTCCTGACCCATATACTCCGACTAACTACAGGCAGGACTCCTTATTTGTGCATGATAAATTAATAACATAAATAAGAGTCAAAACAAATGCAGAGCAACGTGGTCAATCATCAACTGTGAAATGCAAAATATTTCTCAACTAGAATTAGATAAGAGAATACCCAGTAATCCCTCTGACGCAGCAAATACTATACATGTTTAATTTATTCGTTTGACTAGCATGTGACATTTAATAATTTACATGATGATGACGAGCCTAATAAAGCTACGACAATACCTAATTCCATGTTTCTTAGCTCTATTACTGAAGATGATACAAAAAAAGAAATAATAGCTTTAAATAACAGTAACTTAGAGGTTACGATGGAATTAGTACAAACGTAATTAAAACTTGCAGTACGAAATTAATTCCAGTATTGACTTATTTAATTAATCTTTCATTTTCATCTGGAAGCTTTCCTGATACCCTAAAATTAGAGTAGAATACGGAATTTCGACGCACAAAATATCGATAAATGCTAATACAAAGATTGATACGTTTATAGTGGCAAAGTTTTTAAAAAAAACTATTTATTCCAGTGCAGAGATACGATGAGATAAAATGAAAAGATAAGTAGATTTGCTTTCACCTACAGTTCTTGATCCACTAAGTACCTATACGTAGGCAAGTACTTAGGTACTAGGCAGGTACTACGTTTTAGAATGTTTTGATTTGGCAGGTAGGTACCTTTTTCGTGTTTCAAAATCAAAAGTCATTTATTCAAACTAGGCTGAGAGTCAGCACTTTTTGAACGTCAAAGTTACATAAGACAGTCCCCCCAAAACGCCCGCCCTTCGACACTTCCTAGTACTTTAGCTGGGAAGAAGAAGTGGCGGAACAAACTCCCCAGCAGCACTGCTGTCTGTTAAGTTAGAAGAACTTGATTCTATACAATATTGTATAAGTTATTAATATAATAAAACAAAACATACATTATTCGCCATATGTCAGCTAGCACACGCCATTATAACAACAAAACATTGAAAACTAAACTCAAGCTGAAATAAATAATGAAACAAAATCGAAAACAGAACTTAAAACCTTACTAAAGCCTCCAGGCATAAAGGGCGTGCCCGCTTACATATACAACGATGCAAATGATACATATACACAATAAATGAAATTAAAAGAAAATAAAAATAAATTAACAAAAGCAGTTAAATAAAAAAATAAAAAAACAATTATATGAACTACCCATATAAACTGTCAGTGTGTGAGTTACAGTAATTACAGAATGTAAAACAGTGTCATAGAAGAAAAAATAAATATTATCTACACAATTAAGTTAGCAACTAGTTTGATAAACTCTAAGACTGTCCTATGTAGCGAGACCAGCATGTTTCCAAGCGTTCTTATCTTAGATGTAGTCCTCTAATTTGTAATAAGCTCGTTTACAAAGTGTACTTTTAATATGACTTTTAAACCTCCTTTCATTTAATTGCAATATATCAGAAGGTATTTTGTTGTAACATTTAACACAGTACCCCATAAAAGATGTATGTACTTTTGCTAATCTGAAAAATGGTTGATCTATCTTGTCTTTATATCTAGTATTAAAATTATGTCTATCGCTTATTTTATTAAAAAGATGTAGATTTTTTCTTACATACATAATATTTTCGTAAATGAATTGGCAAGGTACCGTCATAATATTAATCCTTTTAAATAGTTCCATAAGGGGTTTCGCCGCGACATAGATTATAAATGGCTCTGACAGCTCGCTTTTGCAAAATAAAAATGGATTATTGAATCAATTTATTGACATTGGTCAGCAGCCCTACCCCACAGTAAAATGCCATACGACATAATGCTGTGGAAGTAGCTAAAATAGACCAAACGGGCGGTTTCTACATCTGTTAACTGTCTTATCTTTCTAACAGCATAAGCGGCCGAGCTTAACCGCCCCGCAAGAGATGTTATATGAGGTTCCCATTGTAATTTCTCGTCTAGCGTGATTCCTAGGAAAACCGTTTGATCAATAAATTCCAGTTTTTCCCCATTCAATAAGATGTCACATTCGCTACCTCTGACATTAAGCAATTGAAATCTAATGCACTTGGTATTTTTTTTATTAAGTACCAATTTATTTACCGTAAACCAGTCTTGGACCTGAAGAATGGAGTTATTGACGTCGTCAAGATTTTGAGACCGTCTGTCGATTTTAAATACCAATGATGTGTCATCTGCAAATAACACCATCTTCGGTTGGTTTGGAAGTAGATGGGGTAGATCATTGATGTATACTAAAAACAGGAATGGACCCAATATCGAGCCTTGAGGAACGCCCATTGCCATTTCAGGCCCCAATGAGTTTACGCCGTTTACCTTGACTTTGACCATTCTATCCTTCAGGTATGATCTTATTAAGTCAAGAGCTGTATTTCTAATTCCATAGTGCTCTAGTTTCAGCAAAAGTGTCTCATGGTTTACGCAATCGAACGCCTTGGAAAGGTCACAAAAGATTCCAATGGTATCTGTGCTTCTTCCCAGGCGTTAAAAATGTTCTTTATTAGGTTAACACCAGCGTCGGTGGTACAACGCCCTTTGGTGAAACCGAACTGGTATTCATGAAAGATGGAGTTTTTATTAAAGTGACGTAACATTTGATTGAGCATTAACTTTTCAAACACCTTACTGAGAACTGGCAGAACTGACACGGGCCTATAATTGTTTGGTTGTTTACTATCACCGGATTTAAACAAAGGAACTACTTTGCTGGGTTTCATCAGATCCGGAAAGACTCCTTGGTCTACACTGGTGTTAAATATGAAAGCTAAAAAATAAAATAAAAAAATTAATAGGGAAATAATATAATAAATAGGGCTATTAAAAATATATTGCTATATTGCTTTGGGCTATTATAATATTGAATAAATAGGGTGCAATGGTTTCAATAATAGAACTACAAAATTTGACAGACATTCCCCAAAGATCTTCTGTTGATTTAATTTTAAGATCTTTAAAAGCTTTATAGTATGCTGAAACCTAAACTCTAAAGGGCATGCCCCTAAATTCTTTTTGAGTAAGGCAGCGGAAAGCGTTTCTCCAATGTGTAGGCACCTATCTACCTATTTTGAATATTATTTTTTACTAACTTCTGCCCGCGACTTCGTCCGCGTTAAATTTCCTACTCCTCCAACCCATCTCGTCGCATCGAATCGCCTGCCCGTGCGAGGTCCTCGTATTCGTGATGTTTTCCTTTGTGCTCAGCTCCTAAGGGTCCTAGCATGATGTTATATAGTCTACAGCCTTCCTCGATAAATGGGCTATCCAACACTAAACGTAACTCCTGAGATTAGTACGTCCAACTAAACAAACTCTTCAGCTTAATAATATTTAGATTTGATTACAATTAAAAACATTATAGTGAGCCAACCTTAAAAGATAGACATGGTATCGAGACATCTTTTGTAGAACGTTTTAATAGAAACAATTCCGTGCTAGATAACTGTTGTTTTACTTTAACCGTTTACGCAGCGCATGCAACGGAAGCTCTCTAAGGAAATAAATTTTCCTCGTTTTAGCAAAATTTTTCATTGTTGCTCCGCTCCTATTAATTGCAGCGTGATGTTATATATTCTAAAGCCTTTATCAATAAATGAACTACTCAACACTAAAAGAATTTTACAATTCGAACCAGTAGTTCCTGAGATAAGCGCGTTCGACAAAATAAACAAACAAACTCTTCAGCTTTATAATATTAGTATAGATTAATTATTTAATAATCTAGTCAAACTTTTTCCTTTCTCTTCCTTTTCCTTAATAGGTAATATGTTGTCAAATTTTAAATTGAAATGATTCTTACAGCAGTATAAAGTACTTTTAGTTATTGGGACGTGGGGCGTCGCTCCTCATTACAGTACACTACTTTTTTCTATTTTTCGGGTGTTTTGGGACACAAAATAACAATTTGTCCGGTGTAGCAACACTTATATTTTCGCATCGTGGCACAATTATACAATACTAGCTTTTGCCAGCGGCTTCGCCTGCGTGGAGGTCGGAAATTATCCCGCGGGAACATACTACCGGGATAAAAAGTACCCTATTTGTTATTCCAGGTTATAAACTATCTATGTGCTAAATTTCATCTAAATCGGGTCAGTAGTTTTTGCGTGAAAGAGGAACAAACATCCACACATCCAGACATCCATACATCCATACATACAAACTTTCGCGTTTATAATATTAGTAGGATTTTAAGACGACATTATCCGTTTAAATGTACTGCGATTCACGTACCAAAGAGAGGCAACTGGAAAAAACGCACGCAGCGGTGCCGCGGACGCGAACGTGGCTGATGACGTCATCAACGAATTGTGCATATTGGCGAGCGTTTTTGAAAATGCAGAACTAAAACCACCACTGTTCCCGTCTCCACACTCTTAATCAAACTTGAGAAAATAGGCGTCAGGGGTCTACAACTGGATCTTTTCAAAAGTTACCTCCCCAATCGTTCGCAAAAAGTCAGGATCGCTGACCATAACAGCAACGAGCTTTCAATTCACTACGGTGTACCACAGGGTAGCGTTCTGGGCCCCACTCTTTTCTTGATCTTTATTAATGACCTCTATGATCTCAATATAACTAATGCTAAGGTAATATCCTTTGCAGATGACACAGCAATTACTTTTGTCGCGGACTCTTGGTCACAACTAGAGCAGCATGCTCAGCTTGGCTTTGACGTGGCGTTAAATTGGCTTAATGCCCACACCCTAACTCTTAATACCTCCAAAACCAAATTTCTTACTTATTCTAACAGCTCGGTCTCTCAATCTCAGACTCCAATGATGATCAAAGCTCACACTTGCCGTCCACAAAAACAGGGCTCAAACTGCCAATGTCCTCTTTTAACCTCTGTTGAAAGCATCAGGTACCTAGGAATACTCTTAGACAGGAATCTCAATTTTAAATCTCATATCAGTCTGCTAACTGGACGGGTTCGCAAACTGATTTACATCTTTAAAACTCTTCGGTATGTTGCCAATCCCATTGTAATACGTAGTGTCTATTTCGCACTTTGCCTATCCATTGTTACATACTGCATTTCTTGTTGGGGCGGTGCAGCTAAAACCACCCTCAAGCCGTTAGAAGTAGCACACAGGGCCATATTAAAAGTAGCCACTTTTCGTCCTATTCTGTTTCCAACCGATCAATTATACAGTGACTGCAAAGTGTTAAATGTTCGGCAACATTTCATACTACAGACAGTTATTCTGCAACACCGCAACACCCCATACCGAATAATAGAAAACAAAAAACGTAGTAAACGTCGAAAGGATACGATATGCACCCTGCCGCATGTGCGCTCAATTTTTGTTAAGAGATTTTTTCACTTTCTCGGTCCGTTTCTATATAACAAAATAAATGAAGAGTGTCAAATCTATGGTCTACCCTATTACAAATGCAAAAAGATTGTGCAATCGTACCTCCAAAATAAGTCATATGACGAAACTGAAACGATCTTAAAATAGGTGGTAAACATGGACTAGCACACACACACGCACACACACATATACCCCCACTTACACATACATCACATACACTCACACACCACACACACATACATATTTATCTTAAATTGTTTTTATTCCATTTTTATTTTATTTATTTTTTAATCATAAAACGTTAGTAAAATTTTTGTAAACTTAAATTTTTAACCTGAACTCAATTCTCCGAAATTGTACCAGTAACATCAGAAGAACTATATAACTATTACGACATTGTACCTTAGGGGACCGGACTGCTTCTCCTTAACACAGGTTTTCATAACCTAGCTAGGAAAGCAGTGCTCACCCACACGTTTGTAGAAATACCTAGTACTTATTTTGTAAAACTGTTTTTTTTTTTAACGTGTACCATAATTCAATTTTTTTAGTAAATAAATAAATTATATTATATTAAAACCGCTCTAACTTCGTCATTTTTGGTTCAATTTCAATAATTCTTTCACTGAAGTAATTGTTTAGGTGTGACTGTAATTCTACATATTTAACTAAAATCACGGATATCGAGGGATATGCCTTGGGGGCGTGGTACGTGCCGCCTCGATACTATCAATTTGATAGTATTGTCGAGGGGCGGCTGTACGCTTCATTCAGTCGCTTTGCAACTGCGTACAGTGCACTATTGATGCGTAAAAAGCCAAAATGCCGAGTTGTGCAGTAATTATTTGTAAAAATAGACCAAATACCATCAACCTGAAGACAAATGGCATGTCCTACCACCGGTAAATAAACAATTAAGTCACTGTTTTATATTTTAAATCAATTTTTAAATGATTTACTAACTTACGTGCGGAGAGACACGAACTAACCCGAACTAGCTCGAAACTTCCCGAACGAAACGAACGTTTTTGACTTAGAGAGGTGCAATCGTTTGCGTGCGGCTGATTTTATCGATATGCGTTTTATTGCAGTTGAATATTTTTTACAGAACTCAATGGATATCCTCGTATTACTTGTATAGTAAAACAGTTAAATTACTTATTAATTTAATGTTGTTTGAACCAAATTAAAACATTATAATTCCAATACAGTTAAGTGTGTGTGTTACTTAAAGTAATATTATGCCTAAAGATTTTCACAAATTAACAGTTTTTAATTAATGGTACAATATGATAAGTAATATGATAAATAAATATTATATTTCATCCAATTATTTATATTTGGAAAAAAAATTACAATAATTTGTTTTCGAAATACAAAAATATTTTTAGTTGGTGGTTTCGTAAGGTGGGCTGGTTTCGTAAGGTGGCCCACCTTATGAAACCACCAAATAGCAAATTAAAAACTATTAATAATATTGCGCAATATTATTGACCGAGTAAGATTAATATTGAAGATCATCATCATCAGCCTATATTGTTCCCACTGCTGGGACACAGGCCTCCTCTCGGTGAGAGGAAGTGGGCCATGATCCACCACGAGGGTCCAGTGCGGGTTGGCAGATGTCACATGTCTTCGAATTTTTGAGACTTGCCGGTTTCCTCACGATGTTTTCCTTCACCGTTATTGAGAGCAGTGGTGATGACATTATTTACACAAAGTAAAGCACCTGCCTGAGTTCGAACCCACGATCTACAACTTGTAAGTCGAGGTTGATACCACTGGGCCACCACTGCTCTGAAAAATAATAATAAATATTGAAGATTGCGATGATAAAATATTGTTCAAAATAAAAATATATTTTCCGCAACATTATTGTATTGATCACTAAATCGCCAGCCCATCTTAGTCAATCATGAGGCCGACGATCTAAGGTTCGAAGTTTAAATTATAAAATTCGCGGTCCGTCGCTATTTTGTCAAATCTTTGTCTATAATACTGAGGGTTTCACATTTTATTTTATTTCTATACAAATGTGTTAAAAATGTCGTATAACTTGTGTGAACATTGTATTATTACGCTCTCGGCTCCAATCCGGCCTCAGACGTAGTAACAAACTTAGCCCACATAGATATAACATAACGTATTATATTAAAATATTCTTAGTAATATTTTTTTTTTTTCAAGATTAAGTAATATATTATTTATGTATACGGCATGATATGTAACAGAGAGCGTTCCCTTTAACCGATAATACAAAATTTTAAAAACATATTCCCATTTTATTTTAGTAAAAGTAAACTATATTTTGATAGATATATAAAAAAAAAATATTTAAATAAAATTAACAAACACAAACAATACAATAATGTGCTAAAATTAAATATCGATAAAAATAATCGACCATCGCTTTCGACTCCCTAATTGCATGCGTGTGCATTGGATGTTCGCAAATAGCAAGTGTTTACAAGTGAATGCCCCGCCCATTCTATGTATGTGTGCTATTAGAAATTGGTTTAGTGTGGCTGCTTTCTTTTTGGTGTGCGTGTTTAAATTTTAAGTGTGTGTCGTCAGTACACTATTTGTTAATGTTGTAATTTTTTGGGAGGGAGATAAGCGGCGACACTAGGATTCCTTACTATTCCGCAATGAAGTCATATCTCTGAATATCTATGACTAAAATCGTCGCTGATCCTTATTGTACCCTATTGCAGTTGCCTTGTGAATAAACAAATAAACAATTGTATCAACTTCCATCCATAAGAACACAACTACTAGTCTACTTAAACCTCTATAACCACTGCGACATCGATCGTACATTACCGAACATACTACGATGTTCGAGTGCACTCCGATTTTCTTCACATATTTTACATAATAGGCGTGGATGTTCGAAGGTATTCGGGGATTTACGAATTTGCTTCGGCGTGAATGAAAAATCACCAAACCTTTGCATTACTAACGCTTAAATAATTTAACACATTTAACTCTTAGTCTGTCCTATATAGGTCGATCGTACAAATTATATGTCCCAACAAAAACCAAACCGGCCAAGTGCAAGTCGGACTCGCGCACCGAGGGTTCCGTACAAACCTGTGGGAATACAACATGTAACGTAATTAACGCACACCCTCTTAAGGGGTCATTGAACTCATCATTATGAACAACTTTTACTATAGGACCAAACCTGAAATCGCGAAAAAAAATCAGCTGTTTCATACATTTTGGTCGAGTAGGTATTGAACTTTTGAATGGAACAGCAGATTTTTTTTTTCGCGATTTCAGGTTTGGTCCCATAGTAAAAGTTGTTCATAATGATGGTGGAGGTATCAAGCTGAAATTTATAATTTCAGCTTGATACCGCCACGCGTTCCTGAGAAAAAGGGTCTTGACAGACGGACGGACGGACAACAAAGTGATACTATAAGGGTTCCGCTTTTTCCTTTTGAGGTGCGGAACCCTAAAAATTCGATTTTTTTGTCCAAAGTATCCGCATGCTTTCCCCCAAATTTTCTTTTATGTGTCATGCTTTTTCGCAAATTAAAAGTATATTTATTTTTCTACTTTAATGATGAATAAACCACCAAACTATTCTGACGAATTTTACAAAACTTACCAGCACCTAACTTGGGAACAAATCCCAAACCCTTGAACGTTCCTATCCGCTGCGCGTCATGGTGTCGCATTATCAACGTTCCGAGCCTCCATCGAGGACCACTCCACGTCTCAGACGTCGCATTATCGTTCACCGCCACAAAAGATTTAACACTCAAGAGTTTAGTGCAAACTTTCGAGTAACCGATTGTTGTATATTGTATTTTAAGTAAAGGAAGCTACAAGCTTTTATTTAACTTGCGATTTTTTGTGTTTGGCACAGATCTTGGAATTTAAATTAGAACCAGTTTTTGAAGTCCGATTGGGCTCAAATTTGGTGTACGTATGTATGTTTGGTGACAATCTATACATATAATAAAATTGTAGAAAATTGGTGTCTGTACAGTGGAAATATATAAAACAAGTAGCAGGGGTTGTTATTATATCGATGCCGAACCCGTAATTGTAATTTTTTTTCTTGTCTGTTTGTCGGTTTGTCTGTTTGTCTGTGTGTTTGTGCACGCTAATATCAGAAACGGCTTATTCGGTTTAGATGCGGTTTTCATTAATATATTGTAGTAAGCTTCACTTAACATTTAGTTTTTATTTCATGTCAATCGGTTCATAAATAAAGTTATGTCAATTTAAAGAATCACGGCGAACATTTGTTAAGGTATTCTATTAGAATACGTACACGCCTCACGCCTGCGCGTCCGTGGCTATATAAAGCGCGCTGAGAGCCCCGCCGCTGCCTGACCGATCCTGACGACCCCATTACCCTCTTCCAGAAGATCAATAGGGCCACCAGTACTTTACGTAAACCAATACGTCCGACATACCGACCTCGCCGCCGAGGTCAGTCGTCGCGACTCTCCCGACTAGAGAATAGTCCTCCCCGACCCTTGCATGAGCCAGCCCGCGTCGCTGAGCCTGTAGCTCTTAATTCGTCCCTAAATAATGTTGACCACTCAGAGCCAGCCCGTCCCTTGCTGACCCCCTCTTCCAGTGACTCCCTAAGCCGAGGTCCGAACCCCACCGGGGGTGCCCATAGGTCTTAGTCACTTAGTTTGTAGCTTTTTCTTCAGTTTGTAAGCCCTGGCTGGAGGCCTTAGATTAACGTTTATGGGTGAATACCTTTTTCTCAGGGAAAGCCCGGTCAAGTAGTAAAAACCTTTAGATTAACTACGAGAAGAAATTGTCCAAAAAAAAACGCGTCGCTGCCATAAGGATTCAGTTATTCGTAGCGAACGCACGTATCCTGGAGAGAATAGGCGAATAGTTGCATTCGATTATTGCGATTCACTTGAATACTGACTGTGTGCATATTTCATTTATTTATATTTTAGGGTTTGGAGGTTAGGTTCTTTTTCTTAATTTTCTTTAAAATTTTGTAAATAAATATTGTAAGTATTTGGTTAGGCTAAGTTAGGCGGTTCTTTCCTTGATTTTTTGGGTATTTACTTATCTTATTTTTTTTGTGGGGTTCGCTAATAATGATGACGATGCAGTTACAAGGTTTCAATCGGGCCGGTATATAAGCTCCTCTGAGGCAGTTTGGCATATTTTAAGTTTTTCGATCCACGAGAGATATCCACCCGTTATCCACCTTGACGTTCATCTTGAAACTGGACAAAGAATATACTTCAACCCTGATAATGTAACGGAGCGTTTGGACAACCCAAGACGAACCACTCTGCTCGCTTTCTTTAATCTTTGCGAAACAGACGCATTTGCTAAGACACTCTTATACAACAAGTTCCATCGTATTATACCTATAATAAACAACAGGGTATTTTAACCGCAGAAGACGTGGAACACCTGTAGTAAGTGAACCAAGTATTTTTAAAGATCATCTCATTGGTAGGGTTTATACGGTTCATCCAAATAACTCCGAATGCTTTTACCTGCGCCTACTGCTGCACGTTGTCCGAGGGCCTACTTTTTTTGCCGATCTCCGAAAGGTTGACAATATCGTACACCCTACATACCAATCCGCTTGCCGGGTACGTCACTTGCTGGGTGGGGATCAACATTTATTTATTTATTTATTTGCTAAGGCACAAAGTCCCAATAACTAAACTAACTAAATGACAAATACATCAAATTCATTAAAACAAAATAAAAATAAATCAATCCATTAAAATCCATTAAAATAAATTAAATTAAAATACATTAAATTAAAATACATTAAATCAAAATACATTAAATAAAAATACTTTAAATCAAAATACATTAAATGAAAACACATTCACAATCAAATTGAATCCCACAAATCGAATACAGTAAAATACAATCAGATTTAATCTAGCAAGTATTAGCGAAAGTCCTCATCGGTTGCGACATTTGTTTGCAGTCATGCTGGTGTTCTGTGCACTTTCTGACGCTGCACAGTTGTGGTATAAGTATCAGAACAAATTGACTGAGGATTTTTTTAGGCACGTACAACTTAATGATAACAACCCAATTGAAGAGAGATTACGTGAAAGTCAATTGAATCGTTGTTTGTTGGCTATTCAAGATATAGTTACATCTATTGGGGTTAATCTTATTTCTCAATATGGCATGCCGGCGGCATCATTTGACGTTGAACGTATTAATAGAGATTACGCGATGGAAACCAACTATGATGCAATTGACCTGGCCGAAATTTTACAAACTGATGTCTCGAGGCTAACTGATGAACAGCGTTTGATATTTGATCGGGTGTGCCGTAGCGTTTATAGTACTTTGGGAGTAATGCTATTTGTAGATGCACCCGGTGGAACGGGTAAAACATTTCTTACGAAAGTTATTTTGGCGAAGGTACGAAGCCAAGGTAAAACCGCTCTTGATGTCGCTTCATCAGGCATAGCAGCCACATTGTTGCCAGATGGGAAAACTGCTCATACAATGTTCAAAATTCCGATCGATTTAGACCGCACAGGAAGCCCTGTTTGTAATATTTCAAGAAACAGCGATAAAGCTAAGGTTTTTCGTGATTGTAGCCTTATTATATCCACAATGGCCAATCGAAAAGCAGTAGAAGCAGTAGACAGAACGTTGTGTGATGTCAAGCAAAATGATCAACCCATGGGTGGTACTACTATGCTTTTTTGTGGCGATTTCCGTCAGACTCTCCCTGTATTACCACGTCGAACAAGGGCTGATGAAGTTAGAGCCTGCCTAAATAGTTCTCGACTATGGCATTACATTATCCCTTTGCATTTGACATTAAATATGCGTGCGCAAATTGGAGGCAACGAAAATGCTCAAGAATTTTCAGATTTGCTACTTGAGATTGGTAACGGTGTGTATCCGCAGGAACAAGGAAAAGTTATTCTTAATGAAAACCGATGCAATATAGTTTCATCCATGCGAGACCTCATATCATCTGTGTATGGAAATGCAACGCAAATACCAACTTGCGAAAATTCCTGGCTTTGCGAAAGAGCTATTTTGACGCCACGAAACGACCAAGCACCAACAATAAACGCTGAAATTTTGAGCTATGTTCCAGGGGATTACCTTGAGTACATCTTCATTAACAGAGTCATGTCTTTTACTTAACCCCTCCTTCCCTCCACATCGCATGGCGACCTTGCCAGTCGACTGGACGGCGTTATAGTTGCCCGACCGGGATCTCATCGGAGTCACTTCAGTCGGCTTCAGTCAGTTTCTCGACGGTTGGTTAGTCACAGGCCATGGGGACCACGTCATCCAAGGAAGAGGTTATTATAGCCCAGACAGCAGCGGGTGGTTCAAATACCGCGACAGTAACACAAGAGCAGATATCCACCATCAACGCGATGCTGTTGTTTATCGCCGTGTGTTTGGCGATTGTCATCATTGGCGTGGCAGTCCGGCTGTACAGGAGGTGTCATCAGAATTGGATCGAAGAGAAGATCAATCAGCGTGAGGTGCAGCGAGCTGTGCAGATGGCCTGACCGGGAGCTGGCGGAGCGACAAGAGGAGTAAGTGATGTGATTTGAACTTAAGTGTAGTGACGAGTATTTTCGGTCATCTATCAGTTAGAGGCATTAATTTTAAATGGAAGTGGAGTTAACGTCACTGTTTGTACAGCTTAAGTTATTGAGGGAATCAATTGTCAAGTTAGGTCCCAGTAGGCGGAAAGGCAAAAATTTTGATGGAAAGATAAGCGAGGTAAAAGCCCTGTATTGTAAATTTAAGTGTGTAGTTTCTAAGTGTAGCAAATTTTCGGAGGAATTAGCACAGCTAGTGAGTAAAATAGAAAATGTGTATGTAGACACTATTAAGTTTGAAAACGGTACCGGAACCGATACAGAGATGGCGTTGGAAAGGTTTTCATTGGAAACGGCGGTTAGCTTACTCCCGAAAATGAATGGGGATGAGCAGGTAACCCAAGATTTGATTGATGCCATAGATTTATACAGCTCTATGTTAGAAGCGGCTGATAGTGCTCATTTAATTAGATTCGTGCTAACTACACGACTTACCCAGGGGGCTAAGATGCGATTGTCCTCTACTTATACGACTGTAGACAGTCTTTTAACGGACATGAAGAAGCATTTGTTGACGGTTAAGTCAGACGTTGCAGTGCAAGCCAAATTTGCTCGCGCTAGGCAAAATGATAGGTCGGTCACGGATTTCGGGGCAGAGATAGAGAAGTTAATGGTAGATTTGACTATTTCTCAAGCCGGGGAAAATTCGGAAGCTTATAAAATTTTGCGGCCTTTAAATGAGAAGTATGCGGTTAAAAAGTTTGCTGACGGACTTCGTAATCAGCGTCTTGGTACAATTATTACGGCACGGAACTTGACTTGTTTGAAAGATGCTATCAGGGTAGCGGAAGACGAAAATTGTGCTTCGTCGGGTCAAGTCATGACGTTCCAGCGGTGGTCCGCGGGTGGTAGTTTTTCTACGGGAAATAGGGGTCGTGGAAATAACTATAGGCGGCACGCTGTAGGTAATGGATACGCGCAGCAAAAAACAGCTGTTGGGCGTACGTACCAAAATGGAAACGTAAGGTATAGTAGTGGAATGCGCGGTCGTAGCAATAGTACTCATCGTGGACGGCAGACTCAGCAAGGTCGACAGCGCGTAGCGTGTCTAGAGCACGTGCGGGGCGATGCTGACTCAAGTGCAGTATCAATGTCACGAAGTAGCGAAGGCAGACAATTGAATGAAACGCAGTTTTTTCGAGGCTAAGCATATTTTAGCTTGCAATAGTGTTAACTGGGTGAATTTTCTAGCAAATAATGTGGATTCGGAATGGTTAGTCGATACGGGTGCATCGATATCGGCAATAAAAAGTAATTTCTTGAGGAATAATGCTTTGTGCTGTAAAGTAGTTAAGGAAGAATTAGTGATTAATGGTGTAGGGGGTAGTTTACGGGCTATAGGTTATGTATATTTGACGTTGGAATACGAACAATGTTCGTTCGTGCATAAGTTTTATATATTCAATGATTTGCCATGTAGGTCAGTTGGCATATTAGGCCAGGATTTCTTGCAGGCGTATAGTGGTATTATAGACTTTTCGGGGAACAGGTTATCTCTAAAGAACCGTGAGCAGCAGACGGTTTCGATGCCACTTAAATCCTATAATTATTCTTTAACTATTTCTCCGCGTTGTGAAATGGTTAAGTATTTGCCCGTTAATAGAGCAGAAGATTGTGTAGTGTTTAGGAAAGAGTTGCGCGAAGGGGTTTTCTTAGCAAATGTAGTAGCTAGACCTAAGAATGGGATGATGCCCATTAGGATTTTAAACACAACCACGGAGGAAGTTGTGTGTAGTATGTCCGATGTAGAAGTCTATCCGTTAAGTGATTTTAATTGTTGTAGTTTTGCGGAAACAGAAGTAAGTGTTGAACGTGTTAAGAAAATATTTTCTTTGCTTAATCTTGATTATTTGAATGCCGAGGAACGGTTGTCAGTTGAGCAAATATGTGCAAAATATCCGGAAAGAAAATGTATTAGCTGATGCACTTTCTAGGATAGTAATTTCAAGTGAAGATTTGAAAACCATGCGTGAAAAAACTATATCCGTAATGACGAGAGCGCAGTACAAACAGTTGGAAGAACCAAATGTTTGTGATACGGACCCTGTCGTATCTAGGACTGATCACCCTAGGATCGTGGAAGTTCTTAAAAAACAAGGAAATGACATTGAGATATGTTTGAATGAGTGGGAGAAGATGTTACGTAACACTAATGGTGAAAAAATATTTTCAAAGTCGCGCAATTTAATGTATGTGCCAGAAAACTCGAGTATTTACGTAAACTATGAATCTTTATCGGCATCATCGCGAGACGAGTTGTCGAGAGACATAGTCACTTTTTGTATTGAAAAGGGCATAAAAGAAGTTATTATTTTGAAAAATCGTTATAACGTTAATTTTATTACAAAAATGGCCAAATATTTGAAGGAAAATAGTAATTCGATATGTGGAGATTTTAGAATATGTGTAGTGAAGGGTGTACGGAAAATAGAAGGGGCAGATGAGAAGAGAATTGTTTTAAATGATTTTCATATTTTACCTACGAGTGGTCATTCAGGAATACGCAGGATGGTGAATAATATAAAGAAATATTATTATTGGCCGTCAATTGAGAAAGATGTAGCGGAGTACGTTGGTAAATGTGATAAGTGTAAAAAACAAAAGTTTTCCAAACATACTAAAGAACCAATGACAGTCACTACCACTGCATCTTCATCTTTTGAAAAGATTTATTTAGATATAGTGGGGCCACTTGATAGGGACGAAAATGGTAATGTTTACATATTAACTCTTCAATGTGAACTTACGAAGTTTGTGGAGGCTTATCCACTAAAAAATAAATCCGCAAATGAGGTAGCAAAAGCGTTGGCAGAAAATTTTGTGTTGAGATATGGGATACCGGGAACAATTGCTACGGATAGGGGTTCTGAGTTCATTTCGAAAGTAATGGTAGAGCTATGTAATGTCTTGGGCATCAATAAAATCTTATCAACGTCATATCATCATGAAAGTATAGGGTCTTTGGAAAACGTTCATAAAACTTTAGGTGCTTATTTAAGGATACAAACAGATAATAATCCATCATCGTGGAGTTCTTGGATTCCATATTGGTGTTTTTCTTATAACACAACAGTTAATACTGTGACTAAGTATACGCCTTATGAATTAGTTTATGGTAAAATTTGTAGGTTACCAAGTAGTCTTCAAGGTGAAAGTGTTGAACCTTTGTATAATTTTGATGATTATCCTTTAGAATTTAAATACAGGTTACAAAGGGCTCAAAATGATGCAAAAGAAAATTTGGTATCAAGTAAGTTATCAAGGAAACATTGTTATGATAAGAATCTTAATTCTATAACTTATAAGGAAGGTGACTTGATTTTGGTAAAAAACGAAGTAGGCAATAAGTTGGAGTGTATTTATAATGGACCATTTGTAGTTGTAAAGGACGAGTCACCAAATGTAATAGTTAAATATAAAAATAAGATAGATGTAATACATAAAAATAGGACAAAGTTATACTGTAAGACTTAGAATGTAAGTTTAAAAATGTAAAGAGATGAAAAAAAAACAAAAAAACAATGTAACTAAGTTTTTTTTTTTTTTTACTTTAGGAAGGGTGATGTGGTGTGTCACGTACGTCACGTTTAGATCTTAGTTTAAGTTAAGGTAGATAAGCTATGTCCATAGTTATATTATGATATATGTCACGCACGGACTAGGTATATATTACACTAATAAAGGGAGTCTGGGGTCTTCAGTCTCCAGTTGACTCATGGACAAGTACACGACATGGTATTTACTTAACCCCTCCTTCCCTCCACATCGCAGAAGAAGGAGAATCAACAAGCTACCCAGTAGAATTTTTAGAATCCCTCAATGCTCCTAGACTACCAGCACATAATATAAAATTAAAAGTAGGCGTACCCATAATGCTTCTTAGAAATTTATCCCCTCAAAACTTTGCAATGGCACCAGGTAAAAGTGAACAATTTACAACGAAATCTGATAGAAGCAGAGATTTTCACAGGGTGTGGAAAAGGTGAAAGTGTTTTCATTCCTCGGATTCCTCTCATTCCAAACAATTTTCCCTTTGGTTTTAAACGAGTCCAGTTTCCAGTCAGCCTATGTTTTGCGATGACAATTAATAAGCCCAAGGCTGAAAGTTGTGGGTGTAGATCTAAGTATCAGCTGTTTCTCGCACGGTCAGTTGTATGTGGCTCTGTCACGGGTTAGCAATCCTAGGAGCCTGTATGCTTTCATTCCCGATGGCCATACGTCAAATATCGTATACAGAGAAGCATTACTGTAAAGTAAATTTTTAGCTACCCAAACGACCGTATATGTAATTCAAAATATGCTGCCCGAAAAGTCACTATTCCACGCGGACGAAGTTGCGGGTACAGCTAGTACAATAATATGGTACCATGGAGCTGTTCTGATGATGGAGCTGGAAGACGTCCGTAGGAAGTTCTTTAACTATACAAAATAAACCCATCGAGTTTTGGCTTATTTGTATTTCTTTGGATAAGCTAAGCAATCAAGCTTGTTTTAAAATATATTTTTTACAATCAATTTATCTTTGATCAATTCGTTTTTCTTCAATATTGCTATTAGAATTTCGGCTGCTATTGTTTTCGCTTTGGCGTTTAAAATGATAGTAGCATGGCGAATTTTACTATTGTTTCTTCGTTGGGGTTTGCCGAAATACGATTTTAAACATTAGAAACGTTTCAATTTAGGGATAATTTAAAAATTTATTATTAATTTAACGATCCTACTATTATTATAAATTCAGAAAATTTTACGTTTAGATGTCTGAATGTTTGTTACTCAATCACGCAACAATTGTTGTACGGATTTGGATCATAATTTGGCAAAGAGATCATTCATAACCTGGATTAACTCATAGAGTACTTTGATCGTCAAGGTCGCTGGAAACACCTGGATGAGAGATGCACGGAACCGAGATGTATGGTGGAAAAGGGGGAAGGCTATACCCAGCAGTAGGTGATTCCAGGCTGAGATGATGATGATGATGATGATGATGATACTGTTTATCTTGGTAGTAGGTTTCCGTGGGATAGTTCCCGATCTCCTCGTGGGCGAAGACGCTGGTAAATGCTAGTAAACAATATTACGAAGTCAACCCGGCACTACACATTGAGGTAAGAGTTGATGTAGGTCAAAATTCAAATTCAATTGAACCAAGCAATATAGACGGTACCAAGGATTGGAACTTCAGAAAATGCGATTATGAACAGCTTTATTTATTACTCTCTAACGAGAATACTTGGGAAAGCGTTTTAGAATCCAATGATGTACAGACAGCTACTCATAAATTCTACAACATTATTTACAATACTTTTGATATTTGTATGCCTAAAAAACGCAGAAGGAAATCAACGGATAAACGATATCCTGTATGGTTTAGTCATGATATCATCCGAGATCTAAGGCTCAAGCTAAAGCATCATAAAAACTGGAAACGCACCAACTGTGATAGCGCGTATCTGTTATTTTCTGACCTCAGGGAAAGATTAAAGATCACTATTGCAAATGCTTATTCGTCGTACATGAGACATATTGAAAATAAAATTAAAGCTACTCCCCGTGAATTCTGGTCACACATTTCCAGCCTAAGGTCCAAAGGTGGTTTTGAGCCTAACATTACATACAGAGGTATAACTTTTTCAGGAGCCAAAGCAGCAGGTGCGTTTGCTGAGTTTTTCTCTAATGTATTTTTGCCTGAAGTCCCGCTGCTGAATGCGGACCATATCAGTGCAAATGACCCTACCACTGACAGCAGTTACATTAATATACCTCCTTTGTGTCCTACAGACATTGTTAAAGGCTTAAATAAACTAAAACCTAACAGTTCCATTGGCCCTGATAACATTCCCCCCTTTATTATTAAGTGCTCAAAAATTTTCATTGATCCTCTTTGTCACATTTTCAATCTAGCTTTGCAGACTGGTACATATCCCTCTCAGTGGAAAGTTTCTAGAGTAACTCCTATTCCTAAAACCCACAATAAAAGTTCTGTTGAAGATTACCGCCCTATCGCAATTTTATCTTCCCCGGCGAAGGTCTTTGAGAACATCCTCCATAATGCCATACACGAGCAAGTGAACAAATATTTATGTAATGAGCAGCACGGTTTTAGAAGCAAGAGGTCAGTTGACACGAATCTCCTGACACTGGTCGAATATATCTCCTCCAGCTTGGACCGCGGGCGTCAGGTAGACGTACTTTATTTTGACTTCCGGAAGGCGTTTGATAGGGTTAACAACGACACGCTGCTGATCAAACTTAGTAAAATGGGTTTCGCACCATCTCTCCTCCGTTTCTTTGCAGACTACCTACGCGATCGTCAGCAATTCGTTAGGCTCGGTATGTATGAATCAAACACCTACCACACGCGCTCCGGAGTAAGTCAGGGCTCAATTTTGGGACCTTTATTATTTTTAATCATGGTTAATGATCTTCCCCAAGTTCTCCGTCATGCAAGGTGTCTATTGTATGCTGATGACTTGAAACTGTACCTCGAAATAAACTCCGAGCGTGACTGTTCAGCACTGCAGCAAGACATAGATGCTATATACAAGTGGAGTTTAGACAATAAGATGGAATTTAATCCTTCCAAATGCTTTGCAATGACATTCGGTCGAAAACGGCACCCAATTAATTATGAATACTATTTAAACAATAATACTATAAAGAAAACAACAGCCATAAAAGATCTGGGAGTCACATTCGACGGAAAGCTCACCTTCCACGACCACATTGCCACGGTAGCTAAGGAGTCCTACCAAAGGTTGGGTTTTGTGCTGCGTAATTGCCGCGATTTTCGCTCCGCACATGCCATCAAATTATTATTTAATGCACTCGTACGTAGCAAACTGGAGTCTAGCTCCTGCGTATGGAACCCACACGAAAGTACCTATGCTCTTTTATTAGAGAAGGTACAAAAAGCATTCCTTCGGTTTCTCTACAAGCGTAAACATGGCTATTATCCTTACCTCTATCCGACTAAATTTCTACTGGGATGCCTTGGATATAACTCGTTAGAGGTAAGGCGATCTAAAGACCAGCTCACTATAGCCTGTAAGACGCTCCCTGGCACTATTGACGCGCCTGACCTGCATGCTGTGCTGGCTCGTTTTTTTGTCCCAGACAATTACTGCCGCGGCAGAAAGCACAGGCTATTTGCTGTGCCTCCATGTCGCACCGTTGCGCGTGCTAAGTCCCCAGTACCACGTACTCTGGCTGCGCTTAATGATCTCTTGGACACTTATCCAACAAACGATCTGTTTGCGGACGAATGGACGAAGATTTTATCGGCATGTCAGAAGTACTGCGAGAGGGATGTATGAAAGTGTTGTTTGATCTTTATATACATTTTTTAAATATTATTTTGTCTTATTTTTGTGCACGTGTCTTTAATTTCTGTAATTGGTTGTAAACCGTTTTAATTAAAGAAATAAATAAAAAAAAAAAAAAAAAAAAAAAAAAAAACTTTATCTGCGTTTTTATAAGTATATAGCTAAGTAGTAATAATATTAGCAGTGATTTTCTGTATGTACATAAATATTACTTATTTAAAAACTTGAATTTTCATTATTAACAACATTCAAAGACTTTAATGGAAAAAACAGACGGGTATTTTTGGAAGCATAAAGCAAATAGCAGATTAATTCTGTTGCACACTACATTCAAAATACAACCTCATTGGTTGCTTGTTTAAGTCTATATTCCAATACCTTGTTCTTCTTTTAATACATTTTGGAAATTCGCTGTTTAATAATAATAATAATTGAGTAGTCACAGTTTATAAAGTTTTTTCGCTATTAACTTTAAGCGTTTAATTCGGAGTCTTGGATAAAAGAAAATAATTGAGTAGTCACAGTTTATAAAGTTTTTTCGCTATTAACTTTAAGCGTTTAATTCGGAGTCTTGGATAAAAGAAAATAATTGAGTAGTCACAGTTTATAAAGTTTTTTCGCTATTAACTTTAAGCGTTTAATTCGGAGTCTTGGATAAAAGAATTTCTGTATACTTTAAGGTTGTTTTTGGACAAATTACAACGAATTACTGTTGCATTCAATGGCCTTTTCCTGACTATGGATGCTTCTCATTATAAAATGGAAATCAATATTGGATTTATTTTATTTTTTAGCTATATGTGTGTTAAAATAAGAGCCATTTTGTATGTTAACTATTTTTAGGGTTCTGTGCCTCAAAAGGAAAAACGAAACCCTTATATGATCACATTGTTGTCCGTCTGTCTGTGTGTCAAGATCTCGGGAACGCGTGGAGGTATCGAGTTGAAATTAAAACGATACACACAAGTCTAAAGTCTTTTGAAGTTGTGAAAAAACTAAACTTCTAAGTTAACGTGAATAAAGATAAGTCCTTTTTTGCCGCAAAAACGGATAAAAAAATGTAAAATTGATATTACAGTAATAAAAAAATTGTTTTTGATAATATGTCCCTACAAATTTGTACGGAACCCTCAGTGGATGTGTTGATCAAGATGGAGCTAACTATCCAATGACCCACAAATCTTTTACTGACGTAACTTCGCTCAGGGGAGCATTGCTGAGAATATACGTACTTTTTATAATATTTTTATTTTTTGTAAATTTGATTGATACACATTTAGAAGTGCTTAATTGAATTTTGTTTCCAACACAGTACGCAGAAAATCTATTCAGGTCATCTTGAAGTAAATCACAGTCGGTAAGCGTGCCTATTGTTCTGTATATTTTGAGATCATCTGCGTAGAGTAAGAATTTTGAATGCAAAAAACAATTCGAGACGTCATTGATGAACATAACAAAAAGTAAGGGGCCTAAGATTGAGCCCTGGGGCACGCCAGAGGACACGTTGACTGATTTTGATTGATATCCCCTAATAACGACTCGTTGAGTCCTGTTTGTTACGTACGATATAAACCAGCGAAATAAATCTCCGCGAATCCCGTTATATGCCAGCTTATCAAGAAGTAACTCATGGTCCACCTTATCAAAAGCTTTCCGGTAGTTTGTGTATATGGCGTCAGTTTGTATTTGTTGATCCATATTATTGAATAAATAATTTGGGAAAGTTAATAAATTTGTAACTGTAGATCTTCTCTGAACGAATCCGTATTGTTGAGTTATAATAATGTTGTGTAGCGTGGGGTAAATAGCGCCGTGTACAAGCTTCTCAAAAATCTTCGATAAGGCGGACAAGATTGAGATAGGTCGATAATTTTCAGCATCTTGTTTAAAGCCGGTTTTATGTACTGGTGTTATATTAGCCATTTTCCAAACTTCTGGGAATGTTCCTTCAATAATACAATTGTTATATATGATGTATAACGGTGTGAAAACGTTCGCGGCGACTTTCCTAAGAAAGTAACTTGGTAACCCATCAGGACCAGGTCCTTTTGTTGTGTCTAACGAGTTAAGCTGTTTTAAAACTTGTTCATAACTAAACGAAATGTGATTAATAACAACACAATTATCTGCATAGCTTTCAGGAGATTTCCATTGACTGTCGTTTAATATTGATGTTTCATAGACTGACTGACAATAATCTGAAAATAAGTCACAAGTCAGGGTTGGATTAGTTGAAAGTTGACTTTTACAGTTGTTGAACACTGAAATCGGTATACTATTGTTTGATTGACGGTTAGAAACATAGCTCCACAAATTCTTAACATTTTTTTTAATGTTTTGCTCAACACTATCTATATATTTACAGTAATTATTGTTACATTCAGAAATTCAGGTTACGGTCGAGTATTGGCAAAAGAAAAACGAGTTACTTAAATAGATAATTTTAGGTTTAATATTTAAAAAAAAAGCATGAATAATATTCAAAAGAAGAATTTAACTACTCAAATAAACACGTCACCAATTTCTAAGGTACAATTATTATTTTTTATTTTTTTCTTAAATGAGGGGTTGTTATATGGATTATCATACCAATAAGAGATAATGTCGTTTTAAAGAAAAAAATAAATAAATACTAACTGATTATTATAAGGTTTTTGTTTTGGCAATGAAGACAGGAGGCTGGCAGGGCTTCTTCAATAAGGCTCATGTATTGTTTTAAAATAAAATATATTCTTCCGTTTTTACAAAAAGTTATCGTACACACGATCCTGCGGTATTATCCCACTAGTGAGGACGGACCGACCTTTCTCGAAGCTGTCGCGGCGAGCCGTACTCTTATTTATGAGCAACAGATGTCGCTACTAATTAGATACTGTATAGATCCTTGGCGCGTTGAAAGTCAATAGATGGCGCTGCTTTACGCAACAGCCTTCACAATATTGACCGATGACCTGGTAAAGGCCGCAGAAATCTACTGGATGCAAGAAGCACAAAACCGGTCGAAGTGGAGGTGCTTGGAGGAGACATATGTCCAGTATTGGACGTCTTTCGGCTGAAATCATGATGAGTATTTGACAGCCTGGAATTAAATGCATATTTAATTCCGGGAAAAACGCAAATATCAAATACATAGCTAAAAACTATAATTTATATATCTAATAATAGAATAGAATATTTTTATTTCAGACCGGAGTCCATAGGGTTAGTAACAATTTTTCTTAACGTCTAGTGTTAGTAGATTACATACACAGGTACAAACATATAAATTAAAATTCAGCATGGAGCCGCATCCATCTCCGCAGCATCGGGGAATCCCACCGATCTGCGAATACACTGAGAATACTGTTGGTGCTGCCGCGAACACGAGTCATCAGGGATGCATACCTATTTCTAATAATGGCGGCAAAACCATCAATATTATTATCTGCAAACATCCCTGACGCACTACTACGCCACGGCAGCCGCAGCAGCACTCTCAGTGCGCGTATATTGAACGCGTAGGTCACCGTATGTCCGCTGAGTGTAGTTGACCCACAGGCTGCACGTGTAGAAACACTGACAGTAAGCTTTGAACAGAGTTACTTTCACTGGTTTCGTACAACGCGCAAACCTGCGGGCCAGCATGTTACAACGGACAGCCAGCGACCTACGTTCCCTTTCAATGTCACAATTATCTTTTAGATCTTCAGTGACCCAGTGGCCCAAATATTTAAACTTGTCCACCCTTCGCAGTGGTTCTCCACAAAGTGCGACAGTTGGAATATTCGCATATGTGACACTGCCAGCTTTAAAAACCATTAGTTCGCTCTTTGTGTCGTTATATTTGAGCCCCTGATTCACCGCATAATTTTCGCATATAGCGATCAGTCGCCTCAGAGCACCGATCGAGGGGCTCAGCAACACCATATCGTCAGCATAACTAATATTGTTAATGCACACCCCGTCAATGTGACATCCGACATTGGTGCTGCTGAGCTCAAGGATCAGCTGGTTCATGTATAAGTTGAAGAGCCGGGGTGAGCTAAGCCCTCCTTGCCTCACCCCGCACTCCAACCGATACACGTCCGAATGCGACCCATTCCACTTCACGCTATTGCGTTGACTACCGTACCAGTACTTAAATATTGACAGTATTTCAGATGGTAACGAAGTTTCACATTCTAGTTTACGCCACAAAACATCGTAACATACAATATCAAACGCCCTTGAGAGATCCAGGAAACAAGCAAATATAGGAGTCTTCCTGTCTGTGTAGTATTGGACAGTCTGCTTGAGGCACAAGATTGCACTCTCAGTTGACAGCCCAGGCTTAAAACCGAACTGGGCGTCATGTAGTTCGAGGTGTTTAGCCAATTGCTTATCAAGCAGACTGTCCAACACTTTTGCTATGACAGTGGCCAGAGAAATGGGCCTGTAATTGGAAATGTCAGAGACATCCCCTGTTTTATTTTTCACAATAGGCACTACCATTGTATACATTACGTCATCCGGTAAGTAGCCATGACTAATGCACAGGTTAAAAAATAAGGCTAGCACGCGAGGCAAGTGTCCCCCCGCATGCTTCAGGTGCTCGATGCTGAGGCCATCATGACCCGGGGATTTACCCCTCTCCATTTTCATTATGATGGTTGATATTTCTTGTGCGGTAAAAACAATAGAAATGTCCCCAGAGTTGGCTCCAGCATCAAACACCTGCACAGGGCTAGTAAGAGGTGACTGAATCTGAAAATGACGCCGAAATGGGCTATATCGGCCGGCTCATGTACGCCCGCCACGCTCACCGGGGGACTCAACTTCGGATTCAAACTATTTGTTGATTTCCAAAATGATCCAAACTTCTTTTTAGTGTGATGTTTAGCTAAAATATCCATTTTTATCTGCTGTTGGTTATCTTGACAATATTTCATATTGATTTTAAAGGTTTTTCTAGATTCACACATTTTACTGTAAACATAACCACTAGCAGGTTTACCATAAAACAACCATGTTTGGTAACACAGTCGAGCCTCTCTGTGAGCGTCACGAACATATTTGTTCCAACCAGTAATGTATTGTTTCTTATTATGACGCGTCTGTTTACATAAATAAGTACGTTCGGCACCTTCCTTTAATATGCTAACTAAACTACAATAACACAACGGACAACCAACACAACGTTATCTGATTCCAAACTAGGCAGAGTCTGTACTATAGTAACCAGATAAATAATATATAAATAAATAAATAAATACAAAGCTACGTGGAATGTTATAAAAGACGAGCTAAATAATACAAAGCCTAGACATAATATAGACAGTATCAAATATAACAACACACTTACATTTATCTTTTTATTTTTAATTTTTAAGTGACATTTTGAACTTATAATACTTGTAATTGTAATTATAATTGTATGTAATTATTGTATGCCCTAAGGGCGGGACGTAGTTGATGTTAATTTAATTATTATTTAAGACTTGTGTTATGCACCTACCTATGATCCACAATAAAGTTTGAATTTGAATTTGACCTATTACCAATCCAGTAGAAATAGCGTCTGCCTTGAATGACCATTACATCGATTCAACAAACAAATCAATGCCGCCGAACAATAGCAATAGTGTAACTGTTGGCTCTATTTTCCTCAAACCGATCTCGATAGCTGAAGTTAAGCAGGAAATACTGCTATTCAATAATACAATTTCTGAAGGGCACGACGAAATTAACACCAAAATCATTAAAGACCGTGTCGACGAAATTGTTGAAGTACTAACACACTTGATCAATTTATCATTCTATGAGGGATTTTTTCCAGAAGCTTTGAAGCTTTCCATTGTTAGACCACTTTACAAAAAAGGAGACAGACATGACCTAAGCAATTACCGCCCTATAACCCTAATACCCATTTTATCTAAAATATACGAAAAATGTATGTACAAAAGGGAGGTAAAAGGAGGGTAGACGCGTTATTGGCGGTGTAAACATAAGCTCCGTACTAAAAATTGATTTAAAAATATAAAAGGTGTAAACAAAGTGTAAAAACATCTCTATTAGTGAAAGGACACGACAATATACATGTGACATTGTTATTAAGTGATTATTGTGACAATTTGTGAACATTGAGTAAACGACATAAAAGGTGCAATTAAAATCCGGACTAAAGTTTAAATACTCTTCTCAAGTGTGTGTTGCCTCATAGGCTATCTCAACGTTAATTCTTACACTGAAAACAAGAAAAAGTATTGGTCAAATTGTGAATTCAACAAAAAACAATAGTGTAACTTGTGTTTATTTATTTTTTTCTCAACCGTCAATTATATCGTAGGTTGATTACAAAAATGACCTTTGGACTATGATTAATACATGAACCCAACTAATCAAGATATGGTCAACAATTTCAACTAATATAACCAAGATGAGTCGGCCTAGCGGTCACACCAACGACTTGTGTAGAGCTCACGGTCGCTAGTTCGATCCCCGTCAGGTGATACACTTTTTCCTTCTTTAAAATATTTAATTTGAACAAAATGAATTTTTTCGAGAACATCACGCTTCGTAGAACTCGAACTCAGTCATCGGCAGAGACTAAATTCGAAGAAACTAGTAAATATGACTCGACCATAGATGGCAGCACAAGTAGTCTACCAAACTTGTCCGATGATGAAAGTGACAAAACACAACATCTAAAAACTTGTGGACGGGTTTAGTATGGTCACTAAACTTCCAACTTGATCGGGATTCGAACCCGTACTAATATTATTTATATTAGCGATGTGTAAGCGTGAAGCGTAGCGGAAGGATGAAAGAATGAAGAGAGTACAGATGAGTGAAATGAATAATATTATTTAGCGATTTAGAATTATTATAATTGAATTAAATTAAATTACACTGACATTAAAACAAGCAAAAATAAAATGGTAATACAATAGCAAGCGCGGCGCGATCCGAATGGTTCGGTAGGCGGTTGAAGGAAGACTGTGGTTCCGCCGCTCGGCGCATGAGCAGGTGGAGGTGCGTGCACGCAGTCTCTCGGCGGCCCAAGGTCGTTGTCGCCGTCGCCCATAGAAATATCACGCGCGCAGTACGTGCGGGTGGCGCGTGTAAGCGTCAGTACATTCGGTGCAAACATCGGATGATTCCTGTGCTTGGCGCAAGATTCATAAGCGGAGCGTTTCCGCTCATGTTTATGTGAAGTGGTGGTTTACTTAGTTATTGTTCCGCCACACATTCCCCCTGGCCAGACCGTAACTACGGTCGATAAAAATCGGGGAATTTTACTCGCCGCCCGCTTCTGGTTCTTTTCTCTGTGTTTGGTACTGGAACGGCTGTTGGAGCGGCCGGTGGAGTAGACTTGACTTCTGGTTGTTTTTCCTCTTCTATCAAAATATAGGCGGGTTTTAACCTGTCAACAGAGACGTTAGTTGTCTTTCCTTTTACGTCTATTGTGTAATACTTAGGGCATCTTTGTATTACTTTGTAGGGACCAGCGTAAGGTGGTTCTAATGAGCTTCGTACGTAGTCTCGGCGAAGAAAGACGTGTGTGGAAGAATGCAGATCTCGTGGAATGTAGAAAGGAGAAGTTGTATGCCATGAGGTTGACCTGGGAGTAAGTTTGGCCATGTGTGCACGAAGACGTGTTGCAAATTGTGTGACATCGGCTGCAGTGTAATCTGTAGGAGACAGAAACTGGCTAGGCAAGTTTAGAGCTTCGCCATATAAAAGTTCAGCAGGCGTAGCTTGGATGTCTTCTTTCCAAGCGTTACGCATGCCAAGTAGCACCAGCGGTAGGACTTCTGTCCACTGCGAAGAAGTATGGCACATGATAGCCGCCTTGAGCTGGCGGTGCAGCCGCTCAACGATGCCATTTGCAGCTGGGTGGTAGGCGGTAGTGCGGAAGTGGTTCGCACCAACCATGGTAGTGAGAGCCTTGAAAAGGTGGCTCTCAAACTGGCGACCACGGTCTGTAGTCACCCGTGCCGGACAGCCGAATCTAGCTATCCAGCCAGACACTAGAGCAGCTGCGCAGGTCTCGGCAGTAATGTCCTTGAGGGGGTACGCCTCAGGCCATCGTGTAAATCGATCGATGACGGTAAGACAGTACCTGTAATCACAAGAAATGGTTAAGTCGGCCACTTCTGAAATGTGGGGTTACTTAATAAAACACTTTTAGTCACACTCACTTATCACTTTATTCGACTTTCTTGTAACACGGTTAGCGACAGACTGACTGCCAGAACTAACGCGCTACTCCGGCCACCAACAACAGTGGGGACCGGATGTAGCACGCCACCTCTTTTGGTAAAACAGTATCATTAATTTATATCTCAAATACAGTCTAGAAACAATTCTAAAATTCTAACAAATATTATTATTAACATTACGTAATTTACAGGGTTTAATTGCTGCATAACTTTAAATGTAAAATCAATGTTTACCAAAACGAATATTCAACATACCACAAGTAACGCCATCTAGTATTTAAGATGTCAGTTATACCTAACGGAAATTGACTGTCATCATACCAAAAACAATTTATACACTTCTAAAATCAATAGACTATCTTATTATTATTACATTCTAACATAATGTAATAGATGAGTGTTTCAATCATTATGGATACGAAATGTATGCCAAAAGATGATTCTAACTGTAAAGTTTCTGAGATATGATAGTTCTGCCTTTTAATGACTATCGATATGAAATAATGCCAAGAGATGATTCTGGCTGCGAACTTTCTGCGATATGATGGTTCTGCTTTTTCATTATTATGGATATAAAATTTATGCCTAAAGATGATTCTGACTTATAAAATTATGCGTTGTGAATGTATGATAAATGAGTGTATGCCAAACGATTTTCTGCGAAATGAAGTTTATGCTATCCGCTGTTATGCATAATAACATTATGGCGAAAAAAATTCTGCCATAAAGGGTGGACCCATTAAAACAATGATTCCTTTTTAGGATTTTTTAATCTTAAAACTTGTAAATGTTTATTGGCCTGTGAAAATATCGATTTTTATACCTTTTCGATACTTAGATATTTATATCGATTAATCGATATATCGAAATATTAAATATCGCTAAAAAATATCGATACATGGAAAAAATAATATCGATATATCGATGTATCGATATTTTTTCAACAAGCCTATTTGGTAAGTCTTCTTACAATTTCACATGAATCATCACGTTAACACGTAGTGTTTGTGATGTAAGTGGGTCCGCTGTCCACTGCTAGTCACGATATACCTTATAACTAGTTAGCCAGTTTTCCAGTAATGTGTAGTTAGGATTTAATTGTGTATACTGCTTATTCTGACTGTATTTTATATTGTATGCTGTGTACCTACTGACTATTCTTATAACTATTTTATGTGTGATTTCTGTGTACAAATATAAGCAATTATTACGACATTCTGACTGGTTTAACTTCACTCTTTCGTCAAGGGAACATCGTCACCCCCGTCTACAACACCTGACTCCCGTTTTATTAACTACCTGCCGTATGTTGCTGGCGAATACTTATAATATTGAATACCCTTGAATAAACCTTTACCGAACGCAGGATAACTAGTATTCTTTATATGAGGATCAAAATCTGCTCTGGCTCTGTCATATGACAAAACTTTCGGCAGTTGTCTATAGCGATTTAGGTATTTATAAACGAGTGAGGGATGGATAAACTTCGCTTCCATTCCATATGCTGTTACACGCAAGTTTATTGCGTTTGCGAAAAGAATTTCAATGTAGAAATTTGTCTCCAGGAAACCGTATCCGAAGCACATGCCCGTTGGCCCGGGGCCTGAGCACCACCGGCGCACCTTCAGCTTTGGAGTTGCAAATTTGTTCTCACCACTCTGCTCAACTTTAAATATTATGCAAGAATATTCAATATCCGAGATTATCGTCACCTAGAAATAAAATATTACTATAGTAAATAAACGAAAAATATTATTTAATTATTAAAATAATATTATTATCGTCACTTAGGGAGGAAATAACAAAATACTAATGTAATAGGAATCTAAATAATCGTTGTCATTGTACGCTTGTATAATTTCTCTTGCCAGCCACGCCACCTCACGCCAAGTATATATATATATGTATACTAGCTTCTGCCCGCGACTTCGTCCGCGTTAATTTTCTTGCTCCCGCGACCCACCCCTTGCATCGAATCGCCGGCCCGTACGTAGTGTTGAACAATCAGGTCGTTATATCTCGTAAGATATTCATTAATCTCAAATAATGTAAGGGAAACTTTTTCAAAATTAAACACTCTTGATGGATAAAGATTATATCCATGTTTATGAAAACACCTTCGCAAATAATGCATCGTTTATAACGAATTTGAAAAAAAACATAGTGCGCCAACCTTAAAAGCTGCACATAATACTGTCGCGGACTTTTTTTAGAACTTTTTAAGAGGAACAATTCCGGCTTACATCATTATTGCGTTACTTTAACCGTTTACGCAGCGCACGCAACGAAAGCTCTTGAAAGTAATAATTTACCCCGGTTTTGCAATATTTTACATTGGTGCTCCGCTCCTATTGGTCGCAGCGTGATGTTGTGAATGGGCTATCCAACATTTAACATAGTTCCTGAGATTTGTACGTTCAACCAAACAACATCTTCAGCTTAATAATATTAGTTTAGAGATAGTATAGTATTTAGATTTGATTACAATTAAAAGACTTATAGTGAGTCAACCTTAAAAGATAGACATATGCTCCCGCGAACTTTTTTTTAGAACTTTTTAATAGGAACAATTCCGTCATACATGATTGTTGCGTTACTTTAAACGTTTACGCAGCGCACGCAACGGAAACTCTCAAAAGGAATAAATTTTCCCCGTTTTTGCAACATTTTTCATTGATGCTCCGCTCCTTTTGATTGTATCGTAATGATATATAGCCTATAGCCTTTCTCGATAAATGGGCTACTCAACACAAAAATAACACAGGTCGACAAAATTTGACGAACACTCTTACCCAGAAACAAGACTATCCTTTTCCGAAGGATTTTGACGCGTTGAATTCGAATATGGCCTCAAAGTTGCTCTATCATGACAGGGTTTCGAGATATCCTAACCTAAAAGTGCAAGAAATACCGTTTTTCTCATTTTTGAGGTTATATAGCACGGCCGATCCTATATATTTTCAAAAATTATTGATAGCATCTCAAAGGACTAGTCTTCTTCTTTAAAATGACGTTGAGTTTACTCAAATATCTTTTTTTTTCGCTGAGAAATCGCATTTTGAAATTTTCATATAGGTACGTGGATTTTTCTACGTTTGAGAATTCATACACATACAGTCTATTGATCTCGTTGGAAGTAAATCTATATATATAAAAATGAATCCCTATTTCCCTTGGTCACGCCATCACGCGTGAACGGCTGGACCGATTTCACTTTTTTTTTGTTGTATTTGTAATTGTCAGGAAAAGGTTCTAATGAAAGGAGAAGTAAAAAAAAAAATACGCGGAATATTTGAACATTTAAGAACACTTATTTAAGAATACTTGAGTTCTGCGACTTAAGTTTGTACGTCTAATTGCTGGCATGTTCTGCGACTTAAGTTTGTACGTCTAATTGCTGGCATTTTCAATTTATGAAATCGGCACAGTAGTTTTTGAGTTTATTCATAACAAACATACACACATATGCCTTCGAAGTACCAGGTGGTCTTAACTTGGTATAAGCTTATCAAACCGCAGTGTCAGTCAGAAAACGTTTTATGCCTTCGAAGTACCAGGTGGTCATAACTTGGTATGAGCTTATCAAACCGCAGTGTCAGTCAGAAAACGTTTTATGCCTTCGAAGTACCAGGTGGTCATAACTTGGTATGAGCTTATCAAACCGCAGTGTCAGTCAGAAAACGTTTTATGCCTTCGAAGTACCAGGTGGTCATAACTTCTTGCCAGGATCGCGAGATTTGTTCGAAAGAGTTACCGTGGCCCTCACTCACCCTGGCATAGCCAACTGAAGGAACACGGGTGGGTTTTAGTTAATAAAAGTCTGACACGGGCCTCCCGCTTTGCCGCATGAGACGTGATAAGATAATTTCCCACCCAAAAAAAAGGTGGTCATAACTTGGTATGGTATGAGCTAGGCAGAACAGGCTGTCTCCGCAACCCCATGTTTGAGCGCGTAAGGTATGAGCTATTTATTAAACAGGAGTGTCAGCTAGCAAACGCGTTGTCTTTAAATACCACAACCATAACTGGGTAGGATCTCACATAACCTGATGGTCAGCTAGATAACGTTTTATGCTTTCGAAGTACGAGGTTGTCATAACTGGAAAGGAGCTTGCTAAACATAGGAGTGTTATCTAGAAAACGCTTTATGACTTCGAATTAGCAGGTTGTCATAACCCGGTAGGATCTCACCTCACCTGATTGCCAGGATCGCGAGATTTGTTCGAAAGAGTTACCGTGACCCTGGCATATAGGCAACTGATTGAACATGGGTGGGCTGCCCACCAACAAAAAAAAATGTCAGATAAAAAACGCTAGAAAACGCTTCATGCCTTCAAAGAAGCTGGTTGTTAAATTGGGTAGGAGCTTTATGATCTTTGTAATCGCTAAACAAAGAAGAGTCACCTAGAAAACACTTTATGTCTTCGAAGTACCAGGTAGTCATAATTCTGTAGGAGGTCGCCTAACCTCGCCCTAATTGCGCAACACACTATTAATCAGAATCTGAATCATTATGAAGGTTATTGAATGCTCATCATAATTCATATTTTTCTTTATTTTCTTTCATGTGGTCGAATAAATTGCCTGTCTTTAGCAACGCAAACAACGTCATGAATTTTGTGGAACTGTCAAAATGAAAGGGATTCCTACTGATAGTGTATTACATACCCTCTGGGTGTGTCAGGTAAAAAACGCTATATGCCGACGACGTACCAGGTTATCATAACTTTGCATGAGCTTATCAAACAAAGGAGTGTCAGCTAGATAACGCTTTATGTCTTTGAAGTACCAGGTTATCATAATTTGGTACGAACTAACCAAACATGAGTGTCAGCTAGAAAACGCTTACCAGATCACCACCGCGTACCAGATTGTCAAACTTGGTAGGTTTATTACAACATTTGTTGAACCTGAGGCGATACGAAGTTCGTTGGGTCAGCTAGTACAATATATTTCTGAAAATCAAAAATAAAAGTTTTCAAGCATAGATAGGTCATTCTTAATTTACTTATAAATAAATAAATATATATCTTAGGACAACCAACACAACGTTATCTGATCCCAAACTAGGCAGAGCCTGTACTATGGCAACCAGACAACTGATAAACATACTTATATATTTCTAAATACATAGATAAATTACACCCAGGCACAGAACAAATGATCGTGCTCATCACACAAAGATTTGTCCTGGGTGGGAATCAAACCCACGACCTCTGTCTTAGCAGTCAGGGTCACTAACCACTAGACTAACAAGCCAGTCAGAATAAAAAGTAGTTGATTAAACTTGTTCTACCCAGAGTTAAGTAGGTTAGTCTGCTTAAGGGTTGTTGGGGGTGGTTATTCAGGGTTGTAAGGGTTTGTGGGCATGAGATTCATCAGGGTTAGAGTGGGCTGAGCTATGCTTGAAAACTTTTATTTTTGATTTTCAGAAAATATTGTATTTACTTACAACAAGATCAATAGACTGTATGTGTATGAATTCTCAAAAGTAGAAAAATCCACGTATATGAAAATTTGAAAATGCGATATCTCAGCGAAAAAAAAAGACATTTGAGTAAACTTGACGTCATTTTAAAGAGAAAGACTAGTCCCTTGAGATGCTGTAATTTGATGCAATAATTTTTGAAAATAACTATGATCGGCCGTGCTACATAACCTCAAATATGAGAAAAACTGTATTTTTTGCACTTTTAGGTTAGGATATCTCGAAACCCTGACGTGATAGAGCAATTTTGAGGCCAGATTTGAATTCAACGCGTCAAAATCCTTCGGAAAAGTATAGTCTGGTTTCTGGGTAAAAATTTTGTCGGCATGTGTAATTTTTCAATCCGAATCAGTAGTTCCTGAGATAAGCGCGTTAAATCAAACCAACAAACAAACAAACTCTTCAGCTTTATAATATTAAGTATAGAAATAATATATGCAAGTATGGTCCGGTATGAATGTGCTTTTTAATTTCCGTGTTTTAATTTATTTTAAGGACGTGAATGGGGACTTTCCCATAATATCGCCATGTTAGAAATTATAAGAGAATACAGTGGCTATCAACAAACGAGATGACAGTTACAGCTAAGTGCTACCTGAGCAGGCACACCTGCAATGGTAGACTTGTCTGCCACCATAGCCTTAATAACTTTGTTGAAACTCCATTCGCGCCATTTACGACGCTTGCATCTACAGTTCCGGTCGCGTCGTAGCATGCTCTAAACAATTTCTTTCATTTGTTTTTACATCAGTGGCTGGCGCAGGACGTGTATTCCTTGAACCTGCAGCAACGTGTATACGAACACAGTGACTGGACTCAGTGACTTCACTGAGTTTGTCATTCCAATGAGAATTGAATCCGTAATGAGGTGGTCCAACAGGGACTGGGACAGTGACCGTTTGTGTTTTTGAGTGGAGACCGCAAATCCGACAAACGTAGGGTGAACGTATGAGTGACAGCTAGATGGAGCGACGTTCTTCGCAGGGTGACTGGCAGCAGCTGAACGAGAGTTGACAAAAATCGAGCTGAGTGGCGTGCAATTGAAGAGGCATAAGTCCAGGAGTGACCTACTGTAGGCTGACGATGACTGGGTTTATTAAGACACGATTCATTTAACAAATCAGTATGCTGTCGTTTTTTACAACAACTTAGAAGTAGAAAACTTATTCAAACTTGAACACAACTCAGATCAGTGTCTGCTCAACGTGAACAGATGGAGAGAGTGACACGGGACTGATTTGCAAGGATGTTGTCAGTTGCAAGTCAGTACTGGACTGACTCGCTATACTGTATATTACTGGGCTGGCCTGGGCTGGCTTCTGTTGGGTTATTATTTCTTAGTAACAGCCCGGAGTTTGGAAATTGGCGGTGTGATACCCCCGTGCCTCGGAACGCACGCTAAGCCGTTGGTCTTACGCCTGAACTCTCTCCGGTAGTGTCGGATTACCGTCCCATCGGGCTTTTAGAGTGACGGAAGAGAGAGTGCTTCTGTGTCTGCGCACACACTTGAGCACTATAATATCTCCCGCGCCGATAGCTAGTCTCCGTTGAGATTGGCCGCCGTGGCCGAAATACGGTCTGGAGGACTATATTACTGGGCTGATAAAAACCTGGCATGTAGCTTGTGGCCGCGGGGTAAGAACTTACATTACGTCTTATAAATGACGCGCCCTCTGTGTTGTAGATATCTGTTTCTTCATTGTAGATTAGATTCTTCATCTCTTCCTTGTCACAAGGACCAAACCTCTGAACGTTGGCTGTTGCTGAAAATAAGATGCTCGCTTTATTAGTATTACATGCCCTGGAATCGCTCTACTAATCCTGGACTCTAACTGAGTCTGAATTTAAATCACTCAACGCAAGGCGCAAAATTCAAAATGTCAGGCGCTTTTATGAAAATTGCAGAGCTGTTTTATTTTATTTTATTAAGGGACAATAAACAGCTGCAATATATAATTTTAACATAACATACAATTTGGTACATATAACAATATTGCAGCCCACTGCATTATCCACATATTAAAAACAGAATATAGGTAATGAGTGCTACCAAAAGACATTATTAAACATATAGTGCAAATTAAAATTATTACATCATTCACAACAAATAAATTAATGACAAGACAAAATTAAAATTATACAAAATAGGATTAGATCTATTATTAATTATTATACATTCATTTCATTGCATTATTATTAGATAAAAGTTTGATAACATTCGATTTAAATTTTGATTTTGAGCATAAAAAATGTCAATATCAATAAAAAAAGTATTGTATGAGTCTACCATTCGGCGAATAGGGCAGCGCAAACCAGAGTTGGTTCGACAGCTATTTAGAGCAAATAGGGTACCAGCACGGACACTCCGTTTGTTAATGGTGCGAGGGACTGCATAACATAACCTGCTCGTAAGGTCAATTGAATCAAAATGACTATGAACAATACCATGCAACACAGATGCCTCCAAGAACCTACGTCTAGATTCTAGGGTAACAAGCTTATATTTACTTAATAATTCGGAGTAAGGCAGGTAAATCCTGTGACACCTGTAATGCATGGTTCGTAGAAACTTACGCTGGACTTTCTCGATCTCATCTATATATTTCTTATAGAACAGGTTCCAGATTGGTACAGCATATTCTAGTTGAGACCGTACAAACGTCTTATACAAATACAGTACAGGTAAGTGGAATCTCGCTTGAACTCAGCGGATGACCTTACAACAAATCCATACATTTTGAATGAGCTATTAACAATTTTTTCAATGTGTTGATTTAATGACAGCTTATTATCGAATAATACACGAAGATCTTTTACGATTGATACATTTTAAGTATTGAGTTAAGTCATTTATATTTAAAATTAATGACTGACCGGTTTTTTGTAAAATTAATAAAATAACATTTCGAAAGGCTTAGATGTAGTTTATTATCAAGACCCGCAAGTCTATCTAGATCTTCTTGGAACTTAAGGCAGTCATCCACAGACTGTATCGTTTTATATGCTTTTAAGTCATCAGCGTACAGGAGAAATTTTGTATTTGTAAAGCACTTATTTAAGTCATTTATGTATGTGATAAATAATAGTGGTCCCAGGATCGAGCCTTGTCATCACCAGATTGGTAGCCATTCAAGACAACCTTTTGTGTCCTATTAGTAATATAGGATGAAAACCAGCAAAGCAAATTCCCCCGTATCCCATGAAATGCTATTTTGTTCAAAAGAATTTCATGATCGACCTTGTCAAATGCCTTTTTGAAATCCGTGTAAACAGCATCTACTTGAAGGCGTCTGTCAATATTTTCAAAGAGATCGTTGGAAAATATTAGTAGGTTGGAGACAGTTGATCGCTGTTGAACGAATCCATGTTCTTCGGCGATGATGGAGCTGTGCAAGATTGGATAAATTTCATTATGTACGAGTCTTTCAAAAAGTTTTGACAAGGCCGACAGAATTGAGATGGGTCGATATTGCTCAATTTCATGCTTTGAGCCGTCTTTGTGTACGGGCGTGATGTTAGCACGTTTCCATACGCCAGGGAAAACACCCTCTCTTAAACACTTATTATAAATTATATTATTTTTCGATTGTTTTGATCAAAATTTCACGTTACATAGATGGAATTATAAGGATCATGGGCTAAATTGAAGAGATCACCATAAATAAGTACACACGGGTACATATCAAGTTTTTCATTTCCAGTAGAAACTGATCTCACATTGTATACGCTTTGCGTATCGGTAAGGGGTCAGAGGTCAGCTTCAACTAGAAATGCTAGAAATAGCTTGATATGTAGCCGTGTATACATACCCGGAGTCGCTTCCAGTCAAAACTGTTAATCACTGTAACTTACTTCTTCTCATCACGACGACATTGTCGGCCAGATTAGTGATGGCAGGACTGCCGATCCTCGCGACGCTGCGCTGTACCCAATCGTGATACATTCCATAGTCTAGGAACCTGGCAGGAGCCTGACAACCCGGCCCGTACACGCCAAATCCTAGCTAAAATCATCAGTAAACACATAGTTTAAATGCTAATAATCCAAATTGAATCCGTTTCACGAGAACACGAGATAACGAACGTAAGCAACGTTTATAAAATTAAGAAACGTTTAAACGTCAAAAATATAATAATACAATACAATCCTATAATTCAAGCAACTAAGGCCCATAAAAACAATACATAAATAATATAAAAACAAGAATTATAAACTAATACATAATATTCTATAAAACAAAACTTAAACTATCACTAAACACGTAACGATGACGGCGTCGTGTTCCGCTGCGTGATGTCGCGTAACCGTCCTCAAAAACGTCGATATACAACATCTTGCGGCCAAATACCTATGTGTAGATGACCACAATCCAACCCACCATCTACAGACCTGCGTCTGTAGATAGTGGCTTCTTCTTCTTCCATTCCACTTTCGTGAAACCCTCTTCATCAACTTGGCCCGTTCTTGACAAGGAGCTACGGACTGCAGCCAGGGCAGGTTGTGCACCTTTTTCTGTTTTTCCCCTATTTTAGTTGGTCGCTTAGGCTGCGACGCACCTGATTTGCCGGTGGTGACAATAGCAGCGTAGGCATGCTTAGGGTCGACGTACCTACGTGTGACGTTTCCGCAGCCAGTGTTGTGGCGCGGGCGAAGGCGGTGGCGGGCGGCGCTTCGTCAGCATTATCGGCAGCAGGTGACGCACTTGTGTTCGCCGATGCAAAACTGCCGATTGAAGCAATTTTGCGCCCCTCGACGTGTTACACCTTAGAGGCCTCAGGTGACCCAATTACTGAACCAACATTGCGCAATAACGTTATTTCTGCTCGGAGTTCAGTATTGGTTTTTTCCGTTACCTCCATTCGGGACTGCTTCTTGGTCATCTCCACTTTCAAGGTAGTGATGTCCTTTAGCAGCCGTGTTACGTCGACGTAATCGAACGTGACGGGAGGCAGCTAACCCAGCTCCTTCGCAACGAAATCTGGCACGTGGTCCGGGTCGGTCTTCTTCAACATATCAACAATGTCTTGAACACTCTTCTCAGTTCCATCTCTGCGGCGACACGGCATCTGGTCCAGCTTTCCAAGTGACTGGAACAGTAACAGTTTACCGCTGCTGACCTCGTCCTCCTTGAAATTGGACCGGCATATCTGCAGGATGCTCACCTCGTCCAAGTAGTCGATGGCATGGACCAGGAAAGCCAGCAATACATTGACTATGAGTGGTTTGGAACTCATAGTGAGGGTACAGACAACGACTATGGCCGCGCTACATGCGAATAAAATTCGTTCCGTGCACAGTGGAAACACGTCCGTATTCGACCCCGCATCGCACTGCACTGAAATAATATGAGTATATGTATTACTAGCGATACATACAGATGTATTTCATGTGTATGAATCTTCTTATTCTAATTCAATTTATTCATGTATGATCATCGTAAAATAATCATTTAGTTTATAATAATCATCATCATTTCAGCCACACGTCCGCTGCTGAACATAGGCCTTCCCCAAAGGGGTTGTGTGCCATAACCACCACGCTTGGCTATCGCAGTATGATAATCTATGCATTTGCATAGAGAACGCTGCTGCCCATTCTCTAGTAAGTCCTTTAGTTCACCCACGGGAAGAAATGGGATGGTGCTATTCTATATATTGCTATTGCACTCGAGCCAAGCAGGGACGGAATAAGTCAATAATTTCACGTGCATTTAATTCTAAAATACCAGAACATCACGACCCTTAGCGTTGAAAGAGCGACTGTGATGAGATTGTTATATAAAACAAACCAGTCTCCAGCGTGTGCCCACTTTCACCACGAGTATAGCCCCACTCCGCCAGACGCAGTCACCTCCCGATACACTCGAAGCACAAGCAGTATGAGATGGCCACATGGTATCCACGTCCAACTGAAAAACAAAACTGGCTTTATGGATAATCCAAGGGCCTCCCAGGTGTGTGCTTTTTGATCTATGACAAGCTTGCCACAACCATTGTTGTGATCAGAAGCTTCCATGCCTCGAAAAGCTGGAAGACTTTAATATATAAAATATATATCCATACTAATATTATAAATGGGAAAGTGTGTGTGTCTGTTTGTCCGTCTTTCATGGCAAAACGGAGCGACGAATTGGCGTGATTTTTTAAGTGGAGATAGTTGAAGGGATGGAGAGTGACACAGGCTACTTTTGTCTCTTTCTAACCCCCCACTTCCCTAAAATGGGAACGCGCTAATCTCAGGAACTACTGGTTCGAAAAGAAAAATTCTTTTTGAGTCGGGTAGCCTATTTATTGAGAAAGGCTATAGGCTATATAACATCACGCTATGATCAAAAGGAGCGGAGCAGCAACAAAAAAATGTACGAAAAGTGGCAGGCTGCGATGCGACGGGAAGAGTCAGGGGAGCAAATATTTGACGCGGACGAAGTCGCGGGCAGAAGCTAGTATATATATTATATCATATTATTATTATACCGTACATAAATTAAATAGTATAAAGGTCCTGGGTCTTTCTGAAGTACCTATTTCCGAAAATGATATATTTTTCTGTGTAATAAACAATGGTAATAACGTCAAACTTAATAATAATAATATATTTTATTCTCAGGCATCAAGGCCCATTGGGTGTTAGTCATCTTACTAACAAACTATATTAGAAACATGCAGGAGAAAAAGCAAAAACACAATCACAGGAAGGTTTAACAAGTTTTGTTGCCAACATGTAGTTTGGTAAACCTTCCCAATGTAGGCCCATCCAAACTCTCTGCAAACACCCCCAGACTGCTGTTGCTGCTGCCCGTCACTCGGTATATTACTGAGGCAACTTTATTCCGCATTATTGCAAAGTAGTCGTCAGTGTGCGCATCAGCGAACATACCAGACCCACTACAGTAAGGTGGAAGCCTCAACAGCGCCCTGAAGGTATTGTTGTACTGAATGCGCAGGGCATTTTCTGCTTTTAGGGTGTGGTTGTCCCAAAGGCTGTTGGTGTAAATGTTTGGCAGTAGGCCTTAAAAAGAGTTAATTTTACGGGTACTGAGCAACCATGAAACCTTCTATATCGTATAGCACTTTGGTCTCGTGTTACACGTTCAAACGACATGCGTTTTGACAAATACAAAACAAATGAAAGTAGTAGTATACAGCATGCCATGAGTCCCCGCGACGAGAATTGCCGAACGTCAGACGAAAACGCACGAGCGTATCGTTTGACGCAGGTTGCATTGTTCTAGGATGTGAACGGGGCCTAAAAGCATCATGCATGGATGGATGAGACCTAAGGCAGTGTTGGGTTATTCACTTACGTCTGTCCGCCTGTAAAAATTCTTGCATTGTTCTGCAGAAACGTATGTCATTTTGTGTATCCTCACCTTGGACCGCTTGCAGTCTAGAAAATGAAAAATGATTATGGGAATAAAAGCCTTATTTTTAATTTTTCAGTCTATAAACGAAAAACGTAACCTTTATATGGTCGGTTTTTTTTCTCCGCTTGAAACAAACCAATATAATTTACTCTAAAATAAGGATCAACATCTAATAACTTCTAATACAATGAAAATATTAGCTTTAGAAGTCTTGGAGATAACGGGGGAAACATTATCTTTTCCAAATTTTGGGCTATATGTTTAAAGCTACTGAAAAAAGCTCTGTTAAGCGAAATGAATCGATAAGTATATGACGGAGGATTTCCCGACTATCATCCTTAGCAGTCATCGTTGGTCCTCTTAATCGTGGGCGTCGGTGGCTAGTGTTGGATCAAGAAAAAAGACTCGTCTGCTCCAAAATACCTACTGTCAGATAATACCATAGCGAAGAAACTCTCATCCTTGAAGTGCGATGGTGGTGGACAAATGGGCCGCAACTCTGAAATAATGTGTTTAAAGTACTTTAAATTAACAGGCTATCATGCCAAATCAATGAAAATATAAGACAGTAAACTGTACCTCCCCAGTGAAAATAACATGAAAACATTTATATTTACGACCTTCCTTTACTTTAGCAAGGCATTTGATTTTGTGTAACATGAACTGATACTGCTTAATCTTAGTCTTACACACGACTACTTTAAAAGCTGCATGTTCTGCATTGATTCGACACAATTAGTAAAAATTACAAAAGAAATAGTTCCACAACGTGAAGTTTTCTATTTAATCTCGCAAAAGAAATAAAGAGGTGTCCTCCAGGGCACCAAACTGGGCCTTTTCTTCTTTTCCTATTAAGGTCTAAGGTGTAAGGTCAGAGCAAAAATGTGTTTCAGGTGTCATCTTCAATGCCACCAATATACTGCCTACAAGACTAAGAAGCATCTTCATCTTCTTCATCTTTCGTTACATTTTCCGAGTCATAATTTTCATCTAAGTTTCTTACCTATTGTTGCGTGGTCGATTTCCAGCTGGATCATAGCCAGGGTACTATACGTGTTCTTAGAATAGTCAGGATGAAAATTGTAGTCTCGGACGCCTACGGAGGGCCCGGTGCAGTTGTGACCAATGACCACACGAGCTCGAGACCTGAAAACAAAGATTACGCGCCAGTTTTTCAATGGCGATTCGGCCGCTACACAATCAATGACACGTTTGCGCTGTGGCGTAAATATGTGTACGGCGTGCTGCGCCGTACTGGCTACTCATTGCTAATTTTTATAACATGTTATATTTTAACAGCATCATCGACTACGGGCTTAAGTACCTAGATTTTTTTCTGATTACACAAGTAAGTAATTTTTTTATACGCACGTGTTTCTGTGACAAATAAACCTATTTCTTTCTTTATTTCTAATTCTGTTGTAGTCAATAAATTTTTCTACAGTTTGGTTTTTATAGAAGTCAATTATAAGTAGTTTTTGTGGTTAATAAGTGTTAACTTACCTGAAGTTATTTTTAGGTAGCTTGTCGACTTCGTTAGCCGATGCAAGTACTATCTGCCTGGTGACAAGCACCACTGCAGTTGTGAACTTATGTCGCCCTGAATTGAAAACAATGTTACGTCAATTACTTTGCAAGTCAGGGCTTCATTATATTGTCGACTCTGTACCTAGATTCTCCAGCGCAGGCAACTGTTCTATCCTGCCAGGGTTGGGGATTTGTTCCAAAGAGTTACCGTGGCCCTAGCACAGGCAACTGAAGGAACACGGGTAGGTTTTAACAGTCTGACACACCCTCCTGCTCTGTCAGGAGGCGACATTTGATGATTTCCAACCCAAAAAAATAAAAGGCAACTGTTTCATCGACCGGCGACAATCGAAAAGTGAGTAGAACTAGCAACTCTCGTGTTTTGCCTGCCAAAGAAGCGTCGCTAGTTCTTGTTACAGCAATATACGAGTACTCGCCGACGCGGCGACGGTACGAACAGTTAGCGATCAACTACTTATATACGTATATATCTCTTTTATTTAAACGGTATATTTACCACCCTTTGTACGATTCTTGAATGAGGAAATCGTTGACAAATAATCACTTCCTTGTCGGCAGTGAAACAGATGAGTAAAGGGGGATATTTAATGATCATAACAAAGTAAAACAGGGCTGCAATATTTTTATCGCAACACGTTTGGCACTGGCTGTATTTAATAACTTACTGTGAGGATAGTACAGGACACCAAGCCATGGGTAGGTTTCTATTCTGGCGGCACCTTCGTATACGTGCGGATCTGGAGAACTGTCGATACCACAGGACAAGGATATGACTGAAAACCATAGTCTTGATCAACTACATGATATCCATTAATTAGCAAGAAACTCAAAGTCAAAGACAAAGCATTTATTTCAAATAGGCCCAAAAAAAGCTTCTGAACGTCAACAGTTACCTGAAAATAGAACTGATTCTAGTCGCCCCTTCCAAAAGGTAGATTCGTATGGAGAAGAATGGGCAAGAAACTCCACCATTACTATTTTAAAATGTTTTGACTAAGCTACTACTTTAAACTAACATGTCCTTCCATTTCTTAAGTAAATCTAAATAAGCCATTAGGTCCTCTAGTGTGTAGGTGACAGGACATGCGGTATTAGATGGGAGGTGAGCCATTTTCTGTGAAAAGACGCCGCCGCATACACACTGGAAATCTGAGCCGTTCATGAACCCCACTTGTCAAAGTTGACCTTGCTACGCTCTAGTTAAAAAACTGTAGTATTCATTTTTATTCGTTGTTTTTGCCATTAACACGCTAAGGAGAATAATAAGCAATACACTGTAATTCCATTCCATTGCATAAGCATTATCAGAATAGCCGCTGCTGAGACGCCTCTCCGTGAGAGGGGATGAGACGTCATCAACCACGCGGGCCTAGTGCGAGTTGGTAGATTTCACATGTCTTTGAATTTTTGGTTCTAAGACATGCCAGTTTCCTCACGATGTTTTTCTTCACCGTTTTGAGAGCAGTGATGATAAAATAATTTATACATAGTAAAGCATCAGTCTGGGTTCGAACCTAGACATTGTAAAAGCCAATTATTTTAAAAGATTAAGAATAATCGTGCAGATTCTTGCCGGCTTTTCTTCTCAAGAAACGATCAGTTGGAATTGTGCACCTAGCTGCTGATGTTTCATACATAATATATGTGCCCATGTAACGAGAAGTAAAATAGAACAAATTGAAGTACTTACCTTCACTTAAACATGTTGAGAAACTTATCCAAATATTGAAGAGAAGCATCACGGTAATATCAAATTAAGTCCAGATTTCCACTTCACACAACACGCGAACAATGTTCCGCCAAAAAAAACCGATTATATTTCATGAAATTCACAAACGCGCGTCATATGACTCTTATACCCTTATAATAAGGTATAAAGTAAAATGAAATGTTTAACGAGCTCGTGTTAAATAACAACTGTAGGTACTAAAATTGATTTTAATAATGAAAACTGTGTTAGCTTTTATTTGAGTGAGTTTGACTAAGGACAACAAGTTACTCGTGTATTTCCAGTAGACAAAATGAAGTGAATCTGTTCGTTCAATGCGAATTACAAATGCTTGTAAACACTTTTTTATAAATTGTTGTAACATTCCTGCTTCCCAAATACAAACAACTGTTTAGACTGAGGATGCTGCCAAAACAAATGATAGCATATGCCATAACTTGAATGATTTAAATTCAAGGCAACTTCGTACCGGGGTATGATTTCCTTCCGTACCTTTATCCGCAAATTCTGTATATATTTTTTAAACGTGGCGTACCTATATCAGTGAGAATGCCCCCCAAACTACAGGGACCCCTTTTTTTTTTTTTTTTTTGGATGGGAAATCATCAAATGACTTCTCCCGCTCTGGGCGGAGCGGGAGGGCGTGTCAGACTTTTACTGACTAAAACCCACCCGTGTTCCTTCAGTTGCCCATGTGCCAGGGTCACGGTATCTCTTTAGAACAATCACGTGACCCCGGCAGGCATCGGTCCTAGCAGACCCCTTCAGTACTGCTGACATCTCTTTGAGGCGCGCGTGGAACACTACGCGCCGTCGACCCGAGCTTGGTCCTTACCGGGCGGCGAGCTACCCATTGCTCGCCACCCGCAAGCTCGCGCCTACGGTGGCCGGGAGTCCGCAATCGACTCCCGGCGCCCGGGGCGTCTCCTCCTGCGGCGGCTAGGGACGTGAGGGCGCAGAGACTGCCACTCCCTCACGCGCCCCGCCTCCTCCTTCGCGAGCATTACTGCTTCGCAGAAGGAGGTGACGGATTCCCATGCCCTCTCGCTCCGTACCATGGCTCGCACCAGGGCCGGACGCGAGAGGTCGCCGCCGCCGATCGCCTCCACGAGGACACGGCGGACCCCTTGAGTCCCAACGAATTATAATATATTCAAGGTATCAAATACTTGTTGATGAGAGACCCATGATGAATGAATACTTAATGAAAATATCAAATTTAACAGAATATTCTTAATAAACTCTTGCATTAATTTAGTCAAATCAAATAGAATATGTAACATATCCGAGTCAGAATTCCCCAACTGCCGAGAGAACTTCTAAACTAAAAAAATGTTTAAAAAAATACGCCGGTTCCGCTGTAAACTCTGCTTGCGTGATGTCAGTGTGGTAAGTAGTTTCGTATGTAGCGATGTAAATACTGCTACAAATATATTGGCTTTTATGGATAAAGAGGGAGAGAAAGACAACCCAAAGATGGGTGATTGTGAATGATATCGTGACGTTTGACAGGGGAATATAAAAGATGAAAACATGTTGAAAGAAAGAAAATACGTTTATTTGCGTCAAACATGACGCACAGAAAAACCAGAAACATACAGAAATAAAAAATAAGATGTGAGAAAATATGCGTCACATCACATCTACGCAAAACGGCAATCACTCGGCATAATACTGTGACCCTATGCGAGACAGAGCCCCAGCGCTGGTTTTTAGTGACAGCCGGTTGCACCTCCTCAAGTAATTTGGAACAAGGACATGAAGGTGATGAGCGTAAGACGCCCTCAGGTTGAATGGAACGATCTTCGCAAGGTAGCTGGTAGCAACTGAATGAGAGTAGCCCATAATCGAGTTATAAAACCTGTAGTACTCACATTTACATTTTGTCACATTTTCTGTAAAGGCCTAGAAAGTAGTAGTTATTAGCGTTTCCAAAAAATACCCTCCTGAAGGGCTCACTGAAGTCAAATATGGGATGCTAGGAGCCTCGCGTCGGAGTTATTTTAAACACGTTTTTCAAAGCGAATACAGCATTATAAACTGTGAAAATAAAATCAGTTGTATATTTTAACAAGATTTATTTGTATATTCGTTGGTTTTCAAATACAAAACAAAAAAATTTGGAAGCCATGATGATCTTTATATAGTAAAATATATTATATAACGACAGTACCTTTATTTAAAACTTATAAATCAAAGCGAACTCTTAGGGGTAGACGGTGATTAAAAAAACGCTGCGTGTGTAAGAAACGGCAAAAATCCTTACTGGTGAACAGAGCTTATTACAGTATTTCAAAATTTTAAACAGACAAAAATCGATAGATATTATTTTGACATGCCAATAAGATATAGGTATGTCCTGTTGTCCTTGACATAAGTTTTTGTATATTGACGTTAATATCATATATTGACATTAGTATTGTATTTAGTCTTATTATTTGTTTTCAGTGTGTCTGTTGACATGCAATATTGACATTATTTTTTTAACCGACGAAAAAAAACGGAGGAGGTTATCAATTCGACGCGTATATTTTTTTTTTTGTTTTTTTTTTATGTATTACCACGCATAACTTTTTACATAGTAGTCCGATTGTGATAATTCTTTTTTTATTGGAAAGGGTATACTCCGAGGGTGGTCCCATATAAATTTGAAAAACAAAATCAAGCCCTAAGGGTCAGAAAACAGGGGATGATTGATTGTTCACTCACTGATTGTAATCTTTAACCACGCATAACTTTATACAAAGTAGTCCGATTTTGATAATTATTTATGCATTGGATAGGGTATATCTTGCCAAGTATTATAAGTATATTAAAGCCACAAAAAATTATAAAATAAAAACATTTTACCAAAAAATTTAACCGCCGAAAAAACTGAAAAGCAAAAAATAATAAACCTTAAAATTATGAGTCGGCGCTGGAAAATCAATGAACAAAGATCAATCAACGCGCCGACTCATAATTTGAAGGTTTATTATTTTTTGCTTTTCAGTTTTTTCGGCGGTGAAATTTTTTGGTAAAAAGTTTTTTATAGCGATTTATGAAGAGATGTGTTTAAGTAATTCTTTATAATTGTCTTATCATCCTGGCTTATTGTATTTTATTTAATCATTGAGACTTGGCTGTTTTGATTCTTAATCATAAATACTTGTAAGTATAACATAGCATACTTTTTATACTATATGTCATCGTTGTTGTATCTATGCTAAACAAATGAATAAATGACTTATGACTTATGAGACAGGGTTTTTGCATAATCAGCATCATCGTTATTAATTTCCGCTCCATACGCGGCTATGTTGAAGGAACATATATGCCTGAACTTGATTTCTATAAAGTACTCAACAGGTTCCACGATAGATTGGTCACAGGTTTGTGACGGACCGGTGCACCAGCGACGAATCTTGATTGTCGGTGACGCAGAACTGCCCAACTCGTTCCAGACCTGCAGGACTACGCAGTGGTAGTCCACGGACCTCAGTAATGTCACCTGAAATTTCAATGCTTAAAGATCTTTGGGTAGTTGGAGGACATTGACTGGGAGGCAGTGATAAAATATTAATATAAAATAGCTCCGAAATTCCATCCAAATTTTACTTCAATGTCCTGAAATGTCAAAGCGGTAGATACCCCACTTCCTGCACCATATACTCGGACTAACTACAGGCAGAACTCATTATTTTTGCATGCAACATTAATTACATAAATAAGAGTCAAAACAAATGCAGAGCAACGTGGTCAGTCATTAACCTTGAAATTGGAAATGCAAAATATTTCTCAACTAGAATTAGATAAGAGCCCTCTGACACAGCAAATACTTTTAATATTTACTTTATTCATTTGACTAGCACTGTATCATATAATAATTTACATGATGATGACGAGCCTAATAAAGCTACGAAAATACCTTATTCCATGTTTCTTAGCTCTATAACTGAAGACGGTATAAAAAAGAAATAATAGCTTTAAATAACAGTAACTTAGAGGTTACGATAGAATTACTACAAAAGTAAATAAAACTTGCAGTACAGAATTAATTCCAGTATTGATTTATTTAATTAATCTTTCATTTTCATCTTGAAGCTTTCCTGATGCCCTAAAATTGTCAATAGTTAAACATCAGTACAAAAAAAAACGATGAAAAAGATGTTAGAAATTATCGCCCGATTACCTTTATACCCATATTATCTCAATTATTTGAAAAATGTATGCACAAGAAACTTTCCGGGTACTGTAGCAAATACATATCATAACAAACGAACAGTCAAAAGGACAAGTCAACAATATTAGCCTATTGCTAACCTTTTAAGGCATATTCGTAATATCCTAAACAAAATTCAATATCAATATTTGTATGCCAAAGTGGTAGAATGTACAAGGATCCCTTAAATCATATAGTCACCTTATTGTAAATACCTACATTCTGAGCAAATAAAATAATACTCTATTCTATTCTAAAAATTATTTAACGCCTGGACTATTCTTCCACCTGTTACAAGCCTTCGACGTTGTGGCACATGACAGCTTGTCGAAAAGTTTATAAAAAAGTGGTTTTGCACTGCAATATCGCTTCTTATTTAAGTAACCCAAAACCAAAACGTTGTTTCTAATACAGTTAATGAAACCTCGCATTCATCTAACCATAAAGTTAATAATTGCGGCGTCCCCCAAGGGAGTGTATTAGGACTCTTATTGCTTCTATTATACATAAACGATTTATCGCTAGTGACTAATTATAAATGTGTTATATTTGCAGATGGCATTTCGATTATTGTGTCATCTGACAAAAAGTATAAAAGTAAATCTGAATCCACATGACCTAGAGCAGAATTTGAAAGGCATCGGCGCAATATGAAAAGTAGCAATTGTCTATGGGTAAGCTAAGTGCCACATACCTACGCAATTGATGGCTGAGCCGTCCGTGAACATCTTTGAAGATTGTCTTTGTTCCGGCCGAATTGGGTTCGAAGTCTATTTAGAATTAGGCGTGATCAGGTGGAAGGCTCTCATATGGTTCGATAACATTGTCAGGGGGTTTATAAAGGTCCTGCCAAAGATAAGATCTTGCTGTGAAGGAGTTGCTATTAAGCTTATAGGGCTACTACATGGATTGGATATAATAATATTTATAATATAACTGGCAAAATATCTCCTTTAGTAAAATCTATTTATCAGTGGCAGCCTTTTTTCACCCATTGTTGATAGGCTTTCTCCCTTTTGTCCCATGCTTACCTGATCTGTGTTAGTCACATACAGTTCTTCCCTAAATTTTTATTACCCTGGATTATACTGACAGCTGTGGGCTGCCATTTTGTCAAATAATACACAATAATACTTACATTGAAATAAGCAGTCTCAATATCTTCGACCTCGACATCATCTCCAAAAGGTGGTACTACAGTGGTTTGGCCTGAATAGATCTCCATTTTCGACTCCTCTGGGTCACATTTACCATATCTTGGAATATTCTTTATTGCTGAAATAGAGCATATATTTTTAGTTAAGTAAACTTCTTTAAAGTCTTCTAGTGTACCCTCTGCTGAGACACAGGCTTCGTCTGAGTGAGAGAAAGTCAATCTTAATCCACAACGACCCTTACGGATAATTATGGTGAATGTCACATGTCTTCGGTCTTTTTTTTAATCCTTAGATTTTTAATATCGTTCATAGTGTTTAGATATCAGTTCATAGTGTTATTCACTAAATATCACTATGCAATTCGATCTTCCACAGTTATTAACGGTTTCGATGGAAAGTAATTTAATTAATCCATTACTTCATAGTAAAAAGCGCTTTATTTATTTTTTAATGAAAGTTAGAAAAAGTGCTTAAAATAACAAAACTTCAACGAATTTGAAAGTTTGGTGATTCTTTTTTCATATGACTTGCTATTTTTTTCTAACTATTTTACAATAGCTGTAAAGATCGATACCTAAACTTCACATAAACACAATAACATGACGTCAATAAATACTTTGAATTTTAAATAAATAAATATCTTAGGACAACCAACACAACGTTATCTGATCCCAAACTAGGCAGAGCCTGTACTATGGCAACCAGACAACTGATAAACATACTTATATATTTCTAAATACATACATATTATAGATAATTTACACCCAGACACAGAACAAATGATTGTGCTCATCACACAAAGATTTGTCCTAGGTGGGAATCGAACCCACGACCTCAGTCTTTGCAGTCAGGGTCACTAACCACTAGACTATTTTCATGACTATGATAGGCGAAAATTTTTCTAATCTTTACCCTCCTCCTTTAACTAGGTTACAAATAAATGATACTTACTCCGACGTAATATAAGTTGGTTGGGGGCAATCCTGGAGATGGTGGGATGTCCAATGCCCCGGATGGTGCGCTTCACCCACGGATGGTACATGCCGTAGTCCAAGAATCGGGACGGGGACTGGCAACCTGGGCCGGAGATACCTACACCCAGCTGAATGAATAAAATGAAAACATGTTTTATGAAAATCAGTTATGATCTACCACTATTTTTGGCAAAAAGTACTTGTTTTCACTCCCAGTTTTCAACATCATTATTGGCAAAAAGGAATTGTTGTCAATCACCAGTTTCCAACATAACTTTTGGCAAAAATGACTTGTAGTCACTCATCTGCTTCCAACATCATAATTGGCAATAAGGACTTGTTGTCACTCACCAATATCCAACATCATTATTGGCAAAAAAGCCTTTTTTTCACTTACCAGTTTCCAACATCATAATTGGCAAAATAGACTTATTGTCACTCACCATTTTCCAACATCGTTATTGGCAAAAAGGACTTATTGCCACTCACCAGTTTCCATTGACCATTGTGCCGTATCACCAGAGCAGTCCCGCTTCGCCAAACACAATGATAACCAATAATACCCCGAGCGCACACAGAGAAAGATGGCCACATGGTTTCGATGTCCAGCTGTGGGAAATCCAAAAAAATTATACAGTTTTTTTACTAGAACAATACAAAAAAATTGTAAGTGTATGCAACGGAATTGTTACTTATCCAAGTACAGATGCCAGCACTTGAAGCTACTACAATCTGTCAAATTTCTTTAGTAGGTTTTGAACTTAACGCTAAAGTATTAAGTTCAAGTTTGAATGGGAAAATTTGACAGTTTCGGGTACCTTGATATGCTGGCATCTGTACATTTAATAAGATGGTTGACTGTTTTCTCGTTAATTTTTATTAACCTGTGTTAGTTTTAGTGAATCTTCCAAAATTTATTGCTATCAATGTTAATACTATTCTGAATCGAAAAATGTTGCCAAATACACGCGCTTACCCCCATACTTCTATAGAAGTCGCGACACTTCGTTGAGTCCACATGCTCCATCTTGAACACCACCACCATTGAACTGTTGTAGCAATCTAAGAGATTGTAACTATCAGCGATCCAGACTTTACAAGTACACGTATATGGTCTATAAAAACAGTTTTATAACAGTAACTAGTGGATTTAGACGTTGGCGTGCTGTCTATACTTATCAAAATTATATTTTATTCGTACATACCATTTACCATTGTAAAAGCGTAAATCTCGTCTCCATTAGAAAAATGTTCTGGCGGTGCACAGATCGGAATCATTCCTGCAAAGACAGAAAATATAAATATGTATTTTTAGTACAGTGTGATTCAGAAATCAGGTTTTCTGCTGAAAATATGGGGTATGAGACGTGCTCAAATATGGCGCCTTAGCAACTCAACGTTATGCACTCGGTACATGGAAGCGGCCGTAACTCCGCAAGTTGTACATATTCGTGGATTAATTTTCGTGTGTGTGTCGTCATCATCGTCAGCAGCCTGTAATGTTCCCACTGTTGGGACACAGGTCTGCTCTCAGTGAGAGGGGGCTTGCCTTAATCCACCACGCAGGCCCCGTGCGGATTGGTAGATGTCATATGACTTCGAATTTTTGGTTCTAGGACATGCCGGTTTCCTCACGATGTTTTCCTTCACCGTTTTGAGAGCAGTGGTGCTGGTGATGAAATTAATTTACACAAAGTAAAGCGCCTGCTTGTGTTCGAACTCACGACCTACTTAGCCCTGTTTAGTTTCTCTCTAAGCTCCAAAACAGTAATACTTACTCAATCCACTGTTCCTAGCGTCCAGTTGCAAGATTGCCAGTGTGCTGAATGTGCCCCGACTGTAGTCGGGATAAAAGGCATAGTCCCTGACACGGACATAAGGACCAGAGCAGCTGTTACCCAGAACCACTCGGGAGCGAGCCCTGAGGAGAAAAGTATACTTAAGTACTTAATCATCATCTGCCAAGACACTTTCCCATCTCTCTGTTGGAGTTGGCTTCCAATCTAACCGGGTGCAGCTGAATAATAGAATTTTACATGGAGTGCCTACCTGACCTCACAACATAAGATAACGGTTAATACGATACCCGATACGATATGTATTTAAAGACGACTGAAATTATTGTTTAGTAAATGTTATAGACATTATTTTTAAATGACAAATATAGGTATCATCAGTCCTCTTATTTATTTCAGTTGACATCAAACATTTTATTTGTACAATATTTACTTTATAATTGCTTTTCTGTTCATATTTTTGGTGAGTTGACATTTAATAATATTATGAGATGTGTTTTTTATTTTATTTTAATGTTTATAATGACTTCGACGTTTGACTTTGACGTTTTTTACTTTTTTTAATGTTATGTTATTTTATTTTATTATGTAATTTCAAACACAATGAAAATTGTTCATGAATAAATTGAATTGAATTGAACCCTTTGGCAAGACTGGTTGTTAGACGTTCGTTCTTCTGAAGACTCGTAATGACTGGCTAAGATCTACAAATCACAGCTGGGACCAAAGGCTTAACGTACTTTCGGGGGCACGGACTGGTCTTTGTATGTAAAAATGGTCACCCATCCACGGAACACGGCAAACGTAACTAAACATGATCGATCAACCCGTGTGCCCGTGTTGTTGTTCTGTCGAAACCAGGGCATTAATACCTACTTATATTACTATATTCATTTTAAAATATAAACGTTGTCGGATTGTCTGAAAACCGAAATTCTGACAATCAATCTTACAAAGAGGTATCGTGTTACCCTGTAACTGGGTTGTGGAGGTCAGATAGGCAGTCGCTCCATGTAAAATACTGGTATTCAGCTGCTTCCGGTTGGACTGGAAGCCGATTTCAACATACTAAGGAAAAGGCTTCGTAGATGATGATGAAATGCGAAAGCAAATCTGTCTATTACCTTTTGACGCCACAAAGATAATATCGTTTTTTTTTTTACACGCTTTATATTAGCTTCACTTTAGGGTTCATTCCCGGGAATTCTCGAGCCGAGAATTCCCGGGAAATCGTGGGGTTTTGTTCCCGGGAAATCAAGCTCGAGAAAAGTCGAGAACTCGAGAAATCATGTACCTATATAGAAATTAAATTGCCGTTTGTTGTGTTGCGTGGCCAAAGCGTAGCGGCACCCTTTGATCTCGTTGCAAGCGCTCTGCGGCTTCGTTTTTACACGTTCATTCGTGTTTCGACTCTAGCCAAGTATAGTTTACATAGTGAGTGTTTCACAAATTACGTGATAAATTGAAATGAATCAGGTAAGTCTTTTCACTTTTATTGACACATCATGGCTTTATTACTATCAATAATATAATCTAAATATGATCTTAAATTTTACTCAGTACGATTTTTTAGTCAAACTTTAATACATAAAATAACTAACGATACATTAATTATACTACTTAGTCTAATTATATTTCCTATTTTTGTAAAACAAGAACACACAAGCTTGAGTTTAATTATTCTAATATGTGTTATTTTAAATTTGTGAGACGAATATTGCCAGTTGTGTTTTGTGTGTATCACATATTAATCCAAGGGCTTATTATTAATTTGAATTGCGTTTGTTATAGATTTACCCGAAACGTCACTATACCAGTAAAGATGGAAGCATCAAAAGTATGGAAATATTTAAAAAAAGGAATCTGCAAATGCGCAATGCCTAAAGTGCCCAAAAACCATTGCTTGCAAAGGTTCAAATACTAGCGGGTTGGTGAGACATTTAGCACATGTGCATAAAATCAATATTACTAAATGCGGGACCCAAGAAGAATCCGAATCTGAAGCATCTACAAATTCAGGTGTGAGTACATACACCCAAAAAAAGCAGGCCTGGGTATAAAAGTAAAAAACCAGCCAAAAATGGTGCTGTCATTATAGTTATGAGTCTGAATAATATTATTGCTGTATTTAAAAAAAAGTTAATTAGCTTATTCATAAGATTAACGTTTTTGAATATAATCAATAAAAGTTTTATAATTAATTTGATACTTTTATTTGAGAGGAATACTACTGAATTTGTTGACGTTATTGGTACCAAATAATATGAGAAAACATACGTAAATGTAAATTTCTCGACAACCCGAGAAGCCCCGAGAAATTAGCCTCGAGAATTCTCGAGACCCGAGAAATTAAAAAGCTCGAGAAATCATGAACCGTACTTCACTTGCATGTTTGTATGTCTGTATGTTTGTTTGTATGTTTGTTTGTAACCGACTCCTTATAACGCGATTTTGACCCACTTTAAACGACCAGATTTCATTCAAACTTTGCACACCTGTCGAGGACCGATGACATTGCAATAATTTCATAAATTTGTGCCATTATCCTTGCCAGGGTTACCAGGACAGCAAAAAACTGTCTTCGAAAACTACGCTGACATACGTCACAAACTACGCTGACATACGTCTCAAAATTCGAAATACCCTAAAAAATAGACAATAAATAATAGTTAAAAAAAACTAAAAACACGCTTCCATTGAAGTTTTTTTAAACTATTATTTTTTAAATGGAGAGACATCCTATCCGACGTATACAACCCAGTACAAGGTAACACGATACCACACATATACGTACATACATTATGAGCCTATACCTAAACTTTCTCACTGGGTCACTACTGCTCATGACACCTCAGTCATCATCATCATCATTTCAGCCGTAAGACGTCCACTGCTGGACTTAGGCCTCCCCCAATTTGGGGGGCTTTGCCATAATCGCCACGCTTGGCAGGCGGGTTGGCGATCGCAGTATGGTGGTAAAATGCATAGAGAACGCTGCTGCCCATTCTCTAGTAAGTCCCTTAGTCACCTTTTACGACGCCCACAGGAAGAAATGGGGTGGTGTTATTCTTTACGTCCGGCACCACACGGCACCTCAATAGGGTACAATAGAAAACCGGCGAAGTGCGAGTCGGACTCGCGCACCGAGGGTTCCGTACAAAACTGCAGGTATTCACAGTTTATGAATAAGGTTTATGTTTATGAAATTAAATGTTTTTTTATTTTTATATTTGAGTTGACTGAATGAAAGGTAAATTGTGGTTTACGATTTATGACGTTTTAAAAAACAACTACTTACTAGATCTCGTTCAAACCAATTTTCGGTGGAAGTTTAAATGGGTACATCATATATTTTTTTTAGTTTTATCATTCCCTTATTTTAGAAGTTACGGGGGGGGGACACACATTTTGAAAATGAATAAAAACTTTTTTACAAAAAAAAAACCACCGACTTCCTTAAAAACACTACAAAGTGAAAAATAACTTTAATTTCGGTAGTCGGTGTCTTAGGATCTGTATTTACGGTTTTTTTGCCACCGACTTCCGAAATTAAAGTTATTTTTCACTTTGTAGTGTTTTTAAGGAAGTCGGTGGTTTTTTTTTTGTAAAAAAGTTTTTATTTTTAAATTTTTAGTTGTGGTATTCACCCTGCACTAATTCCAAACAAACAATGCATATTTATGCGATAGCAGAACTCGCGGTTGATTTCCTGTCATTTTTTAAAGAGTTCCGGTGTCTGTCTCCCGAACTCATCATCAGATCTATATGAAAATTATATGGGACCATTTCGGAATAAACCCCTTTCGAACAAAAAAAGAATTTTGCAAATCCATCTATATATGACGGAGTTATGCCCGAACATACATAAAAAAAAAACCAAGCATGGCCAGGCCAAAATGATTAAGGCTGCTTTTTTTTTTATTAAGCAGACAGTAGAGTGGGTAAGAGCCCACTCTAGTGTCTGCTGAGGAATCAATTCTCGATGTCAACGAGTATGTCTATCTAGGACAAGATATCTTCTAACTCCTGATCGATAAGGAGTTGTACCTTCCATCATCAGCTCAACGGAATATAAGAATACAAGTAACGGTCTAAACGTGCCTATAATATTCAAAGAATTATCCCCTAACCTTCTAACCTTTCACTGTAAGTTCCTATATGTACTGTTCACCGATGAGGAGTTCCATGCGGTATCTTCGAAGACTATAATTAGTTCACCACGGATGGATAGATAGAACCAGCAATTATTTTTGATCTTTAGTACAATATCCAAATCACATTACGTGTACTGTTTGTTTTTGAGGAGTTCCTTCGTTTATCTCCCAAAGTATACATCAAATCTTCACAAAATTAATATGGGACCACCTCAGGAGTATACCCTTACGAATAAAAAAATAATTTTCAAAATCGGTTGACAATTGGCGGAGAAATCGGTGAACATACATAAAAAAAAAAAAATACATACAGTCGAACATATAACCTCCTCCTTTTTTTGAAGTCGGTTAAAAATGAAAAAGGATTATTCGAATTAACAAATACCACTTTGGAAGTGTCTCTCGCGCAAACTATTCAGTTTAAAAAAAATGATATTAGAAACCTCAAGGTCATTTTTGAAGACCTATCCATAGATACCCCACACGTATGGGTTTGATGAAAAAATTTTTCTTAAGTTTCAATTCTATGTATGGGGAACCCCAAATATTATTGTTTTTTTTTCTATTTTTTGTGTGAAAATCTTAATGCGGTTCACAGAATACATCTACTTACCAAGTTTCAACAGCATAGCTCTTATAGTTTCGGAAAAAAGTGGCTGTGACATACTCGGACAGACAGACAGACAGACAGACATGACGAATCTATAAGGGTTCCGTTTTTTGCCATTTGGCAACGGAACCCTAAAAATGCGTAAGTACTATAGCGCTATAAGGTTATGATGGCGCGTAACCAAAAACATAACTGACAGCGCCATCTTGATTTATGTTTACAATTCAAGTGACATTTCACAAAACAGTAGCCATTTTTATTTTAACAACAAATTAAAAAAAAACAGCAGAAGTAGTGTAACTTGTTCTTGTTTACCTGAAATCTTCTTTGGGGTAAGAATCGATGTCCAGAGCTGAAGACAGGGCGAGGTCGCTGGCGATCAGGATGACAGTCGTTGTTGTAGGAGTATAATGACCTGTGAGAAAACCATAGATATATAAATATCTTAGGACAATAAATATCTTAGGACAACCAACACACCGTTATCTGATCCCAAACTAGGCAGAGCCTGTACTATGGTAACCAGACAACTGATAAATATAATTATATATTTCTAAATACATACATATTATAAATAAATTACACCCAGACACAGAACAAATGATTATCACACAAAGACTTGTCCTGGGTGGGAATCGAACCCACGACCTCAGTCTTTGCAGTCAGGGTCACTAACCACTAGACTAACAGGCCAGTCTAAATATTATATGCATTTATTCAATAGTACATCCTCAGCCGACCCTTTTCCCTAATATTTTGAGGTTGACTAAAATACTGGTAATCAGCAGTATCCAGTTATACTAGAGTCTAATCGGATGCCGCTGAATTTATTTTACACTAGCTTCGTCAAATTATTGCTCTCCTGACCCTTACCGTCGCAACGAATTGCCTGCCAGTTTTCGTTACTGCTCCGCTCCTTTTAATTGTAGCGTGATGTTATATAGCCTATAGTCTTTATCAATAAATAGGCTACCCATCACAAAAATAATTTTTCAATTCGGACCAGAAGTTCCTGAGATTAACGCGTTCAACCAAACAAACAAACTCTTCAGCTTTATAATATTAGTATAGATGTAGGGCCTACCTACCTAACCTCCACAATTCAGTTATTGGGTTCGAAGACTAGTTGTCCGACATTCAGGCTTCTGAAGACCCGTTACGACAGATAAAGAGCCACGAATGACAGCCGGGACCAACTGCATAACATGCTTTCCAAGGCACGCAGGGGTCGTGGTGTAAAAATGGTCACCCATCCACAGACTAACTACGGCAAGCTAACTAAAAATACTAGCACTCACAAACACATTCACACGTTGTTTGCGCTCTTCACAAAGTGAAAAATCAGTACATATGAGGGTACCTTTGTGTCAAATTGGCCAGCTGTATTAACTTTTTATATTTAAGTACCTACATTTTTGCTATGTTTGCTGTTGATCTCGTTTGTTGTTATAGTTTTACCTATTTATTCTACACCTGCATGCTTCGTCATTAGACGACGATTATTAATTTTAAATGTTAAATCTCATTTAAGTGAACTGTATCATGTTCTTATGAGAAATAAAGATTCTTTCAACCTAAACATGATCGATCAAACCATGCGGCTGTTATAATATACTCATGATATATGTTTATAGAATTATCACACTACGTCCATTTGAAATGTTAACAAAAAAGAAGACAGTTTTGATAAAAACTGATTTATATTCCTGACTTTCGCCATTTGTGTGATAATTGTAAGTACTACCAAAACTTCACAGAAGCCATAAACTACGGAACGTAAATGACCTTCGCTGGACCATAAAATAAGCAAGCTGAATTGGCAATGAGCTGGCCATATAAGCCGTAGAATCGATGCCGGTTCTTGAGTAGAGACCGTGAATCGGCAAACGTTAGGAGAACACCCTCAGGCTAGATAAAAACGACAATTTTATCTTCGCAGGGAGCGGGAAGTTTCTGAATGAGAGTTGCCGAGGATCGAGTTGAATGTCATGCAATTGATGAGGCCTATTTCCAGTTGTTCCGCGTGGTATCGGACGTAAAGAATAGCACCATCCTGTTTCTAAGGGACTTACTAGAGAATGGGTAGCAACGTTCTCCATGCATTTTGCCACCTTACTGCGATCGCCAACCCGCCTGCCAAGCGTGGCGATTATGGCAAACCTCCCCAGATTAGGGGAGGCCTATTTCCAGAAGGGCGTCTTTCGGCTGAAATGCTGATGATAATGATGTCCAGCAATGCCCTGTTCCCTCGATATATAAAAGACATGACCATCATCGTCACACTTTGCACTTATCATAAAAAAACAGAAAAGCAAAAAATAATAAACCTTAAAATTATGAGTCGGCGCTTTGAGTGATCTTTGTTCATTGATTTTTCAGCGCCGACTCAAAATTTTAAGGTTTATTATTTTTTGCTTCTCTGTTTTTTTCGGCGGTTTAATTTTTTGTTAAAATGTTTTTATTTTGTAATTTTTGTGGCTTTCATGTACTAATAATACTTAGCAAGGTATACCCTATCCAATGAAAAAAGAATGATCAAAATCGGACTACTCTGTACAAAGTTATGCGTGGTTATACGTTATAATCAATGAGTGAACAATCAATCATCCCCTGTTTTCCGACCCTTAGAGTTCGATTTTGTTTTCCAAATTTATATGGGACCACCCTCAGAGTATACCCTTTCCAATAAAAAAAGAATAATCACAATCGAACTACTATGTAAAAAGTTATGCGTGGTCTACATATTTTTTTTTTTTTAAAAACAAACAAAAAAAAATATACGCGTCGAATTGATAACCTCCTCCGTTTTTTTTTTCCGTCTGTTATAAAGGAGACTTACCAATAGGATAAATGAGCAAACCAAACCAGGGAAAGCTCTCGATGACACCCAGTCCCTCCTGCACCGTGCCATTTGGTGGTAGTCTGTCAACTCCACAAAATGTTAAAGATTCGGGCTTTGGATCAAGTCCGCCATGAGTCAATGAACCTGAGAACCATGAATAAATAGACAGTCAAGATATTGCTTAGAGAGAGGGGGAGAGGGGGAGAGAGAGAGGGAGAGAGAAGGAGATAGGGAGAGAGAGAGAATATTTTTGTTGAGTGTATACAGGTTTTTTGTACATATTAAATAATTAAAAAATTATAACTATTATGAATCCCGGAAAGGAACTTCGTTCCATCCGGGTGTCACTCTAAAGTTTTTATTTATTTATTTATTTTGGCTTTTGAACAGTGTTACTTTATAATTATGACTTTGTAATCTTAATTCTAAATGCCTCACTAGTTACAGAAAAACACCACATGCACTACATTATGCGCAGATAATTATACACAATTAATTAATTAAAATAAGTTACACAAAATTAATAAAAATAGGAAAAAATTAAAATTATGCAATTAAAAGCAAAAAAACAATTCGTTTCATAAATTACAAAATAATGCTCGTAGTCTATCCTATAGGATGTCCTGCAGCGAAAGTAGGCTAGGCTATAGCCTACAGAAAAAGGTGTCTTTTGTTACACAGTATGAATGAGCTTCATCACCATAAAAGTCACACAGTAATCAGAAAGTAAGAAAAAAATATGTACAGTGGAACATAGAACCTCCTACTTTTATGAAGTCGGCTAAAAATACATTTACTTGTGATAAACTAAAATGCACGCAATATACAACAGATAAAAAAAAAAACAAAACGAAAAGTGTTGAACGCTATGTAAAAAACTAGTAAGTGTGCCTCACGGCGGCTGCGCCAAAGAGGCCCAGTTCAGCAAAAAAGTGCAGAGAACTAGTGCTTCACGGTGGTTTCAACTTGGCCTAAAGTGTGAAGTGACGGATGTTAATCAGTCAGACAGGGCTTAGAGTTTTTCATCATCTGCCTATCCTTTTCCCACTACGGTTGGCTTGGATGCAGTTGAAAAGGTAACAGTAATTTGTCCGAGTATTGCCAGACGTAAAGAATACCACCACCTATTTCATTCGGTGGGTGTCGTAAGACGCGACTAAGGGACTAACAAGAGAATGAACAGCAGTGTTATCTGTTCATTTTACGACCATACTGCGATCGTCAACCTGCCTGCCAAGTGTGACCATAATAGCAAACCCCCCAAATTGGGGGGAAGACTATTTCCAACAGTGGACGTTCGGCTGAAATGGTGATGATGATTTAGCCAAATGGTCCGCAAGGGCTGAGCTATGCTTGCCGCGGTTAGTTCATGGATGGGTGGCCATCCATTAAATATCAAGACACTTTTGTAGTTGGAAAGAGGCTAGGCAGATTCATGACTATTTTACTCACTTGAAAACCCGCTCACGTAGAAAACACTAAGAAATTTAAAAACCAACATTTGTTTGAACCAACTCCACTTATTTAAAGAAACTTCATCTATAAATTGCTACAAGTAGGTATATAGATTTTCACTAAGATCAATATTTTGCATATAAATACTAAACTTTTATATAGTTTTAACTACTGAGTGGCAGGGACCGTACTCAAGGTTCGTACTCAAGTAGTACATTACATAAAAGAAATATCGACATTTTTTCAACAAAATATGGATATTTCTTTAATTTAATGAACAGTAAACATTAATATACACTACGGTCTTCCGTAATAAATACTCTAATGGCGAAAACCAAAAAAAAATCCGTAGCGTAGTTTATATAAAACAACGCGATAATACAAACACGAAAAACCGTTTGTAATGTTTAATAAATATACCTAAGTATAAAAATAAAACGTATAGACAGTAATTCCTAGCTCAATAACGAAATGTACACTGACTAGGAATGTTATTGTTATACGGAAAATGTTTATTGTTTATTTATGAATACTAGAAACAACAGAGAGTTATTCATCAATATTTAAAATGAGTTTGTCTGTCTGGCAGTCTGTTACTACAACTTGCTTTAAAAAAATCGTCCCACACTCTTTCATTTGAAACAAAATAGAATAAATCAACAAGTGACGTAACGTATTTTTAACCGACTTCAAAAAGGAGGAGGTTCTCAATTGGGATGTTTATAAAAAAAAAAATGTATGTTCGGCCATAACTCCGTCATATATAGACAGATTTGCAAAATGTTTTGTTTGAAGGGGGTTTATTCCGAAATGGTCCCATATAAATTTCATATAGATCTGATGATGAGTTCCAGAGATAGACACCGGAACTCTTTAAAAAATGACAGCAAATCAACCGCGATTTCTGCTATCGCATAAATATGCATTGTTTGTTTGGAATTAGTGCGGGGTGGATACCACAACTAAAAGTTTAAAAATAAAAACTTGTTTACAAAAAAAAAACAATTGACTTCCTTAAAAACACTACAAAGTGAAAAATAACTTTAATTTCGGAAGTCGGTGGCAAAAAAACCTTAAATACAGATCCTAAGACACCGACTTCCGAAATTAAAGTTATTTTTCACTTTGTAGTGTTTTTAAGGAAGTTGGTTGCTTTTTTTGTATACTAAAGATTTCCTGAAAGTACGGTTCGTTGGTAAAAGAATAATCAAAAAAGATTGATTAGTTAGTGAAGCGTGGATGTGTGACCACCTTTACCAACACCCCTCCCCCACCCTTTTTTTTGCGTGATTTCAATATTTTAAATCAATTATTTGACATGGAAAGTATCAGAATTTAAAACCTTAAATATTTTCTCGTAATCACTATCTTCACTCGTGCGGCTATTATATGTTAGCTATAAACCAAGCCGCACAGCTAGTCATCTCTACATAGTATAAAACAAAGCCGCTTCCCGCTGTCTGTCCCTATGTATACTTAAATCTTTAAAACTACACAACGGATTTTGATGCGGTTTTTTTTTAAATAGATAGAGTGATTCAACAGGAAGGTTTATATGTATAATATGCGGGTGAAGCTGATGGCAGAAGCTAGGTATAAATAATTATCTTCTTTATCTTTACATATAAAACAAGTCGCAGACGCTCGAAACTACGCAACGAATTTGCGGTTTCTTAATGGACAGATTAATTTAAGAGTATTTTGCGATGGCAAAAGTATAAAAAATAATGTCTGTAAAGAAATGCCTTTTTTCGTGTCTGGAGCTCTACTATTCCCTTAGTTCATTTAAACTCACACTTTCTCACATAACTCACCGCAACATTAACACTCCACAGACCCTTTTGTTGTTTTATTTTATTTTAAGCTTTTTTTTCCTGTGTAATGATATACCTCCTAATATATTAATGTGTCAAAATAAGCTAGTAATGCAATGGTCATCCTACGGAAGAGCGCTGATGTCTGAGATACAGATATATTTTATCTAGTTCAGACACAGATGCCTTCAATATAAAATTAAGAAAATTATAAATGGTCCTGTATACTCGTTTAAATGTAACATATGTTTTGTGTTAAATAAATTATTACTTATTATTATTATAAACTACGTAAAGGAATCAAATACAGTTTTCACCATCATTTAGAAAATTTATGCTGAAATGTGCGTGTATAGGTAATTCATTAATATTATCATGTAGGACAGGAAACGCCATCTGTTTTTGGAGAAACAGTATTACGATCTACGTAACACTCATCCACGCCATCACAGAAGATTTTCCATATGGGACCAGACTTAAAGAATACAAAGTAAAAAAATAAAATAGTAATAATCTTATTTCAATTTTATTAATTACATTAGAATAGCATCATTCCATTTCATCCCGTGGGTGTCGCAAGAGACGACTAAGGGACTTACAACAGAATGGACAGCAGCGTTATCTATGCATTTTACCACCATACTGCGACCCCCCTAAATTGGTGGAGGTCTATGTCCAGCAGTGGACGTCTTTCGACTGAAATGAAGATAAAGATGATATCACAGAAATCACTACGATTTGCCATTGCAACCTTGCGAGAGGGGAGCGAGTCAAAGTTAATCGTATATATCCAACTGAGTCACTTTCCGTGTCTGTAAGAGTAAATAAATAAATAAGTTTATAAGCTTTTTTTTCACCATCAGTTAGGAAATAAATGTGAATATCTAACATAGATAAAACACAAAAATCTCTCTTCATTTTAACCGACTTCAAAAAAAGGAGGAGGTTCTCAATTCGACTGTATTTTTTTTTAATGTTTGGTACGTCAGAACTTTCGAATGGATGAACTGATTTCGATTTTTTTTTAAATATTTATTTGAAAGCTGGTGCTTCCCGTGTGGTCCCATTTCAATTTGGTCCAGTACTAACAATGGCATCCATGAGAAAACCATATAAGTCTTAAATTTCACCTGTCCAGTAGTGGTATAGGAATTAGTGCGGAGTAGATACCATAACTAAAAAGTGAAAAATAAAAACTCTTTTACAAAAAAAACCGACTTCCTTAAAATCAGTACAAAGTGAAAAAAAAAACTTTAATTTCGGAAGTCGGTGGCAAAAAACTTAAATACAGATCCTAAGACATCGACTTCCGAAATTAACATTATTTTTCACTTTGTAGCGTTTTGACATATCGCCAATTCAGTCGACCACGCCTAGCGAAGATAGGGTCGTCAAAATTTCTACAACAAATAAAAAAGCCACAGCATAAAAACTATAGATATTGTGACATTATCGCGATCGAGCATAACAGTCGCGAATCTTGCACTCTGTGGCTTATCCGAGATCTGTACGTGACGTTCCGCTGGTGGTCCATCAGATAAGTCACTTATGTCATAAGTAGACACTTGCATTGTCTGAGGAACTTCTAACCGATTAGGGAGAAAGAAGGTACTTTTTATGAGTTAAAGAGTAAAGATTACGAAAATATTAGTGATAGACACATAACATTTTTCTTTTTTTTTATATTCTCTTTCTGGCCTATATATTGTGTGACTTTTGCGTCTGTGCTAAATAAATGTATTTTCTTTCTTTCTTTCTTTCTTTAACATCACGCCAGTGATAATGGGTTAGGTAGAGGCCCTAAAATAGAGATACCTAAAATTTTCTTCATTTCGCCAGTTTCGTTTAAGTATCATGTAATATGAGCCATGGATGTAGACATTATGTTGGGTGACTCGACCTTCCGGCTTGCTACTTGCCTGCGTCTGGGTGCTCCTTGCGTGGCTCTGCATCGCTGTCAGTGCGGTGAAGGTGTTGGCTGCCTCGGACATTATGGCTGATCCTGCAGTAGGAGCGCAGGCCGGATAGCACGGCACGTCAGTATCAATGAGTTCATTCGTCGTGCTCTTGTCACCCAATTGAGTGCCAACTGTTTTAGAACCAAAAGGCTGCGATGCGGACGAATTTTTTTAATGCACTATGATTATATATTTTTTTATAAGGGTTCCGTTGCCAAATGGCAAAAAACGGAACCCTTATAGATTCGTCATGTCTGTCTGTCTGTCTGTCTGTCCGTCCGTATGTCACAGCCACTTTTTTCCGAAACTATAAGAGCTGTGCTGTTGAAACTTGGTAAGTAGATGTATTCTGTGAACCGCATTAAGATTTTTACACAAAAATAGAAAAAAAACTTTAAAGGTGTCAAGGGACACCCGGATGGAACGAAGTTCCTTTCCAGGATTCATAATACTTATAATTTTTTAATTATTTATTATGTACAAAAAACCTGTATACACTCAACAAAAATATTCTCTCTCTCTCCCTATCTCCTTCTCTCTCCCTCTCTCTCTCTCCCTCTCTCTCTACCTCTCTCTCCCTCTCTCTACCTCTCTCCCTCTCTCTCTCTACCTCGCTCTCTCTCTCCCTCTCTCTCTCTCCCTCTCTCTCTCTCCCTCTCTCTCTCTCCCTCTTCAACTTCCAAAGTGGTAAAATGTGTGTGTGTCCCCCCCCCGTAACTTCTAAAATAAGAGAATGATAAAACTAAAAAAAATATATGATGTACATTACCATGTAAACTTCCACCGAAAATTGGTCAGAACGAGATCTAGTAAGTAGTTTTTTTAATACGTCATAAATCGTAAACCGCAATTTACCCTTCATTCAATCAACTCAAATATAAAAATTAAAAAAAAAACATTTAATTTCATAAACATAAACCTTAAGTATGCATAAACCGTGAATACCTACAGGTTTGTACGGAACCCTCGGTGCGCGAGTCCGACTTGCTCTTGGCCGGTTTTTTAACATATTTGAACATACTATTATTTTAAGACCGTTAGTTTTCTTATCATGTAAATATCTATACAAATAACTAGTAAAACATTTAAATAAAAGTATGATATTATTGTATTTAATTATTAATCAGCATGAAGGTACATCATCATCTGCCTGCCTTTTCCCAACTATGCTGTGGTCTAAACGGATGCAGCTAATTTATTACCAATATTTCGAATGTTTTCACACGAACGGCAACACAGGCTAAAAACACGTGAAAAACAACATGGCGCTTATATTAATACACGTAGGTAGCGCTAAAAAATAAAATAAATAAATCTGTCGTACATAAAAATATATTCAGAATTACTTTCACGTTATACATCAAAATAAAATAAATAACTTTGAGCTGCATAAAATAAATCCAATATTAATTTATAATTTCATTTTATAATAGGTAAGAAGCACCCACAATCAGGAAAAAGCCATTGAATGCAATAGTAATTCGTTGCAATTTGTCGGAAAACAACCTTAATGATACAGAAATTCCTTTATCCAAAACTCCGAATTAAACGCTTAAAAGTTAATAGCAAAAAAAAAATTATAAACTGTGACTACTCAATTATTAAATAGCGAATTTCCAAAAGGTATTAAAAGAAGAACAAGGTATTGGAATACAGACTTAAAAAAAGAAGCAATGAGGTCGTTTTTTGAATGTAGTGTGCCACAGAATTAATCTGCTATTTGCGTTAGTCTTTGAATGTTTTTAATAATTCATTAAAATACATTGGTTTAAATAAGAAATACTTATTTACATACAGAAAATCACTGCTTATTTTATTACTACCCGCCTATATACTTATGAAAACGCAGATAAAGTTGACTTCGTAAAATTGTTTACTAGTTTTTGCCAGCGTCTTCGCCCACGAGGAAGTCGGAAATTATCCCACGGGAACCTAGATAAAAAGTATAAACTATCTGTTTGCCTTTTGATCCAAATCCGTTCAGCTATTGTTGCGTGATTGAGTAACAAACATCAACACATCCGGACATCTAAACATACAGACTTTGTTTTTTATAATATTAGTAAGATCGTTTTTGACAATTCTCCTTAATTTGAAAGTTTACTAATGTTGAAAAAAGTATTTTGGTCATAGCGGCAAATATCAACGGAAAAAAACAACATCTAAAATACGTCATACTCTAATATTTTAAAATCAATAGCAACCGAAATTCTAATCCCAATATTTGCAACAAAAAAAACTCGCAAAGGTTGCGATTTTAGAATTTATTTCTCGAAGTGATCATAATTAAATAATTGTAAAAAATATATTTTACAAGCCTTTAATAACTTAGTATTATATAACTAGTCTGCACTGTCCCACTCCTGGGCAAAGGCCTCCCTCCAATTCTTCCAACTATCGCGAAGCCGCGCGTCCTGCTCCCAGTTTTGATGGAACCTATCCAGCTCGTCCCGCCATCTCCTACGTGGTCTGCCGCGACCCCGCCTCACTGTCTCAGGACACCAGTTCTGTGCTACTTGGGCCCACAGTTTGGTCGGCATGCGGCAAACATGTCCTGCCCAGTCCCATTTAAGTTGGGCAGCCTTTTGAGCCACGTCAACTATCTTTGTTTTAGAGCGCAGTATTGTGTTTCGGACGCGATCCGTTAATTTAACGTATAACTTATAACTTAGTATAACTTAGTATAACCAAAAAAAAAACTCACCTAGACAACATAAATGAGCCGTAACTCGATGGGTTTATCTTGTTTAGTTAAATAAGTTCCTACGGCCGTCTTCCAGCTCGATCATCAGAACAGCTCCATGGTACAATATTATTGTATTGTCACCGAAGATACATATGTACACCAAATTTGAGCCCAATCTGACATCGGGAAGTGTTTCTAATTTAGCTTCCAAGATTTGTGCCAAACACGAAAAATCACAAGTTAAATTAAAGCTTGTAAAATAGAAGCCAGTAACTTCCTTTACTTAAAATACAATATACAACAATCGGCTACTCGAAACTTTGCACAAAACTCTTGAGTGTTAAATCTTTTGTGGCGGTGAACGATAATGCGACGTCTGAGACGTGAAGTGGTCCTCGATGGAGGCCCGGAACGTTGATAATGCGACGCCCTGACGCGCAGCGGGTAGGAACGTTCAAGGGTTTGGGGTTTGTTCCGAAGTTCGGCACTGGTAAGTTTTTGTAGGATTCGTTAAACTAGTTTAGCGGTCTTTTCATTATTAAAATAGAAAAATAAATATACTTTTAATTTGCGAAAAAGCATGACACATAAAAGAAAATTTGGGGGAAAGTATGTAGATACTTTTGACAAAAAAAAAATCTAATTCTTTTTGCTGGGTCATATAATTTGTACGATCGACCTACACAGGACAGGAGTTAAAAGTGTTAAAATTGTATAGTGTTAATAATGGATAAGATTGGTGATTTTTCATTGACCGATGCAAGTCCGTACATCCCCGAATTCCTAGGAACATCCACGCCTGTTATGTAAAGTATGTGAAGAAAATAGGATTGCACTCGAACACCGTGGTATATTCGGTAATGTGCGAGTGATGTCGCGGTGGTTATAGAGATGTAGGTATACTAGTAGCTGTGTTCTTATGGATGGAAGTTGATACAACTGTTTATTTGTTTACTAGCTTCTGCCCACGACTTCGTCCGCGTCAAATTTTTGCTCCCCTGACCTTACCCGTCGCATCGAATTGCCTGCCAGTTTTCGACCATTTTTCGTTGCTGCTCCGCTCCTTTTGGTCGTAGCGTGATGTTATATACCCTATAGCCTTTCTCAATAAATCGGCTACCCAACACAATTTTTTTTTTAATTCGGACCAGTGGTTCCTGAGATTAGTTCGTTCAACCAAACAAACAAACAAACAAACATTTCAGCTTTATAATATTATAGTATATATAGTATAGATTCACTAGGCAACTTCGATAGGTTACAATTGCATTCACTAGGTTCACAATAGAGGTTTCGACCTGATTATGACCCAAAGCGTAATCGCACAACATTACCAGCAACAAAAATAATATCAATTGCCTAGCTTTTCCCAACTGTGTTGCGGGCAGCTTCCAGTCTAACCGGATGCAGCTGAATACCAGTATTTTATGTGGAGCGACTGCCTATCTGACCTCCACAACCGAGTTCCTGAGTAATACGATATCCCTTGGTAAGACTGGTTGTCAGACTTTCGGGCTTCTGACGACCCGTTACGACTGTCTAAGATCTACGAAAGACAGCCGGGACCAACGGGTTAGCGTACTTTCCGAGGCACGGAAGGCTCCTGGTATGTAAAAATGGTAACCCATCCACTGACCAACCGCGGAAAGCGTAGCTTAACCTGAACGATCCACCCGTGCGGCTGTTATTACTTAGCCACAAGCCCTTCAACAAAAATAATAATGATTATGAAAACTACAGTATTAAAGTATTAGGTTTTAAAATAATATAATTAATATCTTATTCATTGGGACATTTTATTTATAATACTGGCAACACTAGTGTTGAAAGAACGTTTTTTGAAATAACGGTTGTGAACACGGGGTTGCACTCGGCCTATTCGCTCGGGACCAGCATCGAATGCGGACGTGTTATGTGGTCAGCGGTGTATACTAAATTGCTGACCACTACTTTATGTTAGTTTTATGTTACTACTAGCTGACCCAGCGAACTTCGTACCGCCTCAAAATCAATAAATGTTGTAATAAACCTACCAAGTTTGACAACCTGGTACTTCGAAGGCATAAAACGTTTTCTAGCTGACACTCCTTTGTTTGGTAAGCTCCTACCTAGTTATGACCACCTGGTACTTCAAACGCTTAAAGCGATTTCTAGCTGACATAGACAATGTATGAGCAAATGAAAAGTCCTCTTTTTTCGCTCGTGAAATATTCCTATGTGTTAATAGTTATTCTGCTATTCGTGGCGGCGACAAATCCAACAAATCAAAAACCATGAAAATCGGTCCAGCACTTCTCGAGTTATACGTGTTGTAACAATCCCGACTTTGTTGTTTTATATATATAGATAATATACTTAACAATATTGTATAACATTTTAAATTAAATAAAGGTAAAATAAGGAAAGAGCTCACTGGGCATCATAGAATTCGTCCGCATCGCTGTCGGTGGGATAAGTGCCCAGAAGGCTGGCAGCGTTGCCACGTTGGATGGCAATGCTGTTTCTTTGACCTAAAAATAGGCCAGCCCTCTGGTCACGTGAAGATTCGGCCAACCGCTTGGCCATATCCCGGGATACTCGATGAGCACCTAGTGTTTCAACCCCAAACGGCACAAACATATACTCGTAACTCCCAATAAGGTTGTTATATATGCGCCGTTTATTTCTTTTCCCACCGACAGCGAAGCGGACGAATTCTATGATGCCCGTGAGCTCTTTCCTTTTTTTTTACCTTTATTTACCATAATATATTTATTTAAGTTTGTATTGTATTGTTGAATAGTGTAATAAATGTCAAAAAATACATTTTAAAAGAGTAACGGTGGAGTTTCTTGCCCGTTCTTCTCCATACAAAACTACCTTTTGGAATGGGTAATTGAAATCAATTCTATTTAAAGGTGTGCCTAAGTGCTTTACCTTTGAAAGATAAAATATGTTACATGTTATTTTCCATATCCTTTTATACCTATAAGTCAGTTTATATTTTGTGATTTTCAAGTAAGATCCATTCATTAGTTTCATCAAGTTGTTTTAGGGAAAAATAAATTGTAATTTAGAGTTTAGAGTTTCTAGAAATCTATTAAAATTGAAATTTAGAGCAATAATAGCCATTTTACCACAAAAACCTTAATTCACTACAAGGTCTGTGCGTCTGCTCTCCGACACACTTCTACTTAGGCAGGGTTTTACAGATTGTGTTAAGTTATACTGCGAATGGGGTAGTAGTATTATTTTTTACGCTACTGGTTACTTTAAGTTATTAACAGCAATACTTATCAGTGTTTGCATGCCTGACTATGCTAGAAGATCAATTTGTTTCTTGCGTTTGCTTATTTCTAATGTCTCTTTCGTATCTTAAAATTCCTACTCTAAGGAATTATTTATTTATGAACTAGCTTTTGGCAGCAGCTTCGCTCATGTGGAGGTCGCAAATTATCCCATGTGATCGTACTTCTGGTACATAAATTATCCTATGTGTCAATTTCCATCCAAATCCGTTCAGTCGTGTTTGCGTGATTAAGTAACAAAAATCAAACAAATAACAACAAGCCAAACAACAAACAAACAAAAAACAAACCAAACAAACAAATAAACTCAAACAAACAAACAAACAACAAAAAACAAACACAACAACCAAACAAACAACAACAACAATCAAACTCATTCAAATCTGTTTTTTTTAGGGTAATTATAATATCGGTGTGGTGCCGGACGTATAACACTATACCATTTCTTCCCGTGGGAGTTGTAAAGGCGACTAAGGGATTAACTAGCGAATGGGCAGCAGCGTTCTCTATGCATTTTACCACCAGTGTGGCGAGCATGGCAAACCCTCCCGTTTGGGGAGACCTATGCCCAGCAGTGGACGTCTTTCAGCTGAAATGATGATAAATTATAATATTAATATATCCTCAAAAGACCATTTCACACACCAATCTACATCGTCATCACATGATCTGACCAAGATTATATCTGAACTTTAAAAGAGACTGTGACCTCTGAGTTTGTTTCGGCATTTCTTGTCAAAGTAGTCAGTTAGGAAAAGCCGACCTGACCTAGTTTTAAAAATATGATTGACATGTAAAAGTGTTTGTATAAACCTACTTACAATAATAAAATAATTTATAGAAAGCACAATCTCTGTATATTGTGTGAGGTTTATAGGTCTCACATCTATTTATTTGCTGGATTGGAGGAACTACTATTCGGTTCACTTATTAAAACTCACTTTAAAACTTGAAGACGTATTTATTTCTTTAATCAGTCGCCCATGGCGTGGTTCTTACAACTAACTTAAAATTCGAACATGCCTATATTTATAGTTAAAACACATAGGTGCAAGTTGCGCCGACTGCGCCGAGTTATCAAATTTTAAATTATCCAATGACATAACTAATTAAGTTTTAGGTTTTTGCGATCGACTCCGAGTCCACCAATCAGAGGCAGGCAAGAGCGTCTCGAGGTTTGGACAGGTTTCGACACGTTCTGATTTGACCAAACTTGACTCCGGAATAGATCGCAATTACAAAGATTCTTAGTTCCTAAATTGAATAGAATCAAACTATATCTAAACTAACTTATAGGTGCTATTATTTACATTGATCATACATAGATACATATTATTACAGTACATAGAATGTATATTATCACATAAGCGATCTATGCTATGGGTGTCCTGTACAATACACATTATTACTTAATCAATCTATGGGCGTCCTGCACATTCCTCCCGCCGTGCGTCGTCCGCTGCTGGCGTCGCAGTCGTAGCTTCCGGTGCAGGATCGTCGTGGTCTATTGATAGCACCACTATCTTCTTCACTGGACGTCGCAGGATACCTCCTTTCGTCGATACGTCCACTGTGCGCACCACTCCATCAGGGCCGGGGAATGTAGCACAGATGCGTCCTCTGATCCACATGTTTCTTGGGAGGTTGCCATCTACGATGAGCACTAGGTCGTCGACCTTGGGAATTATGCCTTTAGTGTGTGGCTCTCTGCGATTCCTTAGTTCTGGGAGATATTCTTTCAGCCATCTGGCCCAGAATATATCGGCGAGCCTTTGAGCTGCACGCCAACTGGCTCGTAGACGTAAGTCACTGTCGTCGAATTCCCCTGGAGTCGCGATGCGACCTGGACCGCCCAAAATGAAGTGATTGGGCGTCAATGCTTCAGGATCTTCGGGGTTCACTGACACGTGTGTAAGTGGTCGGCTGTTCACTGTGTGTTCGGCTTCGATGAGGAGTGTGTTGAGCACTTCTTCGCTCGGGAACCGCTCGTTCATTGTGGTGGCTAGTGCCGTCTTCACCGACCTCACCATACGTTCCCAGGCGCCCCCCATGAATGGTGCCCCAGGTGGGATGAATCGCCAGTCGATCATCTTCTTCGACGCTTCCTCTGCTGTAGCCGCGAAGATGGCTGCTCGCAGTTCCTTTTTGGCGCCGTGAAAGTTCGTCCCGTTGTCGGACCACAGCTGTGCTGGACATCCTCGACGTGCCATCATACGTCGTAAAGCCATGATCGCTGAATCTGTGTTGAGCGATACCACAAGTTCAAGGTGTATGGCGCGCGTTGTCAGGCACGTGAATAAGGCAACGTACCTCTTCTGATGACTTCGTCCCACTGTGATTGTTAATGGTCCGAAGTAGTCCAAGCCGGTGTAAGTGAATGGCCTCTGATGATGTGCTAATCGACAGGAAGGGAGGTCCCCTGTCATTGGTTGAGGGGGAGAGGCTGCCTTTATACGACATCGCAGACACTTGCTTATAATGTTCTTCACAGTTGGTCGTAGACGTAGCACCCAATGTTGCTGACGACACTCGTTGACTATGGTCTCTGTACCCGCGTGATGTAGTTTACGGTGGACGTGTTCGATCCATAATCGTGTCGTGGCGTGGTTTCCATCTAGGATCATGGGTTTCTTCAGGCGCTCTGTGATGTCCGTCATGGCGGTTATTCTGCTTTTCAGACGAATCTCTCCTTCGATGAATTCTGTGCACAATGGGTGTAGGCGACTGCTTCGTGAGATGGGCTTCTTGTTCTTCAGGGCTTCTATTTCTTCCTGGAAGGATTGTTGTTGTGAAGCTCTCAGGATCAGACTTTCGGCGCGGTGTAAGAGTTCAGCAGCGAGAGGTAGGTGATTATTTGTGACCTGTAGTCTCTCTTTCGGTTTGACCCGCACCATCTGCTCACCCCTTCTCCAATCAGGGTCGTTGCTATTGTTCTTCTTGGTTCTCTTGTAGTTAATATTCTCCCCTGATTGGCCGCAGAGTTGCAGGAACTGTAGAACTCGTGCTGTGGCTCGTAGGTACCTCTCCCAGCGCGAGAATCTATTGACTTTTGGTATAGCCTCGCTGAGCTGCACTTTCTTGTGTACGACGCTGCAGGTTCTTTCTTCTCCTGTGATTATGACAGGGTTCTTCTCATCAGCTGGCCATGTATCTGGGGGTCCTCGGAGGAATTCGGGACCGTGGAACCAGCGGTGATCTGCATCATAGTGTTCGGGTACATCTCTCGTAGCGTCATCTGCTGGGTTCAATTTGGTCGGGATCCAGCGCCATTCGTTGGTGGAGCTATGTTCTTCGATGGCTGCAATGCGGTGAGCGACATATGGTTTGTAAGACCTGGCTCCAGTCCTGATCCATGACAGTGTAGTTCTGCTGTCGTTCCAGAACGTGGTTGATTCTGGTACTCTTTCATGTTCTTCCTTAACCGCTGTCGCCATTCTTGCACCAAGCACTGCTGCTTGCAGCTCTAATCTTGGAATTGACATTAGCTTCAGTGGTGCCACCTTGGCTTTGGCTGTTATCAGGCAGACGTAGGTTCTTTCGTCGCTGGTGACCGTTCGCCAATATAATGCTGCTGAGTATTGCAGATTCGCTTGCGTCGGTGAATATGTGCAGCTGTAGTGATTCCGTAGCGCTGAAGCCTGGATAAGTTCGGGGAATGGAAACAAGTTCAAGTGCTCTGAGATGAGCGAGCCATTTCCTCCAGCTTGCGGCTAGGTCACTGTCTAGGGCTTCGTCCCATGCTGTTCCACGACGCCAAACTTCTTGCAGTATTTGCTTGGCTCTGATGGTCACCGGCGATACAAGTCCCAATGGGTCGAATAAGGACATGACTATTCGGAGGGCTTCCCTTTTAGTAGGCGTGTCGTTCTGTAGGACGTTCTGAGGTATGCGTGTTAGGTTTAGATTGAAGGCAAGTGAGTCTACTATTGGTCTCCATATCAGACCGAGAACTCGTTCTGTCTGGATGTCGTCTTCCAGCGTGATGGTGTTTTCAGTCTCGGTTATCTCCCCTAGTGCTTCAAGAAGGGCGGTAGAGTTTGATGACCATTTCTTGAGTTCGAAATGTGCTTCGCTGTGAATGCTACGCACTGCTTGTGAGACTCTTACTGCTTCTTCTAACGTGTCGAAGCTGTTCAAATAGTCATCCATGTAATGTTTCCTTTTGATGGCTTCGACTGCCTCTGGTTGGTCATGTTGGAATCTCTCGGCGTTTGTGTTCTTCACATATATCGCTGTAGCTGGCGAGCAAGAGGCTCCGAAGATCAGCGACTTCATACGGTATTTTTCAGGTGGCTGGTTGTCTCTTCGGTCTCCTCGCCATAAGTAGCGGAGAGCGTCCCGGTCTTCTGGTCGAAGTTCTATTTGTAAGAACATCTCAGTAATATCAGCGGTCACGGCGATTGAGTGCTGACGGAAACGCATTATTACTCCTGGTAATGATTGCAGAAGATCTGGACCAGTGAGCAGTTGATCATTTAGCGATATTCCTCTGGTCTTGGCTGCAGCGTCACAGACAATTCTTAACTTGTCCGGTTTCATTGGATTGAAAACCGCGAAGTGAGGTAGGTACCAAGTCCTATGTTCTGACGTGGTCGATGGAGCTGGTTCGGCGTATCCCTTTGACACTAGTGCTTCCATTTGTTCATAGTACCTCTTCTTTAGTTCTGGATCTTTATCGATTTTCTTTTCCACACTGATGAGCCTGTTCATAGCGCTATCGTAGTTGTCTGGCATTTTTATGTTCTCCTCTCGCCATAATAGAGCAGTTTGGTACCGTCCTTCTGTGGTCCTCCTCGTATGGTGCTGTAGAATACGAAGTGCCTTTTCATCCGGATCATTGATGGGTTTCCTTGGATTGACTTGCATGTTATCCATTGTGATGTATTCCTTCACAAGTTCATGAAGATCGTCGTCTGTGTCAGCATGTCTGATGAAGTTCACTGTGTGGCCAAGCGCTCGTGTGTGGCTGCCGTGCAAGACCCAACCGAGTGGCGTTAGTGATGCCACTGGTTGGTTCTTCTTTCCTGTTTTGATTTCTATTGTGATGAGAAGATCCCAGTTGTCTTGGCCGATCAGGAGTCTGGGTCTTGCATCTTCAGTCACTATATCTTTGGCTATGCCTCGAAGATGTTCACAATGCCTGACTGCTTCTCCAGGTATCCTCTGTGCAGCCAACTCTAGCTGCTTCACCGTTCTTGCCTGTAACTTGCGTTCAACTGTGTGACGTCCCTTGATGCAGAAGTTCACTCGACGAGATGTCACGTCGATTGTGGGTTCGCCGTCGAAGGATGATATACGTAGTGGTTCATATGATCCTTCTGCTCCGATCTGATTGGCTAGGCTATCGTCGATAAGTGTTACCGTGGAGCCATCATCCAGGAGCGCGTAGGTATCCACAGCTCCCGCCGGTCCAGAAAGGTGTACTGGTATTATTTTCAGGAATGACACCTTAGGGGTCCACGCTGAATGTACCTTCTCTTGTTCTTCGTTGGGGCACTCGGGTTCTTCTTTCTTCCTGTCGGCGTGTAACATCTTGTGATGTAGGTGGACACAGTCGTTTATTTCGCATTTCTTTGGTTTACAGCTGTGTTGCTTTGTTCTGTATTTGAGGCAACGAAAACACAACCGATTCTTCTTAGCTATGTCCCACCTAACATCGACAGTTGCTTTCTTGAATTGTTCACATTCTATGATGCTGTGTCCCTGTCGTTCACATAAACCACACTTCGGCTTGTTAGTTTCTTGCGTGGCATGTACCCGTTGCTGGCGTCGCTGCGTGTTCTGTTGAGTAGGTTGTGCGGTTGCAGCGATGTTTTCAGGCAGGGCGTACGGGCTGCATATTTCAGCTTCGATCTTGATGAATCGGGTGAACTTCAGTAGATCAGGTTCAGTTCTGGAGTTCATCGCTGAAAACTGGTACCACTGTCTCTTCAAGGTAGGTGTGAGCTTCTCAACAATAGCTTTAGTTACTTCGGGATTGTAAAGATAATGTCCACAGTTCAGTGCTTGCAGAGTTCCAACTATACTTTCAACTTTAGTAGCGAAGGTGCAAACATCACGCGGAGATTCGGTGAGGCGCGGTAGAGTTCGTAGACGTTCTATCTCAGCCATTGCAATTGAGTCTGAACGTCCGAAGCGTAGCTCGAGTGATTTCATAACTTCACTTGGGTCTGCATTCACTATTAATAGACCCTGTACAGCTTCCTTGGCTAGACCTCGAAGGCTTCTTCTAAGTCTGGACATGTTCTCCCCTGCTGTTAGTCTATGTGCCGTCTCATAGTAGGCGGCGCGAAACGTGAGCCAGTCTTGATGAGCTCCGTTGAAACAGAGTAGTTCGGTGTATCTCGTGGGCTGCTGGTACTGTGTAGATTGCACAGCGTGCGTGATCGCAGCAGCAAGTTCTTTCAAGTCCGTCCTTGGTTCTTGGACGGTCATTGTTGTAGGCTGACGTGCGGTGTGCGTAGATGGCATAGACTGTGGCACCCGGGTCCCGGCGGCGTAGCCCGTCGTGTAGTCGTGATGTGGTGCCGTAGTGTAGATCGGTTGCCATGATGTGTTCGTAGTTACGTACGTCGAGTTCTGTGGCCAAGGAGCGGCGGGTTCCGCCGACGCTGACGTTGGTTGCGGCTGCGCAGGCACATAGTTCGGTTGCCAGGATGCGGTTGTGTACACTGGTTGTAGGTTCGGGTGTGGCTGCATAGGCGCGGTGTTCTGCTGCCAGGCGGCGCTCACTGGCAGCCGGTTCAGGTGCGATTGTTCGATCGCAAGGTTTGACTGCCAGGCGGCGATCACTGGCGGTGGGTTCAGGTGCGGCTGTTCAGTCGCAAGGTTCGGCTGCCAGGCGGCGGCAGTGCTCACTGGCAGCATGTTCTCGGGTTCAGTAGTGCTGACTCCCGCCGGTAAAGTCGCCGGGATGTTCCAGGACACGGCAGCGTTCACTGGAACTGCAGGTTCGGTCGACGACTTTACGTTAGATTCATGTGGTCGATCGGCGATAGCGAGTAGCTGACTTGTTTGTAGCCACGTAGTCACTCGTTGATCATTGCCAGCTTCCGAGGCCACTGAGGATAGATCTTCATCGGTAGATTCAGCTTCGACCTCGGCAAGGCGTGCGGTTGCTAGTTCTACTAACCTTTGTGCTAGCTCCGCCTTGGCTTTAGCTACGCGACGCGATTTCGACACTTTTTCACTCGTAGACTTCATACGGCGACCACTTTCTTTGTTCTTAGGTTCATCGGCGACTCTTTGTTTAGCTGTGCGTTTAACTGTTGACTCGGTCGCTGCGGGGGCCTCCGATGTATCAGCTGTCGTTATCGTAGGCTCCGTAGTGGTCGTCTCAGTCGTAGTCTCAGTAGTGGCTTCTGTAGTGGCTTCCGTAGTGGTTTCAGTCGCTGCTTCATTTGCTTTTTCAGTAGCGGTTTCGGTTCGTTCTGTAGCTGTAGTCGACGGTTGTCTACCCTTTTTCCCTGTAGACCTCGTAACTGGCATTGTTCTTGATGAGTTGTTATAAATATTCTTCAAATAAGTTCACACTGGAGTCTTGTTTAATAGCGTTTTCACTCGAATCCGGCTCGCGAAGGACCAGACAATGTGAGGTTTATAGGTCTCACATCTATTTATTTGCTGGATTGGAGGAACTACTATTCGGTTCACTTATTAAAACTCACTTTAAAACTTGAAGACGTATTTATTTCTTTAATCAGTCGCCCATGGCGTGGTTCTTACAACTAACTTAAAATTCGAACATGCCTATATTTATAGTTAAAACACATAGGTGCAAGTTGCGCCGACTGCGCCGAGTTATCAAATTTTAAATTATCCAATGACATAACTAATTAAGTTTTAGGTTTTTGCGATCGACTCCGAGTCCACCAATCAGAGGCAGGCAAGAGCGTCTCGAGGTTTGGACAGGTTTCGACACGTTCTGATTTGACCAAACTTGACTCCGGAATAGATCGCAATTACAAAGATTCTTAGTTCCTAAATTGAATAGAATCAAACTATATCTAAACTAACTTATAGGTGCTATTATTTACATTGATCATACATAGATACATATTATTACAGTACATAGAATGTATATTATCACATAAGCGATCTATGCTATGGGTGTCCTGTACAATACACATTATTACTTAATCAATCTATGGGCGTCCTGCACATATTGTTTGGTTTGTTTTTTATTCATCAGCAATCTGTTATGTCACTTTTGACCTCTAAATAACTCAGCAGGTGACGCTTACGATATGATATAGTGACGCCAGGACACGATGCATCACTTCTCCGAACTCATTTGTTATTTCTACAAATATAATAGTGAAGCCATATCTGACAAGCCTTCAGTGTACCTCCCTCCCTCTCCCACTATTACACCCCCCCTCGCCGGGCCTCTTCGCGGCACTCGTCATTGGTGCCGAAACTGTCGCGATGCTTAAAACGAAGCCAACTACCGCCAGGGGTGGCGCTTTTGGGAACATTCAAATAATGCCTGTAGTTGTCTTACTACAGGCATTATTTGAAGAAATGCTTGTAGTTAAGTAATAAAAGCCGCACGGGCTGATCGTTTACGATAAGCTACGCTTACCGCAGTTGTTCCCTGGATGGGTAACCATCTTTAAATATCATGACCCTTCCGTGCCTGGGAAAGCATGTTAAGCCGCTGTCTTTCGGAGATCTTAGACAGTCGTTACGGGTCGTCAGAAGCCCGAAAGTCTGACAACCAGTCTTACCAAGAGGTATTGGTATACCAGTCACTGGGTTGTGGAGGTCAGATAGGCAGTCCCATGTAAAATACTGGTACTCAGCTGCATCTAGTTAGACTGGAAGCCGACCCCGACATAGTTGGGACAAGGCTAGGCAGATGATGAGTTGTTTTACTATAAGATGGGACTGAGACGAGAGAGCAGTGGTAGCCCAGTGGTAACGGCCGCGGTATAAAACCAGACAGGCGCTATCATCATTATAATTTCGCCGAAAGACGTCCACTGCCGTACCTAGGCCTCCCACAAGGAGCGCCACTTTGACCGGTTCCGTGCTTCTCAAATCCAGCACGATAAAATAAAATATAGCGCATTTTGTTTTAAAAAAAAATAGAAAATAAATAATGGTTTAAAAAAACTAAAAAGCACGCTTCCATTGAAAACCAAACTAAAAAGTACAAAATAATGGAAAAAAAGCGTGGGGTGTCTGATATCAATAAAAAAATACCTTAAAAAGCACCCCACGCTTTTTTTCCATTATTTTGTACTTTTTAGTTTGGTTTTCAATGGAAACGTGTTTTTTAGTTTTTTTAAACCATTATTTATTTTCTATTTTTTAGGGTGTTTCGAATTTTGAGACGTATGTCAGCGTAGTTTGTGACAGTTTTTTTGCTGTCCTGTTAACCCTGGCAAGGATAATGGCACAAATTTATGAAATTATTGCATTGTCATCGGTCCTTGACAGGTGGGTGTGCAAAGTTTGAATGAAATCTGGTCGTTTAAAGTGGGTCAAAATCGCGCTATAAGGAGTCGGTTACAAACAAACATACAAAAATAACAAACATACAAGTGAAGCTAATATAAAGCGTGTAAAAAAATATCAGTACTGCTCTCACTTTTGCTAACCAGCATGTCCTAGAACAATAAATTCGAAGACATGTGATATCTATTATACGAACCCGCACTAGGCGAATTCTCCTTCAATATTATGTCACATGAACGTACTACAGGGATAAATGGTACCCTATATGTTATGCTGTGTGATAAACATCTGAATCTGTTCGACCGTGATTGAGTTGCAAACACCCAAAAATCCAAACTCACATGGAATATTATTAGGATTATATACTGGATAAATAATTTTACTATGTAGCTCTACAAAAGGAGAAAGTTTCGTAAAACTTGCAATGTTTTCGCGACAGCCCTATGTCCAAATCATTAGCGCTTTGAAAGCTTCCCGTCGATAGTTTACGTTTTCTCTGTAACGACACGGTACCGAGACGACATCGGCGTGATATCGGCGCGGTAATACTCCGGCAGAGAGGCTGTGAACAAATTGTTTGTTTCGTGTTCCTTTAAGTATTTCTTTTTGGGTAAACTTGACATGCCCTGTTTTTGTCCAAGTGTGATGCTTTTATGGTATCGTAATTTATTTTTGAACCATAACAGTAAAGTTATTCATTAAGGGGTCGACTTAGTTAATTTTTAGCAGAGACAAGACAAAAAAAAAGCCTTTTCTACAAAATAATTTAATAGTGACAACCAGATCATCAGTCATCATCATTTCAGCCGTAAGACGTCCACTGCTGGACTTATCCTTCCCAAAGGAGGTTTGGTTTCGGAAGGCGGGTTGGTGATCGCAGTATGGTAGTAAGATGCATAGAGAACGCTGCTGCCCATTCTCTAGTAAACCCTTAGTCGCTTTCTACGACGCCCAGGGAAAGAAATGGAGTGGTGCTATTCCTTACGGCCGACAACATACTGAAATCGCATCTCCTACCCCAATACCCTGACCTTATCCTAATTTATAATAATTTGGGAGGCGTTTTAGCGATCGCAGTATGGTGGTAATGTATAGAGAACGCTGCTGACTATTCTCTAGTAAGTCGCCTTCTACGATACCCACGGGAAGAAATGGGGTGGTGCTATTATTTACGTCCGGCACCACAAGGTACTGCAGAAAAATAATGATGAGTTCCCGTATCTTTAAAAACAAGCTCAGTGTCGAAATTCTATGAATTTACCTGCAATCCCGATGTGTTTTTGATATTCATTGCAGATGAGATTACAACTAGATTTTGAAACGATTTGGGGTCGGCGCAACACGTGTTTTTCTTCCACGCTTCTCTATTAATCGTGAGCAGTAATCACCCCCTTTCTATCCATGTCATAATTCACACAGTCCATCCATCGTTTCTTTGATCTACCTCTACTATTATAGTCATCAACATTCATACTCAAAACTTTCCTCAAAACATTCCTCGGTATCACGTGACAACCGATTTTCACACTTTTCAGTTATCGGTGCCAATTTCAGATCTATTGAGCGAATTAAACTAAAAGTATACCGGGTAATTTTTTATCCAGTGCGCAAACTGTAACCATGAATTCAGCATATCATTCTAGACCCCCCCCCCCAGCGTAGAAATTTGTCTGTTCCATACATTTTGACCCCGTAGGTATTGCATTTTTCTATGAAACAGCTGATTTTTTTTTGCATAACCGACAAAAATTTTCTACGCTGGGTCTAGAATGATATGCTGAATTCATGGTTACAGTTTCCGCACTGGATAAAAAATTATCCTGTATATAAGACTTACCAGAAACTCTTTATTTGCAGACCATATTGCTGTAAGTAGCCACAGTTTCCGTTTCAGTGTGGTGTCGGACGTAAATAATAGCACAATACCATTTCTTCCCGTGGGTGTCATAAGAAATCCCTTAGTCGCCACTAAGGGATTTACTACAGAAAGGGCAACAGCGTTCTCTGTACATTTTACCACCATACTGGAATCACCAACCCGCCTGCCAAGCGTGGCGATTATGGCAAAGGTTCTCAAATTGAGGGAGGCCTATGTTCAGCAATGGACGTCGTTAGGCTGGGATGATGACGATGATTATGAGCTGTAGTTTTAGTAAAACTTACCACAGCATAAAATGTACCAGTATACCAAAACAAAATCAGCTCCTATGAATAAAACTGATGTGCACATAACGTACGAGTTACGTATGTCACAGAGTAGGAACTAGACTCAGTGTCCTAAGATATGCAAACAAGTTGTGTTCGTCCGTACAGTTCGGTAAGTATGGCTGACTGTCACACCGGAGTGCAATCAGAGAGGCTGTTCCCCTATCTTTATATTGATATGACTTGAAAGGGAGTGACTGCTAAGATGACGATTACTAGAGAAGTATGGAAGTAAAAGACATGTTGCATCGACCCCAAATAAATAGGGGTCAGCATCGTCATCATCATTTCAGCCGGAAGACGTCCACAGCTAGACATAGGCCACCCCCAATTTGGGAGGGTTTGCTATGGCAAAAGTCGCGTTGGTCGCGTTCTATGAGACCCACGGGAAGAAATGGGGGGTGGTGCTATTCTTTACGTCCGACACCACACGGATAGTGGTGTGTGTGTGGTGCCACACAGAACTGCAGGAAAATGATAAAGCATTCCCGTATCTTTAAGAACAAGCTCAGTGCTAAATTACTATGAGTTTACCTACATTCTTGAAGTGTTTTGGAAATTCATTGCTGTCGAGATGAGATTACAACTAGATTTTGAAACGACGGAAACGTTAATAAATAGGGGGCCGACCCCTGTATTTATTAACGTTCCCGTTTTTTTAGATACAGAAAGACATTCCGTCCTTTTAGATGCAGAAAAAACAAAACAAATTAGTTTCTTAAAAAGGGTAAATAGGCAAAAAGGCAAATAAATGATCCATAGGCAAATAAAAGACAAACTTTCCAGCGAATAGTTAAAAAAAGTCAACTTATTTAGGACAGTACGTGCAACATTAGTGTAACATCACACCTTACTTCTACTAAGACTTAGGCAGAGGTATTCCTATATAGTAAGTCCCATGCACAAAAGCTATCAACCGGGCACAAATCCAGACACTGGGCTGCTACTAACAAATTCCAGATGGAAGAACCCAATTACCCAATAACAATTTGAACAACCCGGGAATTCAACCCAACACCTCAGCGCTGGCGACTACTAAAGCACCGAGTCAGTAATATTCTTAGAACTGACAATGAAATTATATAGTAGTACAATTAACTCATAACCAATATCAATTTTGTCATTCGTTTCGGTGTAAGAAAAGAAAGACGAACTGCGTTTTAAGATTCCGTAGGACAGCTTAAAACTTTTGCTACGATGTTCCGAGATGAGGAAAAATGTATGTGTTTTGTGATAGAAAATGTCTCTAGTTGAGTTAAGACATTTTATCTATACTATTACACTAATAATATTATAAATGGGAAAGATTTGATTATTTGTAATGGATAAACTCAAAAACGATGTAACCGGTTTAAAAAATTCTTTCATCTATGAAAAGCTACATTATTCTAGAGTAACATGAGCTATAAATTTCACGTGGACGATGTCGCAAACTGCTAGTTAGTAGATTTTCTCCTAATCAATGAAGTGTATCAATGTAAACCCAAGAAAAGTATTGAAAGTTTTATAATGCGGTTTGTTGCTCAGAAATATTATTAAAACTAAAAAAACTACTACAGTTTAAACGCGCGTAACTGTCGCGGCCACATTGTGCCATCACTTATTACGCGAAACTACTTTGCTTCTCTGTTTAGCCCCAAATCATGTCAATAAAATATTTTTTGAGCTTTATTCAAAAATTAATTGTACTTACTAACTTACTTTAGTGCGAATTTAAGTAGTTTGCTAAGAAAATATATTTTATTCGCACGTCTTTCGAGGTCGAAGTCGAGTCGTTTCGAGCTTACGTGCCGCACCACCAGAAAAACGTATGATAAAATAAGAAATGCATTAATACAACATAATTTTTTTTTGTATGCGAAACCCGAAACACGGGTCTAGTATTTTTATGTAAAGAATCTATGAAAAAAAAATTCAAAACTGTATCATTAATAATCTTGCTTGTTATGTTACCTGGTTGTCCGTACTAAAACATGTACTCCGCCCCTAAGACCGGCCACTGACCCCGCCCCGCTGTGCGCCCGCGCTTAGTACCGCTATGAACTGCCGTGATGGCGGATAAGAAGTTAGTGTCGTTCGGTGTCCAACTTGTAAGCGTAATTAAATATTTTTGGGACAAAATATAACATGGTGTAAAAACTATTGAAATCGATTCAGTTACTGATTCTGAACAAACTATATTCATATACTAAAAATAATGTTGTATTTGTAAAAAATATAGCAATTGTTTTCTTGACTCCTAAACAACGAATATTATATTTAAATAATGAAAGATATTTGAATTAAATGCAAATTCCCTATTGGCATTCAAATTAATCACACTGATTAATCCGTGCACTGATTGGACAGGTCCACGCAATATGTGTGATTCTTTCCTCAAAAGACCATTTCAGACACAAACCCATATTCTTCGCATGTTCTGATCAAGATTATGTCTGGACTTTAAAAGAGACTGTGACCTCTGAGTTTGTTTCGGCCTTTCTTCTCAGAATAGTCGGATAGGAAACGCCGACCTTACAGAAATAAAATAATTTATCATGACCATTTCCATCGTTTTCGTTTCTAAGCACACTTGTGTCTCATAAATTGTCCACCAAGTCACGTCAGTGCCTGAATTTCAAAATAAACCAGCAGCTGACGTTACAGAAATTAGTATTCTAGGTCTGAAGTAGTGGGGGGGCTGCAGTAGTGGTGGTTGCAGGTATGCAGGCCTGAATAAATTAATACTTTCCTCGGATTTTCTAGTAAATTCTGATGCTCCTAGCTCTGTTATGACACGTTGCGAAGAGGTTGAATCTAGTAAAAGTGTTTAATTTATTTACGTTATAGTTTGCCAGTATATTGTGCCGGTGACTAGAATATAATTTTCTTAACAGGTACACTGTGTGCTGAAAATGTAATTGTGTAAAGTTCACTTTCATTTTAAAACAATACTTTATTTTTAATCGACTTCAAAAAAGGACGAGGTTTTATATTCCACTGTACAATTTTTTATGTATGTTGACACAGATTCGTCCACGAAAACGGTGGACCGATTACATTTTTTTTTAAATGTTAGTTTATGCTTTAGGGCCCCATATACATTCTTTTGGTGCTCCTGCTTGCTCCTTGAATGAGAGTAGTTATTCCCCGTAGATTTTGGGTCACTGAATTCAAATTCGGCCTCGGAATTGCTCCATCAGCGAGAAATTTGATTTTGAAAATTTCTAATTTTTATATACATGAATTATATGAAAAATGTATATCGAATGGATATAAATCAAAATTAAATTTCTCGATGATGAAAAAAGATATTCGCGAAAATTCAACGTCATTTAGAAGAGCAATGCTTATACTTTAAAGCATTGTGTGTATTTTGGTGTCGATAGCTTAATTTGTCGCGATGCTACATAACCGTGAAAACACGCTAAAATCGTATTTTTTTGCACTTTTAGGTTAGGATATCTAAAAATTGTGATGTGATGGAGCAATTCCGAGGCCGAATTTGAATTCAGTGACGCAAAATCTACGGGGAATGAGTACTCTCATTCAAGGAGCAAGAGTCACGTCGGGCTGTGTAATACGTATTTATTCCACTTTGTTTTTCGTGATGATATTCTGATACTTCCTGTCATTGCTATTAACCTGATCAGATACCTGAGATATACCATTAGGTAAACGAATTAGTGCGGGTTAGATACCATAGCTAAACAGTGACAATAAAAACTGTTTTGCAAAAAAATAACAACCGACTTCCAAAAACAAAAAAAAAATCTAAGTGAAAAATAATTCCAATTTCGGAAGTCGGTGGCAAAAAAACTAAAATACAGATCCAAAGACACCGACTTCCGAAATTTAAAGATTTTCTTTTTTGTTTCGCTAATCCGCGTAGCACTCGTAGCAGCTCGTAGACCGCGTAGCACTTTCGTAGCACCCCCTACGAATCTGCTACGCATTTTATTGAATTTTGTATTTGACTACTAGTAATTACTTTTACTTGCAAAAGCCTGCTACAATGTACTCATGACATGGACTCCACCGTCCATTGCTATGAACAGCCACGTTGGCTGTGCGGTTCATTTGTTTGCAAGCCACGCGTGCGATGCACCATAATCTCAGCTTTATTTCATCATTTCAGCCTTAACACGTCCACTGCTGAACATAGGCCTCCCCCAAAATGGTGGATTTGCCATAATCTCCACGCTTGGCAGGCAGGTTGGCGATCGCATTATGGTATTAGTAAAATGCATAGAGAAAGCTGCTGCCCATTCTCTAGTTCTCTAGTAATTTTCTTACAAAGCAAAGCTAAATACACGTGCCTTCTATGGACCAAACCATCACACAAACAGTTGACAATCATTGACATTTTTTTATGCATGAATTGGAATCGTGAATAGGCAAAGGAATCCTTGCCTTTCAGTGGATTCCTTTCATCCGCCAGAGTGCCCTTACACTGCGTGTATTTGAATGCCGAGCTAGGACTCGGGACCACAATCGAGTGGGTAGGTATAAATAATCGAATAGATCGACGAACTCGCTCCGTTACGAGAGCAGCGTCCACTTCGGGACCGCTCATATTTTAGGTAGGTGGAAGGCAGGGGCGGTAGCGTTTCTTGTGGTTTATATTTTAAAGAGTACGAGTGCTGTTGTATACTTAGGCTTTAGCTCATATATTCGACATTTTTTTTGCAAAGCAGACAATATTTCCATCTTCCCTAGTAAAAAATGCTTACAATTGAACACCCGTTCTTCTTGTTCTAAGTAGTCACAGACATTTACACTTGTTCATAGAGAGTTACATATGTTTTTATTCATAGGATGCACATAACCGACTATACTATTAGACATAACCTACAAAATCATTTATCATTTACCGGTCAAAGTGGCGGAGCTTGGAGGAGGCCCATGTGCAGTAGTGAACGTCTTTCGGCTGATTATGATGGTGATCTATAGGGTGGGATTGGTGTAGTATTTTGTTCAAGTTTTGTAGTAGTTAAGAAATATAAAAGGGTAGGAATTCCAATCACTAAATTGCTGTCAAAATGTTAAAAGAATAAAGGATTTGTTTTACATAATCTAAATTATGTTATGTTCTTACCGTATTACCATTATTATGCTTCAGATAAAGTTAATTATTCATTGTTGTTCTGCCTTTTGAAATTTATCTCTGCTCATCACTGCGGCCGAATGGCAAGACGGCTGGAGAATAATGAACTGCGCGACTAAAACGTGAAAAATCTGCCCGTGCACTTCCTGCACTTCCCATGCAGCAGTGTTTGATCGACTTATTAATATTAATTTAATATTTTTAATATTAAATATAAATTTAATATTAAATTTTGAATTAATGTATTTTAATTTAATGTATTTTGGTCTAATGTATTTTAATTTAATGTATTTTGATCTAATTTATTTTAATGGTGTAATGAATTTAATGTATTTTGTTTTAATGAATTTGATGTATTTGTGATGTAGTTTAGTTATTGGGACTTTGTGCCTTAGCAAATAAATAAATAAAAATAAAATAAAATTAATGGATCCCAGCTTTCTGGTCGGTATTTTATTTTGCCCCCCGCCTGCGCCAGTAACTGGCGCCAGCGGCTGGCTCGCTCGCCCCGTATTATGATTTTACTCGACTGCGCTTATTGAGAGCACTATCTCCACTGCGGACTCGTTGTCTTCCACCGTCAGCAAAATACACTCGCTTTAGATTAAAACTGAATTTTAAATACTATGCGGACTGCTTGCTAAATTAACGAGAACTTTTTTTTCTGTTCTCAAAAGACTGGGTTGTGTCGAGTTGAATTTTGTGGTTACTAACTTGGGTACTGTCCTTTTCTTGGAGCTGAAAGGCGTTGTTTTTTGCACAAGAATGGCAGAAGTCAAACAGTTTCTTCGGCGTGATTTGTATTTATTTTTTTGTGTATCTGTTTTTAAAGCCAATCGAAAGAATCGATGGCGAAATGACCTGGGTGTTCTTCTGTTGGGGAGGCCTTTGCCCAGCAGTGGGACAGTATAGGCTAATAAAAATGTTTTTAAACCAAATGTCGTGAGAAATATTTTGAGTATAAATATGGATGGCTATAAGAGTACGCGAAGACCAAAGAAACGATGGATGGACTGTGTGGAAGATAATATGGCTAGAAAGGGGTGGCAGCCGAAATGGCGACTAATAGAGAATTATTTAAATAAAAATACATGTTGCGCCCAATCCAAAAACCGGCCAAGTGCGAGTCGGACTCGCGCACCGAGGGTTCCGTACAAACCTGCAGGTATTCACGGTTTATGCATAAGGTTCATGTTTATGAAATTAAATGTTTTTTTTTTAATTTTTATATTTCAGTTGACTGAATGAAAGGTAAATTGTGGTTTACGATTTACGACGTATTAAAAAAAAACTACTTACTAGATCTCATTCAAACCAATTTTCGGTGGAAGTTTACATGGTAATGTACATCATATATTTTTTTTTAGTCTTATCATTCTCTTATTTTAGAAGTTACGGGGGGGGGGGGTTGGACATATTTTACCACTTTGGAAGTGTCTCTCGCGCAAACTATTCGGTTTAGAAAAAAATGAAATTAGAAACTTTAATGTCATTTTTGAAGACCTATCCAAAGATACCCCACAGGTATAGGTTTGATGAAAAAAATTTTTTTGAGTTTCAGTTCTATGTATGGGGAACCCCAAATATTTTTTTTTTCTATTTTTGTGTGAAAATCTTAATGCGGTTTACAGAATACATCTACTTACCAATTTTCAACAGCATAGCTCTTATAGTTTTGGAAAAAAGTGGCTTGGACATACTCGGACAGACAGACAGACAGACATGACGAATCTATAAGGGTTCCGTTTTTTGCCATTTGGCAACGGAACCCTAAAAAGGGTATAAGGGCAGGTGAATAATGAAATTTTATTTATGGTTAGGTAGATAATGATGATGTTACCCCTGAGTCAAAGCTGAATAAATGTATAAGCTATAATTCCGTTTCAAAACCTCTGTTTGAATCGCAAATTCCTTGTTCTATATGTCGCAGATCCCATAATGGAATGTCAAGCGTTTTTTAATTTAGTTTAAATTGATTTGATTTTTGGTATGGCAATGCTTGAGTGTGTTTAGTCGATTAAAGTTGTCGTTGGTCATTTTTGATGTGAATAAAAAGGCAGCCCCCGCAGGCACCTGTGCAGTTGACACATTCAAATTGTACTCGTGGCGAGGAACGGTTGATTCGGCTAACCTCACTACATTCCATTTTATTTTATTTCAATCCGAGAATAGTTCTTCAATCTTTTGTTATTTTTTTGTAAAGTGTTCTAAACAGTAAACTTTAGTATACCGAACAGTGCCTGTGTATTATTTCACGTCGGACTCCACGTTCCATCATGACCGACCAACAAGGTAGCGAAGACAAGCCCTATCTATCGTTATATAAATATTTTAAATAATCGTCGCTTTTTGTGTACGTGACCGCGTTGTTCTTATAAACTATACAACGGATTTTGATGCGGCTTGTTTACGGAAGATTTGTTTAATATATAATGCACATTTCTTTGGTATTGTTCGTCAAAGCGTTGGGCTCCTCAAGGTCCGAGATGAGCTAAACGATTAGTGACAAATGCTTACATTGACTTGACAGGTCCACTCAATCTGTGTGGTTTTTCCTCTAAAGACTATTTCAGACAGCTATCTACATGGTCTTCACAAAATGTGACCAAGATTATGTCTGGACTTTAAAAGAGACTGTGACCTCTGAGTTTGATTCGACCTTTCTTCTCAGAGTAGTCAGATAGGAATCGCCGACCTCATCTAACTGAAACAATATTAATGACTTGTAAAAGTGTTTGTACAAACCTAGTTACAGAAATAAAATCATGAATCACGTTGAAATTTCGATGACATAATATAAACCCATTGGGTCTCAAGTAATTCAATATGGAAACCTTTTTTAAACAGTAATAAAGTCCTACCAACCAGCTCTGTTCTGCTGTCGCTACCGTCAGCATGCCCTACGCATCGTGAATGAGATATCTTGACGTCCTTCGCCAATGTCCAGATGACCTCCTCACGACCTGCACGCTTTTGTACAACCTGTATACTGGCAGAGATATCGATGCACATCCTATTACCAGATTCAGTCAATGATTCTGAACCCCGGAAATTTGTGTTTGTGTATCAAATGTATGACAGAGTAAATTTTTTTTTACTAATCGAAGATTTTTATTCGTTTGGGGGTCAAAATCATGGTGTATCCCCTAAATGATAAAATGTTTCTCTCTAATGTGTCTCTTATTAAAATTAAATAATAGTTTTATAAAACTAAAAAACACACGTTCAGAAAAGGTGCGTTTTGAGGTATTTTTTAATTGATATCAAGCACCCTACGCTTTTTTCCATTATTTTTTACTCATGTTTTCTATAACAACGTGTTTTTTAATCAAATCAAATAATATATTTAGCAGATCATCAAATCGAATTTTGTTAGCGCTTACAAACCAACACTAGTGTTAGTACACACATTTTAACAATTGGCAAATTGTATATAATTATTAGTAATAATGTCAAAACAATTAATAGTGATGTCAAGATAACCATTAGCAGTGTCAAAATCATTCATAATAATGTCCAAATTACCAATTATATTTAAACTACTATTATTTATATTTTTGACACTTGCAAACATACTTGCAGAAATAAAATCCTACTAATATTATAAATGCGAAAGTTTATGAGTATGGATGTATGATTGACTCTTTCACGCAAAAACTACTAATATATAAAATATAACCTGGATTAACACACAGGGTTTTTTATCCTGGTAGTACGTTTCCGCGGGATAATTTCCGACCTTCACATGGGCGAAGCCGCTGGCAAAAGCTAGTCATTTATAAAGGTTCAGCGAATGTAAATGAATCAAAATATTACGAGCAATAAAAAAATCCTTTTAAAACTCAGCAATGACATTCATTCATATAGGTAGGTACCTAAAATTATGTGAGCACACGTATAAATCAGCTTCTTCGCTTCGACGCTCGCTTGATTTACTTCAATCAGCTTTATTGCAATTTCCTTGAAAATAATTTGGTTCAATCAACTTGGTTTAGATACGTTCCCTTCCCCGGGACGTGTGGAAACGGTAATTCTTCAAATAGGGTCGTAGAAAATGGAATAAAGATTATCTTTATTACGTAGTTTGGGATTTGTAGCTAAGTAATAGCAGACACAAGGGTCGATCAGTAAGGTTAAGCAACGCTTGCTTAGGTCGGTCTATGGATGGGTGGGGACCATCTTTTACATTCAAATCATACACGTGTCCACCAAATCTGGTAGCGTCTTGTGATGGGTCGGTGATTACTGATGCATACATGACTTGGGGGAGCCCAAGCCCTTCCAAAAAAGAGGCCAGCGAAGCGCCGGTGACTGGTGGCAACGTGACGGCAGACAGGGCATTTGGTTGTGACGGACAAACAAGTGTGGCTTTACTTGTGATTAGGTTTTCTCGCGCCACCTCAAACTAGCCCTTACGGTACACGTCCAGGTCGTGTCGCCACGCATTTCTGAGCCGACCGCGGCAGCGTCGACCATCTTCAAGTACCCATTGTGTAGAGACCTTTGCCCAGCGGTCATCTTGCATACGGCTAATGTGACCCGCCCAATCCCATTTGACCCTGGCAGCCTTTTTGCCTACGTATGTTGTCACTGTTCTGGAACGCAGCGTGATGTTTCGAAATTTGTCCTGTCTTTTTACATCCAGAATGATGCGTTGCATCGCTCTATGGCAAAGTTTAAGCAAAAACATATGCATTGAAAATCTTATTCTGGTACTTAACCTGATTTAAACCCAAAACCTCGTACATGAGGGGTTCGGTCTTAAGCACTTGGCCATCACTTCATCAACGCTATTTAAAAAAAAAAAACCATTGAAATGATAATAAACATTACATTAATGAAAATCATAAATATTTTCATAATACGACCTCGTCATGCACATTGTGCATAATTAACAATTATTAAAGAATCAATATGAATATTTATAAACACGTCAAAATTGTGATTATAATTTATTGACATACGTCCGGGATTAATTAGGTAACACTACATATCTGCTGGCGCAGAAAGTGGCGCCATCTAGTTATGTTACAAGTTGCTGGAATCACCAAAAAGGTCGGATAAAATTGACACTGGTGCCGATTCTGTTGTACACCGAACTAAACTAACTAAACTATCTCTAAAATTCCTCACTTTTGGCTATGAGAATTTTAACGCTATTCTGCAAGAAAAAGTCTCTAAATTTAAAAATTATTTTGACTCGACTAAAAACGAATTTGACAATCAACGTGTTTTTTTTTTTCTTTTGGTTTCGCAACGTGGTACTTGTGTGCGCTACGCAATTAATTTTTTAGAGACGAAGGCGCACGCACAGGGGCAGCCTGGATGTGTTTTATATGGAATTTTTCACTTTTTGTTTGAAAAATAAAAATAAAATATTACCCACGTGTTGAGATTTAAATGTTCCGGGGTCTTATTAAGGGGGTCGAAAATTTCATTATTTTGCGATAGGACACGCCATTTTCGAGATATAAGTAAAAGAAAAAATAAAAAATACAGCACTGTTTTTGCACGTAAAGGCGAGGCGCTGTGGTGTGAATTTTTGTTCATGACCACTAGTTTTATTCCACACCTTTTTAATCGCGATCAAAAATAGTCAGATTTAGTCAAAATAAATGATTATAGTCAACATTTTTGGTGAAAACCGGCAAACTCAGAATAGCAAAATTGTCATTTTCACTAAACAAAAACTCAGTGCAATCTTAGTGCTGTCAAACTAAAATATAGTTAAGTGGTTTCACTTTAGTCTATTTCAGAATAGGAAATCGTCGTTTGACAGGAATAAACCAAATTTTAGTGATTTTTAGTTTAGTTTAGAGAATTTTGAACAACAGAATCGGCACCATTGGCTGATTAGGTACTGTCACACCTGCATAGTTACGATACGATGGTGCTGACTCTTCTGATGACGGAGACGCACAGAGTATATAATACTGGAAGACAGAGATGATGTCAGGGCGGCCGCTACCGTACCACCCCACGACGAACAGCTATACGATGACTGATCTATAAATACAATAAATTTGCTTTTCGTTTCTGCGTGTATTCCCTGAGTTCTTATAAACTTCCCAATGGTGCTGATTCGGGTTTCACCATAATGTTTAGAATTTATTCCAAAATTTTTGTGATATCTATGGCCTCTGTCATGGCAATTAATAAAAACAAGGGAAACAATAGTTTTGGCCATACGAACCCCTAGTGCCGGAGTCCGACTAGCCGAACAAAATTTAGTTTTGGGTGCGGATAGTGGAATAGCTTTGGTGCCATTTGACATTCTTACAAATGTCGTTTGGCCGGTGGAAAATCGACGCTATTAGTGGAATATCTCGGATTTTTGGCTAGTTAGATTTACAGATAACTTTATCCTGCAGCATTGTTATAATATAGACTAATACATGAAGAACAATTACATATTTACTAGATTATACACTTTCACATACTAGCTTTTGGTCGCGGCTTCTCCAGGTAGAAGAAATTATGCCACGTGAACGTACCGGGATAACAAATAAATATCCTAATCTAGGTCATGGTCGAACTGTGTGCCAATTTTCATCGAAATTTGTAAAGCTGTTAAGGCGTAAAAACGAAGACAGAGAGTTGTTTTTACACGCTTTATATTAGCTTCACTTGTATGTTTGTATATTTGAATGTTTGTATGTTTGTTTGTATGTTTGTTTGTAACCGACTCCTTATAGCGCGATTTTGACCCACTTTAAACGACCAGATTTTATTCAAACTTTGCCCACCTGTCAAGGACCGATGACAATGCAATAATTTCATAAATTTGTGCCATTATCCTTGCCAGGGTTACCAGGACAGCAAAAAAACTGTCACAAACTACGCTGACATACGTCTCAAAATTCGAAATACCCTAAAAAATAGAAAATAAATAATAGTTTAAAAAAACTAAAAAACACGCTTCCATTGAAAACCAAACTAAAAAGTACAAAATAATGGAAAAAAAGCGTGGGGTGCCTGATATCAATAAAAAAATACCTTAAAAAGCACCCCACGCTTTTTTCCATTATTTTGTACTTTTTAGTTTGGTTTTCAAAGGAAGCGTGTTTTTTAGTTTTTTTAAACTATTATTTATTTAAAATATTAGTGTGGTGTAATATACTAGGTTCGTAATATTTCAACTACACAGAGGGTATTGGCCGCCATTGAGGGCGATGCATGTTTTGGAGAGGGCTTTGTGCCCTCCCTTGTCACGTCCGTGTCGCCTCACAAAAGACTCCGTACTTTGTGGAGAATAATAGCTATGTAGGTACCTACCTAGTAGATAGTATTGCTCTGTCCACTAGCTTGGTTTGGATCCATCTTAGTCTAAATGATTTTGACCAACTATTTACTCTAGTTACTAACTTCTGCCAGCGGCTTCGCCCGCGTGGAAGTCGAAAATTATCCCACGTGAACGTAGCACTGGGATCAAAAATACCTCATGGGTTAATCCAGGTTATAAACTATCTGTGTGCTAAATTTTATCCAAATCCGTTCAGTATTTTTAGCGTGAGAGACAACCTTACATCCTCAAAAACTTTCACATGGACAATATCAGTAGGATGGTAGGATATTAGTTAATTATTTATTAGTCTAAAATCGCCAATCCTTAAGCAAGCAAAACGATCAATGGTCGTGACTTCTTTGTATAAGAAGAGATATTTTTCTTGCAGTAGGATATTAAGGAGCTAGTTCCCACTGCCAGATCACAGGCCTTCTCTCTATAAGAGAGAGTGGGCCATAATACACCACGCGAGCCCCGTGCGGGTTAGTTGGTGGACGTCGCGCGTCTTCGAAAAATTGGTTCTAGGACATGCTGGTTTCCCGACGATGTTTTCCGTCACCGTTTTGAGAGTAGTGGTGATGATATGAAATCCACAAAGTACATGTCTGAGTTCGAATTCACGACCTATCAACTCGTACGTCGAGGCCGATACACTCGGCAAGGCTGAACACATATGGTTGATTTTTCACTAAATTCGCACATTAATTAATATATTTTGTTCCGGTACATTAGCACCACAGTGTACGATTTCAATTAGAGGTAACCGCATAATCGACGCGGCTGAAATCAGCGGTTCGGTGTGATTATTTGACAAATTCACTCGTTCGAACGTGTTTACAAATATTTTGACGTAATCAGGGAAACAGCGGGCTTTGCGTTGCGGTTTTAGTAAATATTTTTCACGCATATCAAATCAAATCAAACCAAAAACATTTATTTGCTAGAATAAGGTATATAAGGTGTTACAATAATATAAAGCCTATGATGATTCCACCACTGTTCCGTATGGTGTCGATAGTAAAGAAAAGCACCACCCCATTTCTTCCCGTGGGTGTCGTAAGAGGCGGCTAAGGGACTTTCAAAATCAAAATCAAAATCAAAATCAAAAGTCATTTATTCAAACTAGGCTGAGAGTCAGCACTTTTTGAACGTCAAAGTTACATGAGACAGTCCCCCCAAAACGCCCGCCCTTCGACACTTCCTAGTGCTTTAGCTGGGAAGAAGAAGTGGCGGAACAAACTCCCCAGCAGCACAGCTGTCTGTTAAGTTAGAAGAACTTGATTCTATACAGTATTGTGTAAGTTATTAATATTATAAAACAAAACATATATTATTCGCCATATGTCAGCTAGCACACGCCAATATACCAACAAAACATTGAAAACTAAACTCAAGCTGAAATAAATAATAAAACAAAATCGAAAACAGAACTTAAAACCTTAATAAAGCCTCCAGGCATAAAGGGCGTGCCCGCTTACATATACGATGCAAATGATACATATACACAATAAATGAAATGAAAAGAAAATAAAAATAAACTAACAAAAGCAGTTAAATAAAAAAAAATAAAAAAAACAATTATATGAACTACCCATATAAACTTTCAGTAGGAAGACTAATTCTGGATTGAAAGAACATAAACATTGTCTTGAGTTGATCACAGCGACCAACTATTCTTATCGTTTAAGTAGTCGTTGATAGAATAGTATGCCTTTGAACAAAGGTTGGATTTTACTTTAGCTTTAAACTCATTAAACTGCAAATCTAGCAAAGTAGAGGGAAGCTTGTTATAAAAGGTAATACCAAGACCAACAAAAGAATTATGAACCTTATGAAGCCGGTGAAAGGGAGCACGTAGTTTATCCCTACTTCTAGTATTAATATTATGAATATCACTGTTTTTAGTGTACAGGTGTATATTTTGCCTAATATATAAGATGTTGGCGAAGATGAATTGTGATGCCACCGTAAGAATACCAATATCTTTAAAGAAATCTCTCAGAGAAACTCTCGCACCTAGTTGGTAAATCGCTCGAACAGCTCGTTTTTGAAGAACAAAAATATTTTGAATGTCCGCGGCTTTGCCCCACAGCAGAATGCCGTAGGACATTATGCTATGAAAATAACTAAAATAGACTAATCGAGCTGTATCAACGTCCGTGTACTGTCTAACTTTCCTTACGGCGTAGGCGGCCGAACTGAGCCTTCCCGCTAGGCTTGATATATGTGATCCCCACTGAAGTTTGGCGTCTACTGTTATACCGAGAAAAACTGCCGAGTGTACAGTTTCAAGCACCTCATTATCTAAAACGACATTGGGTCCCAGATTCCTAACATTCGGTAAGGCGAACTTTATACATTTCGTTTTCTTAGCATTAAGAACTAGGTTATTTGTGGTAAACCAATCCGTAACCATTGAGAGCGCACTATTCACGTCATCAAAATCTTTTCTATTCCTGTCTACTTTAAAGATAAGTGAGGTATCATCAGCAAATAGTACAATGTCACAGACATTCTTTAAATAGAATGGTAAGTCGTTAATATACACTAAGAATAAGAATGGGCCCAGTATTGAGCCTTGAGGTACACCTAACTGAACTAGTAGCCCGGAAGATTTTACACCATTGACATCTACACATTGGTGCCTATTTTGCAAATAAGAACTTATGACATTGAGAGCTTCGTTTTGAACACCGTAATGACGTAGTTTACGCAAAAGTGTGTCATGGTGAACGCAATCAAAAGCTTTGGAGAGATCACAGAAAACCCCGATAGCATTTTGCGAGTTCTCCCATGCGTTGAAAATGTGTTTCAGCAGAGCAACACCCGCATCTGTTGTCGAACGACCTTTTGTAAAGCCATATTGCTCATTATGAAGGAGGCTATTTAAATTAAAATGTCTTAGCAACTGCTTGAGTATTAATTTTTCAAATATTTTACTAAATGCCGGTAAGATAGAAATGGGCCTAAAATTGCCAACGTTATTTTTATTACCTGTTTTAAATAATGGTATGACTTTACTACTCTTCATGAGGTCAGGAAAAGATCCTGAATCAACACATTTATTAAAAGTTATAGCTAGATAGGGGGCTACGATGTCTATTATGTTACTTAACAGTTTAACGGAGATGCCCCAGAAATCTCCAGTGTTTTTTGACTTAAGTGTGTTAAAAATATTAACCACGTCACGAGGCGTCACATGTTCGAAACTAAATAAGCGACTACATCTGGGCACACTACTATGCAAAAGGTTTTCAGCTTTAGACGGGGACGAATTTAAGGAGCAAGTCGTAGTTATAGGTATGTTGGCAAAAAACTCATTAAATGCCTCAGCTACGTCGGCAGCTTTATTAACCAATTTGTTGTCAATCATAATCTCTAGTTGTTTTTCCTGTTTAATCGATTTACCCGTTTCATTGTTAATAATTTTCCAAGTGGTTTTTATTTTATTACTGGATTTTTTTATGGTATCGCTTAAAAATTTAGATTTAGCGAAAGCACAGATTTTTTTAAATAACTTTGAATAATTTCTGACATACTCTAGAAAAGGAGTATCAAATATATATTTTTTTAAACCATATAACTCGTATAGTCTCGCTCTACTTTTATAAATACCTGGAGTAGCCCATTGGTTGAAGCTAACAGAGGTGCTATTAATGTCAATAGTTTTGGTCTTGAAAGTAGATTGGTATTCTTTTTGTACAATATCAAAAAGGGCTCCATAGATTTCATTAGGGGTCTCGTGTTCTACTATAGATGGTGTAATCCTATGAGCAATATTATTTTTAAATTTGTTGCAACGACTAACTGTATAAGGCCTGCATTCTATTTTATGCGGCTTTTTAAGTAATGGCAAAGGGAAGCTGGCTAATAATCCACAGTGGTCAGACGTTAAGTCACTTAACACTAACTTATTATTGGCATCACAATCACTAAATATATTATCAAGACAAGTCGAAGACGATGCTGTGATCCTAGTTGGTTCGAAAAACAAGTTTATTAAATTAAAAGACTTAAACAGACTGAGCAGTCTAATACTCAATGGAGTAACATCTAAAATATTAATATTAAAATCTCCACATAAAATTATACATTTATTAATTGATTTTAATTTATTGAGTGAGTCCTCCATGACTGACTCGAATCGAATAAAATCCCCAGAGGGAGGACGATAAACGCATATTATGACGTAACGCTCTAGTTCAACACAAGACAACTCAATAGTGCGCTCGATGGAAAGATTAACTAAATCTAAACGTTGTTTACATTTCAACTTGTTTGAAACAAGAACTAATGATCCACCGCGTATAGCACTTTTTCTCACAAATGCACTTTGCACAGTAAAAAAATCATCATTCATAAACACTACTTCATGTTCTTTCAACCAGTGTTCAGTCAAACATAATACCTGAACATCATGGTTTTCGATAAATAAACTTAACTCTAGTTCTTTGCCAGACAAACCCTGCATATTTTGATGAACAACGTTCAACACATGCAGCTTACCCGTTGTCGCACCTAACAGTTTAAACTACCAGGTGTATCAAAAGTGGTGTTAGTACCACTACTAACAGCAATCGATGGTACACTACAGGTACCAGTGTGACGGTGTAAATTGTATGCTAAAAGATTAGCAATTTGTCTCCTACAACTAGGTGGCAAATACAAAGTGTAATTTGTCAGTTTGTAATCAGTAATAAATTGATTACAATCAAAATATAAAATAGCGTCACTGTGACGACTAGTCCTATTATAAATTAACATATTTAAATTATAAATGTGCCTGTTTTGCTCCTCAGACAAGTATTGCGAATAAGGCAAGGCACAGAAAATAAATTTACAGTGATTGGTCTCATTGAGATGTAACATCAAATGGACACATTGAATTATTTCTTTTTTTCTAACATTTAAACTATCCCCATATAATAATATTACAGTAGAACCAGGGTTTATTTTTGACAGTTTAATTTTACTTAATAATTGGCTAATACTGGCACCGGGTGAACAATTATTAATTACATACTGTTGTGAACACTGATTAAATATGCTACCATAACCTTGACCGAATTTGTCAGAAAAAATATAAGTAGTGTTTATCATGCTATTATTATCAACAAAACAGCTATCTACTGGGTGAGCTGCTGAGGGTGTGGGTGTTTCAAGTTGAGGCTGGGGTGTCTGGGAGCAAGCACAGCTAGAGAAGTTATTTGTCAGAGACTCATACCTCTCCGCATTGTACTTGACCAAGTCTGCCAACTCACTGGCTTCGTGCATGCGCTTACTCAGGTCTTGTTGAGTAGCCTCATATTTACTAAAGATGTCCTTTAGAGCATATTCCCTAACAAACAATTCATCCCGAAGGTGCTGAGTGTCCGTATCATACATAGTATTACATAACTGTAAATCACTATAACAATTCTTTAATTCTTGTTTTAAATTTAGATTTATTTGACTAAGTTTTGTGTTTAATCTAGTAAGTTTTTGGCATTTCAATGATTTTTGATATTTTCTGATTAGTCTATTAATTCTAATGTATTTTTTTAACTTATTGTGACTAGTAAACAATTTGTTTTTAGTAATTGTATCATTAGTTAAGTCTATCGTTACAATTGGCTCAACACATGTGGGCCCGGATCCGCTACCAACCAACTCATCATAGAGACTGCAGGTGATCGCAGACTCTTCACCGGCTTTGAGAGTTTCTAGATGGGTTATTGAGTTGTGAGCTCTGCTTAATTCCAGTTCCAGTTCAGAAATCCTTCTCAAAGCCAGTTCATGGGTGTCACTACAATGCTGGAAATTTGACACTAGCTGACGAAGGTGTTGATGCTGGTCAAGTATGTCCAAATGCTGCACATGTAGTTCAGCCAACTGATTCTTAAGCTCAGTGTTCTTGTTATTAATGAACTCAATTTCGACCTCACTGTCTTCCCTTTCCTGTATCAGCTGATTGCACTGCTTTTTACTAGATTCCAATTCCTTTAATGTAGCCCTCAGTTTTTCTTCTAAGGATGCAGCTCTACGGGTCAACATATTGACAGACTAACCCCTAGAGGCACCCTGGAATGAGAGAAGAGAAAGCTAAGTGTGTGAATGGAATAAGAGAGAGGGGTGAGAAGTGGATAGTAAATGACGGGAGTTCAAATGTAAACAGATAAAATAAGAGAATTAAAAGGGTGAAATCTCAATATTTAATGAAAAAGAGATAATAATTAATAACAGTAAAAAGTGAAAAGACTAAAAAATATAAAAATGGTTGGGGGTAGGTACTACTATTATATTGTTAAATTAAGTGTCTAACAGTAATTTCTTACAGTGGTTCTAATTCAGCAATTGAACATAAAAAAGTATGTCTAGTAATATCCAACAATGATTTCTATGGGGTCTTTAACGTTGTTTATGGGATTTTATCCTAATAGTGCATTGAACTTGAAGTCAAACACAGTATGGAGAAATAAAGGGTTATTTACGACATAGATCACTGTTACAAGTAGTATAAACGTTAAAGGGCAAAAGGTGCAACGGAATCTAATAAGATTTTAGTTGAATAAGCTTAAATTAAAAGAAATACTCCCCGGGTTAGGTGGTGATTTCAAATCCGCCCGTTCGATGACAGCTGGTACTGATTTACTGTTTTTTCATTGATTTTGCAGCGAAATAACTCACAAACATAAATCCTTATTATTTATCACTATATCTATCGAAATTATGCACGTTTTTAAATATTTAAACGCGAGTTACATTAATTATACAATTTAATTTTAACACCAAAGTTTTTGACGGCCGGCTGCCAGTATTGCCAGCGCAAAAAAGAGAGCCTTCTCACTGCCCCTTGGCAGCGGTGTTCTCTATATGCATCTTACCAGCATACTGCGATGGGCAACCCGTCTGCCAAACGTGGCGAAGAGGCCTCCTCTATGGGAGGGAGTGGGTCTGTGAGTGAGAGGTGAATGTCACGTGTTTTCGATATTTTAGTTTTAGGTTATTCACGATGTTTTTCTTCACTGTTTCTAAAGCAGTGGTGATGAAATAAAATTCACAAAGTAAAGTGCTAACCCACGACCTACAACTATGTAAACTGGGGCCGGTACCACTGAGCCACTACGGCTCAATATATTTCATAAAAACTATTAAAATAGCAGTCTGAAGCTGTCCCACTCCAGGGCAAGTGCCACTTTTGATGTAAAGAAGGAATGAGTATTAATCACCAGACTATCTCACTGTCAGTTCATTTCTTAAAATAAGAAAATTTTGTGTGTGGATACTATTAAGTACTATACGCAAAAGATGCTATTATTGTTTTTAAAAATAAATAATAGTTTAAAAAAACTAAAAAACACGCTTCCATTGAAAACCAAACTAAAAAGTACAAAAAATGGAAAAAAAGCGTGGGGTGCTTTTTAAGGTATTTTTTTATTGATATCAGGCACCCCACGCTTTTTTTCCATTATTTTGTACTTTTTAGTTTGGTTTTCAATGGAAGCGTGTTTTTTAGTTTTTTTAAACTATTATTTATTTTCTATTTTTTAGGGTGTTTCGAATTTTGAGACGTATGTCAGCGTAGTTTGTGACAGTTTTTTTGCTGTCCTGATAACCCTGGCAAGGATAATGGCACAAATTTATGAAATTATTGCATTGTCATCGGTCCTTGACAGGTGTGCAAAGTTTGAATGAAATCTGGTCGTTTGAAGTGGGTTAAAATCGCGCTATAAGGAGTCGGTTACAAACAAACATACAAATATACAAACATACAAACATACAAGTGAAGCTAATATAAAGCGTGTAAAAAAAGGTTTTAAACATAAACCAACTACAACAAACATCGTAACTAAAGAGGAATAAAGACATTACAAATTTAGATTTTTTGACACCTCATTACTAAATCTAATTTTTTTCCAGTATTACTTTTCATCCTGTGTAAGCCGCCATGTTGGATTTTATGTGACACGTCACATAAAATCCAACATGGCGCATATATATAGCGCATAGCCCGTGGAACAACATGATACTTCCAACGATACTTCGTTTATCAAAATACGACTAGGAGTTAGGAGGGGGGCTGTAGCTAAATAATAACAGCCGTAAGGACGGATCGATTAGGTTAAGCTACGTTTACCTCGGTTGGTTCGTGGATGGGTGACCATCTTTACATATCAAAACCCCTCCGTGCCTTGGAAAGCACATTAAGCCGTTGGTCCCGGCTGTCATTTGTAGATCTTTGACAGACGGCAGAAGGCTAGGTAGATGATTAGTTTAGGAGTTATGAGGAAAGATAGAACATACATACAAACTCACATATCTACATAGCCAAAATCATATCCTACTTTTGATTTACCGTACCGTACCGTGAGGTAAAAACGCCTCAATAACCAATCAATATTTTAAACAAAGATCGTTGTTGCATTTCACTAACTACGTATACATATTTTTACCCTTGACAGTACGCACGGCTACACATCAAGCTATACTTACAATTCCAGTATATGCTGACTTCTTACTGTACAAACAATGTATGCAATGCGAGCTCAGCTAAAACTGGAAATGTATAGCTTGATATGTATCCGTGTGTACCAACATGTGTGCGGTCTAAGACCTACAACCTGTTACTTTCTAAACTGGTCCAAAAACGCTTCAATATTATATTAAAGGCACAATATTGTTGAGAGCTGTAAAAGCAATAAGAAATGAAATTGTTTTTCGCAATATTTCGAGAAAAATTCACCTCATATTTTGTTATAAAAACGTGAATTCTGTATCAACAAAGAAAGTATTCGCGATAAGAAATAACTGGAATCATTATGTTTATGTTTTTTTCTCTCTTCTCTTCGAATTTATTAAGAAATATTTCTTTTTGCTGTTTACGAAGAGGAATTCGAAAGATGTTGCTTGGTTTTATTTTTTCATGTATTTATTGTTAAAAGCGTTAACAACAGAGGGGTAATTGCGTACTACACTATCAGTCGGAATCGGTTTCATTTTGACAGTTCCCCAACATCCATGGCGTTGTTTACGTTGCTACGCAAACAATGTTTTCGAACATATGAAAGAATGGATAACAAATAAGCTTAAAATGATTCAAATTCTGATTAATAGTGTGTTCCGCAATTAGGGTACAGTTTTTCGTTCAAAGTTCGTTTTTAAGCATATTGTGGCCACGTATTTTACAGTCATGACAATTATACAGGATCAAATCAAAAGTATTTAGCCGCGTGTGGTGTAAGCGGACCAACATATTAATACCTATTCGTTTCTGTATGCTTGTATTACATTATTTCGAACTGTGTTGCATCAGTCAGGATGGCCGAGCGGTCTAAGGCGCCAGACTCAAGAGAACTTGCTCACTGAACGTGAGTGCGAGCTGTTCTGGTCCTCTCTGAGGGCGTGGGTTTCGAATCCCACTTCTGACATACTCTTTTTGCCAAATAATAGACATTATAATTAATTATATTAGTAGAACCGGTGACTGAAAAATCGTGTGGAAATCGGTTGTCATGTGATGCAATGAGTGAGGAAAATGCAATGAAGACAATTGTAAGTACGAATGAAATTCAATTAAATGTGTATATGAGTAATTAGATCTTATAATTTAAGACCCTTTAACATGTCTATATTTTTTGATAAACATTTTATAACATAGATAGCGCTGGCATTTCCTAGCTGACTGTTCCCTGATAAAAAAATGCCGAAAAAAACTCAGAGGTCATGTCTCTTTTAAAATCCAAACATGATAGTATTAGGATTTTATGTGAGACTAAAAATGCAGGACCAAGTCTGGAAGAGCCTTTTGAAGAAAGAGTCATTGTAGCTTTGAGCTGACCTGTCCCAACAGATGGCATGTATGTATCAGTCATCGTGTAGCTCAACCCTATTTTAGGGAGCTCAACGACTCGTCACAAGACGCTACCAGATCTGCAGGACATTTGCGTAAGCCATATAGAAAATACTCAAAATCGCGAGACACGTATTCAATCTAGCCTGTACGGTACTCACATTCACAGTCAATTTTCTCTTCGAACGTCATCCAAAACATTGTCACGTAAATCAATCAATATAAAAATGACAATATTATACCTAACAGTTAGTGACTTGGAGGTATATTGGAGTAACTCAATACTAATCCAAAGCCTTTTTGTAATCCAAGTAATCTTTAACTATACGTATAGAAACCTTTTCATCATCATCATCATATCAGCCGAAAGATGTCCACTGCTGAACATTAGCCTCCCCCAATTTAGGGGATATGCCATAATCGCCACGCTTGACAGGTGGGTTGGCGATCACAGTATGGTAGTAAAATGCATAGAGAACGCTGCTGCCCATTCTCTAGTAAGTCCATTAGTCGCCTCTTCCGACACCCACGGGAAGAAATTGGGTGTGTTATGTTATAAGCATTTTAATACTGCTTTATCTATACCTGGATATCAAGGATTTATACAAGCATAAAAAAAAATCTTTTCACGTTTTTCCTTCGATTTCTTTTTCCAAGATTCTCGCGGTAAGAAAGTAATCTCCATTAGAAGCAGCTAGCGATGCATGTCATCACATAACGTGCTGTGGGTTGTGACGGTACACGCCTCATTATTCCACCGCGCATTCGGGTCAAGAGCACCCTCTAATATGTACGTTACTGGCGCAAAAGAAATACTGCTGGAGGGAAAGTAAGAAAGAAGTTTTGTTACAGCCAACTTTGAATTTCGAACACAGCTAGGAGAATCTTCCCCTGTCAACGTCATTTAAGCGCCAAAAGATTCTCCAATGCCACAGATGTTTACCAACTATTGGCAATTTGTGCAATTGTTTTCTCGATCAACAATAACACTAGATTAGGGTTTCGGAAACCGCATCGGTACGTTGCCGCGATTGCATACAGGTTGTCCCAAAAATCAACGTCAAGCCGAAAACGGTTGATAGGCCAGGTGGTGACAGTTATCAGAAAAATAATTAAAAAAATCTAAGTAAAGCATTTTTTTTTCAGTACAGTCAGTTAAAGTTGGGCGATGTAATCATTTTTAGTACATGGTGGAGCAAAAAAGTGATGTTTTCTTCGAAACTGAGGAAGTTGTGTTTTAATTTTGGACTGTAGTTTACAGAAGGGTTATTCAGGGTTACATCACTCACAAAAAAAATATGAAAAGTAATGTCAATAATTTGAAAAGTACTTAACTTAGATTTTATTTATTATTTTTCTGATAACTGTCACCACCTGGCCTATCAACCGTTTTCGGCTTGACGTTGATTTTTGGGACAACCTGTATATCATGATTATAAACTTTAACACACAAAGATAGAGTATAATTTTATTTGTAATATATTTACTAATCGGATGAAAAGTAAACGTATTTTATTTAAATTAAGAACTGCATTTGTTCTTATTTTTTTAAACACTTTTTAAATTGATTTGTTTTTGAAAAATTAAACTTAATTAATATTTAAAGCAATAAAATTGAAAAAACTGTTTCAAATTAAGATCACAACATTATTTTAGTGGTCTTATTTTTCTGGCCTTTTCGACGCAATAAGTTAAAGCAACAATTGTCACTTCGATTTTGTGAAATTTAATATTGGGAGTAACTGCTGCATTCCCGGGTTCTTTATATTTGCAGTTTGTTCGTGTTGCCATTGCAGGAATATTTCGATCTACAAGTCGATATCATGTTTATCGACAACTTTGATAAAACTCGATACTGTACCGGACTTTAGCCTCAAAACGGTAAGTATGTGGTATAAAATCACATTGCACAAAGTTATGAAAAGCATCACCGTCTACTGCTTTTATGTGGGTATATATACACAACAGCATGCTTTGTTTCCATGGGAGTAGGCAGAAACTACCGAATGCCACTTGCCATATACATATTATTATATAAATGTTGGTCATACGTGCGCGTCAATTTTACCATTTACCTTATTCAGTTTCCAAGCATATGTCTTCACAAAAAGAGTATGTCAGAAGTGGGATTCGAACCCACGCCCTCAGAGAGGACCAGAACAGCTCGCACTCACGTTCAGTGAGCAAGTTCCCTTGAGTCTGGCGCCTTAGACCGCTTGGCCATCCTGACAAATGCAACTCCGTTCGAAATAATCTACTGCATGATACAATAATAAGAACAATTTATTTTAGTAACATAATGGTAAGTCTATGATTAAACCCACGTTTGTACAAACGTAAAATTATAGCTGTGGGATTTTTCGCGCCCTGAATCATCAAAGTAATATGGAGATTTGAAAATCGAACGTCTGTTCGCGCCGAGATTAAAAAATCGAACGTCTCGTCTGAGCGAACGTGGTGCAACAAAATTGTAGACACCAGCACTTGAAACTCCTGCCAGGGTCGCGAGATTGTTCAAAAGAGATACCGTGACCTTGGCACATGGGCAACTGAAGGAACACGGGTGGGTTTTAGTCAGTAAAAGTCTGACACGCCCTACCGCTCCGCCCAGAGCGGGAGAAGTCATTTGATGACTTCCCATTCAAAAAAAAAAAAGCACTTGAAGCTACCTACTACAATCTGTCAAATTTCTTTAATGGTTTTCAACTTTATCGCCAAAGTATTAAGTTAAAGATTGATTGGGAAAATTTGACAGTTTCGGGAACCTTGATGTGCTGCACAAATAGCGTTCGGATACTCGTTCCAATAAACTAATTTTTTGCAACAATAATGTGTTCAGTTTTTGAAAAATTAATAACTAATTGCACAGAAAGTTATAAGGTGAAGTTATAAGCAGGTAATCATCATGATTTACCAGCCAAAAGACGTCCACTGCATGCAATGCATAGAGAACGTTGCTGCCCGTTCTCTAGTTAGTCCCTTAGTCGCTTCTTACGATACCCACGGGTAGAAATAGGATGGTGCGTTTCTTTACGTCTGGCACTACACAGATTGGAAGTAGGGAAGTACTTAGTACTAACAAGGTAATAATTCATTGTTTTTATTTGACTAGCTTTGCTAGCGGCTTCGCCCGCTTATTACATACTACATACTTAAATCTCTCTGTTTATTGATGAATCCGTTGCGTAGTTTAAAAGATCTAAGCGTACAGACGCGCGAAGCGTCTTCATTTTATACAAAGTAAAGAAGAACTACGCAGCATAGACACACAACACAAGAAAAATACGGTTTTGTCAAAACAAAAAACAAATCATCTGAAAAAAACAACCTAAACTTTCTAATAAAAATAATATAGTTTCCTATATTTCCCAAGAAAACTCGGCACTCGGCGTGCTAATCAATAATCCAAGCTGGGGAACACTGAAAAAGCAATTTCCTGCTAAATAGAATAATAAAACTTAGGTAAAAAGTGTCGGCGCCACGCCTCGGGGAACACTACGTGATAGACACGAAGTAAATGAACACAGAAGTACAATAAATCATTATTCCTTGACATGTCGATTATTCAAAATCTAATTTAGTTTACTTGTAGCGGCATCTACAACGCTAAATGCGAACTACACATCTAATTGACGTCACACAAAATCCTGCATCGCGCAAGCAGAGTTTACAGCGCATGTATACACCATCCTGACATAAATTCTCTGACAGTAGCCCACCAGACACAAAACGGTCGGAGAATCCTCTCACACAACAAAAAACAATCTTTCTTTCTTTCTTTTCTTCTCTCATTACTATGGTGGTTGAGTGAACTTAACACCATGTTGCTCACACTTCTTACTCTATTAATAAGAGGCAAAAAAGGCATATTTTATTTTCCACATTGAAAAGGAAGGTATATATTTCATCATCATCATCATCATTTCAGCCGAAAGACGTCCACTGCTGGACATAGGCCTCCCCCAAGCACCGCCACTTCGACCTATTCTGTGCTTCTCGCTTCCAACGTATTCCTGCGGCCTTCACCAGGTCATCGGTCCATCTTGTCGGAGGCCTTCCAACGCTCCGTCTTCCAGTACGCGGTCGCCACTCCAGAACCTTCCGACCCCATCGGCCATCCGTTCTGCGGTCTGCGGCACTGATACGTGGACGCTCACAATGGGCCTCATAAGAAGGCTCAAAGTCACCCAAAGAGCAATGGAGAGGGCTATGCTTGGAGCTTCCCTACGCGATCGAATCAGAAATGAAGAGATCCGTAGTAAAACCAAGGTAACCGACATAGCCCAAAGAATTGCCAAACTTAAGTGGCAGTGGGCAGGGCACATTGCTCGCAGATAGATATTTACAAAAGAAAAAATATCACGGGCATGTATCCAGTCAGGTGTAACAATAAGAGATTTGATGAGTCAATTTCAGAAAACATAACACCCTACCATCGTCTACCTAGCCTATGCCTTTTCCCAGTTATTTCGGGATTGCCTTCCAGTCCAACCAGATGCAGCTCAGTACCAGTATTTCCCATTACGCGACCGCCTTTATGACCTCCTTAACCCATTCAATGACACTTAATGACACACATGATATTTTGAGTGAAGTTAAAGTGAATTTTACAGAGTAGCACTACTGCATTGTGCCGTTATGGTGGCGCCCACGCAAAATAAACTAAAGTTTTTCTAAGAAATTATTATGTTCCGTGACTTTTTCTGACGCATCGAAATGTTAAGTTGTTGTGTATGTACTAATAAATCTGAAACCTTTGTTTTGTTTCGAGCGAGAAAATTACTTCATCTGCCTGTTTTCCTATTAAAATTACGTTTCTAAGGAACAAAACTTCCTTTATAAAATATAAAAAATATTATCAACCCATACATAAATATTATCCTGCCAGGGTCGCGAGATTTGTTCGAAAGAGATACCGTGGCCCTGGCATATGGGCAACCGAAGGAACACGGATAGGTTTTAGTCAGTAAAAGTCTGACACGCTCTGCCGCTCCACCCTAGAGAGGGAGACGTCATTTGATGATTTCCCACCCACAAAAAAAGGACAATAGCATTTGCCACCACGAGTTCAACGAGTATGGCACAAAAAAGACTGATATGTCAGTGAAAACGCCGGGAGGAGACGCCCTAAAAAGACATAGTTCCCTTATTGGTGATGTACCTATCCCTTGAAAGATCAGCTGTGTAGTAGGTACTATCAAGCGGTGTGTGTGTATAATTATGACAAGAGGGGCAATTTCAGTCTGATCTGGGTCTCAAACTGTCAAAAATATCTCGAGTTTCCATACATTTTTGACATTCGATTGTCGCCGAGATGAGACTGCGACTAGATTTTTAATGTTTTCAATTACGAGAATTGGCTTTCAGATGTATGAACGCAAACGAAACAAAAGGATCGTAGTAAGTGGCGTTCTATAGTTACTTCCCCCAGGAGGAGAAGACGTAAGTTTATAAAATCACTACCTATACCGGATGACATTTTTTACCGTCTCGACCTTCATATGGTGTGTTGTGTAACTAGAATAGAAGGCAGGAAGGCCTTCAGATTCATCGCAGGTGACTAAAGGAGCGCGGGACGCGGGCGGACGGGGATGCGTGTGCGGCTCGTGCGCCTGCGAAAGATCAATGAAGCCGCCTGTCGGCTGGCTTCAAAGGGTATGACCGCGCTACGAAATCATTGATACATGCCACGCATTGAGTAGGGTGCGTATGATTTGAGTTTCGATAGATTTTAATAGTTTTGTTTTTTTTTTTCAAATTTTATTTTTGTTCTTCTAGTGTGAAAATGTTACTTTAAATGTGTAGTATTTATTGCTAGATCAATTTCATTACATGTTATTCAAAAATAAAAATAATAAAAATTTCTATGCCAAAGGTTTCTACTCCCCACCCACCACACCACTTCTACCAATTTTTTTTCAAGACGTAAAAAAAAGTCACCCGTTATAAATGGATAACTGTAATTGTTTTTCGGATAGGTGAATTTGAATGACAATCCTGCGGTGTCCCAGTACGCATGGCCTGCCATAACGCTATCGGCATTAGTTCCCACCACCAAACTATAACTTAGTCACCTACACACGTCCCACCTCCGTACGGTCGCTCACAGAAGTGTTAGGCATGGCTTCAAATAATTCTAGCAGTACCCAGGGATCAAACCAAAAAGGCCTTACCTGTATCGATATCACAATATTTTATTCCACATAAACCTACAAGAACTTGATGAAAACTCTGAAGGTGGCTTTTGTATTTTTTTTTTTAATTAAAGGGTTAATTGAAATGTCTAGAAAGCCCAGCCCAGTCTATCTCATCTTATAAAGCGAAAGAGTTTGTTTGTTTGGTTAAGGCACTAATCACAGGAACAACTGGTTGTAATTGAAAAGTTCTTTAAAAATTTAAGTGGCAATGAATGGGTTCATTGCCACTTAAATTTTAAAAACATCACCTGGGTGCAACTTAATATTTTTCCTTCACCAAGACCTTCACAGCACCAACCGTTTTTTTCCTTACCAAAACAAGAATGACAGTTCGAAGCAAAAACCAACAGTATTTCCACATTTAACAATTGTTTCTAGCCGTGTATGTTGGCAAATATTTAAATAAATTTCTATCATTTTTATGTAATGCCTAAAAACGTCCTAAAGTACACTCAACGCAAAGGGTGCGTTGGCAGCAACGAATGGGTTAAGTGTAGTAAGGAGCGAAACACCAATGAAAAATGTTGCAAAAACGGGGCAAAGATATTCCTTTTGAGTGTTTTCGTTGCGTGCGCTGCGTAAACGGTTGAAGTAACGTAAGCGTTTTGTATCAAGGAATTGTTCCTCTTAAAAAGATCTAAAAGAAAGTTTAGGATGGTATATGTGTATCTTTTAAGATTGGCTCACTATGAGGTTATTAAATCTAAATAATATAAAGCTTAAGAGTTTGTTTGGGTGACGTTTAGTGTTGGATAGCACATTTATCGAGGAAGGCTATAGAATATACAATATCACGCTAGAACCTTTGGGAGCCGAGCAAAAATAAAGATAGTTACGAATACGAAGACCTCGCAAGGGCAGGCGATTAGACGCGACGGGGAGGGTCGGGGAAGCAAGAAATTTAACGCGGACGAAGTCGCGGGCAGAAGCTAGTACTCAATAAAATAGGAAATATTTCGCTTAGCACATTTAGCAGCTTCCATCAACTTACAGCGCGTTAAGTGACAGCGTGAAGCGTACAGACAACAGGAAACACTGGACAAGAGTTGTTATTAAAAAGCAATTACGAGAGTTTGCCGACTTTGTTGATTTAGATTGTATTAAAAATTTCATAACTGTACAAGTTAGCACATGACCACTTAAAATCTATATTAGCCTACACAAACAATACATAGATGTTAGTAACATAAAACTATGTCTACTGACATTACCAATATTTACAGAAGCATGTAGCTGCCTTAAGCACCAGATGAAAAGACAATCTAGTTTTTTGGCAATGATTAGCCAATCAGCAAATTCGGTACTTAACTAACGGGTACGTCTCGTGTCGTTGAAAATGCGCAATTCTTGTCCATTTGTACAAATGACCTAGTTATCCAGAAATTACGGGTCCACAGATATCTTGTCGTTCCCACTATTCAGAAAAATTCAAAAAGAAATATGCTAATCGGCTCTCAGTTCATCCAAATATACTGGCAAATGATCTCCTCAAACTTTCCGTAAAGGCGAAATGGCTGAAAAGAAAGGATATGCTCTAGAAGGGCTGTCGAGACACTGATCTCTTCGCCTAAACGCTATTTTCATTGAACTCATCTGCTTATTGCGACTGACTGCAGATTCAACAGGGAAAAAAAATACAAATGTACATCATCGTTATCATTTTAGCCGAAACAGACCCACTGCTGGACATAAACCTCCACCAATTTGGAGAGGTTTGCCATAATCGCCACGCTTGGCAGGCGGGTTGGCGATCGCAGTATGGTGGTAAAACGCATAGAGAACGCTGCTGCCCATTCTCTCATAAGTCTCTTAGTTGCCTCTTACGACACCCACGGGACGAAATGAGAAATCTAAAATTGCTCGGTGTCACCGAAATGTCATATGCCATAAAACTGGTTTGAGGCTTAGTAACAACAGCCGCATGGATCGATCGATCGATCAGGTTAAGCTACACTTGCCGCTGCTGGTTAGTGGATGGGTGACCATCTTTACATACCTACATAAGTCCCCTCCGTGCCTCGGAAAGTACTTTAAGCGATTGATCTGGCTGTCATTTTGTTGTCAGAAGCCCAAAAGTCTGACAACCAGATTTACCAAGGGGTATCGTATTTCCCAGTTACTGGGTTGCCAAGGTCAGATAGGCAGACGCTCCATAGAAAATACTGCTATACAGCTCCATTTTTTTTTTTATTCTTATTAATAAACAATTTATTAATAAACAATTTATTTTATTAATAAACAATTTTTTTTTTTTTTTTTTATCTAATTAGACTGGAAGCCAACCCCACGACATGGGAAAAGGCTAGGCAGATGATGATGTATACATATGCGCATCAGCACACATGAATACTCTTCAAATTCACCCCTAGCTTGCAGTATATATCGGATTTGGACGTCAAATGGCCGCCTCTCTCAACTAAATATAGCCTGTTTTGGTTTGTGTTGACAATAGTACCGAACACAAATCTGTCTAGATTATTCCGGACATAGGCGTGGAGCGATCATCAGTTTAGTTCGTGTTACTAACGCCTGGTTACTAGCTACTGCGTAACAATATATACAGAGCGCTGGAGCAAGTTATATTCTTTAAATTAATTACAAACCTTGTAACCATCACTGTAGCTTGTGATGATTTTACACAATTTTTCTTACACAATTCTCTACATTATAGGGGTTTTGACAGCTTTTAATATCATTTACGCGTCCTATTATGGCTACATGGGTTTTTTTTTATTCAAATTCACAACCGTTAACAAGTATCTGTCTGCTCGTTGTCTTTAACAATTAATACGATAGCAGGATATAAGTAAAAAAATAAATAAAATAAAAAGCCTTTGCTTCTAAAGGGCTGAATGAAAAATTATGAGTGATACGTGACTTACTCTGGCCGACATAAACAAGTTCTAAAACCGAATAACATTTAATAATATTAACGGTTCTTAAACTCTATATTAGCAAAAACTATTATCAGCTACCGGCTCAAGCTGTCTTGGGACATCAGCCTTCTCGATTTCCCTCTATTTATTTCTGTTCAGAACTGTTCTTTGCCAACCATTTGGCAGATCTTCCTCCCACCTTTCCATACGTCTTCATCTACGTCTTTTTCCATTGCTAAGGTACCCGTTCCATTACTATTTTGGTCTATTTTTCTACCGTGACTCTCATCATATGACCAGTCAATTTTCATTTTTGTGTTCTTGTTTTACTCTATTGTCCGTCACTTTAGTGATGTTCCTAACTTTGTTTTGATTTAAAATAAAGCTGTGACAGAACACTACCTATTCTTTTGATAGTATCCTTTGTGGAGACCTAAGAGACTGTGACCTCTGACTTTGTTTCGGCCTTTCTTCTCAGAGTAGTCAGTTAGGAAACGCCGACCTCATCTAATTTAAAAATAAATTATTGACGTTTAAAGTGTTTGTACAAACCTACACAGAAATAAAATCATTTATCATTTAATGACGTTTTGCTAGTGGAAAAATTATGCCAAAATTGTACTTGCAGGATCTATTGATCAATCTTGAAGTATAAAGCTCCCAAACGTCGCCTTATTCATACTGTGTGGTACCGGAGAGCGCCGTACAGCACCGGATAGCGTCGGATAGCCGGTCCGGGCTGGAACGACGGGTGATTTAGACGACAGAGTGACGATCGGGTGACTGAATGATGGCCACTGCTTTAGCTAATGTATTGTACTGACAAGCTACGGTTTCGAAACATAGACGCCTATTATTTTTTTCTTGACTATGATTAAAAAATTAAATGTATTAAACCATAATAGTTCCGTGTGGTGCATCACCCCATTTCTTCCCGTGGGTGTGGTAAAAGGCGACTAACGGCCTTACTAGAGAATGGGCAGCAGCATTCTCTATGCATTTTAACACCATACTGCGATCGCCAATCCGCCTGCCAAGTATGGCGATTATGACAATCGCCACTAAAAATGTACCTGTCAAATTGGCTGTGCATGTGGGAGAAGCCTATGTCCTGAAGTGGATGTCTTTCGACTGAAATGATGAAACCATAATACAAGTTGAAGATGTCACATGTCTTCGAGTTTTTTATTCTAAAAAGAAAGAGAAACTTTCTAGTGTTTTAGCTGGAAGAAGTGGCGCAACAAACTCCCCAGCTGCAGCAGCACAGCTGTCTGTTTAGTTAGATCAACTTGATTCTATACAATACTATTACAGAACATTAAAATAAATCCTATGTCAGCTTGTCATGCGAATAGACCAAAAAATAAAATGAAAACTATAGTCAAACACTTTTTATTTATTTATATAAATACTAGCTGACCCAGCAAACGTTGTTTTGCTGGGTGAAAAAGAGTGAAAATTTAGAGTAGTATGTATTTTTTAATGCCAAATCATAATAAAATAAAAGTAAAAAAAAATAAAAAAATTAGGGGTGGACTACCCCTAACATTTAGGGGGATGAAAAATAGATGTTGGCCGATTCTCATAGATACTGGATAAGCACAAAAAATTTCATCAAAATCGGTCAAGCCGTTTCGGAGGAGTATGGCAACGAAAACTGTGACACGAGAATTTTATATATTAGACTAAAAGCCTCCTTGTTCCGTGTGGTGTCGGACGTTAAGAATGGCACCATCCCAATTCTTGCCGTAGGTATCGTAAAAAGCGACTAAGGGACTTACTAGAGAATGGGCAGCAGCATTCTCTATGCATTTTACCACCATACTGCGATCGCCAACCTGCCTGCCAAGCGTGGTGATTATGGCAAACGCCTCGATTTTTTTCGGAGAGGCCTATGTCCAGCAATGGACGCCTTTTAACTGAAATGGTGATGATGAAAAGCCTCCTGTCATAAAGAGAGTGATCGCTTACAATGCTGGATTATGTTCCCATAACCGTTACGATACTTGAGGGATTCGTAGTTGAAATGAGCATTCAAAATCAATCAAAAGTCATTTATTCAAACTAGGCTGAAAGTCAGCACTTTTTGAACGTCAAAGTTACATAAGACAGTCCCCCCAAAACGCCCGCCCTTCGACACTTCCTAGTGCTTTAGCTGGGAAGAAGACGTGGCGGAACAAACTCCCCAGCAGCACAGCTGTCTGTTAACTTAGAAGAACTTGATTCTATACAGTATTGTGTAAGTTATTAATATTATAAAACAAAACATACATTATTCGCCATAATTATGTCAGCTATCACACGCCAATATACCAACAAAACATTGAAAACTAAACTCAAGCTGAAATAAATAATAAAACAAAATCGGGGCGTGCCCGCTTACATATACAACGATGCAAATGATACATATACACAATAAATGAAATTAAAAGAAAATTAAAATAAATTAACAAAAGCAGTTAAATAAAAATAAAAACAATTATATGAACTACCCATATAAACTGTCAGCAGGAAGACTAATTCTGGATTGAAAGAACATAAACATTGTCTTGAGTTGATCACATTCATTCTCCACCAGCAGCGTCTTCACCAAACATCTCAATGTTAGGAATAATCTCCCAAAAAGCGTATCGTGTAAACATCTTGTCCGCGCCGTCTGTGCCAACAGTTACCAGGCGATAGGACCCGCATAACAAAGCACAGTCGCAGAATATAGTTAACATTCAATAGCACACCGCCAAATCTGCGCAAACATAACCACCTTTATTCTGAGGAACGATATCAACATGAAAATCAAAAGCTATTTATTTAAATTAGGTTGAGAATCAGCATCTAAGAACGTCAAAATGTCAACGTTGTATGGCGTTGTTGGGGACCGTCTTATGCATTAAATGCAATCCCCAAAACTCCCGTAAGCCGTACAAATCAAATAAATAAAATCAGTTTATAGCCTGCAACCTACCAACTACCATGCAATATGGAGCGTTAATTCCTCAAGAAATCTTCTAGATATCCTCCAAGATCGTGGAAACCCGTAAAACGTCCGAAAACTAGTCAGGTCCCTCCCAGACGTGGCGCTAAGGTGACGTAACTCAAAACTATTTAAAAGAGTAACGGTGGAGTTTCTTGTCCATTCTTCTCCATACGAATCTACCTTTTGGAAGGGTCAACTAGAGTCACTTCTATTTTTCATGTAACAGTTGACGGTCAAAAGTGCCTTTTTTGGGCCTATTTGAAATAAATAGCTTTGAATTTGACTTTAACACCCCTTTCTATCTACTTAATTGCCCTGTGGGTCTCGTGGTCGCAAGCGTGACTGCTGAGCGTAAGGTCCCGGTGTCGATTCGCAGGCCAGGCAAAGTGTTTATTGGGTTTTTCTGTTAGGAATTTCGTAGTAACACGCAGCCCGGAGTTTTTAAGTTGGCGGTGTGATACCCTGCGCCTCTGTGCGCACGTTAAGCCGTTGGTCCTGCGCCTGATCTCTCTCCGGTCGTGTCGGATTGCCGTCCCATCGGACTATGAGCGAGAGAAATAGTCAGAGCCCCTGTATCTGCGCACACACGTGTGCACTATAATATCTCTCTCTAGTTAGTAAGCTAGATCCTAGTTTTGCTGAGATTGGCCATCATAATCAGCCTAAAATGTTCCCACTGCTGGGACACAGGCCTCCTCCTGGTGAGAGGGAGTGGGCCGTAATCTACCACGCGGGCCCAGTGTGGGTTGGTAGATGTCACATGTCTTCGAATTTTCGGTTCTAGGACATGCCAGTTTCCTCACAATGTTTTCCTTCACCGTTTTGAGAGCAGTAGTGATGAAATTATACACAAATTATAGCGCCTGCCTGGGGTCGATCCCACGACCAATGCAACTCGGGTAATTCGGGGCTGATACCTCTGGGCAACCTGGAGGGCTATATGTCTACTTTCAATATAACATACTGCAACATCATCATTCATTTTGAAGATCATCCGATTACTGACTACACAGGAAAAATCGCAGAAGCCCCCTACCCCTTCCCTTCCCGATCCCTTTTAAATCGTTCCTCACAATATTCACCACGCCGCGACCATCAATATTCCAGTTGTAGTTTATGCAAAACACGGCCACCCGGGACCGGTCAAACTTTATGCCCGGGTAACGTGACCACTTCCAGTTCTAATACCCGGCCAATTATGCCGGATATGTTAGAGTATAGGATAATACTAATGTTTTAGGTACGGTCAGTTTTTTCGTTTCTGATTGCATTGAACCAGAGAGGTAATTGTGTAACTTGCTATCAGTAGGAATTGGTTTCATATTGATAGTTAAACAACATTCATTGCGTTATTTACGTTGCTGAGCCGACAATTTATTCGAACAAATGATGCAATGGTTTAGAAATAATCTGCAATCCTATTCAGATTCTGATAAATAGTGCGTTTCGCAATTAGGGTGCTGTTATTGAGAAGAAAAACATTTCGTGAGTAACTGCTCGAAAAGTTAACTTTTATTTACTTATTTTCAGTCTGTTATATTAGGTTGGGGAAAAAGTCCTTTCGCATTATAGTATGTATGAACTTGTAATAAAATCTCTTTGGCTATACTATACTATACTATACTATACTAGACAGGCCTGTTGGTCTAGTGGTTAGCGACCCTGACTGCTATGCCGGAGGTCGTGGGTTCGATTCCCACCCAGGACAAATGTTTGTGTGATGAGCACGATCATTTGTTCTGTGTCTGGGTGTAATTTATCTATAATATGTATGTATTTAGAAATATATAAGTATGTTTATCAGTTGTCTAGTACCCATAACACAAGCTCTGCTTAGCTTGGGACTAGATGGCGTTGTGTGATAGTTGTGGAATATTATTATATTATATTATTATAACTATTTGTATCTGGCTGGTTTTGGTATCAATGAAAGTTTAAATTTTAAAGAACATAATTCCAAATTCAAATTAGGAAAATGTGTGATTTTCATTTGTTTTCCGTACCGTCAAGATGAGTGAATCTAATGAAGAAATTCGATACATTTTAAAATTTTACTACAAAAAAGGTAAAAATGCAACGCAAGCCGCGAAAAAAAATTGCGATGTTTATGGACCTAGTGTAGTGTCTGTGAGAGTAGCACAAATTTGGTTTAAGCGTTTTCAATCCGGAAATTTTGATGTCAGAGATGCACGTCGCTCTGGTCGCCCTATTACGGATAAAATGGATGCCATTTTTGAAAAAGTGGAGCAAGATCGGCATACCAGTAGTTACGACGTAGCTGAAGAACTGGAAATTGACCACAAAACAGTTATGGCGCATTTGAAAAAAACTGGGTACACAAAAAAGCTCGACATTTGGGTACCTCACGAGCTCACTGAAAGAAACCTAATGAACCGAGTACTCATTTGTGATTCTTTATTACGACGTAATGAAACCGAACCATTTTTGAAGAAGCTGATAACTGGTGATGAAAAGTGGATCACGTATGACAAGAACGTGCGAAGAAGGTCGTGGTCAAAGGCCGGTCAGGCTTCACAGACTGTGGCGAAACTCGGGTTGACTCGCAACAAGGTAATGCTGTGTGTGTGGTGGGATTGGAAGGGCATTATTCATTATGAGCTGTTACCACCAGGCAGGACCATCGATTCTGAACTCTACTGCGAACAACTGATGAGATTAAAGCAAGAAGTTGAGAGAAAGCGGCCGGAATTAATCAACAGAAGGGGTGTGGTTTTTCATCATGATAACGCTAGACCTCACACATCTTTAGCCACCCAACAAAAATTAAGTTTGGTTGTTGTGTGCTTTCAAAAAGTAGAGTTTGGCTGGGAGGTGTTAATGCATCCGCCGTATAGTCCTGACCTTGCACCTTCAGATTTCCACCTGTTTCGGTCTCTTCAGAATTCTTTAGGCAGTGTCAGGTTAACATGACGAGAGGACTGCTAAAACCACTTGTCGCGGTATTTTGACCAGAAGTCCCAAAATTTCTATAGCAATGGGATCATGTCCCTACCTACAAGATGACAAAAAGTTATCGAACAAAATGGTACCTAAATACTTTAGTTAAATGTAAATAAACTTTATTAAAAAATGTTTTGAATTTTCTTAAAAAATGCGTAGAAACTTTTTCCCCAACCTATTATTTTTAGAATACCTACATAAACTCCCGTCTTCTCCCATGGGCGTAAGCAGGAACTACAGAACGCCACCTGCTACGATCCTTACATACTACTTTTGCCTCCTTTAAGTTCATACATCTGGTCATACACGCACGCCGGTTACCAGTACTACACACCTGACCCTCTGAAGAACATCAATAAGGTCACTATATGTTCTCCTACGGCGTCCCCTTACGGCGTGTCCAATCACATCTGCCTTGTAGATTCCTTTTGTTAGCCGCCCTTCATTCATCCTCTCAACATGACCAAACCATCTAAACATACTTAAAAAAAGTAAACCATATCGTTTTATTTAATTAACTTTTTTCTTTTAATGTAAAGAATCCGACATACAAATACATAAATACACGAGGCTCTTGCAAACAGGCTCGGGTTTTAGTAAAAAAAAAACCGGCCAAGTGCGAGTCGGACTCGCGCACCGAGGGTTCCGTACAAACCTGCAGGTCATCATCATCATCATTCGTCATCATCGTTTATGAAATGAAATGTTTTTTTTTTTTAATTTTTATATTTGTGTTGACTGAATGAAAGGTAAATTGTGGTTTACGATTTATGACGTATTAAAAAAAAAACTACTAACTAGATCTCGTTCAAACCAATTTTCGTTGGTAGTTTTCATGGTAATGTACATCATATATTTTTTTTAGTTTTATCATTCCCTTATTTTAGAAGTTACGGGGGGGGGGACACACATTTTACCACTTTGGAAGTGTCTCTCGCGCAAACTATTCAGTTTAGAAAAAAATGATATTAAAAACCTCAATTTCATTTTTGAAGACCTATCCATAGATACCCCACACGTAAGGGTTTGATGAAATTTTTTTTTTGTGTTTCAGTTCTATGTATGGGGAACCCCAAATATTATTGTTTTAAAAAAAAATGATATTAGAAACCTCAATATCATTTTTGAAGACCTATCCATAGATACCCCACACGTAAGGGTTTGATGAAAAAAAAAAATTTGAGTTTCAGTTCTATGTATGGGGAACCCCAAATATTATTGTTTTTTTTCTATTTTTGTGTGAAAATCTTAATGCGGTTCACTGAATACATCTACTTACCAAGTTTCAATAGCACAGCTCTTATAGTTTCGGAGAAAAGTGGCTGCGACATACTCGGACAGACAGACAGACAGACAGACAGACAGACATGGCGAATCTATAAGGGTTCCGTTTTTTGCCATTTGGCAACGGAACCCTAAAAAGGACCGTCGTTAGGCAATTGAAGGAGCACGGGTGGGTTTTAGTCAGTAAAAGTCTGACACGACCTCCTTTACAGCCCAGGGCGGGAGAAGTCATTTAATGATTTCCCACACGCTTACAAGCAAGATCCATGAGGCTGTCAAATTATACCTCTTATTGATTTTAACTAAACGAAGCAAAACCATAGAAATAAACATGATGATCACTTTGCCAACAAACTAAGCAGACACAATATCATCAATAAAGACGTTTGCGACACCGCAGCGCGAAAAAAGATGAAATATGGGAGAAGTTTGTAAGCAAATGTGCCTGAGTTCTGCCTGAATTATGCCCGTTTTGGTCGTAAAGCCCGTCGGGCCGAACATTTGTCAACAACATCGCCGGATTGCTATAAGCTCGCCTCGTGGGAACGCTCGACGAAAATAGTTTAGGAGACATGCTCCTTTTTAAAAACATCATCGCCATTGCGTTTTTTGTATAAAATATATACGTAGGTGTCCAGGTCTTCGGAAATAAAAACACTTTTACTTCTCCACTTTCTAGTATTTGAAGCTAAAAACTTCCGCGAAGAAATGGCGCAAAAACCTTCCCAAACGGCTACTTTCTTTGTCAATCTGCACTCTTAATTGCATAACACACTTTCAGTCGTCGAAGGATATTGTAGGAAAATCGTAATTTTTGCTTCAGAATTAACTAAAAGTGCGTCTGCTCGACAACATAAATAACGCAATTGATGTTGTTTAGTTATGAAAATGAATGGCATTTCTATTGACGCATTCGCCCCGCATTACCTACCCAATAGACTCGGTCTATGATACTCGTTACGGGTCGTCAGAAGCCCAAAAGTCTGACAACCAGTACAAGGAGGCCAAGGACGATAGCGAGGACTATCGTATTACCCAGTGACTGGAATGTGGAGGTAAGATTGACAGTCGTTCCATGTACATAATATACGGTAATTCAGCTGCACCCAGTTAGACTGGAAGCCGACGCCAAGATAATTGGGAAAAGGTAGGCAGATGTTGATGATAAGACAATCGAATACCAAATACATCAATTTTCATTGAATAATCTACTATCATACGTAATCATAAGTTACAACCATAAAAAACATCAGCGCTACTTAAATGTACAAAAATATAAAAAATCTTTTTTGATCGTGTTGGTGATTACGCGCGCGGGCTCCTAAACTAAGTTGCCGAAAGCTCCTGTAACAAATTGATAAAAATTCTTGCACATGTACCTCTCCTGAGTGTGATACTTCGTTCGTTATAAATATTACAACATCGCCTGGGGTTATGTTTAGATGTTTAAAGAACGATGTAATTAATGTCTTGCTGCTTTTGGCAATCTGCACCCTAATTGCGTAACAGACTATTAATTATTTTGAATCTTATTTGCTATCCATTCTTTCATATGTTCGAAAAAATTGTTTGCATAACAACGTAAACAACGCCAAAATGAAACCGATTCTCACTGATAGTGTATTACGTAACTACCCTCTGCAATGTGATGGAAGGTATTACCTACAAAAAAATCTATTAAGAAGTCTAGCTTATGCTTCTCAGACATCTTAGTTGCAAAGAAATTTGAAAACCGTAGCCACGTACTCTATTTATTTATTTAATTAAGGTTCACCAACAGTTGTTACAGATATTATAAAGGTAGGAACATTTGAGTAATGGTGTCTTAAATCTAACTGCAAAACCAATTACAGGCAAACACCGCATGCAAAATGCTCTTTGTGATTATAACTTAAATTTTAAACATCTAATGTACTTAAATTCTAAATAGTTATATTAAAAACTAATACTAATTACGTCTGACAAACGCCGATAATGAGTCTGCGTGGACGTCAACCAGGTCGCCGCGTCTAAGAGAACATTACATTTTAACAATAGTAAGCGATCATATGTCTACTAGCTTTTGCCAGCGGCTTCGCCTGTGTATATAAATCTAAACCTTCCTCTAGAATCACTCTGTCTATTAAACAAAACCGCAATAAAATCCGTTGCGTAGTTTAAAGATCTAAGCCTACAGATACGAAATGCGACTTTGTTTATACTATGTAAATAAGGATAGGTGGCATACGACCACGGCTAGATTTTGAGATATGAATATTTTCTGTTTCAAACTTCTTAGAGCGTTATTTTTCCTGTCACCATTTAAATTAGCCCTAGGTAACCAACAAAGTCTAGAATCAATAAACATGGAGGCTAATTCGCAAGCCAAATTGTGAGAGTGAACACAAAAATTACTAGTAGGTACCCATGTTCCGTCAAGTGTGTAAAATAAAATAAATTCGTAATAAAATTTGCAAGGCGAAGCAAGGCGCGGGCCGCGTGAGGAACGGGGTGAGGGGCAAGGCGCGGGGCGTGTCAAAGCTTAGGAATACACTACACTTGATTTAGCGAGACATTCCGCGTTTGGCTAATTTGACTACGTCCCGCTTCTTGGGACAAGGATGTTGCTTTTTTTGGATGTGACAACAAAACTTAACCTTATTTTAACTTTTATGTGGTTTGTTTTAGAATCTATACCTAAACGGCTTATAGCACTGTTGGTGGTCGCCATAGTAGTCAACATTTGTGTTTCTAGGATTTCCATTTTTCTCACAATATCAGCTGTTAGCGTTTATAGAGAAACATAACAGAGGCGTACTTATAGTAGTATATCTACATTTAGCTGGTTATGTTTAAGTCCCATGTAAAAAGGGCTCGCAGACTCCGGGCTGCTACTCAGAAATTCTAGATAGAAAATCCCAATTACACTTTGGCTGACCTGAGAATCGAACCCAGGACTTCGAGCCAATATCAAGAGACAATTGAGCTCAGCAGTAGCGTTTTCGACCACTAGACCAAAAAGGCAGTCATTCCAAGTTTTTACAGTAATGGTAAACCAAAAAAAAATATACAAAAGCGCGTCGAAAACAGCCTCTTGATTCTGGGCTCATACTACAGAACCACCTCTCACTGCAGTCCAAGCAATTCGATCATATCACATCATTCCATGGACCAGTGAGGCAGTCAAAGTCTGCAAAAGCACAGCATGATTTATGTGACAGTTTTGTACCACATCCATATACAATTTTCACAATTCCCATTCTATCTCGATGTCATTCGACACCCGGCAGGCGCCTGATTGCTAAGCTCTTATATTTATCAAATAAATATTGAATCATTTCATTTGCTTCATTCTGCGGCCAGACTCTGCTTTTTGACGTTTTCGAGACTTTTTGTATCTTGTAGGGACAATTTATAACTTGTACAATTCACGCCTGAGATCATTACAACATCACAAAAGAGCACATTATCAGCCTTAAGAAGTCCAATGGAGGATCCATCATAGGTCTCCCTAATCGAATATCATTTTATTCGATCTGTGGCCACTGACCACAGCTTCGAGCGACCCTGTGAAGATCATCTCTACTTAGCCCGAAGGCCTACTACCTTACCGTTTGCATATTCGATAACCATTCAATAACACAATTAAACTTGTACAACGATCTTTTGGCACGCGACTACAATCGTTAATAAGGCCGCCATCTAATTTTTCCGGTGTTTTTCAATACATAAAAGAGGCAACTTATTTAACTAGTCTTCAATTAAAGAAACAGAAGCGACGCAAGCCGCAGAGCTGCCATGTTTATGTATCGTGTGAGTAAAGTAAGTAGGCTTTCATGTTGCGTTAATAGGTTTTAATCTTACACAGAGGCTAGGCGTGGTTGTACAGCAAGGATTCTGGTTGGCATTGCTACTCCTCGCGCAGGGCACACTCCCATCGGCATCCACACCTTGGACTCTCATTTGTTAGCGTTAAAGTAATTCCATCTGTCCTTGCCATGCCTTTGACCTCGTGAGAACTAAAAGTTATCCGGCTCGAAGGACCAAAGGTACAGTCAAATTATTTATCGCATCACTTAATTAATAGTATGTTGAATAAATGTGGTTACAAGTCATACATAATTATTAAGAAAAATCTATAATTTAAATTCACTTGATCGAAAAAAACTCGTTCTTAATTTATTGTTTCCAACTATGTGAAGGTTATTATTGTTACCAGGTGATTCTGGAAACAATGGAACGTTGAAATCAACAAGTATATAATATGAGAAAAGCAGAAGCAATCAACATACTGTTTTTCAGACATTTTAAACTTAGCTTAAGTCGGAATAATAATAACCAAGATAAATTAGATCTTTATTTTAAAATTTTACTGTAAAATTTAAATTCTGCACATGGACTAGAACCTTTAAATTCAAATGTTAAAATCACTCTGTCCTACTGGAAAAAAGAAAGATCTTAAACTTTATTAATCCTTATTACCATTCAAATCTTCTAACCATGTTTCTCTACAAAATGTCAAAATAAGCCCAACGCACTATAACAGTATCGTGTAGGAAATTGAAATTCGAATCTCTAGCCGTCCCTTTTCCTCACTCGATAGCAAAGCATCACTATCCCGCTCTGTAATTAACCCCTGCCAGTTTAGATGGAAAGACACTTGACGCGACCGCAGTGGCTCTGCCAATTGGCGGGAAACTTGTGAAGAGCTTGCAGTCCTTATTACGTAAATTATTGCAACAGTCTCTATTATTTGGTGGATTTTATTAAAGATGGATAGTGTAATCGCCTCGGTTTTCATGAGAATGAGATGTAGTTTTACCCGATTTTAAAAAGAGTGCGTTATGCGTTCGGTGATTGTTTTTTTTTTTTTTCATGTAAACATAGGTCTCCCCCAAGCACCGCCACTTCGACCGGTTTTTGCTTCTCGCATCCAGCGGACTCCTGCGGCCTTCACCAGGACACACCACCTTCACGTGCCATAATTAAAAGCACATATTGCTATTAATAGCTTAACTTACCCAAAAAAAATACTCACCAAAACTAAACAAAGGAGTCCAGACTCGATGGCTTTACCTTGTTTAATTAAGAAGTTCCTACGGCCATCTTTCAGCTCCATCATCAGAACAGCTCCATGGTACCATATTACCTGCCAGGATCGCGAGATTTATTCGAAAAAGATACCGTGGCCGCGGCATATAAGCAACTGAAGGGTCACGGGTGGGTTTTAATCAGTAAAAGTCTGAAAAGTCTGAGACGTCATTCTATGTTTTCCAACCAACAAAAAAAAAATGGTACCATATTATCCAAGTACAGTACAATAACACCTTTAGGGTGCTGTTGGGGCTCCCGCGGTTCTGTAGCGCATCGGGCATGTTTGCTGAAGCAGAGATAGACAGCTTTCAAGCTATTATGCGTAAAAGAACAGCATCCCTGATGCGAAGGATCTCTTGGCATGCCACCTTAATTTAATTGCTTGTTGGAACGAAGTTACTTATCGCGCGTTATGAAAGGGGGCTAGACGGAAAAAATTCTTACGAAAAGTTGTCACGACATGCTTTAACCGACTTAAAAAAAGGACGAGCTTTTTCAATTCGACCGTATATATTTTGTATGTTGTTGTTTTTTTGTTGTGAGTAGAGAGGGAGAGAGGGGGAGAGAGGGAGGGGAGGGGGGAGAGGGGGAGAGAGAGAGGGAGAGAGAGAGGGAGAGAGAGGTAGAGAGAGAGGGAGAGAGAAGGAGATAGGGAGAGAGAGAGAATATTTTTGTTGAGTGTATACAGGTTTTTTGTACATAATAAATAATTTAAAAAATATAACTATTATGAATCCTGGAAAGGAACTTCGTTCCATCCGGGTGTCCCTTGACACCTCTAAAGTTTTTTGTTTTAATTTTGTACGCCAATTATTGGCAAAACATAGTGCACATATTTTTGACATGGACTATCTGTAACTATACCTATGTTTAACAAAATAAATGATTGATTAATTGATTGAAGGATTCGGGGGAGCACCAACAGCATTTTAAAGGTAATAGTGAATAAGCCTTCGCAGAACAGGCAATCGCCTGTTCCTGGGGCACTGGACCCGTATGCATAGCTGCAGGTCTGGTGCAGCGGGAAGGGGAAATAGTTATGGGTATTAGAATTAGTTTTATAATTTTTTTCTAATTCGTTTTATTGGTGTTTTATTTATTTGTTTATTTTAGTTTTATAAGTATTACTAACATCAATATGAATAACTGTATTCGAATTAAATAAATAATAATTATTATTTTTATTGTATTGTCACCAAAGGTATCTTTGGTGACACCAAATGTGACACCAAATTTGAGCCCAATTGGCATCGGGAAGTGGTTCTAATTTAGCTTCCAAGATTCGTGCCGACCACAAATACATACAAACATCGCAAGTTAAATAAAAACTTGTAAAAAAACGCATGGATTGTTCACTACAACATTTTCCGTTTTGGAAGGTTTACTTTTTGGTATGGAATACCACACGGAATATTGTTCTGTGGAATATCATATCATTTAAATTTGAGAGGATGAATGAAGGACGGCTTACAAAAATTATTTACAAGGCAGATGTGAGTGGAAACACCGGGATGCGATGGGACGCCCTAGGAGGACATATAGGGACCTTATTGGTGATATTCTTCAGAAAGGTCAGGTGCGTAGTAGTCGTAACCGGCGTGTGTGTATGACCAATTGTATGTCGAGGCAAAAGGAGTGTGTAGAGATCGTAGCAGGTGGCGTTCCGTGGTTTCTGCCTACCCCCATGAGAAAAAGGCGTGAGTTCATGTATTTATCATACACTTTTAGTGCTAAGCACCCGGCTCCCGAGTCGAACGAAATATTCGTTCGCATGCTCACGACTCGCATCCGAGTCCTACGTATAAGTAGTTATGTGTCTTGCGACCATGCCGAGCACGCCTACCGGGTGCAAATCACAAAAATAAGCTAGGTGTGAATAGAGTGTACTCTTGAATAATTATTTTTTCAACTGTGGCAGTGAAAGTGTTAAGTGGCCAGCTCACCTCGGCTTAGCGTGAGTACGAGAGAGCCAATTTTCCATCACTATTTGACATAACGACTCTCATTGATGACGTGTGATGTTACTCTTTAGGATTTTAACAGTTCTTGGCTTATACACCAGTGATTTCACACAACCCCATAAAAATATATCAAGGGCTGTTATATCACATGGCCTTGGAGGCCATGTCTTATTCCCCAGAATAGGAACCCGTTGATTTTCTCGTACAATAAATTGACCGTTTCTCTGGCAATACCAATAACAAGTGGCAGAGACAGGCAAGTCGCGACGCGATGGCGTCCCGTTGAGGTGTTTTATTTTAATTATTATGGGACAATAAACAGCTACAATATAAAATCTATCAATAATTTTATCTAAGGGCCTGTGGTGTAGAGCAGTGGTGGCCCAGTGGTAACGACCGTGACTTACGAGTAGTAGGTCGTGAGTTCGAACCCAAGCAGGCGCATTACTTTGTGTAAATTATTTCATCACCACGGCTCTCAAAACGGTGAAGGAAAACATCGTGAGGAAACCGGCATGTCTTAGAACCAAACATTCGAAGACATGTGACATCTACCAACCCGCATTTGGCCCGCGTGGTGGATTATGTCCCAGCAGTGGAAACGTTAAAAGGCTGCTGATGATGATGATGAAGGGCCTGTGCACACCACGTTTCATTAACGTGCTGTTGACGCGCGTTTTAGAAACGTGCGTCGACGGCACGCTTTTAGCCTATATAGGAGTTTGTTGTCGTTTTTATCGATACACTACACACGCGCGTTTGCGTTGCGTCTGTTTCGCTACATACGCGCGTCTGTTTCGAATCAAACGCACGTTTGAATTTATACAGGTGTGCAAAGGTCTACAGGCTGCGTCTGACTCGCGTGCGTATCGCGTCTGTATTACTACAAACGCGCGTCAATGGCGCGTTTAACAAACGTGGTGTGCACAGGCCCTTAAACAAAGTCAGGTTTGTTACAACACTTACCAGGCCACTCAGAAAGTAATGCGAAAAAAGTTTTTTCGTATGAGAGACTGGCCAGTTATAAACTATTATAAAAATAATGATTATTTATAAGTTAAAATAGGTACGTTCCAATTTGAAAATTTCCCTCGACATTTTTTGCTAGCTAATTAAATTTACCGGGTCTCATTAGAAAATGGATTTGCGCCGGGAACATTTTCGCGCTATGATTTTTTACAATTTCAAGTGTCGCCTGAAACCGGACGAATCATACGATAGACTTCAAATTGCATTCATGGATGAAGGCCCTTCCAAGACAACTGTGTATCGTTGGTATAACGAATTCAAACGTGGTCGACTAACTTTGGGGGATGAAGAAAGAAGTGGGCGCCCTTTGACGGCTGTTACGGAGGAAAACGTGCTAGCAGTGAAATATTTAATCCAAGAGAATAGGCGAATTACGTATCAGGAGATTCAACACATACTGCAGATTGGATCGGGAAGCATTCACGAGATTCTACACGTGCATCTTCGATAGAGGAGGATAGTTTCACGCTGGGTGCCGCACAACCTCACCGACGCGATACTCAGAAGCAGACCCGGGTGGAATGGTGCCGTGATATGATATACAAATTTGAAGCAGGCTCCTCTCTGCGTGTTTACGACATTATTACAGGTGATGAGTCCTGGATTTATCAATACGATCCAGAACGAAGCGCAGTCGACGGTTTGGGTGTTTCAAAACGAATCAACGCCTACCAAAGTGAAGCGATCAAGAAGCGGGGGAAGATTTTGACCGCGAGCTTTTTCAATTTGACTGGTTACTTGGTGTCAATCCCTTTACGGAACCAAAGAAGCATCAACGCCGAATGGTATACTACCAAATGCTTGGCAGAAGTTTTCTCTGTTGTGAGCAACAAGCGACCAAACACAGGACTCCGCGGGCTACTGCTCCACCACGAAAACGCGCCCACGCACACAGCGCTCAAAACGAGGGACTTCTTGGACAGCACGCCGGTCAAACTTCTGGATCACCCTCCTTACAGCCCTGACCTAGCACCGTGTGGCTTCTTTTTATTCCCAAAAATTAAAAATCAGCTCAAAGGGATACAATTTTCGTCGCCGGAAGATGCGCTGTCAGCGTTCGAGCAGGCTGTAAACGATGTGTTTGCGGCGGACTGGAAAAAGTGTTTCCAAAACTGGTTCAAATGCATGAAACTTTGCATAGAGGCTAGTGGAGAGCATTCTGAAAAGATTTAATCAAAAAATATTTACCTAGGTATAGAACACTTCTTTGTATTTTCGCAAAACTCTCTGAGTGTCCCACGTATAACCCGAAAACTGCTGGACCGATTTACATGGTTTTTGATTTGTTGAATTTTTTGCCACCCTGAATAGCAGAATAACTATTAAAACATAAGAATATTTCACAGTGGCAAAAAAAGACAATGTTTCATTTTCTTATAAATTTTGAATGTCAGCTAGAAATTAGAAAGAAATTAGAAATCGCTTTACGCGTTTGAAGTACCAGGTGGTCATAACTAGGTAGGATCTCACTATACATGGGGGGTATGTGTCAGTTAAAAAAACGTTTATTGCCTTCGAATTACCAGGTGATTAATGTAATTTAGTTAAGAAAGACTGGTTTAGCAATGAGCTTCAAAATAGCGACTAAATAGGGATTTGAGGCAGTAGAAATAATATATATGTTTACATACATAATAGATATACTCGTACATTGCCAATGGGCGTATTGAACGCAAGGTTATCGCTTTTAATGCATAAAGTTCATTACATCCATATTCAATTCTAATCTTAGGTCTGGATGACTAATGACAATCTAGAATTGCACTGTGCAATAGTAGTTAAACATGATAAGAATAAAGGGCACTACACGCATGTTCGGCCGGTCAGGCCAACCGGACAGGTCGATCGGTCGGGATAAGCTACGCTTGCAGCGGCTGGTCCGTGGATGGGTGACCATATTTATTGTCCTCCGAGCCTTGGAAAAAACGCTAAGCCGTTGGTTCCGGCTATTATTTGTAGATCTTTGACAGTCATTACGGGTCGGCAGAAGTCCGAAAGTCTGAGCACCAGTCTTACCAAGGAGTCGTACCCAGTAACTGGGTTGTGGAGGTTAGATAGGCCGTTGCTTCATGTAAAATACTGGTACTCAGCTGCATCCTGCCAGAACGACCTCAACATAGTTGAGAAAAGGCTAAGCAGATGATAACTCGGCGCATGCCACGCTGCAAACTCTGTTCGGCACCTACCCTCGCTGGATTATAATCAGATCGACTCGGCACGTTTTGAGCCCAGTGGTTTTTCCCGAACATATATTGACCCGCCCCTGTTTCGCACGGAGCATCACAGAGTACAAAACTATCCTATCTTTCAAGCTGGAACCAATACATTATATACCTACTCAAAAAATTTCAATGAAATCGGTCGGATAGTTTAGTGATTGGCGCGTACGAACATGGTGACAGGTGATTAAGTCGAATCATGCCGAGCTACACACTAATTGCGTAACACACTATCAATCAGAATCTGAAGCATTTTGAAGAATATTTCTAATGCATTGCTTCGTATGTACGAAAAAATGTCTACTCAACAACGTAAATAACGCGATGAATTTTGTTGAACTGTTAGAAGCAATTACCCCGTACAACAATTGTGTAGGACCTCTTATGTGCAATTTGCACAATACATTATTCTTATCGCTAGGACATTGTTATTGTTTTGTACGTACAAAAATTGTCTAACAACTTGTTTCTTGTTACCACTGCTGGGATGTGGTTGGTGCACTACATCATCATTCATCATCATTTCAGCCGTATGACGTTCACTGCTAGACATAGGCCTCCCCCAATTTAGGGAGCTTTGCCGTAATCGCCACGCTTGACAGCTGGGTTGGTGATCGCAGTATGGTGGTAAAATGCATAGAGAACGCTGCTGCTCATTCTCTAGTATGTCCCTTAGTCGCCTTTTACGACACTCACGGGAACAAATAGGATGGTAACTTTACGGCCGGCACCACACGGATACTACATAATAGAAAGAAAATAATTGAAACTAGGACATTTTTTTTAGTCTAGTTTCGAGCACCGTACAAAATTGAAAGCTAAATTAAGCAACATAGGTTCTAAATCTAATTTAGCTTGAATAACTGCCTGCTGTTTTTCACTTTAGACTAAATGACTAGGCACCAGATTTGAATAGAAACGACACATTATTTAATTTACTTCTTTATTTAAAATTGTCTATGTGCTTATGGTAACCTACATGTATAAAATAAAATATTGGAATCATAATAATATATTTTCTAATACAAAATTGTCATTTTGATAAAATATTTTTACTACTTAACATAATGATTGTCCTATCTTTGAGAAGGACCTCATAATATACATGTATTTATACAACCTATATATATTTCAACTACTGGGACCAAAGCCTACTCTCTCTATGAAAGGGAAGCCGTTATTCGCCATGCTGGTCCTGTTTAGGTTTGCAGACATTTCCTGATGACTGATGTCTTCAAGTTGGTTGTATACTGTCTAGGATATGATGTTTATTCTAAAGCCTTAGTACTAAATAATGGTGTATAATATAATATACAAGAGTAAAACTAAATGTATAAGTCTGAGCTGGAGGTTATATAATGAAAAAATCAAATACTTTGACCCCAATGGTGTATTAAATACAAGTGTCTTGCGAAGATTCATTTATCAAAAGCATAAAAATAAATATAAGTATATTCGGTGTCTGATAAATGATTTTACATCTGTAAGTAGGTTTGTACAAACACTTTTACACGTCAAAGTTTGACAGTAAACAATACCAGTGGCAATGCGGCACCTAGCGGGATAAATTGGTATTATCCCTCGACATTACATTTCTCAGCTATAAAGCCAAAAGCAACGTTTAGTAATCTACCGACTTTGATCTCCGAGTTAGTTTCGGCCTTTCTTCTCAGAGTAGTCAGTCAGGAAACACCGACCTCATCTAGTTATAAAAAACATGATTGACGTGTAAAAGTGTTTGTACCTACTTAGTGAAATATAACCATTTATCACTTATCAACGTATATAATTAATATCTAGGAACTACTTAGTCATACTTTGTGCGCTACAGTTCATGGCAAGTTTTCATAGGAAGGTTAAATGATGTAATCACTATTTTAATACTGTTTTTTGTTGTGGCTAATGAGTTTTGTATAGGTACTAAATTGAACAGTAATTGGGGACAGTCCCAACAAAGAGAGGCTATTAACTAAATAATAACAGCTGCACGGTTCGATCAAATGTTGAGCTACGCTTGCCGCGGCTAGTCCGTAGATGGGTGACCATCCGTTGCATATCGAGACCCCTTGGTGCTTCAAGAAGCACATCAAACCGTTGGCCCCGGCTGTCAATTGTAGATCTATGAATTGTCATAGATCTACAATTGACAGCCGTATCTGACTACCCGTAACTATTGAGTTACGGGTAGTCAGAAGCCCTTAAGTCTGAAATCCAGTCTTACTAAGGGGTATTGTATTACCCAGTAGCTTGGTTGTGGAAGTCAGAAAAGCAGTCGCTCCAAGTAAAATACTGATATTCAGCTGCATGCAGTTAGACTGAAAATCGACGTCAACCTAGTTGGAAACTCCTGCCATGGACGCGAGATTTGTTGGAAAGAGATACCGCGGGCCTGGCATATGGGCAACAGAAGGAACACCGGTGAGTTCTAGTCAATAAAATTCTGACACGCTCTCCCGCTCCGCCCAGAGCGGCAGACGTCATTTGATGATGTCTCACCCACAAAAAAAAAGCATAGTTGGAAAAGGGTTAGGCAGGTGATAATAGACCATGCCCAACCACTTTAGTCAAATCTGATAATGCTAAAGTAGTTGATTAAATAGTAACACAATAAGTGCATTTAAATTATCTAAGATTGCATTTTCAAGTACAGTAACAATACTTTAAACTCAATGTCATACAATACATGCTTGAGATGTATAGTACTAATAGATACTTCAATATCCAATCTTAGACAAAACATGGAATGATTAAATACTAGCAATTTGAAGTGGCAATGAAATTTGAACTTTGTCTTTAAGACAGTGTAGAGTTTGTGTTCCCTTGATTATTTTCTGAGATTCCGAATTCAAATGTAAGTACAGTCCTTTCAAAGCTATTCTTTTACGTCATTGACAAAACCACAGTGATCTTTATAATCTTTGCAATAAGATTGATGTTGGGTTGCTGCCGTTAACAAATCTATAAAAATTATAAAGCTTTTTATTTTCTCAGCCATAAGCTTGATTTTTGGTTGCAGCCATTGCGAAGTCTGTCGAACTCAGTGACCTTTATGCTCGTTACAATAAGGTTGCAATCAGAGATAAAATAACAATGAAAGGATTGTAGTGTGTTAGTTATCCGGCGAAAGCTGTCAATGTCAAAATGACGTAATAAGGTTTTTACGCGCGTAGCTTACACGCTTCTGGACGGAATGTATTTAGATCTTATGTATCGCTTCGCGCGTAAAACACCGTTATCTGGACAAGATGGCGCCGGCCAGTCATGGCAAGACTTAAAAATAAACTGTTTAGAATAAAGACATAATAATACTGTTTAGCACAGAAAACCCTAAAAACGTAAAATGAAATTGTCTATTCCCTACATTTTGTCAAGATAAGCGAATAATATATAAATATATGGAGGAGTTCTATGGGAACTTGAAAATACGAACGAACCCCTGTCGTTCGCAATTTCAAGTTCCCATAGAAAAAGTTCTTCATAATTGGAATTATTATTCCAATTATGATTGGCTTCGTACTTAAGCGAAAAGGATCCAATTCACACCCAATTTGTTTTGAGATATTGACGTATTTGTTTTAAAATTAACAAAAAGTCTAATTTGGTCAGTGGAATATTACCCTTTTTTAGTAACGGTTCATCAACATATTATGCTAGAAATACTAGTTAAGAACCATAAACATTCAATTGTTCATGCAAAAAAAAAATGAATCGCCATTGGGGCTAATGTTTAAGTATACGAAAAATAAAGGTATTTTTAGGTAGGTCGTTTTTACTAACCCGTAGTAGGTATGTATAATTTGGATCTCTAAACTCATTTCTACCAAGTTGTGGATCGGATCCTTTTTTCTCTTTTTGAATTATACAGGTCTTAAAAATCTTCTTTTTTAACTACATCCAATTATGAGTTTATACAATGACCTCTAAAGATGTTTTGCTTCTTTCAATCACCTAAACCTTGTACTCCAGCGGGATAATTGTTTTACAATACATTTTATATGTATCCCAT